>OU898283.1:74444977-75912114 GCA_918026665.1 Diabrotica balteata | reverse complement strand
TATTATATATATATATATATATATATTATATATATATATATTTACATCCTACTATCCTTAAGGACTCAAACCATAGCGCAACCTTACGGCCTCTCCTATTTCCAGGTGTATATAATATTTTAGTATCGTGTATATCGAAACAGGTAACAAAACATTCTTAATGCCCTAGTTTCTATTTGGATAAAACAAAATTTAACATATACTCTCCCCCTCGGTTCTCCTATCATTACCACCTCGTGCCGATTTCCGATTTTACAGCCTCATCAGTATAATTTTTATCCGTATTGTGGTCTTGGGCCTCATATACACGACCTTATAGACTCATACGGTGTTGTCAATTCGCTCACTGCGTATTTCGATAATTCGGGGATTCCCCTCTTTATTTCCTATTTAAGCCAAGAAAGTTATTTCTCATTTCGCGATTGTTTAAGTAATGGATACCTCAAAATAGATTTATGATCTTAAAAACGGCAAAAGTATAATATTTAAGTAACCTATATTTTAAACAGAAGCTTAAATGACAAAATAAATGACAAAATATTGTTATGATTTCTAAAAATTTGAACCTGATATTTATTGAAAGAAATATAATAATTTTGGTTATTTAAGTCAATGTAATACTTTTTTAAAAACATTTAACACAACTGGACACAAATCAATGAGATACCATATTCTTACAAATATAAATTAATAATACCACCAAGTATTAGATGTAGGGAGCCTGATCTAAGCTAACGTAGGGACTGGCCACAATTTAGTTTTGGAAAAAAGTCATCTTAATTCGATTAAGAATCATAAACACAAACTACCAACACTAGAAACTAAAATTAATAAAGACAATTTTGACAAAAAACTATATCAAAGTAGGCTAGATCAAATAATTTAACAACAAAGCGTTACATGCGATGAAGATAACTAAGTTAGTTGGGAAAAGAATTAAAACAACATAAAGCAAACAAGCCTCTAGAGGAATAAAAATAAACACAAACTTAAATGAAAGAAAACGTACACTATAATTTTTACCCAAAGTATAGAAATATATCTGAAGGAAAAAGAATGTTTATATAAAATATAGATCTGAAAGAACACAGGGGACTTATGAATATAAGAGAGTTCGTAACACGGCACATGGGCTAATCAGGCCGAAGAAAACAATAAAACAGTAAAAGTTTATAAGAGGGACATATAATAGAAATTAAGGAATTAATATAAGATATCAACATAAATAAAAAAATGGACAACATAATATTAGACAAATAAACCGAACAAAGAAACTGAACATGCTCTTGAAACTCCCGATATAACATCAAATGAGTTAACGCAAATGATAAAAACATGAGATAAAAGAAGTCATCATAAAGTTAAAAAACAGAAAGAAATTAATAAATATGGCTTATACAACAGTTAACCATAATATTTAATAAAGGTTAAGGTCATCAACAATACATGAGGAGTGGAGAACGAGTATTATGTTTTTTCTTTTACAATAGGTGTAATGTGCGACCATAATACTCTAAAGGAATTGTTAAGTACTATTTTGAAATTAATATTAAAAATAATATCAAATAATTTGAAGAAAAGATTAGTATACCAGACTAACAACAAGTTTCTTGTGCAGAGAAGTATATAATAATATAATGAACTAGCCTAACTATGTTTGGTTAATTTAGAAATGTCCTACGACACAGTGAGACGGTCGGATGCGACATACATCTGTACAACAGATAATCCAGATTAGTTGATATCATAAAAATAATAGAGAACCGACATGTAAGAAACAGAACCGAAATAAAAGTTCAAATAGAAAAAAAAAAGAATCTATAAACACTACAACTGGAATCAGGTATGGAAGTCCAGTTGTAATATTTATTCTTTTATATTTAATATAGTATTGAGAGGTTTTAAGCTAGTAAAAATAAAAAAACAACCGGCAAGCAAGGAGATAAAGATAATATGCGATGTTTATGACGAGTTTTTGATAACAGAGAACGAAGATGATCTCCAATAAATACTACACCAGTTTAATATCAAAGCCAAATGATTTAATATGAAAATTTTATCACTTATTATGAAAAGTTTGGTATTGTCAAAGGAACCAACAAGGTGAAAGAAAGTTCAAATTGAAAACCTACTGATAAAACAAGTATTAAAATTTAAATATATGGGAATAAACTTATCGACCAACAAAAATATTGAAGAGAAAGTAAGGGGATAAGTGCTACAATGACACAATACGGTGAAACAGACACTAGATCTAGACAAACAAGCATAAATAAACAAATCTGTAATCCGACCAGTCATGACATATACAGTAGGAACAAGATCAGATACAAGCACAGATATTTGGAGACAAATGAGATGAGAATACTAAGAAAAATGACCGGAAAAAGACTATTAGACAAAACAAGAAGCAATGATATGAGAAACCTATGCAGAATAAACAATATTAATCTATTTGTACAGACACAAGCATAGATATTTGAAGACAAATGAGATGAGAACACGAAGAAGAATAACTGGAAAAAGACTTATTAAACAGAACAAAAAGCAATGACATAAGAAACTATGCAGAATAAACAATATTATTTAAATGGTACAGGAAAGAAAAAGAAATGAATCTGTTATATTAGGCAGAATGGTAGAAAATATCATAGCTAGATTAGCCCTGGAAAGAAAGAGATAAAACGAAATTATCCACACGAATAGGAAGAAAACGGGCAATTTGCCTATATAAAAAAAGAGGAAGAAGACATTATAGTTAATTGAAAAGTTACATTAATATTACATTTTTAAGAGGATGCAATTATCTTTTTTGATGTGTGGAGTGTAATAATGTGGAATATAAACTTAAGTTTAAGTTTGTAGGGTCGCCATTCTTGTCCCCCGGTCACCATCTTTTAACTTTTTTCTGGTCATTTTACAATAAAATTACATTCAATCAATATTATAGAGGGTTTTTCAAAGAATAATTTTTACTACAAATTTGTTTAATTTCATTGATTTCTTTGGATTTTACAGAACTCGATTTTACAATGTTCTTGAATACTCGTAAGAATACGATAAAAACGATTAGGCTTAGATTTCTAGTATAAGTAATTATATTTTTTTATTTATACAATTTATTATTTTGTTAACATTGTTTTGTGATTATTCGTTTATTATATACTTTTTCCCGACCATGTATGGAGTAAAGTTTGAAGGCGTGTTTTTGTGTTATTCCCATTAGGCTTAATCCACAAACAATTTCTAAGTGAGATAATATTGAGCATAACTATATATTGTTTTCCAGCTACTATTTGTTACTTTTCTTTGATAGTCGAGGCTGTGTTCTTAATTCAGTAGAGTTAGAATTGGCGTAATTGTGGGTAATTCATTTTTCAAATTTTTGTTTAATTTTGATATTTCCATGATATTACTGCAGGTTTCACCAGAACAATTAAGGCACACTTTAGTTAGAGCATTTGAGGTCTGCGTTTTGACAACCTCACATACTTTCACAGTTTGCTTTGCATCTGCAGAAAATTTATTTAGAAGTTCAAGGGAGCTGGAGTTTTGAAAGTTTTGATTGGTATCCAAATTTTTTTACGTTTTTTTTAGCCCCAAACTTCAGGATCGCAGTGTTTTCTGCTGATAAATTCTGACTTTCGAAACGTGCTGTATCTTGTGTTGGCGGAATCAATGATAAGTTAAATACATTTTTGGTTACTTTGGTCATTTTGGTCTCGGCAAATCGTTTGTATCTCATGCTGTCAGAGAATCATCTTTCTTTCCATTATATAAAGAGACAAAAAAATATTCGCCAACGACAGTGAGCAAAGATAGCTGGGCCTTCTCACTGAGAATTATTGTTGTTCGGCTAGCGAATTAAGGGTGTTTCTGTAAAATTTTAATGCCTTTTGCCGATCTTGTAAGCTGCTGATGTTGTGTGGCAACTTGAAATAGCATGGGAAAATAGCAAAACTCTGCAATGATCGCCATACATAAAACTTAAAGGACAGTATAATTGATGCGACTTACACCCTTTTGAAGGTTTAAAAAAATTGGACACTTTTGAGACACAACATTACACCGCTTAATTCTTAATGCCGTAAGCAAGACAAGAATGGCAATGTCGTCTGTTACGACGGTCTTAGAAGCATATGACTCAAATTAAGCAAGCGCAAAACAGGTTCTGACTGTGTCTGCATCAGATTCTGCCTGGACGACACTAAAACCCACTTCTAATAGAGCAGTTTGTGAAGATCCATTAGGTTTTTTTGGTTCTCTACATTACTAAGAAGTTGATGTTAGGATACTGTTGGCACGGTACTCTTATTAAACGTTATCTCTGTCGATTTGTGCTTTTTCGTGCGACGCAAGCGCATGAGACGGAGAAAGTTTTTTGTTGGCAAAAAAGGTCGATAATAAAATAATAATAACATAGAACTGTTAAGAAAATGATAAATTGATTCCGAAAGATGTGAATAAAGAAATATATAACAGGAAACTAAGTGGAATTGTTCATTTTTATCATATTTTTATGAGTACTCATGAATCCGGTCAACTTCGGAATGCTATAAAACCGAAAGAAATTCATGAAATAAAACACATTTGCAGTAAAAATTATTCGTTGAAAACCCTCTATAATAGTGCTCTCATGTCTTTTATTGCAAAATGACCAAAAAAATTTATAAGGCTCAAACAAAAGTTTGTTCAAAAACTTCCAGACTCTACCTCATAGGTGATTGGGAAAAAGATCAATAATAAACTAATGATACCATAGGAATCACGATAATCACTACACTCCCTTTGAGAGAAGAGATTGAAGAGAGATAGAGAAAGAGCGAGAAACAGAGAGAGGGAGAGAGAGAGAGACCATAGGAAGGTTAACAAAATAATAAATGATATGAAGAAAAAAATATATAATAAAAAAAACTAAGCTTAAGGTCGATTTAATGTAATTTTATTTTAAAATAACCAGAAAAAAGTTATAAGGCCCAAAAGATTTATTAAAAGATTTTAGTTATTTTTGTTTGTAACTTTTTTTTTCAATTTTCGATTAAAAGTTATATAAATAAATACAATTTAATTTGCTATAAATAATGTTTTATAAAATTGTCACACTCCTTTACACTCCTTATTTCAAGATGGCGAGTATTCAAGGACCCAATCAACATTGGAGCGCTGTAAAAACTAGAAAATGAATGAAACTAAACAAATTTTTAGTGAAAATTACTCTATGATATCATTTTATTTATTAACGGAATCCATTTACAAAAGTTTTCACACAGCTACACAACCATCCATTTTTTTTAAATTCATTGTTTTTTTTTAATTATTGTTTTATTGTAAAATCGCTAGAAAAAGTTATAAGCGAAAAGCACAATAGAAAAATTTTTCAAAATTTTTTAGTTATTTTGGTTTATAACTTTTTTATTTTTTATTTTCCGATAAAAAGTAATACAAATAAAGTTGCAGAAAATTTAATTTGGTAAAAATAATGATTTATAAAATTTTCTGTAGAGTTGCTAATTTACGAGATACAGCGCAAAAATCCTTTGCCTCTCTTTTTCCAAGATGACGGCCTAGGAACAAGGGTTGCGACTTCACAAACTTGAATTGAAGTTTATACTCACCACCCCCACATATCAAAAAAATTAAATTGCGTCCTTTCAAAAATCTAATCTCAATGTAACTTTTCAATTGCATAAAAAATAAGTAGCTTATTCTATAGGAGTATATAAATAGAAATACGTGTTCGTTTATTAAAAATTTCAGTGTCGAAGTAATTTCTGTGAAACAAAATATCCTCGTTTATTTTACTAAATATATACACTGTATACCAATACATTTTCCAACACATAAAAATTAACGATAACATCACCATATAAACGTAAACAATCTTACTCTGTAATTTGAGCCAGATAAAATGATTAAATAGTTGAACAACACTGTTGCCAGCTAAGTCGAGTCTGTAATATGGCAATATGGTTTAACACATAAGTGATATACACATTCAGTATACTCATAAAAGCGCTCTCCACGGCAAATGGCTGAATTAAAGGCGACTTTACGGACTCATTTTGTTTTATAATTTGCAGCTATTCTATAATACCCACAATTTTTGTAATACATTTGTGCAGTAGGTAGAGGTCTCTAGTTTCTCATTCAATAAAATTTTGGTAGAAAATAACAATCAGTTAAAAGAAATGCATGAAAAACTTTACGGACTCTGTATATTGAGTCCATAAATCGCTCGAGTCCGTTGTGTATGGTAAAAACCTTAATGCAGAGTCTGCAATGTTAGGAGGATATATATATATTTATATATATTATATATATATTATAATATATATATATTATATATATATTATTATATATATATATATATATATATATATATATATATATATATATTATATATATATTATTATATATATATTATATATATATATATATATATATATATATATATATATATATATATATATCATCATCATCATCATTATCAGCGTATTCTACCAATTATGGTGCAGCCTCCCTTACATAGTCGTTCTTCATGTCTGCCCACGACTGTCTAATATTCGCTTTTCTGTGCCATGTTGTACCGGCTTGTTTCCTTATGTCATAGTCCCATCTTAAATTTGGACGTCTTCTTGGTCTCTTGACGCTCTTGGATACCACAGAGTAATTCTAGTGGACCATCTATTGTCAGTTCTTCTTGCTAAATGTCCCGCCCACTGCCATTTTAAAGATTTTATTCGGTGGATTACATCAGTGACCTTCGTTTTCTGTCTGATCCATTCTATTCTTTTTCGATCTCTCTTGGTTATACCTAACATGCCTCGCTCCATTGACCTTTGAGTGACTTTGAGTTTAGCTATTATATCTTTCTTTAGTGTCCAAGTTTCGCAGCCGTATGTCATGACTGGTAGTATACATTGATCGAATGCTTTTTTCTTCAGGTGGAGTGGCATCCTAGATTTGAATATAACTGAATTTTTACCAAAAGCTGCCCAAGCCAGTTTCATTCTTCTGTTGATTTCTGGGAGTAATGAGCCAGATTTATGTATTAATTGTCCCAGGTATATATACTCGTCTACTGTCTCCAGTGCAGTATTATTTATTATTACATCTTGGACATCCACTAGCTCGTTGTACATGGTTTTTGTTTTTGTCAAGTTCATTTTTAGGCCAACTTCATTGCTAGCTGCATTTAGGTCGCTTATAAGTTCTTGTAGTTCTGCAGGATTTTTAGCAATTAGAACGATGTCGTCTGCAAATCTTAGATGGTTGAGGTATTCTCCATCAATGCATAGGCCTTTGTTTTGCCAGTTCATTTTGCTGAATATATTTTCTAGAGTTGCAGTGAAGAGCTTTGGTGATATAGAGTCTCCTTGTCGAACGCCTCTAGTAGTGGGAAATTCTGGAGTGTTTTCATAAATTTTTACCTTAGCTTTTGCTTGTCTGTATATATTTGCTAAAGTTTCTATGTAAGGTTTGTCAATGCCTTGGTTGGTCAAAGCTTCTATTACTGCCTTGGGATATATAGAATCGAAAGCCTTCTCGAAATCTATGAAGGTTAATGCTAGCGGTATTTCATATTCTTTAGCTCTACTCATTAGTTCTCGAAGCGTATGGATATGATCCATGGTACTGAATCCACTTCTGAAGCCAGCTTGCTCTCTTGGCTGTGCAGCATCTAATGCATTTGTTAATCTGTTGTTGATGATTTTTGTGAATATCTTGTATATGATTGGTAGTAGACTTATAGGTCTGTAGTTTTTAATCTCCTCTTTATTACCTTTCTTATGGATCAAAATTATGTTTGCTGTATTCCAGTGGTCTGGTATGCATCTTGATCTTAGACAGTTCGTAAATACACCTGCTAAGATGTTCCACGTCTTTTTGCCAGCGTATTTAAGCAGTTCCACTGTTATGCCATCAATTCCAGCTGCTTTACCGCTTTTCATTTTTGAAATTGTCGATTCTACCTCTTCCGGAAGGACTTCTGGTACATCTTCGTGGTTACTGATTGCTTCTTCAAGCGTTTCAGGAGCTTTGTATAGTTCGCTATAGAATTTAGTCACGAGTTGTATTATTTCATTTCTGTCTGTAATTCTGGTGTTTTCGTTTGTTAGAGCCACGATTTGCTTCTTCCCAATAATTAATGCTTTTCTTGTTTTCTTATAGTTCTTTCTGTTTTCGATTGCATTTTCTACCAGCCTTTCATTGTATTTTCTTATGTCTTCCTTAATACCTTTTCTTATTGTCTACAAAGTTCTGTGTATTGTATTCTCTGTACGTTGCTAGTTACTTTCATTTCTTCTTGTTTTAGCATTGTTTTTGTTTTATTAGATAGTTTCCTATGTTCGTTTTGTTCTTGCGGGCCTCCGATTTCTTTGGCACTATCAAGGATGATTTGCATAATTGAGAGCTGTCGATTTGATCATGTAATCTTTCATCATATATATTTGATCATATATATATATATATATATATATATATATATATATATATATATATATATATATATGTATATATATACATAAATATATATATACATATATATATAATATATATATATATATATATATATATATATATATATATATATATATATATATATGTATATATATAGACGTGTGTTAGACCTGTCGATGAGGAGCGTCAAAACAGGGATATTGGTATTTGTGTTTTGTGAAAGCTAGGGAACCCTGAAATAGTGTACAAATTGCTAGAAAGTTCACGTGAATGCTCGAACTATCCAGCGAGTTCTCAAAAGGAATGGGTATCACTGTTTTAAGATACAACCAGCACAAGAACTGTTTCTGAAAGATAACTTTAGGCGGATGGAGTTTTGTGATTTTATGTTAGATAAAACGAATGAAAATTACACTTTTTAAAAATATATTATTTTCTGACGAATCTTCATTTTCATTACATAAAAACCGTTGCAAAGTATTATTATCGAAAAAATGTTTACAACTTTTACAGAATGAGATAATTCCGGCAGTTCGACACCTTCCCGTTAAATTTCAGGAGGTTTATTTCCAACAGGATGGGTGTTCGGCTCACAACTCTAGAGCAACTATTGACTTCCTCGATCAAACGTTTCCTGATCGACTGATAAGTACAAGTGGTACAATTAAATGGTCCACTAGATCCTGTGACTTAGCGCCTAACGATTTCTTTTTTTGAGGTTTTCTCAAAGAAAACATTTCTAGGCATCAGTTTGAAAGGGCCACAAACCTAGTCGAATTTATTTAAAAGTACAAACGATTCTTATTCTGATATTTTTCTTCTTTCTTGTCTTATTGTTATAAGCTTTGTCCATAAAATTTGTACAATTTTCTGTGACAATAAAGCACATTACTTATTTACTTACAATTTATTTGTATTGCTATTAAGGCTAAAAAATAACCAAAAAATTAGTTTTAGAGCATTATAATAAATATACTCTAGAGATGGGATAGCAATAAACCTTAAATTCCTATGGTCAACAAAACCATATATATATATATAATATATATATATATATATATAATATATATATATATATACAGATTGAACCAAATTAAAACGGAACATACAATTTAATACATGTCAGCTTAATACATATAAAACTTGGACAAAAATAAATCCATACCTGGGTATAGACATTGTATAAAATATCGTTCAACTATCTGTCTCGTAACGATGTTGTTTGCGTAAGACGGGTTTGTCTAAGGCAGCGATAATAGTTCAGGAAATGAAGCTCGAAAAAAGTTAAAACTTCGCAATTTTTTCGTCCTGCATGTATCCAGTTGAAATTTTAACAGAACGTAGGTGATAGCCCAAGGATCAAAATCTATATCGAACCGAAGTGCGCTGAAGGGTTTTAGGGGTGAAATCTACCCCTAATTGTCAAAAATTATAAAATAACATATTAAACCTGAATATGGGTAAGATTTGGTTTGAATTAGTTAAATTATGATTATTTTATACTTTTGAATAGAGTTCCATCATATTTCAACCATTAAAAAGCAACTCTTGTTAGAGATTAATGTAAAAAAATTACTAATTCTAAAAAAATGTTTTATCCTTGGATCGATTTGGATAAAAATTTGGATTTAAGCTTAATTCACCCGCTGCTTTATAGTTTATGTCATGTCGACGAACCCTGATTGTTCTTAGGGGTGAAAACTACCCCTAATAGTCAAAAATTATAAAATAGCATATTAAACCTGAATATGGGTAAAATTTGGTTTGAATTAATTAAATAATGATAGTTTCGTGCTTTTGAATAAAGTTCCATCATATTTCAACCCTTAAAAAGCGACCCTTATTAGAGATTAATATAAAAAAATTAGTAATGCGAAGAAACTGATTTCACCTTGGAACGATTTGCATAAAAATTTGGAATTAAGTTCAACTCACCCTCTGCTTTATAGTTTATGTCATGCCGATAAACCCTGATTGTTCTTAGGGCTGAAAACTACCCCTAATTTTCAAAATTGTAAAATAATATTACAAATCTTAAGATGAGTGAAATTTGGTTTTGGATTAGTTAAATAGTGATTTTTTTATACTTTAAAATACAAATTTATACATTTTTAACCCTTAAAAATCAATTGTTATGAGTGCTATAGGTGAAAACAATTTTTTGCCAAAATTTTGTAACTTTTCAACTTTTGAAAATCACCCTTTACAACATTGCAGTTTTTATAAACTAATTTATAAGATATAAATTGAAAAAAGTAGAATTAAATACAAAAAAATTTATCAACATAAAAAGCACCATAATTATATTTCTTATACATTTACATTCTTATACATAAATAGTTAAAATATTTAGATTTATAGGTAAAACAATTATAATATTAATTTTATTCGTCATCAATTACATCTTCATCGCGATCTATGTCATCCTCATCTTCTTCAATTATTGGTGGACTGTTATTGCACCCTTCACCTGAGCACCCAGAACAAGTAGAGTTACAGTATAAACCAACTTTTCTGCACCCACATGAAACGCCGCATCCTTTTTTGCATTGGCAAAAAATAATTTTCAAAAGTTCATCGGGTGCAGGTTGTTTGTTCATGCGTACGGGTAATAACAAACCATCTTTGGAATACCATCCCCAATCTGTTGCTCTGATATTTTCATTGCAAGCCATAGACACATGAGCAGATGTTTTATTCTGTTGTATGGGATTTCAAAATAAGAACGCTTAAATTTCGAATGTATAACGCCCCACTAGCTAATATACCGGTTTTGTAGATTATTATGCTCCGAAATGTACTGTACTATACTAATGGAATTTTCCGGAAAAAAATTAACTGTTTTTTTTTAACGTATTTCCTTTAATTTTTAACGATAGAGTGTTTCTTCAAAAACGATTTGTAGAGGTTTTTAAGAGCTACAAGGATCTGTGAATTAAATCTTTTTGGAACCCTTGGTTTTTAAATGGGGTAGTTTAAAGGCTCGAAAAAGATAGTGCTTGATCGTAAATCGATGCTTTAAACGGCTATATCTCGCCAAATATTCATTATACAACAAATCTAAATAAAGGTTAATTTTAGTCATTAAAAAAGCTACAATTTGGTAATTTTTATTTTTTCATATATTCAGTATTTTCGGGCATATTTAAAAAAAGGAGGGGAAAAAATATGAAATTGTAAATCGTTTCTCGCTGTAAGCTGTACTTTTTCTAAAACTAAGCATTTTAAATGGGTCAAACTTTTTACACGTATTAACAATACATGTACAAAGGGAATTGCAGAAGGGTGAAGATCGATTTTAATTATGAGGGTGGTTAGGGGGTTGTTTTCATCGATTTTTTTCGTAAAAAGTGAGGTATTGACCTTATTTTTATCATAACTAACTCAATTTTTGAGCTAGAGTCTTTTTTTATGATAGGTCTATTTATGCTTTAAAAAAGGTTTTGTGAGTTTTCTTCCAAAAATGCATCATTTTCCCGATATCTGACTTTGAATCTTTCAAATTTGGAATTTGAAGAAAACCGCTGAACATTGATAGGCCGTATTTCGGTTCCTATTATATCGCAAAAACATTTTAAAAAATGAATTGTATTTGTCTTTTTAAAAGCTACAAATTTATTCTCTACAATTTTTTTGATAAAATGCACCATTTTCGAGTTATTCGCGAAAAATCGATTAAAAACGTGGATTTTTTCGTACAAAAGTTGTTACTTTCAATCGCGAATAACTTGAAAAATATCATTTTATAAAAAAAATGTATAGCACATTTTTTGTCTAGAATCACTTTTTTAATCGAAACCTGTAGTTAAAACGTAAAAAAAATTCACCCCGGAGATGGGGTGGCAACCACCCCCTAGGCTTTGGCGCACTTTGGTTCGATATAGATTTTGATCCTTAGGCTATTACCTACCTTCTGTTAAATTTCAAGTCAACCCACGCAGCACGAAAAAATTGCGAGG
This sequence comes from Diabrotica balteata, assembly GCA_918026665.1. Lineage (NCBI taxonomy): Eukaryota > Metazoa > Arthropoda > Insecta > Coleoptera > Chrysomelidae > Diabrotica > Diabrotica balteata. Next base: position 75,899,692 of record OU898283.1, on the reverse strand, counting down.
TGAAATGCTTCATTTCCTGGACTATAACTGGTTTGACAGCATAATAAAATCGTAGATTTATGTGTAGCTTTCAATTTTTATGAGTTCAGAATCCAGCAGCCCGCTGAAGTATGGGATTTTTATAATATAATTATTTGACAATCTTTTGTTGGCCAACCACCTACAGCAGAATCGAGCCGAAATACATTATATTCCTATGTTCCGAATTTATTTCGTTCAATCTGTATATATATATATATATATATATATAGTATGGTTCAAGAAACTCTATAAAGCTGTAATATCCAGCTTCAGGAATACGAGATTGGGTGGAATATAAAAGCAGGGTATAAACGATGTAGTATAAAGGACATATCTTAAAATATTGAGATAAATACAGTAATCAAAAATGATTATTATATTCAAAAATATTCCATTGCAATAATTTTTTTTAAATCAAAAATCTGGGGCACGCGTATTGTATAACACGCGTGTCTTGTTTCAAAATACTTTTGCTGCTACAATTTTTAGATTTATCCTTGAAGATTGGTTTTATATAACCTCATGTAAAACTCAGGAGTTATATATAAACATATTTGGCCTAGTAACAAGTCAATTTCTAGTGACTTAATTATCGTAAATCATTCGTAGTCGGTATTCGTAATGTAAGGTGTAAGCACGTAATTAATTATTAAAGAAGTAATGCTACCCACAATAAGCTATCCCGATGTAAATAGTAGTGAATAAATTCGATCCATCGCAATATATATTTACCAATCCTCTCCCAATTAGTCAATATGTAGTTCTGTAAGCAATATTGCCAATCCATTTAGGCATTAATATGGTGGAAGTACAAGATATTTCCATTCAATTAAATTACAACGTTATAACTTGATATATACATAAAAACTGAGGTGTACCACGTAAGATTATACCCTAATATGATGTACCCTGCAGAAATACGGCCTTACACAGGTAGAACAAAACTCATATAATGGAAACAACAGAGATGGCGCAAAACAGAATCCTAAGAATCTCTTGAGACAAATCGTTGGTGTGACTGTCTAGAAGATACCGAAGAATGAACAGGCACCTATTAAAAAGAATGAAGAAGAAGAACTAACTACATACAAAGTTTTTTATAATATAAATCCAAGTAAATAAAAATGTATTTGATCTACAACTAATAGCTACGCACCAATCTATAAACCTAGCCAATCACTTACATACAAGTACAATGTTTAATCGGCAAATTTATGTAATTGTTTAGTTAATAAAAGTTCAAGTAATGCTCCAATAAACCTAAATCTAGACACACTCTTAATCAACATGTCATTGACACAGATTCAGTGGAATTTAGCAATTACAAGGAAAATGTGCGTTAAAATTGATTTTTATTTTAATGGCATAAATTCGTATGTACAGATAACAATGTGATGCATAGATATCGTAGAAATAGATTCTTTTAATTCATAATATGTCATTTAAAATTGTATGTTGAGAAGTTTGTTAAATTAGACTTAAAAATAAATTCTTAGTTGGCGGTTTTATTATCGCATTTAATCGTTATACAGTCTTGAGAAATTGGACAAGAAATAATGACAAGAAATGAATTGGAAATGACAGAAGGAAAAAACATCTATTATAAACTTTAAACAACAAATAATAAGAAATGTCCTTTTATGAAGAGTTATCAAACATCTGTGATAAAATAAAAAGCCATCAAGAAATAATATTGTTAGGAGACCTAAATGCCAGAGTAGGTTCTCAAATGGACGATGAAGTGGTGGGACGATACGGAGAAATGGTTAAAAATAGTTCAGGGGACAGTTTAATTGAGTTCTGTCAACTTTTTGGTTTAAAAATAATGAACACCCAATTCCCACATAAAGATATTCATAAATACACTTGGGAACGACCTTCACTCCAACAGAAGTCGATCATAGACTATATAATAATGAGACAGAACTCAAAATTTAAGTGCCAAGACTGCAGAGTAAAAAGAGGGTCTAACTGTGGGACAGACCATTACTTTCTTTTAGCTAATATTTTGTGCCCCTTTAAACAAAACAACAAACATAACACCGAAAGTCAGAGAAACAATACTACGCAGTAAAAACGGAGAGATATAAATTGCATCTTTTATTCCAACCAAGTATTAAACATCTTTTTCAATGTAGATTAGAAAGGGAACTAAATGAGATGTAAAGAAATATGGATGTAGAACAAGAATACAATAACCTCAAAATGATAATAAAAAAAATTGCTTATGAAGTATTAGGAACAGAGAACAACGACAAAAAACACCACGAACCACCATGGATGACAGAAAACGTAAAAGAAATGATACAAGAAAAGAACAAATTATATAAAAAATGGCTAACAAATAAAACATCTAGCAATAGAGTATCATATCAAATGAAAAACGGAGAAGTACGCCAGCAAATAAAAGAAGCAAAAAACAATTTCTGGGAACAAAAATGTGTCCAAGTTGAAAATTTAATGGGTGGTTCTCAGACAACGGAAGCATGGAGAACTATCACTAATCTAAAGAGGAACACCCATAACTCATTAAGCAACTTAATTTCTATAGAAAAATGGGAAAATCACTATAAAAATTTACTCCAAGAGTCCAGATTGGAATATATGGGAGAAGAATACAGTATGGAGAGACAAACAAATAGTAACATTAATACTACCAGCAACGAGGTCCGTACTGCGCTAATTAAAATGAAAAACGGGCGATCTTCAGGACCTGGCAATATAGCTGTAGAGTTACTTAAAGCAGGAGGTCCACTCCTAATCGAACGAATAACTTTTCTAATGAATCAATGCTGCCAACAAATTAAAATACCATCTGAATGGAAAACCGCTCACCAAGTGTCCATCTTTAAAAAGGGTAATCGAAAAGATCCTAACTGCTACAGAGGATTGAGTGTCCTACCTACTTTCGGCAGATTGTTTGGAAAGATAATAAATAGAAAAATACAAGATGATGTAGGACATCTAATTAGCGGAGACCAAAGCGGATTTACGCCTGGTAGATCTTGCACTGATAACTTGTTTATACTCCAACAATTACTAGAAAAAAGAATAGCGGTTGGTAACGAAGTACATCTAGCCTTCATCGATCTAGAAAAAGCGTATGATACAGTACCAAGGCCTAAATTGTGGCAAGCTTTACAATAACTCGGCATTAGTCCACACCTTTTAGGAATAATCACAGAAGTATACAGGGATAACACCACTTACCTAAAAATCGGAAATAGACTATTAGAGCCGATAAAAGTAACTAAAGGACTGAGACAAGGATGCAGTATGTCACCTTTACTGTTTAATTTATATATTGAGGCAGCCCTTCAAAATTGGAAAAACCACTGCCAGGGAATGGGAATCCCAATAGGAAATGACGTACTGTTCTCCCTGAACTTTGCGGATGACTAAGTCGTTCTAGCTCAAGATTCTTATGATCTAGAATTTATGATAAAGCGTCTATACAGAGAATATGTAAAATGGGGGTTAAAAGTCAGCATGAAGAAAACGGAATATCTAGTTATCAATTCAGATGCAAGGTTTGAAGTGTTCATAGACGAGGACGTGGAAATCACACAAGTGGAAAAATTTAAATATTTAGGTGCATTCATTGATAAGAACGGCTTGGGTGAAACCGAAATTAAACACCGAATTAATCAGGGACGTAAAATTGTAGGATGTTTGAACTCCTTATGGTGGGATCGCAACATTTCCAAAAGGAACAAAAAAAGAATAGGGCAAACGATGGTTGAATCAGTTCTTTGTTATGGCTCTGAAGTATGGACAATTAATGCAGACCTGAAAAGAAGATTGTTGGCAGTTGAAATGGATTATTTGAGAAGAAGTGCTAGAACATCAAGGCTGGAAAGGAAAACCAACGAATCTATAAGAAATCAGATGAATGCCACAGATACGGTCATAGACAGAATAGAAAGAAGAGGTTTAAAATGGTTTGGACACCTGTTAAGAATGCCTGACGAACGTTGGCCCCAAAAACTTCACAGATGGAAGCCCCCTGGTAGAAGAAAAAGAGGTAGACTTCGACGCTCATGGAATGAAGGTATTAGAAGAGCAATGGAATCGAGAGGTTTGGAGGAGGAGCATGCCTTGGACCGGGAGGATTGGCGGAGGAGGACGGGAATACGGCGATAGCCGTCTGCAAGATGTATTCTATTTACAAATTGGATCCTGTAATATATATATATATATATATATATATATATATATATAATAAGAAATGTGATTGATTACTGTAATGCTACTTTTTGATACTTTACAAAGAGGATTAAAACAAAATGGCACAATATTATAATTCAACACTATATATTATATTAACCCTTTCAGTCACACTGTACCTCAAGAGGTACATTTATTATGTATGATTTCAAACATCAATGGTAATTGACTTATACCCAAGAAAATATTTTGCAGGTCAAATATCATGTCTAATTAGCACCTGCATTCTGCACGCGATTTTGTTTTGGCTTGACAGTTATAACCTGATTTGAAATTAGTTCGTTTGAGTGACATTTGCAAGAGGTTAGGACAGTCTGTTTGAGTATGTTGTTTTTGCTGTTTATTTTCGAGAATAAACGCTAATATATGTTTGATAGGTACCTAAGTAAACAATGTACTTAATTTATCATAGTATGTATTAGTTTCTAAAATGTAGATGATATAAAGTAGTAATTTGGGCACCTCAATTACATGTACCTTATGAGGTACAAACTGCTTTTAAGGAGGTTTTTGCGACAAATATTGCTAAACATAGTAAAAAACCACTTACACATGAGGAGTTACTATATTATCTTGAAAATGACGATGACTTAGATATTCCGGATCTTGACGATGAAGATGATGGAGGGAGGATAATACTTAACTGGAAACTAATGATGAAATAGTTCAATTTTTGAATGAAAGTGCCCGTTGAGATGAAGAAGAAATTAATTCTCAAGATCTAGAGGACGATTTGGAGCAAGAGCCAAGCAACGACCAAGAAGTTACGGAAGATGAAGTAAATCAAATGAATCCAGAAACAACTATTGAAGTGTCTTTTAAAAAGCATGATTTTACTGAAAAAAAAAGCAAATAAAATGGGTATACAGTTCGAGACCATAAAGGTAACATGCTATGATCCCATTCCAGAGCAAGTTGTTGATCTACTAGCACCAGTAGAGTTTTTCAATAAGTATATATCTGATCATATCATCTCAGTAATGGCTGTGATGACAAATCATCATTCCGTGTACAAGCATATAGTAAGATTTTCTTCAACGACGCCTGATGAAATAAAAAAATTTATAGGGATACACGTAATAATGGGAAATGTACAATATCTTCGAGTTAGAATGTATTGGTCCTTACATGTTGGAATTCCACTGGTAAAAGATAACATGCCATATAATAGATTTTTCAAACTTAGGCAAAATATTCATCTCGTGGATGTAAATAACCGACCAGAAACTAATACAGATAGACTGTGGAAGGTACGTTCCCTGTACGAGAGTATCAGAAAAAGATGTCTAGAACTGCCTCTAAAAAGAAATTTATTTGTGGACGAACAAATAGTACCATTTAAGGGTAACATAAATATAAAACAATACATCAAGAATAAGCCCAATAAAAGAAGAATCAATATTTATGTTTTAGCTGGCCAAAGTGGTCTTGTATTTGACTTTATATTATATCAAGGGTTCACTACAAAATTGAAGCCCATATATACCCATGTTGGTGCATCAGCAGGCGTTATCATGCACCTATCTGACAGAATTGCAGAAAAACGTCATTTCTTATACTTTGACAATTACTTCAATACTTACTCTCTTTCAGTATTTAAACTCCAAATCTGCATATTCGGTGGGTACCTTAAGACTAAATCGTTTTTTTTTTTAACCACTGCTTCCTAGTGATCTTGAAACAACAAGGCCGAGGAACTAGTGCTGTTTCTATAGCAGGGATGATATAGTGATCACGAAATAATCACAACAAAGAACTGGAAATAGTGATAACGTATGAATAACTGGCAAGAGAAGTAAAAAATCAAACAAATTGTAAGACGTGCTACCTGAATTCTAGAAAACAGATCACTGATACCTTCCTATAGATGAGTTTAAATTGCACACTTAAAAAAACATGCTAGTAGGATAAACACAGTACACACAAACTGTTACCGTACCAGAAATAAAATAAATAGGGAAATAACCAAGCAGGACTTTTAGTAAAGAAAATAAAAAAGAGACAACTGAACTGGTACGAACACTTGAATAAAATTCAATCCAGTACATAAAACACGAAATAAAGAATTTTACAGAAAAAAGGAAGACCATAGGCGTAGAAACGAAAAAACATAAGCAGAAAACACTCGAAGAAATGAAAACGATTGCAGAAAAATGAAAAGAATGGAAAAATAGAGTAAATGGGTAAAAAGGGAAGAGAAAAAAGAAAAATAGGCTTAAAAATCTATTAAATTAAGAAAGAAGAAACAAGAAAAATAGTCGGAATATTTAAAAAATAAAGCGTTTAAATTAAACGGAAACGAAGTTTCTGATTTTAAAATAAAAAAATGTACCATGCGCCACAATGCTATAGAATGTAATTAGTGTACACGCTATATAATGTAATTAGATGATGTTAACCATAACTAGTATCTTAACTGGAGCATGTATATTATGTCTTACAGGCATCTAGTACACGGAACATTTGTATTTATTAATGAATACCATCGGCACAGGATTATTGTTTATATATCGCTATTTTTTCCACGGTATAAGTAAGCATTATAAAGATAGTTGATTCGCGCATCAGTAAGGCATATTATTTTCAAGCCACAATTTATTTATTTATTTTTTTTTATTAGAAAAAGATGTCGCATCCACCAAAAGGTTATTAGCGACGGAACAAAATATAAAAAACAAAGTTAAACACCTACAGATTGTACAAAATGTTTATGGATCTAAGATTATTCACTATATTGTTACAGGAACAGTTTTGACCTAGAGCCTGTAGTAGAGCGTTTGGGATCTTGTAGCGCTGTCTTTCTTGGTCATATGTACTACAAATTGTTAGAAAATGTTCGACTGTTAATCGGACGTTCACTGATCACATATAGGTGGATTTTTCTTTGTGAAAAGGTAGGAGTCCGTTAATCTGTTATGTCCTAGGCGTAAACGCGCAACCGCAATTTGTTCTCGTCTATTGAGCGACGATGGAAACCACTGAGACACATTATTTTTGATTTTATTTAGATTGGAATTAGTTTGAGACCACTCATTTTGCCACAAACACCACACTTTATTTTTAAAATAAGCTTCTAAGTCGCTAAAAACACACTTGTCTATCGGCTTTGACAAATCACTTAAAATTGCCTCTCGTGCAGTCCTGTCAGCTTCTTCATTTCTTGTTATTCCGACGTTTGAGGGAACACATAAAAATTGGACGCTTCTTCCATGTTCATAAGAAATAATATCTGAAGAATATTTAGATAAAAGAAGCTGTAGCATAGGGAGGCGATGAAAAAATCCATCAATATTGCATTGAAGTATCGAGTTGAATGTTGTTAACAGATTGGGAGTTAGATGATACTGAACAATTGTCTACAGAAAAGTCACTATCTAAGTCAGAAATCTCTTTCTCTAAATGGTTGTATAGTTTCTTTTGAAGTTTTGTAAACTTGCTTTTTGTAGATCTATCATTTACATATTGATAGCTGCTTTGTAAAAGATGGAGTAAACCATCGATATCAGTTGTAAATTCTTTGACGACGCTAATAGTGTCGGTGGAGTCTTGGACATTATCAATCAGTAAGGACAATTGGTGGTAATTTAAAACGAATGGTGGGGTATGATTATCAATGAAATTTTCAAGAGTATCCCATATAGACGGGACTTTATAGGAGCGCGGTTTTTTTGGTTTAGAGGGTTTGGGTTTTGCAAACAGATTTTCTGATGAAATTACTGAGTCTGAAGGAGGCGTGACGATCTCACCAATACTGCGTTTTATGGAAGAACTTGTGTTTTCGGAATTGTTATTAGAGTTTTCACTTAGATGCTGTGGCTTTATTACATTTGGAAGTACTGGAGTAAACTCCTTGGTAGTGACAGAACTCGAGCTTAAAGTTTTATTTGTAAGATTGGTTGAAATGGTTGTTTCAGAAAATTGTCTTGATGTATCAGTTTTATTAGAATTTTCTGCAATTGTATCTAATGAAAAAGGAGCTAATAGATTGGAGGATATTGCTTCCGAAGTTTGTGAAAACGGTATTGCTACTGAATGAGGTTGATTGAACGTGTTGTTATGAATAGGAGCGTTAGTAATTTCTTTGTCATGGAGATTTGTAGATGTAGGTGATATGCTTGGATTTGATAATGGATAACTTGATGACTGCTGGGTGTTTGGTACCTTGTGTAGTATACTTGTTGAAGCTGTTTGATTTGGTACTTCATTGTTTGACTCAATATGAGTTGATTCCGTTACTGAACTGTTATTGCATTGGGATGATATGTGTCCTGTATTTTTGCAAATAAAGCAGATAAGTGTACCTTGTGACAAAAATATGCGGTAAGGTGTTTGATCGAAATTTATTAGAATATAATCTGGAATTGTTGATGTTATAGGGCTTATATAAACTTGCCTCCGAAAGCTCAATATGTGACTATATTCGGGGAGAGTCGAGCTAATGTTCAGAAATGATATTGGGGAAATAAGCTTTAAACCGATATTCTGTAATTCTTTAACTAATACTTGATGAGGAATTGACTGGCAGACTCCAGACAAGACTAGTCTTTCTGCTGGAGAGACAAGTCTTCGTGCTGTTACAACTTCGCCGAGTACTTCTATAAAGCCATGTTGGGTCATGAAGTTATCTACTACGGTTTTGTTTGCCAAATACATGCAGATTCTATTATGAGATAATCTAGATGAAAAAATAATATTTTTTGGGTTGATGATTGTGCCCAAAGGAATGAGATAATCCTGCAGTTTAGCATTATCGATGCAACTAAATACAATTGCTTGGGTCTTACTCGGAAAAGAGTGTGAAGCGGCTGATGCATAACTGTTTGTGATATTCGAACGTTGATTTACTGGACTGGTCAGATCGGAAGGTGTGTTTACATTCTGTGAAGTCATTTTAAGCTATTTCGGCGAAGGCCTTACTCCGACTCTGGTAAGTGAAAAACTAACCGAATGCTACTATAAGGTACTTATAACAGCTAACCTCACAAAATGATTGTATGGTAGTATATATTTATTATTGACGTTTTCTTTTCACACTAATAAAATAATAATTACGTATAGATAACTTAGGTAGTAGTATCTAGTAGATAAACACTTTAATTTTAAAAAACTATTTAATAAAACCACTTGTTTTTATTCTCAAGCCACAATTGTTCGGCTTATTTGGTATGTATATTTTAAATTTGTACCGACCTCTTAAGTCGACTAATATTTCATAAATACAGGAACTATGTCCAATGATGTACATTCTCTGACAGTTTTGGATAACTTCTGTGAATATTTCATCAATAGTTGCAGCAGAATTTTCCTGTTTTCTCTGTTTGGTGGAAGTTCTATCATCAAATCGCAGCCATTAAAGTAAAATAAAAAATCTAAACTAAAAAAAAAAGAGGACCAAAAGGGATTCGTGGCCGGATCTGCTAATTCTACATAGAAGTAAAAGATCCAAGAATGTCTCAAATTCTATTCTATCGACATTAGCTAATTCAGGTCTGATCGGATCTTTCCATTTATTTCTGTATAAATCTTCATAATTTTTGTAATAAGTGATCTGAAAATAATAGTCGCCACGTCTCTAAGGGACCGTCTGTATCTCCTAGAGTCCTCGAATCATTACATGCTCCCGGCAAATGCATAACAAGATTATGAGCTCGTGTTCTAACATGAGCAGCTACAGCTTTTTTAGCCCATTTGTAACGATTTTTCCCACGAAAATATCCTGACTGAATAACTGAGTCTGAAAAATCTTCAGTTGGTTCAACATCACTCGCAGCGTCTTCGCTCAAATGTGTATCATTAAGAGATAAACTTTGATCACCTTCTTCATCAGCAGATTCCTTAGAAGCACTTTCACGATTGCTGAGAATCCAGTTCTCATCTTGTTCTCAGCCCAAGTATATCAGTTTTCTACTTAATACCTCCTCAAAATCCCGATCCGTTGGTTTAAAAATACGCTCAGGAAGCTAAAAACCAACCATTATTGTGACACACAGGTAAAAATAGCTTTTATCAGGGATGTGGGGTCAAACAACACTCAGTTACCCGCCCGAAATCAATGTTCAATAAAATTTGTATCAGCTTGACGGTAAAAATTCTAATTCTTTTGATTCAAGTCACTGAGCGACAAAAATTAAGATGCGGTTTAAAGGTAAAAAGTTCAGCTTTCATATGAATATTTGTATTTTGCCACAAATAAACTCAGATTTTATAAAGGTGGTTAATAAATAAACGTAGAGCAATTTTTGTCACTTTTTATAATTCTCATGAGATCAATACATTCTATACCTTTCGTTGACTGGACACTATGAAGTTCCGATTACTCGAGCCTAACCATCAAAACCTATAGCATGAAATTTTAGTTTTGAGTCTTAGCAACAAATGTGAGGCATTTGAAATATGCTTAAAACGATGGATTTAAACTTTCACATAACAATATCGTTTAAATCTTTTTATTTGTAAACGTTTGTAATGTAAGACATTAAATTCGGCGTTTTTTATTCATATTTAAAATGCCTCATATTTGTTGTCACAACTCAAAATTGAAATTTTATCTTTAACAAGGGAAGTATTACTACGACTGGTGACTGAAAGTGATCAATTTTATTGATCTCACAAGAATCGTACTTACGCTTTATGTACAAGAATGTACATAAAGCGTAAGTATGTGCAAGCAATGTATCCATTTCGTAGTAGAAAATTTGATTAAGAGGCCTTACTTTCTATCTTTCTCTTTGACAAACATATGGCACGCGACAAAAGATAACAAAGTGTGTCTGGAATATGAACTAGAATGATAAAACCTTATTTAGGCTTTTGCCTCTTCAAGGTAGGACTGCTCCTTTTTTTGTTACGGGAGCTTTCGAGGAAGCGAGCAATGTCAGTTGCGAGTGGGCATTTGTAAAGTGGCAAAAACTGCTAGTGGGGCGAAGAAAATAGAAAATGAGTGTGTAAGGATGTAGGAAGGCCTTATTGGATAGAAAGGCCAACACAAGCCATGGGCTGAAAGTACCTCTGATGTTACCAGCTATGCAATAGGAACGGATCTTAAATCAGCGTTTTTGGCATGTAGTAGAAAGTGTGTTACCAACAAAGTGTAGAAGCTTGGCTGGTGATAACGGAACATTTTTCTTGGGAAGCCTGGTGAGTATGTGCCCAATGCGGTGCCAAGGAGTTCTTAAGAGTCTGTTTAGCTCTGTTTTTGGAACTATCTATTGTGTGGAGGACATATATTTTGCTGAGACAACAAACGTTGTCGACTATTGTGGGAATTTTAGCAAGGGGGTGGATTAGTGCTAACGGATAATCTGCACGATTCATCGTATATTTCCTCAGGATGTTTCTTTCTATTCCCAAAATGGTGTTATTTTGCCGTTTGTTGCCAGATAAGAGTTTTTATGTATGCAGGAGAGTTTTATTTGAGGTATTACCAAAATTTTCCAGATAGTGCACCTAAAAGATTAGCTCTGTATCTTACGTTATCTGGGGTATTTTTTATGTCGGTGCCCAAGTTAAGAGTCCTACTACAGTGTACTCCCAAATAATACACCGAGGTTCTTATCTGGTTCCTCTCGTTTACGTCCTGAGTACGAGGAGATCTGAATAAAAGCATTTCGGTTTTGGACGGGCTGAGTTTAAATCCCCATTTATCTCCATTTGTTGTACCACCTTACAGTTCTGCTCAATTTATTTTAAGCTCTATCGAATACAGAGGCGTGCCTCAGTGTCCCTTGAAATGTAACTGCGTAGAGGAGTGCAGTATCGTCAGCATATGATAAAATATTAGATCTATTTAAGGAAGAAATATGTCACTCTGTAGTAGACTGTGTATAATACATACAGCGAGAATGGAGCCCTAAGGGAACTCCAGCTTATGGAGAGAATGGTGTTGACAGTTTGTTCGCAGTGTGTCTGGAGTACCGAAATACTTTTAGACAGAAAGGATAGGTCTTTTATGCTTCCTACTATTTATCTAGCCACCCTCTATGAAGATATAAACATTTATATTATTTGGAAGTAAAAAATTAAATCTGCCTTAAATATATAACTACTGTTGTATTTATCGTACATACCGACTATCTTTACGTTATACAAAAATATATACGCATTAAATTAAGTTTTATTTGTAAAGCGATTTACTTCTTTCGCAAAAAAATATGAATTCAATGCATAATGTAGGTTATTTACATTTATATTACGATTATTTATATTCAACTTCGTATTGCCTTGAGCATTCATTAGGATTTCTGAATATTTAAAGGTTTTAATAATACGTATTATTTAATTTTTTTCCGACAAGTAAATATCATCCAAAAAAACATTCTTGTTTGCCAGTTCTTCCTTCGTACAAGTAATGTAATGCACAACCTACAAAGTACCCCCTTTTCTAAATTAAACGTCTGTGTTGTCTTTTGAATGTGTTCTGTTTGTCCTTATATGTTTTTTAATTTTCATTTGTAAAATTTAATTTCAATTCAATTTTACGACATCACAATAATTTCTTTCTGTCCAAAAATAGACCAAGATTGGATCTTCATTTATTTGATAATTATAATTTGGAGTAATTTCACACCCAAACTAACATCAAAAATAGGACGTCGATCTTATTCTACTTTTTTACAGTGCTGTCTAATAATAGTTCAATAATTTCAAGAAATAACACATATTTAAAAATATATCTCTTCAATAAATATAAATATCTCGAACTAATAATTCGAAAAATTAATCAAAAGAAAAAATCAAATTTTAATTGGCCACAGTTGTTGATCACTGTTCTTTATATTTAGTATCGGGTATTGCCTCCCCTACATCTGCGGAAAATTTCAATACGCCTAGGCATACTTGCAATAAGTTGCTGAATCTGTTCTTGCGATATATGTTCCCATTCTTCATTCAACACTATTTTCAGCTCTTGAATATTTTCTAGCAATGCTTGCCTCTTTTTAATCTATTTCCTTAAAAAATCTTATACACTGCTTTTCAGATAAAACTATCCACCTTAAATAACTTTTAAACTTCTAATTTTTAGGAAAAGCGCAAAAACACGCCAATTACTATTTAACGGAAAGACATTATGTCATATTTAAGCTTGCTGGGAAAGGCACCCTCTTAGCCCCCATATCATCCCTTATTTTTTTAATTACTTCATCCTTTTTACTTTATATTTGGATTCTCCTGTTTGTACTGAATTAAAAAATGTATAATACATTCGGCTTGAAGTGATTAGTATCGAAATCGAAATTGTAGGTTTATACTACAAAAATAATAATTGTGGAAGAGCTGCTGCTAGAATTTTTAATAAAGTTCACCACAATAGACATTCAACTTATAAGTATGTACTTTAATCAAATAAAAGGTAGCTAGATATCGAGCACAAGTTCTTTCGTTCTCAAAGCATCTTCAGGGGCATTTCGTCAAAATTATAGGCTATCCAACAAGTTTATGAATGTCATAAACATTAAATAATATATTTACACAACACTAGACATAGGACAAAGAAAGGACAAGTTAACTCATAGGCTGAGCAATCACAGTCACTGTCAACATGGTGTGGTATCTTAGGGGATCACATTATCCGACCCTTTTTTATCACTGGAAACTTAAATGGTTCATCGTATCTCCAGGCCTCCTCCACACACGTTCGCGTCCATCTAGATATAGTAAGCAAAAACGAAACTCGTCAGTAAACAACACAGAATTACAACACTCAATTGCTGAACAGTCCAATCTCTGTGATCATTCGTAAATCTCATCATGTTACTTATATGAGCTGTTGTTAATTTAGGACATGCTACTGTATTACGAGAACGTAAACCACTTCCGTGTGGGATCCTTCTTACTGATAGTGCAGAAATAGGAGTTACTTGAGCTACTAACAAACGACTAGCGAGAACATTTGACGTTAAATAGCGATTTTGTAATACGGAAGTCTTACAAAAAAGCGCAAAAGATCATGCTGATCTCGGGACCTTTTTCTGCCTGATCCTAGTCTTTTAGTGCATTCTTCAGTCTGACAATACTTCCTAAGAGCATCATGAACGGTACTTTTGTGAATATGCAAATGATTTGCAATATAACGTATACTGCGATCATCTTCGTGGAATGTCACAAATTTTACATTATTTTCTAGAGCCATACTAACACGATTTGAAAACACTACTGAAGAGTGATCTAAATTTATTAGAATAAAAGTAAAACTGATCGTAAATGCAATAAATAATGCAAAAAGTCTGTTGCTAGTAAACAAGATAAAGTATCATTTTTTGCCAAATGTTAAAATTTTGTTTCTATGGTCATGCCATCATTTAAAAACAATAAAAGAAGCAAGTTGTTCTATTATTATTGTTTAGTTCCTCCCTAATAAAACCACTCTACACTGACAAAATTAAACAAACAGACAAAATGCAAGTATCTGGATCTTTTTAACCAGGAGTGTAGTGTCTTAATAAAAAAGAATCCCGAATTATCAAGATCCATTTAGTCAAATTATCTGAACTGGCATTAGAAATTAGCTTTTTTTTTCAAAAATTTTTATAAATAAATTAAATTTCGCAAACACTATTTAACCAATCTAGTCCATCTTTGGTACACAATTCAAACACGATATTTGATTCATATTTGATATCATCATCGATTCAATTTGATAATCGATTCAATAATCGATTTTATTTTATTTTATTTTATTTTATTTTATTTTATTTTATATTATTTTATTTTATTTTATTTTATTTTTTATTTCATTTAATTTTTTATTTAATTTAATTTTATTTTATTTTAATTTATTTTATTTTAATTTATTTTATTTTTATTTGTTTTATTTTAATTTATTTTATTTTATTAATAAAGACGCATGGGACTGCGGTTAATCTCACGTATTGTGTGGTCGCGCGATTTCGTTACAGTCGTTACAGTTTTTACTGTCGCTATGATCTCTTCAGATGTTTTTTCATTTTTTTACATTTATTTACACCTCTGTGCGATAAACCACCGCGCTGTGCACCGCTCCGTCCGTAGTCCGCGATAAGAAAGCTATGCTTCCAAAAAAAGAAACAAATTGTTCCAATGGAAGCCGAGAAAATACATTTATTTTACATATACCGATTTTGAACTTTGAAATTCGATTTTCTTGAGTTTCTTACTTAAATTAGTCTTTTTTTTTGTTATGATCGTAAAGATCTGAAATTTTATATTGAAAAAGAGCTCAGAAAAAAAAGGTAATGGTTCAAAGGTTGCTATCTTATTGTTTATAAATTCGTCACAAATGCCGGTCAACTTTGAGCGGTTGTATTTTATGAAACATTGCGCGTAATTCAACTTTTTTTCTTTTAGAAGAAGCTTCCTGTCGAGTATTTTTCCACGCCAGTTTCTAAATTTCATTTAAACTAATAGTTACCGCCATATTCTCTTGTTTATAAGCCAAAAATTGTGTATAATTTTAAAAGATTCCTAAGGCAGCCCAAATAATCCGATTTCAGTTCTTTAAAGTACGTTAGGTGGATAGACTTCTTTTTTATGTGCAGAAAAATAAGCAAACTTTTATATTGTCTATTTTTTGTTGTACAAGATGTTAAAGAATTTCAATTAAAAAAAAAAAGTAGATTGCAAAATAATTATGCTAAATCTATTAAATTGATTTTAATGAAATTTGGTGGTCTATTCAATTATACCTACTTTATTTTATTACGACTTTGCTCCAAAATGAATCGTTTCAAAGTTGTAAGCAAGGAAAGTAGAAAACAAAACGATGTTTTAAGTAATTTGTAAACATTTAATTTTTTTTTGTTGATATTCCCAACCTACTTATCTAAAGTTATCATACAATTTTTTCTGTAAAAATCAGAATGAAACCCATCACATTCCAATGTAGACGTTTTCACAGATTATTAATTCAAATAAACTGATTCATTTGCTTCTCATGTAAAAATATTTGATTGTATTAAGCTTATAAAAAGCAGAGCGGCGATAAGAATACACCCTTAGAATAGCAGGATTAGGCAACCCCCTACTTACATAAAGCTTACAACAGACTAACAAACTGCTTATCTGATTCATTACCTACACGTAATCTAATCCGCTTAATAAAAAGGCAAAGGTTAAAATTTCATCTACAGTAAAAATTCAAAGCAAAATAATTTTAAACAGTAAAATGTAACTGCCAATTTACAAGTACGAAAACAAAATGTATGCCAACCTTATCCCAAAAAGCATAAACAAAAATTCAAACAATTTATAGTTACACTTTGAAATTGTAATCGACACATCGACAGTGTACCTGAGTAAATGTGCGAGTATTACAACAACACATATTCAAAGATTGTTTGCATAAAGATCCATTATGACTGTTTAGAAAAGAAACTAATGTTTCTTTCTTACATGTCACATACAATTTAAAATTTTTGGATACATGCAGGAATTTACATTTGGAAGAATTTAATATTGCAGGTGAAGAAGAAAAATTTTAACACACCGAATCTCAATACACATTTATTGTGTGATCTATTATTTTCATTTTTGTTAAATATCACTTTTTATTTATTTGCTGCAATGTATAAAATAAACATAAAACGTAAATGTAACCATTTCTATTATATTATTAAATATCATTCAAATTCTGTATTAAACCGATACAACTGACTATCAAAGGACCTGACCAGACCTAACCAAATTAAATTTTTTTTGAACGTTTCATATTTCTTTCTTTCTCCCTCTCTCTCTCTCTCTCGATATATATATATATATATATATATATATATATATATATATATATATATATATATATATATAATCACAACTAAGATGACAGAGGTGTACAAAGAAACCGTAAAAATATATTGTTACTTTAGTAGTTTGCGTATTAATAACAAAGGAAGGTCAAGGAATATACATAGAAACGATGGAAGGAGAATTCAAGAAAATACAATTAGAAGAAGAAACAGATAAGATCTGGGGAAAATAAAGCAAGTAATTAAGAAAGCAGCAAAAGAATGTACCTCTTCGTCTTCTTCTTCTTTTGTACCTCCAGTAACTTGTCATTCCATTGTTTTCGTGGTCTTCCTACTGATCGTCTTCCTATTGGGGAACCGTCTCTTGCCGTCTTTACTACTTTATTTGTTGTCATTCGGCTTATATGATCGTTCCATTCTACTCTTCTATTTCTTACCCAGTTTTTGATGTTCTCCACCTTGTCTATGTCGTATATTTGTACTTCTAGCTCTGTCCCATAGTATCTTAGCATCAATTTTTCATATCTGCTGTTTCTAACATCATTTTTATTCTGTCTGTGTCAGGTCTTGTTTCTGTCGCATATGTCATTATTGGTCTGATGACTGTTTTGTAAATTCTGCCTTTCGTTTCTTTCCCGATATTTTTATTTCTCCATATTGTTTGATATAGGCAGCCTGCGGCTCTGTTTGCTCTACTCACTTGATCTTCCACTTTGATTTCTAGCTTTCCGTAGCTAGATAATGTAATGCCTAGATATTTAAACTCCACCACTTGTTCTTTGATCTGACCTTCCAGCTCCAATTTACATCATAGTAAATTTGCTGTTGTAACCATGCATTTTGTGTTTTTTGTAAAAATTAACATGTTAAATTTTCTGGCCGTTATATTAAATTGGTGCAGCATACGTTGTAAATCATCTTCATTTTGAGAAAGTATTATTGCGTCTGCATAGCAGATTATTTTAAGTTGTTTTTCTCCAATTTGGTATATTTTTTAGTGCTTACTTTTTTTATTATTTAATCTTTAATCAGTTTATAAATTTATGTGGTATAAATCTCCATACAGATTTATATCAGATCATATAAATCTATATGGAGGACTCAGGGGTCTAATTTCATTGCCAGCTTTAATAGGGTCGGTTAGTTCTTCTTCTACTTTTACTTTTATTGTGTTGTTTTGGTATATTTTTGATCGTTTTTATTATTCCTAGAGGTATTTCTCTTGCATACAGTAAGTGAATAACGTCTTTTAATTTGACCCGGTCAAATGCCTTTGTAAGGTCCACGAAACATAAATATGCCGATTTGTTGTATTCCAATGATTTCTCTTGCACTTGCCTCATTATAAATATATTATAAATTATCATTATAAATCTTCCCGACCTAAAACCTTGTTCTTCTGCTAGGGTTATAATTTCATTTAATTTTATTTCTTGAATTTTGTTTGTATGTAGTTTGTGTGTCTAAATATTTTAATCTTTGACTATATATTAAAAAAAAACGTATGTAAAACATATAGTTAAATATGTTACAGTCTTAAATCAATTTTCGGTTGCAAACGATCATAGATTGGTCCGAGCAACTGTAGAAATCAATATTAAGCAAGAAAGACTGAAGATGATAAAAAGTAAAAAATTCAAACCTTGGATGCGCCCAACGAATGAACTTGACTTTGAAAAATATATCACCAGTAACTTACTCAGAAATACAAGAAGAGAAGACGTAAATAACCTAAACGAAGAAATAGTAACTACATTAACACAAGCTCAGGAAAAATTTGGCCCTAAACATGGAAAAGAACAAAAAATTAGTAAAGAAACGAAACAAAAAATGGAAGATCGTAGAATTCTGAGAAGTCAAGGAAATGTTGACCCACAAGATATAAACAGCATCAATAAAGAAATCTTTAAAGCCATCAGACGGGATATTAGAAAATACAACAACGAGAAAATTATAAAAACTATAGAAGACAACAAAAGCATGAAAGCATTAAGGGGAAAAATGGATAATGGCAAAAAGAAATCTTCAAGACAAAAATGGAAATATTATCTCAGATAGACCAAGCATATTACATATAGTGGAAAGTGTCTATGAATCATTATATAAAAGTCAAGTTATTCCAGAGCTCATCGAACAACCGATACAAAAGGTACATAATGTAGGATCGGAGGATATACCAGATATATCACGAGAGGAAATTTAACATTCCCTCAAAAATATGAAAAATAATAGAGCTCCGGGGGAAGATGGTGTGGTCATTGAGACAATTAAACTAGGAGCTCCACTTTTGATGTCCCGAATCCAAACAGTTTTTAATCTATGTCTGCCTAGTGAAAACATTCCAAGTAAATGGAAGAATTCGGTTACGATCCTCCTTCACAAAAAATAAATTAGATCTCGAAAACTATAGGCCAATCAGTTTGCTTAACCACCTATACAAGCTCTTTACTCGAATACTAACAAATATATTAGAAGCAAAACTCGATTTCTATCAATCAGAAGAACAGGCAGGATTTCGAGCGGGACACGGAACAAACGATCATCTGCAATGTCTGAAAACTCTAGTTGAGAAGTCAATCGAATATAACAGACCCCTTGCTCTTATCTTTGTAGACTTCCACAAATCATTTGACACAGTCGAAACAGTTGCTATCTTAAAAGCACTATCAGAATGCAGAATAGATCACAGGTATGCAAATATTATTCGAAATATAGACGAAAATGCGACAACAACCGTTAACCTCCATTGCATGACTGAGAAGATAAAAATTGGCAGAGGGGTGCGGCAGGGAGATACCTTGTCGCCAAAACTATTTATAACAGTTATGGAGTATGCATTTAAACGGCTAGAGTGGAAAACAAAGGGTATTAGCATCGATGGAAAGTTATTCAATCATCTCAGATATGCCGATGATATTGTTCTCATAACAGACAACTTAGGAGAAGCCAGAGTTATACTACAACAACTACAGCAAGTAACCCGGAAAGTCGGTTTAAAGATAAACTATGGAAAAACCAAAAATGATGATCAACCTCGTCCTCAATGAGCTAATAGAAATCGAAAAGTCGCCCATAGAATTTGTGGAAAAATATGTGTATTTGGGTCACGAAATAAGGTTAACGCGAGATAACCAAACATGCGAGCTTCTCAGTAGAATAACTTTGGGTTGGGCTGCATTCGGAAAAATGAGAGACGTATTTAAAACAAATATACCGATCCATTTAAAAAGAAAAGCTTTTAACCAGTGCGTTCTACCAGTCCTCACATACGAAGCAGAAACCTTAACTCTCACAAAAACATCAGCCGAAAAATTGACACAACGAAAGATGGAGAGATCAATGCTTGGAATAAGCTTAAGAGATAGAATAAGAAACGAGGAAGTCCGTAGACGAACCGGAGTGGAAGACACTATCGAACATATTACAAGGCAAAAATGGAAATGGGCTGGACATGTTGCAAGAATGAAAGACGACAGTTGGACAAAAAAATTGCTTGAGTGGAGACCACGGGCTGACAAGCGAAGCCGAGGAAGACCCCCAGCGCGATGGACCGACGACCTCAAAAGAATCGTGACCAATTGGATAACAGAGGCGCAGAACAGAAGCAGATGGAAAAATCTAGAGGAGGCCTATGTTCAACAATGGACAACTCAGGGCTGATTGATGATGATGATGAACTATTTTAATAAAAATTGATAATGATTTGATAATTCTAATTTTCTATGTAAATCGCGATATCTCGTATAAAATTCTTATGGTCTTTGGACTTATCGCGGCCCTTTTAAAAGTTCAAAGCTAGAGCGCTTCTTTTTTAAACTTCCACTGTATTAATTGCTTGGTTAATTTCTTCTTCTTCAGTGCCTTATCCGTTCCGGATGTTGGCGATCATCAAGGCTATCATTGTCGGAGGTTTTTCAACCACGAGATACGACAGCGTCTCGGTCCTCTCCTGCCAAATACTTTATTTACCCTGCACAACGAGTTGAAGAATTCGATTTTTTTTTCGTTGTTTCACTAAATGAAGCACATCTTTTTCTTTTGTTATGCGCTGTAGAACCTCAATGTTGGTGATATAGTCCACATACGATATTTTTAGTATCCTTCTGAAGATCCACATCTCGAAGGCTTCAATCTGCTTTTCTGTGGTTTGCATCAATGTTCAGGCATGAACTCCATATAGTAACACTGGAAGAATGTAGCCTTACTTGCCTTACTCCTCGCATGATCTTCACTTGGTCGGTCAGCTGGTCTTACTTGAGCACGCTGGTACTAGTATACATTCATGATGATCTGAATGTCCTGCTCATCCAATCCTACGCTTTGTAGGGCGGCAACCATCTTCTGGTGCTGACAACGGTCAAATGCCAAGGCGTATTTAATAAATCAAAATAGACATCAACAGACATCGCAGCAGGCATCTCTGAAGTAGAACTTGTAAGGTGAAAACTGCTTCACGTGTACCCATGGAATTGCGGAATCCAAATTGTATTTCACCGACACTTTCTTCGAATTTCTTGTAAATTCCGGCATGTATGATTAAAAAAAATCGTAAGTGCATGACTCATAAGGCTGAGAGTTCGGAAATCTTCGCACGTTTTTGCAGATCGTTTTTTTGGTACAAATGTTGACAGTAGCCATTCCTCCGGGATATTACTTGAATCGTATATGGTGTTAAACAGTTCTTGTTTTCAGCTTAGCAAAATTATGCATAAGTCAATGTACCATACTTGTGAATTGACCTTATCCATTTTTTTAGTGTGAATTTTGTGGTAAACGTGAAGATACCTTATGATCAATATTTTATATCAATGCATTATGTAAAATAATTTTTTTATAAAATAATTTTTTTATTTACATTTTCCTCGTTAGCAGAGTTTTGTCAGACATGTTAAAAGGGATAAGGCCACTTATATCCAAATTGTTGAAAAAAGATAATTACTCAAAAAGTATGAATTTTGACACATAGTACCTTATACAAATTTGATCTAGAATCTTACGCAAAATCTAAAGATGCTGTTCTATTTAAAATAACGAAGATGATGTTTATTTCAGGTATAACCGGAAGTTTTATATCGCCTAAATATTTTCTGAAAGCTCGTCATATCTTGTAATCCACATAAACTAATTTTCATAAATATCGTGTTTCTCATGTATAGATAGTGTAAGTTCGTTAACGCCCTGTATACCTCTCTGATTTTTGGACAACCTATATTTTTTGAAAATTTAAGAATAACAATCTCAATAGAATAAACTTTATTTAATAAAAAAACCTTTAGAAATGACAGAATATTTGCGATTTGTTAATTTTTACACACAACACACGTTTGACTAAACGTTTTGATTTAATTCGCATAAATTGAATGATGACGCATGTGTAAACAAACAGGGGACTGAGGATATAAAGAATGACGTTTTTGGCTAACCAGCAGGCAGGATAGCGTAAACAGCTGAAGATGAAAAATAAAATATAGTCAGAAAGAATTCCACGTTCAGCACGTAGAATGCTAAAATGCATGAAGTGCTAAAACACCTAAACAACTTTTGTTCCCTTCTTTATAGACGCCTGTGTTTAATAAAAACATATGATCATTATCAATCGGAAGTTACCTATTGCGTTAATGTGTCTATTTGGTCAGCAAACCGCTTTGCACTGACAGTAGCAATTATAGCAACAGTAACAATTGAGACCACTGAAACAACATTCCGACAATCGATATAAAAGGCAACTAAACTATTAAATCATAAATATATGAATTGCTTGTTGGTCGTGTTTTTCATTTCACATTTTGTTTTTTTATATAACAGATATGTATTGAATGTTTTGATTAAATTTTATCTATTTTTTTATAAGTAGTGAAAATTAATGTACAGTAATTATAGTGTCTCTAGGAATAAACAACGTACCAAGTCATCTAAAAAATTGAGTAGATGTGGAAGTGACACTTATAGACCAACGAAATAACCATTTTCCCAAGACCCTCTTGATACGGGTATCTAACAACTGCTTTTGATAAATTTGGTGATATATATATGTAATAAATAAAATAGGCAAATGATTAAACGTTATTTTTTTTACTTAGAAACTAAACATATAAACATTGTTAAGTTGGTAAATTACATTAACACAATTTTACTAAAAAAAAAACAGACAAAATTCTTCAAAATGAGAGCTCTAGACTAATAGAAAACTCTTTAAAATGAGAGTTTGTAAAGTTATTTTTGTCAATTTGTTGCTTAATTATTGAAAAAGTATCTTCAAAATTCGATGTTTTAACAATTATTAATAACTTTTCTAAAAACACACAACAAATTTTAATTTCGCCTTAGAATGGGGATAATATCCCAAATATTTCAAGATTTTCACTCAATATCTCTTAATAATTATTTCAAAATTGAAATTATTTATCATAGAAAGCTTTTATCGATACTTTTATTATGTCTAAACTTGTAGCATTTTCTTTTTTCCCCGTATATCGCAAAACACCGAAAAATATTCTTAATCTTTTTTGCGTCTCTCAGATTGATAATCTAAAGATTTTGGAGTCTGTTTATAATCAACAAATTGCCCTTTCGTTTGATCTAGGTTTCGCCTAGATATTTACGCAATAAATAAACAAGAATCTTTCCGCTTATGCTTATACTGATTTTTGAGGATGAGATCACTTCTCGGTGGACCGGCCGTGAGAGCGGTCGCTTTTATTGTGGAAGTCTGAAGTTGGTCATCGGGACTTCGATGTTGATAGTCGGAGGAGGGCAATTTAGGGTCTGAGCACGTGAACATCGTTTTTGTTTGATTTTTAAAAACCGGCAAAGTTTCCCTTATTTCCATGAGTTCTGGTGAGAAGAAAGTGATTTGAGCTCAAAATGCCATTTGGCAATCGTAGTCTTTATAATGTGAGTTAATAACCGTTTGTAGTAAGCTGTATCCTGGGATTTGATAACAGCGTCTGAGGGCTAACTAAGCCGACATGGTTTTACGTGGAAAATAGGCAGAGTTTAGATATTGTTTTCATCCAGGATAACCTGTGGTCCAGTTTTGGTATTTGATTTCTTCCAGGATTAGTCCATCCTTCATTTTGTGCCTCTTAGGGGTCGGATCTAGATTATTTGAAGTTTGTGGCTCATTGTTTTTTCATTCAAATGTAAGGTAACAAACTTTTTTAATAATTTAAAAAGAAATAACTAGCCAGTAAAGCCAGTAGTTTTGTTAAGTTTTTCTAAATAAACATTTATCGTTATAAAATAAGATTTTCTCTCAACATCAATTTAAACAGTTTATAAATAAATATAAGTTTTATGTATTAGCTAATTGTCATATTTTAGTTTCTTTTAAATAAAATTACCTTTTCTTAACTAATTAATAATTCAGAAAATTTTAATAGTTCATTTTTGATATATGACAGTTATTACATCTTTTTCTGTCATTTGGTACATAACCATAGTTTTAAGGTATGTTTTGTTAGAAGGTTCAATGTAATCTTTGTTGATAAATTGTTTATATAAAATAAAAATAAACAGATAATCTTTTCTCTTTAAACTAGGAGTTTAAAAAATTCTTTCTTTTAAAAAGATATTCATCCTTAAAAATGTTTGGGAAAGAAAAACCCTAAACCTTTCTTTCTAAGCCGCAAGAGAATTTTTTTAATGGCGAAAAAATATGTTCTCACTATACTACTCCGGAAATGAAATGAGACAAGGTTAAAGAGGAGTAGGGTTTATAGTAACCAAAAGACTGCGAAATGCCATTATCGCATTTACACCAATATCAGACAGAATTTACACCATAAGACTCAAAAGTAGGGATGTGTAGTTCACCATCGAAATAGTTCTAATGAACGATTCTTTCAACTGAACTAATTGAACTAGTTCATTAATTTTCATAAAACTAGTTCACTGCGAACGATTTGCATTAAAATTATGTCTCGACTTCTAAAGAAGAAAATAATGAATGAATGAATTAGAACATGTATTTATTATTTTCTGAATGGATAAACTAACTAGTTTTAAAAAAATGCTGATTAGCCTCAGATAACAGATTCATAATTCCTATGAATGTGACAATACCATAAGGTCTTATCTTAATGTCATAATGGTTTGGATCTTATGCCCATGTATTGGCTTGGATGTTGCCATGCTGTGTTGTTTCTTGTATTGTAATTTTGAAATAAAAATTTTAGTTGTGGTTAAAATGATTGAGGCATTTACATAGAATATAATTTTATGTAAAAGTGAGAATGAAAATGTGTTATTTAATGTTCCTAGAAAATTCACTGATTTTTTTTGTAAAGGTTCTTTTAGAAATAACCTAATTATAAATACCTATGAGTTTAAATATACGTAAATATAAAAATAAATCATATTTGAACCATACTTATATTTAAAACGGTTAATAAAAAACAAATCTTAATAATTTTTTGCAAATAAAAATTAACTAATCACATAATAATTTAAACCATTTAAACCTAAACATACGATCGAAAGAAATAGTTCCGAACTACTTGTACGGTAGTACTTAAAATAATACAAGAGAAAGCTTATGAATACGACATAGAATTAAAGATGTATATAGACTTTAAACAAGCTTTTGATAGTGTAAAAAAGGACAAAATGCTGAAGGACCTCGGAAATCTAGGTATACCACAAAAATATATCAGCCTCATAAAAACGACGTTGCATGGTTCAAAGGCCGAAGATGTCGCCACTATTAGTAGAAGCAAGAAACGACTAATGAAAACATGCAAAAAAATTGATCCTGAAGCACAAAAAGAGGGCTTAAAATAAACGAAACAAAAACTAAGTACATGACCATCAAAAGAACACCTGAGAATAAAAATATTATAGCAATAGTCTATAGGCTAATGAACTGAATGAAGAGTATGACATTGTAAGATTTGTGAAAAGTCAAAGACTGTCATGGCTGGGACATGTTCAGCGACAAGAAGACACGAAAACGAAAGAAGATGTTACTGGGGAAGCCGGTAGGAAGGTGGAAAAAAAGGAAGGCCCAGGATGGTTGGATGACGTGGAAGACCACCTAAAAACCATAAATATCAGACAATGGAGGAGAAGGGCCCAAGAGAGATCTGAATTGAAGGACATATCCATACAGGCAAAGACCCATCCAGGGTTATAATCCCAAAAGAATAAGGCTCACTTATGAAATTTGTTTGTCAAAACTTAAACTTATATTCTATAACTGTTAGATTTCTTAATGTTTATAAACAAATCCCCAGTGATTTTTTGAAAAAAAAGGGCAACTTGGATTTTAGGTTGTAAAACGTATTTTTTTTACACAGTACACAGTACTTTTGAAAAACTTTTTTTACAATATTGAACATAAACTTTTTAATCGTAAATTGATTTAATTTGATAAAATAAGCCTTTCTCTTCAATTTGGTGCTTTCAGAATTCATGTAGACCTAACAGTTTAGTATAATTACGTTGTACAATATAAAGCTTTTCTGGAATAAAAAATTTCAATTTTGCAATAACTATTACGTGAAACTTTTTGAAATTTTGAAAGCTAAATATTTGTGATATTGTCCTTATTCTCACGCAAAATTAAAACTGTTTGTGCATTTTTAGAAAAGTTAGCAACAATTTTAAAAAATCGTCATTTCAAACTATTTTGTTCAATAATTATTGACAACTAATTGACAAAAATAACTTTACAAACTCTCATTTTAAAGAATTTTCTATGCTTTTTCAGTAAGACTCTGTCACTGTTCTATATAATTTACCGTTCTTCCTCTTTAGCATTTAAAATGAAATTGCGATCTTATTATGTTTACATATTGTTTATAAGTAAAAAATGACGTTTAATCGTTTGCATATTTAGTTTATTACATATTGTTATCACCAAATTCATCAAAACTGTGATTGGCGATTTATACTTTTAACCAAATGGTGTGGCATTTATGATTTGACATTGTGAATAGAAATGAATATTAAAAAAATAAATAAGAAAGCTAAAAAAATTGTTGTACTATATTTAGTAATAAACTGGTTCTTTATTCCTCTAGTACAATAAAATATTTATGGTACTCATCTGTCATCATTCTACTAAAACGTTTTCTCATCATGATAAACATAAGCGTTAAACATACGCCATATTTAATCCAGCATCTTTTAGATTGTATTACATTAAAAAAAGTGTATTTTATATTATTTTCACATACTCATGTTTATTACATGCTGGATTATGATATGACTAGAAAATGCATTTTATTAAAAATGCCATTAATTTCTGTGATTATGAAAGAACAGAGAAAATGCGAAATATTTCTGCACTTTATGGCCAAAGTAAAAAAATATTGCATGTTTTATTTCCATTTATTTTTATATCAGTTTTAAATGTTTTACTTGCATGGGTCGATATTTAAGAATTTTTATTTGACAATTTCACAAATAGTCAAGGAGCCAGAGGGGGTTGAGTATGCATTTTTGTGTCCCCTCGATACCTTGATGTTTTTTTGCTTTTTTTACCCGTCATATAGTTTGTTATTAACAATTTAATTATTTAAATTATTGTATTTCCTAAACTATTTAAGATATTTAATTTTAAATAAATAAATAAATTTGTTGAAAAAAATTGCAAAATAGGCATTCGATGGCGCTTTTTTAAGTATAACTTTTCGTATTCGTATGGACGAATAACTTCCAAAACCATCTCATTTTAAAAGTAATTATTTCAGCTTTAAAATAAACTTTGCAAATTTACTTTATTTTTTATTAATAAAAAAACTATTAAACCTTAAAAATTTCACTAACAAGTTGCGAATTAATTTGTTTATAAGAGATTTAAACAAAATTAAGCTATAGACTTTAAAAATCTGGCTAATGGAGTTAAAGAAAAACTCAAAATGAATATTTATTTGACAATTTAAAAATAGTCTAGCAGCCAGAGTATGTTGAGTATGCACTTTTATGTCCCCTCGATACCTTGTCGTTTTTTTATGTTTTGTTTTACCCGTCATATAATTGGTTATTAGCAATTTAATAGTTTAAATTATTGTATTTCCTAAGACAATCGCCTTATAAACAATGTGTTCTGGGAAAGGCCAGATGGAAGAAGGTCTGTAGAGCTGCCTAGAAAAAGGTGAAAAGATGCAGTCAGAGAAGATCTATAGAAGATGGGAGTGCGACAATGGGAATTACTGGCACAGGACCGACAAACATGGAAGGCAATAGTAAACGCGGCAAAGACTCACGAAGAGTTGTAGCGCCATTGATGATGATGATTTCCTAAACTACTTGAGATATTTAATTTTACCAAAATGAAAATTGTTGCTTTTAAAAAAATAAAGAAAATGGCGTTTGATAAACTTTGATCCGATTATTAAAAACGAAGTTATAACACATTTCGTGAAAAACAATAACAAAATAGGCAATAGATGGAGCTTTTTTAAGTATAAGTTTTCCCTTTCGTATGGACGAATAACTTTCAAATCTCATTTTAAAGGTAATTATTTCAGCTTTAAAATAAACTTTTTAAATTTACTTTATTTTGATTAATAAAAAACTAATAAACCTTAAAAATTTCACTAGAAAATTGCACACTAATTTGTTTATAAGTGATTTAAACAAAGTTAAGCTTTTAACTTTAAAAATCTAGCTAATGGAAGTTATAGAAAAACTCAAAGCGAATAGTTTAAGACATGGTAAACGTTAATTTTTGACCAAGATATGGAACTTTTAATAACTCGCTCTGAGGCAGTGCTTTTGCGGTCAGCTTGCAGCGAATGCGGGCGAGAGTAAATCAATTTTTAATATCTCGGCAAAAAATTAATATAGAAACATCTACTAATTCTTAAACTATTCGTTTTGACTGTTTTTTTACTTTGACAATGCCATTTTGTTCTTTTTTCAAAAGGAACAATTTTCACAATTTCACAATTTATACGAACGAAACTACATTTACACAACACGGTCTTTTTAATTTAAAGAAAAATTATTTCTAAAATACTTAATACCTTCATATTAAGAGAGAAAGACATTTTTAACATGAATTTTAAATAGACGTATGGTTTGGAAGCATTGGTAATAATTTTTTACGGTCATGCACATTATCTTGAATTAAATCTTGGTAATTTGAATGGTGAGATTTATTTACATTTTTTACAAAATGATTTTATTGATTTATTGGAAGAATTGTCATCAAACTTAAGGTGAAATATGTGGTTTATACAAGATGGTACATCACCACATTGAGAGTGGGCAGTATGAATATACTTAAATGCCAACATTCCTTATCATTGGATTGTTCGTGGTAGTCGTATTCCTTGGTCATGTGGTGAGATATTAGTATATGTAATTATTTAATTTATAAAAAATCCTAAAATAATACTTATTATACTTTAATAAATACTGCAGGAGTTTCTTTAGAACCAGTGATGCAATTTAATATGAGACGATCTTTTATGGAATGTATTGACAAATGAATTAAAGAAAATGGACATATCGAACACTAAGCTAGTGTGTTATGAACTGTTACTAAAATGAATTATTTTGACAGATTATATCTACAAATAATATTAAGATTGCCTTTTAATCGTCTTTTCATCATATTTTAATATCTATTATACTAATTACTATTAAAAGGGAATAAGCCACAATTAAAGATAAAAATACGTTTATTGACGTTTCAATTTCCACTTCGGAAATCGTTCTCAAAATACAAACAGTAAATTAAACAAATTTTGTTTTTTGTTACATAGTAAAAAATTCTTCTAATAATTTAATTTTATCTGACTCATTTATATTGACAATTCAGACATACATTATGCATTTTAAAGTAGACGACTTTAAAATGATATTGCCAATATTGTTGAGTTGCGCTCCTGGGACGACTTTACTTATAAGATAGTTCATTCGATTACATGAAATCAACTTTAACTTGAGAATATCCGTCAGAAAAAAATCATAGCATGTAATTCGTCTTTAAAAAGACAAACACATGGTATAGTGACAGTAAAATTCTCCTGTTAGTGATTCCATAGTAAATTATGAGGGAAAACCAGGAAAAAAACCTCATAATACTATCCCAACATTGTAAGTATTTGTTCGTGAATTTAGTTTACCTTCAACAAACATCAAAATTCTGATTTTATATGTTACGTTATTTAAAAAACATAAATGATGTATCCTCTATATGTTACTGACTTACTAATACTGGTATTTTCTTATTAATAACTTCCTCTTTCAATATTGGTAACCAGATCCTACTACATTCTGCTGAGGAATTTGCGACACAATTGGGCTCATTTAGCATAATTAGAGCCGCTTCTTTGATTTTTCTTTTTTTGTATGTATGTCTGAATTGTCAATATAAATGAGTCAGATAAAATTAAATTATTAGAAGAATTTTTCACTATGTAACAAAAAACAAAATTTGTTTAATTTACTGTTTGTATTTTGAGAACGATTTTCGAAGTGAAAATTGAAACGTCAATAAACGTATTTTTATCTTTAATTGTGGCTTATTCCCAGTTTAATAGTAATTAATTTACAATGCCACAAGAAAATAGCTTCAGAATCTATTATACTATTTTCGATGAAGACTAATTCAAAGACACAAAAATTATAAAATATATTTTTTTCACACTTTATTTGCACTGATACATACGTAACTTTAAAGATCTAGCAACTAACTTTATAGTGCCGGTGAGCACGTAGGGACTCCATACTGTCCTTTTTATAAAAAATCACTCTCAATATTTTCCCAATTGCACCTAAAGGCGAAAATACACCATTCAATTCGGTTGAACAATGTGGATGATTCAACTAAAATGAACCATGTATTTTGCAATTCAATAAAAGCGTTCAACAAAATTGAACGTTGAAATGAGTTGAGATAATTTCTACTTTTGTTCAACTTCGTTTCTTCGTTTCATCGAGTTAAAATCTTTTCATTTTGACTTGTAATATAATAAGTTCCGTACTTACGTACGTTTCGAATCACCCACATTGTTCAACCGAATTGAATGAAGATAAATTGAAACGTGTATATGTATGCTTTTCAATTTGATTGAATAATGTAATTGAATCATCCACACTGTTCAACCAAATTGAATGGCGTATTTCCGCCTTAATGAAGCATAACTTCAAAAACATGAACTAACGTTCAATTCTACACAAAAAAGGTACCTAGTCTTCTTTCACATAAAAACTTTCATTAACGGAGTAATGTATCTAAATTTTTTG
Organism: Diabrotica balteata; assembly: GCA_918026665.1. Lineage (NCBI taxonomy): Eukaryota > Metazoa > Arthropoda > Insecta > Coleoptera > Chrysomelidae > Diabrotica > Diabrotica balteata. The sequence continues at coordinate 75,868,526 of OU898283.1, read as the reverse complement.
AGAAGATTTACCAGCTCTTTTAGAAGACATACCTCTAAATTTACGTAGCTCTTGGTAAAAGAAATTTACGTGAAATGTATCCTCAAAGGTGGATTGGTAGAGGTAGTGTATACCCATGGCCAGCATGCAGTCCCGAACTAAATTCCCTAGACTTTCACTTGTGGGGCTACCTAAAGTCACTTATTTATAAAAAAATAAACAACCGTCAAGAGTTATGGCAAAGTATTGTAGAGGGAGTTAACATAATTAGGGCAATGGTGAATATTTTGAACACTTTTTTTGGTACACTGGTATTTAAGACCTTTTGAATGTTTGAATTTACATAAGTTTTTGTTTGTAAAATTTTTTCATTTTGCGCACGTCTCTAAAAAATACGTTTATTTCGAAAACGGTGTACTTTTTTGATTTGAAACAAGAATACCTTTTTTGTGTAGAATGGAATGTTATTTCATTTTTTTTATTTCTAGAATTTTTATACAGGGCGGACAAAAAAATTATGGCCACATTATTGAACCAATGTTATAGTAAAACATCTTCTAGCGCTTGGTTAAATAACTTGGGCGAGATGGTATCTCCTTGTCTTACTCCTCGGTTCATTTTAATAGGCTCCGTTTGTTTCATTAGCTTAATAGTTGTTGTTGCCTTGTTGTATATATTTGTAATTAAGTCGGTATATCGGTAGTCTATTCTGCTGTTTTGTAGGGAATTCTGTACTGCCCAGTGTTCCACACTATCAAATGCCTTCTCAAAGTCAATAAATGCCATGTATAGCGGGATATAATATTCGTTAGTTTTTTCGATTAAAATCTTCATCGTTAAAAGGTGGTCACTTGTACTGACGCTCTTTCTAAATCCGGCTTGTTCTCTTGCCTGATATCCATCTAATTTAGTTGTTAATCTATTTGTTAATATTTTGGTTAATAGTTTGTACATCACATTTAATAAAGTTATGGGTCTGTAATTCTTTAGATCCTTTTTATCTCCTTTCTTAAATAGTAACAGTGTTATTGCTTCGTTCCAACTATTGGGTATTTGTTTTGTCATTAAAATTTTATTCATAAGTATGTACAAAACTTCTCTAGTTGTTTTCCCACCATGTTTTAGCATTTCTACAATCACCCCGTCTTTTCCTGGCAATTTATTGTTCTTCATCTCTTTGAGTGCTCTTCTTATCTCGTTCTTACTGATCTCTGGTTGTAAGTCGGAATTAACATTTTTTATTTTTATTTGTAGTTGCTTAAGGATTTCTTGGGTTGGTTTCTGTTTTGTATTGTAGAGGTTTTTATAATATAATATATCTTGTGTTATCTGTATAATTTCTTCTACATTATTGGTCTCTGTACCTTCTTTGTTCTTTATACTATTAATTTGTATGGTTCCAAGCTGTGGTTTTAAGCACTTCATGTTTTTATTTTGTTCAATTGCTTTTTCTATTTTTTCTTCCTGTACTCTCCTTTTATAATCCTTGATATTCCTTCTGATAGCTTTGTTTACCTCTTTGTAATCTACTCTTTGTGTTTCTCTTATCTTGTTCCAGTAATGTTTTTCTTTTACTCATGAGATTTTTTGTTTCCTGGGATACATAGTTTTCCTTTTTTATTCTTGTTTGTGCTACCTCTTTTCCCGCCTTTGCTAATGTATCGGTTAATAGCTGATTTATTTCATCGATATTTTTGTTTTCCAAATCTCTAGTGACCGGTATACTTTCCTTTATTTTTTGTTTATATTCGTCTTTTGATTGCTTAAGTTTTTCCATATCTAGTTTCGATACATTTTCTATTTTCTTTTTTGTTTCGAATTGGCTATTAATCCTGAGTTTGGCTCTGACAAGTCTATGATCGCTACCGGTTGAGAAGCGGTTCAGTACTGTAACATCTTTGATGATGGTTTTTTCTGTTGTAAGGATGTAATCTATTTCGTTTTTTGTATTACCGTTGGGACTTATCCATGTCCATTTTCTTTGTGATTTTCATATTAAGTATACTAAATAATACCTAGATACCAAATTTCATTCCGAATCACCCTGTAGAACGAAAACTAGCAACATTTTGCCTAAGCAATTTGAGCTCAAACGCTTTAGTCACCCATTAGCTAATGTCCAATTAATTATGGGACACCCTATATAGTCTACTTAATTCTTTGTTGTACCATTTGGGCTTTGCCAGGTCCGACTTCGCTTTTCTGGTTCTATAAAGAACGTATTGGTTATATATAGGTTGTTTTCTTTTACATAGTTTACCACTACTTCTTCTCTATTATTTCTTTCCCCTAATCAATAGGGTCCTAAAATTAGATCCCCTAAAATTTCATTCTGATTTTATTCTTTCCCTATTATTTATTACCTAGTTTTTGATTACAATGTATTATTATATTAATAAAAAGTTCACATAATAATAGGTCACACAGTCTACTCGTTCACTGACTTACAGTTTAAAGAAAGCTTATCCATTATGTCTAGAAAATTTTGCTTCAAGGTGTAACGAGAAATTTCACATACTTTTTCGATAAGTGAATTAATAGCTCATAAAATTTTTATATGCGTAGAAATGTATTGTAATCTATGACGAATGAGAATTTTAAATGATTCATCATATTTACATTTATCTACTATAAATAAAAAATAGCGTTGCTGTAATCATTAATTGTAACTCTAAACCTGTTGCACGGATAAATTAACAGATAGTTTAAATGGAATATTTTCCATTATTACCATGTTGCGCCAATTCATAGTTTCCTCTTTAAAATATTGGAATGTCTAGTTGGTTGTTTAAATGAACAACAGTACAACAAGAAATTAAGGAGGGTGATGCATACATATAAGAGAAACTACCAATTGTACGAGGTGCAATGTTGTCCCGTATAGAGGGCCAGCTGTAACACCGTAGTCGTACTCCGGAATATACTTCAGACGACTACAATCCAGATAGTACTGATTCGAGCAAAAGTTTTGAAGATTCTCATTGTGAGGATGAAAGTCATCCCGTATCAGTACCACATGTCACAGCAGAAGATTCAGTTTTACTTATAACTCAACATGAAAATACTGAAAATCTATTGGACAGGAAAGAAAGTCTTTTAATATCTAGACATAATGTTAAGAGAAAGGTATTCAATTTGCCAGAAAAAAAATCAAGAATAAGGAAACGCCGTCCTAAAACATGGAAGAAGAATAAGACTGCCTTAGCGAGACAGAGAGGTGAAACATACATGTCATTAAAATTTAAAAAAGAGATCCCAAGCAAAAGACCCGAATTAGGATCTTTATACAAAAAAGAAAATTGCAAAAAGAAATGTGAAGAGCAATTTAACAAGTTTGATAGGGAAACAATATTTCGTAAGTTTTACGCATTAGATCAAAATGCAAAAAACTCATTACTTTTTAAATCTGTTTCGATTATGCCAGTTAATCGCCATAGAAAAAACATTAGTAAAAATAAATCATATACATTTGGTTACACAATAACGTGTCAGACACGTATCAAAACTGTCTGTAAGACTGCCTTTATCTCCCTTTACCAAATATCAAATAAAAAGGTGCAACTCATTCAAAATCAATTAAAATCAGGGACTACAGCTCCTTCACCAGATAAAAGGGGGCATCATAATTCTAGACCAAATAAAATAGAAAAAGATGTGGTTGATGCTGTAAAAGGACACATTCTTTCTTTTTCTGTCACACTATTCGCGAAACAAAAATGCCAATAAAATGTATTTGTCTCCCTTGTTAAATATAACAAAACTGCATGAATTATATCAAGAATATGTTCAAGAAAGTAAGATGGACAAACGGTTTTTGGTTTCAAAAAGTTTTTATACGCACATTTTTTCATCAGAATTTAATTTGTCTTCTGGCCAGCCCAAAAGTGATACACGCAGTATGTGCGATGCCAATTTAGGGGATGAGATCCACAAAGAAAAATTTAAATTTGCTTTTGAGCAACAAAAAGTCGATAGGGAACGGGCACATAATAATAAAGAAATATGCTATTTAACCATGGACCTACAACAGACCATGCCTTTACCACGCCTTACTACTTCTAAAGCATTTTATTTGAGGCAGATGTGGTTCTATAATTTTAGAATCCACTCAATAACGTCAGAGGGTGATAAAGCCTACTTTTTTAATTGGACCAAAGATGTAACAACGAAGGGCAGTCTTGAAGTTGGCAGTAGCTTGCACACATTTGTTCAACTTTTAACAAGCAGAAATAAAGAAATAAACCATCTTCTCATATGGTCTGACTCGTGTGCAGGGCAGAAAAAAATTTTTTGACCTAATATACCTATATCAGTACTTAATTTTAAAAGGATACGTGAAGATAATAGACCATAAATTTACAGAAGTAGGGCATTCCTTTTTAGATTCTGATAGAGATTTTGGAATAATTGAAAAGAAATTACGAAAAGTTGAGACCATATATGCCGCAGATCAATATAGAGATATTATAAGAGAATCAAGTAAAAAAGGTTCTGTTATTATAAATATGACCGACCATTTTAAAAATATAGCAGACATAGAAAATAAATTACACTTATTTAATAGAAAAAAGAATTGCTGTGGAGATAAAATAAATTTTAGAGATGATATCAAATGGATACGTGTGGATAGCTACGGTGAATATTATAGTTTATTCGTCTTCCGGGTTTGGACCGTGTCATTTGTGAGTGACCCAAAAGTGGGTTCATCTCGACGTTTCGCTACAATTATATGTAGCTTCTTCAGGAGAAACAAAGAAATAGAAAAAAGAAAACAAAAGAACAGGAAGATGGGTAGTTAGCAACGGTAACTCAGTTACTCAACGCAACCAGAGGCGAATACTAACTACCAAGATGGGCATTTGGTCACAGTAACTCAACTACTCAACGCAGCCAGAGGTGAAAACCAAATGCCAGGACAGGGATTCACGTCCAACAGCTCAGAACACTAACGCGTCAAGAGGCGGGGAGTGAATCCGACGATTACTCCGCTACCGCTCTATTTATAGTCGCGGTGCCTGTCGTGTCGGGACGTATCGGCACACTTCGTGGCGCGAACGTCAAGAAGCGCGCGCTGGCCAATCATGTGGTGGCGGGACCGGATGGTGGCTCTAGACTGAGATTCCAGATGGGAGACAAGTAGTATCCTTCCTCTCGATTGATATTATGGGGATTTTTTCGGATCTCTAGAGATTCGCGGATTTTCCTGGAATAAAAGAAGGGGCTCTTAGAAATAATATGGGTTTTTTCGAACAATATGGAATGACCGGTTTCTTGGCAGTGTTCGGCAACTGCAGAATGGGAGAAAAGACCTGATCGAATGCATCTTTGATGCTCTTGAATCCGAGTTTTGACGGAACGACCAGTTTCGCCAATATACACATGTCCACATGAACAAGGAATAGAATAGACACCACAGGAAGATAGGGGCGGTAATGGGTCCTTAGGAGAGGGTAGATATTGTGAGATTTTCTTGGGTGGTCGAAAAGTAGTCCTGATACCTTCTTTGCGAAGAATTTTGCCAATCCTATCAGTGACATTTCGAATATACGGAAGAAAAGCCACAGGAGTATTACCCGAAGATTCTGAATTTGTTGTCCTAGGGTGTAAAGGGGGATGTAGATGTCGGTGTGTAATATTTTGAATTGTGGACTTGGAGTAACCATTGGCGACAAGGGTTTTTTGCAGATGGCCAAGTTCTTCTCTAAGGTTGTCGGGTTCAGAAATCGAAATGGCCCGATGGATGAGAGAGTTGATCACAGAATTCTTTTGGGCAGGATGGTGGTGTGATGAAGCATGTAGGTAACGATTCGTGTGAGTCTTTTTTCTATAAACAGAGTGACCCAATCGGCCATTGGGCTTGGAGGTGACTAACACATCGAGAAAGGGAAGGGACCGATTATTTTCTACTTCCATTGTGAATTTTATACTCGGATGTTGTGAGTTAAGATGATCTAGGAAGGAAGAAAGGGTATGCTGACCATGGGGCCAGATGATAAATGTATCATCAACGTAGCGGAACCAGACTTTTGGTTTTAAGGGGTAAGATTCTAGGGCTAAAGACTCAAAGGCTTCCATGAAAATGTCAGCAATGACAGGGGAAAGGGGAGAACCCATTGGTGTTCCAGATATTTGTTTGTAGAAATTGCCTCTAAAAGAAAAATATTTCAAATATTACAATTTCTCGAGACCCCACTCCTAGAGTCGAACGCGAAATTTCCCATGCCATCAAACAATCCGATCTTTCCGATGATGTTAAGAAGTCCATAGTTCCAAAAAACTCCATCTGCCCCAGAATTTATGGTCTTCCGAAAATCCATAAAGATAACGTACCTCTTCGTCCCATTGTGACTACGATTAACTCTCCTACCTACAAACTCGCAAAGTACTTGTCCAATCAGTTTAAGACCTATACTGGTCGTACCTCTTCTTATGTCCGAAATTCCACACATTTCATCACCTTAATCTCCTCTCTCACAGTCGATCCCCAAGATATTCTCGTCAGTTTCGATGTATCATCCCTATTTACCAATATTCCCATACATGACTCTCTAGTTGTTCTGCGAGATCACTTGACCAATGATAACAAGTCTTTGGTTTTGGCAGATCTTGCCGAAAAATGCCTCCTTTCAACATATTTTTCTTTTAGAGGCAATTTCTACAAACAAATATCTGGAACACCAATGGGTTCTCCCCTTTCCCCTGTCATTGCTGACATTTTCATGGAAGCCTTTGAGTCTTTAGCCCTAGAATCTTACCCCTTAAAACCAAAAGTCTGGTTCCGCTACGTTGATGATACATTTATCATCTGGCCCCATGGTCAGCATACCCTTTCTTCCTTCCTAGATCATCTTAACTCACAACATCCGAGTATAAAATTCACAATGGAAGTAGAAAATAATCGGTCCCTTCCCTTTCTCGATGTGTTAGTCACCTCCAAGCCCAATGGCCGATTGGGTCACTCTGTTTATAGAAAAAAGACTCACACGAATCGTTACCTACATGCTTCATCACACCACCATCCTGCCCAAAAGAATTCTGTGATCAACTCTCTCATCCATCGGGCCATTTCGATTTCTGAACCCGACAACCTTAGAGAAGAACTTGGCCATCTGCAAAAAACCCTTGTCGCCAATGGTTACTCCAAGTCCACAATTCAAAATATTACACACCGACATCTACATCCCCCTTTACACCCTAGGACAACAAATTCAGAATCTTCGGGTAATACTCCTGTGGCTTTTCTTCCGTATATTCGAAATGTCACTGATAGGATTGGCAAAATTCTTCGCAAAGAAGGTATCAGGACTACTTTTCGACCACCCAAGAAAATCTCACAATATCTACCCTCTCCTAAGGACCCATTACCGCCCCTATCTTCCTGTGGTGTCTATTCTATTCCTTGTTCATGTGGACATGTGTATATTGGCGAAACTGGTCGTTCCGTCAAAACTCGGATTCAAGAGCATCAAAGATGCATTCGATCAGGTCTTTTCTCCCATTCTGCAGTTGCCGAACACTGCCAAGAAACCGGTCATTCCATATTGTTCGAAAAAACCCATATTATTTCTAAGAGCCCCTTCTTTTATTCCAGGAAAATCCGCGAATCTCTAGAGATCCGAAAAAATCCCCATAATATCAATCGAGAGGAAGGATACTACTTGTCTCCCATCTGGAATCTCAGTCTAGAGCCACCATCCGGTCCCGCCACCACATGATTGGCCAGCGCGCGCTTCTTGACGTTCGCGCCACGAAGTGTGCCGATACGTCCCGACACGACAGGCACCGCGACTATAAATAGAGCGGTAGCGGAGTAATCGTCGGATTCACTCCCCGCCTCTTGACGCGTTAGTGTTCTGAGCTGTTGGACGTGAATCCCTGTCCTGGCATTTGGTTTTCACCTCTGGCTTCGTTGAGTAGTTGAGTTACTGTGACCAAATGCCCATCTTGGTAGTTAGTATTCGCCTCTGGTTGCGTTGAGTAACTGAGTTACCGTTGCTAACTACCCATCTTCCTGTTCTTTTGTTTTCTTTTTTCTATTTCTTTGTTTCTCCTGAAGAAGCTACATATAATTGTAGCGAAACGTCGAGATGAACCCACTTTTGGGTCACTCACAAATGACACGGTCCAAACCCGGAAGACGAATAAACTATAATTCTGACTCTGGCCGTGGAAGCCTACGATTTCATTTGACGGTGAATATTACTACAAAAACTCCCTAGACCCAAACACGCCGTTCTTAAAAGTGGATATAATAAAAAATGTAAGGGTGAATTCAGGAGAAGGTTTTGTATTAGAAGTTATACCAAACAAAATGAATACTCTGCCCGTTGAAAAAATTAATAATTTAAAACAACAACTTTGTTTTATAGAGGAAACTTATAGACATTTTTATACTCGTCTATGGGAAAATAAAGAAGGCGCAGAAATCGAAAATGAAATAAATAAAAAAATAAAAAAAGAAGAACGAATTAGAAATAACATTCGGTTTTACATCGTTTTATTGTTTCTTGTATCCTTTATGCATTTTGAATAAAAAATGTTTGCTTAAGTTACTTAGGGAATAAAGGATTTATGTACATTTATAATTAAATATTTTTCTTTAGTTGTGAATTATTATTGTTAAATTATCATTATTAATAATTGTACTTTAAGGTCTAAGTTTCTTCAAAATTGTATCATTCTAGGCTTATTAATAAAAAAGTTCTAATGAAAAAACTTTGAATTCATTTTACTTGAAAAGTTGTTTATGTTACATAGATCGTTTATGCACTTGTGTCTTCAATTGTTTGTCAAACAGCATTCCCAAAAATTTAATGTTTTCTACATAGGTTAAGTTATATACCATATCCCAAGTGTTGGTGTTATTGGTGATAGTCGTTTAGAGAATAAAATAAATTTTGTTTTGGTAATGGACAATTGTAATCCTGATTCTAATGACCAATTTTCTAGGTTATTTAATGCATTTTCTAAATTTCTCAGTAATGACTGCATGTTTTTACCTTTTCACAATTTGCATTTTACAATTTCAGATTATTATTGTTTAATTTTTTTTAGTTACAGCACTAGTTTATGAAAATGAAGTATATATTATTTTACGTTAATTATTAAGTTGACATTAGTAGTTTACTTTGAAGCAACGATAGGCGATACGAATAGAGCAATGACGTCTAAATATGGCGTATTTGATAAATCATATAATTTGAATAATCAGATAATTATATAAAAACTTTTTATAGAACTTTTTTTAATACACGTAACTTCCTTACACAGCCTCAAAAAAAACAATGAAAATAGTTAATTTAATTGATAAATGTCCATCAATTATAATTTCTAATGATATGTAGTGTTTAAATATTACCAATAATATAAAACGAAAAATTCCTAAACAAGTACAGATACAATCAAAACAAGTTAAAATAATCATTTTAGTATGTGTTATTTGTCATAATTTGCGAGATATAATATATTAATTTGCGTTTACGAAGCCTAATATCGTTAAAACATATAATGCATAAATTGGTTAAGGAGATATCAACAATTTAGATTAGATAAGGTAAATGGCATGTCCAAGGTATAGTCGATTTATTGTAACGATCAAAAGATTCTCCGAAAACAATAAAAACAAAGATATCGTTATTAATACATAAATGATTATTAAGTAATTTTTTACGTATCTACAACCATGCGATTGCATTATTATCATGGATATTAAAATGTGTAAAACATAAAAATAACTTATAGGAGTAAATAAAAGTTCAGATTAGCTAATACCTAAAATAGTGAGATATCAATTTTATATTGTAAATATTTTAGTTAGTATGAACTAAATTCTTTTGTTAGTAATTCCATTGTAAATTACAAAGAAAACTAGGAAAAACTCCTGATTCGAGACTGGATGATATGCAAAATCTGTACCTCAGAACAAAAGATTATTATATTAAGATTATTATTATAACATAAGATTATTATAGATAAAAATTATTTTTAGTGATTTTTTCGAAGTTAACAAAACCTCGAAAGAAGAGAAAAAAATGCGTGCCTGCAATATTTTTTTAAAAACTCCGTTGATCTTTCCGAGAAAGCAATTCTTACAACTTTCGAAAACACAAACATAGACACTAGTGTGCTGAGTGTTAAAAATGAGAGGCAAAAATGAAAACGTACGGAAGTTAGATAAAGAACTTGTGAATAGTGCGAAAGTTCACATAGAAAAAATTTCAAGGATTCCGAGTCATTATTGTAGATCTAAAAATTCACGAGAGTTTATTGGTGGCGGTAAATCAATCGCTGAACTTCACAGAGATTGCATGAAAGAAAGAGTGGAGAAAAACCTCCAAAGAGTCAGCTTCTGACAATTTTCTACAAACACAAAAAGCATCAATGCGAAGTTTGTCTAATTTACAATATTTTAAAAAAGGGAGAAACGTAGTGTCGGGCGAGCAACAGCAAAATGAACTGACAACTTACAAAAATTTCAACGATTCAAGGCGACCAGCAGCACGATGGACTGAGAACTTGAAGAAAATTAATAAAAAGTGGATGACACCGGCGCGGGATAAATGATGATGGAAAAAGTGGAAAGAGGCCTATGTTCAGCAATGAACGTTTAAAGCTGGATGATGATTTCAAAGTACACACCTTTGATAAAAGAAACTTTACACTGGTAGACCGGGCAGACTTTGCAGTAGGAATCCTGACCTTTTACACAAAAATGTAAACATGTGCGGAATAATACCTTAGATTGCATTGATAGTGCAGACGCCAAAGAACCTTTTCAAGTCAAAATATTGAAATAAGTGTTATAGTCAACAATGTTATTAGATTTAAGTTTCCCTTGAATTTAAAAAAATTTTAAGAAATTGTTCTTTCACGTTATTTTAAAATTTTGACTAACTAACTAAAACAAACTACCACTATGAACACAGCTGTTTATTCCTTCCCTCAAGAACTTATAAATACATCTATAGCGTCACTCCAAAATCCTAATTAGAATGAAAAGTTATAAAAGCAGGTGATACAACATATTTCATTTAGTTCAGTTCTTGGCTTATCTGCTGAAACGGGTAGTGATATCAATTTACAGTTTTTTAATTGTGATAAATGGCGCTCCAAGTTTTCTATGTAAATTTCCGCCTTTTGCCGAAATAAATAAGACCGCTGTCTTATTTATCAGATATTATGATTATGATAATGTTTCGACTGTTCTAACAACCATTCAAATTTCGTCATTTTGTATCATGTGGAACAATTTCACCCAATCATGTCAACATTAGACTGATAATTGCATTCAGTGCAATTTTCAATCCCTATGACAACACGATCGAGTTTGACAACTTCATCCAAATAAATTTCAAAATGTCACGTTTCTAATGTTAACTTAAATTTTAATAATTGTACTTTCACTAACTGTACTTTTAATAAATAAATGTTTCGTTATGTTGAGTTGTGATTTTTTATTTTTCGAAAAATTATCCGCCGAATATCCCTTGGACATTGATGAATGCCTCATAATTTCATGACAAATTTCTTAAGCTCGTTGCTTGGTAACAGCACTCAGCCTTCGCCTTCGAGCTGTTACCAAGGAACGAGCTTTCGATTGTCATGAAATTATCTCGTCTGTTATCAACGTCCTAGGGATATTACTACTGATTATGAATCAGATAGCTCGTGGAATATCGTGCTTCTCTGGTTTACGTCGGCAAAGAGAAACAAAATGGTTGTTTACAAAAAACTCTGGTTTACGTCAGTATCGAGGGTTAGGTCTGTTGTACGTTATCAGTGTTGACGGTAAAAAGTTCATTAAGTTGTGTCATTTGTACAATGATAAAAATTCCAACAAAACTTCGTTAGATCACTCCATAGTAAAATTACCACGATACTGACTGTTACTCTGCTAGCCGCGTTCGAAGAGTTCAACATGCGGTGCATCAGCTTCCGATTCTTTTGAACTGGGACGATTTAGCGACAAATAATGAGATAACACGCACCGGCCATAAATAGATAGTTTTTCCCTAACATAGGGATCGTAGACCACAAATATTGAGAAGAAATACGGTATTCCACGTTGTATTGATTCACGTTTTTATATTTAGTCTTTTTCTATTACGTATTTTCTATTTCTCTTTGCCGATGAAGAACGCCACTCCACGTTCTATGAGATTACTTCTTAATAATGTACCCTATAGTTTATATCTCAACTCTACTTGATCCTTCGGTATCTGTTATTTTCTATGCCATTGACCTGATAAATGAGTGCTATAAATTATATTGATAATTTGTTTGTTTGCGGTTAATTAAACATATTAGATTTTATTATTAAATACGCTTATTTTTATTGTAAACAAGCAATGTTTTTTGAGATAATTTTGAAAGAAATTATTAAAATTTTTGTAGCTTAATTTTAAGATAACGAAATTAACGCCTTTCTCTTTGATTTCAGCTTGCTGTCTAATATTTTTTATTTATCATTTTTATCGTTTTGAAAAAGTTAAAGTAAAAATTAAATTAATTTGCGTTTTAGGTTTTATTTCAGTTCATTTAAATACTGCAACCTGTTTTTATTTATAAGTTTATAAATTGTTTTTGAGTATTTAATCAATACATATTTGCTTATTTTCGAAGATTTAAGAAGCACATTTTTTGGGAATTTTATTTTATTTAATTAATCTTATCTTATTGAAGATATAAGTACTTTTGGTTTATTTTATTGACGATATAACTTTTTGCGTTATAGATATAATCTTTTTTAGCTTTTAGATAAATATGTCCGTTTTATTAGTTTTGCATTGATAATAATTCATTAATATATTTCATTGTAAACGGAAGAACAAAAGGCCTTACTATTGACTTAAAAGCCTACAGTCAAAGAATGTGCTATTTGCGCTTAAAAGTAAAATTATTTAATTACAGTTTGCCCCAACTGATCACAAACCAGAGGAAATGAAAGAACAGTTCTTGGAAGACGTAGAGCAAGCCTACAGGAGATGTCCCAGAAATGACATTAAGACTTTATTAGATGACATGAATGCAAGAATAGAACGAGAGTGAGTTTTCATGCCCACGATAGGAAAGCATATACAACATCAGTACCTATAGTAGATTACGACTGATAAACTTAGCTGCAGCAATCAATATGGAAGTCGATGGCACCTATTTTGATCAAAAGAACATACCCAAGGTAACCTGGACCTCTTCTGATGGAAGAACAACGAGACAGATTGATCACATCCTAATAGATTCGAGGCATGGAACAGACGTAATAAACTGCAGAAATTGTAGAAACGCAAACATAGAATCACATCATTGCCTTGTGATCTTAACATTGAGGGCTAGAATTTTAACTACTAGTAAAGAAAAAAAGGGATACAAAAAAATGGAATGTGCAAAAGCTGAGAAATGCAAAACTTGCAGATCCGTACTCGGAAAACATCACCAACAGCCTAATGAATCAAAATGTAAATGAAGAATGCCAGACAGATATACTCCCAGTAAACCGGAATAAAGGAAGACATTGAAGCAACAGCGAAAGAGGAAATAGGAAGAGAAATGTGTGCCCGTAGAAATCATTGGTTTAACGATGAATGCAAGAATGCAACAAAAGAAAAAAATGAAGCGTACAGAAAGATGCTTACCCGATGAACTAGAATAACTGTAGAGAATTAACAGACAAAGAGAAGAGAAGAAAAGAGAATACATAAAAAAACGGGCTGGTTTCAGAGGTGGTAAATCGACAATTCATCAGATTGCAACCCTAAAACAAATTTGTGAAAACATTGGAATATGGCATTGATACTCATCACATAGACTACAAAGCAGCCTACGACTTAGTGAATAGAAGAGAAATGTTAAAAGCAATGAAAGAGTTAGAAATACCACATTAGTTGGTAAATTTAACAAAACTAACACTTGAAATAGTTGAATGTAGAGTACGAATTCAGGGGGAACCGTCTAAACCTTTAAAACAAATAACGGGCTGCGCCAAGGAGACCATCTCTCCTGTATACTGTTCAATATGGCTCTGGAAAAAGTAATACGTATGCCACAAATCACAACCACTGGTTCAATATATAATAAATCAGTGCAAATCCTTGGCTATTCTGATGATATCAATATTGCTAGGAGAACGGAAAACGCTCTACGGGAGGCGTATGTAGCAATAAAAGAATCAGCTACAAAAATGGATTTACTAATAAACACCAACAAAACGAAGTATATGAAAATAAGCACGCAACCACAAATACTACGACCACTTATGTTATAGAAAACGACGTCATCGAAGCAGTGAACGAATTTTTATACCTGGGAGCGCTCCTTAACACTGAAAATAATACTACCGCAGAGATAAACCGCAGAATTTGTACGGCAACAGATACTATTTTGGGCTTAATTTCCTTCTTAAATCCACAATTATATCGAGAAATACAAAGATAAAACTCTACAAAACAATAATACGCCCAGTCCTAACATATGGTTTAGATACCTGGACTCTAACAAAAAATAATGAAAAAATGTTAGGATGTTTCAAAAGAAAAGTCATAAGGCGAATTTATGGAGCAGTGAATGACAATGTAGTGTGGAGAAGACAATACAACTTTGAACTGTATAAAATATACCAGGAACCTGATATCATAAAACATATTAAGATAGGACGTCTGAGGAGGATAGGACATGTAATGCGGATGGAACAAAATGACCCAGCTAGAAAAGCGCTCCTTGATAGACCCATTGGTCAGAGAAAAAGAGGAAGACCTAGAACAAAGTTTCATGATAACATCGACGAAGACGTGAGAAATATGGAAATACGTGCTTGGCGGAGAAAGGCGAGGGATAGGTTTCAGACGACTGAAGAGAAATTCTTGAGAAGGATGAGATGCATGTAGGGTTGTAAAGCCAAAATGATGATGCTGATGATATTTCATATCGTGTTTTTGATATTTTTGAGTGAAATGTCGATCTAATGTTTAATATAATTTATTATAGTCCTTTATAAGTTTTAGGTTAAGAGTTATTGGCGAACTAATTTTTGCAGCTTCTAGAATTCAGTATCTGTTGTCTCTTTTTGTCAAACTAACGTTTCGTAATCTAACTGTTATCTACTTTTTATCTATCTGTTATCTACGAATTAAAATTTATCTGCTACTTTTCTATCAATTATATTCTTACTCGCCCCCCATGTAGCTCCCGAATTGAGGAAAAAGACCTTCGTAACAATTTTTGTAAGATCATCTATTTACCACTTGGTGCTCCCTTTTTATTCTTCTTCTGCTTCTTATAGTGCCGTGCACCCATAGTGCGTTGGCGGATTATCTTAAAGCCAGACGTCTGTCTTTTGCGGCGTGCAAAAGATCGCCAGTTTTTTTAAGCCTGTCCAGTTTTTTATGTTTCGTAGCCGCGACATTTGTTTGAGATCTACTTCTCTCTTGCCTTCAATCTTTCCCTGGATGATTAGTTTAGGGATTGCGGTTTTTTTTTCCTCTCAGAATATGGCCAAGGTATCCAATTTTTGTACCTTGATCAAATTGAGTTGTTCTCTTTCAGTATTTGCCTTGTCCACATTTCGAAGGCCTCCAACTTATTAATGGAAGGTACTCTTAACGTCAACGTTTCCATGCCGTATAACAATATGGATCATATCCACATCCAACTGAGCTGAATTGGGCTACAATGTCACAGGTATTAAAATATCTTCCTGGTCTATTATTTTAATTTAATACTTGGTCTAATAACTCTTTTGTGTCGTTATATTTAACACTAGGTTAAGTTCGGTTTCTGTCTTTTTTCGTATAAAACTATGTATATAAGCTATACGGGGCTTATGGCTTAAGTTCAAATCAAATGAAACTTTTAGAAGTGCTCGTAGTAACCAAAATTAAGTTTTAAAATGATTAAGTCCGATTTTAATTTCTTAAAAATATTGCTTATCTATTTTAGTTGCTTCAGTATATCGGAGTATCTTAAGCTAATAATCTTTTAAGGAAAATAATCTAATAGGTAAAAGAAATAATAAATAAGACTTACTCACAATCAATATATTTTCTATATTTTGTAAAAACACATCAACTTACTTTTTATATCTAAAATTAAAAAAATTTAGAGACATTCATTAATATCAGCTTATTTCATAAAACTGGATAACTTAACTTACAGTATTTAGAAATAGAAGAAGAACTCTCACACTTTAACCTACATTTGTCAAATTTACCTCTAAAATCTAATAGATAACATAAAGACTCATTGTCTCCAAGTCAGAGATGTAGTGCATTCAAGTCCGTCCCCTTTTTAAATTTAATGTTTGTTTCGTCCCTTTTAAGTGTTTCAACTTTAATAATTTTATATACTTGACTTTGTAATCATTTGCCATATATGCCAATAGAACTTTATCAAAGAAATTTGATAATTACAAGTTTTTATGAAACCTTCATAAAATAATTTCTCAATAAATAACACACATTTCATAAATATATCTCTTGAATAAATATAAATAACTTTTAAATAATTCAATGGTATAGAACATCACTTTCATCTAACAATCACATTAGACCTATCTCTATTTCATTGGATAAAATCTATCTCCTCAAGAACTTCCCGTTTATTGTCAAACAATTATAATAGCAGACTTAAGTTTTCCATTCAACAATACAAGATAGTTTGAACCATGTTCTTCCCACCATCAATTAATAGAGTACCGGCATGTAAGTAATGTTTTATTTATTTGATCATTTACTAATTTATTACAATTTAATAGACTATTTTATACCAATTTTTGGGTCTTACCTTGTCTGCTAAAACTTTTTATTCATTTTGAAAAACCACAGACATGTAATATTGGCATAATTACTGTAATTTATATCATCTATCTTTGTTTATTTTTATTAGACAACAACCTAATATAGGTTTATTATTTCAGCATTTATTTAACTTTGTATCGAGACCTGAAGATGCTTTGCATATTGTAGAAAGCGAAACCGGTCTCTGGACAGTTAAATTAAATTGATTGTAAGTTTTATTTATTATTTCTTTTACCTATTTGAAATGGACTCACACAAGCAACACATTCATGATTTAAAAATAATCTAAATTTTTCGTAGGTTTTCACTGAAATTCGATTTGAGTTTTTATCTACTAGATTTTTTTAACATTAAAATGAAAAATATTTTAACAACATTGTATTTATTTATTGAAAAACAAGATTCCTACTTGTTAGTTGTGCATTATTTTCTTTTAAATCTTGAAAATGTAAGAAACATGTAACGAATTTCATATCGGCATTTAAATAATTTTTATGATTATTCGGAGTTAATTGAGTTATTTTTCCTTTTAATATTATTAAACTTTTAAACTAAAATAAATAATTTCAGATATGTTGTTTTTATAAGCTAAGCCATATTAGTGTAATTATATAATTAACCTCGTTGCATACTAAATATTAGTCTATTGTTACATACAATCGGTTCCCAACCATTCAGGTTCCCATAAAGGTTGAACCGTGTCAGAAATCGGGTAGGTACGTCACATCATGTTCAATTTTTGATTATTTTATTAAACTTCATAAATTCACGAAATTCTTTTGTTGATAGTAGATTTCTGTTCCGTCTAGCGCACCTTAACTGGATCCCGAGCTATATAAAACAATTTTAATCCTACACGAACTTGCTCCCAAACCCATACATGAACTGGCTCCTGCCCATTACGAAATTGCAAGAAATTGAATCTCTTTCTGAAACTTGGATTTTCAGGAAAAGAGGTATAATAAATACCAGAAATTAAAAATGTAGTCGTCAACAATTTATTTATTAAAGAAACTGCAACTTACAGACTATACAGTTTGATGCCTTCTTGACATTTTTTTAACAAACTCAAAAGCAGTCATACGTTTTTCTTGTAAGAGAAGTATTTGATATTCAATGAAATTTCTTTTAAGACGTATTAGTCGGTATACCCTTTTAGGGATAATACTATTTCTTACTTTAATATAGGTATCTATTTGAACATTTTTCAGAACCTCTAAAAATTGGAAAATGATCGGATGACAAGTATAAGACATAGAATTGAATTTTGAATGGAAACTCTCGCATGCGTTTGTCGTTCTTTTTAGAGACGTACTATTTTCGGTCCACATGGTAGGTGGAAATTTGGAGTCTTCAGCAATGTAGTTCTCTAGCAAGAAATCTGCAAATTTTTGAACCGCTGGATGTCTGGATAAGATTGCTCCAATATCAATCGCAAAACAATCGCCTACGTCTTTCGAATCCAAAAAAGACAGACCAAACGAGTATTTTAGTTAACACAAAAAGTCTAATTCTTTCAAATATTCCGCTGCCAAGCCCAGTTTCTGAATCTTATGCCACCTGTTTCATATAATTAAAGTTTATATAGACTGAAAATCGTTTAATGATAACAATATAAAAGTACAACGCATCTTTTTACCTTTCAACACATGAAAGTGTCGTAATACCAAAGGAATGGCTTAATTTAAAATTTATAGCAATATTAGAATGAGTCACTAACCAAAAATTTTCTTAAAGACTCTCAGTTTGGATTTAGAAGGACTTAGGTAAAAAGGCGTTGTTTGCGATTCAAATATTCATTCAAAAATTCCTTGATCGCCAGAAAAAAGTATGTCTCTGTTTCAACGACTATCTGAAGGTTCTCATAGAGTCTAGCATGAAAAATTGTTGTATGAACTACATAAAATGAAGCTAAACGAAAAAAACCTGATGTCCGACAAGGCTGTGTCATGTCTCCATATTCAAACATGACCCCCAGACGACCAATGGTCGTGGGGGAATACCTGTTTTATTAGGAGAGCTCTTAATTTAAGAAATTTCTGTAATTTAAAGCAATAAACATTTCTGAATCCCAATCGGAGAGAATAGATTTTCTCCCTATCTATATCAACTACCCCTTTAACGATAATTTTAGAATTATTTTGAACTAGTAACAACATATTCTCGATCAAATGTTGTTGTTTTCCCTAGTCTGGTTATATTACATGTTTTTTAGATGAAAAGTCAAAATCTTACCGCCTTTTGTTCATTAAATAAAGTGGAATTGCTTTCCTTCAGGTTTCACTAATGATGGTCTGACAGGACCAAAAACGTTCTGAAAATAATTGTAAACCTATGGATATTTTCATTATATTAGAAGTATTAATTTAATGTAAGTTTGTTTTAATATTTTGGTTTAACGTAATTTGTTATTTAACATTACTTTCTCCATTCTTAAGAACCTGTACTATTTAAATTTAAGTTTAGAAAGAGAAAACCCCATATAAATTACCTATTTTTGGTTCTCTAATGTTAAGTGTTGTTTAACTTTTAATATTCAAGTAGGTTAATTAATTGTACGTATTATAGTGTATACAGGGTGGTCCTTAAGTAATTGAACAAAATAAATGGTAGATTCTACACTTTAATATATTACGATTTAGGCCAAATTGCTTTAATAAAATGTTCATATTAAGAAAGATAGAAAGATACAGGGTGTTAAAGTGAAAGTTAATTAAAATTAATAAAATTTTAATTTTCGCTATAACTTTAATGTTTATAAACATTTATGTTTCAAAATTTGTGTCTGGATACTATTGAACATCAGGAATTATAATTTGATCCATACTTTAATTTAGCTGATAGAGGTCTCCTCATATGCCGCATATGTGGCATACATTTGCACTTAACTTTTTTGCTCTTTGGGTAACCGGTGTTTGTAGTAAAAAATATTAAAGATACATTATTTTAACAAAAAAAGCTATACTTGTTAATAACTTCAAAACTCAACAGTTTTCTAGATAATCGCATTTTAAAAATTAACTACATAATTCAGATTTAACGCAATTACTCTAGGCAACGGAAGAAAATTAGACAAAACATCAATACTTCTGAATTTTGGTATAAAATGCCTTTAATAAAGTTAATGGTTAACGAAATATTTTTCTTCTTCTTCTTCCTACTTTATAAATAGGCCTAATGCCTGTTTTACTCCGGTTTTTAGCCTCAATTGACGTTGTCTGACCATCTTTTACTCTATCGTCCCAATAATCTTCCATTTGGCGATTTGTCACTTGCTATTCGTACTATTCTATTTTCTGTCATTCTTTCGATGTGTTGATTCCATTCCACTTATCTTCTTTTGGTCCACGCGTTTATTTCCTCTATACCACATCTCGCTCGTATTTCCTCACTTCTTACTTCTGTCTCTTAGAGTTTGGTTTGTTATTTTTCGTAAGACTTTCATTTCTGTTGTTTTCAGCAGTCTTTGTGTTTTCGCCGTATCTGTTCTTGTTTCCGCTGTGTACGTCATTATCGGTCTTATTGTTGATTTATATATCCTGGTTTTCGTTTCCCTTGTGAGGTATTTGTTTCTCCAGATTGTGTTGTTGAGACATCCTGCTCCTCTGTTTGTTATGTTCACTTGTTTTTGTAATTCTTTTTAATAACGAACGAAATATTAAATAAAATAAATATATCAGAAGTATAGTTAATAGTAGGATTAGAAAAAATAACAGAATAATTTAATTTTACATCAAAAATTTTACGTTTTTTATTAAATTAAAGTCATAATCAAAATATTTTATTTACAAACCAAATTGAGAAATAGTTAAACTAAATAACATTAAACTTTTTGTCAAAATAAGTATTCGATATGTCCACCATTTTTTTTAATTCATTTGTTAATACATTCCATAAAAGATCGTCTCACATTAAATAGCATCATTGGTTCTAAAGAAACTGCTGCAGTATTAATGCAGTATATAATATAATAATAAAGTATTCGTTTGGGATTTTTATGAATTAAATAATTATATTAATATCTCACCACATGACCAACATTCTAACGTTCAGGAAAGTTGTATTTAATTATATTCTCTTCCTATAATGTGGTGGTGTACCATATTGCATAACCACAATTTCGCCTTAAGTTTGATGACAATTCTTCCAATAAATCAATAAAATCATTTTATAAAAAATGTAAATAAATCTCATTGCCATTTAAATTACAAGGTAATTCGCATGTCCGTAAAAAATAATTACAAATGGTACCAAACCATACGATATGCATTTTAAACATGATTTTTTAAATAAACAATTAAATTTTCACTTGAACACCCTGTATATTTTTTAATATCAACATTTTATTAAAGCAATTTGGCTTAAATCGTAATATTTTAAAGTGTCGAATCTACTGTTTCTTTTTATACAATTAATTAAGGACCACCCTGTATATAAAATGTAAATATAAAACCATATATCACATATTATAAATATTATTTGTTTATTGTAAAAACGTTTGGAATTTATTCAAATAAATTATTTTTTGTTGTAAAATAAGTTTTATCTCGAACTTTCCTCTCAGTTTGAAAGTTCTGTTGCTTTCTCAGCAGGTAACGCAATTTATAAGTTTCAAGTGAGTTTTTTGATAACCAATATCTTAGAAATTCCCTCTTCCTGCCTAATAATATTGTCAAATTATTGAGTTTCTACACCAGAGCTATTTTCTCTGGTTATGAATTTCTTATTGGTGATATCAGTTCTTTGGAACAATCGAAAACCCAGTATCCTTTCCCTGACTCTCTAAGATCAATCGTATCTCCTCCTCTCCACGCTTGAACGTTTTTGTATTTTTAATCTTTCGTTTTGGTCTTCCATAAATCTTATGCTCAATTCTTTTTCCCTATCATCATCATTCAAATCAGAATAATAAGCTGCTACATATCCTCCACATTGATGTATGGCATAGAGAGCTGGACTCTTACAGCAACACTTATGAAAAAACTTGAGGCCTTTGAGATGGGGACTTACCGACGAATATTGCGGATTAGTTGGGTTGATCGAATAATAAATAAAATAGTTTTACATCGAAGAAAAAGAGCACAGAAATAACAAAACAATAAAAATTCGAAAGTTATAATATTTCGGCCATGTAATGAGACATCCAGAGAAGTATGATCGTCTACACCTCATAATACAGAGCAATATCGCCGGATGAAAAGGCCCAGGTCGAAGAAGAACATCCTGGCTCCGAAATATTCGAGAGTGGTATCTACATACATCCGCTAATCTGTTTCGAGTTGCTGTAAACAAAATTCCTATTACCAATATGATCGCCAACGTTCGAAAATAGAACAGGGTACTAAAATAAGAAAAATCATCATCATCCATCTTCTAGCGTCCATTGCTGCACATAAGCCTACTTCACATATATACCGGAAATTCCATTTTGTCCAAGTTGTATACAGTTAGGCTCTATTCTTGGTATGTCGTCTCTCCATCGGTATTCTTGCAAACTTGAGCAAAAACAAGCATGTTCTATCGATTCATAGAGAGATTCATAGATTCAGTTTATTTTCTAGTTCAGCGGTACTATTTCTTGCAACCGAATCTTCTTATAACAATGGAGGTTCAAAGTGTTATCTTGTACCAATCTCGTAACATCTCCTTATAGCACAATAAAAGACTTTCTCCAACATAACAAAAAGTTACTCTGAAATAATGCTATCTTCTGAGGTAAAATGTTCCAGAAGCACACAAAGCCTACATTCGGGTTTTCGCGTTAGGACTATTTCAGCAAAAACATCAATACAAATTAAAAAATCTGGATAGTATCTTGTAATCTTGGTGATCTTGCAGGTAACAGTATGGAATTTGAGGATGCGTATATTAAGTGTTAAAATTTTAATGTTCCAGACTTGATATCGAGCATTTCACATTTTTATTATGTGTAATTAGTGTTTCCCTTTAGTTTCCTGATTTTTTTTCTTTTGTGATCATTTATGGTTTTTTTAAAATGGTCTACAATAAACAACGCGTTAATATACGTATTGGTATAAGCGTATGAATACAAAGTATGTTAAAATTCAATTGTAATATGTGCTTAGACTTCTTAAATAGCAGCTATAATTAAACTTACAACACACATTACGATAGCCAATCAAACCGTTAAAAAGCTATTGCGGATATTAATCAAATTATATTTTTAATTCTTTTTTTATTTCCTGATCGTAAAGATAAAAAACTATTTAAATACTCCATGAAATAACATCAATGCTAAAAATACACTTGGTACATAAAAATTAAAATACGTGTGAAGGCCAATATGTTATTGTTGTACATCATAGTAGAAAGGGTTTTGAACCTTTTAAAAATATACCTATCGAAAATACTCCAGTCATCAGAGACGAAAATGCATCATATCCCGTGTCAAGAACTAGTTATAAATTAACCACCAAATTGTTGAGGACTTTGTAAAAGTGTAAATACCTATTGCGTTAAAATATTTTACAAAAGCATTTTAGGTAATTCAGTTGTTGGATACACTTCTATACTTCTTTCTCGATTAACATAACCTCTTATTATGAGATTCACTATTGGTACTGTTCAGTAAACAAACAGGTATAATATTTTACAAATAACTACTAAACTTAAGCATATTCTTTATGTTACTTTGAAGCAATGGTTCATCCACGAAATTAAGAATGCTGTATGGATGATGATTTCTGACTACGTGGTATACAAATACCGGTCTAAAGTACTTTTCCAGGTAGACATCTGCCCATGAGAGGATGAAACTGAGGAAATACACAACCCAGGCTCCAGAGTTACACCCAGTACACAGACGAGTCTCAAACTGCAGAAAGAACGGGTGTAGGAGTTTACAGTAGTGGTGGAAATGTAAACATTTATATACCTCTAAAATAATATCTATACCTCTTCTCACAACAGGGTCAGCACAATCTGGAAATGATCAAGAGAAATTGGAAAAGAGCTTTTTAACTTAAGCGGATCAATATATGAAAAATCTAGTGTGAGAATTACGAGAAACTCGTTAGACTGACAGACCTAGTCAGCCTAACAGTATCATACTGGTATGGGTGTCAGGTCATTGGGGTATATGGCAATGAAAGAGCTAACCAACTTGTTAGATAAGGATAAGCAACAAAATCCTGGATTCGAACATCTCTCACTGGGAAAATAAAACCGGTCAAGCATATGATAAAATGTATAGTGGACAGACATGCGCTAGTAATAGGTCTGAAGTACTACGGAAAACAAGCAGGAATCATAACAGGCTTCCTTATTGGACATGTGCCAATTAAGGGACACCTATATACATTGTTATTAGGGTTATTTTACATGGAGAGTTAAACTGCAGGCTGTGTAGCAGAGAACCTGAAACAATTAACCATATTAGGAATGACTGCAAGGCACTAGATGGCAGGCGGAAAATACATTTTGTGTAGACTGCTAAGTGACTCTAATAATATATGGTACCCATTAACTAAGTAGACTGAAATTCTGGTTTCAGAATCCGGAATGGCTACCATCAGTAAATAGAAGTTGTCTTCTTCTTGTTGTATCGTCTCCTGTTAAAAGTTGGCGATCCAAATACCAATTGTAGCAATAGAAGATGTACAATAATAAAATTGGCCGCAGTATGACCGGTTTATAACAGTCGGTTTCCAAAAAAAGGCGCATCCGGTATATTTTCAAATTACTTTAACTTAACTGATTCAAAAAAATTAATCGAATCGAAATATTTGTTAGTTACATTACTTTTTATACAAACTGTATATACGTCACATAATGTTCTAGATAGTCGCCGTTTCTACTTTGGAGTATTAGCTAATGCAGGAAGATGGAGTGCTACGCCGCTCTGATTTTGAGTCTCTCCTTTGTGTTTCAAAGTATTAGGACAAGGTTCAGTAATTCAAAGAAGTTACGAAAACTTAATACTCAGAAACTTACTAAGTTAATAGTCACAAAACAACCAATAGTGTATTTAATGAAACAAACTGTACAAACTGTAATGTGTAATTATAATAAGTTTTTTAATTAATGCCAGACTTTATTTTCAATTAAATCTTAGTTGAATTTAGCAATCCACTTTCTAGTTGAATACATTTGTTTTCGAATGTGTACTTACAATATTTCCAGTTACGTTTCTAACTTATTAAGAGGGAAGGATAATTTCTGCACATGTTTATAATGGAATAACTAATAAAAAGACAGATTGGTAAAGTTTCAAATTGAGTCTTGAAGACAAAATTAATCTGGATATTCGGCTACAAAACTCGTAACAACTGGATGATGAAATAAAACTATTCATGAAACATATTCAGCAAGCAGAATGGGAAAATATTGTCACGTTAACTCGCATAAGTTAAAGAGAATAATTATTTAAACTAAATCAGAGATCTCATAACAGAGGAAAGAAAACTAAGAAAAAAATGACGGAGAATAAAACCCGTTTAAATAATTTCACTTAACAATTAAAAAGGGAGCTACAGATTTTAAAGAACATATCTATCAACACACACCTAATTTATCAACTAGTAGTAACACAGATTATTCACTGTGGAGGCAAAAAAGACTTGGAAGATACCAACTGTCCATGTTCCTTCAATTAGGATGAAAAGTGATCATTAGTCTAGAAACAGTAAACTGAAGGCGAAGAGATTTGCCGTTCACCTAAACACCTGAAGACCTAAAAATAAGCAAGAAAAAATAACCCCAAAATCGCCTAGGGAGAAAGTAAAGAACAGAGACAAATCTGAAAAATCTGATCTAGGAGTAAAAATTCTACAATTTTCCAACTACATAAATAACATATATAATAGAAAAATCATCAAAAAGAATGAAAGTCCGCTCCGTCTTCTTAGACGTAGCTCAGATTTTTAATAAAGTTTGGCATGAGGGTTTAAACTACAAATTTAGA
Organism: Diabrotica balteata; assembly: GCA_918026665.1. Lineage (NCBI taxonomy): Eukaryota > Metazoa > Arthropoda > Insecta > Coleoptera > Chrysomelidae > Diabrotica > Diabrotica balteata. The sequence goes on along the minus strand of OU898283.1, from coordinate 75,842,837 downwards.
ACTCTAATGCCTAAACAGTATTCACAAATATTATAGTCATAAAAGGCCCTTAGTCTAGGTGGCCTTAGCATTTGACACAGCCAGTCTACCAGTAGGAGACACTAGTGAGGAAGCCACTGACAAGCTGCGACGTAATAAAATACATTCATAGACCACAAAATGACGAATCAAATCAAATGAAACCAAGTCAAACCGTATTAATTTTACAAGTAAAAGAATCCATAATAATTTACCAGTTAGAATAAGTGATATAAAATGGAACGGTATCCGATTGGAACAGTTGTAACGTGTCAAAAATCCGGTACGTTATATCTAGTCCGATTTTTGATTGTTTTATTAAATTTTATAAAAACACTCAACTTTAATTTTTGTAAAAGGTTCCCAAGAAATCATTTTGTTGGCCGTGCTAATATATTGTTACCACTAAGTATAATTCTTACCTAAATATTTTGTGCTTTATCGGTTTATGACCACAATGGTACAATGAACACAAGGTATGATACGTAATGTTCCAAAATGGGTTCGTTTTGCGCATGACGTAGTAAAGATCCCTTCTTCGCGTAACATTTGAATGTAGTAGTACAGAAAAGACTATTATGTTTAAGTTTTTAATATAATTTGGCTAATTTTTTTATAGTAAATATAAAGACAGGTTGATCAACTTATACCACAGAGTTCAATATTTCAGATATTTAAAAATACACAAAACAATGGTATCTACATAAAAATGGATCGAGTACAGCTAAAAATTTTAAAATTATTTTCAAATATAGAAGGTATTCCCATTTCTTAATTTGTTAATGATCACTTTGTAATTTATGTACACAAAATCTGTACGTATATAATGAATTAAGCACAAAATCAAAATAAATAATGATAAAGTCAACTTTAAAGTCAAACCTGCCGCTAACCCCCACGACAACCTCCACCCAAACCAAGTTACCATCGACGGTATAAATGAACCGTCCTCTGTTTCCAGTACCAGTAATGCATTGGTTAGTGATAAGTGTAGTAGTCTCTAGTGCCCCGGGAGACTGAGACCTCGCAAGCCGCGAAGAATACATCAAAGAAGATGTCGAAAGCTCGGCGCAATAATAATCGACGCGGTTCAATCCGGAAGACTGTTGAGTTTAATTCATGTAATAGTATTAATATTAACTTTAGGCTTAATTGTTCTAACCAAAATCTTTCGGAGCATCCTTTAACAGACTGATAACTATAAACTTTGAAAACTCAAAAGACAACTACTAAACTGTCAAAAACATTTGTTTATATATTATCTGACATTCCAAACTTCACTAGACATTTTATGAATTTTCGATGTCATCTTAAATGTTCTCGAACTATTTGTTTGTTTGTAACTGTTTGCAACTATTTAAACAAGCCGCATAATCCGTTGAAAGACTGTATTTTGTTTGATTTTCAATACAGTTAATCCATTGCAAAGAGGATTTAGGTTAGTACGACAGTTTTCATGTTGTTCATGATAAATAACTTTAATATTATTTGACAGGAGATTTAATTACTCTATTTGCGAATTTTAGAAGGCTCCTCTAGCTTGTTTCTAATCAATTGGTATTTAAAAATACTAAAAAATCCTATAAAATTTCTAAAGAGAGGAGACTAAGAATGCTGAAGGGAGGCTCGTTTAACCTCCCACACTAGAGGTTGATTTTTTTGGAATACTTCGCAGAGAATATTCCCATTTGGGATTATTCGCTGCCCAATGACGATACTTTTTGTAATTATATTACAATTCATACTCCAGAAAGTGACTACTCCGGTAAACAACACATTTTTTAGAACATTTCTGAAGAGATATAATGTTATCAGGGTTTATAGGTCGTCCGTTCAAGTTTCGTCTGCAACTGACATATACCTATATTATTTAAAGTAATACGGTAGTGGATGCATATGTGACCTCGTATCATTGCCACCAACTACAATTCAATGGCTAGAAAACCGATGTAGGTACATGTTACGTGCAAAACCCGAAATTGGATAATCTCAGCATTGTTCGGAAATTATTGACCACTTCTAACATTGTACCCCCAAACTGTACAATGTCTGAAATGATCAAAATTCAAAATGATTATTATCGAAACGCTTATCAATTCGAATCGATTATTATTGATAAGCTACAGTTGCCAAAAGTAGTAGGAGAGGAAGACCAAAAAAGGCCTGAAGAAGCTTAGACAGGACATGTCGGTAAAGGGTATGAATATTGATGACCCAAGATAGATCATATGGAGATATGAAATTAGAGAAGGCGACCCCGCATAGAAATAAAGTGAATTATGAAGTAGAATAAATGTGAATTTGTGAATCACAGCATCTGCAAAGTGAACTTCTTCATATTGAAAAAGCGCTCACCTCTAATGGTTATACCAGAAGAGAAATACATAAAGCGATTAACGACGTTTCTAGAAAAAAGGACGAAGAAACAGTATGTATAGGCAAAGCGTTCTTGCCCTATATATATCAGGGATAACAGACAGAATTGGGCGAATACTTAAAAAAGTAGTGCAAAGACCATTTTCAAGCCAACAAATAAAATCAAGGACTGTTTAAGATCGTCGAAAGACAAACGCTACCCGTTAGCAACGGCCGGAGTATACCGATTACCATGCACATGTTTAATAGTATATGTAGGAACCACGAAAAGACATACAAATACAAGAATAAACGAACATAAAAACCATTGTTTTTTAGAATATATCGACAAACATGCCGTTGCCGAACACGCTTTGCGAAGAAGAGAACATCGGATACTGTTTGAAAAATTGCAGATGCTGGATAAAACATCACAGTACTACCCAAGGTTATATCGGGAAGCGGTGGAAATATATAAGCATCCAAATAATTTTAATTGGATAGAAGGACTAAAAATTAACAAAACATGGATACCGATATTAAGTAGCGTCCTTCAGGTTCTCTGAGGTCTCTTGACTCTCTACTGATCCGCTCTTGAGCAAGATCTTAAATTCTTTGGTTCCATCTTCGTGTTCGTAAAGTTTAACGGGATTCTGTGGTAACCGAGGGGACACCGGCAATCAGAATACTTTACCCGTTCGATCTTTCTTACAGCGACTTTAAATGTATGTGTTAGTATTCTGAGTACGATGTATATCTCGAATTCCACAGAGATACTGGCCTTCTCGCCTCGTTGTGTAACCGCGTTCCCTCTCCTCGGGAGAGGCACAAGAATGTCGGCAGTATCGACTTTTCGTCAATAGACCTTTTCAGTGTCAGATAGTGTCAAATGGGCCAAGATGATCGCCAATATCCTTAGGGATGGGGCACGTTAAGAAGAAGAAGTCGACTTTTCCTACTGCCCTTAACTTCGTGTCACTACCTTTCGTAAACAGTATTTTGGATCCTGTAAGGACAGTTACTATTTGCAGAAGGTTTCTGACAACAAACCGTTATCGCAGCTCGACCACTGATCGGAAAAGCTATTACAAGCTCACTTGGGGCTTTTATTCGCTCTTTACCGTTACAGGTCCCAAAGAACGCTTTGGTCAGTTCGACACAGTTTAAAATAGTTCTAAGACAATTGTCTTTACTAATTCAAAAAGCCGTGTCTTACTGGTAGGGAGCGTTCGTAGTCAACAGCTTTGGTCAGTTCGACATAGTTTAAAATAGTTCTAAGACCATTGTCTTTACTAATTCAAAAAGCCGTGTCTTACTGGTAGGGAGCGTTCGTAGTCAACACTCCGGTTCTTGGGCTTCGAAGGTTTTCTTCAAGAATGGATGAAGTCTTCTTCTGTTCGACGTCTTCGACGATAACAGGTTACTTGGTTAATAATAAAACTCAAAGTGAAGTGGTAGACGCACCAAGCCAACAAGGTCTAGCGTGGCTAGTAGTATATGACAACTAGATCCCGATCGGGAGATGTGTTGCTCTTCTATACACTTAGTGTTTGAGAATTCGCAGCAATCTTCCGCCGAGAGGTCAATGACAACGCAGTTAATAACGCGCTTTCTGATTGGCCAGCCAAAGTGACAATCTGTGTCGTGGTTGGTCACTTTGACGACACCTCCGTAGTACAACGTAGCGTCAGTTTCAACTTACAAGCGAAGCAGTAACATCTCCAGAAAATGCCAACCCCTAGTGTGGGTGAAACGGCGAGAACTAATCTCAGAAGACAACGGCTTAACAGCCCGAACAAACAGTTTAACAAATGGGGAATAATCGTTGTTTGGGAAAGTATGTGCGAATTCATTTCATATTTTTACAGTTAATATTTTTTCTGTTACGGTACTGTAATGTGATCTAATTTGGTGCTGTATTTTAAAGACCTTTTGAAATATATTGTTTTCTGTTATCTCATAAAACTTAAACTGGATATCTCATTTATGATGTTGTGAATACGGAGAATTTGGCTTCTCATTTATATGGTTCAAAAATATAGAGTGTAAAGTTTCGTGTTACCGTCACAATTAGTTAAAATTATCGGAAAGGTCGCAATACAATGGAATGATTTATTGGTACACCCTCTCGGACCACCGCTTAGAGGGTTCATTCTTAGCTCTGACCATATCAACGCATTTGGCACTTCTTCGTAGGACAGTGAACTTAACGCTCCTCCATAGACCGGTCTCGCGACTAGTCTCGGCGCCCCAGGCCGCGGCGTCGTGATGCCCAGCGACCAATTCTTCAGCCTGTTACGAATTCATCAATAGAACCAAAGGGTAAGTCTGTTCTTTGTACAAAACAACAATAATGAGTAAACCAGTTGATTTCATAACCTATTCACCATTTATAGTTGCTATTTTCACTAATTTTATGTATAAACAAATATTGCATTTTTCGTTGTAATTATTTATCTGATATAATTTAACCAGCGACCTCTCAAGTTTAATCCTAAACAATCGTAAAAATCGATATCTGTTATATTCTTCCACACTTTGACGCATCACTACTTATTGAAATTGGAACATTGCAAAACAATTATTTTATACAAAGTCCGATGATTATACAGTACAGTAAAGTACAATACTATAAGTGAACAATCTTTTCCTTACAATGCTAGGATTGTCCAATTTCGAGCATTGCTCGTAATATATACATTATATTAAGAGAAGTTACCTTCCATGCTATGTTACAATGGCTATGATGACAAAGTCAATAACGAGGTAGCAAGTACAAAAAACACAAGCATTAGCTGTTATAACGGAAGAAATTAAAATACATAAATCTAATTTATAAAGTAGTTTTAATAAAGTAATACTCAAAAAGCATTGTTTGAAAGCAACATTTCATTATTTTTATTATTTTCCCACTTATTCTACGAGACAATATTACAGCAAAGAGAACATTGAATCACGGCTTTTAACATCATACCACATTAAAGTAATTAACAGTTTAATTGATTAATATTCTCAAACCGTTCTGTTAAATATGCTTTGTGAGTTTTAATATCCCGTAATATGAAACAGTAAAGTGCTTGGTAAACTAAAAACACGAGGATAATTTTTAGAACTTAATTATTTTACAGTAGGTATACTGGGATTAGTAATTAAGAAAGAAAAATGAATATAACGAACATTTTTAATGAGTTACTAAGTCAAGACAAGAAAAAATAGGATGTAATGAAAAACGAATTACCCAAAATGGAATAAACGCACTAAAATTAATCGAAAAATAAATCAATTATATGGGGAATTTACAAAATAGAAAACTTAGTTTCTTCTTCCTTCTACTATATAATCTCCTAAGCCCTATTTTTCTTTAGAATTAATTAGTCCGCTAGTATAGTTTCATATTATATTTCTGTATACCATGCGGTCCATATGTATGAAATAAATTCATTTTTAGCGTCATTACGTACTATGTGAACTGAAACTTCAAATCTGCGTTCATTCTGCCCATCATCATTTCACAGAATTCTTGACTTCTATCAGGATCATCTTTGTTTAACTCCTGAACCAACTGAACTCTCAAAACTGATGATTTACTTACATGATTGACGGCAGCAAGTTGTCGATTTGTGTTATGCGGATTCTCCTTAATCTTTAGAAGTGCATCCTAACTTTTTTAATCAGTAAATCTACCATTTCTACCTGGTTTTTCAATATTTTTGACATGTCAACTGTAGACTGCGAAACTTATTGACCAGGGTACTTATTTATTATTAAAAATTTCACAAACCTCCTTTTGAGTTCTTGTTTTATTACTCAAATTTCATTAATGAACCTTCCATTCAATATCGTGTAGGACCCCTTCCCTTTTCCAAGACTTATTGTACTCTTCTAGGCATGCTCATAACCAATGATCGTATGTACTGTCGATGTCTGATTCTCCTCTTCAAGTGTCCCTAACTGAAGATCGCGAAAACTAAGCTGGAATTGATCAATATTAAAGATATTCTTGGAAATGATTCCAAACCTGTTTTACCAAATTATAGTATAGATCATACGAGTAATACCTAGCTCTTTTGGACCTCATTTCGAACGCATTTATCTGCATAAACCAAATTTGGGCCAAACGATCGAGAAATGGGCCAACAACCTGATAAATGACTATTGTGGCATATCTGTGACTAGTCATTGTATGCCTGACAATAATAAATAGTTCTGAACGATTCCCAATAAATTCCCCATCACAGATTCCCCAGACAGTCACAGATCCTCATCACAATGCAACATTTGTAGCCATACTTTAAATCAAATTGATAGAAATTCCCATATAATAGATAGAAAACAAATCAAGATTCATCAGTGAACAAATAGTTCGGCCATTGTCTACAGTCCAGTGTTGATTTTGAATTCACCAAAATCTAGGCATACACGATTGGTGTTTGTTAACCCTTTCAGTTCTGAAGGGTATAATTGTACCCATTAATTTGAATGCATATATAATTTTACAGGAATATGTAACTTAAACTAGTTTAAAGAAATTTACATTCTATAGGTATTATACTTCTGCGTTTTGTACCCAGAGGATGCATGGATGGGTTTATTCTAAAAGAAAATATATGTCAAGAAGCAATATGGCGGCAATTGCATTGTTCGTAAGAGGTAAATGTACTTGTTTCTTCAAATATTAGTCCATCGCGGTTTATATTTTAGTGCAATGTTAAAGGTAGTGTTACTTCTTACTAATTGTGAATCTATTTTATTAAAATTTGACTTTTTTCAAATATAGAAGTGTACCTCAAATTCGATGGGCACAATTGCATCCAAAATGACTAAGCGTTATTTTTATTTTCAGAGTAAAATGCCTCCAATAAACTATTTAACGGAGAAGAAACTGCTAGAAGAGCTAGAAAAACTGTTCGATATAGAAGGCTGTCTTGGTGATGACAGTGACTGCGAAGAAGAAATACAAGTAAGAGAGAGAATTGGCCATATGATAGATGATGTCTCAGAAAATAAAAATGAAGGGTAGGATGAGGATAATGATGAAGAACAGGATGATAATGATGAACAAGGCGAAAACGATCGTAACTATGATAACTTAATACTCAACTCTAAAAAAATATCTCAAATGGTTACAGAATGTTCAATAGGTAATACGACGATTATACCTAATACAATAACCCGAGTATCTAGTCTAATGAAAACTGTTCTGAGGAATATCCTGTTATATTTTTCTGATATATTTCTCGAGAATTTCGTCCTATACAGGAATATGTATGCTTTGCATACTGGAATTGAGGAATTTCTACCATGTAACCTGCAAGAAATAAAATCGTTTTTTGGCCTTAGTATTCTAACAGGTTGTCTAAAATTTCCAAGACTGCGAATGTATTGGGACGAATCTTTAAAAATTGATATTTTTCCAGACACAATGACATTGAATCGTGTTGAATCTGGAACCCAGACAGAGTAACGAAAAACTATAGAAAGTTCGACCAGTTTTTGAATGAAAAGAGATGTAGAGAACTGCAGAAAGAAACAAATGTTTACATAGACGGAAAAATCATGCCCTTCAAAGGTAAATTATCTATAAAGCAATACATTAAAAACAAACCCAATCCATCGGGAGTAAAACTGTATTTATTAGGTGGTGAAAGTGTAGTACCGCAGAAATAGAACCTTCTTATTTGAAATATGGACATGGTGCAGCTATCGTATTGCAATTATCAAAAGTACTTAAACCTAATAAGCATTCATTGTTCAAAAGTCAATACTTGTTGTTGGTACTGCGAGGATTAATAGATTTTCTAAACCACCTCAAACTGATGTAAGAGATTTTTCAAAAAACAAGAGAGAATCAAAGGAACAAATTATCTATTCTGATAGAATTGTAGTATCCAGATTGTTAGATAACAAGCCAGTGATAATGGTATCCTACTTCGTTGGGGTTGGTACAGAAGATGTTATAAAACGTTGGAATAAAAGAACAAAATGTTTCATTGACGTAAGTCGACCCGAAGTTATACAAGTATAATAAGTCCATAGGTATGCTAGATACAACATATGCTCTTATTGCGTTTTACAGAACAAAAAATCGTTGCAGAAAGTGGACTGTTCGACTAATCTTTCACGAAGTTGACATGACCCTAACAAACTCTTGGTTAGAATATAAACGAGACATTCATACTTTAGGAACTCCGCAAAAAGATATCATGGACCTTTTACACTGTAGGATGGAAGTTGGTGAAGCATTCATAAAAGACAACTCTTTCAATAACCGAAAACGGGGAATATCTTCAAGGGATACATCTAGTCGGAAAGTAGCTGCAAAACATTGACTTGGACATTTGGATTTGGAGATTTTCCAAAGCAGCAACAGCTACCTTTACCATTAAGATGCGAAACTCTGGTTGTATAGGAAAATGAAGACAGAAATGTCAGAAGTGTCATGTCAATTTGTGCCTTGAAAAGCAAAGAAATTGCTTTTAATGTTTCATGTGCGCACGTTTTTTAGATTAGTTAAATACTTTTGGGTAAAAATGAACACATAATAAGTTTTTTATGTATATATGTTATATTTTTTTTAATGTCCAAAAGTGTTAGATGAACTGTTTAAAGTACATTTTAGGCAAAAAATATTTTTCGTTTGCTGAAAAAAAAGCAGTACTGAAAAGGTTAACTAAGGATGTTGAACAGGTCTCCTGAAATCCACGATCATCTTCCTTCGGTATATTAACTCGTATCAATTTCCTGGAAACAATAATCAAACAAGCCTGAATAATCTCACCCTGAGTAACATTTAGGTTACATTAAGTCGAGTGTCACCAACACGTCTAGCCAGCGTGGTGTTTAAAGGCTAAAATACCCCTCACGAAAATGTCAGTTAAAAACACGCAAATAACCCAGGCAAGTAGGAAATTATTTTTCGAATCTCGCACTGATAAATTATCAGTCTGTCCCATGGACTCTGGGGGGGGACAAAAAATTTACAAAGACAGGAAAAAGTTACCCGAATAAAAAATAAAACGACCCTTTATATAGGAACATATCGCATCCTCAGTGCAAGACTGCAGTTACTCAAAATTTTATGAAAATGAAGTAATTATGGAATTCGATTGTAAACATGCATATCTATCCCATGTAAAACTTTAGTAACTTTCAAATGCTTAACCGGCTAAATATTACAACAACAACAGTTTAACTATTTTGCGTTTTTGTACATAGGTTCCGTGCAAAACTGTTGTAAGTCTAATGTAACAGAGTTACAACAGTTTTGCACGATTTGCCTTACTCTCAAGTTAAATACAAGGTATAATATGAAAATAATACAGGTTAATGCACCAAAAACAGACCATGATGAAGAAGAAGTGGATCTATTCTATGATGATATCAAAGCTGCTCTTAATGACCAACAAGGACATTTTACTTCTATATGTGATGATTTTAACGCCAAACCGGGAATGAACGACTTAAATAATAAATTAACAAATGCTTTACTGGAAAGTCAAAACAAATTCTGTCCTAGAACTACAAAAGAAGAGAAGATTAGCCAAAATACTAGGCAACTAATGCAGAACAGAAGAGAAATGAGAAGCGAGAAGGAAACTGAAGCCGACGAACTACAAAAATTAAATAAAAAGATATCTAAAAGCTGTTAGACAAGACACTCAAAAATACAAGCAAGAACAAATCAAACATACCATTAAAAGTAATAGAAGTGTGAAAGTATTGAGAAAAAGACTAAGAACGGGGACAACGCAGAAAATAACGATTAAAGATAGAAATGGTCATCTTACAACTAACAGAGAGGAAATCCTTAAAATAGTTGAGGACTTCTACACATTGCTGTACACAAGCCAACATAAAGCAAATAGCAGAGAAGATCAAGTACCAGAAATATTAACAAGGAAAAAGGGCATTGTCAACCACGGATCAGAACTACTATCGGAAATCACAATGGACGAAATAAAACTAGCCCTAAGAAAAGCTAAGAATAACAAATCTCCAGGCGAAGATTGTGTAGTTACTTACGCAATCAAAATAGGAGGCACTTGCCTACTTAATAAAATAAAAAACCTTTTTAACATGTGCCTTTTGGACAGTAATATACCCGACAAATGGCACAATACTGAGGTAATTCTATTGTACAAAAAAGGAGATCCCCATGAATTAGAAAACTACAGACCTATGTTTTCTTATCACCTATACAAACTCCTTACAAGAATAGTAACGAATCGTCTTGAGAAAAAACTTGATTTTTACCAGCCAATAGAGCAAGCGGGATTTCGTACCGGATTTGGATCAAATGATCACCTACAGAGCATTAAAACGATAATAGTAAAGACTATCGAATACAATCGACCACTCGTTCTGGCTTTTGTAGATTTCCATAAAGCCTTTGACATGATAGAATTTGACAAAATCCTGAAAGCACTACAAGCATGCCGCATTAACTACCGATATACAAGGTTAATTTACAATCCATACAAGAACGCAACTATGTCGGTGAAACTACATGAAAACACGGATCATATCCCAATCGGCAGAGGAGTCCGACAGGGTGATACCTTATCGCTTAAACTGTTTACCGCAGTACTAGAATAGGCTTGTAAAAAACTTAACTGGGAAGAGAAAGGCCTGAACATTCATCATCATTGGCTTTTACAACTCTTCGTGAGTTTTTGCCGCGTTTACTATTGCCTTCCATTGATGCCGATCCTGTGCTATTATTCCCCATGGGCTTACTTCCATCTTCTCCAGGTCTTCCCTGACTGCGTCTTTGCACCTTTTTCTAGGACTTCCTGTCGATCTTTTACCATCTGGTCTTTCCCAAAACACATTGCTAATCAGTCTGTCGTCATCACTCCGTACCACGTGGCCTGCCCATCTTAATCTATTGGCTTTTATGTATCTTACGATGTTTCCTTTCCCGAAGAGAGTATCTATTTCATTGTTGTATCTGCTCCTCCATTCATTTGTCACGCTGTCCCTGCAAGGACCATATATATAATTCGCAGGATTTTGCGTTCCCATACTAATAGCTTATTGATTTCTTTCTTTCTCAATGTCCATGTTTCACTTCCATTTGTCACTGCTGGTCGTATTATGGTTTTGTACATTTGGATTTTGGTACGCCTTGAGAGAAGCTTTGACCTCATTAGATGTTGAATGGCAAAGAATGATTTATTCCCCGCCAGTATTCGTATTTCAATCTCCCGTTCTCCTGTATTTTCACTGATAATTGTTGCTCCTAGGTATTTGAATTCTTTGACCACCTCAAAATTATGATCGTTTATGGTAATGTTTTGTCTTATTCGCTGTCGTTCCTTTTTTGATACGACCATGTATTTAGTTTTTTCTTCGTTTATTTTCAGGCCTACGCTTAGTGTTGCTTCTTCTAAGTTCGATACTATATCCTTAACTTCCAGTGTTCTCTGTGCTACTGCATCTACATCATCTGCAAATGCGAGAATAATCTTTGCTCCTCTGGCAGTTATGTCTGGTTTGACTCTGGTATAGGTTTTTCGCATTGCGTATTCCAATGCTAGGTTAAATAGTAATGGGGACAGCGGGTCTCCCTGTCTGAGTGTAGATCTTAAAATAAACATCTCCAAAACAAAATTAGTACCTAGCGGAAATATCAATATTGGAGACAACGAAGGAGAGCTGGTGGAAAAATACATATATCTTGGACACGAAATAAAGATCACAAGAGACAACCAAACATACGAACTGCGAAGAAGAATAAACCTAGCATGGGCAGCCTATGGAAAACTCAAAGACATCTTAAAAAGCGATATACCAATTTCTATAAAACGTAAAACATTTGAAAAATGTGTGTTGCCTGTGATGACCTATGGTGCGGAACTTTGACATTGACAGCTACAAGTTCTAAAACGCTGCAAATAGCTCAGAGGAAAGTGGAAAGGTCAATGCTGAGTATATTGCTTCGTTAAAAAATTAAAAATGAAGACTTAAGACGAAGAACAGGAGTTACCGATATAATTTCCCGAATTGCCACACTGAAATGGAACTGGGCTGGACACGTCGCCCGAATCAGTGATGAAAGGTGGACGGAGAGACTGCTTGAGTGGAGACCGAGGTTAGACAAAAGAAGTAGGGGAAGACCCCTACTCGTTGGACTCACGATCTCAAGAAAATGTCAAGAAATTGTATGAAAAGTGCTCAAGATACTCAGATACTCAGTAGTGCTCATGAATGGACAAAAATGAGGAAGGCCTACGTTCAGTAGTGGACGCAAAGGGCTGGGTGATGATGATGATGATGATGTTAATTGTAATTATCATGTTGCAAAACAGCCACTATGGGAGCAATTTATTCGAGAGAAATCCTTCCATCTGGCATATCACTAGACACTAAAAAATAGCACGACGGTACCTGGCTAAAACTAAATAAAATGCTAGTAGATTTGTACTTCCGTGAGAATATGTTTTTATAAAAACCGAGGTTAATATTTTTTACAAATATCCGAATAAAACCTGATTTTTGCTTATCCCTGCAACAAAAAAATAAAGGGCAGTAATAAAAGATTAAAATTTGCTAATACTGTACAAAAAAAAATTACTAAATATTTTGAAACAAAATATATAGGTTTAATCAAAATATCCACTTCAAAAGACTCGCAGTGGAAATACAATACAAAAGTTTCAAAATCACTGTTTAATTCCGTCAGCGTCCGGCGTTTTGTATTTAATTTTGTACTGAGAAAAGTTTGTTGGTAATTATGCAGCGATCCCCCTAAAAATCAAGAACAGTCGAAGTGAAAATAAAATACATTTTTTTATTTCTAATTTTTGACTTCCATTAATGTTTTATGCCGTAACATTGTAAGATAAAGATATCAGATTTTATAATCCAGTTATTACATAGAGAGTTCATTTTTTTACTTCTACAAATACATAATCAGCAACATGTTTTCGAAGAATTAAGTAACTATACTCTTATGTGAACTAACAAAATTGATGTTCATTATCTTATCTAAGAGAACTAGGTTAAAACCTGATACGTACAATATATACTACAACTTGCATTAAATTTTAATTTATTTTAAGTTTAGTTATTAAAAATGTGTTATTCTTTCATTTTTAATGCTGTAATTTGAATGAAAAGGTTCTGAAACTGTTTTGTTGTGGCATATCTAAATTAAATATTATTTTAAAGGTGATTAAAACCACAATTAATTGATTCTAATGATTTTCAAGAAAATATTAAATAAAAATCATTAATAATTTAACGTAATTATTTATAATTATAAACATTTAATTATTTATAATTATAAATTATAAACAGAATTTCCGAATTGGTAATCGAAACTTTAAAACACATGTAAAATATAATTCTCATTACAATCAATTATTGTGATTTAAATCCGACATAAAATAATGATGCTATGGAAAAAACTGTTTAATCCCATACTCTAACGCGGCGTACGTCCAATAAACGCCGTACGTCGCGTATAGCGTTACGCTATACCTCGCGTCTGTATGCTTGTACTGTATTTACTGTACTGTGTACGATGCGTTTAGCGTACAATAGGAGGCAGTATCCATTATTTATTATATAAAAGATTAAGACGTGAAGTATGGCGTGTTTATTGGAGACCACCGCCTAAATGGATTTTCAGGTGCATAATATATCTATATTAGATTTGTTCTATTAAAAATTTACTTAAGCCCCTCTAATATAAACATCATTCGGGTCTAGAAATATCATAAGAAACCAAATTAATTTTATCAATGTAAACAACTACTACTACTACTAAGAATTTCCACAGTTTTCACTGTCTTCCTTCACCCAACCGTTTTCTCCAATTTTCCCTGTCATTCCAGTCTCCATCTCGCAGGGTTCTTTTCTCCATAGCCTCGTCGATTTCGTCTCTGAATGACCTTCGGGGTCTTCCTCTCTTTCTTCTTCCGATCGGGCTCCATTCTGTAATTTTGTTTATCCAGCGTCCTCTGTGCGCTCTTCTGACGTGGCCGTACCAGGATAGTCTCTTCTCCTCTATATAGTCGATTATGTCTGATTGCACTCCCATTCTCCGCTTAATCTCTGCGTTTTCAATTCTATCTCTTTTTGTAAGTCTACAGCTTCTCCTCAGGAAATCCATTTCTACTGCTCTTATTCTACCTCTATTTCTCTTGTTTATTGTCCAGTTTTCGGACCTATATGTCAGGATACTTCTTGTCAGGGTATTATATATTCTCTTTTTTGTCTTTATCGCAATGTTCTTATCCCACAGCACTGAATTTAGTTGTCTTATACAGTTTCGTAAAAACGTAAACAAAAGGTTTAGAAATTCTATCACCTAAAAAACATATCCAGGCGTAAATGTCTTCTCAGATCGTCTATTGGTTGCAAATATCATTTTTATGACTCAAAATAATTCATAAAAAAATGAGGCCCAAGATAGATATAAGACTACTAACAGAAAAAAAGTAAAAACAGAAATTAATAAGAATTTTACGAAAATAGTTGAAGACAATACTAGAGGCATAGAAGAACAGTGGAACGAAATGAAGACATCTATTACCACAATTTTGCATGAATATCTAAAATTAAAAAGAGAAAAGAAGCAAGAATGGATGATAGATAAAATATTGCAGATGATGGAAGAGCGAAGAAAATTAAAAGGTAGAAATGACAACGAATACAAAAAGTTGCATAAGACTATACTAAAGGAGATAAAAGTAGCAAAAGAAGCATGGCTAACGAAAAAATGTATGGAAGTTGAAACACTACAACGCAAATATGACGATTTCCATATGCACAAAAAAATTAAAGACCAGAAAACAACGCAATACAGGCATAGTTGTAGACATTGAAGGCCAAATTTTGACTATCATTGAAGATAAATAGTAAAGGAAATAATATATGCAAGAATTATTCGAAGATGCAGCACAAAGTCCTACTGAAATAAACAACCCCTACGACCCAGAAATAACAAACGAAGAAGTAACTATGTCCATTAAAAACAAAGCACGTGGTGGTCGTGTGGATTAAGGTATAAAAAATGCTTATTAAAAGCTTAAAATTAAAACGAATATCTAGGGAATTTCACATTTTGCAAAGATTTCTTAAAATAATTTTACGTAATAAGTGTCATCAATAGAGAGTTAAATTGGCATAAGATTCGTGATGATGAATTTGATAGGCGTATATAGCGATGAACCCTGCACTACTGATCCGAGTCAAAGAACCTGTTCTTTATACTGATCTGTAAGCCCCAATTCTAGCGAAATTATTACGATCTATAATATATCTTACTCTTTCTTACTCTTTCTTAAAAACTCTTAGCTGATGAAATTAGCGACAACCAAATAGGCTTTAGAAACTACATGGGCACTAAAGAAGCTCTATTCGAAACAAATGTGTCAATGCAAAGACATCTTGATATAACCAGGATATCTACATATACTTCACTGATCTTGAGTAGGGGTTCGACAAGGTCCAACACGACAAATTAATTAAGAATCTAAAAACAAAGAACATTGATATCCGTAACATCGGAATAATAACAAATTTATATTGGAGTCAGAAATTCAAAATACGATTCGAAGATCAGTAGAGATACCCTGCACTACTGATCCGAGTCAAAGAACCTGTTCTTTATACTGATCTGTAAGCCCCAATTCTAGCGAAATTATTACGATCTATAATATATCTTACTCTTTCTTACTCTTTCTTAAAAACTCTTAGCTGATGAAATTAGCGACAACCAAATAGGCTTTAGAAACTACATGGGCACTAAAGAAGCTCTATTCGAAACAAATGTGTCAATGCAAAGACATCTTGATATAAACCAGGATATCTACATATACTTCACTGATCTTGAGTAGGGGTTCGACAAGGTCCAACACGACAAATTAATTAAGAATCTAAAAACAAAGAACATTGATATCCGTAACATCGGAATAATAACAAATTTATATTGGAGTCAGAAATTCAAAATACGATTCGAAGATCAGTAGAGATAGGGTAAAGTTGGGAGAGATATTACAGGTCATGTGGTAGACATATCTCGAATAACAAACAGTTGAAATGTACAGAGTGTCATAGTCCGTTAGTCTATTACAGATTGACAGTTTTCGAAATTGAATAAACTGCTGGTGTTAAAATTAACTCGTTAACATATAATTTTGTAGCCTTAAGTTGTACATCATATTTTTAGAAGATTGGTAATCTTATCTGATTCAGAAAAATATGGGTTAAATTTAGTTTATATAAATTATGTTTAATTTTTTCGTGGTTAGAGATTTAGTGCGGCGTCTCTCATTACCAGAAGAGGAAAGATGCCGCACTTTTTGGTACGAAGACATGCCGTATATATATATTATGTAGTTTTCAGTTGTTGATTTATCGCAAAAATATATGAAACTTTTGGCTTATACTTTAAAAATAGTGGTTCTATTTGCCATGAAACTTTTAATTTAAAAAAGTAAAAATTTTCAATTTTGTTTAGGTAAATTTCTAATGCCGACGAAGTAAATTCGAAAGTAAATCGCTAAGCCCAAAGTCAATTATACTGAAGAGCAATTAAGTCTAGAAATAAATAAGTTCAGGTCGGTTAGATATCAAAACGAGAAGCAGAATGAAGATATGGAATACTAGCACGTACTATTGATGGAAAGATAAAATCTGGAAAAAGGAGCTGTAGGTCAAGAAGGTAAATTGTATTTTTTGTTTAAATGGTTATATTAAGCTCAGTACCTACTTATGTCTAATAAAAATATTATTTTGGATTGCTTTAGGTATTCTTGGAAAGGACACTGAGAGGAGACTTGCCAATCACATTAAATATCTTTGTACAACTGAAGTTTTATGGAAAAAGAAACCCAGATCTTTCACTATGACAGAGTGGTTGTCATTAGCAAGAGCTCAATTAATAAAAAGGTCAAAAGTAGGCAAATAAATTTTTTGAGTCACTAACAAAAGTTTTAATTGAAAATAATTTAATAGATTATCCAGCGAATGTTTCTAATATGGATACATGCGGAATTCAGATGATAAATAAACCATCCAAAGTGATAGGGAGCATAGGATGTACATACATTACATTTCGTGAAAGAGAAGAAAACGTAACGGTTATTATCTGTTGCAATGCTAAAGGAATGTTTCTTCCGCTGGTAATAATCATGAAGGGATTTAACCGAAAACCAGAATTTTCTGATGGCCTACCTGCTGGCTATTTGATTTGCATGAAAAGAATTCTTCATTTATAACATCCGAGATTTTTTAAGTTGGCTGGAAACTCATTTTATTCCTAGACAATTCCTTATATCCTTGGATATGAGGAAACACATGGATGCTCAATCCTCCCAACAGAAACCTATCCCGATAACAAGTGGAAGAAATTCTAGGAAAAGCTTGATCTCCAGTTCAAATGCAATATCTGGATTTAAAAGCACAGCTATATTACCACTTGACCAGAATGCTATACCTGATCATTTCTTCACAACTTCAGATGCATTAACATTAAACATTAAATAGTCAAGACAATAAAGAAAATAACATTTAGCACAAAAAATTAGCAGTTAGGACTTACAAAATGCAATATCCGGATTTAAAAGCACACGTATATTTCACTTAACCAGAATGCTATACTTGATCATTTCTTCGCAATTTCAGATGCATCAACATTAAATATTCAAGACAATAAAGAAACTAACATTTAGCAGAAAAAATGAGCAGTTTGGACTTACAAAAAACAAATGACCAACTGGACCAGAAACCTACTGAAATTTCTAAAATACCGAGCAGAGATAACACCCCAAAATCCTCAGCCCAGTACTTCAAAAGATGGTTGAGATGACGATGATATATCACCGAGAAAATTTTTACAAGAAATTAGGCCCGTTCCTAAAATTCCTATTCCTTACATGAAAGAAAACAGTGAGCTACTGTACTTAATTCTCTCGAGAAAATACTGGCGAAAAGAGAAAAAAAAGGGAAAAAACGCTGCAAACAAGCAAAACAAGAAGAGTACAAATATAAATAATCAGAGTAAAAAACAAAAAATAACAGAAAAACTGCAGATCGTGACGAAACTGCTAAGAGACCCTGCAGTAAAAAAAAATAAGAAAAAAACCATAGGTACGATATTGCGGATGAAAAATATCACTGTGTTTGAAAAATTCTTAATAAATTACTTATAAATGGGGGTCCAACTTAATATTATTAAATAATATGCAATCTCAGATATGTCTGTATATTGTTCAATAGTAATGTAACACAGTTACAGTCATTTTAACTGAACACTATGTTCATGTTATGAACACTAGTTACGTTTAATATGTTATAAATTTTATTTTGTTTTTCGTTCAGTTTTTACACTTCTGTCATTGTTTACTGTTAATTATCTAAACAGAGCTGCGAAAAAGTCTGGCAACAAGGCTTTATCTTTGAAAGGAATAAACTTAAAATTATTAAATTTTGGAGTATTAAATGGTTTCAATGTTTCCAGTATCGTAGACGTCTTGAATTTTTTTAAATAGCAAAGTAGGTTAAGTGACATGTCAAAGAAAAACTTTGACATGTTGAAAAACTTCTTTTCAAAGGTGATACTCTCCCTCGGGAAGAGAGCAGACTCTCCCTCCCGTCAGCATTGAAGGGAGAGCAAAAAAGAATATTTATGTTTTCCTTACCTCATCATTGTCAGGAGATAAATTTGAGACCGATGATCTAGGATTATCTTCGTCCTTTATGAAATCAAAACATTCAAAGTACCAAAGGGAAGGTTTGTATACTGCTGAGGCGTCGGATTTCATTGAGCAATCAATTTTGAAGCAAATCATCTATACTGGCGTTGTATTACTTTTACTCTTAAGTAAAATGTCGATTAGTGCGTCACGAAACTAGCGTCACGAGAAGGCGTCACGGGTAGCGTCACGGTTTTTCATCAATTCATCATCATCATCAATTCAGTACACTCGATCAATTCGTTTCTAGTCATCATATATTTATTTTAAGCATACTATTCTAAGTTTAAATTAAAAACTGTATACAAAATATCTTACAAAATACATTAAATGGGAAGTAAAAAATTAAAATAATATCAGTCAATAAATCAGTCGATTTATTATAATTGTCAAAATTTAAAAGTCATTGTCATCCAATAAATAACAATATTGAATCATCTTGTTACGAACGTGCATTCAACGAGGCACGTATAACGGTTGCATCTCGAAACAGCACCTCATGCTTCCATGCGGCGGCATCTCGAAAGCGACTCGATATTTCGAGAAAGATCAGTCGCGTATGCCTAGAGGTGGGAACTTTCTAGAAAATAGTAACTTTGGTATATATATGTAACGATCTTAGAAATAAGTTTAGTTGATAAGATAGTACCGAACTGTAAAGTTATAAATAAATATATTTATATAAATTCGAACCGCTCGTCTTATTTAAAAACGGTACAATATGTTTAAATTTTTATGATACATCTCTTGTTAAAATAATTTCATATAAATATAATAATTATTATTTTTAAACAAATTATTTAGTTTACATAATAATTAAACTTACTATCAAATGATTATATTTTATTATTATTTGAATATTTCTTCTGAATTTGACAGATCTGTTAGAAGTAAACTGCGTATGCTTTGTTAATGCTATATAATTTATTTTAATATAATACAGTTTCTTTCTTCAAAAATATAGTATTAGATTTAGTATTTAAATATTATTTTAGTCGACAGTGCCGCCTACTGTGCCGTCTTATTTTTCGGCTTCTTCGAACGTTAGATCGCAAATTGTTGATGTTTTTATGCAAAGTATCATTTGCATAGGGCTCCATTTTCTTTAATTTATTCACTAATTTTCTGTAAACAGCATCTCTCTTGTCTCTGGTGGGATAGAGACAAGAGAGAAATATAGGTAAAAAATTAAAAAATATTTCAAAAATCAAAATAACAAATTATGGTCAATTTCGACATTTTCTATAACGGACTTCACGTCGTTTCATAAATGGACTCTTCCAATGTCTACTGTGACATAAATATGACAGTTTAACTTAAAATGTTTTACTAATAACTCTTTTTGTCACACTTTAATACACTAGGCGAACAGATATGTAAAAATCCGACATTGTAATTATATGAAATTATTTTAAAACGAGAGGTGTCATAAAATTTAAACAGATGATTTAATATTGTTATTATTTTAATGACATTTATGACTTTTAGATTCTGACCGTTCAACAATCATTACGAATCAAATTCTAGTATCGATCTTTTATTTTTCTATTTGTTTTACTACATCTTTTATTGCCATATTCTGTTATTTTTTACTTTTCATTTAAAGTCTGTATTTTGTTAGTTATTTTCAAGCAGTTTTTAATTTAAACCTGCTTTGAATAAATACGTGATATCTACAAACGAATTGATCGAGAGTATTAAATCGATATGAAAAAACACTATTTCCTGACTCTATCCGTGACGCTAATTCCGTGACGCATGCCTCATCATTTTACTATAGAGAAAAAGTAATATAAAACCAGTATAGAAGATTTGCTTTAAATAAAATTAAAGAAACACAAAAGTAAAATAAATTAAAATTACAAAGCTTTAAACTGAAAATGTAAACTGTCTACCACAAATGATTGCGAAAAACTGAGACTTTTTCAGGTATCTGCCACACACACATCAAGTCTATTCGCCCGTCAGGTGGAACTGATCGAATTTTGATCAGGTCATCAGGTGTCAGCTCGTCTGAGAGGCTTCACTGTTTGGGTGTACCTGTCAGGTGTACCTATGTGAGGGGTCGACCTATACTCATTAGCTATCTTTACATTTACATTCTTTCGCGGGCAATTTAAACGGCTCATTCCATTCGCCCGAGAAAACCTGTAAGTGTAAGTAGTCTTGCGATCCACGCTCTCGTCATGTGATCATTTTTGTGGGCCACTTTGCAGTGAAAACACGTGCTCCAAGAGTGTCAGTCAATTTACATTTCCACTCTAAACGTTTGGTCTAATTATGGGGGATTTACGGTACTGGTAGAAGGACTTAATAAGTAAATTCTTGGAAATGTACAAATCATTTCGGTGCATGTCAGAAGACAGTTCACAGTCCAACTCTTTGGTGTTACGAGTTGTTACTGTTCACAAAAGACCATGAAATACCAACACCAAGTTCAGTAACATGGAATCGGATGTATCAAAGGATTCAGTAAGAAAACAATAAAGATAATGAGACTTCACAGTTAAAATATATTTGATTTTTTATTATTTATATAAGCTAAGCTTTCCCTTTTTTATTATCTCATCCTACCACTGAATTTACTTCGTGTTCCCGATTAATTTTTGCCAATTCTGTGGAATCTCTATTTGCAGTAGACTGTAAATTATACAATTCAGTGTTGTCTGTTGACGCCACTCGGATCAGTTTTACATTTACGCTTGCATTTTGATCCCTTACGTTAAAAAGGCGTACAACCCTGTGGGATTGTAGTGTCCTCGCTATTAAGCCGGGTAAATACATGCCAGTAAATTGGGAAAGTAGCTGGCATGCCAGTTGCTGGCATGGGCCAGTAGCTTGCAAGCACAAACCACATTTGCTAGTAATTGGCATGCCAGTAGTTCGTTTGACTATACTGGTAGGACGAAAAAGCAGGGTAGATTTTTACACATGCTAGTGCTAGTAACCAATTGAGTGGTAACTCAAAAGACACTCCAATTCTCTATATATAGCAATAGGTACATTTGATAGTTTTTTCATCACCCCAACGAAACATGTTTTAGATTAACAAGTTTAAAAATAAAGCGAATAATTTTTATCACCAACGTAACAAATCTGACAATTCGCTGCTAGCTACTGGCATACCCGTAGCGGTAGCGCGCGTTCACACATGCCACACGCATGCGCCTTGCATCTCACAGCCTGCTACTAGCAAGAAAAATAAAATTCTTTGCGATTAGCTAGCATGCCAGTTAACGTACACACTTGACAGTTTGGGGGCAGTAGCTGGTGCTTGCTAGGTACTGGTATGCCATTGTGCTAGTAACAGGCATGTGTATTTCCGGTTTTATTGACGCACGCTTAGAACGGTGCAATTTTTCCGCTGCTTAATTACGCACGATTGGAATGGGCCATTCAATCCCCCGCGAAGAAATGAATAAAGGAATGTGTACTAATTGTAGTATTGTTGCAAGTCTTTAGATCAAAAAGTGCCTTTATTCCTATAAACGGTCAGCTTCCCCATTACATTTGGGTTATAAAAATATCTATCACATTATCATATACCATAAACTAGGTTCTCTCATTTTAGCACCAATTGTTGCCATCTACAGACTTTTCTTATAGTGTATTTTTATGTATGAGAGAGTAATAAAACAATAAATTATGTATGCAAATCCCTAAACTGTTGATACGGGTGACTCAATGAAAAACAGATATTTGTCAACAAGTTTACAGAAGTATATAGGAAAACAATTTTAAATTGAGTATGACCACCAGGTATAAAGGTTGGAGCAGAATAGAATACAATAGTTGTGAGGGTTACTAATCCCTAAATAAGGTTGCCAGTGTCGGAGTGATGGAGGTTAACAGGTACTAATGAATTTGCAAGAAATGTAAGATGTTTATTTTATTGGTTATATATAACCAATAAAAGTTTAATAAGTACCTACCTGTTTGCAAATAAAGTTTAATTCTTTAGATAAAATAAAACGTTTTATTTTATCTGAAATGAGTGCATTCCCCGAAGTAAGGGTTTCAACAATCAAACATTTAATTCTTTAATTCCAGGAATCTACGATAGTAATTGACTAGATAATTACCTTCTAAACTTATTCCACAGAAAATGTGATAGTGGGTTTTTCCATTTTGTAGGAAGGTCCATTGGCGTACGTGTGGCGTATTCGAAATTCTTAACAGTTCACTAAAAGTAGGTACTTCAGTTGCAAGGTGCAGTTTATTGTGTATACTAGTGTTATGGAAAATTTGGAAGTGCCGTGTAAACGCCGAAAAATTGGTTCTTTAACAGTTAATGAAAAAACATTAATATTTAATTGTTTTAAATCATTTACAGACAAACGTTTATGTGAAAGTGTTGATGAGACCGTTGAATTAGTTAGCAGTACACTTGGTGTTGATAAATCTACGATTTACAGAGTTATTAAAGAAGAGAAATGTGGTAGTTTTTAAATGCCACGTAATGCTCCAGGAAAGCCAAAATTTCAAATAGAATATCATTTTAAAGAAGGACTTCGACGGGAAGTGCATGAATTCTTCTTTAGATAAGAATTTCCAACATTGGATAAAGTTCTTGTCTCAGTTCGAGATGATAAGGATTACCCAGAAATGAGTCGAAGTACGTTATGGAAACTTTTAAAAGAAATAGGCTTATGGAGAAGACATTTTCTAAGAACCATAAAGGAAATGAGAAACCAAAAAAGAAAAATATTTTATCTTGATGAAACATGGATCAACGAGGGTCATACACCAAATAAATTTTGGCAGGATGAAATTGTTACAAGTCAAAGGCACGCTTTTGTAAATAACTTATCTACTGGTTTAAACCCACCATCAGGAAAGGGACGCAGGCTGATAATAGTACACATTGGCAGTTCAGACGGTTTTGTTGAAGGTGGATTATTAACTTTTGAATCAAGTCGTACCGGTGACTACCATGAAGACATGAACGCTGATGTCTTTCAAGAATGGTTCGAACAAATGATAGATCTTCTTCCTAAGAACTGTGTAATAGTAATGGATAATGCAAGTTATCACTCCAGACTTATAGAAGGACTGCCCACAACCAAGTGGTTAAAAAAAGACTTGCAGAATTGGCTGAGTTCAAAAAATATTACGTACCATCCCGGATCTATAAGAAAGGAACTTTATTCGTTGTGTGCCCTTCATAAAGAAAAATTTTAAAAATACGAAATTGATGAAATTGCCAAAAATCGTGGAATGACAGTACTTAGATCCCCACCATATCATTGTGAATTAAACCCGATTGAACTGGTATGGGCACAGATAAAGAGTGAAGTTTCAAGAAAAAATTTTAAAAATTTTAAAATTTATGATGTTAAACAGTTGTTTTTGGAGGCCGTAAATAATGTAAAACCTGAAAACTGGGAAAAGGCAGTAAATCACACTATTAAAGAAGAGGAAAAAATGTGGAAGCTGGACAATATTACTGATAAAATGATCGAGCCAGTTATTATAAATCTTGGTTCTGAAAGTTCATCTTCTGAATCTGATTTGTATTTGTAACAAGTAGCTGTAAGTTTTATATTAATATTTTTATTCATCTATTTAACATACCTTAGACGGTTTTAAAAGCTCTTTTCCTCTATTGTAATTTTTAAAAATTAAAAAAAATGTGAATTTTTTAAAACCCTTTTTAATGTAGGCCAGTCAGTTCTAATATAGTGTGTGATAAAAGAGGTCACTTTTGTTTACATACACATAACACTTTATAACACTGAAATAATTCATTTATTTTTTACAATTATTCAAAGTAATTTTTCAATTAATCTTGAGCACGCCCATGGAGTGGTCGGAGGTACCAGTTAAAATTATGCTAATTACTCTCTCGTTCAGAAAAATAAACTATAATATATTCATTCTTAATATTATCCTTTATTGTCACTTCACTTATCCATCTAAGCATTCTCATTTCCGTCACATGCATTCGTTGTTCTGCTTTCCTTTCAACTGCCAATGTTCCAGTGGCGTACATTACAACTGGTCTCCTGTTGTATAACTATGCTGCATGCATTCCCATCTATTACTCTATAATATTGATCCTAGATCCTTAAAACTATTATTTTTCACAAATACTTCCCTATACACAGAATTACCTTTAATCCAGATTGATATTTGATATATTTATGATTGATATTTGACTGTGTTATTTTCCTCTTTATTTTACCTTTTTTTTTGTTACTGTTAGTTTTTTTTGTATCATCAAAGCACTTCTGGAATCCTTAAATATATGTATGTATTTAATTGCTTCGCAAAAAGTTTTGTTGTGTATATTGATGTTTCATTAAGTAATTTGAATTATTAAAAGTTTTTGTTTGTTTTTGAGTGATATCCTGTAGTAATAAGTTTTGATCTATTTGTGTAACTATGATAGTAATCCGGATATCTTTTATTGACCGTTTCCAGGAAATATTATTTGTGTTCATTCTGGTCAGCTTCGATTTTATTGGAGAATATAATTCCGGGGTGTTTATCCAACCATTAAGAACTTTTATGTATGCAATATGTTTGAATACTGTATAACAAAAGTATCACTTTCAACAATATAAAATATCGCTAGTAGGAGTGTGTTACCACTGAACCTGGAAAATCATGAATTTGTGTAATATAAATTACCGATTGTGGCAATATATACGACGGAAAGAAACAAACAACAAAGAACGGATGACAGACTAAATTCTAGTTATAATGGAAAATGGACGTACGGCTAAAGGTGCTCAAAATTACAACACACTCGATAAATAAATAAAGAAATACATCAAAGTAGCCAAAGAAAAATGTTTAAGAAAAACTGTAAAAATATAGAAAGATTAGAGAAAAACACGATACGTTTAATCTAGATAAAAACATTTAAGCTGTTGCAGGAATCTACAGACCTACCTAACATGCAATCAACACAGTCCAATAATAAATACAGACGAGAAAATAGACACCTAGAAAAAATAGTTGGAAAAGACTTTTAGAGATAAACTCCAAAACTCAAATGATGTCGTTGGAGGAAGAACAGGCACTCCACTTAAACTTGATGAAGTGAGAAACGTCAGACCAAACGCCATACCTAATCAAAGAGAGCTCCAAAGACTTATCAAATCAATTTTTTTTATTTCCTGATATTTCCTGAAATTGATTAAAGAAAAGCTCTCTATCAGCTTAATATAGGCCTATCTAGGAGTCCTATTCATCAGTATTCACAGCTGTGACGTTAAAGGCAATTTTAGATATGGTGAGAAACAAAGTACGACTCCTTAATTTATTTGCAGGAAGAATTTTTAAAACACACTTTAAAACTCTCATCCACCCTTATAAAACCTTCACTCGACCCGTTGTAGAATCTATATCGATCATTTACTATCTTATGAAAGATTCTTAGAAACTAAAATTGCTCAGCACCGAACGTAGTATCCTGCGTAGAGCCAACTATAAAACATGGCGATTACCCTCCGGCGAAAATTCTCCTTCCTCTGCTCTTTTCTTCCATGCTTGATAGACTCACATGCGTTTATTTTTTGCATTTGCTTCATTTTCCTGTTGTTCTTCTTCGTCCAAGATCACAGCAGTCATCAACAATTGGGTATCGGAAAATAGCGCCATTTTGAGAAGCTTCACTGTATACGCCGTTCACGGTACTGACCTGTGTGAACAGGAAGTGAAACAGTCGAAATCACGGGTCGGCAAAGCACTGATACGGCACTGTCTCGTTACGGTCACGTCACGGGTGTGTGAAAATCGACCTTAGCACTTCAAACGTACCGACGATTATCGAGAGAAAAAACTCTCAAATTAGAAATTTTACCCACAAAGTCATAAACGGTCAACACTCCAGAACCCAAGAGACTCTATAAACTTCCTGTTTATCTTTCGCAACGTACGAATCCGCAACTCCAAAAACAAAGCTTCACCCTCATCCATTCTAATGCAAACATGCATTGACGACCTGCCGAACTAATACGCAAATCACCTTCAAGCAACTCTCTTAGCCATCTGAACCTTCATTACCTAATTCCTCATCCTAACTGCTGCAACAAACCTGCATATATATGTTTCGTGGACCCTACAAAGGCATTTGATCGGGTCAAATTAAAATGATACTTACTGTATGCAAGAGAGATATCTCTAGGAATAATCAAAACGATCGAAAATATCTACCAAAACAACACAATAATAGTAAAAGTAGAAGAAGAACTAACCGACCCTATTGAAGCTGGCAATGAGATAAGACAGAGAGATACCCTGAGTTCTCTGTTATTCAACCTAATTATGGATGAAATAATCAAAAAAAGTAAGTGAAGTTGTAGCGTTTACGCTACTGATTAACCCCTTTAGAAATTTTTATTACCCGCCTACGATCGATTTTAAATCGACATTTTTCCCCACACGCGCTGTTATCGCTTTGAAAGGAAGATCGATTTTATGCGGAAGCGGAACGATCAGTTTTGGTCAGAACTCAACGCAGCCACGTCAACCGGTGAAATTTTTCACCTTCAAAGTGACGGAATTGGAGCAAGAAAGATAATTTGGTAAAGAATATAATTCATTAATAATAATATAAATAAGTAATTTGTATAATAAAATCAATATTCATTTATGAGTTCCATATAAAAAGGAAGAGTTTTTTGGCGTGCTGCAGCTCCATGTAAGTAAATCATTTTATACGTATTATCTCTTTATCATACAATCAAATTTATCATTGTATTTAGTATTTCTTTAGAGATTTATTTTTGAGTTCCGAAATAATTTAAATATAAAATTTCCTTGATTTACTTGCAAAGAACAGAAGGTCATTTTTTTTATATAGTCAAACTTAAATTCCGATCTATTTCATGTCGTTATCATTAAGTTTTTTTTTGGTTCCCATTTTGTATCTAACTTTTTTGGTGGAATATAAAAAGGTTCGACAAATATTGGACAGCCTTCTATATTCTGAGCATGTTCTTTTCATGGCGCAAGCCTGTCATGTCTACGAAATGAACTTCGGAAATTTTGACATGTTAACTTAACCTGTTTTGATGTTTTGTTTTGGTGCAGTCAATCCATGCTGCTACATTTATATTACATATTTATTAAATTAAATAATAATTTTAGATTCCGTCACTTCACTTGAGGATATTCTCTTCAGAATATTCCCTCAAGGACTAGTAACTAAATTCCTTAAACTAGTTAGCAACTTGTTTATGTAACCCGTGGATTTTGCTGTCACCCAGAGACCAGTGACTGGTTGTGGTTTTGTGCCCACGATTCGTCTTTACAGCCATAAACTGATGTAACCGTGCCAAGAGGAATTTTCCTATGGACTTATGGGGCTGTAAAGATAAGTTGTTTGACTGTTTAATTGTTTAACTTTTGTTACTTCCTATTTAGTAGTATACCCTCTTCATATGCATATGGCAAGGTGAACATTTTTTTTTGATAATTTAATTATAAAATATTTGGGAGAGGGAAAAAGGACACTTCATGTGTTATTAGGTTTTAGTTAGGATTTCAAGAGTCTGACCGAACTCACTTGTTGATTTAATATATATATTTTTTTAATAGAATACATTTTTGATATAATACAATTTTGATTTTGGGAAGGGAAATAAATTTCAGGTGGTTTTTTTTTAAACAGTATATAATGAGTATGGAACAACTCACTTTTTGGATGTAATATATTTAATAGAATTGTAACAGAGTTATCATTGTTGATATCTGTACAATATAGTAATTAGTATCTCATATTAGTAGAACTATTTTAAGTTAAATTACTACCTTATTGTTAAGACTTAGGCTACCCTACGGACTATTCTTGTTGTTTACTAATATTTTTATACTTTATTTGGCCAGTGGTAGTGATTATTCGTTTGTTGAGGGGCTATTAGGTCCCATTGTATCTGTACACCATCCACTACCACTGTTATTTGGCTTTGCATTATATGTAAATTGTTTATACACATATACCTATATACATTTTTTATAAATATATTTATTGTTGCTATTTTGAGTTTTATTTCAGTTCTACTAACCAGTATATAACATAGCAAAACAAGATTATTATTTAGTATTTTTATATTTCAGAGTATTATCTCCAGATTCATTTGTTACTTCAAAATCTCAACTATCGTTGAGTTGGCGCCCTTCTTTTCTCTTCTTATTGTTCTCTTTCTATAAATTTATTCCCAGTGACCTTCTTCAGTTGTATCACATTTGATATTACCAGGTCTCATTTCTTTCTTGTCTCATTAGCTCATTATCTCTTGTTATTGTTGTTTATATCTTTAAAGCCACAATCCAGTGCATTGAAGCTAGCCCGAACACTCACTTGAGATTTAGTGTCTCTTTGGCCATTTAAATTTGTTCCTCTGAGCTTAGCCCTATTTTTAGTATTTTTTTTATCACTTCTCTTTCAGTTCTTCTGAAATTTGGAAGTTCTAAACTTCCAAAAACCCAATACTCCCGGAGTATTGAGCGTTTCAAAGTGATGAAGTGAAGATGATTTACAACGTATGCTGCACCAATTTAGTATAACCGCAAGAAAATTTAACATGTTAATTTCCCCAACAAAGACAAAATGCATCGTTACAACAGCAAATTTACAGATGTAAATTGGAGCTGGAACGTCAGATAATAGAACAAGTGATGGAGTGTAAATATCTAGGCATCACATTATCTATCTACGGAAAGCTCGAAATCATATCGAAAGATCAAGTGAATAGAGCAAACAGATCCACAGGCTGCCTAAATGAATCAATATGAAGAAATAAAAATGTCGGGAAAGAAACGAAAAGCAAAATTTACAAACAGTCATCAGACAAATAATGACATACGCGGCAGAAACAAGACCTGACACAGAGAGGACAAAAGAAACAGCAGAGATGAAAACACTTTATGGTGAGACATTATATGGGACAGAACTAGAAGTACACATATACGACATAGATGCAAGGTGGAGAACATGATTATCATCAGGCATTTGATCCAGTAAAACATAGGCCACTGATGCAAATACTGGAAAATAAAAATATTGATACAAGGGACATGCGAGTGATAAGGAATCTATACTACAAACACGAAGCTACAGTACGAATTAACAGCTCGATATCAGATAGAATACAGATCAAAAGATGTGTTCGGCAGGGCTGTGTGTTGTCTCCAACCTTGTTCAATGTCTACGCGGAAGAAGTTATCAAAAAAGCTCTTATGAACGAAAAAGCCGGAGTAAAGATCAACGGTCACCCCATTTGCAATATCCGATATGCTGATGATACCGCGCTCATAGCAGAAAATATTGACGACCTAGAGAGATTACTAAACAAAGTGGTAGAAGCAAGTGAAGAATTTGGTCTGTCACTGAATACAAAGAAGACCAAATTCATGATAATTACAAAAAAACGTATCAATAATATCAACTTACATGTAGGACAAAATCTCATTGAACGAGTACAAAATTACAATTGCCTCGGAACAAATATTAACGAGTCAAACGAATACACCAGAGAAATAAGAATAAGAATAGAGAAAGCCCGCAGTGCCTTTAACAATATGAAACAAATGTTGTGTAGCCGTAACCTAAGCCAAGCTGAAAATACGGATGCTTAAATGTTATGTTTTCTCGGTCCTGTTATATGGGGTGGAGGCGTGGACACTAAATAAGCGATGTATGGGTAAGCTGGCGGCATTTGAGATGTGGGCGTACCGAAGAATGTTAAAAATCTCCTGGAAGGATAAGATAACTAACCAAGTTGTATTAGACAGGATGAACAAACAAAAGGAGGTCGTATTGAGTGTTAAAATGAGGAAACTACAATACCTGGGACATATTACACGTGGGAATAAATATCAACTATTACAACTAATTATGCAAGGAAAGATTGAAGGTAGGCGCAGCATAGGTAGGAGAAGAATGTCATGGTTGAGAAACCTCAGAGAGTGGTTTGCTTGCACTTCCATACAATTGTTCCGAGCGGCAGCCTCCAGAGTCAAAATTGCCATGATGATAGCCAACCTTCGTAGCGGAGATGGCACGTGAAGAAGAAGAAAGAAGGAGAACATCAAAAACTGGGTAAGAAATAGAAGATTAGAAGGGAACGATCATATAAGCCAAATGACGACTAATAGAGTAGTAAAGACGGCAAGATACGGTTCCATAATAGAAAGACGATCAGTAGAAAGACCACGAAAACGATGGAATGAGAACCTACAGGATGGCGGAATGAGGCACATTGAAAAACAGACAGAGTCATGCCTATATAAAAAGAAGGAGAAGTTGAACTGCGGAAAGGCGAGATTATTTTTTTTTTTCGGTTTCCCAATCTCACTGCACAATACCTATCCGACCCAGGGAATACCCATAACTATTTTCTCAAAAACCCACAAAACTTCCTTCTTGAACAAGAACTGTTTTCAAAAGCTGCCAGGTCTAATGTAAACGGTCAACAAACAAGGCTTTTGATGCAAAAATCACCTTCACCTTCGAAACTACGTCTACACAACTAAAAAGAACAACAAAACATCCACCCTTTCTCATCTGACTCAGTCGATATTAACGGCCGTCTACAAGTGATTCACTCTCGCAAAAAGCAATGAAGAATAAACACCCCAACATAATTGTTCAGGCATTTGTTTGCATCCGAGCATAATTCAACTACATAAATAAACTCCTAAACAGGATCAGTAACGCAAAATTCTAATCCTAAATAAATAAAATCAGTCTACGAAATTTTTAATAGAACATTGCACCACCACCACCCAAGTAGCAACAGTGTAATAATCAGTGTACAGTATAGTTAAGTGATTTGGAGGGAAGTCTCAGGAGACTGTATGGTTTTCTGTATATTGAAATATTCTTGGAGGATCAGAATTTAACTTTTCTTTTCTATTACATTATGTTTATTTATGACAAATTAAAGTGGAGAATTGCGAAGCTGCTCACTTTTACAGAATACTGCACATGTGTGTATGCAAAAAACATACAAAGCAAAGAATAAAGGTGAAAGAAAGGATCTTTGCGGAATTCCTTTTTATTTCATTCGACAAAGACGAGAATGCCATTGAACCTCTAAAAATCATACAAACAAACTGAATGTTCACGAAAATGTCAATTTTGGGACCCCAAAAAATATGCAAAAAAGTCTACCACTCCTATTTCCTGGCTTCCCCATAAAACCTCCGTGGTAGAGGAAAAACGGAAAAAATCAATTTACCAAAAATCTGTACGCCGTAGAAAAAAATGTTTCAAATAAAAAATGTAGCTGAGATAATTTCGAACAAAAATGTTTATTGGCACTTTTTGTGTAGAATGAACCGTTCTCTCAGACACAACGCTTGAAGGCGCCGGCGATTTTGAATGTAAGTTAAGCCCGCAAAATCAATTTTAAATAAAATCAGTGACCGTTCGACAAAAATCGACATGCGTTTTAAAAGTGAAGAGTGCAGCTTTTGTATGCAATTTTTGTTATTTTGCCGCAAAAAGTCAGTTTTTATAAAGGTGTTAAATAAATAAATGCGTACGCGATCTTTGCCTTTTTTATTTAGCGAAAAATGATTATTAGAATGAATCCACAACGCTTGAAGCGAGCAGCGGTTTTAAATCTCAATTACACGCGCCAAACCAATTTTAAATAAAATTTTTATCAACTCGACGGTAAAAATTCGATATACTTATTTTGATCAGAGTATCCAATCGAAAAAAATCAAAATGAGTTTTAGAGGTGAATATCGCTCAGTAATTTGTTACCGATCTAATTAGTTAACCCTTCCAGTCTCGGAAATTGTCAATGCACAATTTTGCCAAAACTTTAACCAGATCTTCAAATTACAGCAAATTTTTTTATACCTATATCATCGAAGTAAATACTTTTTCTCGCTTGGTAATTTTTCGAAAAATGCTATTTTCAAGTAATTTGCAATTTTTTGTTGAAAAAATGCCTTAATTAGTGATTTTTGGGATCTTTTTTCTGAAGAACTACTAAATACGCTTATCATCTTTAAACCTTCAGGTATAAGTAAGAATCTTTTGACCAGGATAAGTGGTTTTTTTCTTGCGGTTATCTTTGTGGTTTAAAATATAGTTTTAAATTTAAACAAAGATTTCTAAGAGCCTCGTGCCTGTATCGCCACCACTGTTAAAGATGTATATATTATCATATATTATATCTTTATAGATTGTCCGAAAAACATATTATTCGAAATATTTGGTTCCATGTTTTGAGCAAAAATCCCAAAAATCACTAATTAAGGCATTTTTTCAACAAAAAATTGCAAATAACTCGGAGAGGAAGCATTTGGGAAGCATAAAAAAGGTTTGGTGCTGTAGAAATGCAAAAAATTAGTCGGTTTATGCTCTGTTTAGGGGTAAACCGCTCCCCTATAACAAACAGATTACAAGTTTAACCTATTTCAATTGTAAAAAAAATGTAATAAATCAAATTATTAAAATATATTCATCTTAAAAATTAAACAGTGAGTTTAGGGTATGAGTGTTTAATGCATGAGTATAAACTACTAGAATTACTGATTACAATGTGAAATCATTGAGATCTGCTTCCTTTGATAAAAACCTTAAAACTTTGTGTTCCAAATATATTTAGTGAAAATATAAGCTGATTACTAGGGTATATTTATAGATAGAAAAGAACAAGACCACAAAGTAGTCCTTGCAAGAAGCTTTTGAAAAATGAAGGTACTGAATATAATTTAATTAAATTTTAAATTGGCCATGAATTTAGAGATTACAAACAACTTTCCTTAAATTTAAATATACCATTTTTTATTTCTATAAAAAAACATTAAGTATACAGGTGTTTGTTGATCTTCAATGCTCAATAAGGAAGTTTTTTTATAGATTGGCAAGATCTCATCGAAATTGTCGGTGTAGAGATAATCGTTAATGTTTTAAGCAATAAAAATTAACTGTTACTGTTGCTACATAACAGCAAAATTGTTGAACTATACTCTACGATAGATTTAAAAATTATACTGTGAATAAACCACAATTTTACTTAAATAAAAATCGAAATAAATTTATTTGACGTTTTGATTTAAACTTCAAAAGAGTTTTTTTCATAGTCCAGGTGGATTCTGTTTTAAATTTGAACTTTTCCATATAAGTCTATTTTTTTGGTGGAATCACTTCAAGATCAATGTACCTTGTATCAATAATTACGATATGCGCCAGTAGCAAAACTTGTGCTCAATTTTTAATTTAAAACAATCTGAAAAAAATCACGAGATATAGCGAAAAAATAATTTATATAACTCAAAAGATATAGCTCCTACAAAAACATTATATAAGGTAAAAATTTCGCTTTTTAATTTTCCAGAATATTTGACTAGCTTCAAATTAAAAATTGAATGCTTATATTTTAAAAAAGTTTCTTCTTTAGATTTTTTTGAGCCCTTAAACATAACTTAAAGCTTTCATATTTCGCCGAGAAAAACTTTATAGGGCATCTGAAACATACCTACTTGCCGAACCAAACTTACTTATTTCGACGTAGCCCATGTAACGGTTGCATCTCGAGACGACGATGATCTGCGCTCGAGAACCTTGTGGATGTATCGACAGGTATGGAATCGAAGCGCTAATGCTGGTGAATAAAGGTGGACTATTCCCGAATATTCTAGTACATAATAACTTGTATATATAAGTAGCGCTGATATTAGCTGTTTAGTTGTTAAGATACTATCGTACTGTAAACTTAGAAATAAATATATTTACATAAATTAGAACCGCTAGTTTTATTTAAAAACGGTACATTATGCTAAATTTCGCTTGGATCAGTTTAATATGTAGTGTTTGCATAATAATGTTGCAATTCAGTTCTGAAGCTATTTTCTTGTGGCATTGTAAATTAATTACTATTTATAACTGGGAATAAGCCACAATTAAAGATAAAAATACAATTATTGACGTTTCAATTTCCAATTCGGAAATCGTTCTCAAAATACAAACAGTAAATTTACTGTTTGTATTTTAAGAACGATTTCCGAATTGGAAATTGAAACGTCAATAATCGTATTTTTATCTTTAATTGTGGCTTATTCCCAGTTATAAATAGTAATTAAGTTGCAATTCAGGGTACACAACAAAAAATTGGAAATTTGTAAAATTATTCTGGATCCAAAATAAGCACTTCCAATAGTCGAAAAATTGTTTACATATAAAAAAAGTCTCAAGCTTTCAAACGCACTAGGAGAGCGGATGAAATTTTTAGTAGAAAGTAAATAAAATAACTTATTTATTTACGTTATTGCGAGTTTTTAGTTAGAGAGTTTTACACATATCAATTTCAAAATTTGTACACTTATAGAACTTTGAGCGACGCTTCTTAAAAAAAAGCAATGTATTTGGTTTATTGGTTGCCGAGTTATCGAAGTTTAAAGTCGGCATGCATTTGCCGCCTAACCATAAGTGATATAGGAATTTTGTGTGATACACCTCATAACAACATGTATAACAAAGACAAAAAAATTTTCGCTTCGAGCAAAGTGAATCGGTGAGTTCAAAATCACAACTCGCTTCAAAAATTGCATTTTCTCGACTTGCTCTCATCTGATTTTGATCTTTTTTTAATCGATGTCTTGGACGACAAGGATTTCAAATATAATATTTTCAAATACTTATTTTAATTGCCAAACAAGAAATTTGCAACATAAATAATAAGAATAATAATGCACTTCTATTACAATGTGACGAACCTCGATCGAGACATGATCGGCTATCGACAACATCTGTATGGCGAATTTTGCAGGAAGTAGCCAGAGATTCAAGTAACTGAACAGCGAATAGCAGATCATTACCGGGTAATTATAAGAAATTATCTTATACCAGAGACTACACGCGATATCATCAGAAGCGAAGTCGAACGGGAGATTTATAACCAAGAGCTAGTTTTAGATAAAATCCCTAATGACATCTCTAATGAGTAGACTTCTGAGTCTCTCATACAAGAAACTCAACCTGTTAATACGCAGCAGGACAACAACGAGTTGCACGATATCCTGGTTAGTGAAATGGCATGTGCCGAACAAGAGATTACCGGGTCGAACTTATTTAACAGACCACCGCTGCCAAAAAAAAAACTCTTTTAGTATAATAAACAGCATATTACACCCTGTGAAAAAGGACTGCTGAGGAAAATTGAATTATTGCCAAGGGATATTGGACAAATTATGGAATACATCCGAGGAGTAAGAAGTCAAAAAGTAATTAAAAGAGCTGAAGCAATAATTCTGAACACTCCAAGACACAACATGATTGAAAAAACAGCACACCTTAACACTGCCTGGACACATTAAAACAAAAACTCTTCATTTATTCTGTTCGCCTAAGAAGATACAAAGTTATTAACGAGTAGGAAATGCGACAATATACTTTTTAAGTATGCAGAGAACGCTTTCATCCTGTGGCATTGGTCACATCCTGTGTAGGCCAGCGTATCTACCAACACTGTTCTCTAAACAATATCATAGAGCCTCAACAGAAAGGATGCGCTAATGGTTCCGTGGGCTGCAAAGAACAACTTATAATCAACTCAGTCATTTCTAATCAGACGTACACCAAAAAAGGAACCTTTTTACTGCAATTATTGACTACAAGAAGGCCTTTGATACAGTACCGCATGAATGGCTTATAGATATATTGAAAATATATAAAGCCGATGATAGTATAGTGACCTTTTAAGACAACCAAGAAGTGGAAGACTAAAATTTACCTTCAAATACCTGGTGAAAACAACATCGAAACTGAGCATATCCCAATTAACCGGGGTATTTTCCAGAGTCCACTTTGGTTTTGTTTAGCGACGAACCCACTATCTCAGCAACTGAATCGACTGACTCAGGTTTAAGCATAAAAAATAACAGTACTGTTGTGGCTACGTTTAATCGTCTGATGTATATGGATGATTTGAAATTAATGGCTTCCAGTCGTAACCACCTTGATCAGATGCTTAAAACTGTGGAACTATTCTTAAATGATATCAGTATGCACTTTGAACTAGACAAGTGCCGTATTGTAAATATAGTCAGAGGAAAGATTTGGCCTAGAGGTTTCGATATGCAAGATGGCCAAAACATCGAGGTAATGGGTGAAAATGATATATACAACTATCTAGGAGTAAAGCAAGCGAGAAAAATTGACCACAAACAAAAGAAAACCGAACTAACTTCTGAGTTTGTGCGAAGAGTAAGACCGCTAAAATAAATCGGTCATATCTGAATAGTAAAAATCTGTTTAAGGCAATAAATAGGTATGGGGGTGCCGCGCTTAGATACTCATTTTGTATTATAAATTGGTCAAAAATGGATATGAAAAGTCTTCAGCGAAAAGTAATAACACTTCTCACAAAAGCGCAAAAACACCATCCACGCAGTGCAGTAGAGAGAACAACATTAGCGCGGAATCAAGCGGGTAGGGGACTTATGTATAAAGGTGAGCAACTGAATAAACATGTGACTAATTTAAGTAATAACCTATTTTCAGACGCGTTCTGAGACATCTACTTTACATCGAGCCATTCGCGCAGTAGATGACATAACACCGCTCAAACTAAGGGAACAAGAAATGCGCATAAACCACCTGACTAAGTAAGAAAAAAGGCGCACCTGGACGAGTAAACCTTTGCATGGGTGACATCTCAATGAGGTCTGCCAAGAATATGTCGACAGTACAACATCGAACTATTGGCTGATATCAGAAAAGGTGTTTCCCGAGACATAGGTTTTCCACTTGCCATTCATGATCAGGTTATTCCAACTAAAAATTACCTGAAATATATTGTCAAAGACGTTCAGGTCAAAACGAAAAATACCTATATGGATGTCAAGCCCAAGAAACCATACAACACCTTATGGGGGCTGCCAGACGTTTGTCGGAACTGATTACGGATTAAGGAGTACTGCTCTTAACATCTAGATGCATAAGAATATTTTTGGAAGATACTCCAACGTACCAAGTCATAGGGCTCGATAACACGGAAAGAGTCCCACCAGAACTCAATCTTTTTGATACCGTAGGTATCTGGGATAAGTGAATTCTTAGAGGAATTGTGAGCCTTATATCTAAATCTGGATAATAATAATAATTTACATAATAAATCAATTATTAAATTTAAAAACGTAGTTTTTTTATATGAAAATGACTGGTAATTGTTAGGTTCTGCGCTGTTCGAATTGAAATTTCTGGATGACGGATTTTAAAACGTTGTAGCCACCCTAATGTTGGTCGATCATCTTTAAACGGGTTTTTTCTTTTTAATTCTCGAATCAACAATTGAACACTATCTAGCATTTCATCTTTTGTAATAGGGAAACCGATATGGCTCATTTTCCGAATCCATGTAACCAAAATAGATTCCTCTTGCTGAGATAAAATTGTTTCTGAGCCCATTCGACGTATCTGTGGAGACTTGCCTTTTGACTTATTAGACAGTGTCATTCTTGGAACGTTATGATTCTTTGCAGCAGTAGCAACTGAAACCCGACGAGAAATATCTTCTAAGGCCCTGTCCATCTGCCATTCTTCGTAATTAAATAATTTGCGTCGTTGAGGCATAATTTTATTTATTTCTTTCCTGAAACAATAATATATTCTAGCGGCACAATATAAAACACTGTAGAGACACGCATTCATAAGTAACTATTAATGCAGAAAATAGGATAAATATTATAAAAAGAGGCATTAGTGACAGATGCCAACTACTGATTAGTTAAAATTGGTTCGTAATCAGTACGTGGTACCAAATGACCACAACTGATTTTTTCCATATAGTCATAATCAGTAGATGTCATCCCTAGTTTTAGCAAAAAAATAACCTTAAAAAATTTCAAAGACCTGTTAACATTTTTGTAAAATGCTTCATTAAAAGCTCCAACTTGAAACTGCATTATAAATTGCTGTAGAAATTATATTACAGCCAAAATTAAAAATTACCTTTCTTAACACTTTTACTAAGAAAATATAAGAATATTCATTAAAACATGAGATACGCACAAACATTAAAACGCCATATTGGAAATATTAAACAGAGAAACTTTAAACTCGGCTAGTGGCATCTAGATGTTGCCAGGTCTTCATAAATTATGAAATCTCAATGTAATAATGGTTGCCAGCTAGTAATTTCACCTTATTTTCCTAAGAGTGACAACTTTTAGTGACCACTACTGATTCATTACCTTAAACTAAAGCCGCTAATATGCCATTTTAGAAGCTGGCAGCTACTGCACAATATTGTTATAGGGAAATGCAAAATATGTGAATAAGTAAACTACAACGCATCGAAGACCTATCAGCTTATCTGGAACAGATGCGTAACAACTCCTTTAATAATGCTACAACTAAAAATAGTGCAGTAAAGTTTTCATCTCTGATCCCAACGGTTGCTGCATTGGATAAACACATCAAAAGAGTTTATTTACAAACCCAGATATGGGTTGAAAACAAAGACATTCGTCCAGTTGACTGTGGATGGTGTAAAATTGAAGAGTCTTTGTTTCCAACTAAAAATTCCAATCCAGCTGCTCCAGAAGAAGATTAGGGTTATTTTGCAATGCAGTCTGTGGATTATGCAGTGGGGACAGTTGCCAAAATAGCCCTCCAATTAATGAAAAAGGAGAAATTGGTGAAGAGAGCTCTGATGAAGGTTGGAAAATTAGCAATTAAGGTACTTTTAGTATTTGATTAATTTATGAAACATTACTTAAATAAAAAATGAATAAAATTTTCATATATTTTAATATATATTTTCAGGAAATTGTTCAGGAAATGTGAAAAGAATAATATTAATAAAGTTTGGAATATATTAATAAAGTTTATCATAACCAATAAAAAAGTTTCTAAATGATTAAAGTTATTAAAGCTAATAAAAAAACATTTTTCATTATTTTTATAACAAGGGGTAGTTTTTAAGGGTATAAAATTACGCAATAAATAAATAAATACTCAGTAAATGAGAATTCAATTTAGTAATGTATTATTCAAATAATTAAAGTTTCTTGAAATTAATTTTTTCAAAGATTCTGCTTTAAGGGGGTGGTTTTTAAGAGTTGAAATTTTAAAGTAGGGTGATTGTGGCAACAGTGGGTAAAGTGGGCACACTGAGTCAACGCCCTATTGGGTAGAAAGAATAAAGCAATAGTTGCGTCTCTTTCATAGTAGATTCGACCTCGGCTATCAGCCATTCCACGACGGTCGGTGAGCCGCTCTGAAGTGTAGTGTAAGTAACAGAGAACAATTTGGAGTTGTGAGTTGGTAGTGAAAAAGTAAAAAAAATACATAAGTTTTGATCTTTTCTTATTCTGTATCTATTAATCCTATTCTCTGAGTTATAATTTTAATGCAGTAAGTAGTTATTAAGGCCTCATTTGACGTTACATTAAGGATTATCACACAGTGGTAAACATTTGCTATTGCGCCCTAAAATTAAAATGGCGACAGTGGTATACAGTGGGTCATCTCTGTATATCATCAGTGGGTCATATACAAAGTGGGTACAGTGGATCGACCCACTGTGCCCACTGCTACTAAATTGGTTACTATAATTATATTTTTATTTTACAGAATGCCAAAGAAACGCCCGTTATGCAGGAAAATAGGTACCCATACCAAACAAAACATGAAAGATGCTCTTCTAGAAATTGCATCGGGAAAAAAGATACGTGTTGTAGCAAAGGAAAAGGATATTCCATTTTAAACACTACAGCGTTATGCAGTTAAAGCTAAAGCATCAACAAGTATTGAAAATGTGCAACTTATGCCGCGTTATGATATTAATAAAGTTTTTACGGATGAGCAAGAACAAGCACTTACCGAAGATTACAATAATTGCGCTCTTATGTTTTACGGCTTAACAACAAAAGATTGTAGAAAAGTTGCATATGAAATGGCAGTTATAAATAAATTTAAAATGCCTCAGTCATGGATTTCAAATCAGATGGCAGGTATTGATTGGTTAAAATCTTTTCGCAAGCGTCATAATGAACTATCTTTACGCAAACCAGAAGCTTGCAGTCTTGCTAGAGCAACTGTGTTCAACAAGGATACTGTAAAAGTCTTTTTTGATAATCTACAAGAAGTATACAAAAGATGTTCTTCATTTGCTGATGGTACTAGAGTGTACAATCTGGATGAGATGGCAACAACCACGGTACAAAAACCTCAAAAAGTAATTGGTCCTAAAGGTAAGAATATTGGAAAAGTGACAAGCGGCGAGAAAGGCACTCTTGTAACAACTTGCTGCTTCATTAGTGCAAGTGGTCAAGCTTTGCCTCCGGTGCTGATTTTTCCCAGAAAAAACTATAAGGACCACATGCTTAAAGGTGCTCCCCCTGGATCATTAGGGTTAGCTACATCTTCTGGTTGGATGAATAGCGAGCTATTTGTTACTACAATGAAACATTTTATTAAACATACCTCAAGCTCTAAAGAAAATCCTTCATTGTTAATCATTGACAACCATGAGTCATACTTATCCATTGAAGCTTTAGATTTATCAAAAGAAAACGGTGTAACAATATTGACACTACACCCTCATACGTCAGCAAAGCTGCAGCCTTTAGACGTTGGTATTTATTCTCCAAACTTATTATAACGCCGCTATGGAATCTTGGATGCTTAAAAATCCAGGGAAACCTGTGACGATCTACGATTTAGCTGAGCTGATAGGAATCGCATTCACCAGGGCCATGACTCCAACAAATATTATAAATTCTTTTAAAAAGACCGGAATCCATCCTTTCGATAGAGACATTTTTACCGAAGAAGACTTTTTACCCAGTACTGTGACTAATCGTCCCAATCCCAATACCATCCAAAATAGACTTGACGTTTCTTTGCAAGATACCATAGAAAATGAGCAAAACAGTACTTTGGTTTTGGAAAATGAAACACTCCCTGACACATTAATAGACTCTCCAACTTTTCTCCAAGCCCACTTAGAGCCTGAGCGTGATTCACAACAAGAGCCCTTGGAGCTAGAGCATGAACAATTGCAACATTCACCAAAGCCCCACTGCTCAAAGTCGAAAAATGCACCGGTATCATCAGGTGCTTTTATAAGCCCCAGTCAATTCAGGCAGCCCCTCAAAGCTTAGCCAAGGGCAAACAAAAGAAAAAAAAACCTGGCCGGAGCATAATCGCAACGGATACACCGGAGAAGAAAAATATTAGAGTGCAACGATCGGAAGTCAAGAAAAAAAAATTACCAAAGAAAAACAAAACAAATGAACCAAAGAAAAAAGCTGCAAGGAAAGTATTGCAGAGTGAATCAGAAGATGACACTATTTCTATTCATGATGAAGACTCCGACTGCTGGGACGAAGAAGTGGAAGACGAAGTTGGAAATAAAATCGAAATACTAACCGATGAAAAGTTATTGCTCAATGACTTGCCTCGCTTTCCAAAGAAAGAAGATTACGTTCTTGTTCGTTTTGCAACTAAACGGAAAAGTGTTTATTTTGTAGAAATAGTTTTGCGTGAGCGTAATGATAAATTTGAATATTATGTAAGCTTTCTTTGTTCAAATCCCAAATATCAGTTTCACATGCCAAGTAATCCTGATGTATCATATGTTAACGAGAACGATGTAAAACTTATATTGCCTAAACCTTGTCTGGGAGGAAGTACCTTACGTCAACAGTCTTACTATTATTTTAATGTTGATTTTTCTCAAATCGATATCCGCTAGTTGACATGTGGAACGCTATTTGAGT
The DNA here is from genome assembly GCA_918026665.1 of Diabrotica balteata. Classification (NCBI taxonomy): domain Eukaryota; kingdom Metazoa; phylum Arthropoda; class Insecta; order Coleoptera; family Chrysomelidae; genus Diabrotica; species Diabrotica balteata. The sequence goes on along the minus strand of OU898283.1, from coordinate 75,800,058 downwards.
TGATTTTATGTTTTGTTAACATTTATAAGACATAATTAATTTACATTTAAAAGCTAAGAAGGTTATAATTTGTAATAAGCATTTATTTTTTTTAATAAAGAGTAAAAATATTAGAAATCTCCTATCTTGTTCTACTCCAATATCCTCCTGATCCACTGTGCCCTCGCGGTTGACCCACTGTATACCCATCTAAGGACACAGTGAGTCAAAAACTTTTTTTTTTCAAAAACCAGCAAATGTGTTTAAAAAAAATTATCCAATGTGTAGCCAAGGAACCTACCTTTTCATCATTAAAATTTAACTTTTATAGCTCATATAATTTCAGAGCTATGTGATTTTAAAAAAATGTGACCCACTGTTGCCAGAATGACCCTAAATCAAAAATTATTTCATAAACATTAAAGAAACTATTTGGGTAATATTAATATGCGATTTGATATTTCAGAAATATAAAAAATGATTTTTTCATGATTTTCGATTTAAGGGATGGTTGCTAAAAGGGTTGAAAAATTAATTAAAATAATAAATCCTGCTTATAAATGTTGCAAAATATTTATTTTATTTAATTAATCGAGATTACTTATGCCCGAATGCTTAAATCTGCAATTTTTACCATTTTTAACAATAGGGGTGGATTTCACCCCTAAAATGCAAAAAGTGCAATTTGAGTATATATCACTTTTGAAATTGAGGGTAAAATATACTTTTTTATTCAAATCGATGGAGGTTCACCGAAATCGGAGGTAATAGTTGATTTTTACCTTCGTTCACTGTACTATTACCTTTAAAACGCATCTTGATTGTTGTCAATGTGTCACTTCAATCAAAAGATATCGAATTTTTACCGTCGAGCTGACACAAATTTTATTGAACATTGATTTCGCGCAAGTAACTGACATGTAAAATCGATGTTCGCTTATAAAAATTTTTGTTTAAAATGATCTCAGCTACATTTTTTATTTGAAAAACTTTTTTTCTACGATGTACAGATTCTTGGTAAATTGATTTTTTTGCGTTTTTATCCCCCTGCGAGAGAAGTTTTAGAGGGAATCCAGTTGTAAACTTTTTTGCATCTTTTTTGGGGTACGAAAATTAATATGCTCAGCAAAATTCAGCTTGTTCGTATCATTTTTAGAGGTTTAGTGGCATTTTCGTCTCTGGCCATTGGAGTATCTATTGTTTAAAAAAAAGTTCTGACTTTGCAAAATTTATAAACATTTAAGAATTTTCATAAACAATATTAAACTTATCTCGAGAAGGAATTGACCGATCAAATCTTACGAAGACTCATTCAATATGTAATTTATAGATACAACCAAGCAGATGTGCATATAGTCAATCCGACAATAAATTTGTCAAAATAGTCCCAAGCTGTGCGAAGGAACTACACTGCACCTCAAAATTAACGCATAATTTTAAAAACCCTCGTAAATCAAATAATTTTAATGTTTTGATTTTTGTGCTAATATATTATTGTTACCCCCGGTATATTGTAAAATTTATCGAAAGGATGTTGCTGATGTTTTTACCATTTTTTGCAAAAAAAAATTAAAAACATGCTAACTGTGCTTCATTTTATTTCGAATTTAGTTGGGTTGGATTACGTTTTGCTGAACGTTTAAAGAAGGTTTTCGAGTTTATTAAGTGTTTTTTCTTTGAAATGAACCACCAGCAGCAAGACAATCAAAATTTGTCAGAAAGTGATTGTTTTAGATTCGTTACTCTTCGAGAAGAAAGATACACTCAAGTAGAACTCGCTGAACGTTTTAACTTCACCCAGTCAACCATTTCAATAGTGTTAACACGTTTTTCTGTTTCTGGAAGTAACTCGAGAAGACCTGGTCAAGGCCCTAGAAGGGTTACAACTCCTAATCAAGACCGGTTTTTGACACTTCGTTCACTGAGACAAAGGTTTGTTACCAGTACTTCTCTACAAAATGAATTTTTTGATCGTTATACCTTTAGAATCAGTTAAAATACGATTAGAAGAAGACTTGCGGAAAGCGATCTATACCCTGGAAGGGCACCAATTGGCCCTTTATTGACCAGAGAACATAGAAGGCAAAGATTTAATTTTGCTCGTAAACATGTTGATTGGAATAAAGACGATTGGGAAAGAATATTGTTCACCGATGAATCAAGGTACTTTTTTTTCCTGATGACAGGAGAAACCGAGTATATAGAAGGCCTGGAGAACGCTACGCACAGTGTAACACCGTAGGGACTGTACAGTATGACGGCGGCTCGGTAATGGTGAGGGGTGGGATTAATTTAGAGACTCATACGGAATTAGTTAAAATAGATCGCGGTTGGCTTACATCGCAGAGGTACATAACAGACATTTTAGAAGAGCATGTCGGATCGGAGCATGGGGACAATCTCATGCTTATGCAAGATAATGCCAGGCCACACACAGCAAGAATTGTGCAGCAGTATCGTCAGGAGGTTAGAATTCCTGCCATGAATTAGCCTGCGAGAAGTCCTGACCTCAACCCAATAGAACATGTTTGGGACATCATAGGCAGACCATTACGACAACTACCTAATGCACCAAACACATTAGATGAACTGTTTTTGCGGTTGCTGTCCAGTAAGGGAGATCGTTGTCAAGCAGTAATAAATGCCAGAGGAGGAAATAATCGGTACTTACTAGTATTTTCTTCAAATTAAAAAATTTCAATTTCGAGTTTATAATGTTAGTTTGTTTAGATCAGTTGTTTGTTTAGATATTTAGATTTATGATGTTATATTGTTAATTTCAATATATTTTTTGTGAAAGAAGAAAAGTTTTTTATTTAAGATGTTCTAAAACAAACATAAAGCAGTAAACATCAAACAAAAATTTTTTCATTACAACTCAAAATAAGAATTTTAAAATTATGCGTTTATTTTGGAGCGCAGTGTATGATGATTTTTTTACTAAAGATTAAAAAATTAATTCATAAAACAATGATGTATGATGTTTTTCAACTCCGTCAGAATTGCAATAAACCGTCGAAATTGTCGCATTGTGCCCTAAACTTAACACTTTTAATAGCCAAAATTATGTACTGGGTCAACGATCTATTCATTTCCTCCCTGTAAACATAAAATACCGATTCATCTTCATTTTTAAATTGCTCTATACCCTCTAATATTCGGAAAATTAGGCAAAGATGTACGGTTGTGACAGCATGCAGTTGAACAGCTGATCAAGTACGTGCATGAACTTTGTAGGAGATATTCTCTTCATGAAAAGTTTGAATCGATTTTTTTCGAAAACGGTGCGTCATAGCGACTTTAGACAGAAGCATTGTTTAGTATAAAAAAAATCAATATTTATTAAATTGAATGGCATGTAGGTAGTAAAATTTAAACACAATTATGAATAAAATGTGTAATGTTCGTCCCAAACGAGCCGCGTATAACCAATTCAAAAACATACGAGTATTTAAAGTTTTAAAGTAGGCACTTTCCGGTGGATAAACATAAAAATGTGGTTATTTAAAAAACTTGAATATTTTAATATACCCGACGTTAGGTTGCCATCTTTAAAGAGCCCTTAGTTGACGTACAAAGCGTTTTTTATAATTTAATTTATATGAAGTTGATTTAAAATGATCATAATAAAACTAGGACGCCCTGTACAAACAATTATAAATATATAATGTACTCTAAACACAAATTCCGATTATAATTTACTGAAATTCACATGGTGTTGAAAACAAATAAATGATTAAAATATTTTGGTAGAAGTAACGAATAATAATTATAAAGTCAATATTTCTCTTATGTCAGATATACAATTTGCACGACTTTACAAGTGTACACAAAGTCAGTTAATTGTTGACCAAATGAGCGCCAAAATCAATATCACTAAGATTTTAAAATGTACTGGAAATATGGTAAATATTTTGCTACCGGAAGATATAAATTTGGCAGTCATTTGTTCTTATTTATCATTGAGAATAAGATAATGTAAAGTTAAACAAATATAGATACACATGATTGTATATTTGCTGATAGATATTTTGCGAGGAGAATATTATTATTTAAATTAAGTAGGTACCTACAGAATTTTTAAGCAGCTGATCAGTACTGATTACTTAAAGTACTTTGAACCTGTTACTATGTACATATAACATAGTGAATGCAACCAGTTATACTCATGTTTTATTTATTTATTTAATACTCATTTAGAACTCTTCTAAATTGTAGTGGTTTATTGGCATGTTATTTTATAAGATTTGGTAGATGCATATTGTTTACCAAGACGTCGCTGGTTGCTCAGTATATGTATGAAATAGTACCCAACCTGACATATCGGGAAGTAACTGCTAACTAATATTAATAGTAAAACAACAGGTGACCAACCTATATTATGGAAACCATGTAGGAATTCCTCAATAATAGGACAAACACACAACACTGTGGAAAGCAGTCACAAAACAGAAGTTTATTAAGTCTAACGAATCCTATTTTATATTCTAAACGTGATTATTTACCGAGTTACGCGTTTTTGTTGACTTTTAAAGACGGGTGAAATTGGTATTAGCCTGATAATTTAGTTGGCCATACATACATATACAAATTAAACGGCAAAACTAAAGGGGCTGCGACCGAGCCCGGGCTTCTAGGCCTGCTGGAAATGCTTGTCGCGAATAGACCTACAACGCACACTCTATGCGAATACACACGATGTTCAACGATTTTACATTGGATGTTCCTGTTAAATCAAAATCCAAAGAAATCATTGAGAAACCTTACGGAAAGTAGGGTAGGCCTTATTTGGTTAAATCGGCACAGAAATATTAGCTAGGAATTACACAGAGAATGTTCACTTTTAATATAAATAAGTATGATTTTATTGGAGTAATTTATATTATTATTTAAACAGCGTTATAAAGATTTCACTTAAAAAAAATATACATCACTTTTCTTGATATTGATATATTGATAAAAGACGTGAAAATGGAAGGGAGTAATCCAATAAAACCTTTTTAGTCCCTAAAGTTTAAAAAGAATGAACCTTTTGATGTTTTTATTCTTATTTAAATAATATACTTTATCTCAAAGAACGTGCATAAATGTTTATATTTCAAAATTAACTACTTAGTTCTCTAGAAAAATATAATTTGTCAAATATCTTGAAAGAAATAAACCAAAATTATAGAATAAATTTCATTTGACGTTCGGCACAGAGATTAGACGACGTTTTGAAAATACATTTTTGAAATGAAGAAACTCTTGTTTTTTATATTTGGAAACAAAACAAATTCTTTTGATCATTTTATCTTGGACTAATTTATATCTGCACTACTAATACTTTTGAAATGTCATTACATAGGTATTTTAAAGTATAACGCTTCAAAATATAGTATGGATGTTTTTAAACTGCCTTCCTGGGAGGGATTTACTTAAGGATAATTTGTTTCGTTATTGATTTGGTATTATTAATAAGAAAATACGCACATACCAAGTATAAAAGAAAATAACGATTGGAGAGTACCGTAAAACGGAGTTATTTTTATTTCTATTGGTTTGTAATAGGTACATATTTTATAAGCAATCCAAAAGATTTTGCGATTGCCTAAATCAATATAATACTAGAGGTGTTAAAGTTTGTCGGTTGTTAGTTTGTTTGTTAAAGAGTGTTAAACACTGCCTGGGGTGATTGCAGGGTGGATTCAGTAGTTCTGCGGTTGCCACAGCCGGTCCCAAGCCCGGATAAAATGTGGGGGGTGATTCGAAAGGTTAGCAACCTACCAATCGTAAAAACGAATACTGCTCAAAGAAATAATGCACAGTATCGAAACCGGATTGATACTATGAAGACGACTACGGTAAGAAATAAGAACAAGCTAAAAACATCTAAAACCCAGATGAGAATTACTACTTGCAATATCAGATCCCTCAACTTAAAGGAACAAGAAATAACATCAGTGGTGAAAAAGAAAGAGGTAGACATGTGTGTTCTCTATGAAACAAAAAAGATAGGAAAACGACAATCAAATTAGGTGAATACATGCTACAGTGGAGTAGCAAAAGAAAACGACCAAAGGAGATGTAGCCTTAATACACCATTTATCATACTTCTTCTTCTTCTTCCAATGGCGCTACAGCCCAAATTGAGCCTTGGCCTCCTGTAACTTCTGCCTCCAACAAAGGCGATCCCGCGCCACTCGTCTCCAAGCCCTGACGTTCAATAAGTTGTGCGCATCTGCTGTGACTTCGTTCTCCCATCTATTACGTGGTCTTCCCTTTGGTCTTCTGCCCTGCATTTTACCATCCAAGGCCTTTCTCGGCAATCTGTCGGCATCCATCCGTACCACATGACCAGCCCATCGAAGCCTTTGTACTCTAGCGAACTCTGCAATAGGTGCTTCTTTGAACAGTTGGTAGAGTTCATGGTTATATCTAGATCTCCACATCCCATTTTGAGTGATGGGTCCAAAGATCTTCCTTAGGATTTTTCTCTCGAAAACCTCTAATCTTCGTTTAGTGCTTTCTGTCAAAACCCATGTCTCGCATCCATAGCATACTATCGGTCTGATGATAGTTTTATAGACCTTAAGTTTCGATTTTCGATGTACTGTCTTGGAGCGGAATATGTTAATCAGGGAAAAATAGGCTTTATTTCCCTTCATTATTCTCTTCTGAATTTCGGCCTCTTCTGTTCCCTCCGTATTCATTTCGACTCCCAGATAAGTAAAACTCTTCACTGTTTCAATGTCATCCTCTACTTTGATTTGATTTCTTGTTCGCTTTGTCCGCGTCTGTGTTAGTATTTTTGTCTTCTGTGTATTTATTTCAAGTCCAATCTCCTTGGCCGTTTTTTTCAGCTGCGAATATGTTTCTGCTGCATCATCCACTCTGCGGGACATGAGGTTAATGTCATCCGCATATGCGGCGAGCTGGACAGATTTGTTTGTTAGGAGATTGGCTCTTCCGACATTCAGCTTTCTGATGACATATTCAAGGGCCAGATTGAACAGTGTTGGAGCTAGTCCATCACCTTGTTTCAGCCCTTGAACTATTTCGAAGCTGTCAGTTAATTCGTACTGTATGCGTACAGTTGCTATTGTGGAGTCCATCGTTGCTTTTACTAGTCGGATATATTTCGAGGGAATATTGAAGCTTTCCATGATGTTATATAACCGGCTTCTATTTATGGAGTCATAAGCCTGTTTGAAGTCGACAAATATATTGTGAACATCAATATCGTGTTCCCAAGCTTTATTAAGGATTTGCTTTACTGTAAAAAGCTGATCTATTGTCGACCTGCCTTGTCGAAAACCGGTCTGGTATTCGCCGATAATATTTTCACATAATGGTTGAAGTCGCCTATTCAGGATGGATGTAAAAATTTTGTAGGCCGAACATAGGAGAGTTATGCCGCGGTAATTTTCGCATTTAAGTTTGTCCCCTTTTTTGTAGATTGGGCAGATAATCCCATTTTTCCAATCGCTAGGAATTTTTTCTTTCCTCCATACCTTAGATATGAGCGCGTGCACCTGCGTTGTTAGATGTTCGCCACCTAATTTATACAGTTCGGAAGGGACATCGTCAAATCCCGGCGCTTTGTTGTTTCTTTGCGCCTGTATTGCTTGTTTGACTTCTTTAAGAGTCGGGCTGCTTATTTCTTCGTCTCCTTCCTCGATGTGCCGCAAATCCGAAGATTGTGAAGATCCGAAGATCTTCATTTATCATACACCATACATTTAATACACCAAAGGTACCAAAATCACATCAAAAAGTGTCAATACATATCAGAAATAATTGTGACAGCAAAGATAAGAATGGAGAAGGAAGACCTGAACATGATCGGAGTATACAGCCTAGAAATTAACAAGCCTCAAACAGCAAAGGAAACATTTTATGACCAACTACAACAAGTAGTAGATCAAGTCAGAGGGAAGATGCTAATATTGGGGGATTTTAACGCTCGAATAGGCAATCAAATAATACCCGGAATTAAGCAAAAACATAACGAAGATGTTAAAAACTAAAATAGAAAACTGATAATAAACTTCTGCACGAATAACGAATTTAGAACAAACACCACATTTTTTGACTACAAAGACCAACACAAACGTACTATTAATAACACCCGTGGACAAAGATCTACGATAGATTATGTTATAACCAACAGAGATACAGATTGAACGAAATAAATTCGGAACATACGAAATATTATGTATTTCGACTCAATTTTGCTGTAGATGGTTGGCCAACAAAAGGTTGTCAAATAATTATATTATAAAAACCCAATACTTCAGCGGGCTGCTGGATTCTGATATCATAAAAATTGAAAGCTACACATAAATCTACGATTTTATTATGCTGTCAAACCAGTTATCGCTTCTTTAGACAAGCCCTTTTGTGAGCGGTGTTGCCAACGTCATTCCTTTAGATGTCTCTCAAATAAGGTGTTATCCATAAAATATTTACAAGAAAAAAAGAAAATAACTACAAACCATTAAGTTTATTTTTGTTATTAGTCTGTTGTAGTAGATTGGTAAATATAATGAAAAATATAGGCAAATATTCGATTTATTTAAAGATACGAAGAAGATATAACTCTCAAAAAGATTCGCAAATCGGATTATTACACGGCGATTGGCAACATTGTTACGCAAACAACATTGTTGCGAAACAGTTAGTTGAACGATATTTTATACAATGTCTAAACCCAGGTATGAATTTATTTTTGTCCAAGTTTTATATTGGTCCACTATTTCAAATGCAGTTCAAACGGACATATATTAAATTGTATGATCCGTTTTAAATTCGTTCAATATGTATACATCCATCGAAAATAATCGACGTAAGATGCCTTAATTCAGCAGATGTAGGTAGCGACCATAGACTAGTACTACATAAAATAAGAATTATCCTGAAATACTTTACACTGAAATACTGAAATTAAATAATAGGCAATCACCAGGAGAGGACAGTATATCGAACGAACTCCTAAAGTACGGAGGACCAGATCTGACCAAACAACTATTACAACTAATCCAAAAAATAATAAAACAAAACAGAATTCCTCAAGAATAGAGATCAAGCATCCTAATACTTCTCTTCAAAAAGAGAGACAAATCGGACACAGAATATTACAAAGAAAAACATTTATTAAACACAATCACTAACATTAACAAGCAAAGTGATAACACATAAACTGAATATAATTATAACACTAGAAGAAAAACATCAAGGTTTTAGTTCGGGAAAATCATGCACCGACGCATATATTTATAATGAGGCAAGTGCAAGAGAAATCATTAGAATACAACAACATTAGAATACAAAGGCATTTGACCGGATCAAATTAAAGGACGTTATCTACTTACTGTACGCAAGAGAGATACCTACTAATAAAAGTAAAAGTAGAAGAAGAACTAACTGATCCTATTGAAACTGGCAATGGAATAAGACAGGGAGATTCCTAGACTCCTCTATTGTTTAACCTGATTATGGATGAAATAATCAAAAACGTAAGAACTAAAAAAGATGCCAAATGGGAGAAAAACAACTTAAAATAATCTACTATGCAGATGACGTAGTACTCTCTCAAAGTGAAGACGATTTACAACATATGCTGAACCAATTTAATATAACTGCCAGAAAATTTAATTAAGTTAATGTTCCCAAAAATGACAAAATGCATTAGCCCAGTCTGGTTATGCAAAAATCATAGATTTCACGGCAAAATTTTTCGCAGATATCTGAAGCTTTTAAGACATAGGTGTGGGTTAATTAGGAAGTAAAATGTGCACAAATTTTGAATGAAATATTATATATTGAAACTTATAGCTATAAAGTTCATCCAATTTTTCGAAACTGACAGCCCTTCGAAACGAAACTACTTTCGAAACATCGATATAGGAAAGTGGAGGGGATAACTTAAATTGAAACACGTAGGAAAAATTTAGATTTTCTCGGCATCTATTGCAACTAGAAGCCTCTTTTTGTAATCTGGGGTAGCTCGTTGAAATATGAATAACTACTTACTTTTTTTTAATTTGGCTGGAGTAGTCTGTTGCAGTATTAATAATGATGACATAAATATCACCCCCCACCCCCCCTCATCTTGGAAAATTTTATATCAATGATGTAATAATACTTATATATTTTATACATATATTTTACATATTATATTATTATATACCTTTTATTAATTATAATTATTTACTACTTTGACAATCTATATGTTTATATATGTGTATCGATATATGTACAGTACGAGGACGGTAAACACATTTATTTATGTTTTTAGATCTAAATATCTCCAAAGATCATAAAGTATAACGTCTTCGTGTCCCTACATTTTATATGTATTCATGTGAATAGGAGAAAATTCATCTATATAATAGAACCCCGGTAATATATCTTAGTGTGCGTAAAAATGGCGGGGTGAGTACTAGCTGTCACGCTCCAAAATTTCATCAAAATAGTCCCTAACTTCGTTCCTATTGGTCATAAAAGGTTTTTTAATGTTAGTTTTTTTACCAGCCATCCAAGGGTTGTACGTACAAGTACGTAGCTTAAAAATATAGAAGTTATTACAATTGTTTATAAGTAAAAAACATACCACTTTTTCAAACGTTTATTTTGTAAATAATTTCGATGAAAACGCAATATGCATTTAACTTCTGAGATAGTTTAAGTCTTAAAGAATCCTATGAAATTTGCTAAATGTGTCTAGCATTATTAATAGAGCAATTTCAATAGTTTAAATATTTAGCCTTAAGGATAAATAAATTAAATATCTTTAAAACTATTTGACCGATCTGAGGAAAATTTCGCACAAATTTGAAAGACGGTAATTTCTCGATGTTTAAATGTATTGTTACGATAAATATCACTCATAAAACTGTAAACATATTTCTAATTCTATTCTTTTCTAGTAAGTTCGCCGCTCAGCTGAAAAACCTGCCTGCCTTCCATCCTTTTCGAGAGGGTCACCGTCCGAATTCGAAGGGATTCTCGATTAACGGTATTTTATATTTAAAGAGGGAACAGTTTGTTTTAGTTTTGAATATCGAGTTTAAATTGTAAGCCGGAAAAAATATAAATAAATATTATGAAATAAATTGGTGAATATTGTAATAGAATTTAATAAACTTGTGTTATAAATATAGAACATTTGATAATAAATAAAAACAATAAATTAGATTAATAAAAATATTACAGTAGTAATAACATTTTATTTTGTTAATAAAAAATTTACAAAATTTATAAATTAGTGCAAAAAACTGATTTTTTGCAAATATCTCCATAAATTATTTATCAATAATTTAAAAAATGGAGAAAAAAAATCAAATTGTGACCATAAATTATTGTTTAAAAAAACGCAAGGTAAAAATACGAGTACTTTTTCATCTATTCATCATCTAGCAACCTCCACCTATGTCTTAAAAGCTCCAAATTGGAGCTGGAAAGTCAGATAATAGAACACGTGATGAAGTAAATATCTAGGCATCACAATATCTAACTACGGAAAGCTCGAAACTGAAGTAAAAAATAAAGTGAATAGAGCAAACAGAGCCGCAGGCTGCCTGAATGAAACAATATGGATAAAAATATCGGAAAAGAAATGAAAGGCCGAACTTACAACAACATACGTGGCAGAAACACAACCTGACGCACAGAGAACAAAAGGTATGTTAGAAAGCAGAGATGAAAACAACAGAGAAGAAAAATTTATGGTAAGACACTATAGGACAGAGCTAAAAGTACAAATATACGACGTAAATGCAAGGTGGAGAACATTAAGAACAGGGTAAGAAATAGAAGAGTAAAATAGAACGATCATATAAACCGGCATACAAAAAATAAAGTAGTAAAGGCGACAAGAGACGGTTCCCCAATAGGAAGACCATCAGTAGGAAGACCACAAAAACGATGCAACAACTTACTGGAGGCACATTGAAAAACAGACAGAGTCATGTCTGCATAAAAAGAAGAAGAAGATGAGGTGGTAAAGCCGTGGTTCTCTACGGCAAAGACATCCCACACTGTTGTAAAGTTTAAGACATAGTGGTAGTTTTGATATAGAAATATTTTTAGGAAAGTAATTAACACAATCTTTTAGGAAAGATTTTTAGTTTCTATTAGTCCAAAAGCAGACAAAGTTAAGTTTAGGCTGGAAATGAAGCACTAAAAAGCATTGAACTTACCAATTTTCCGTAGCCAGATGAATCCCAGTGCAACTTTTTGTATTCGATTCGGGAAAGTGTCAGGAAAATTTATGACTAAAAATTCATGGTGTTAAAACTAAAATTGCATTTTGTGCATAAGGAAAGTGCATTTCCAACGTGAGTATATAGAAAATGAAAAAAATTCAACTCAAAAAAAATATCGATATTAATGAGTTTAAGTTTATTACTCGGAGGTTTTCGAGGTCGCTGAATACCCACGAATATGTTAACGACGATGGTCCTCGGGCTATCTGGTGACCAGGATGAACTTCGTCTCCTAGAGTTTTATATTATATCTATTCGAAATCAGTCGAAAGTCATAACTTGGGGGATGTTCGAGGTCGCTGAATACAAATATTATGACGGCGATGGTTCTTGAACTTCCTGTTTACTTCGTCTCCTGGGATTTTATGGTATTTTAATTCGAAATCAGTCAAAAGTCATTACTAGCAGGTTTTTGGGGCTTTTGAACACGAATATTATGACGGTGATGGTCTCCAAGGTATCTGGTGCCCAGAGTTATCTGGTCTTCTAGATTTCATGTTAATTTCATTCTAAATTAATCGACAGTCATTACTAGGAGGTTTTCTAGGTTATTGAACACGAACATGTCGTTGATAAATGACCCCAAAATAACTCGTGCAACTTTATTTATAAAACTTATTATTCAAAATATTTTTTAAATTTGGCACTTTTAAGCAGTTGGTAGCACTGATGAAATGCCAGGTGATATATTATAATGTCCCCTGTAACTTATTTGGCTCCTTTTATTTTCGCACGTGGTCTATCTATTCGTTCACACGTACTAGTACACAGATACCCCTTAAATTACAGAATTAAACTGCATTTTTTTCTCCTCGGTCTATTTCAAATCATTATGAAAATCACCGTTTTTTATATTGTTACGATAAATATGATTCATAAAACTAAATACATGTTATTTCTAATTCTATTCTATTCTAGTAAGTTCGCCGCTCAGCTGAAAAACCTGTCTGCCGTCCAACCTTTTCGAGAGGGTGGACGTCCGAATTCGAAGGGATTCTCGATTAGCGGTATTTTATATATAAAGGGGGAATTTTATTGAGAACAGTTAGTTTGAGTCCGAAAACATAATTGTACGCGGAAATAAATATAAATAAATATTGTGAAATAAATTAGTGAATATTGTAATAAAGACTTTGATAAAATCTTTGATAATAAATAACGACGATAAATTAGATTAATAAAAATACTACAATATGAAACTGTGGATGTAGAAAGAATGGCTTGGTTTGCAATATGACACGTTAAAAATGTGCTGAATGAAAATTGCACGAATATTGAGAACTATGACGCAAATTAATTGTCAGATACAGATAAATACCAGGAAGAAATGAATTTAAATAATACAATTATTTGTTCCTTAGTAAAAAGATTTGTTGTATTTACATCCAAGAAATCATATTTTACTTCTTCTTTGATAGCATACTTTCATAAAAATCTTAAATAACTTTCATTCTTTCTCCCCTTCCTTTTACTCTATCAGTTAGTCGGATTTGGGCCAGCTATTTTAAATTCCATTTACCCATCTTTTCTATTCTTTTCTATTTCCTCCCATTATTTTTAATTCTTCGAGTGATTTTTGTTTAACGTTTCCCGCCCCTACTACTTGCTGAATCCATTTTTTTCTTGGTTTGCCTCGTTTTTTATTTACGATGTTCTTTGCTTCATGGACTTTTCTAGTAATTCTGTTGCGTTGTATCCCCATCAGATTCCCATACCAATTCATTTGTCTCTTTGCTATTTTATTCATTATTGGTTCTTAGCTGACCATTCTCCTAATAGTCTCATTGCTTAATCTACCCCATTTCGTCTTTCCAACTATCTTTCTTAGATGTCTCATCTCCATTCAATTACCCTGCTCTTATGTTTTTCCAGAATTTTCCAGTTTTTACTTGCATAGAACACAGTAGGTATCCTTATTGTGTTATATATTTTTATCCTTGTCTCTCGTGTAAGTTCTCTTTTTCCCAGTATTGGTGCTAACGCATAGTATAACTTGTTTGATTTCTTTGCTCTATTTATTATTTCCCAGTTTATTTTTCCTCCATTAGTAATTATACTTCCCAGGTATTCGTAAGTTGTAAGTATTTCCAATTCTAAGTTTTTGCATTTTATCTTCATTTAATTATCTGCTTTATCTTATTTGCCGCTGATTCTTATTGTCTTACATTTTTCCTCTTTACTTTTCATTTTTAGTTCTTCTATTTGTTCTATCCATATATCCATTAGTTTCTACTTTTTATTTTAGGAATCTGCTTAGTACTATGTCGTTCGCATACATTAAAAAGTCTATTGTTACCGTTTGTAATCTGTGGTATCATATTATTGTCTGTAGTTAATTAGTTCTTACTTTAGTATTTCTTATCAAATCTTTCATTACTATTATAAATAACAAAGGGCTGAGACTCTCTCCTTGTTTAATATTTCTATTCCAATTAAATTCTCCTGAGTACTTTCTATAATTTTTATCAATGTACTTGGTACATTTATTTTCTTCAGGCAAATCTTAAATAACAAATTAACAAAAAATTTCAGGAAGCAAGATCACCGCTGGGCAACAGATTACCTTGGAGATCATCGCCTTCGCAGTAAATCGAAACCCCCCGAGTAATAATTTTTATCCAACTGCCTAAAAATTACAGCGGTGTTTCAAATAAGCAAAACCATTTTCTTCTAAAATCCTTTAATTTTATAGAACTAGAATATGCTATTAAAAACTGGAATAACACAAGTCCAGGATTGGATAATATTAAATATTCCATGATACAATATTTCCCAAAAATAGCTAAACACTTGCTATTGGAAATAACCAATAGCAAGTGTTTAGCTTGCTATTGGACCACTTGCTATTGGAAATTATTTCAAGTTGCTATTATCATACCAATAGTTAAACCAGGTAAAAATTGCAAATTAGCGCAATCATAAAGACATATTTCTCGTATGTTGTGCCTGCTTAAAACGTTAAAATGAATGATTAAACAGAGATTGGAATGGTGATTTGAAAAAAAGAACTCACTTTCTGAACATCAATTTAGGTACAAAGAAAAAGTACTTTAAATGACTTTAGTGACAGATATTGAGAACGCGTTTACAGATAACACTTACATACTTGCAATATGTATGGATATAGAGAGAGCATATGATAGTGTATCTCTTGATATTTTAGTTGAAAAATTTCCAAATACAATCTCGATTAGCAACAACATGTAGTATTGCGATTGTTGTGTCGATTGTAGTTTTTACTCCTGTAAGGAGATTTATCTTAGATTAAATAATGGTAGTCTTACATTCACCAGGGTACAATAATTTAAGACCGTCTCGAGAATCAGTCTTGACTCCTGTATTATTTAATCTTTATACTGCTGACTTGCATATCAGCCACATTGAAAACTGTACTTTGAAGATAAAACAATATGCTGATGATTTCCTTGTTTACTCATTTTAAAAAATATGATAATTGTATCCAAACATTAGGTAAAATGCATGACTTGTCAAAAAATTGGTTCGAATAAAATGGATTTGAAATCTTTCCAAACAAATCTGTTTGGAGTTTATTTGTATTTGAATGTTTGTATTTTCACACGACATAATCATCATCATCAGTAGCTCGACAGCCCTTTCTGGGTCCTGGCTTGTTCGAGGATTTTCCGCCATTCTGTGTCTGTTTCTTGCTTTGTTTTTGCAGTTGGTAATCTTAAGTATTTTCAGATCTTGTTCCACTTGTTCCATGTATCTAAGTTTGGATCTTCCCTCTGCTCCCTAGTGGTGTTTGCATCATTATATGTTTTGGTGTTTCAGTCTCCAACATCCGTTCAACATGGCCCATCCAGCACAGACGCCCGACATCTTTATGGATGTTATGATCTCGGGTTCATTGTATGTTGTGTATAGTTCACAGTTATACCCCCTTATATATGTGTCTAAGGATTTTTCGTTCAAAAGTGTCTAATAGGTTCTCCTCGCTTTTCGACAGTGTCCATGTCTCTTAGAAACTTTCATCAAATTTGGGGATGATAACTGATCGCAAACTAACATGTAAATCAAATATTGAATTTATGCCGAACAAATGTAATAAAGGATTACATTTTCTGAAATCAATCTTAAACATCTGGTGAGGAGCTGATATTGAAACATATTTATTTTTCTATAAAGCTTATATTGGATTGATTATATATTATGATTGTATACTATATGATACTGCATCTGATTGAACCCTAAACAGAATAGATGTCATGCAGAATACCGTTCTACAAATTTGTTTAGGCGCTATTAAAATTAACTCCAATTAATGTTTTGCATACTGAAGCTTTAGAAATGCCATTAAAATATAGAAAAATACAATAGAAAGATCATTTTCTTTATACAGATATAAGCAAATTAAATGAAGCAGATCTAACAAATAAATATAGGAGACTTAAGAATTCACCTCCGCTTTTTGAAACATTTCGCGGTATGTCCAACTCTGATCTTGGTTTAAACTCAGATGATAACTTAAGCTTCGAAGATTTTCCTTCCTTATTACATTCAACAAAAGTAATAATACCAAGTTATTATGAAAATGTAGCTGTCAGTTCCAATATTTTAAGAAGTTTCTTAAAATATTGGACAGAATCTTCAATACCTACAAACACAGATTCGTCGAAGTCCGCTTCTGGCACTGGATGTACCTTTTATGTTCCATCAAGCAACAGAGAAAAAAATTTTAAATTAAATAATGATTTTTCAATTTTCAGCGTTGAAGCAATTGCAATTTAAAAGCTTTATAACATTTTAAAGATACACAAAACAGGTATGTAGTAATTGTTTCTGACTCACTTTCGGTACTGACAGATATTCAGACAAAAATATTTCCAAGTCATATCTTAAACAGTTATATCTATAATATTTTAAAAAACTCTATGAATTCTATAAAAAAACAAAGAGAAGTACAATTTTGTAGTTTGAAGCGCATATAGTTATCATTTGTAACGAACATGTTGATTTATTAACAAAAAAAGCCATTACAGTTGGAAAGTTGACTGAATATAAACTTTTTAATCCAGATGTATGTACAACCATTAAAATAATGTTAAAGAACAATGGAATCCAGCATGAAATAAATCCAGCAAACACATTTCCTCCCAATATGCGATGATTCAACCCAAAGTGTCTTGTTACATAAAAATATGCGCTATATTAAAAACCTGTAAACATGTTGTTTATTCACTAATATGTTCTAGATTTTACGACCCCTCGACTTGCTAGCAGAAATTCCAAGTACTAAAAACTGGTCCATTCAAACGTTCCGGAAATAGGTGAATGAAAAACCAGCCCGTAACCTTTCAGTATTTTCGCCAAGGGTCGACTTCCTTCGAGACATTCTAGTCTAACAGCTGTATGGCTATATAATGCGATCTTTTTGTAGAAAATAGGCAGTCAGAAGATAAATTCGCGACGGGTATTTAAATGTAACGCTCGAATACATAAATTATGTATAAGATGAATAAGTATGAATAATCTTTAAATTAAGTTGTAAGTGTTATAAATATAGAACCTTTGATAAATAATAAAAACAATAAATTAGAATAAATAAAGACTTAAAGTTTCTGACGATATTTCGAAAGTTTCTTCTGAGTTTCTTCGAAAGTTTCCGGCGACATCGCTTCTTTAGAAGATTTCTTCTCTGAAAAGCAAAGTTTCAGCTCTCTTTGGAAATCTTCAAAGTCACTTCTGAGATGTCTGCCCTCGACGGTAGAGTGTCTTCGTTACAAAACCAAGTTGCTGCCGATTTCTTGGCCTGCGAAGAAAAGATGAAGGCAATGAAAAGGAAGATTGAGGAAACAGGGACAGCAGAGAAAGAAAAAAATCTAATAACAGCAGAGACAAAGGAAGACGAGACGAAATGTAAGTTGGAAACACGGCCGAAATTTGAAGCGGAGGTTCTATTCATGTCAAAGTTCAACTTTCGACGAGAAATCGTCATGGAACAACTACATGAAACAGTTTGAATCAGCTGCAAAAGCGAATGGATGGTCTGAAAAAGAAAAGGCTGTAAACCTGACTATCGCTCTTCGAGGAGATGCCTTAGATGTGCTTCAGACTATAGCCACACAGGAGAAGGATGATTTCGAACAACTCAAGAAGAGGTTAAATATGCGATATGGCCACGAAAATTTGGATCATGTATATCAGTCGCACCTTAAAAATCGAAGACAAAAGAAAGATGAGGCTCTTCAAGAATATGAGGTAGATATTGCCAGATTAGTACGATATGCTTATCCAACAGCTCCCGAAGACATGATGGAAAAGTTGGCCGTTCAAACGTTTATTGATGGTCTTCGTGATCATAAAATGCAGAGAACACTACTATTACCTCGCCACAAGACGCTGGTTGAGGTCTTATCCGCCGCCCTCGAATACGAGTCAGCTACGCAGCCCTCTGGCGGATACAGTAAAGTTAGAACTGTAAAAGAGGAACAAGATGAAGATAAACTTGACCAGCTCGTTAATATGATGAAAAGCATGACATACAAGGAAACGAAGACCATAAGATGCTCGAATTGTGGCGATATAGGACATGCACGAAGTTCCTGTAAGGAACTCACCATCAGGAAAACTAAAACGGGTTACATAAAACTTAGGGGGCAGCTTCGACCCAGAACCTTTCCAAAGACCCTCTCATACTAATAGCTTCTTTGAAATATCGTGACGATAGTGTATATGTAGATGGAGAAATAAATGGTAAAAATCATACGTTGTTGGTGGATACCGGAGCGACCAGAACCATTATACGCCCGACAGTTATAAACAGCCGTAAAAAACTGTTACCAACGAGGTTGCGACTTCGGACCGCCACGGGTGAAAATGCCAACATTTATGGAGAAATCCAGATACAATTAGGAATTGGAGCAGAAAAGTTCGTCCATACTGTTATAGTTGCTGACATCGAAAAGGATCTTATATTAGGAATAGACGTAATGAATACGCATGGATTCCAATTGGATTTTAAGAATAAGGAAATGAAAGTTGGTAACGAGGAGGTATTTCTTCATCCACATGATGACAACACTATGCAATCACCCGTTAAAAAAGATACAGTCGTGCCTGCGAGAAGTGAAACGATCATAGTAGCGCGGCTACAGGGAATTGAGGACGCAGGGACACCTGTTATGATGGAGCCTTGGAACCATGACGACGAGATTGGCCGAGGAATCATAATTGGAAAGGAATTGGTGACTTCGGTTAAAGAAATACCTGTGAGACTTATCAATGTCAAAGACTATCCAGTAACTGTCAAGAAAGAGACAAAAGTAGAAACTTGTGTACCTCTGGCATCTATAATCCGTCAGACAAAAACATCTGATAATTCCAACGACAAATTCGACCAAATGGTTGCAGTTGCTGGACAGTCTCTAAATCAGATTGAGAAAAGGAAATTAAGGGAATTTCTTCGGCAGTATCGTGATATTTTCGTACAGAAAGGAGGAAAGACGGGAAGAACTACCGTTGTTAAGCATAAAATTTATACTGGTAATGCTAAGCCAACTCGTCAAACAGCTCGACGATTACCACAGGCGATAAGAGAGGAAGCTAAAACGATTGTTCAGGAAATGAAGAAAGACGGGGTGATAGAACCTTCTACAAGCCCATGGGTCTCTCCGGTGGTCCTGGTTAAAAAGAAAGACGGAACAACGAGGTTCTGTGTGGATTACCGTCTGCTGAACAACGTTACCAAGAAAGATAGTTATCCTCTGCCTCGGATCGATGACACATTGGACACATTGGCTGGAAGTAAATTATTTTCTACTTTTTATTTGAAGTCTGGATATTGGCAGGTAGAAATGGACCCAGTAGATAATGAAAAGACAGCCTTCACCACAGGATCTGGATTATAACAATTCAACGTTATGCCATTTGGACTTTCGTATGCTCCTGCGACATTTGAGAGGCTTATGGAAAATGTGTTAAGAGGGTTATCTTGTTGTTGTTGTTGTTTGTTTGTGTTTAAATGACTGCGGACACTAAATCCATTCGCCAATCTTACAATTTGAGGTGTAGTGTGTGTGTGTGTGTGTGTAGAGTAATTGTCTTGATACTTAGCAAAGTCGAATTGTCGTCTTTGCTAAGAGACGCTAATTGTATCCGAACGTCTGCGGTCCCTCCGGTGTGTACCGATCACACAAGGATAGAAATTATTTTCATTTATTAATTTTTTTTAATAAACGAAAATTTCCACCCAGGTGGGATTCGAACTTACGACCTTTAGGTTTAAAGGCAGGCGCTCTTACCACTGAGCCACAGAGGGGGTAGGGTTATCTTGGAAAACATGCCTAGTTTATCTAGATGACATAATCGTCTGGGGGGAGATATTTGAAGATCATCTGAGGAATTTAGAAAACGTTTTTAATAAGTAGACATAAAGCTGCCCAATGGATGTTAAACCCCAAGAAGTGCCAGCTATTTCAAGGTAAAGTCAATTATCTGGGTCATATAGTCAGTAAAGAAGGAGTGGCCGTGGTTAAGGGAAAAATCGATTCTATTAAGAAATGGCCAGGACCAACTGACAAACATCAAGTGAGAAGTTTTCTTGGACTATGTACTTACTTACCAAAGTTTTATTAAGAAGTTTGCAAATATCTCTAAACCATTAACGCGACTTGAAGAGGAAGCAAGAGAATACCGCTGGGATACAGACTGCCAAAATGCCTTTGAGACCTTAAAAAAGCATTTAATCACAGCACTAGTTTTAGAGTATCCACTGCCAGAAAGAGAGTTCATCTTAGATACAGATGCAAGTAATGTGGGAATTGGAGCAGTGCTGTCTCAGATTTAAGGGGGACAGGAAAGAGTCCTTGGATATTTTAGTAAAGTTCTCTCAAAACCTGAGCGGAATTATTGCGTCACGAGAAGAAAACTTCTGGCAGTAGTGAAACCAGTAGAGCACTTCTATCAATACCTCTATGGAAGGAAGTTTTAATCCGAACCGACCATGCCGCCCTTAAGTGGTTGATGTAGTTTAAGAATCCAGAGGGTCAGATAGCCAAGTGGATTGAACGACTTCAAGAATACGATTTCAAGATTGAGCACCGAGCCGGAGTTAGCCACCGAAACGCTGATTCTCTTTCCAGAAGACCATGCCCAGCAGAGTGTTCCCACTGTAAGAAAACGGAATCCAAGGAAGCAGCAGTGCTAAGAACGACCATGATCAACGACGACTGGGCGCCTACCAAAATAAGGGAAGAATAAGAGAGAGATCCAGTTGTACAGCAAATTCTAAAATAGAAAGAGGAAAACCGTCGACCACCTTGGCAAGAAATATCAAACCTAGGCTCAGTAGTTAAGACGTATTGGGCCCAGTGGGACTCATTTATCATGGAAGATGGCTTGCTCAAACGAGTCCTGGAAAATGATGACGGTTCAGAGAAGAGAAGACAGTTGGTGATCCCAAAGAGCAGAATAGCAGAAGTACTTCGTCAGTTACACGACAGTCCATCAGAAGGGCATTTTGGTGTAAAGAAGACCCTTCGGCGAATTCGGGAACGGTTTTATTGGATGAACAGTTCCGACGACGTAAAAGACTGGTGTAAGAAATGTACTATTTGTGCTACGAGTAACGGGCCTTATCGAAAAAGGAGAGCTCCTAGGAGACAATATATTGTTGGATGCCTGTTTGAAAGAATAGCTTTGGACATTGCTGGGCCGTTTCCAGAAAGCGATAATGGAGGCAAATACATGTTGGTAGTAATGGATTACTTCACTAAGTGGGTCGAGATTTACGCACTTCCAGACCAGAAGCCGGCCACCGTTGCAGATAAGTTGATCCAAGAATATATCAGCCGATTTGGAGATCCATAGTGACCAAGACGGGAACTTCGAAAGCGATCTATTCCAAGGAATATCTGATAGACTAGGCTTAAGAAAACAAAAACTACAGCATATCATCCGCTATCGGATGGTATGTAGAACGGATGAATAGGACAGTTGGCAAGTATTTGACAAAGATGGTGTCCGATCATCAGCGAGACTGGGACCAATATCTTCCGTTCTTCACAATGGCCTACAGATCTGCTGTTAACGAATCGACAGGCCAGACACCAGCCAGAGTCCTATTCGGAAGCGAGATGCGACTACCTTGTGATCTAGAGTTTGGGTGTCGACCTGGAGAAGATGTAGCAGGTGAATATTATGTGATCGAATTACGAAGAAGAATGGACGATGCACACGAGTTGGTCCGTTCCCATCTTCAGATCGCTAGTGACCGAATGAAGAAACCGTACGATACGCAAGCCAAAGAGGATGTTTTAAGACGTACGACAAAGTCTGGCTCTATAATCCCAAAAAGCGAAAAGGTTGTTCTCCCAAGTTGCAGCAGTTTTGGAAAGGTCCATACCTCATTATGGAGAAGATCAATGATGTTGTTTACCGAATAAGCAAGATTCCGAGGGGAAAACCGATGATAGTACACCATAACCGGCTGTCGTCTTTAGAAGGTGACCATGACGTAGATGAAGACGTGGAAGTAAACCAAGTCCAAGATGTGTATAACCTCACTTTTGAGGAATTCATGGGTGCCTATGAAGGTACCAGTAAAACAAGACATGGTGTGACCACTGAAGAAATGTAAGATCTACTAGTGCTTCCCGATGACTACTTACTGGCCCTTACCAACCCGGCCAGTATCAAAGACGCACCAGGTTTGGCATTCGTTTTTAGAAGGAAGTTTGGTCGAGTTGCAGAACTTCAACGCCAAGTGCCAGCTCCCGGTAAAACCTTGAAACTCCAAGATGCATCACGTTACCTTTTCTACCTGGTAACAAAAGACACTGTCCTTGACCAACCTACCTACCGAGATGTATGGGAAGCCTTACTTCAATTGAGAGAGCACGCAGCGAAAAGTTAGCCATGCCAAAGTTGGAGTGCCGCCAATTAGATTGGAGGGTTATCCCAAATATGGTGGAGGAGAACTTTAAAGACACCGAAGTCCAGGTGTTAGTCTGTGGCAATCCGCAAAGTTACTGTTGCGGAGAGAAAACCGTCCCCTGGAAGTTGTAAAAGAGGGTTCAGTTGCCGATACCAGCATACCATTCCAGTTCGAGTCCCGACAAGGTTCCATGACGAACCATCATTTAAGAGGGGGGCAATGTTACGTAAAAATATGAGTCATATTAAAAACCTGTAAACATGTTGTGTATTCACTAATATGTTCTAGAGTTTACGACCCTTCTACTAACTGGCAGAAATTCCAAGTACTAAAAACCGGTCCATTCGAACTAGGTCAACCACTAAACTATATATATATATATATATATATATATATATATATATATATATATATATATATATATATATATATATATATATATATATATATGTGTGTGTGTGTGTGTGTAATATAAAATTAGTATTTCTTAGGTTTAGGTTCAATAAATTATATTACATGTGGAACTAGATTTTATTTTCTATAGAAATCAATGTTTCGGCAGGAAACCCTTGCCTTTGTCAAGATTCTAAAATGTACAAGATTAAGAACAAACAGTTATTGTAAAATATGTATATATATCTTACCAAAACGTAAAACGGGACACTGACATTAATGAAGTGACAAATAAAAGTTGATATCTGATATCTCATGGTTTACTGTCATTAGTGTATAATTATTTTTATACGGGCGTATCATTGATGTTTTTGAAAAAGGTGAAGATATGTTATGATTTAAATCAGATTGAAATATATTTTATTTAGGATTTGTGTATCTTTGTTCTCATTTATTGCGTTGGTATTTCTATTTATTTCTATTGATTCGTAGATCTCCCTCTTCTTTTTGTTTTGTTCGGTTTTTAAAATTTTGATGTTTTCGAAGTCAATTTTATGCTTCTTTTCATGTTCATGTTTTGTGAGCGCAGTGGCGTCGTTCTTGTCATATTTGTGAGAACGAATTCTGGATTCCTTGACTGGTTTGCCCGATATAGACACCTTCACAGTTAATACATGGTATCTCGTAAACAACATGTGATTTTTTGAATTTTGGAGTTTGTGTTTTTAGTTTAGTGAAATATTTATTTAAAAGGTTGTTGCCTTTGTGGGCCACTGTTATCTTATGTTTGGCTAAAAGATTTATTAATTGTTCGGATAAACCTTTTATATATGGAAGATTTGTATCAGTAGTTTTGATACTGTTGGGTTTATTGTTATTTATATTGTTGTAAAATTTAAGTCTTGATTTGAAAATAGTTTCGATTAGATATTTGGGATATGCATTCTTTAGAAGGGCATTTTTTGCTTTTTTTTATTGCAGTTGGTCTGTATTCTGGATCTGTTACAGACTTCTTATCTTAGAGAATGGATGGTGAGAATTTTGGTTGAGATATCGTGAAGACCATGTTTTTTTTGTAAACCACATGGTTTTAACTGTATTGTTAATACTATAAGAGATGTAAGATGATATCCAGAAAATTTATTTTATTATTTTGTTCAATTTCTATAGTAAACTTTAGTTTTGGATGGAAAGTGTTGAAAATATCTAAAATTTCGGTCATTTTATTTGTTGGAATAGCACATATATAGTCATCGATATAGCGGTAGAAAATGGTACATTAAAATCTAAATGACTAATGACAGATTCTTTTAAGTGTTCTAGAACCAGTTGGGCAATGGCGCCCATTGCACATCCATCCATATATATATATATATATATATATATATATATATATATATATATATATATATATTTGATATTTGATGCTATAATAGAATTGCTGTGACGAACTGAGTCGCGGTAGCCAATGTCAAAAACCAAAAAAAATACAAACCTAGAATGTTTTCTTGCTTAATCAGATATAACATTTTGAGTAAAATTTGTCGATGTTCTTGCCTAATTGTTTTGTCATTATGTAGTCATACACTAACACGCAAGTACTCCAAACTTTAGACAAAAGATGCGAAATTCTAAATGAGATAAAAACTAGAAAGATGGAATACTTGGGGCACATTGTGAGAGGTGAAAAGTACTTTTAAGAAACATCATGCAGGGCAAAATTAAGGGCAAAAGAAGTGTTGGAAGAACAAAAATATCGTGGCTTCGTAATCTATGTGAATGGTTCGGGTGTAGTTCGATTGAACTTTTCAGGCGCGCTGCTAACAAGGTCGCAGTGGCCATGATGATTTCCAATCTCCGCTAGGAGTGGCACGAGAAGAAGAAGTCATACACAGAGACACCTACATCGAAAGTCTTCGACGAACCGCCGTAGACATCGCAGGAAGTTCATACCACCAATCAGAAAGTAACGTAATTAAATTACTAGTCGACAGAAATCGTTAAGACTGTGATAATTGATAAATATTGGAACAATATTAGTTTGCGATTAGAAATTTAGTATGACTAAACGGTAATAATTATATACTCAATCCGTTAGTTCTTTGCACAAATGTCTTCATTAAATTGGGGATTTTTATGCATAAGAAATGCTGATTAATATGTTAAATTAAAATATATGTCGAAGATACCTATTGATTTTATCATTTACTTATTTTTATGCACTTAATTTTTGATAAATTTTTGCTCACTGAAATAAAGGTAAGAGTAGTAAAACCACAAACGTTAAGTAAAATTATATTTATACATAATAATAATAATAATAATTAATATTTTATCAAGCACATAATTAATTAGGTGCTTGACATCGTAGTTTTATCATTTAATAAAATAAATAATTAAAAATAATTAACTCTCACAATCAAATCTACCTAATTTGGTGTTGTATTATTAATTAAATATTGTTCTACATTTTTAACAGTTAAAGTTTGTCTTCTGTCTCTCACATTATTTTGAATTATCGAAAATGTTCTTTTCGCGTCAACAGAAGTAATGTCATGATACACGAATACAAGTGTAAAAAAGTGTCCAGTACCAATATTTTTTATAAATAAATTTTCAAATTTGAATATTTTAATTTACAACTAATCTAATCGTATAGTACGGATAAAAATACATTAAAAATGATACATTATACATATGTTATGTACAAACAGTTTATAATTTAAAAGTTATTAAACATTTTAAGTCGAGAATTGTTAACCACAATAAAAACAACCAAAATCGGATACCTCGATCACATCATGACAAACAACGAAAGATATGTGTTGCTATAATTAATTCTACAGGGAAAAGTAGAACAATAGGAGTACAGCACATTTAAGTCAACACAACAACATGTACGTCAACACAACAACCACAAAGCTTTTCAAAGCAGCAGTTTGGCAAAATACAGATTGCCATGATGGTCGCCAATATTCAAAATGGATAGGCACTACAAGAAGAAGAATTGTATTTATTGTTTTCAGATATATACTTTTAGTTGCTTCTTTCAGGTCTTCGCTCACTTGTTTCTTTTCCAGACTCTCTCCCATATAATTTTTCTTTTGATAGAATTGAATGTTTTATCATGTCTATAAAACTTATGTATACTTCATTATTTTTCTTTAAGGTTTTCTCCATTACCAGTTACATGGTGAATATATGGTCTTGTGTGTTATGCCCTTTTAAAAATCTGCTTTTTACGTCTCTAGTTTATGTTCTATTTCTATTCTAATTTTTCTTCCTATTGTTATTTCGTATAGTTTTACTGCTGCACACAATAGGAATATGCCTCTATAGTTCTGATAGCCTCTTGGTTAAAATTGAGAAAATGAAGAATGGAAAGTACCCAGAGATTACCTATTATTCTGGTGATATTCCGAAAAACTCATAGAAAACTTAAAACAGCTGGGTCTAAGTGAACGTATGTGTAAGACCATCCAGAAAGCTGTACTACCAGAGAACTACGAACGCAAATATTTACGTAGCCTTTACTTTTTTTACCAGATAGAGTCATATTATAAAACATTGACAGAAGGTATCTATTTGTTTATCACAAAATTTACACTGAAGATATTGGTACTTACTTTATTGTACATATCGAACAATCAGTTTCGTACTGTCATTTAATATTTCTAGAGTTCAGTTGTTGTCGTGTTTGTGAGATGAGGTCTACTTTTCATTAGACTTTAAAAGAACAGGATTATTATTTTTTTTAATTCATGCCCATATTTTTAATGCAGAATAGAGTACGTTAATAAACAATATAGATTTAAATATATTGTCTCTTAAACTAATGAAACTAATTAAACTAATGAAAATGGGTAGCGGGTAGGAACTCCTTTGGAGTCCCTTGGATTCTATTGGATAGTCCTATCGAGGAAAGTGAATCAATCTCTACCCTCCGCAGATTCCAGGAGCTTCTTAGCCCGGGAAGCTAGCACCTGTTAAGGGTCCTTGTCCAGGGTCACGGATGAAGTCCAGAACGGCATCCAAAACGTCGAAGAATATGTTCGGTACGGAGAAGATGGTGGCGTTGGTAACCCCTAATTTTAGGGGTAATATAAAGTCACAAACCTGGAAGCGTCTGACCCGGAGCGGGCGGCTTCAAACAGCGTCCGTGCTCACAATGAGCGGCTGAATTAAAAACTCACGAACCCTCATTGTCAGCTTGGTGTTTTAAGGCAAATACCTCCCAACAAAATGTCAGATTTTAAAACAAAAACGGATATACCCCTGGTGAGTATAGCGAGAAACAGAAAGTCTCACACTGATTTATCAGTCTGTCCTAAGGATTCTAAGTAACTACAATGACAGAACAATATTATTTGAAGTAAAAGTCATAGAAATGGAAATCAAGATGGCAAAAGTAAAATGGGATATCATTTTACTGATAACACAAAACCTGATAACACTAAAATTAGGGCATATATTTTACAGTATAGGTAGTGAAACCGAATCAATCAGGGGAGTCGGTTTTTTATATACAAAAGACTTGCAGATAAGATAGTAATTACAAGAAGCATATCCACAATAGTAGCCTATTTAATCGTAAAGCTAAACTGAAGGTATAAAACAAGGTTGTCCAACTGGCGGCCCGCGGGCCGCATCCGGCCCGCGAGGCTATTTGTTGTGACCCACGTAAGATTTTCGAGAAGCATATATTTTCTTGAAATGATGCCCCTGTGAAAACAGACTTTTTAATTTATTTTATATTTTATGGTTTAGCAGTGTTTTTACATCATAAGTACTGTACCGCGTGCCGCTTCGCGGACGTGTAACGAACACAATCATCCTCCACCACTATGAGAACTGCACTGATTACTGCGCATCACAGTTCACGCAGGCCACACCTCCCACTGCTTACCATCCGTCGCCAGCCGCCATCGTGCCAGTGTGCTACTGACACGTAGGCGAGTCGGCTAATCTATTACGTTTCTAGTGAACAGTGAACTTGATTAATTCTTTGTCTTGATTCCTCTTATACAATAATGAGTGTAAAACCAGTAAAACGGAAAATTGATAGTGAGAAAAGAATTTACAAAGAAAGTTGGGAGAGTGATTACTTGATTGCTAACAATAATGGAAAGTTGCAGTGCTTAGTGTGCATGAATGTCGTCTCAGTGCCTAAAGTATATAATGTGAGAAGACATTACACAACAGTGCATGAAAATAACTATGCTTCGTACACAAATGAAAGTCGGCGTGCCCTAGTTGCAGATTTGAAGAAAAAGTTTAAACAGCAAACTGGTATGTTCAGTAAAATATTACACTCTCAAACGCATTCTTTGCAAGCATCTTATGCCGTGTCGCTTGAGCTGGCAAAGGCAAAAAAACCTTTCACGGATGGCAATTTGATAAAAAAATGTGCTGTTGAAATAGCCAAAGCTTTCGGTGATTCTAAAATGGCGGAGACATCAAACTACACAAAGAAGGATTGTTGCTATGGGTGAGCAAGTAAAAAAATCTATGCTTAGCCTGGTCAAGAAAAGTGCATATTTCACACTTTGTTTGGATTAAAGCACTGATCAAACCGATGTTAGTCAGCTGTTAATATTTGTGCGCACTACTTTTGATGATTTTACCAGTAAAGAGGAGTTATTTGATATTTGTCCTCTTTATGGAACAACAAAAGGAAAAGACATCTATGAGGCTGTGAAGAAACCAGTTGACAGAATTGGAGGCTTTGATAAATGTTCAGCCATAGCAACAGACGGGGCCCCATCAATGACAGGTAAAAAAATTGGATTGGTGGGTCTGCTTCGAGAGAATGATGTCCCAACCATTCATTGTATTATACATCAGGGAGCTTTATGTGGAAAATCGGTCAAGGAAGATCAAGTTTTCCAAACCGTATTTAAGAATATAAATATGATTAGAGGTGGAAATCGATCTCTTTTACACAGGCAACTTAGCAGTTTTTAGTGGAAAGGGAGGCTGAGTATGGAGACTTGCTAATGTACAACCATGTAAGGTAGCTGAGTGAAATACGTTTCATCTGACACAACTGAACTGGAAGAGAAGTTTATGGATCCAGAATTCTTAAGACAGTTAGCTTTTATAACAGATCTGACTAATCATCTTAACCTGTTAAACTTGAGTCTTCAAGGAAGAAACCAGACGGTTTCAGATTTGATCGGAATGATAAACGGATTCCGGAATAAGGTGAACGTGTTTAAACGTGCTTTGGAAAAGAACAACCTGACACACTTCCCTAGCTTTCTGCAAATAGCAAAAGAATTCAAAGGTGAGGAAAATATTGAGTTTTCATCCTGCATTTCACAAATTGAACAAGTTATTGGTGAATTCAATACAAGATTTGAAGAAATTGAAAGTCTCAAAAGCCGTGTACTACTTTATAATAACCCTCTTGGAGCAACCATTGATGATCAACCACCCAACTTACAGCTTGAGTTATGTGATCTTCAAGCAGACATGTTCCTAATCACCAGACAAGAAAAAGAACCTGAATTTTTCAAATTATTGTCAAAGGAGAAATTCCCAAACCTGCGAGATTTTGGACTGAAAATGACGTCAATCTTCGGAAGCACATATACATGTGAAAGTGCCTTTTCCTCTACGAAATACATAAAAAATAAAAACAGAAGCAACCTTACCGATTCTTCCTTACGTCATCTTATGAGAGTGTCTACAACTGAACTGGAGGTGGACATTTCTTCATTAGTGGATGAAGCCGATCGACCAAAGTTCTCACACTAATTGGATAAATATTTTTCGTTGCTTTTGCAATGTTATTGTAAGTGTTAAAGTGTTAAAAAGTGTTATTAATAAATTTTTCGTTTATAAAAAAATGTAGTTGTTGAGCAATAAAAGAAATAATACTCTTTTTTGTTTTAATTATTTTTATACCTCACTTTATTTTGTTATTATTTGTAACAAACTTATTATATGGCCCGCGACAACATCAAAGGTTCTAGTTTTGGCCCTTGAGGCATTGCAAGTTGGACACCCCTGGTATAAAATAAAGATTATTCAAGTATATGCAACAAACAACGAACCATCCGGATGAGTAGATTGAAGAATTCTACAATGATATCTCAACGGCACTAAAAAAAACACCAACACAATACACGATTATATGCGGCGACTTTAACGCAAAGATCGGTCTAAAGCAGGATGAACAGGAAACAGCACTAGGTAAATTTAGATCCAAAGGCAGAAACGGGCGTGGACAAACACTACTAGAATTTTTATTACAACAAAATCTATACCAGATGAATAGTTTCTTCTCTAAAAAAGACCACAAAAGATGGACGTAGAAAAGAAGAGATAGACGGGGAAATGCTTAATCATCTGCGTTTTGCTAACGATATAGTACTTATTACTAAAGACCTGCGAGAATCACAACAAATGCTACAAGAATTAAAAAACGTATCTTCAACAATAGGTCTAACGAATTACACTTGCTTAGGCGTATGGTTCACTACGAGAGATCTTTAAGAGCAACACTTCGATGGCTATGAAACGGAAGACATTTGACTAATTCGGCATGACAAAAAAAGACAAAATAGGGAACCAAGACCTAAGGAAAAGAACAGGTATTACTGATGTCGTCGAATGTATAGCCAAGCTGAAATGGAATTGGACAGGTCACATAGCGATACCAAAAGACTCAACGGACCAGAAAACGAATTGACTAGCGCCCAAGAGAAGACAAACGCAGCAGAGGACGACCACCATCACGCTGGATGGACGACAATAAACGAATATCCAAAAACTGACAACAAAACGCAAAAAACCGTGAAGAGTGCTGAAAAATGGGAAACTAGTGAAAAAGTTTCCCAAAGTATTCCATTTTCTCTTACCAATTCAACAAATTCAGACACGTCCAGCACAATTTTCTGTGCTTGAAAATTTAATGATTTTCCAGGAATATTCTAAAAATAAAAACTGTTAAAAAATATTCTACAGTTTTAAAAAATAGTGGATATGTTTCAACTATTTCTATATTCTTTACAGCAAATCTTTTTTATATTGTGACGAAAGTCCCGTGAGATTTATTTCAGGTAGAAATAGTCTCTTGACGAAAAAGAAGAAGTAATAAAAAAGTCTAGAATTTTCGAGATGTCATCGAAAATTCCTTAATTCTCTAGTGAAGTCTGAAACATCAGAAAAAAAATATAGACAGATGTTGTTGACAGTTTTTAACAATTGTTATTGTTAGTTTTTGAAGTTTATAGTTGTCATTGTACTAAAGTATTGTAATATTGTTGGTGTTGAATAAAATTTATTTTTTAAGTGCAATAATATGATGGATGGAGTTATAGCTAGAATTAAATAATAAAGTGTCAGTTTAGAGGTTAGACAATAGTATTCTTCTCATTATTAACTTCTAAATGTGTACTTACTTCAAGAAATTGAAATATAAATTATTGTACCTTTATCAGCAGCAGTGACTTTAGAAATCATAGTGGGTCTTGGTCTCCTACAGCAGTGATTCTCAACCTGTGACGTAAATTACTGCATCGGCCTATTTTTATTTATTTATTTATTTTTTTGTTTAACTCAAAACGTTTCAAGACGATCAAACGCGCCTGAACATAGGTTCATTCACCTTAATCTTCCGCGTATTTTTCCTCACGCGCCAAATAGTTAGTTCCGTTATCTTCGTTTAGTTTCGGCCGCTGTCGTGTACGTACAGGACATCGCGTCTTTGATCGCGTCATTCGCGCCACTACTCAATGACTCAGTGCTGACTCAACACGAGCGTGCGTGTTTTTTGCTTGGTGATTGTAGTTTACTAAAATGAGCAAACATATGAAACTATCGGGTTTTTTTAAGAAGACGGATAGTGAGAACGTTAAAGCAGGATGTTCTACCAGTAATATTGCTAGTGATAGCACAATATTAACTCAAACTGATCCTAAAAGAAAGGCTGCTAACCGTAAATACAATCCCGACTACATAGCATGTCGATTTACCTTCATTGAAGAATTTGGCGTCCAGTTACCGCAATGTATAATTTGTGCGGAGGTATTAAGTAATGAGGCAATGAATCCGGCAAAATTAGCTAGACACTTTGAAACAAAGCATAAAAATTTTGCCGGAAAACATGTAGATTTCTTTAATAGGAAGGAGACGGAATTAAAATCGTCAAAAAATATCCTTAAATCATACTCAACTGATAAAGCTACTTTGAAGACGTCATATCAACTTTCACTTAGAATCGCAAAAACCAAAAAACCCTTTACTGTTAGTGAGAAATTAGTTTTACCATGTATCGTAGTTTCAACTAAAGCAATTTTAGGTGATAAATACGCTAAACAAATGCAAAACATTCCTCTTTCCAATGACACCGTTAGTAGGAGAATTGAAGATATGGCATAAGCTGTTGAAACCCAACTTCTAAAGAAAATTCATTCCTCAAAAATTTTTGCTGCACAACTTGATGAATCTATTATTACCAATAAAGCTATTCTTCTTGTTTATATACGATTCATAGATAAAGACAACAAAAAATTATCTGAGGAGTTCTCGTCCTCGATTGAGTTGCAAGGTAACACAACTGGAAAAGACATTTTTAAAGCCATTGACGGATATTTTACATTTAAAAATCTTTCTTGGAAAGACTGTGTAGGACTTTTCTCTGATGGTGCCGTGGTAATGACAGGTTACAAAACGGGCTTGCCAAGTTTTGTAAGGAAAGAAGGAAACCGTGATATTGTTTTAACACACGATATTATTCATCGCGAAAAGCTTGCTGCCAAAAGGTTAAGTCCCGACCTAAACAAGGTTTTGACCACTGTCGTAAAGGCCGTGAACTTTATAAAAAGTAATGCTCTTAGTTCGAGATCGTTTGCTTTGTTATGCGAGGACCTCGGATCCATCCATTCCAATCTCCTTCTACATACCGAAGTTCGGTGGCTGTCCAGGGGCCGGGTTTAGCCAGATTTTATGAACTTCGAGAAGAAGTATGTATGCATCTTGATGAAAAAAAAAACCTGATTTAGCGGGAACACTGCGTGTCGGAGAATTTATGGACCAGTTAGCTTTTTTAGCAGATATTTTTGAACAGCTAAACATATTGAATCTAGGCCTGCAGGGACCATCTTAAACCGCATTTGACCTTTGGAAAAAAATTGATTCACTTAAGAAAAAATTGTTGCTATGGGAGTCCGAAGCTGAAAAAGGATCGTTTGAAATGTTTCAGATTTTATTTCTGAAAGTTATGGCTTAAATGAGGATGTTTTACATTCACTGGTTAAGTCCCACATTAAAGCGCTTCAAGATAACTTTGAGAAATACTTCCATGCTGATACAGATGTGAGGAAAAATAATCTGTGGGTGATTGATCTCTTTTTAGCTACCCACGATAATAATCTATTTATTCAGGAAAATGTACAGCTTATTGAAATTTCATCCAATGATCATTTAAAAGTGATAAAATCTCACTGCGAAAATGTTGCAGATTTTTGGATAGGATTATCTTATGAAAGTCCACTGCTAAGTGAAAAAGCTTTGAAACTTCTTCTTCCTTTTCATTCCACTTATCTCTGTGAGGCATTATTCTCAACATTAGATGTCATCAAGAATAAACACAGAAATAGGTTGCTAAATTTGAATGTTCCTATGAGACTGACGTTAACTTCTTTCGAGCTAAATATTGAGAAACTTTCAAGTAAGAAGCAAAACCAAGTTATTGTGTTTTTTATATTTCTTTTGTCTTTTACTGTGTATTTTCTTTTTTTATTTTGTAAATATTAAATTCATTAGTAAAACTTCAGTGTTCATCTCATTTTACCTATTATTGTCAAATATTAATAATAATATCTAAGTGGTCCGCCAAGAATTCTGAAAGGTACAAGTGGTCCTGAGTCGTGAAAAGGTTGAGAACCACTGTCCTACAAGAGCAGCTTTCATTCCTTCCTATTCTTGGCTTGGTTTTCCAATTTCGCACCCTTAACGCTCCTAACTGTTATTCCACCTTGATCCTTAAATCGTTCTCTTGGTAGCCCTCTCCTTTCCACTCCATCCGTTCTTTGGTTATAAATGTGTTTCGGCGGCTCCATCTCGTTCATTCTCTCTATGTGTTCTGGTCACCACATCCTATTTATCTTGATGGACCTAATAATAATGGAATGGAAGCTTGGACCTTGATTGTGACATCAATGAAAAAACTGGAATCATTCGAGTTGTGGGAGGAATTCTGAAAATATCGTAGATAGAACACGTCCCAAACAAAGAGGTTCTGGGAAGAATGGATAGTGAATGGAAATTTTAAATACAATCAAAACAAGAAAATTGGAATATCTCGGACATATTGCACACTATATAAATATATTTAACTTTATTTCCTTGTTAAAAAAAAATAGAGCATATTTTGGAAAAGCCTTTCATCTTAACCTTTTTAAATTCAGCCTCGTCGGCTCAGCTCAGCTGATATAACGCTATAAACCCAATTTCATTTTGAGCTTAGTGTGCAGATACTGTAGTTATATAATTTAATTATTAGTTTTCGAAATTCAAAGACACTTGTTTCATAATCCGTCACAAATACTTCACTGCACGGTCATTGAGAGGAAGTTTGTATATAATAATCCAATTATATAATTATACCATCGCTAGATAATTAATGACTAGTTCATTCAATAATATTCCTTGTTTTATCAAAGGGTTTTCATGTTTCTTAGTTTTAATTTTAACCTAACTGGTTAATAAGTTTGCCTTTTAGATGAGGGAAACTAATTTAATTGGATTATACAGCGCTTTTCACTTATTCACTGACTATTTCTTCGATATTGTTGTCAGTGGATAAATTGATTCCACCGGTTCCGGTGTATATAAATTTCATTGTTTATTCTACCAGTTTGTTTTCAATCTCTAGTTTGCACCTTATTGGTTTTTAGTATAACTAGTCTTTTTGGTTTCTGGACGGATATTTTCGTATTGAACTCCTTAGCCCTCATATTGACATGTAGCATTGTAAATGGTCTTCATTCCCTTCTATCAGCAGTGCTTCATCTGCATAACATACTATTATTTTTTTCATTATTTCCAATTTGATATAACATAATTTCACTTTTATTTGTTTTATCGCCTTATCCAATATGAGATTGAATAATATTGGATTTATGAGTCTTCTTGACTCATACTTCCAATAAGCCTCGAACTAATACACGAATACACTCCTAGGATCTGCTTTTTCTTACTTTTTATTTATTTAATTACCTTAATTGACCCCCTCTGTGGCTCAGTGGTAAGAGCGCCTACCTTTGAACCTAAAGGTCGTGAGTTCGAATCTCACCTGGGGGGAGAAATTTTCGTTTATTAAAAATTAATAAAACAAATTAATTTCTATCCTTGTGCGATCGGTACTCACCGGAGGGACCGCAGACGGTCGGATACAATTAGCGTCTCTTAGCAAAGACAATGACGTCGACTTTGCTAAGTATGAAGACAGTTACTCTACACACACACTACACTCTACACTAGGTACCTGAGTGTAAAAATTTACTGTACCGTGCCAATGACCATTAGTTGTCGACGCATTAAACTCAATAAAAAAAATTACCTTAATTAACTATTTAATTAATTATCTAAGTGTCACAAATCATACATAAAAAAACAATCTCATTGTTGGTACATGGTACCATTTTATAAAAAAATAAATCAGCTTAGGTTATACTTATATTTTCTAGTGGCTTCCAGTATCTCTTAGTTGTTGCATATCTCTTAGTTGTTGCATAAATAAATAAATACAAATATATTTTATTATCAAAAGAAATAATATGAAAATTTATCAAATAAATTCCATGAGCTTAACTATCCCAATGAAAATTGTACCACATAATTTTAATTTGCCAAATATTTATCGGTTTGTTTTTTAAAACATTTATAAAACAACATAAACAAGAAATTTGGATATTTGCAAATTAATTACACTTCCTATGAACATTTTTAAATCTTGGAATCTTTGTTCATATGTTTTTGTACAAAAAAAATTCTGAATATTATAAAAAGAAACTTTTTAAATGTATTAAGCAATATTAATAATTATCGTTTGACGTTAAAAAAAAACTTTTATAAAATTTATGGTATTTTAACCCTCTTCTTATTTTACATCAGAAAATCTCAAGCATCGCTTTTAAACAACTTTCTTTGAAAACGATAACGGTTTATATCTCCTACTTTCTAAATACAATAACTACCTGCCGGCTTTGGTCTTTCCAGCGAAACAAAACCGAAGGGTTTTGAAATATAATATCTACAAATACCGGGAAACAAATTGTCTATTTACATTTAAGTATTTACTAATGTTTTTCAGTCCTTGCGGGTAAAACTCATTATGGATAAACCCACTGCTTAAAACTAACTTATAACAAATATTTACAAATCGATGTACATGGCGTTGCAAATTTATGTGCCTGCGTTCTATAACAAAATAAAATTTTTATTTTATCTTTGATTGATAAAATGAAACACAACAATACGAACTAATAAAAATTTTACAGGTGCCTTCTTCATTAAAATCTAGAAACATAAAGTGTTGCAAGTTACCTAACTACTTTCAGGGCAGATTGTTCGAACGCTAATCATAACTTGATTGTAATCAAATATTTAATTAAAATCAAATACGTCACATTTTAAGGTTGTTTAATTTTTATTTACAAATTAATAATAAGATATTTTTGATCATTTTGACAGGTGCTGTGACGTATTTGATTGTAATTAAACTGCAATTAAATTTGATTACAATTAAGATTTGATTAGGGTTCGAACAATCGGCCCTATGACTTTTGTTTAAATGCTAGTTTTTTAATAGCTTCTTTTTTAAAGATGTTCTAAAACTGTTTTTGTGATTTACTATTTTTATTGGGAATAACCCACAATTTTACTTTAAAATAAATTATTTGACATTTCCATTTCCACTACGGAAATCATTTTCAAATGCGTATTTTGGGAAAGATTTCCGTTAGAATTGATTGTAATCAAAACTACATTTTATATTTATTTTGATCTGTAGATCTACAATCCAGTAACAGTTTTCAAAAAAAAAAAAAAAGATTATTAAATAACAAGGAGTTAGTTCAGCCTGTAGTTATTTATTAATTGGTGCTTTGTTTCAGCGTATTTGACAGGGACTTTTTTGGCCTCGATGGTGTAGGCAAATACGTGGACGTTTAAAGTTGAAATTCTGAGGATGTTTTTGTATTATAGGTACCCTCGTATTAATATAAAATTCTGATTTTTGTGTGTTTACGT
Source organism: Diabrotica balteata (assembly GCA_918026665.1). Taxonomy (NCBI): domain Eukaryota; kingdom Metazoa; phylum Arthropoda; class Insecta; order Coleoptera; family Chrysomelidae; genus Diabrotica; species Diabrotica balteata. The sequence continues at coordinate 75,762,279 of OU898283.1, read as the reverse complement.
AGTTAATTGTAGATGGGTGTTTCTAATCTTCTATTAATCCGTTAATATTGGTATATTCTTGTAAAAGACTCTAAAGTGAAAACATTAGAAGAAAATGTAACATACATTGTATACATGAATGCACACAAAATAGGAAAAAAGAATGGAACAACCACATAAGCAGAATGGAGGAGACCCGTGTCGTCAAAATAGCAAGAGATAAGTCACCAATTGACAGAAGAAGTATCGGACGACCGCACAAGAGATGGAGTAACAACTTTCCATAGAGATATTAATTTGCCAATAAATAAGCAGAATTGCTTATAAAGAGGAAAACGAAGAAGAAGACTTCTTTAAGTATTGGTAACCAGAGTCTACTACATTCTCTTAATGAGTTTGCTACATATTTTTCTTCATTAAGTAAGATGAGGGATAGTTCTTTGCTCTTTTTCTTTTTGTCGTTTTGTTTCTTGCATGACTATTGACTATTTCTTTCATTGTACTCTGTACTCATTGTTGATCCTCCTACACAAAAATGGTTGCATTCACAAACTATTTTATAAATAATGCTGTTCTTTGGTCTCTTTTGTGTGTTGTTTGGTTTGGTTTTAGACAGAAGAAATCGTAGGGTATTGGTTGTTTTGAATGTTGTTGTACATATTGTTTTATTGTCATATTCAAATTCTTTTTGTGGGCATTTTTGGATTGCTTTGGTGTTATGTAGTTTCTTTTCTCCAATCTTATGATATTTCTTGTTTATAAATGACAATGGATAATCATTTTTTGTTAAAACTTTTGTTAGCATGTTATTTCTTCCTGAAATACATTTTCGTTGGGGCATGTGTTTTGGGCTCTATCATGTAATCATTTCTGATATTTATGTTGTGGTTTGAGTGATAATTTGAATATCTGATAATATCGTTTAACACCTCCAGAAAACTAAGTGAACTTAGCTTTATTTTTTATGGTGAATAAAAAAGACCGAAGTGAAAGTGTAATTTTGAGTAAAAGTGTTCTTAAAGTTAAAAATTATTTAAAGATCATTCAATATATTGTTCAATCAATGCGTAACTCTTTTCTTGATTTTAAAGTACTGCTCAATGATGCTTCAGCTGACTGTTTGTGTCTTAATGAGTACTGGCTTGTACCTGATGAACTACATACTGTATACATTAAAGGCTTTAATATGTTTTCTGGCTTTTGCATGACGGTCAAGTTTCATGGAGATGTAAGTATAAATATCATAGATAGCATAAAGTTTTTATAGCATTTTTATAGATAGCATAGATAGAATCTTTTGAATCTTAAAAGCCTCTCTTCTAAACAGCATTGCGAGACTACAGGTATTTTTTATATACAGGCGTTACTGCAAAAGATTGGGTATAAGTCGACGTTCGCAACCGAAAAAAGCTGACGCTAGAGAATTCTATGACCTCCGAATAATCAGAATAAGCATAGCAGACGATGGATATCCTGAAGATAAAGCTGAAGATAGCCAACCATCTTAAACGGCACTTAAAGAAGAATGTTTATAAGAAGATGTTTATATTTTACTTTGACAACTTCGACTAATAGGCCAAGGAAATTAGCAAAAAAAGTACCCTTTTGTGACACTAAATCGGTCAGGCAAACGACAGTTGTTTTGAATAATATGGACCTCTGTAACAAAAACATATATGCTTTCTGTAGTCGGAAACGGACTTAATTAATTATTAACAAATTAAAATCAAAAAACGGTAAATTTCCACTTTTTTCATTTATCGGCAAAAGTAAGTGAATTTAAGACTAATAACCTTATAAATCATATAAGAACCTTCAAAATGGCGTTTTTCAAAGGTTTTTATCCTCATTTGTTACTTATAAAGTTGAAAAATAAGTCAGAAATTTCGTTCTGTATAAATGTATATAACTGTTTTAAAAATAAACCCCAATCGTCAGATTACACGAAATGTTGGGTCTTGTAGTGATTAAAATATGACCAAAATTTCAAAGCAATCGATCCAATCGTTTAAGAGTTATTTAATTTTTTTATCCCAAATTAAATTTATTTTGCAAGAATATAAGTGAGAAAATGATAAAATAATTCTAAGGATGGTTTATAAAAGAAGAATCATTATTCTCTTAACAATATTTAACAAAAATCAAGAAAAAAAATTTAAACATTGCAAAATAATTTTGAAACATCATTTTTGAGTAAAAACAAAAAGAATAACTTTTTAATCACTGCCTGCAAGAAAATTATTTTTTATATCTAGAAAGCCAGCATTTCTTTTAATGTAAAAGAAGAAAATGTTGAGATAGTACAATTTAGGACGGAGTGAGTCCCATTTTTTTAAGTTGATAACGTCTTAGATTATAACAACTAAGAGGTTTATGGGTCATCTCTAAGAACATGCAAGCCTAAAAAATGTGGTCCTCAAAATCGGCCGGCTTTGAAACTATCGGTAGCAGGGAGAGGGAAGGAGCTGTTAACTGTATCTCTAGTTGTTGTTTATGGATTTTGACGTTTCTTTTTTAATTTGTATATACTTTTTGTGTACGTTACGAATAAATATAAAATTAATAAATAAATCATCTACTTTGTGGATATTGGTTTTTTTAATGCGTTGCATTACATTTTCTTGCTACACATACTGGGCATACAGCTTTTGTCGAAAAAGGTTGATTTCATACCCACATTATGAAACTTGTCCTTATCGATACAACTATAATGCTAATATGTTATGCTGAAAAGCTTACCGAAAATTTTTCATGACAAGATATTTATGTATAACCATTTTTAAGCAAATATTAAAAAATTGATTTTTTACTTCAAAACCACTCTTTTTAATGATTTGGGTGATTAAAAAAAATAAAGTTATTCTTGTGATCTATTTGAAAAACACTTACTTTAAGCGTAAATTGCAAATACACAACGAAAATGGCAGAAAAAAACCAATTATAGCGTTTTTTGAGCCATTTTTTTAATAGGTTGGACATTAGATGTAAAAAACAAAAAATACAAGATAAATGCAGTAGCACCCCTAGAATTGTCCTCTGGGGGGGGGGGAGTTTGGCTGGGCACCGAAATTTTTTTATGCTACCTCCCCCATTTTAAGCCCTTAAAATTTGTAAATAACAGTGTCGAAATTAAAAAAAAGGTCGAAAAATTTTTCACAGATATCTGAAACTTAATACATAGGTGAGGGTTACTAGATGACGAATAGATGAAAAAGTACTCGTATTTAAATTACCAATAGGAACGAAGTTACGGACTATTTTGACGAAAATGACATGGAAGGTTTTTTTTTAATGTGAGCCAATGTTTTTACCAGCTATCCAATGATTTTACGTACAAGTCTGTAGCTTGAAAAATATAGAATTTATTACAATTGTTTATAAGTAAAAACCATACTCATTTTTCAAACGTTTATTTTGTAAATAATTTTGATGAGAACGTAATTTGCATTTAACTTCTGAGAAAGTTTAAGTCTTAAAGATCCTACGAAATTAGCTAAATGTGTCTATCATCATTAATAGAGCAAGTTCAATAGTTAATAGTTAAAAATATTTAGCCTCAGGGATTAAGGCTGTTTTATCGGTGCACCAAAATTTTTTCTCTGTTATTTACCGACGAAATGTCTCAAAATTTGGACATGTTATACGAAATTATATTGCCTTTAAACTGATGGTTTTACTTTTTTTATTTTTTTGAATTTTCTGTTGAAAAATTGGATTATACTGTTTAACGTTCTATTATAACCAAACTTTTCACGCCCATCAGTTGAAAGAGTTTTTTTTTCTGTAATCGTTGATTCTTTTTTCACCTTTCTGTGTCCAGTAATAATCGAGAAAAGCGTAATCAAACTTTGAAGAAAATTGCTAAAAAATACTGAAATCTAATAGTGAAACGTGTTCCTTATCATTGTCGCTGAGGTTGATCCTTATCGCATTAGTGACGTCAAATCACATGAGCGTACGGTACGGTCTTATTTTTATTTCTCTATGGGTACGGTCAGTTAGTTCGCTTGAATTAGAATCCATTTTAGTTCTTTCATTCTTGTATTTTCTTTATCAACTTGCTTAGTTTTTACAGTTTACAGTATTCTTATTTATTTTGAAAACATTGAAATTATTTAGTTTACGTGTATGTTAAGTAATATATTATTAGTTTAGTGGTATAAGTTAAAAGTTCTTTAGTTTACGCGTATTTTTAAGTATTACATTAGGTTAGTGATATAAGTTATAAGAGACAAGATAAAAAATGAGTCCCAGTAAACGTCCTATGTCAAGGAAAAGGAAAGCAATTGCACTGCTTTAGTATTTATTATTTATATTACAACCGTTTTTAAAAGCTTTTATTTAACTTCATGCAACTTTTCTAATATGGAGATTATCAAAGAAAAAATGGACGGATTGATAAGTACATTGACTTTTAAATGTCAAATGTGGAATATTGAAAAGGAGATAGCAACATAGGATTCTGGTAACAATTCACTGAACTTGAATGGTTCTGGTTATGCAGACATACAGCAGCAGCACGCTGCATTAAATATACCTGTGATTTCCTACAGGCAGTATGCAAAACATACGGAAACAGTTGCAGATATCATCGGCCAAACACCTTGTGATTCCTTAGAAGAGGCTGGACGGGAGGAATTAGCTTTAGCCAAAGAAATTGGTGAAGTACATTCCGACGGAAATGAGTTAATAACCGTTACAGCTGATGGTGCTTGGTCAAAAAGATCGTATAAAGTAAACTACGATGCTTCTTCAGGTGTAGTACCTGACGTTGTAAAATTTATTAAATTAGTACGCCTTTGATGGATAGGACATGTAATTAGGCGAGATGAAGATGAAACGATCAGAAAAATTTTCGACCGAAGAGGACCAGTGGGAAGACGATCCAGAGGAAGACCAAAACTTAGGTATCAAGATAACATAGAGGATGATCTAAAATCCATCAGAGTTAAAGCATGGAGAAAGTTGCCAGAGGCAGGGGCGAATGGAAGATTGTTCTGAAGAAGCCTTTGGCTCATGACGAGCTGAAATGCCACTGATATGATGAAATAACTATCCACGATTTGTGTTTTATTCATCAATTGGATACTTTTCTTATGTAACTGCAACCCATAAATATATTAAAATAATGTATATTCCATTCAGAGAACTTTTTCCTCGCAGTGCGTCGCCTCGAAATACTTGCCAGATAAATACATTTACTATTATGATGGTTTCGCGGGTACCAATTTTTTATAGATAAATAAAAATATTTTTTGTTTAATTTTTATTACGCTAATATCAGTTTTCTCTAACAAATATTAACAAAATATTAATTATATATTAATATTAATATAACAAAATTTAAATTTATTATAAATAAACACCATGGTGTTTTTTGCAGTCACGTTTCACAAATTTTTATTTAATACTATGTTTAGCTAAGACATATAAATTAAAAATGTGATTATTTCTTTTTAAAACATTATCTACGATAATTAATCTAAAAAAAAGTATTCCGACAAAACTAATTTGAATGGAGAATAATGCATTTATTTTAAACAACCCGTGGGCCGGCGCCACTGAATAAACATCCAAACTATTAGAACGCTATTAGGAAGTCACGTAGGGTCTGACATAGCAGTGTAGAAAAGTAAGTGATACGCCCACTTCAAATCGCAGTATGCTATAACTGCGAAAACAGCCTTAATAATTAATAAAATTTATAAATTAGTGCAAAAAAACTGTTTTTTTGCAAATATCTCCGTAAATTATTTATCAAATTTTAATTTTAAAAACGGGAAAATAAAGATATTCGTGATATAAAAAAATATTGTTTATGTAAAATATAAGGGAAAAAAACTTATAGACAAAAAAAATTTAGTTTAAAATATACATAAACAATCACATTATTAGTTTCTTAACGACAATCTGAGTGTTATTTTAATATCAAAGTAAAAAGTTTAGTCAAAGTTTACCACGAGAACCGGCTTAATATAAACAAAAGAGTAAATTGTTCAAATACAAATGAAATTTTTTATTTATTGAAACATTGTTAGATATTTGTCAAGTTTATATATCCTGAAACGCAACGGTATATCAATTTGTTTATGTATATTTTAAACTGACTTATGCCATATAAAATCAAAATCGCCTTGCATACATGGAAACTAATTTGTGAACTTTCACCTCATATTTTTTGTTTTTTAAATTCGATGTCCAACCTATTGAAAAAAGGCCTCGAAAACGTTAAAATCGGATTTTTTCGACATTTTTAATTGTTTATTTGTATTTTACGTTTAAAGTAAGTATTTTACGAAAAAAACACAAGATTATTTTTCGTCTTCGAATAACTCAAAGTATTTAAAAATATTAATTTTGGAGCAAAAAAACATTTTTTTTTAAATTTGATCGAAAAGTATTAAATAAATAATAAGTGATATATAAATAAATAAATAAACATTAAATAAATAATGTCAAAATTCTTAAATTTTTTATTTTAGATTGTTATTTTTAAAGCAATGTGTAGAAATATTTGAATAGGATAATTTGTTTTTTTCATAAAGTCTATTATAAATATATTATTTACAAAGTTTATTGAGGAAGTATATATTAGACATAAATATTTATGTTGTATAATAAAAATTACCGTAAATATTACTAAAAAAAAAAGAAGAAAAAAACAGAAAAAAAGATATTTGAACAAATTAAATGGTTTATTTAACAAGCAGGCCGATTTTGAGGACAACATTTTTGAAGCTTTGTGAACGAATCCATTAAAATGCTATCTTTTTTAATTTTGAATCAGATGACCCTAATAAGATCTCTTAGTTGTTATAACCAAAGTGCCATCAGTTAAAAAAAAAGGAATAACTTTGTTACAAATTGTTCTAGGTAAATTTTTTTTCTTTTAAATTTGTAAAAAAATACGTTTTTGTAAAATATTTTGTAATGTTTAAAATTCTTTTTCTTAATTTGTTTTAATAATGTTGACAGAATAATTCTTTTCTTTCATAAACTATTCTTAGCATTACTGTAACTTCATCATTTTCTGACTTATATTGTTGCAAAAAAAATTAATTTGGGATAAACAAATTAAATAACTTTTAAACAACTTGATCGATCACTTTATAATTTTTATCATATTTTAATCACTACAAAAACCAATATTTCGTGTAATATGACGATCGTCTATGAATTTTATTTTTTTAAAATATCAACATTTACAAAAAACCGATATTTTTTACTTATTTTGTAAATTCTAAGCAACATATAAAAATAAGAACATTTGAAAAACGTCGTTTTCAAGGTTTTTATATGACATAAATTTCTTACTCTCAAATTTGTTTCAAATGCCTTACTTTTTGCTGATAGACAAAAAAGCGTAAATTAACCGTTTTTAAATTTAATTTGTTAATAACTATCAACGTCTATACTACTCAAAACAACTGTCGTTTGCCTGGCCGGACGAATGTCACAAAAAAAGCTTATTGCCTTGAGTTATAAGTACTTTTGAATTATTCTTACCAATAAATTATCTATCTATCTATAATGTGATTGATTCTTCTTTACTGTTGAATCAAAAATGTATTGAGTTCTTCTGGTCAATGAGGTCAAATGAAGAACATATAATCTCCACCATACTATCAGTTTTTGGTCATGTCTCTACACGAGGTTTTGCTCGAATTCTTTCATGAACCTATATACTAATAACGGAAATATCGAAGAGGCCATGGCGAATTCAAAATCTTATTTATAAAAATCATTGTCTAGATGAATATATGTGTTGTCTATGCGTAGTGTTAATAGCTCCGTTGTAGCTCATACATTCAGTTTGGTTTTTTTTACTTTTAAAGTTTTTTTTCAAATGCACATTTGTGAAAAAGCTGGTAATACCAAAACTGACTAACTTGCTAGTTTTTGCAAAAGTGCTGTGAAGGTAACATGCTACAACCCATGCCGCTGTAAATTGTTTTTTCTACTCTCTTACTAGTAAATTGTATATTACCTACTATTTGGATGCTAAGTAAATGCATCATAACTGATACTGGCACGTAATGACTAGCACGTAATAAAAAAAATTACGCTTCAGTTTTATAAAAATGTGTAATATCACATAAGCCTCGAAGTCAGTTGGTCGAGTTACCATGGAAACGAATTAACGTTTCCATGGTAACGTTATTTTGACAGATTAAAAATTATTAAACTGTCAGTGTAAATATCGTGGTAATTTAATTTTTATTTTTATAAACGAAAATAATGGTAGAAAAAGTATAGTACACAACTTGAGTTGTAAGATTATTACATGCTTGTAAAATTACTGCGCTCGCCGCTACGCGGCTCGCGCGCAACTTTTTTACTCGCATGTAATAAGCTTCTTACAACTCTCGTTATGTAATATACTATTAAGGGGTACGTTTGGCACTCTTTACAGCTGCGGTGTCCTTCGATAGAAGTGTTTAGTGTAACTAAACTATTTAATTGATGATGTTTCTACATAAAAAATCATCAATTATCAAAAGTTCCCTCGACTAAATTTTTGTCGGTCGAGTATCGAAATAACCTGTATAAGTATAATTCAAAATCGACGCTTCACTGTCTAAACCAATAATTAAGATATTAAAATTCTAATAATGTTTGACTTATAAATAATCATTTTATTATTTAATAAATTACAACATAAATCAATTAATTTTTCCGCTACTTGATTTGACGGGATTTCCATTCTTGCTTCCACGAAGTTTGAATTGATGGTTTATTGCGACGAGAGACAAACTTTCAGAGAGTTGCAAATTTGTGGAGACGATATTTGTTATGTCTCATCAGATGACCAAGGTATTCCAGGTTTTTCTTCTTCAATATAAATCATACTGCTTGTTGCTTGTCGGTTTTTCGCAATATGTGCTCATTAGTAATGTACCTTATATATCCAGGATATTGGGAAATTTTTGGATAGGCTACATTTTATACGACATATTTTGATTTAACCTTTAAATCAAAATTCAATAGTTTTCGTGAAGAGGGTAAGTATCAAAACCCATTTTGTATTATTTAAACTCGTTAAGAATATCCACATCTCTTACATAATGACTGCGTAACGACACAATCGGTCCAAAAACACAAGACACTATTTTTTGCAAATTTTTATTTGTCTATTTTTCCAGGTTCATCGACGTTATTTTCATTTGAAATAAATTGCAACTTTATTTTAAATACGACATGTTAGGTGTATACATATTATACCCCGCGGTTTTTGTGTGTTACTTAAAAAGTAGTAGAAGAAACAATAAATAAAAAAACATAAAACGATAAAAAATGAAAACTTGCTCTCATTATTATTAATTAAGAAATGCCTTTAAATTTATTTCTTAGATTCCATTTAAGCTTCAAATTGTCCTAAAAGTGCTCTTTTATATGAAATCCTACCACACGCTTGTACATGTCACGAATTATTAAGGACTAACCGTACATAGATGGCATTTATGTACCACAATAAAGAAAATATTCCTATTACGGTGACTTAGAATATACCTAGTGTTTTGTTTAACACAAATAATCTTTCCAAAGGTTTATCCGTTATCAACACAGCAACGGAAGAAATCCAGGAATGTTAAATATTCACTTATATTAATAACTAAAGATAAATTCACATTCAGATGGCAGCGTTACAGAGATAGGCCTGTACTTTCTATATGCCAGAAATAACTACATTGTTGTCAGTTTTTAATCATACCTACAATCGTACGTTATGGGCCGGCTCCTATAAAAGAATTATAATTTCGGAAATATTTATGAATGTGAAACGGAAAAATACTACATTTTTTTAATTATATAATTTTTTCTGTTGGTATTTTAAAAATAGAAAGTTATATTTCGGAAATCTGGTATTTTCGGAATTATATCTTCTGTTCAAAATTGTTTACAATTCGTGGAAATGAAATAATTATTTGTATAATCCGTTTTTGATCTTAATGTCCTTTTAATGACACATTTTTTTTATAGTCGGTCAGATAGCCAAGCGGGCTGGGCGGCCGGATTCTCACTCGCTTTACTGCTAGTGGTTCAGCGGATGTGAGTTAATTCCCCAGCTCAGTGTACAGAAACCAAAAAGGCTAACGCAGCAGCTTAAAATTCTAAATGAATCTGCGGTTTAGACTAGAATATGCTGGTGTCTGATCGGCCTATGGTGGAGCAGTACGGCAAGAGATAAGGGCTTGCGGCTTGGTGATACTCCTCCATAGATCCCTACCGGAAGGGCGTGTGGCGCTTAAATACAGGATATATATTATATAGAGACAGTACGGCCTTGATTAATTGAAATAGTAAACTGTAAAGCAAATAGAATATAAAAAAGGCCAATTCGTCCCTGTATACATCCTTAATTGAAAACATGTTTTCTAACAACAGTAACTCCCTCAATACCTATGAAATTATAATTTTCTAATAAATTGCATTAATGATGCTGCAATTAAATCTATTCCTCAATAAAAATAATTTACATCCAAAAATCTAGATTGAAATTCTTATGGCGGGTAATAATATTCCTAGTTTAATACTTAGGGCTAGTCTATAGAAAAATCTTCAAAAAAAATAATATAAAAATAATACTTCTGATAGAATTATACCTCATCGTAATTCTTTAGTAACTAGAAGAGTATGAAGTCGTTGATAAGTACCTTCTCGAATAATATCTCATCATTATATATAATTAATCTTATAATTAGTACCCCAATTAGTGCTGTATAAATAAAACCATTTAATTAGACCTATAATTGTTAATATAACCCTTAAAGCCCCTAATAACGGTCATGATAAAAAATCCACTAATCTAAAACAATTTTTAATTGGAGGTGATCAATTGGCAACATCGCACTTAAAGAAGCACTTAACGATAACTTAGCAACGAAATAATATTCCATTTATCAATTTTGCAGAGACGCACCAACAAAAATTTTAATTATTTATTTAAACACAAGTAATTACGTAAAAATTAAATCTAATTTATTATTAATAAATATGACACATGATAATTGTTAAATTATCATGTGTCTTTTAACAGGTACCTTATAGTTGTCTATCAAATTAAAGTAAAATTTTATTCTTATTAGGGAGTGCCTAATACAGAGCTTCAAAAAACAGAAAACTTTGGAAATCACTAATTTTTTCATTAGACTAAACAATCTAAAATTTTAACATAGGATCTCATCATTACACTTCATTCTCTATTTATTCTCTAATTGCTATGTGCTATAAATATTACAGTTGTTTTTTTTAACTTCATTTAACAGTTTTCCTGTGTTTATTTGTTTTATATTCTATATAAATTAAAATGAAGTAAGTTAAACTATTATTATGTATATGCGTGTATATAGTAATGCATTTGTTTATTTCAGTAAATTCTCGAAATATGAAATAAAGATGGCACTAACTACTAAAGAGTTAATAGCTTTGTTAGAAGAAGACTCAGATGGTGAAAATCCTGTCTCACTTAATGACAATCTAATAAATTTATTGTCAAATTTCTTTTTGTTTATTGTATCGTCCGTTAATGGTTAAATACTATAAAAAGAATAAACTTACCTCAAATTTACTTTACTTACCTCAAAACTATTTTAAGGTTAATAAAGTCTATTTTTAATAAATATATTCTCAAGAAATAGACCACACTATGCCTATGCACATATATGTATAATGTGGAACGGATAAACTAAAACATCATATTTATCTATATATATATATATATATATATATATATATATATATATATATATATATATTTCTCTATATATATATATATATATATATATATATATATATATATATATATATATATATATAAATATAGACCATCGAAATGTGTTTTAAATTATTTAATGAACTTGTCTAACTATACGCTCGTGAATCGCACCAATTTATATTGTTATGGGTTCAAATTTTATGGGACTATCTTTTTCACTTATCGGCAAATCATAAACAATAAAAATGACCCCGGTAAGAATTTACTTTTGACATTTACCATGGTTGCCGTTAACTCTTAGTTCAATTGGTAGATTAGCCAACTTTAAATGAAAATTGTCGGACTTTAAGTGGTAGCGCGATTTTTATGAATTAACATTAATTAACAAAGGTTGAACAATAACAATTAAGATATTTAATATACACAATAAATTGATCTGATAAATTATATCTGACAATCTTTTGGCTCATTCATAAGACTTTTATTAAAGATATCTGCCATTTTTTCGATTAGCTGATCTGAACTATATTTTATCAGCTTTAGGTTTGCCTCCTGGTTTTTCATATCTTTTAGATCATTTTAATTTTTTTTTTTTTTAGGAAATTATTTCTAGTTTTTCTGTATTTCCTTAATGTCAAAGTCATAAATTGTTTCTTGTCAAAGTTTCTTACCATAAATTTTGGTCTGTCGTCAGTTAGCCAATTTTTGTAATGCTCTTATCATTCTTCCGTTTTTATTATCGTTACATTAGTGGAAAATTATTTATTTTTTCTTTAACTCTTTAGTGTTTTCCAGGCTTCGGATACTCTTGTTCCTCCCATATACTGCCTATTTAGGAGCAGTTGCTGTACAATATGTGATTTTTTTCTTTTCGATACATTTGTTTTCACGTCTATTTTTCACCAAGCATATATTTCTCTATCTTTTCCGTCTTGTGAAACTAATCACATTTGATATGCTTTCGTTTGTCTTCTATCACTATACTAATTCTTCTGACCACCATTCTGGGTGTTCCTTTTTTTTCCTCTTTTCCTAGTGATTCCTTTACTGCACTGTGAATTGATTCTTTTCCTCGTATAAAATCTCCCTCTTCAATGTTATTTATTTTTGCAACCATTCTCCATTTATATAGAAACTGTACTGACTTAGCAGACTGTGTAAATTGTATTTGGATGCTTTGAGCTTTTCTTCTTTTCGATGTTGGCTACCTTTGTTATGTTGTTTTCGATACGCAATGTATGTATTGGTCTTTACCAGAAAATGGTTTGATCCACACCGGATCAACTAGTAGGTACCCTTAAGTCGTTAATTATTAACTGTGATTTTTGCGTTTGAATCACATAGTTAATAATGCTTTTCTGATTTTTATGTGGTTGATACCACGTATATTTATCAATAGATTTGTGTTGGAAGAAACCATCCATAAATCTATCAATCTTTGACCAGTATCCCTTTGAGTATTTTCTCCATATTTGCCAACTGTTGTTGGCATTTCCCATTCCTGTACATTAAGATCTCCTAAAATAAGCTTTTATTTTGTGATAATTATGTTTAGTAGAACTGGTATCAATTTTTCATAAAATTGTTCCAACGTTTTTATTCTTTCGTTTATCTCATTCCAACACTTAATGTTTCAACAAAATGTTTCTTTTTGTATCATGAGGGTGCTCGAACTGAAGCGGATCATTATATGCATGGATAGTCATGGTCATGGGGGCTCATAAATCGGACCTGATTTTTTTCACTCTGAATCAGGTCCGGTTTCTTTGTTAAATGTAAAATTAAATATTTGTTCAAAAAAAAATTAATGTTTGCAGAAAAGGTAAGTTTTTTTACATCGATGGTTTATTTTGCTAAACTTTTAATTCATAGTCAAATTTAATTTTTTTATTAAAAATTAAGTGACAGTGCGAGGAAAAAAATAAATATTGCATTTTAGTTGTCTATTTGTCTAATTTATAAAATTCTTATTAGAGTTTTCAAAAACCGCATACAGGAAGTTTTGCTACGAACAAAACGAACAAATTTTCCAAGTAGATACTGTTATTACCGTACCTGATTTTTTTCCAGTTTGAATAAAATAGTTGATTAGGTAGTAGTCTAACGTTTGGTAAGGTATGAGACACATCGAACTTACCGTTCAAAATGTATGACAAATAGAAATTTCAGTCAAAATTCAGGACTCACCCTGTATATTATTAAACAATGGTAGCAAACACTTTTAATGGTCATTTGTTATTCCCACCTCGATACGAGGTATATAGGAGTGTGTACAGTTCCTCATGTCTCACCCTGTTTGATGAGAAACTCATAATCCACTCTGTTAAGTCATTATCAACATTGATTTTATACCTATGTAATTTAAAAAGTGCCGCTAAAATGTTGCTTCACTTGCGCATGGTAAGGGTATAAATTCTTTTGAAATTAAGGTCTAAAGACAGTAACTGCGTAGTTACCTAAATTATAGATGCATGCCCGGGCCGTAAGGGCCGGGAATATCAGAGGATAAGTGACTTACACTGTTCAGTAGTGTTCAGGGTTTCCTATTCCCTTTTCCAATGAAATTGTGACGTCACAGTCAAAGACGCACCCTATTGACGTATTCAGAGTACTAATCAAATATTATATGTTTGTCATTTGTCATAGTCATAAGTCAATTAGCACGTCAAATTTCCGAAAACAATCTGATTTGTGAACAATGTTTTATTTGATTGCTAATATATTTAAGTTAACTGCAAATGAATTGAGGATCAAACCAATGTGTTTTTCTTAATTTTCTCACATGTTTTGTACCTACATATTTCGTTGCAAGTGGCAAACTTGCTTTTGCTGTCTTCATTAATTTGATATGACGTTAGAGGATCCTTTTTTTGTCGTTAAAGAGTAAGCAAAAAGAACCGTTGCATGCTCATTTTATAGTTGTAAATAAAGTTTGAACCACATTTGTTTTGCAAAAGCAAATTAATGCATGAGGAGTGTATAGGTAAAGATTCATTTTTTATTTTTGTACATTTGCTTTGTAGATGTTCCAAACCAAACTAGATTTTAGGCCAAACTACTATATCCCAGTCTTAAATAGTTTTCAACCAAGCGTTCTGTACATATACTGCCAAAGGCCAGCTATATTGGCTAATTTGGAAGTTCATATTTTAATTCATATTAGTTTTGATGGAGGAACCAGTCAAGAAAGTTCTAATCTGCTAATACTGGCAGTAAAATATTTTATAAAAAATGTTACTCCATAATCGATAAAAGAGAAGTACATTTTCAGAACTCATAATATGGATAAATTTCAAAGGATTTGATATAAGTACCATATAGGGTAATGAATAGTAAAAAACAAATCCTTATAATTATATACAATAATAACAACAAACAAACAGAACTGTATCCAAATAATTTAGTCTACTTAATATTGTTCTGAAGCTATTTTATTTATTATTTACTATCTTTAATGGGAATTAACCACAATTTCAGTTTAAAAAAGGTATATTTTGATTTTTCCAGTTCCACTTCAGAAATCTTTCTCAAAATACAAATTCAAAAGAACATTTTCTGAAGTGGAAATCGAAACATCAAAATAAACATTTTTTAAACTTTAATTTTGACATTAAGTCCCAATAACGATAGTAAATAACAGTCTACTTAGCTTAGAAAGTTATTGGAGGTTAGATAAAAATCTTAGGTGAATACCATACTAGGAACAAAGGGGCAATTGAAAAGAAATAGGGTTTTTAAACCAGTCTTACAGTTTAGTTACATTGAAAACTCAATAAAACTGATATATGTGAATATTGTTTACCTTCTAATTTACAAATAATAAATACTAATCAGAACTAAGCAAAAATCTTCATGAAAACTGCTGTTTCTTCACTGTATCAATAAAAAAAAATAGAAAATCATATATAAAAGCATTCTGTTTTGCTGTAAAAAACTGTGATTATAAAAATTGCACAAAATTATTGTGAATCAACATGAAATGTCAATAATAAGATAAACTATTAATATATAAGATAAGAAGTGCTGATGACTAATATAAAGTGCTAATATATTAGTTTTAACTAAATCTTATAGAACACATAGTTTGGCCTAAGCCTTGTTTAGTCCATAATGTACATTGTAAATACATTGTGAATGACTAATAATTACTTTTTGTTTTAAAGCGAGGTTTTTAAAGCCTTAAACAAAACACGAGGTTTGTTTCTTCGATGGAGTGAGCTACAAGAAGATGGTATCTGTTGTACAAAGGATGAAGTTGAATGGACCAACACGGAATTAAAAAACTCCCTGAGAAGCATAGAGTGGGATTTGGAAGATTTGGAAGACACCATTGATATCCTTTTTATAAATTGTTTAAAAACTCTTTTTCTTCTATACATATTATTTTATTACTTGGGTATAAATTTCTTAATTTCTTCTCTACCAGAAGAGTGGGTAGGCTTAAAAAATCAGAATATAGATAAAAAGACTTAGAATAAATTCTGAAATCAGTACCTATATGGTTACGTTATTATGTATGTTTCTGCTTTATTTAGTTTTTTTTTGTTTTTATTACTCTTTTGGAATCATGTACAGTTTCTTTGTTGCTTTTCAAAAATATTTTTACTGGTTTAGGTAACAGTTACAGGATGTTTTATCCTAACAGAGGCCTCTCATAAGTATATGCCAGGTATTGCTAACCTAAGAGTGGTGATTAAGCACCCACATAGACATATAACTGACTGTTGCAATCCACTGTTTCCTTAGTATGACAGAGAAAGCTGACACAAAGCAGTTCTCTTTCTAATAGGCCACATTTATCGACCATGTGACCTAAACGACCAATGGGAGGTCACATGGTAGATAAACCCTGTCCATTAGAAAGATGCAGGGACTGCTTTGCATCAGTTTTCTCTGTCACACTGGAGGAATGGGCCTTCATTGCAGTGAGTCTATTTGTTATATATGTCTATGAGCACCCATTCATATTAAATGTAACCTAAACCAACCTATGCAATGTGTTGCCATATCTTGATTTTTAGTATCTCTAATTCAGTCTCAACTCCATCTAATCACTTAATTTGCAGTCAGCCTCTGCTTCTTCTTCCTATAGTTTTTTCTGTCATTAGTTTCTTAGCAATTGTATTGTCTGGCATTCATATTATGTGTCCAGCCCATTTGTCACTGTGTTTTAATGAACATTACAACATCTGGTTTATTAAAGAGTTGTTATAATTCGAAATTATATCTTTTGATCTCTACTTCATTTTTCGTGGAGTATTTTACACTTGAATATTCCCAAAAGTCTTTAATCTTTCTGCCTTATAGTCCATAAAAGAGTAAAGTTTGTGTAACCTTCTGGCTAAGGTCTAGTGTTAGGGCACTAGGCAAACAGCACAAGCACCCCTAACATGACTTAACGACTACTTTCATAGCCGGGACCGACGGCTTTACATACCCTCCGAAGCACAGTGGCAGCTCAGTTAAAAATTGAAAATTTTGTTGGTGCCGGGATAGGCCATGTTTCCACCACATATGTGAGAACCGGCCTCAGCAGTGTTTTGTATGTAATAATTTCTATATATAATAAAATAGTTCTTCTTTGGATATTTTTTGTATGGAATTATTTTTTGGAGCCCATAGTATACTCTATTTGTAAGGTTTATTCATCTTTTAATTTCTTCACTTGTTTTGTTGGTGGTAGTCACTATGAAGTCAAGGTATGTGAAGCTGTCAACACATTCAAAGATATGACTTCCAAAGGCTGTTTCCTGTTCCTCATTGTTATAGGATTCTTAATAAATATTTACTTGGTTATTAGAAGCTCTGTTTGCTTCCAGAAAATTTTACTTCTGGAGTTGCCATCATTTCAGTATATTTTTTGTTACATGGGAGAAGGTCTTTTCAATATTATTATAGCCTGAAAATTTTTTCGGACATTTGATGCCTGAAGACTTTTTCTATTAGCATCTTGTTCTGCTCGATTTAGCCAACATTCCTCCAATACTATCAAAGTGCAGTATTAACCCACACAAACTTACATAATTCTATACAGGCGGGAATCCTTACTCTAAGACTGCACTGTAATATATTGTTATTGTCTATGATGCTGTATTATTTCTCCAACAGTTAATGTAGGTTATCTCCATTTTCATTTGTATGCGTTACAAATAATCCAAGATTGGTTGAACTCTAGCTCTTTCCCATAGGTGTGTATTTGAGGGATTTTAAAGTGATCTTCTTTTAGTTACTATCCTGTTTCTCTCATCATCATCCACATTTATTCAGAGTTGTTTGTCTGCATGTACTAAATAAGATACTCCCATACTCCAATATTTTGTGTGGAGATATATTTATATGTTTGCAGCCGTTTTATTATAAAGGCCTAGGATCTTGTAAGTTAACCCTCTTAAGTGCGTAGCATGTGTAATAACTTTGTGTTTAATAGTTTGGTATGTTTTTAAGTATCAGTTTTATTATTCCGAAATATTTTATATAGTTTTCTGGTTTTATGACTATATTAGATATAGTAACGTTAGGTGAAGTGTCTTTTATTTTGTGATTAACTAGTAGCTGACATTTGCTTGTGATGGAGCTTAGAAATAATGATTGCAATATTTCTGTTGCACCATGAACCAGAGTAGCGTTATCATTTGTATATTTCACCAGGTAGCAATTTGTTTCTTTATCGTTAATGATAAAGCAGCAGTAAACATTATCGTGAAAAAGAAAGAGGGGAACTTCTAGAGATATAAATGGTTCATTTTTTCAAAAATGCCTCTTATAAATATAGAAGAGACATGGACAATATACTCACAACCAAACTTATATGGAATCATCATTTATTTCTTATTATTTTAAGCGAGTTTAAAAAAACCAACCTAGAAAGTCAGAGAATGTTTATTTTAACGCAATTTAATCACCAATACATAAAAATTAAAGAAACCCATCAATTCTTAAATAATAAAATTGAAATTATTTGTAAAGTGTCCATTAAAATGGGAACAAGAAGCATGAGGAGACTATAGAATTTGGTGTAGAATCCGTAATATACTTACGCCCGTACCTTTCAAAAGCTGCTTTTGGAGTTGCGGGTGAAAAATTGTTGAGTCTCTTCTAGCTACTTTGACAATAAATCGATCTTGGCAAGCCGTTGTTACTTTTTGGCAACTTTATTTTGGTCTATTCTTAGGCGTTCCTAACTCCTGATACCTAGCATAGGTTTTTGATACAACGCCCTGTGTTTACCACTGTAGCTATGTCCCTCTGAGACATTCATTGCTCTACAAGACCAATAATCTTTCCCCTTTGCACATCCGTTAACCCCACATCATGCATATTTTCCTTTTTGAAAGCGAAAGTTTTCGCCCTAAAAGGGTTCTTCAGAGCGGCTATTCACAGTCGCTCTGAACGTGAAAATAAATCTTTTAGGTGAGAAATAAGTCTCTGAAGAGCCCTTTTAGGGCGAAATACGTATAAGCGGATACACAGACGCACTATACGTGAAATCAAATCTTAACTGTCTTTTCCTTTTATTCCGGTATACTCTTTGCGAATACTAGAAACCAAATCACTAGGTATTTTTGCTTAGTTGAGGAGATATGTTGTGGAATGCAATTTTAGATTCCCCATGTCTCTAATAACATCTTTATCAACGTCTATTTGCCTTGCAATTCTTAGAAGGCACAAATTAAAGCAGAAAGCTGAATTGGTTTCGAAAAAATTAGTTTACGGAAATAAATATTAGTTTGAAATACATGGTGATTCCATATAAGTTTTGTTGTGTGTATATATTTATTTATTTATTTATTTATTCATTCCAACGGTAGAACCATTTACAATAAAATACAAAAAATAGTAAAAAGTAAAGATCATGTACAATAAACATCAAAACAATATCAGAGATACAAGTAAACAGTTAAAATTTGTACATTAAAACGATATATCATATCACAAAAATTTTAAAAAAGTATCAGTATCACATAGTAAGTATCACATATCCAGATTAATAGTCAGATTCTTAAGTTGCCTTTTAAAAGCATTAATGTTTATGCAGAAAGGATCCAATAGGAGGTCATTGCAAGAGCTGAGCATTCTTGACAGGGGAAAATGACGAGCATAATCAGTCCTATGAAAAGGAATATGAAAGAGTGCAGTGTGTCGAGTTCTATTGCTTATAAAAATTATATTGCTTATAAAAAATGTATAAAATTATGAGGAGAAAAATTCAATTTCTAGGATCTATCAAACACACACTATGAAATGGTCAGGATATGAAAGATATTTACATGTTCCATTGGTTATTACGTAACTAATTTATTGTACCCGATATCAAAAAATAATTATTTACATTTTGTTAAATAATTATTTTTAATCTCCTGAATATGAAATTAAATACACATAAAATCTTTATCTTATCAACATCATATGTTTCAGCTCGCTGTTGTCGTCAAATTTAGCAAAAATTAAGACTGACAAAGACAAATGAGACTTTGCTTGACATGCGATAAGATTGTAAAACAAAACGATGTATAAAGTATAAACTAGTTTTAAATTAAAATTTATGAATAAACAGGATACTACAATATGTCAAATGAATAACATTCAAGCAAATATTATAATTTAAAAATTATAAAATCCTCTTGTTTTTAAAAATTTTTTTCACGTCTAAACATTTGTTTGGTTATTCCGGAAAATACCATGTCTCTTTCTAGTTTACAACAAATAAAATGATTAATTAGTTTTCAATCAAATATTACTAGGCGTCTCAAAAACGTTATAGATAATTATTAATATGATTTTCATATTCCTCCATAATTCTGTATACTCTCTACATATTTCCCCCTATGGTCCAAGTTGCTGTCATATTGAATTCGAAGTCAGCAGAAGCTAATTCAGTTATAGTATTTATAAAGTCAGTTGAAACATTTCTCTCCGACTCGATTTATAAGGGCAGTTCAATATTACATTTACCGGTAATCAAGTTAAAGTATAAATAACACGCGTCAATCTTTCAAACGTATTTGAACAATCCCTGTACTTCGTAGGAAATAGATGGAAGAAAGAGGGAATGAAAGATATATATATATATATATATATATATATATATATATATATATATATATATATATATATATATAAGGTTCTTGAACTCCTAAGTGGAGCATAGAGCTTCAGTGAAAACGCGCCATCGGGTTCTATTTTGCGCTAAGGCCTTCACCTCATTCCAAGACTTTCCTTGTTTTCTTATCTCGTCGGGAATGAAAGATACATCCCATCAAATAAATATTGGACATTGATATGTTATTCAAAATCACCAATATTTAACACGCTACTTGGAGGTCTCCTTTTAGCCGGTGGCGAAGGGTACAGATAAGAAACGCTGCCGATGCATGCCAGTGCTGTACAGCAAAAATGTTTATTATTTTACGAAGTATAATTAAATCATTACACTGTCAATATAGCCTATTGCCATTTAATTATAATTATTTTTGTTGCTTAATATGACATGTTAAAAAATATTTTATACACTTATGCACTTTACGACGGCTTTAAGTAAATTAAAATTGTCTTTTTTCTGTTCTACATTAATATATATCTGATTATAAAAATAAATGATACGCCCATGTCTGGTAATATGATATTATTCTTTTATTGTTTGTCGGCAAGCAGGTTTTTGGGTGTTTCAACTGACTTTATAAATACTATACGTAGCGTCATAACCATAATTCATAAAACAGTTGGGATTTGGGTATTACATTAAAAAAAACATGGATTACGAAATGCTGCACGTTTTACTACAAGAAGAAGATGATGACG
This sequence comes from Diabrotica balteata, assembly GCA_918026665.1. Taxonomy (NCBI): domain Eukaryota; kingdom Metazoa; phylum Arthropoda; class Insecta; order Coleoptera; family Chrysomelidae; genus Diabrotica; species Diabrotica balteata. The sequence goes on along the minus strand of OU898283.1, from coordinate 75,740,786 downwards.
ACGATTTTCTATTGTATTATTGCTTTAAAACAAATCCTACACAAACATTATACTTAACTAAAATTGAAAAAGCTCTTATGATCAATTAATCAAAATATTTTATTCACTTTTTGGGCGATCTCCATGCAAACATTTTCTTAGAGATGTGAATTTTTATAATTCGCATTTTTGCAGTCGAATGAAAAGGAATATTTAAACACTAAATCAACAAAATAATGGCTTTCTTCGTTTGTCAATATTACCATGTCGTCCAACTTCACGACGGCATTGACGGCAGTACTGTGTACTGTTCGTTCAAGTGTTCTGCCTGGCACAACTTCAGCAGTTGCAGTCAGATGTCGGAATCGGTCTCATACAAATTAATACTGCAAGGTAATGACGTCTGCCGCGGCGGAACTGCCGTCTGCAGTCGTCGGAGTCATACCTTTGACTAAGAAGATAAGATACTGCGCATAAGTCGCCACGTAATTGGAGAGTTTCACGTCCGTAATGTCAGTTTTTGTATGTATCAATAAATAATCTTCAATAAATAGTTTGGAGATATCCTTATGTGTACGATTATTGTAATTATTAAACCTCTTAACTTATTTTCGTCTAGTTTCTTCTTATAGTTTTTTAAATATTATAATATTATCTTTTATACACAAAAAAGTCATTTAATATTATTTTGCTAATTAAATAATTTCTTTACAGAATGCATACAAATCCCATTTAGCTTTAACAAGAATTTAAATTCTAGTCTCCAATGACGGCATGCGCGAACACGACCGATTTTGTGCTACGGGAAGATCTTATCTTGTTAGTCATAGTCTCATGCCTTAAAACGCTATTAACGAATGGACTGCTGGAGTGATGACGTAGATTTTATTGATATCTGTCAGTTTCCCTTTCCAAACAAACCTTGTTTAGTGTGGATAATTTGTTTTTTCGTTATTTTTTCATTTTTTTTTAACAGAATCTTTCCGCTTTTTGCAATATCTAAGTATTCTAATAGTTACTACAACAATTTACAATGTTATGTAAATAATAAGTCATGTTGTTTTATAAAAATATCAATAAAATGCATGTTTATAAAGTAAGATTAGAATTTCTTTAATTTAAAGTTTTAAACAATATTTCATAGAAATAGAACACTGAATTATGATGATATTATCGTAAAAAACACTGTACTTAAAAGAGAAAGCGAAATGTAAACTTTATAAAAATATAAAAGTCTAGAGATTGGGCATTTCAACTTTTGTTTGAAAAGTAATAATAACAATATGGCCGCCGTTACGTCACACTCCGGCTGTCCATTCTGTCTCAATTATCTCTCATGTAAAAAATTATCATGGTGATCGGTCCCGGCGAAGGGAAAGTGTATATTTTATAACCATCTTGTATAAATAGGCCAAATTTTGTTGCATTATTTCTGTCGTGTGTGTGGGATATATTCTTGTCCTAGAGAATCATACTTCTAATGTTCTTCTCAAGTGGGTATTACTATTTTAAAGGGTTGTAGTGTTGGCGTCTATAACGATTGTCAAACTTTGTCTTAATTGAAATTTCTGTTACTCAGATTTATGATCCAGAATATTTTGCGACGTAGGTTTCAGAGTATCCTGCGTTAATATAAATGATCAAACATCTTTGATGGTTTTTCAACATTCTTTGTTGATTCTAGGTAACACTTTAATCTGTGACCTATATATTAGATCGGTACTCACTCGACGTTTAAGTAAAAGGTTTAAATGGAATTGGGCAGGCCATGTAGCGAGAATGCATGACTCACAATGGACGATCAAAATTATACATTGGAGGCCAAGAGCAGACAAACATAGTAGGGGAAGACCACCTACACGTTGGGCTGACGACATCAGATGTATCCTCCCAAAGAAGGAGTTTAAGGGAGGCCTGTGTCCAGCAGTGGACGTGATAAATCAAGGCATGATGATGATGACTCACTCGACGTACCGCAGTCGTTCGGATGTAATTAGTGTAAGGATAATAATGCCGACTTAGCAACAATCAAACATACTGAAAATTATTCTTGTATATAACATGTAACTGGCTATAAAAAAATACTTTGTTATTATCATTATTCTGTTATTATCTATCATGTTATCAAGGAACCTTGTTCTGGGTCTTCCTCTTCTTCTCTGGCCAATGGGTCTATCAAAGAGCGTTTTTCTAGCTGGGTCACCCTCAGTATCCACCTTAGACGTCCTATTTTAATATCTTTTACGATAACAACTTTCTGGTGTATTCTATAAAGTTCGAAGTTGTATCGTCTTCTCCACATTCCATTGTCATTCACTGCTCCATAAATTCGCCTTAGTACTTTTCTTTCGACACATCCTAACATGTCTTCATTATTAGAGTCCATGTCTGTGAACCATATGTTAGGACTGGGCGTATCATTGTTTTGTAGAGTTTTATTTTTGTATTTCTGGATATAATTGTGGATATAGGGAGTAGATTGAGCCCAAAATGGCATTTGTTGGCCGTGCAAATTCTGCGGTAGTATTATTTTCAGTGTTAATGAGCGCTCCCAGGTATAAAAATTCGTTCACTGCTTCGATGACGTCGTTTTCAATAACAAGTGGTCGTAGGATTTGTGGTTGCGTGCTTATTTTCATATACTTCGTTTTGTTTTTTATTAAAAACCATTTTTGTGGCTGATTCTTTTAATTATAAATACGCATCTCGTACAGCGTTCCCCTTTCTCCCAACAATATCGATATCATCAGCATAGGCCACGATTTGAATTGATTTATTATATATTGAACCAGTGGTTGTGATTTGTGACATACGTATTACTTTTTTCAGAGCCTGATTGAAGAGTATACATGAGAGAGAGAGAGTCACCCTGGCGCAGCCTGTTATTTGTTTTAAAAGGTTCAAACGGTTCCCCCTGAATTCGTACTCTACATTGAACTATTTCAAGAGTTAATTTTGTTAAATTTATTCTATTCACAGATTCGTAGGCTGCTTTGTAGTCTATAAATATGTGATGAATATCAATGCCATATTCCAGTGTTTTTGCCAAAATTTGTTTCATCGTTGCGTTCAGTCTGATGAATTGTCGATTTACCACTTCTGAATGGTATTTTTCTACTATCCGTTCTGCATATGGTACCATACGGTGATATAGTACTGTGGAAAATATTTTATAAGCTGCATTTAGAAGTATAATTCCTCTGTGGTTGGGATTTCTGTGTCCATATTTCTTTTATAAGCTGCTGTAATGCCATTATGGTATCATGGCCACCTTCTTTATATAGTTCAGCTGGGAGATTATCTATTCCGGGTGATTTGTTTCTGGCTAGTTTTTTAACTGCATCTTCAAGAATCGTTGGAGGTACCTCTTCCCCCTCGTCTGTTCCATTTACTTCATCTCTTTCGTCTTCCAGGTTTTCTTCTTCTTCTTCCTCTATAATAAGTGCTTGCTTAAAGTATTCCACCCATCTATTCAAAACATTTTTCCTTGTTGTTAATAGGTCTGACTTCTGCATTGTCTTGTGGTTGCCTTGAATTTTTTTCTGTTGATGTTAACTCTCTTATAGAATGCTCTGAATTCTTTCTGAATACTTTGTTCTAGTCATATCTGAAAATATTTTCCTGTCTTTACGTTTATCTTTCATTTTACTGTTTAACTATTCTTTTTATCTTCGTATTACAGTGGAACTTGGTTATAGCGTCATTGAAGGGTCCAATAAAAAAATGACGCTATATCAGAGTGACGTTAAAATAGAGGTTGAGAAAAATAAAATTTTAATGAGGGAAAATATTATTACAGCATTATTGGGTATAGTAGATATATTATTTGTTAATTACTCTGGGCCTAAACATGATAATTTAACGTAGTTTACGATATACCGAAAATATAACATTTACTTAAGTCAAATTTAAAAAACGAAACATATTATGTATGTATATGAATCTTACATTGTGTAGAAAAGTTCTATTGCTGAAAAAAGTCCGTTATTTTCTTTTGCACAACCCTTTCCGAAAAATAAAGTTTTTCTGTTGTTTCCTTAATAAGCTGAGCTGCTTCTTTGGTATTTGTGGATGCGGATATGGTCTCAGCAGCTCTCATTGCTTCTTGGATTGTAGTACAAGCAACGATGTCTTCTTCTTCAGCTTCATCGACATCCATTTCCACGTTTTGCACCAGTTCAACAATTTCTTTATCACTTAGGACTTGAAATGTTTCCACCTCATCGTCTACTGAAATGTAGGAGTCAAGATCAGTTCCGAACGCTCCCTGATTCACATTAAATTTTTGTATCCACTCTGACAAAGGCATTTCGTCATCATCAACGTCCTCAACATTGAGAGAAGCTACAGTCAATTTTGCTTGACGAAAACACTTATGAATTGTCACTGACGTAACCGCACTCCACGCATTGTCTAAAAACTGAACAACATCCAGGATGGTAATTTTCACAGGTTCTTCATTATCCATACAAAAAATCATTCTTTTTAAAAGCTGTTTTCGATAATGGCACTTTAAACTTCTTATGACTCCCTGGTCCATAGGCTGCAAGACACTCGTGCAGTTGGCTGGTAAGAACACTAGATTTATATTGGTCAAATTAAGTTTGGGATGGGCTGCACAGTTGTCAACCAGGAGAAGAATTTTTCTTTTTTTGAGAGTTCCTTGTCCCACCTTCTCAATTCTTCTTCAAAAATAGCAGAAGTCATCCATGCTTTTTTATTGGCTGTGTAGTTTACAGGTAGTGTTTTAATGTTTTTGAAACATCTAGGATGTAAACTTTTCCCAATAACCAAAAGCTTTCTTTTCTCTGTACCTGTCATATTTGCACAAACAAAAGCCGTCACTCTTTGCTTGAAAAGTTTTCCACCGACACATTTTTGATTTTTGAAATTTAAAGTTTTGTCTGGCGTTAATTTATAAAAGACACCTGTCTCGTCACCATTAAAGATATCTTCATCTTTGTATGGTTGCCTTTGTTGTGGCCATGTGTTTTGTAACCAGTCACTTGTTACGTTCTCGTCCACACATTTTGCCTCTCCAACAATTTTCGAGAAGGAAATTGAGTGCCTGGCTTTAAACCGATCTAACCAGCCGTTAGAGCATGTGAAATCTTCACAAAACAATTTTCCGAACTCTGTAGCTTTCTCCTTTAAAAGTGGCCCGGACACAGGGATATCAGAACTGCGACACTGCTTGAACCATTTGAGTAGAGCTGAATCTACATCACCACGAATGCACTTCCTAATCTTTTTAACATTGTTTCCGTCCTCTTTAAAGGCTTTTAAAATTTTGTCCTTGTTTTTTATGATTAAGCCGACAGTCGAATTAACAAGTCCAAATTGCCGGCATACATCAGCAATTTTTCGACCACTTTCATTTTTTCGATAAATGCGAAATTATAGATTGTCAGGGTAACATAACTGTATACAGAAGGGATAATGGACCTTTCTTACATTCTTGGAAGGAACAAATGCCGCAAAGCCAGAAACGCATTGCACTTTATTCTTCATAAAATAAAAAAAGGATAACCTACTATAAAATTGTATGACGCTATAACCGAGGGTTAGTTTAACGCTATAACCCGGTTTTAGCCGATAAAACCGGGTTTTTAATAACGTTATAACGTTATGGAATAGTTTTTGACCGGACCTATTACAAATTGACGTTATAACCGAGATGACGTAACTACCGAGGCCGTAATAAGCGAGTTCCACTGTATATAGAAGTAATCGGGACTTTGGCAGATTTACTATGTATAAGCTCTTCGCCAACACCCTGGTATACACAGGTCGCTTGTAATGCGTCATCGAACCATATACTAGCGACTGTAAGTTCTGCCTTAGTGTGCTAAAGGTTGGCCCGTAGGAGCCAGATTGGAAGATGAAGATCTATTGGATATTCACGGTCAACAAGAGTCCTCTTTCGGGCCATCTCTTTTTGTTTCCGTGCGTATTTGAGATTATTCCGTGTATTAAGAGAAATATAGTTCTCCCTTTTATTTAAATTACTGGATTTAAACTATTTATGAAATCGGTACTTTACTTGATTGAAAGTGTAAAATTTTTCTTCTGAATAAGCTGTGTTACAGCAAAACAGTCATGAAATTAAAAACCAATGTGATTTTTGCTTTTTTTTTCTGCTTACAACTGTACTGGTGTTTGTTTTTCTTTAGATTAATTTCAATCTTATATTGAATGAGTACTTAATGTTTTTATTACTGGTTATAGGATCATAGGAAGATGCATATTTCTTGGTAGTTTTGAAGATATTTTTAAATTGATGAATGAATTAAATTATCTGGATTATCACCTAGTTAATACTTTAAGTTATAGGTTGCTATTTAATAACTATACTGGAGTTATAACGTAAATTATTCTTTTAACATTCTTCGTTTACCCTAATTATATGAATATTAATAGTTAGGTCGTGATCGTGGAAGGGCTACACTAGTGAGTATAATTTTCACCGTCTTCTCGTCCATATTGGAAACTTATAAACGTGATAAAATGTTAATTGCCGTTTATTTATCTTAATAAGAGACCGGTATCAATAACGGATTTCCTTAATTTAATATGAAAATTCACAATAATCGAAATAAAAATTTTGCGTAGCTGTTAATTTTATAACGTAAATGCATAATATATACGGTGTAGGTAAAAGTTTATGGTCGGTATAGTAGAATTTAACAGGATATCTAACACAGATATAAAATCATATTTTCAGCGAATAAACAAAAATAACAATCAGATTTTCCCTTGGTCTCCCCTGCACATTCCTCATGCACGCCCATTAGTGAAAGCCAGACGATTATTTCCGATCCAGCTTACACCTAAGTAACAGCGGCAGGGTTGCCTTATTACAGAATTGAATTAAAACATCGAATTGATTAAAAAAATTGGCGATCAGTAGCGCGGTTATATTGCCATTCAAAACTGGATGATGATATTTAAAATGAAACACTAATTGACACAAATACTGGTACAAAATTTCTTAAATCCATGAGAAATTTACAGATTCGCATTTTTATTTGACGAAATTATAACCTAATTTCCAATAAAACAAGATAATTTTGGCAACATCGCCATTCGTCCGTTCTCTTTAATGGTAAACTGCATACGAACAGGCCGAACGCTATGTTATATATTTCTTTTTGGAGGTAACCCTGTAAGTGTGAAGATAAAAATTTGATATGCCGACTGTTTATACAACAGAAGAACGGGTACAAATAATAAAATGGTACTTTGGGGGCAATTCAGTACAAGAAACTATGAATTTATTTATTATGGCTTTTGAAAATAGGCCAATACCTATAGAAAAACTGTATTGGCCATTATTCATCAATTTGAAAAGTTTGGCTGTACTAATGGCAAATGTAAAAAATATTGCCCATCAGGTCAACCTCGCGAAAAGAAAATTTCTCAAGAAAGAGAAATTAGATAAATTCAAGTTTATGCATCAAGTCAAGCGACGGACGCCGTGTTCAAGTAAACAAATTGCTGATGAAGTTGATTTGAATGCAAAAACAGAGAGGAATATTTTGAAATGAAAAAACTACCATTGTTATAAAGTGTAGACAATTCAAGAAATATTTCCTGATGGTAAATTTAAACGGATGCAATTTTGTGAAATTATGATGGGAGAGATGCCATGCAAATAATAATTTTTTGAAAAAAATTTTGTTAACAGATGAGTCCTGAATAAGCATTTGAGTGTGTCTGTGCGTACGCAGTATCCACAAAAGATGAATGTTTGGACTGGAATTTTGGGAGACCATATTATTGGTGCTTTTTTCATTGAAGGCAATTTAAACGCATCTAAATATCTTCAAATTAACTTCAAAACGAAATTTATTGCAACAAGACGGCTGTCCTGCACATAATGCAAAAGTCGTTAGAGACTATTAGCGTTATTTTTTGTTGAACGTGTCATTGGTACAGATGGTACAATAAAATGGCCCCCTAGGTCACCCGACTTAGCTCCTCTAGATTTTTATTTTTGGGGGATGCTAAAAACGAAATTGTACACGCCACTAACTTAGAGGAACTGAAGGAAAAGGTAATCATATCGGCAGATGAACTCAACGCCATGAGAAATGCGTTGGTTGTCTGTTTGAACATTTAATTAACTAAGAATTTTATTTGGTTTAGAATTTCTAATTATTTGGAATTATTTTTAATTTAAACAGTAGTGTTGGAATTATTTTTTATTTGATTTCATTTTTATAGAACAAATTTTATAATTAATACTAAATTTATCTTTTTTTGTTTCATTTTTATATAACTAATTTTTATTTTCACATCTACTACCTCCAAAAAATCTAAACAAAGATATGGTTTCAAAGATATACCAAATAATATATATTTTTAATTAAAAGACGTAATTTTTCGTCCAGTTTAAATTTAATATAATAGAATACTACTACTATAATTACTTCTTACTTCTACTATAATTAATAAAATACTCCTTCCTAATGCTTTACTAGTACTGTCTTTATTTATTATGTTTTATGAAAGACCTACCCACGAATCCATGCAATACGCATGGCATACCAAACTAGTTCTGCTCTGCTCGTTACCACAGTATTAAAATCAAAGTGTCGTTACTTTGACGACGCGACGTTGCCAAATAATTTTGTATGAAGCTTTTTTATTGTGGCGTCATAATGCAGTTTATTATTTTTATTGGGAATAAGGCACAATGTGATTCTAGAATAAGCTTATTTTGATGTTCAGATTTCCAATTCGGAAATTGTACTTCAAATACGAAACAATAATAACTTTTATTTATATAAAAAGATTTGTAAAGTGAAAATCAAAATGTTAAATTTATCTTGATTGTAAAGTAAAACTGTGACATATTCCCAATAAAAAACAGTAAGCTGCCATTTAAATCAATTCGCCCAAATTTGATTATCTTAGAACATTGTTCAAATGCTAAAAAGCCGACAGGTCAAATAAAACCAATATGTTTGGCAACGTTGAACTTCCCCTCTTTTGTTGAATTTATTATTTCCACTAATGCATTTTCGACGATATAAAGGTTGGACCTAATATACCTCTCTCTTTTTAAACAGGTGTTTCTCACTCCATCTCACGTAAGGTCCATACTGAAGATAGATTATTACTCAGGTTGTATATAGTTCTTCATATACACAAGTATCAATTACATTATTTTGTAGCCTTATTTCATACATTACTATTTTAAATTTAAGTTGATTTAGCATTTATTAAAATTTTGACAGACACTGGTTAATCCAAATAATTCTTAGAAGAACTAGTACAAGTGTCAGAAGTTCCTTCAGTTATGTATTAATAGCTTTCATATCTAAACTATTCCGGCAATTATTTATAGAGTAATTGATTCTAAAATACTCTATAAATAAATAAAATATAAATGGGTGGCATACCCTTATCGCATCTATTTCCTCCTTAAATTAATCTGATAGTTAATATTATGTTTTACTTACTTTCCTTAATAATACATACATATAGTCGAAAAAAATCCATCCAAATTTAAAATAGACAATAAAGAATTAACTACGAGGAAACATTTTATTGATTCGACTAAAAACGAAGTTAAGGTAAAATAAAAATACCGTATAATTTAACAAAGTAAATAATTTATTTTTGTTTCAGTACATGAAAGAAAGCATTAACATGAACAGGAGTCGTAGTAAAGATCGTTCTGCACGTCAGGTAGGTTCAGAAACCTAATTGTGATATACATACTGTTAATTACATCTTTAAACTAAGTTGAAAGAAATCTTCTATGTACTACCTTGGTATTAGATAATAATGGCAGTGTTATAAAAGACCCTATATCTGTCTTCACGTATGAGAGAGAGCGATACTGTTTTTTTTTGCTTAGTCTTGTCGTCATATAGTCAGACACAAAACCAATAAGACAGTATCCATCATTATAATTTACCTAAATGTCCTAACACAAAGTTAAGATTACATCGACATTAGGAGAACAGGACACACTCTTCTCGCCTAGCGACCTATCAAGGCATTGATTTATATAAGACAAAACAACACTAGGTTACAGAGAGAAGGAAGTTATACAAATGGTTTAAAACAAAGGTAACAAAATTAACTAACATATTTTTAGAGAATTATAATGATAATTTGCTGTCTTTTAAAAATTTAAGTAGAGTTGTATACATCTACACAAAGCCAAGTGATAAATATATTCCAAGGAGCTGCTATTTTACATTTTTATAAATAATTTATAAGTTTGGATGAGTAGACTGTATTTTTAGAATAACCAAAAATTATATGATCTAAATCACTTTCCTCCCCACAATGCTTACATTTATCATCATCCAAAATCTGTATTTTAAATAAGTGTTTTGGATAACATGCGTGCCCAAATCGTACTCTAATAATGGAATTAATTACTATTAAACTAGGAAGAAGCCACAATTAAAGATAAAAATACGTTTATTGACGTTTCAATTTCCACTTCGGAAATCGTTCTCAAAATACAAACAGTAAATTAAACAAATTTTGTTTTTTGTTACATAGTGAAAAATTCTTCTAATAATTTAATTTTATCTGACTCATTTATATTGACAATTCAGACATACATTATGCATTTTAAAGTAGACGACTTTAAAATGATATTGCCAATATTGTTGAGTTGCGCTCCTGGGACGACTTTACTTATAAGATAGTTCATTCGATTACATGAAATCAACTTTAACTTGAGAATATCCGTCAGAAAAAAAATCATAGCATGTAATTCGTCTTTAAAAAGACAAACACATGACAGTAAAATTCTCCTCTTAGTGATTCCATAGTAAATTATGAGGGAAAAACCAGGAAAAAAACCTCAATACTATCCCGACATTGTAAGTATTTGTTCGTGAATTTAGTTTACCTTCAACAAACATCAAAATTCTGATTTTATATGTTACGGTATTTAAAAAACATAAATGATGTATCCTCTATATGTTACTGACTTACTAATACTGGTATTTTCTTATTAATAACTTCCTCTTTCAATATTGGTAACCAGATCCTACTACATTCTGCCGAGGAATTTGCGACACAATTGGCCTCATTTAGCATAATTAGAGCCGCTTCTTTGATTTTTCTTTTTTTAGCATCCGTTTCTTTTAGGACTACATTTGAATTATTCCATTGAACCCTATGTTCATTATCCCATGCGTGTTTACAGATTTGAGATCTATCAAATTCTCTATTTTTAATATAAGATTGATGTTCACTTATTCTAACATTTAATGGCCTTTATGATTCACCTAAATAAAACTGATCGCATTCAATAGGTATTTTATAAATGCAATTCTTTGTCCTTTTTTGTTCATTGTTAGGTTTGGTTTTGGACAAAATAGATCTCAACGTGTTTGTTGTTTTGAATGTTGTTGAAATGTTGAATTTATTTCCTATCCTTTTAAGTTTTTCTGATAATCCTTTTATGTACGGTATTGTTATTTTCCTCATATTATTCCTTGTGTATGCTGTAGGATCTCGTTCTAAGTTGTTCTGGTCTATTCGATCGATTGTTGAAAATTCCTTATTTAAAAACGATAAAGGATAATCATTTTTTAATAAAACAGATGTTAACAAATGTTTCTCCTCCAAGAACAAATTTTCGTTAGAACAAATTTGTCCAAAACCAAACCTAACAATGAACAAGAAAGGACAAAGAATTGCATTTATAAAATACCTTGTGAATGCGATCAGTTTTATTTAGGTGAATCATCAAGACCATTAAATGTTAGAATAAGTGAACATCAATCTTATATTAAAAATAGAGAATTTGATGTGATCTCAAATCTGTAAACACGCATGGGATAATGAACATAGGGTTCAATGGAATAATTCAAATGTAGTCCTAAAAGAAACGGATAGTAAAAAAAGAAAAATCAAAGAAGCGGCTCTAATTATGCCAAATGAGGCCAATTGTGTCGCAAATTCCTCGGCAGAATGTAGTAGGATCTGGTTACCAATATTGAAAGAGGAAGTTATTAATAAGAAAATACCAGTATTAGTAAGTCAGTAACATATAGAGCATACATCATTTATGTTTTTTAAATAACGTAACATATAAAATCAGAATTTTGATGTTTGTTGAAGGTAAACTAAATTCACGAACAAATACTTACAATGTCGGGATAGTATTATGAGGTTTTTTTCCTGGGTTTTCCCTCATAATTTACTATGGAATCACTAACAGAAGAATTTTACTGTCATCATGTCATGTGTTTGTCTTTTTAAAGACGAATTACATGCTATGATTTTTTTCTGACGGATATTCTCGAGTTAAAGTTGATTTCATGTAATCGAATGAACTATCTTATAAGTAAAGTCGTCCCAGAAGCGCAACTCAACAATATTGGCAATATCATTTTAAAGTCGTCTACTTTAAAATGCATAATGTATGTCTGAATTGTCGATATAAATGAGTCAGATAAAATTAAATTATTAGAAGAATTTTTCACTATGTAACAAAAAAACAAAATTTGTTTAATTTACTGTTTGTATTTTGAGAACGATTTCCGAAGTGGAAATTGAAACGTCAGTAAACGTAGTTTTATCTTTAATTGTGGCTTATTCCCAGTTTAATAGTAATTAATTTACAATGCCACAAGAAAATAGCTTCAGAACAATACTAATAATGGAAGTTATGTGCCTCCTAGAAATTCTACAAGACTTGTACCAAGGAAATTTGGGAATATCTGGCCGAATTAACGGGTATCTATTTTGATCCATAAAAGAGTATTCTTTCCACTGGTAGCTCCACTCTCGAAGCAATGTTGACTTGCAAGAGATGATACTATCCGAAAGCGTTACTTTATGCAGAAAACCGGTATCGGTTGAAATACTTTACGTTACTTTGGCTAATAAGTCGACATATGCAAAATCCTCCATGTGCTTTAGTCCGGAGAAAATGTACGTTGATTCCTTTGGTTAAGCAAATTTGTTTAATATATTTAAGTTTATAAATGTATGGGCAGTCTTATAAGTTTGGAGCTTCATTTTATCAATAAATTTTAACACTGCTAAGGAGTCAGACAAAATTATAATATGGGCAAAATCAACTTCAGCTAATATAATAAAGCTTCATATATTGCAATTTGTAGCGGAATTTGTATATCTGGGCAGCATAATTGACTGTAATGGGGGTACAGAGCGTGATGTACATGAAAGAATAAATAAGGCTCGCAACGCCTACAACATGCTTAACAACATATGGAAATCCAGGATTTTCCCAACTAAAACGAAATTAAAAATCTTCAACACAAATGTAAAAGCTGTATTACTGTATGGCTGCGAAACGTGGAAGATATCAGCACCCATAGTACACCAATTACAAGTTTTCATCAATAGAGCGTTACGAAAAATCCTTCGTATATTTTGGCCTAACCGAATCTCCAATGAAAATTTATGGAACCAAAGCAACCAAGAAAATGTCATAAAGCAAATAAGGCGAAGAAAATGGAGATGGCTGGGCCACACACTCCGTAGACCGCCAAATGACATTGCCAGGACAGCGCTGGATTGGAATCCCCAAGGCCGACGGAAAGTAGGCAGACCTAAGGGAACTTGGAGAAGGACAGTACTGGACGAAGGGAGAAAAATGGGAAAATTCTGGCACTAGCCAGAAATAGAGTTCGCTGGAGACACTTTGTGGAAGCCCTATGTTCCTCTTAGGAATCTTGGGACTATATATATATATATATATATATATATATATATATATATATATATATATATATATATATATATATATATTGCAATAGCCTCTGCCGTATAAATCGAAGTCTCCGGTTTCAGTTTGAATTTCTATTTTATATATATATATATATATATATATATATATATATATATATATATATATATATATATATATATGTCCCGATGGTATAAAAAAAGCACAACCTGTTCCATCTGAAGATTTAGACGCAACTGTATATAGAGCTATTGACTCTGTAATTGCTCGTTATAGATAGAACGATATTTTTATTTAAATATTATGTTTTCACTATAATTTGGTACAATAGTATCTGTGAAAAAAAAAGAAGAATACGTGTAGTTTTTGAGTATGTAGTTCGTTTTATCTATAATTTTTAAAAGTATGTCTACTAGTATGTTTAGGATTAAACTTGAGAGGTCTCTGGTTAAATTATATCAGATAAATAATTATAACGAAAAATGCAATAGTGGTTGGTACACAAAATCGGTGAAAATAGCAACTATAAATTGTGAATAAGTTATGAAATCAACTGGTTTACTCATTATCAATGTTTTGTACAAAGAACAGACTTACCCGCCGCGCCGTCGCCTGAGGCTCAGCAAGGGAACCGTCCGGAACTAGATGCGTGCCGATCGATCGTTGTCTGACGAAGAAGTGCCAGTGCCAATGCGTTGATATGGTCAGAGCTAAGAATGAAACCCTCTAAGCGGTGGTCCGAGAGGGTGTACCAATAAATCATTCCATTGTATTGCGACCTTTCCGATAATTTTAGCTAATTGTGACGGTAACACGACACTTGTGTGTATATTTTTGAACCATACAAAAGAGAAGCCAAATTCTCCGTATTCACAACATCATAAATGAGATATCCAGTTTAAGTTTTACGAGACAACAGGAAACAATATATTTCAAAAAGGTCTTTAAAATACAGCACCAAATTAGATCACATTACAGTACCGTAACAGAAAAAATATTAACTGTAAAATTATGAAATGAATTCGCACATACTTTCCCAAACAAGTATTTTTTAAAAGTAAAGTACTATATTTTGATTATACGCTTCACAACGTAAAGGAGACTTCTTTTTTGGTCAATATTTATTAGCCACGCCATGACAATTCAAGTCACTATCTTTTCTTAAAGAGGTGGGTTCAGTTAGTATACTTTCATTAAATATTTTTTGGACAAAAAATTTCGTCTTAGATTTAAAGGAGGTTCCAAGGCTTCCAAATATAAAGCTTGTTCTGGAGTGGATGTCATGGCTCCTATCTTCTTCATGTGCCTTGTCCGTTCCGAACGTTGGCAATCAACATGGCTATTCTGACTTTGGTTATGGCAGATCTGAATAGTTCAGCAGATGACAATCCGAACCATTGCCGCAAGTTTTGGAGCCACGAGTGTCTTCTCCTCCCTGGACCCCTTCTGCTGTCTATTTTCCCTTGAACGATCAGCTATAGTACTCTATATTTATTATGTCTCATAACGTGACCCAAGTGTTCCAACTTTCTTTTCTTTATACTTATTTCTACCTCTCTCTCTTTAACTATCCGGCGTAGTACCTCTTCATTGGTCACGTGCTTAGTCCAGGATATACGTAATATACGTCGGTAAGCCCACATTTCGAAGGCCCCTACTTTTTTCATCAATTTTGCGGTCATTGTCCACGCCTCCATTCCATATAACAAAACCGGGAATACATAACATTTCAGAAGTCGAATTTTGAGAGGTAGGGTGAGGCTTTTAGAGGTGAACATTTGCTTCATGCTAGTGAACGATGCTCTTGCCTTTTCTACTCTTATACGTATTTCCTTCGCTTGATCCCAATTTGAGTTAACTGTTGTTCCCAAGTAGATGTACGAATCCACGTGTTCAATTCTTTCATTGTCTAATATCAGTTGCTGTGGTGGTTGTTGGGTTTTGCTTTCTAACATCCATTTGGTTTTTGTGATATTTAGTCTGAGTCCGTATTGTGCACTTGTTTTTTGTATCTTACTCATTAGGCAACTCAGTTCTTCCATGCTACTTGCTAGAATCACAGTGTCGTCAGCATACCTTATGTTATTAATTATTTCTCCATTTATCTTTATACCTTCTGTACTTTCCTCCAGCGCTGTCTTAAATACTTCTTCTGAGTATATATTAAAGAGAATAGGAGACAAGATACAGCCCTGTCGTACCCCTTTCTTGATCTCAATTTTATTGGTCAATGTAGATCCTACTTTCACTTTAGCTGTTTGACCCCAATAGAGCCTATTGTTCGAATGTCTCTGTAGTCGACTCCGATCTTATGGAGAACTTCAATTATCTTTTCGTGCTTTACGTTATCGAATGCTTTTGCGTAGTCTATAAAGCATATGTACACGTCTTTGTTCATATCTCTGCAGCGCTGGATACTGGCTCCTATACATATTCGTAATGCTGAGTTCTGTAAAACGTTGATTTTGTTTAGTAATAGCTGCAAGATAATTCAAAACCCTTTTCTATAAACCATTTTTGATGGAAGCCATTGACACTATTCAGGTTTTCAATGGATTGTGGTATTTTTGTATTCTGTGTGCACACAGAAATCGTCAGTTTATTGTACAATATTAAATGCAATATTAGTAATAGTGATGGTGTCAGGGGTTTTTGGGGCCCAAAAATGAGATTTTTTAATTTTTATAATTAATTTTTATTGTTATTTAACAGAAAAACATGATATCCATAATTATTGCTGAAACCAAATAAGACTAGATGCAGTTTGTTCATTTAATTTCGAACACCATTCAACCCAACTTTTGTTTGGCCTTTAATTTCAGGAAGTTTTTGACACGAGCATTCACTTCTTTGCATTTACCAAAATTTTCAGAAGAATTTTTTTTGTAGTTTACTAATGTTTTCCTTCTTTCCACAACGGATTGATCATATTCCGAATCCCACCTCGTATAGATCTAAATGATTCATATTAGCAAATAGATTGTTTAGAAGCTTCATTAATACAGTCAATAAAGAAATTATATTTTTCTTGTGTATTTAAGGACGTGTGAGGGTTGTTGCGAGAGTTGTTAGTTAATAAGGTATCAACTAATTGAGAGTATGGTGACCAGTTGGCTTTTTTAATATTCCACTCACTATGATAAATAATATTAGCATTAATTCCCAAGATACCGAGTACAACCTTTATAACGAAGGGATTTGATCCCAAAGTAGCACGATCTACAGACCACTAAGTTTAATCAAAAAGAGAAGGTGAACAAAATGTGTCATGGAATCCGTGTTTTCAGGTCTCGGTTGGCAAGTTGGTTGTCCACTATTTATTACCTGTAAGTAATTGTTTCTTTACGTGCAAAACCTAATTATGAATATATACTATCCAAGGCTCACTTTCCGACATTCGAGCAGCGACGTCTTCGGGGTGACCTAACTATGCCCTTCTGTATTTTAAAATATAATTGGGGGAACCTAAACACCATATTTACTTTAAATCAAGACGAAAGATTAAGAGGCCATCGTTACAAATTAAAGAGGTAAAAATAATATTTAATATCTGGAACAATTTGGATCAAGAAAACATATCGGAAACTATTTAAAAATAGGCTTGATAGTTCTTTATTTCACTTATAGGACTGAGATATTTTAGGACCGCGTTATTTATTTATTGTTTAACAATTTTGTATGATGTACTTAATTGTAACTTTATAATTGGTATTAGTGTTATAATGATACTTTTCGTTGTTTTTGGCATAATAGTAGCTCGCTTCTCTGCCCTTATTTGTTTTATAATAATAACCTGATAAAATTTTATAATTGAGGCCAATTGTTTATTTCAGTAGACATGTAAATTGAATTTACAGATTCTATGCCTATCATAATAATTGTCCAGATTTATTATAATGATTGGTAAACAAATTTTTATTTATATATCTCTAAAACAATCAATCATACCTACCTCGTTCAGGGCGTAGTGCTTCCTTCATGATACATTTCAAACAACAGTACTAAGCTATAAAAGTTTTAGCAAGTGATAAATCATTGCGTGAAGATTAACCAATATACAAACATAATCTCTAGGCAACCACCATTACTTAACAGAGAAATAAAAGGTGCATAAGTTTATGTCCATTGTAATGGACAAGGAGTCTGAAAGGGATAAGACGTATCAAACTTTATTTACATTAACAACTTGACATGCTACATTGGAGTTAAGGTGTAAAAAATGGTTTTTAATTGGTATAATTTTATTTTTAGCCACTCTTGGAGAGCAGTCCTGTAAGGATTGCCAGTGCTCGCGTTACAACTAAATACTCTAAACTTGAAAATGATTTTGATAGCCCCCAAAGACAATTTCTAAATGATACACTTAGCCAACAACAATATTTAACTAGACAACAAGATGAACATTTGGAAGCTATTAGTGATTCTTTAGGATCTTTAAAAACCGTTTCTAGACATATTGGAATCGAATTGGATGAGCAGGCGGGGTAAGTAATTTAGATACTAAAAATTTCATAAATTGTATCCATATATTGTTACGTAGATATATTTATAAAACAGGTTGCTTAAAAAGATAATTGATTAAATTTTTGCCAATTTCATCACTTCAATTGATTTGATTTGATACAAAAATCTAATATAATAAATAAACGGGTCGTTTTCGATAACACAGTTAACGTTAATGATGCAGCTGATTGAGCGAATGACGTATTTTGAATCACTGGAGACACTAAAGTTCTCCTACCGGCAAAACGATAATAAGCTAAGTTTTATTGTTAAAATTCTTTAAAAAAATAAGCGACGAATATTCATCATAATTGGTATTTGTTATGCATAATCTAATGTAGAGATAACGTAAATTGAGAGACATCTTATATATCATTCTATAGAATGGAGGACAAAACAGTTTTGTCGATCGGAAAGGCTATGGGTAACTATGTTTTGGAGCTCTCATTGAATTGTCTTGGTCTACTACTTAGAAAACAGGAAAACAATAAATTACGAGTAGTATACCGATTTGTTACAGATGTTAACCTTGGTTTCCTTGAAAGGTTTCCTTTTTTCACTCTAAACGTGTAACGAAATATTTTGCTTACCTCGGGGTAAGAACATGGGGTTCGAAAATTGGGGACAGAAACTAAGGAGTTAAGAAGGAGCAAACAAAATAATCGATACTGGTGCGTACGGCACTCAGGGGTTTGTTGGAGAGCTGGGTCGTGGATAAGTTGAATTAAAGGGGTCAGATTAGGGTAACTACAAAATGAAAACAAAGGGATACTTACATAAATCTCCTTGAACAAAACGGACAAGATATGGACAGACAAGAAATACCTCTAGCTATTTTCTATTACTCGGACCCCGCTTCGAGAAAACTTCCTGCTGAAAGAAAGAAAAATTGTTCTTTCCTAAAATCAAGGATACATACAAGGGTTAGGAGACTTTTCTAAATTAAAATAAAAAAATTGATCAGAGAAATAAATCAAACGTTTATTTTTGTCTCAAACAAACAGTTATCAAAAAACAGATTGCACAAAAAACATACTATATAATATAATACAAAATTAACAAAAACTTACGTGTTTATCTGTTTACAAAGGAGATTGCTACAAAAATTTTCGAAATGGTTCCTAGGTTATTTATTAATGTGACCAAAATAGATTATTAAAATTAGGGATATCCTTGTAAATGAAAATATCGTAAAATTTAACCTTTTCTATGAAACATCTTTTCTATATAATGATCAAATTAAATTTTTTACAACAACAGATTAGAGCCAAACTGTCATATGCCAACACAACATTTTAAGACAGAATAAATTATGACATTTTTTTAGCTTCGCCTCTAACCTAATATATAATTTTAATTATTACAAATTTTTAAATGAAAGCAGTACTTAAAAAAGTGTCTCTTTTACTTTGAAAATTAATAATTAATTGTTACCTTAATTTCACATATTTCGTCACTTGATTTTAAAAAAACTTGTTAATATCTCTGAGATTGAAGCTACCTAGACAAATTCTCAAACAGGAATAAAGGAAACTTTCTGTAAACTGGAACGACGATCAAAGACGCAAACCAGGTTGGAGCAAGCAGACGACAAACGAAGCTGGTGGGGACACCCTATATACTGCTTTCAAAATTCAATCAGTTTCCGGTATACTGCACAAATCTTAATGTGGTTACTCTGTTTTAAAATGCCATATTAAAAGGAATAAATCATAACCTTGACCGGTCTTGAAACTTGAAACTTAATTAATCATTACACAAATTTTGCCGACTTCTCTTTAGAAGTCTGACACCTCTTCTCAATTCGAATGCCCTGCTTCACTAAAAATCTTTCCTTAGACTCCAAACCAAACGCAATTCAAATTCCTCTCACGTCTTGGAACCAGTTCGTACCTACAAACTTAACAAACATAATACCTATTGCCAAATAACCTTGAAACATACTACTTTCTACCTCATAATGTATACAGATAATTGGGGGATTTTAATGTAGGGGAAAGTAGTGTACCTTGGGCATGATTTTTTAATTATATTATAGTTTTGGTACAGTGTACAATAGTTCAAGTA
Organism: Diabrotica balteata; assembly: GCA_918026665.1. Classification (NCBI taxonomy): domain Eukaryota; kingdom Metazoa; phylum Arthropoda; class Insecta; order Coleoptera; family Chrysomelidae; genus Diabrotica; species Diabrotica balteata. The sequence continues at coordinate 75,720,538 of OU898283.1, read as the reverse complement.
TTATGTCACAATTATTATCATTAGACCTTTAGACATCATATATTGCGCAAATATTTTCTGAAATTGCATTATTGAGATATTACTGATATGATAAACAATTATTTCCATTTGGCTCAAGGTACACATAAGCTGTGTACCTTGGGCATACATGAAGCGTACCTTGGGCATAATGAAGTGTACCTTGGATTTTTGGCTTGTATATCATTCTGAAAGAGTCTAAAGAACATTTGTTTATTGTTTAAATATTTAAACAAGGTCGGTTTGAATTATTTTTATTTAGAAATTCAAAACAGAAAACATATGCAAGTAAAAACATAATTTTATTCCAAATTGTATGGATAACTCTGAAGGTTGCTTAGTTGAAGAGCGCGTCTTTTAGAAGATCCTACTTCACATGGTTGAGGTAACTTGATCAAAAAGTCTGGTTTTTTTATGATGTAAATACGTTCGTCTTTATAAATAAATGTATTTTCATTTCGTTTTAAATATTGTACCAAAAACTCTTCTCTTTCTATGTCAATCACTTCAGTCAACTAATAATGTATTTTCTTTTTTCCTTCTAACTTTGTAATCCAAAATTCATTTTGCTTAATATTCAAATCAAAACTCGTCTTTGACATGCTTCTAGATTTAATGTCACTGCAATCAGAAATTGGTGGCCAATCAATATTATCCACTGAATCACTTTCACTGATTTCTAATTCAGACTCCGATGTTGAACTTTCCAGAACCTTGCGTTTTACTTATTTTATTTTCTGCTTTTGCTTAACATATTTTTTTGTTGCCTTTTCCATTATTTCATTTTTTTTTTCCGGTGTTTCAGTTAAAATTCGACATGGACCAAGTTGTCTTCTTGTACGACCAGTTCTTGGCAGGGCTTTTGGAAAAGGTCTGATAACATCAGGAGAAATCAGTTTACCAGTAGAAATCTCGATAGGTACGAAGTGTAAACTGGGTTCACTAAAGGAGGTTCCAGGCTGTGGAGAATTATAATCAACTAACTTTACTTGCTATTATTTTAACTGTTTGGTGCACGGTTGTGATTCCAGTTTCATCGATATTGTAAATATTTTCTGGAGAAAATTTATGTTTATCCAATAAATATTTTAGTTTATCAAAAAACAATTTAACGTTGTTGCGATTAAAACTGGTGGCTCGCGACAAGCTAGTTGATTGAGGTTTTCTGAGAGTTAGAATTGGGTTTCGTTTCATAAAATGTTTATACCAATCTCTTCCAGCTTTTTTCCGTTCGTCCCATGTTGAGGGATAAACTTTCTTATTAATTTTTGCAAACTCATATGCTAATTTATGAGTCTCTAAAATAGAAAGTCCATAAAGTATTTTACTAGCACGGACTAAGTACAGTCCCAATACATTCTCTTCTGTTGCTGTAAATACTTTTCGTACGTCACATTTATTTTGATATTGATAACTATTACCATCATCTCCCATGTCTTGGGCTTTGTGGATATGTCTCTGAAGCGTGCTACGTGGTATTTCAAATCTTTTAGCAGCATCCCGAATCGAAGAGGAATTTGACACTACTAAACTGAGTCATTTATATTTAATGTGTTGGGTTTACTCCTGGTTACTCCATTTTTACTTCGTGACATCTGTAAATAATAAAGGATAACAAAAATAAATATAAAATTAAAAAAACAGTTTTTATTTAAAATTTAACTGCATTAACTACCGATGTGTGTGTACCTTGGGCCGGCCCAAAGTATGCTGACACTACCCGGCCCAAAGTACCCACACATCAGCTAAACCTCGTTACATAAATAAAATTGTGATTTTAAAATAGATTTAAACCTTAATTGTGTACACAAATGTTCCAGAAACCATAAGGAATACCCTCAAAAATAAAATCTTAAATCTATCACTTACCGTGCTGGTAATTACAAAAAAAAAGACACACACAAAAATTTACTTTTGTATCGAGCAACTCTTAAAATGCAAATGAACGTCTCTGAAGGTCAGATCAACGATGGCGGTCAGTGTGTATCGGTATAAAGCGCTGTTGCCAGTATCGCTTAAATGTTTCAATATCAAAGAATTAGCGCAACAGAATATTTCAAGGATGGTTCAAGGTACCGTTCCCGTCATAAAAAACTGGTACAATTCTTATAATCAAAAATCGTGTTTTTTAAGTTGTGTAAGTTGATCTTGTCAGATGTGTTATTCTAATTTCTAGAGCAGCATTGCCAGTTCAACGAAAATATTATATAAAACCAGCTAAAAGCAGGACTGTGTGACAGATCGCCAGTTGTGACAATACTAAAAACTAAAACATTATCGAGCATTCTCGATCAGTCAGTCACATTAAATTTGTTTAAACATGCACCCTAAAAAATTCTCATATTAATTTTGTAATTTTCCATCATCTCAATTAATTACCATTTATTTGTAATTATTATGTAATTATCATTGATTTGTATTTTATAACAATTTATGAAAATATTTCAATTCAAAAATAATGACAGATAATCAACCTACACAAACTTCAAATTATTATAATAAAATATTACAGTGAGATATTGGATTGAAGCTGTCACGTTTTGAAAAGCGTTTTTTCGCCACGGATATTTTATAGTTTTTAATACGTAGGATAAAGTAAAATGTTATTTTTTTACATTTATTGTTCCTGTAATAAATAATAATTTAATCTTGGTAGTTTGTTACTAAACTTATTGACACAAAATACAGTTCGTGTTCGGTAGGTAATTGAAGTATAAAAGTACAGTAGGTGCATTCCAATGTTCCCTGTGCCCTGTGCCAATACCACAGGTTTAAAGATCCTGCAAACATTTTGGACAATAACTCAACCCTGTCTTTGCTTATTTAATTTCTTAGATATGGTTTTGTGATGTTAATGATAAAAATAATACCTATCTAAAAATTTTATACATTTTTTAACGTTATTTTTTTATTTAGATTTAGTGCAATTCCGTTATCAGTATTGGCAACAACGAATTGATTTGTGAACACAGGTTTACATTGGGAAAAAAAAGTGTACCAGTTTTATATGACGGGAAGTGTACACACCGGCCCAAGGTACACTACTTTCCCCTAAATAAAGGCAAAAAAATATTCCAAGCGTTATTACGTCTTCGAAAAATGAATACAAAACTCGCTATATTATCGATCGTTTTAAAATTCCTTTTTAAAAGACAAACGCAAATTTCCTGGTAATTTTTAATGCGTACTACGAGATAAATTTATATTATTATATAGATATTAAATATTATAGATAGAAACAAATTTAAAAGGCTAGAACTGGGAATAAGTAACATTTGATTAATCGGATTTTTAATGGTAATGAAATGACCCTATTGGTAAATACATTCTTTTTGTTTTAATAAAGCCTAAAAAAAATAAGAATAATCCTGAAATAATTCACACCCAAGAGAGCGGCGTCAACACAAACAAAAATCAAAGTCGAAGGACTAAATATGGAATTCACGGAATACTTATACAGAAAAAGAATATCAGAGAGTTGCTGGAAATGAAATATTTCCAATACTACCATTGCGAAGACTTCTTGATCATCTGCAATATGGAATAATTGTCCCGCATTTGATATCCGAGTCCATTCACGAATGTTCCTCAACCAAGAAAACCGTTTCCTTTCTACACCTCTACGGCCTCTATTTTGCCTTTAAGGATCAGTTGTAATATTTTATATCGCCTGCCCCTTACTATATGTCCCAGATAAGACATTTTTCCTACCACAACCTAACAAACACTAACATACCAAAAAAGAAAACACGATGGTTTAGAGAGGAAGTGAAGACAAAATGTGAAGAAAAGCAGAAAGCCTTTTTACAATACAGAACACAACAGGCATATAACCACTATAAACGAATCAGAAATGAAACGAATACTTTAGTTAGACAAATAAAAAGGGAACACTAGCGGAGTTTCACAAAAAGCAGTATGGAGAATGATCAGAGGACAAAAAAAAGAGATGAACTAACTAATAAAAAAGAAACACATTCAGAAGGAAACATGGGTAGACCCACTTTTGATCCCTATTTGCTAAAGATGAGGATAATGTATCACCAACATGGTGATGTATCAGAAACGAAGAAAGAGGAGGAAGAGGTAAAGGAAGCATTAAGGAAATTAAAAAATAGAAAATCACCAGGAGAGGACAGAATACCGAACGAACTCTCTAAAGCACGAAGAACCAGATCTGACCAAACAACTATTAAAACTAATCCAAAAAATAATAGAACAAAACAAAACAGAATTCCTCAAGAATGGAGATCAAGCACCCTAATACCTCTCTTCAAAAAGGGAAACTAATCGGACCCGGAAAATTACAGACGAATTAGTTTATTAAACACTAGCAGAACAACAACAAGGTTTCAGGTCGGGAAGATCATGCACCGACGCTATATTTATAATGAGGCAAGTGCAAGAGAAATCATTAGAATACAACCAACTGGCATATCTATGTTTCGTGTACCTTAAGAAGGCATTTGACCGGATCAAATTAAAGAACGTTATCCACTTATTGTACGCAAGAGAGATATCTCTAGGAATAATCAAAACGATCGAAAATATTTACCAAAATAACACAATAAAAGTAAAAGTGGAAGAACAACTAACCGACCCTATTGAAGCTGGCAATGGGATAAGACAGGAAGATTCCCTGAGTCCTCTATTGTTCAACCTGATTATGGATGAAATAATAAAAAAAGTTCTTCTTCTTCTTCTTGATGTGCCTATCGGTTACGAATGTTGGCGATCATCATGGAAATCTTTATCTTATCTGCAGCAGCGCGGAAAAGTTGCACAGATGTTGTATTGAACCAGATTCTGAGATTCTTTAACCAAGATGTTCTTTTTTCTGGACGTCGCTTTCCAAATATTTTTCCTTGTAGGATGGCTTGAAGGAGAGCATATCTGGATTCATTTCGCATATGTCCGCAGAATTGTAATTTTTGAGATTTAATGGTAGTCAGTACCTCTCGGTTCTTATTCTTCTAAGGACCTCCTCCGATATAGCCACATCTCAAATGCTTTCAGTTTTTTGCACATATCTTCGTTCAAGGTCCACGATTCAACACCATATAAAAGGACAGAGAAAGCATCTTAAAAAAAGTAAGAACTAAAAAAGGATACCAAATGGGAGAAAAACAACTTAATACTAATAATCTGCTATGCAGACGACGCAATGAAGGCGATTGACAACGTATGCTGTAGCAATTTAACATTTCTGCCAGAAAATTTAACATGTTAATTTCCCCAAAAAAGTTAAAATGCATGGTTACAACAGCAAATTTACTAAGATGTAAATTTGAACTGGAAGGTCAGATAATAGAACAAGTGATGGAGTTTACACTTCTAGGCATCACATTATCTAGCTACGGAAAGCTCAAAACTGAAGTGAAAGATCAAGCGAATAGAGCAAACAGAGCCTCAGGCTGCCCGAATGAAAAAATATGGAGAAATAAAAATATCTGGAAAGAAATGAAAGGCAGAATTTACAAAACAGTCATCAGACCAATAACAACATGCAGCAGAAACACGACCTGACACACAGAGGACATAAAGGATGTTAGAAACAGCAGAGATGAAATTACTTGGAAACATTTATGGCAAGACACTATGGGACAGAGCTAGCAGTACAGATATACGACGTAGATGCAAGGTGGAGAACACAAATATACCGAATACTGGGTAGGAAACAGAAGAGTAGAATGGAACGATCATATAACCCGAATGACAACAAAGAGTAGTAAACATGGTAAGAAACGGTTCCCCAATAGAAAGACGATCAGTAGGAAGACCACGAAAACGATGGGACGACAACTTACTGGAGGCACATTGAAAAACAGACAGAGTCATATCTGCATAAAAAGAAGATCTTAATAAAGTTTGATCTTGCTTTTTTAATCCTGGACCTAAGATCCGTTGTCATATTCCATTCATTATGGATAGTTGTTCCCAGTTATGTAAACTTTTCTACGTATCTAGGCAAATAGGTATTCCATTCAATATTAGATTTTTTGTCAATGTTTTCTTTTTCCTAATTATCATCCATTTTGTTTTTGGGGCGTTTAGTTTTAATCCTCATGGCTGCGTAATATTCTATAGCTATTTTCTATGCTATTTCATGGCTGCGTAATATTAGACAATGATGTGGTTTCACAGTAGAAGAATTATTTCGCGCAACAGCCGACAGAGAAAGGTTTCAGGAAATTGTAAACATTATGACGGCCAACGTCTGAATACGGACACGGCACCCAAAGAAGAAGAAGTTTTAATCCGCAGTTTTCAGATAATTCACTCATTCTTTTTAGTATATTCTACAGGTCTTCAAAGCTGTTAGCTATAATGACAGAATCGTCCACATATTTACTATTATTTATCAGCGCATTACTCTGCCAATTTACAACTTGTATATTGATTTAAAACCGGCGTTTGATGGTGTAGATAGACAAAAAATGTTAAAACAACCATCCACGTTAGGAATACCGAAAAAGTTAGTCAAACTTAAACAAATGACTTTAGACAATTCCAAAATCATGCTGAGAATAGATGGAGATATAATTTGGGGGGAATATGAAATTGAAAATGGCGATCCATTATCAACAAGACTTTTTATTCTAACTTTGGAAGCTAGTATCAAAAAACTATATATGAACGGTTGTATTAATACAAAATCCACTCAAATATACGCATATGCTGATGATGTTGCCTTAATAAATCGCAATAGAAGGGTATTAAGTGAAAAAGTTATAGATTTGAAAAGGGAAGCCGCTGCATTTGGTCTAAATATAAATGAAACGAAAACAAAATATATGGAGTGCACAAGTCATATCGACATGAGAATCTGCAGGTAGACGACCATACCTACGAATTTGCCTCCGCCTTTCCCTAAGTAGGCTCAATAATAAATGACAGCAGTGAAAGATGGATAGACAATGTAGATGATCTTAAAGCCATGAACATCAGGCAGTGGTGAAGAAAAGTATCCGAGAGAGCAGATTTGAAGAACGTTGTTAAACAGGCCAAAACCCACAAAGGGTTGTAGCGCCATTAGAAGAAGAAGGTCAGCACACTATGCTTTTTGTAGCATCATAAAGTATCTCAAGTCTGCGATTGCAATGGCTAAAATTCTTTAGCCATTTTAGCCAAATTTTCGAAGTGGGTTAAAATTGGTTGGTTGATTTCGATGTTTCGAAGCTTGGAATCAATATGAACGATGGTATCCAAAACGGTTACCGCGAAAATCACAACAATAGAAGCATCTACAGGTATCAATCTACCAGTCAATCTTAGACAGATAGATTAATGAAGAAAAAAATCATGAATGACAGATCAGATCCTGAAACTAATGGACGAGAGAAGAGAAGCCAAAAATGACCCAGCCAATATAAAACCATAAATATATTAATAAGAACGAAAATCAGAGAAGCGAAAGAAAAAGAAGCAAGGGAAAGATGCCAAGAAATTGAGACTGCAATCAAAGTACGATAGTCACAGTATACATAGGAAAGTTAAAGAACTCACAGGGGGGAAGGAAATATAACTGATTCTGACGGAAACATAATCTTGGACAGAGTAAAATAAGAACGTGAAAAGAATATCTATAAAAAGTATTTGAAGACCAAATAGATAACACCTTTGAGCTAGAAGAAGAGGTAAGTGATGGACCAAAAGTATTACAGCAGGAAGTTTATTCCGCAATAACACAGTTAAATAATGGCAAAGCGGCAGGCCCTGATAATATACAAGCAGAACTACTTAAACTCATGGACAACAAATCAATAGCAATAATCGCTAAGATATTCAACAACACATACAACTCTGGAGAAATACCAATTGAATGGCTGAAATCTGAGTTTATTGCACTTCCAAAAAAACCAGGAGCCAAAAAATGCGAAGATTACCGTACCATAAGCCTAATGAGTCATCTCGTAACATCGTTTCTAAAGATAATTCATAAGAGTTTTTTCCCCCAACCAATTGTTATCAATACAAGTCTTATTCCAGAGATGCAGAGACGTCAACTGCGACCTATACGCATGTCTGGTTGATTAGGAGAAAGCGTTTGATCGAGTACAGCACGCCAAGATGATGCAAATACTAAAAGAAGCAGGAATTAACAACCAAGATCTGAAAATAATTAGAAATTTTTACTGGAATCAGACAGCAAATCTCAGAGTTAAAGAAGAACACACTGACTATGTGCAAATCATGCGTGGAGTGAGGCAAAGCTGTATTTTGTCTCCTCTAATCTTTGATATGTAATCTGAAATAATATTTAGCTTAGCTTTGCACGAAACTGAAAAAAGTATTCTACTAAATGGTTACCGGCTAAACAATATCAGATATTCTGATGACACCATAGTATTTGCGGACAACTTAGAAGACCTACAAGTTCTTATGAACAAAATCATTTATTACAGTCAACAATATGGACTCAATATAAACGTTAAGAAGACAAAGCTTATGATAATTAGCAAGAAAAGGGTAACAGAAGGTCAACTCTACGTCAACCAAACCCCTGTAGAAAGAGTGACGCACTACAATTACCTCGGCACTTTAATAAATGAAGAATGGACCAACAACCAGGAGATTAGAGCACGCATCGGAAAATCTAGATCCAGCTTCAATCGGATTTGGACCTTCTTCAAGAGTCACAGCTCCCTTTTGATACAAAAATCAGAATGCTGTGATGCTACGTCTTCCCTATCATTTTTTTATGGTTTTCAATAGTGGACCTTGAATGAAGATATATGTAGAAAACTGGAAGCATTTGAGATGTGGCTATATCGGAGAATATTTAAGATCCCGTGGACTGACCGAGTCACAAATGAGGAGATCCTCAGAAGAATGGATAAGAATGACCACCATCAAATCTCGAAAGTGACAATTTTTTGGACATATTATGTGAAATGAATCCAGATATGCTCTCCTTCAAGCCATCCTGCAAAGAAAAATATTTGGAAAGCGAGATCCAGGAAGAAGAAGAACATCTTGGTTAAAGAAACTCAGATTCTGGTTAAATACAACATATGTGCAGCTTTTCCGCGCTGCTGCAGATTAAATAAAGATTGCCATGATGATCGCCAAGATTCGTAACGGATAGGCACATCAAGAAGAAGACTCAATCTCAAGCCAAAGACTCAGGCCCTCATCATACGAAGGCCTTTCTTCCTTACATGACAACATCGACAAAATTCTATAATCAAGAGAATAAGGACAATATTTACCCCCCAACAAAAACTTTTATTTCTTGTCCAATCAATCAAAGACAGCATTCACAATGAACAAATTTTGGATAAAAATTGAAAATTGAAAAAAAAAATGATAAAAAATTTTGATAAATTTATACCATTTTACACAAGAAGTTTTTACTTTTTTTTACGTTTTTATAGTAATTTTTTTGTTAATTAAAATATATTTATATGTAATAGGTGCAATTAATTTTTCTTCCGTTATTTCAATCGCAAGATTTATTTTTTTTTTATTTTTTAGAATGTTGGACGAGCTAGGAACGGACCTAGAAAATACTGATTCTAAATTAGATTCTACGATACAAAAGGTTGCCAAAGTACTACGTCTTTCAAATGGTAAGAAAATTCACTATAATAATGTAAATAACTTCATTATTTAATCAATATATCATATATCTGAAATAATAGGGGTTGAAGAAATAATACGTGCAAAGATTACGAACGATGTAAGAGCGAAGAGATAAAAGACGAACAAACGACGGAAAGATATTACCAACAGATAAATGATCTCATAACTACCATGGATGTAGCGCGAGCCCACACTAAACTAGAATGCAGGTCAATAAATCGTAAAACATGCTGCAAATCAAATCCTAGGAAGGAAAGAGTTGCCTAAAAGCACTGATGTATTGGTTTAACGTTGAATGTGAGCACTCCACAAGAAAGAAGAACAATGGATATAGGTATGTATAACAAAAGGAAAACAGGAGTAACTGATGAATATACTGTGATTAGAAGAGGTGAGAAATATGTCCACAAGAAAAATAAAAGGAAACTTGCGACTAAAATGCTGAAAGAACTGGAAGTCCTAAGAAATCAGAACGAAACAACAAACCTCGGTAGAATGATCAAGAATACAAGAAGAGAATTTAAACCGAGATTAAATCTGTGCAGAGACAAGGCAGGAAATATAATAGCTAATAAGGGGAAATCCTTAAGAGGTTGATGAAACAGCATTTGCTATGCACTGATGATATTGCTCTAGATATGCAATTACACCTTGACTTAAATGAGAATGAAGTCGATCCACCGACCTTATAGGCAACTGACCAACCAATCCAGAAAGTAACGAACAACAAAGTACTAGAAAATTATGAAATTTACGTAAAATTAAAATATGGAGGAGAACACTTAACTAAGTACACAAAATGATTCCAAGAGTATGAGAAGAAGAGATAATGCCCGAAGAATGGAATCTCGATTCACTGTGTCCATTACACAAAAAAATGGCGATCAGCTTGAATGATAAAATACAGGGTGTTAACCCTATTGAATACAATATACAGTGTAGGTAAAAGTTTATGGTCGGTATGGTAAAATTTAACAGGATATCTAACGCAGATATAAAATCATATTTTCAGCGAATAGACAAAGATAACAATCATATTTCCCCTTGGTCTCCCCTCCATAAATATTTTTAACACTCATTGCTCATTCGTGAGACGAATAGTTCCGATCAGAGATATTTTACATATTCTCTGGTTCTGATCCTAATATACCTAAAAAACTAGAGGTGGGTCCTCTCGTTTTTTAAATTTTTATCGGAACCGTTTTTCATAAACTGTAACTAGTTGATTGTTTACCAGTATTCAAATTAGCGAGTACACAAACATATTGGCTATTATCATTTATGTGTATAAGTATTGAAGTGAAAAAACCTAACGAAGGATATATTTCTTATACCTTGAAAAATAAATTAAACAATACAAATAGTACTTACATTTACATTACACATTATTAAATCGCGAATCGTCTAAATTGACATTTAAAAACAAGTTTTTCCACTTTTCTTGTTAACTGTGTTCTTCTTTTATTTAAAATTAAACCAGATTTTAAACATGTGTTCACAAGGAAAAGATTTTGTTACAATACTACAATATTTTATGAATATAGTGGTTAAGTTAGGACCGTTCGAAATTTTTTGTGGGTAATATATCATCAGACAAATACATGTCGACTTCTTTTATATCTCTCGATACAGGTGTACGTTTAGATGAGTCACATCCAATTAATTCATCAAAAATACACCATGGACTTAAGTCATATTTATCAGTTTCTTTTTCTTGTACTAGTTGATTTTCAAGATTTACTAAATTTATGCAAAGACTCGTTTCATCCGTTTTCCATAGGTGAAGAACCAGCTTTTAAAAAGTTTGCAGGGTAGATTCCTGGATATAAACTGCCAACAAGAAAAACTGTCAGGTTCATTACTTCAGGAATGATATGTCAAAACTGATTTGATAATAGATAAAATAAAAAATCCTATTTTCGACAATTCTGCAAAAAAACACATTTAAAAAAAAGTACCTTATCTTCAGAAAGACTTTTAAAGTAATAATTACAACATAACAAAGTTCCCAAACGGCCAATCCAAGACGTGGAAACTAGGTAGAACTTCACCTACTACATGTTAAAAAAACAATTACCTAGTTAGAAGAGGCAATCCGTTCCTCATCGGTATTAAATAATACAGACTTAAACCAAATCTAAATAAATAACACTGGATTATTTGTTCTCAGCTTTCCCAAATTTTACGGCCGTTTAAAGAAATAACAAGTACAATGAGTGACCAAAAATACTTGAAGGGTAGTTCAGTGATTGTTATGGTACGCTGCCTGCAAGAATCTTGCAATAAAATTTTAGCAAACGGTAAATTTAGCATTAAGGTTTAGCAAACCTTACATCCATAGTATCCGACGTAGTACAATTACTAATATCGGGTTTAGCAAAAAGATTTAAAGGGATAGAACAGAGTGGCACATTGTTATTATGTACATTTATGGATTCACCATTTAAAGTGTAGGGTTTTTCTGATAAAAATGAAGATAAAAAAATTAAAGAAAAAGTTAAGAAGCTGGTTACTTCTATAATTAACGAACAAGAAGATTGTACTATTGAAAATCAACCAGTACAAGAAAAAGAAACCAATAAAGATGACTTAAATCCATGGTGTATTTTTGATCAATTAATTGGAGATGGCTCACACGTACACCTGAATCGAGAGTCCATTACAACGGTGGAAAAACCATCCCAATGTATATCCTAACTTAACCACTATTAGTATTGTAAATGTGAACACATTATCAAAATCTGGTTTAATTTGAAATAAAAAAAGAAGACGGTTAATAAGAAGTAAAGTTGAAAAACTTATGTTTTTGAATGTCAATTTAGACTATTAGCGATTTAATAATAACGTGTAATGTAAATGTAAGTACAAGTTACTATTTGTATTGTTTAGTTTATTTTTCAAGTTATAATAAATAAATCATTAGTTTCTTTCACTTCAATAAATATACACATAAACGATAATAGCCATTATGTTTGTTTATGTAGGTAATCTCTTACTTAAAACTACTTTTAAACAATCATAGTTACTTGTTTACAAAAATTTTAATTTTTAAATCCATTAATTTTTTTTTGGAATCCTTAGAAAACTAACAAATATTTTTGAAAAATTTAAATGCAGAATAAAAGATTACATTATTACCGAGGGCCGAAAGTCCTTTAGAATAAACAAAAAGGTTTTTGAATGAGATATTTGAAATTAAAAATCACACTAATTTTTTTTTCACCCCTATAACTTATTAAAATAAACATAGAAGTTTTCAGGGACTTTCGGTCCTCGGGAATAATGTATTGTTTCATTCTGCGTATAAATTTTTCAAAAATATTTATTAGTTTTCTCAGAATTCGCAAAAAATTAATGCATTTAAAAAATATTGGAACGAAATTTTGTGTCTACGCTCTTAACGATAAAATTACCACGACCCACCTCTACTACTCGTTACTCGGTCGGCCAAACCAGACCGACGTTGCCAAATAATTATTGTGTATGAATATTTTTTATTGTGGCGTTATTGTATGCAGTTTATTATTTCATATTGAGAATAAGGCACAATGTGACTTTAAAATAAGCTTATTTTGATGTTTAGATTTTTAATTCGGAAATCATACTTAAAATACGAAACATTAATAAATTTTATTTATATAAAACGATTTCTCAAGTGGAAATCAAAATGTTATATTACACTTATTGTAAAGTAAACTTGTGGCATATTCCCAATAAAAAACAGTAATCTGCCATTTAAATCAATTTCGCCCAAATTGGATTATCTTAGAACATTGTTCAAATGCAAAAAAAACAACAGGTCAAATAAATCCAATAAGTTTGGCAACGTTGAACTTCCCCTTTCCAGGCATGCATGTTTGGCGATATAAAGGGCGGACCTAATGTACCTCTCTCTTTCTAAACAGCTGTTTCTCACTCCATCTCACGTAAGGTCCATACCGACCATAAACTTTTTCCTATACTGTATAAAGTACTCTATAAAATAATTTACACATGCCCGAAGAAATTCTGAGTGAGAGTAGCAAAATGGATTCAGACCCGGTCAGTCTATGCTTGAAAAAGCCATCTACCTGTTCGTAGATTTCAAATTAGTGTATGGTAGCGTACTAGGAGACAAGTTACATTGTATGTAAAGTAGAAATCCAAAATTCTGAAGATTTTAACACCAACAGAGGACTGATGGAGGGAAATGCGATTATGTGTCTCCTTTTTTAATATTGAGCTAAAGAAAGTTGTAAGAGATGCAGATGACTTGGACCTAGTCGTACGCACGACCCGCAATTTCAAGGAGATATTCGCTGGACTCTCAAATGCAGAAAATAATATGGATCTAAAGATCAACGAAAGCAAAACGAATCTCATAGCATCAGAAACACGCTACAGAAACATGGGATAAAACTTTAACATTGCTAACTAAAATTTTGGTGATGCAACAGTTCTTTCACGTAGGAGGCATCGAAAACAGCAGGAACATAATATCGGAAGATATAAACCGAAAAATAACGCTTGCAAACAGAAGTTATTTGAACACCTTAGAAGCCATTGTCTAACAAGAAAAACAAAGATAATGGTATACAGAACCTTAATACTCTATTGGCGAAACCAGGGAAACTAGACGACGAGGTAGACCTAGCTTGCTTAGGATGCTGTTAATAACGATACCAGGAAAATCGGTCTGGCAAACTCGCACCAAGATAGTGGTAAAGAATAGAGCCGAATGGAAAAATCGGTTTACAATTAGACAGAGCTTAGGCGTGTGCTGTATAAAGACAAATTTCTTCTATTTCTTACCATAATTGGATACAGTTGCGAGATTAATTTGAAAGTCCTCATTATCCGCGATTTTTTATAGAAAATAATTTACTTCCAGAAAACAATCCAGAAACAAATCACCCGGAATAGATAATCTCCCAGTTGAACTATATAAAGAAAGTGACCACGATACCACATTGGCACTACAGCAACTCTTAAAAGAAAAATGGGCACAGAAGTCCCTCCCCAGTGATTGGAATATTGGAATACTTTGCACCTTTCACAAAAAAGGAGATATCTTTAAATGCTCTAACCACAGAGGAATTTACGCCTCTAAATGCTGGGTATAAAATATTTTCCACAATACTATGCCACCGTATGGTGGTATAGTATTGTGTAAAGCAATTAGTATTAGAAAAGTATAGCATATGGTATACTATATTATTATATGCAGGTAGAATAGTATGAAAATACTAAGCTGGTTTCTGAGGTGGTAAATCGACGATTCATCAGATTGCAACCCTGAGACAAATTTTAGAAAAAAACACTGGAATATGGCATAGATATTCATCACATATTTATAGACTACAAAGCAGCCTACGACTATGTTAATAGAAGGGAAATGTTCAAATCAATGAAAGAGCTAGGAATACCAAATCAGTTCGTAAATTTAACAAAACTAACTCCTGAAAATGTTTATGTAGAGTACGAATCCACTATCTACTATCTGAACTACGTCGAATTTTGCCAAAACAATAATTTTGTTCTAGCAAAAACATTGTTTAAACTGCCAAAGAAAAGACTATATACGTGGAAGTTACCAACAGAGCAAGAAGAGAGAATTATAAGAAACCAAATAGACTTTGTGTTAGTTAGACAAAGATAGGACAGGAACGCAATTATATCACATCAGAATCCAGTAGTCACCAAAATTAGATCAAAATGACAATAATACAACGAAAAACAACAGATGCACACATCGATGTAAGTAAATGAATGAATCCACTCTTAAGACAACATCTGACAGATGGAATCAATAAATAATTGATTAATGAATGTTAAAGAACAAATTCTACAGAATAGTGAAACAGATATAAAATTGTTATTAATAAAGACAGAAATAGATAAAACTCAAAAAGAAATTTAGATTTGATAGAAGAAAGACGAAAACATAAAATCAAAGATCATCAGATGTACAAAAAAGTGGATAAACAAATAAAATACACAATTAAGCGAGCAAAAGAAGAATGGTTAAAAGAATAATGTGCAGAAATAGAAGAATACCAGAAAAGAGATCACAGTTTTAATACACACACAAAATGAAAGAATTAGCTCACAATAATAGAAAAAGAAAACAGGGAATACTGAAAGATATAAATGGAAAACTAATGTTGAATATTAACGAAAAATTTGATGGTGTCATTTCAAAGGTATTAAAAGAGGAAATTAAAATGGCATTAAAAAATATCAAAGGATAGATCCAGACCAAATCCCAGTAGAAAGCTTAAAATGCATAAATGATGAAACCTTAGACATTATAGTGGACTTGTTTCACAAAACATACATACACATCATACAAAACAAGACATATACCGAACCAATGGTTACTCTCCACCTTTTGCGCTATTCCTAAAAATAAAAACGCTAAAGAATGCAGTGAATACAGAACTTTATCATTAATAAGTCATATTCTCAAATTATTCTTGAAAATACTACATGGTCGTATAAATAAAAAACTAGAACAAGGAATAGATGATATCCAGCTTGGATTCCGAAACGGACTAGCAACCAGAGAGGCGTTTTCTCTTTTAATGTGATAGCTCAAAGATGCATGGATATAAATGTGGATGTGCATATTTGTTACGTTGATTTTGAGAAAGCTTTTAGCAAAGTAAGACATGAAAATTAATCCAAATTCTACAGACAAAAAATAAAGACCAAAGCAACTAGAATAATAACAAACCTTTACTGGGATCAAAGAGCACAAATTGTAATAGATAACGAACTCAATTCAGAAATTGAAATCAGAGGAATTAGGCAGGGATATATTATATGTAGATTAATAATGATTGTATATGTGAATCTATTTTTGAAGAAGCATTCTATCTGAAAGTGACGGAATAATAATTAATGGAAGAACTATTAACAACATAAGATATGCAGATGACATCGTGATTGTGGCAAATCTGCTGAACAACTTCAACTACTACTAAACAAAACAAACAGTTACTGTGACAAATAGGGACTAAAAATGAATATAAAAAAGACTAATTACATCATAATAACCGAGCAAACAAATATACAAAAAAACATGTATTTGGGATATAGAGAGGGTTGAGAAATACAAATACCTGGGAATCTGGATTTCAGATAACAAGGGCCAGAATAAGCAAGAAATGCGTTTGTAAAAAATTTAAAAAATTCTCTTGTAATAAAGAGCTCACATCAGAACTCGGAGTAACAGTTCTAAGATGTTACGTGTTTTCAATACTATAATATGGACTCGAAAGCTGGACACTGAAGTAAGAACACAGAAATAATCTAGAATCATTTGAAATGTTGTGTTAGAGAAGTATGCTTAGAATAGCATGGACACAGAAGAAAACACATAATGGGCAAATAATACGAAATAATAAATACAATAAAAATAAGAAAGTTATAATATCTGAGATAAGAGGAGGAACGAGTATAGGAAAAAGGAGTGTCATGGTTGAACATTTTAAGAGGCTGGTTTAGATGCAGTTCAACAGAACTCTTCAGATCAGCGGTATATAGAGTAACGACAGTGATATCCAACATCCGATTCGGAGAAGGCACTTAAACAAGACGCTTGCTTGCTTGCTTCTAGTTGGTGTTTCATATCATAAAACTTAAAGGTTTTTCTTCGCCAATGTTTATATCATTTATGAAAGCTATTTCTCTATATTCAAGAATTCTATTAGATCCGTCAATATTCCATTGTATCGGTTTAATTATTCTATAGTTCTATTTAATTTATTTATAAAATCTAATCTTTTATTTTTCTTTTATAGATGGAAGGCAATGGACCGTTATAATAATATTGGTTGTAATTCTTGTAATTGTGATACTTTTATTTTTTATACTGTGAATTATGTAGTGATACATGTTACCTTAGCATTGTAACATATTTGTTGGTACAAATTTAGTTGGTAGCAAATTACTTATTATTTTATTGCAAATGTAGCCGCTTTGTAATGTCAAATTTAAAATCTATGTATGCTAAATTTATTCTTAGATATTTACTTATACACAAATAGGCAGTTAAATGGTGTTTTATTAACTAATCCATTACCTAACTAGTACACAGATCCACACTAATCTACAGATCGACTAAAAGCATTGTTCCTCGTAGGTACACGATCTTATTTGGGGTTGATGCTTGACGGTATTGTCGGCATCATATGGAAAACCTTTTTTATTTTTAGTTTTATGAAAAAAACGTTATTCTTTCTAAAAAGTTTATGAATAAGTTTTTTTTTTCCTGAAAAATGGCTTTGGCAGAGCCAATTAGCCAGACTTGTTTGTGTTGATTGTTAAAATCGACTGAATTTTAATTATTATAGATTGCAGATTCATAGTCAAAATTTTCTTATCAGTTATCAATGTTATTACTACATATACCTAATATTTTTATAGATACATAAATTTTGTTTTGATATATTTTTATTTTGTTTTTTTTATTCTTTTGTTTTCTAGTTTTTTTTTTTGTTTTTGTTTCTCTTTTTTTTTGTTTTTTTTTTGTTTAATTTTTTTGTTTTTTGTATTGTTTTTTTCTTTTTTTTGTTATTTTTTTTGTATTTATCTTTTGTTTTTGTTCTATTTCTATTTTCTTAATTCTTTTTTTTTTTATTAATTTGTGGTATACGTTTTTTTTGTTTTTTTTTTTGTTTTTTTTTTTGTTTTTATTTTTGAAACCATTTTAACAGATTATGACTATATACTATTTACAACTTGTATTTACATATTTTAACATGTTTGTAAATGCAATGAAGAATTTCCATATTATTTGAAAATAATAAAATATTGAGGTTTATTGGAAAACAACACTTAGAATTTATTAGTTCCTTATAAAGTTCGTTTATATTATTCATTTGTAAATCACATTCTAATATAATATGTGTTAGATCGCCTATTTTGCCGCAAGTACAATTGGGAGTATTTGATAAGCCGATTCCATTCATGTAAGATGGCGTAAGAGCATGATTTGCTCTCAGCCGATTAATGGTCTTTATAAAATGTCGATTAGATTCTGTGTAAAACCATCTTTTTGAGGGTATCCTAGTGTTACAATGATAAAAGTTTAAGCCCGTCTTACATTCTCTGTAATGTAAATGCCAATTATTTTTAACTTTTTGTCTACTAACGGTGTCAATATCTGTCGTTGGAATTAAATTTTTGTTTACTTTTTCTCCAAGCATATATGCTGATTTAGCTAAATTGTCAACGATCTCATTGCCTTTTATTCCTGAATGGCCCTTGATCCATGTAATTATTACATTTAGTCCTAATTGTATAGTTTCAGAAAGAATTTTTAGAATTTTCAGTTCAATGTGGTTTATATGTTTGGCTGTTTGAATGTTGTTGAATCTGTCGACCACACTTTTACTGTCAGTAAATATAACATAGTTGCTAGACGGCTTCAGTACTACATACTGAAGAGCAAACATTATTGCCATCATTTCTGCTGTGTATATTGAGCATTCACTGGGTAAGCTATACTGGTGATGGTAATTTTTATTTTCGTGGAACATTGCACAGCCCGTTCCATTTGCATCTTTTGACCCATCAGTAAAAATGTACTGATAGTTTGTCCATTTTTCTTTAATAATTATATCAAACATATTTGGGAGTAAATGTGAGTTTAAGTAACATATTTTAACCTTTTTAGAAAATAGTGTTTTTGCCATTTCACCGTAGTAGGGCGGAATTTGGCTTGTATAGAGAATATCGTTATATTTAATCGTACTTAGATAGCTTTCTACCAAAGGTATAGATTTTTTAGTTCTCCAGTATCTATGAGTGAGGTCTAAAACTGATAGCTCATTAAGATCTTGCAGGTATTTACAATTTTTGGACATAATTCGGACTGTAAATTTGTCGCTAAGGAATTGGCGGCGTAAATGCAATGGAGGTTCCACCGCTTCAATTTCCATTATTTGGACTGGAGTGGATTTTAAATAACCTAGGCATAATCTCAGGCATTTATTTTTTTGAACTTCAAGTTTGTTTAGATGTGTATTGGTCGCTGATCCAAATAAATGACAGTTATAGTCGAAAATTGGCCTAATCATGTTACGGTAAAACATCAAAGCAATATTTGGGTCTGCTCCCCAATTTGTTTTACAGAAAGCTCTTAAAATGTTTAATGAGCTTTCTGATTTTTTAACAATTTGATGAATGTGATCTTTCCATAATAATTTTCTGTCTAGATAGGTACCAAGATACTTAATACAGTTTTTTATAGGAAAATTAAATTTTCCCACATTAAGATTGCCTTGTGGAACTCTATGTTTTTGTGAAAAGTAACACACCTCAGTTTTTGTGTCAGAAATTGATAATCCTATTTCTTCATAGTACTGATTTACGATTTCTAATGTGGCTTTCAAATTATCCTCACAGGTACTTAACAATTTTCCTGCTGTATATAAAACAACATCATCAGCATATTGAAGAATTTTTGTATGGTTGGGTATACTAACTTCAAGATCTATGTTGTACAGGATATATAAAATCGGGCTTAAAATACTCCCCTGTGGCAATCCAATATTGGTTAGTCGGGGGTATGAAAATTCCTCATTATTAATTTTTAAAAAAGTTAGTCTGTTAGAATATAAAGATTTTAAAAAGAGGGCAAATGATCTAGGGATTCCAATATACAACATTTTTTGGTAAAGAATGTCTAAATTGACATTATCAAAAGCAGCAGAAATGTCAAGGAACGCAGCTGCTGTAGACTTATTTGACGTAAAATTAAGCTGAATTGAAGTAACTAGAGCTGTAGTTGCATCTTGAGTGGACCTAGACTTGCGAAAACCATATTGGGAACTTGGAAGTATACCATCGTGTTCTAGCCAATGTTCAAATCTATTTTTAATTATTCTCTCAAATGTTTTTAAAAGACATGAAGATAAGGAGATAGGTCGGTAAGAACTTAGATCACGTTCTCGTCTGCCAGGTTTTTTAATCGGAATTATCAGGTACTCTTTCCAACTATTCGGTACTGGTGTCTTATTTGTCCAAATATTGTTGAAAATGTGTACTAGTGAATTTTTATATTCTATAGGTAAGTTGTATAACAGTGAGTATGACACATTGTCAATACCTGGAGAAGTATTATTTCTTTGTTCAAGGGCTCGATGCAATTCCCATAAATGAAAATTTTCGTCAAAATTGTGATTTTGTCTGGGTACCGTTTGGATATATTCTTGTTCAGTGTCGTCATTTGAACCCATGCAGGGGCAATTTTTCTATGGAATTCCTGCAACCATCTATCTTCTGGATCAATGGGTACTTTGTTGGCTTGTTTGCGGTTTTTAAAACAATTAACTTTTCGCCAGACATCTTTTATTGGTGTTCTTGAGTTTAGACTTTCGCAAAATTCAATCCAATTCTTCTTTTTCTTCTGTTTGAAGATTTTCTTTGCAATAGCATCTAGTCGTTTATACTCCATTAGGTTTTGTAGTGTTGGTTTCTGTTTATAATTTATAAATGCATGTTTTCTATTTTCAGCTGCTAACTGACAATGATTGTTCCACCATGGTTTCGGAATATGACCGTTGTTTTTTTCTTTATTGGAAGAATGTTTTGGGATAGCGACGTTGGCTGCCTGGTTTATATTTGTTAATAATTCTTCGTAGATTAATGGTATTTTCATTGCTTCCAAAGCACTGGTATATATCACCCAATTGGCTCTGCTAAGGTTCCATATTCTATGTTTTCTACTGGAGGTGGCTTTTGCTGCGGAGAAGTTTTGTGATGACAAAATAATTGGGACATGATTGGATCCATAAGGTTCTTGTAGAGTATTCCAACGAAAATGAGAGGCAATATCTCGGGAACAAATGGTTAAGTCTACAGCAGAAGGTTTATTGGAAATAGCAAGAGTGGGGGACCCGTCGTTTAAATATTCTAAATTACAGTATTCTATAGCATCTAGAAGATCTTTACCTAATCTATCATCAATTTCGCAGCCCCATGCCAAATTGTGTGCGTTAAAATCGCCTCCAATTATAAATGGTTTTGGTATATTTTCTAAAAAACTGATCCATTGCTGAATTAAAACTTTGTTCCTGGGTTCATTATATAGAGAAATTATATGTAAAGGTTTCTTGAAATGTGCAATTTTTATTGAAATACACTTATATGTAAACGAATACGTATTTTGAAAATTTATTTCTTCATATATTATGTTGGATTTCAAAAGAATGGCACAACCGCCATATCCATCAGGGCGATCAGCTCGAACACAATTAAATTCTTTAAAATTATAATATTTTCCCGGTTTGAACCAGGTTTCAGATAATAGAGCTATAGTAATGTGGTTCTGATGAAGTAAGTATTCTAAATTCTCTTTATTCGCAACTGCTGAACGACAGTTCCACTGTAAAATATTTATTTTATTTAAGTCTGCGAATTTGATGTTAGATTTTGGTTAAAATGGTTACTAATTATCTGAATTACATCAGCTTTTGAAATATTAAAATTATTATTTTGTTTAATTGAATTAACAATTGTAAGAACCGAATCTAAAATGACATTTATTACAGAAGAATTTAATTCTTCTGACCGTGAATCTGCAATGTTTAAGTTTTTTTGGTAGAATTGACTTTTAACTATTCCCTCAGGATGTTTTGGAGGGGAAACTGTAGATATTATTTCTTTTCTAGCTATATCAGTTGGGTCTGAAATATTTGGTTTCGGCCTTTTATTTGGCCTACTGGTGTTTGTGTGAGGATTAAATATAAATTTAGCAAAATTATTTCCCTGGGAGGAAGTAGAAGGTTGTGAATTTTGTGGAAAATTTGTATCATTGTTGACTGTATTGGTCCTAAGAATACTAGCATATGAATTTTTAGGCACTTGTTTATTTGCATCGTAAAAATTAATGTTTGTTAAACCCATCGTCTCTTTTATTAACTTTTGTCGTGAGAATTCTGGGCATGCGCTTAGATTTGTGGTCAAATGTTTCCCTTACAACTAAAACATACGTGTTCGAAATCAACTTTTGTACAATCTTTTGAATTATGCGTTTCTTGGCATCTGTTACATCTTGGCTGACTCCTACATTGATTTCCCAAGTGGCCGTATCTAAGACAGTTAAAGCATAACAAAACTTTCTGTTTATATATTTCAACTTCTTTAATAACCTTATTGATTACTATATATTTTGGTAAATTTTGCGATTTAAAGGTCACAATACAAGACTTAGTAGGGACATATTCGACAATTTTTTCCTCATTAACATTTTTTTCTACTTTACGCGTAATTATTTTAACATTTGCAATTTCAAATATGCAATGACTATCATACTGCTTAATTCTATTTTTAATATACGCTTCCGATAAATCTGCGTCTATATCCCTAATAACTCCTTGTCTGTGTAAAATAAATTTTGGAATATACAAATCTAAATTATTTAAACGAAATATTTCTAGAGTTTTGTTTTTAATGAGGTTATTAGCAGTTTTATAATCTTTGCATTTGACTCTAATTCTATTTCGGCCAATGGCGTCTATACTTGAAATCATATTGTCTGCTTCAGGAAAGTTAGACAAAATAATTTCACCAATCTTTAGAGGATTTAATTTACCTTTAAACTCCATAGAGCTATTCTCGATATATACATGATATGGGCCTAGATCATTACTATTAAATAAAAATGCTTGTCTTACCTGTTTTGTTACTTTTTGTTGTGTTTCATTCAGAAGGGTTGTATTTGCATTATTCATCAAATTTATTGGTGTTGGAGTACTTACAGAAAGATCCATTTCGGCATCACTTTGATTATCGAATATGTTTCCAGATATACCTGGTTTTGAGGGTTTTTTGGGGTCAGGGGGTCTCCCCCGCTATTGACACTCATACGGTAGGTGGTTCAATAAGCGATATTGTTGTTAGCCAACGCCACAAATTTCACAATTTAAAGCACAATATTAATTGTAAATTATTGCTCGTCTAATTTCTATGAAAACTACTACGAAACTGTATTTAATACTGATTAAATCTCAAAAAATTTGTAAGGATGAATAAGTTATTCTATATAAAAATGTGAATTGTGGATATGGTTTACTATTAAATAAAATTTATATTTTTTGACAAACCTCGCATATGACTAAAAGAAATAATATCTGATGATTGTATTCCAGGTTTTAGATCATTCAGAACTTTTTATAAATTTCAGAATTTTTTTCTTAATTAAAAATAAAAGAGTTTCCCATGTGGTCCAATTAAGTCTGCACCATACAGAAAACTGTTCGCTCTCCGGGAATCGATAACATTGCTGCCGAAATACTTACAACTGATTCGCTTTTAACTGCTGAACTTTTGCTCCCCATTATCCGAGAGGTGTGGGAAACAAACCGCATTCGAGCGGGCTGAAAAAAGGGTAACATTATTAAGTTTCCAAAAGCAGGCAACCTCAAACTGCAAAAATTGTAGGGAGATATCCTTGCCCATCGCAATAAATAAAATCTTCACGACCATCATACGTAAAAGATTACCAAACAAGATTGAATTGTAAGCTGGTCAAGCAGGCTTTAGACCAGAATCATCCTGCATAGACCACATTAATACTGTGAGGGTAATAATGGATCACATCTTTATACATGGTTTTTATTGACATATATTTATAATGAGGCAAGTGCAAGAGAATTCATTAGAATACAACAAACCGGCATATCTATGTTTCGTGGACCTTACAAAGACATTTTACCGGGTCAAATTAGAAGACATTTTCCACTTACTGTAGGCAAGGGAGATACCTCTAGGAATAATCAAAACGATCGAAAATATGTACCAAAACAACACAATAAAAGTAAAATTAAAAGAAAAACTAACCGATCCTATTGAAACTGGCAATAGGGTAAGACAGGAAGATTCCCTGAGTCCTCTATTGTTCAACCTGATTATGGATGAAATAATAAAAAAAGTAAGAACTAAAAAGGGTACCAAATGGGAGAAAAACAACTTAAAATAATCTGCTATGAAGACGACGCAATACTACTCTTTCAAAGTAAAGATTACTTACAACGTATGCTGCACCAATTTAATATAACCGCTAGAAAATTCAACATTCCCCAAAAAAGTCAAAATGGCTACAACAGCAAATTTACTAAGATGTAAATTGGAGCTGGAATTTCAAATAATATAACACGTGATTTGAAGAAACAATAAAAAATTTAATAAATAAAAATTCATCACGATATGATAATACTAATATTTGTATTTAGAGAACAACTTCCGAAGTGGAAATTGAAACGTCAATACACGTACTTCAACCTTTAATTGTGGCTCATTCCCATTTAAATAGTAATTAATTTAAAATGCCACAAGAAAATAGCTTCAGAACAATATGATAATATTAGATCTGAAACTTAAAAAAAAAACAACAACAAAACATATTTCAAAACCCTTAACATACAATACATAAATAAATGTATGTGTTAATTTAGGCATTTTCCAGATATATTAAAACTGGAACAATTAAACTACACTATTAAAATCTGGCGTAGAAATATATTGTCAAAATTTTAGGCCTATCACCCTCATCTTAGATATAGGCAAAATATTAGAAAAAAACGGGTGTGGCAGTCCAGTGGGACTGCTGGTAGAGTGATAGAGTGATGGTAGATAGAATGCTATAGATAAGAAAGAGCAGAAAGAGAAAAATAATTAGGTATATGGTGCATCGTTTGCTGTATATAAACATTTGACCTGTAATAGAAGTATAGTAAATGAAGGATTGTATCAATATTTTAATGAAAATATATATTTTTATTTTCATATGTCTATAAGGAGTTGAATGCAAAATAAATTTTTTACACATACTCTGCAGTAAAATTCATTGTTTATTTTGTTATTAATATAAAAATTACAATACAATACACTGCAACATAATTGAATATAATAATACAATACAAATTAAAATCAATATTCATAAGTATTTAAAACTGCCAATATACATAACTTACTTTACGAAGATAAAAATAAAAAACCAACAACTCGGATTGTGTTGTAAATTTTCATTTTATTTGAAAATTTATAATTTTTGCGTATATTACATATATTTAATAAGATTAATGTGGGGTTTTTAAATATTTCAAAAATAAAAAAGTAAATTCATAGTGGGATTCGAACTCACACACAGCAGCGTATGAACCAAACACGTAAAATATTTGCCAATTAGACATGACTCTAACGAATTTAAAAATTGACAGTTCTCGGTCATACAGTGATTATTTTGAAATACTAAAGCCTAAAATAATTATGAACATCTAATAAATAATACAAAACAAATCACATAAATAATAATAGTAATATATATTATATATAATATTTATATATATATAATGTATATAATATTAAATATATATACAAAAGGAACATTTGTATTTTCGAGAGAGAAAGAGAGTGAAAATATATCTTCTGTCTCTCTCTTACTCATATCTTACATATGTAATGGTTTCAGATTCACTCCCGTACAAATTTGCAACATATATTATATATTAAAACTGGAACAATGCATTGCATTGCAACGTCGAGCTCGCGTATAGAAATATTACTTCAAAAAAATTAAGATTAAATAATTTAAAAAAAATTCAATATATGTTTGAATGTCAGTATGAGCTCCAATAAAGAAAATCAACTGAAAATGCAATCTGTGCTCTAACAGCTAACATCTACAAAGCTCTTGATAATGCAAGACCAGCTCTTTGTAGATTTATCAAAGGTATTTGACACTGTTTCACGTAAAATATTGCTAAACAAACGTAAATAATATGGTATTAGAGGGCTTGCATATCCTAGAAAGTTATCTTCGAAACAGGCAACATGTTTATATAGTTGAAGAAATTTGAAAGGGCCGAATTATATCATATGGAGTCCCGCAACGAACAGTCTTACGACCAATTCTCTTCAATATCTACGTCAATGATCTATTCAGACTGAATATTACAGGTTAAATAGTAAGCTTTGCAGATGATACAGCTATTTTGTATGATATAAATACGTGAAGTAATTTAAAACAAAAAGCCGAAATAGACTGCTACATTTCAGAAATTTTTTCAGTTTAATAAGCTCACCTTAAATGTAGATAAACATCGTATTTAAGTAACCTCCTAAATCTTGGCTCATTAAAAGTCGATGCAAAAAACTGAAATTCCATATACATACGACATTAAATATCTAGGTATAATAATTGATAAACATTGACGATGGAATACTCAGTCAAATAATATAATAGTTAAATTAAGAGGGTTCCTATCAAGATTCAAATTTTTAAAACAATTATTAGGAATAACTCATTTTCGAATTCTTTATTATGTACTAATACAATCTTAACTTACCTATAGTCTTTTAAAATCGGGTGGAATACGGAATAATTAATTGCATTCTTTAAACATTATTCAGAAAATTTAACGTTATGCTAGCGAACGATATGATGAAAGTCAATTTTTAATTATACGTACATGATTCTGTTACAAAGTCCTTGCCCATCAAACTAGGCATTCAAGGAATAATGCAATTTTACCTTAATGTTATAAATCCATACTCCAGACATGTTGGTTATATTTGGCCCAAATTGTCTACCATAGAATTTAAAACAAATTAAAAATGATAAAAAAGTTAGATATAAATATGAAATTAAACAATGGATTGGAAACAAAACAATACAATTCTATGTAGATAAATAGACTTTTATCTAAATGGGTCATGGTTTAAATCATTTAATAATTTTCTTTTGCTTGGCAATTATTAAAAACTCCTTCATTTCAGACTGATATTTAGCAGTGGCATTAGACATTGCCTCTTAAAATACGACTTTGTTCCATAGATGGATCAATTTTCACAAAGAAATCATCAAGCTCTTTTGCTATTCTTAAATTTTTACTAAGATTTTTCAAATTCCATGTCACGCTTCCAGTGCTTATTGAAGCCTCTTCTTCAATGGATTGTGTGAATTTAACATTTTCTCCAAGTCGGTTTTAGTCAAATCTTTATCTTGCGATTCAAGGAACTCCTGAACGTCACTTGATTCTACCTGTTCGAACCCCTCTTGTCCTATTCCACTCGTAATTTCGGCAGCGTTTTTAGTTACATTTTGAACTAGCACAGATTCTTCCTCATTTCCCGCAGTCAGAACAGGCTACAGGTTTTTCCAACATGACTTCAATGTATATGGCTTCAGTTCTTGCAATGAATATTTTATGTTCAGAATGCATTTTGTTATGCCACATTTCGTCCAGCATTCCATAACATTCATATCAGGATCACATTCTGTATTATTCAGTATCATTTTAAAGGTTTGTAGAATGTAATAGAACTTCAAGGAATGGATTATTCCTTAGTCCATAGGTTGAAGCAAAGCTGTCGTATTGGAAGGTAAAAATGCCACTTTTACATTTGGATGCATAGTTTTAAGTTTGCGAGGATGACTTGGTGTATTGTCGAAAACTAAAACTGCTTTAAAGTCTAAATTCTTTGATTTCAAATAAGTTTTAACTTGAAAAACAAAACAATTCCGGAAACAGCCACAAAAAATAGTACTTCTAACCAATGCTTTCTTATTAGCACGCCAATACACTGGCAGTTCGCCCTTGTTTTGATTTTTTAACGCACAAGGGTCTATAAAGCATTAACGATTTAATAGCACAATCATCTCCAGATGCATTAGAACAAAGCAGCAGCGCAACTCTATTCTTTTGCTGTCTTAAATTCAGGGGCAGACTTTTCGCTTTTAGAAATGAATGTTTTAGTAGAGAAGAAGATGCAGCTTTTCCAACGATTTTGATGCTAAGCAATGATTGTCGCACCTTAAATTTATTGAACCAACCTTCCGATACTTGAAATCCTCCATTTCCAGGTTCTTTAAAATGTGCGGAGACGGTTTGCCTTCTCCCGGACCATATGACCACTCAGAGGCACTCTTTTTTGGTTGCAGTCTTCGTTCCGTAATAACAACGTCACTTTCATTTTTTCTATTGCTAGATCACGAATAATTTTCGCTCTCAGTGAAGTTGAAGCTAGGTCACCTGAGGTCAAAGATCAGCTTGAAGCAATTGTAGAAGCAATTGAAGACACAGTTGACGACGCAACTGATGCAAAAGCTAGAGTTTACGGCAAAGGAGTACTACATCAAATAAAATCCTTTGATTGTGTCCCCTTTGGTATGTGTTTGCAAATAATGCTGTTAATTATATTTGCTGGGTTGACAAAGTTAGCAAATTACTTTAATCACTAGGTATAGATATTTATTAAGCTATATAAGAAGTTTCAGACTTAGAGAGAACTCCGAGAGTTACTCCGAGAAAACATAAAGTTTCTACTAGATCAGATAATAATACTGGAAATGCGTTTACAATCAACGAAAAGAAAAATGAAGTAAAACTCTTTGTATTTTTTAGTGAAATTTTTTTTATGACCGAATGAATCAGTCATTAAACAATAAATTTGACCAAAAATAAAAAAATTATTTATTCAGTAGGAAAAATCATATCATTAAATATAGATGAGCTACGAAATCAAGATTTAAAATACACCTCAGAACATTTTGATTTGAATTCTTAAGAATTAGAAACTGAAGACTTGAACCTGAACAAGTTGTACTTGTGAAAGAACTTTTTCTAAGCTAATACATTTGTACAAGATTTCTGTTTATTTAATATACAATATTAATTGAGCACTTTTTGTGCTTGTCTTACAATAACTTCACAATTTATTTATTTCTTAATTGAAGTTCAATAATCCACTACATTGTAGGCACATGGCAATTGAGAAAAAGAAGAGGAAAAGGTAATGACGTAAATGTGTCAACGAATCAAAAATGGCCTTTTCCGGTTCACGCCGTCGTTCAGCAAGAGCTTGTGATTTATATTTTTGAAAAATAGAGAGTATTCTCTAATATTTAAGGTAAAAATTTGATTTAATATTTTGAGGATTCCTAACGTTATTGATTTATATTTTCTAAATATAAATTTTGGTGTTATAAGTTGCTAATTTTTGCTACTTTTAACACGTGTTTAGTTGTATTTAATTTTTAATTCATTGTAGTTTACATGATGAGATTATATTTTCTGACACCTCTTGGCAGAATAACTTTGTTGATAACAATAATATTTTATTAACTGAAATACTGAAGACTTTTCTTACAAATTATTGTTTGTGGAATCGTATTATACATTTTGGTCTGTTTGTAGGACAGTATGGAAGACGATTGGGCTACGGATAACCAAACTGGTGCAGTTGCCGCCCCAAAATTGCAGAACTACCCGAAATTAAATTGTTTGCTAGATGGAACTGTGATGATGTCCAAGTTTCAGACATGTCCCTTCAGGTACAGTTTATATTTCTATTCAGTAAAGGTTATGTTTTTGATAGCTAAGAACATGCTGAATTTAGTGATTTGAGATGTTTCTTTGCAATTGTGAGATTATTTCTATTATTATTTGATGTATCAAAATTCTTTGACAATGTACTGAAAAAAAAGGTAATATGAAAAAAAAATACATGCCTTGCAAAACTGACTTGCATGTATAGTCATCTACATTTCAATATTACTTGAATCTATGCTACATATTTGAAAACAAAATTAGGCTGCTATAGTTAAAACTGGTATTCCAATCTTAAAAAACATAGTTATGTTGTCACACATTTCTTAAATTGCACCCTGAAGGGTCACTTTCTAAAATTTTATTGCTAAACAGTTTTGAGTTTTGATCTATGATTTTTTTCACATTTATTTTAAGTCAAATATGCTAATTTTAAATTTTTTTTAGAAAACCACAGCTTCGTTTTTGGCTGTTTTCTCAAACAACTATTTGAAGTGAGGCAGTGAAATGATTTCTTAATTTTCTAAACCTAATTTTGTTAGCATGTAGTAGGCTTTAATACTTGCATTTACTTGTGTTTACTTTTGTATTTCTCGATATAATTGAGGATTTAAGAATCAGATTGAGCCCAAAATATCCTCTGCATGCAAATTTTGCAGTTACACCCAGCTACGCAGATTCATTCACAGCTTCTATGACATCATTTTATATTACAAGTGGCTGTAGGATATGTGGTTGTGTGCTTATTTTCATATACTTTGTTTTGTTGATTTGTTTTAAAAGGTTCCCTCTCATGTATACTGCTTACCTCATCTCTCTCTTCCAGGTTTTCTTTTTCCTCTGTATTAAGTGCCTGGTTAAAGTACAGTCAAAATCATTTATAACGAACTTCAGGGACTGGTGGTTTTTGTATGTTGTAGCCAGTGTTCTCTGTAAGCAGTTCTATCGGTTATAATGAAGATGTTGCTATAAACGATATTACACTGGTAGGAACAGTTAGTTCATTGTACCTAGGTATATGACCCAAAAATGTGTTACTTTATCTATACTTAAAATATGTTATAATAACATATACATAACATTTAACATATGTGTTTATTGTACTTACATAAATCTAAATATGTACAAACATATGTATAATATATATTGAAATAAGTATAAGTAGTCAATAAAGTATACTCATAATATAACGGCTTCTCAAAATCTTTGTATTATAAAAATGTAGGCATACATATACTATTTATTTTTAAAAAAACAAAGAACAATACATACATTTATGTATTATATATTATATTATGTATTAAAAAATACAACATTTTACCTGAATATATAATGAAAAAAGACATAATTTTTGTTTGTCGCCTTCCTTGAACTTCTGAAAAAAACATTTTTTCAATTGATGTGGAAACAATTGATAATGATTCTTTCACAATCTAGGAGTCTGATCTGAATAAATGCTCTTACGATGTCAATATCTGACAGTTCTTTGCTTATACTTATTTCGTCATTTCAGTCAGACTTCTTATAACTCCTTGGTCCATGGGCTGCAGTACGGACGTACAATTTGGAGGCAGAAAAACGAAGTTAATTTGTTTTAACCTGTCAACTTGGGGGGTGGGACGGAAAGTTGTCCATAATTAAAATTATGTGTTTCTTTTGTTGTAAAAGTTCACTGTTCCATTTTATTGTCATAAAGTCTTTTCAAAAATAGCCGACGTCAGTCCAGGCTTTTTTATTGAAATCATAGATTTTTCACGTTTTTAAAACAGCGTGGCATTTTAGTTTTTCCTATCACCAAAAGCTTCCTTTTTATGGAACCGGACATGTTGGCTGCAACAAGAACTTAAGTCGCTCTTTTGAGAGTTTACCAGCGGAACATTTCTCCCCTTTAAACTTTAACATGTGATCAGGTGTCAGTCTAAAAAATAACCCCATCTTGTCAGCATTAAAAATATCATCATTGCTATAGCCGGACCTGAGTGTAGGCCACACATTTTCAACCCAGTCATTTGTAATTGATCTGTCAACAACTGCTGACTCAGTTTTTCTCTCGCCGTTTCATCATTCCAGCAATTGTTGAACGTGACGTCTTAAATTCCCGGGCAATCGAACTCGCGGAATCACCGGAATCGATTCGACAAATTATTCCAAACTGTTGCTCAACAGTAAATTGTTTCCGTGACAGATTTTTTATGAAGGCTAGACACAACTGAATTCAAATTCAGAAACTCTTGGTTTGGGCCAAATGGTGTAAATTTTGGGACCCGTCTTGGAAGGTGCAAATGTCTAAAGGACAAGTAATCAAGTGTAGATGCCTGCCTGGATGTACTATAACCATAAATTAATAAATCCTTACTTCTCATTTCATGGTACTAAATATCGGTAATACCTGTGAGAAATACAACACTACAATGTCCATTTTCATAACTTTACAGGATAGCACCTTTAAACTTATTTATTAAGATGTGGAAACAATATTATATTGAACATTGTATCCTCCGTCAATTACATCATGCGTTGGTTATAATTATTTATTAGTTATTTTTTATACAGTGTGTAAAAATGTCATAATTGAAAAAAATGGATGTTGTATCGTCTGAGGTACAGATATGTACTTGAAATTGTATGCTGTAACCAATAATTTAACTGCTAGTGTTCCAAGAAATCTGTTTGCTATAACCGATTTGGTTATTATAAGCAATATAAATGCGTTTTTTGTATGTCATTTTATGGGACCTACTATTTTGTTTGTTATATCAACGATTTTGACTGTATTTATTGATTGTTTTTATTGTACTGTATTTATTTATTTGATTGAATGTTATTTCTGAATTTTTTTTTTCAAATTAACTATTAACCATTATATTTACAGAGACAATCACAGAAAATTGAAATATACCAAACAATGTCAGATTTGCACTCATACTCCCACTCAGCCCTGTCATACACCATCATAATAAGCGAATTCCCCTCTCTCTTTATGTAGTAGTTTATGGATATTCCCTAATTTTACTCTAAATATTTTTCTATTGCTAGCAATATGATCTTTCACATACTTTTGTCCTTTTGTATTTTAAAAGATATATTGTTTATATGAAAAGAAACTAATTTAAAGCCAATCATGATGTTTGTAAGTGTGTTTTCACATTTTTTTAGAAGGTAAAATGCTATTTGTTATTGAATTAATAATTAACTTTTTTCAGGACTATATTGCAGTTAAAGAAAAAAATGCAAAGTATTTACCCCATTCAGCTGGTAGATATGCTGCAAAACGATTCCGTAAAGCACAATGCCCAATTGTTGAGAGGTTGACAAACTCTCTAATGATGCATGGACGTAACAATGGTAAAAAATTGATGGCTGTCAGAATTGTTAAACATGCCTTTGAAATTATCCATTTACTAACAGGAGAAAATCCACTACAGGTAATAATTTTATAAAAACTAATGAATTCCTTAGCCGTGTCTTAAAAACAATTTTAGTTTCGGTTATAGACAATAAAATATTTTTTAATTTCAGATTTTGGTTTCTGCTATTATCAATTCAGGACCTAGGGAAGACTCTACTCGTATTGGTAGAGCTGGTACTGTAAGAAGACAAGCTGTTGATGTTTCACCTTTGAGAAGGGTTAACCAAGCAATTTGGTTGCTCTGCACAGGTGCTAGGGAAGCTGCATTCCGTAATATTAAAACTATTGCTGAATGTTTGGCTGATGAATTAATCAATGCCGCCAAGGTGAGATTATTTTTATATATTAATATTTATAGTTTTTAATAACTGATACCATTATCCAAAGTAAGTTATTATAAGTTTACTCAACTTTTGATATTCAAAATTTCTAGCAGTGAAGTTAGTGATCTAATCATTCACCAGGTACAAACTGTGAGAACCAACTACAAAAGAATCTAGACACAATTAATGATTGTAAGTGAAGAAATACATATAATAAATTGCAAATCAATGGAATAAACATTGAACATGTACATACATACTTTAAATATCTAGGAGTAGACTTACAAAATTATGGTAAACAAGAACTAAAAATAAACAATAAAATAGATAAGACAATAAAATTAGACTATGCAATGAAAAAAGTTTTTTGAAATAATGAAGAAATTTCCAAACAAACAAAGGGTTAAGTGTAAGATTTCACACAATGGATAAAATAAGAAAAGCAAAGACAAACTAGAACTAAAGTCAACTCTCAAATTCAAAGGAAAAATTTTATTTGGCAAGAACAAAGAATAGATGGCTCCAGATAAGTAAAACTGATATGGCAAACGAGGATTAAAAAAAAAGGAAGGAAGAACAAGACAGACGTGGGATAAAGCTGCAGGAGAAATATTGCCAGCCAGAGAAGCAACATGGGCTACAGCAAGAAATCTGTTAAGTAATAGTAAAAATAGACGAAATTTTTACACGAACTAGAAAAAAAAAACAAACTCAATTGTAAAATAATATCATAACTTGATCTATACTACCAAGTGGTAGAAGGGGGATAGCTCAGTGGCTAGATACTGGCTACCAAGCTGTTGGTCTGGCTATATAAGTAGTTAGCACTACATACTTCTACAATATCTACTACTA
Source organism: Diabrotica balteata (assembly GCA_918026665.1). Classification (NCBI taxonomy): domain Eukaryota; kingdom Metazoa; phylum Arthropoda; class Insecta; order Coleoptera; family Chrysomelidae; genus Diabrotica; species Diabrotica balteata. The sequence goes on along the minus strand of OU898283.1, from coordinate 75,686,030 downwards.
CTATCTACAATACTTCTATCAGATTCCTTAAGTATCCAACATAGTGATGTGCAGAAAACAAACTCGACAGTTAAATGTCAAAACCTTCAGTCAAAAATTGGCCATTTTTAGATTTATAAGGATTTGAGTTGAAAATATTGTTCCAAATGTTCTGGCAAAACCCCAGATTCATGAAAACTATGTATTGCCATGTGTCTTTCAAAGTAATAATTAAATAGATACTATGAAAGAAAAAATATGTACTAAATATCGAAAGTTTTTTCACTCTCCAAAAAATTTAATATTTTGACTACAAGGTTTTGACTTTTAACCATTGATATATGTATTGATCCATATTTTTACTGAGGATTTCTATGACATATTTTTGAACAATTAATAATCATGGAAGAAACATACACTAAATCATCATACTTTGTTTTAATAATTGTTTAATTTTGATTGAAGTTCTGTCAATAGTCATCTATTTTTTGTTCTAGGGATCATCAAATTCTTATGCTATCAAAAAGAAGGATGAACTTGAACGTGTAGCCAAATCCAACCGTTAAATTTATTTCTCATTTTATATTTTATTTCCAATAATAAATATGGAAAAAACTTAATTGATTATTTTAATATGTATGGATACTTTCCATTAATTACATTTTTCCTTAATCCACATTCAACAGGTTAAATAAACGGTCGTCAACAGGCGGACCGCGTTCCGTATTCAGACCGCGAACGGTTGAACTGCAGACCGAACTGTGGAATATCGATTGCTGAGTCAATCAAGTTCAAAATAAAACTGCTGTTAATTTTTAAATAGGAAGTGAAATGATAAATAAACATAATAAGAATTATGTACAAGTGATGAAATATTGTTTTATAATAATATGGTATGTTTACAATAAGTGTTTTATTACATATATGTATAATACAATCATGTACAAATAAAGTTTTGGCGTATCTCAAGATGTTACAGCCAAAAAAATGAATAAAAGTTATAACGCAACACAAAAGATAACAAAAATTAATCAATTCTAAATTTACAAAAAGGTTACAGAAATGAAAATATAAGAATTTAACCAAACCGCACTTGGTTAAGTGGATTAAGTATCTCACACTATTATTTAATGAGAAACTGAGACTTAAATGTTCACAATTATTACTTATTGAAATTTCTTGAATCTATTGAAATGTTCTTTAAATTGAATGCAAAAATCAGCAATCTACAGGTGAAGACGACATGGAGAAACTTTAGATACACCAGATAATGGCAGATGATACGGCAGAGAATGACCATATCATGTTACTCGCCCAGATAATTTGAAGCTAATGATTACTTACAGTAAATCTTGACTGCTGCACTAGGTACTTTACTGAAGCTATATACTGTACTTAATACTTTACTTGTATCCAACACTGACTTTAATTAACATTAAAGGTACTTTAGAACTATATATAATCTAATATTGTATAAGAAAAGAAAACTCAAATATAAAGTGTATACACATTTAGAGAAAAAAATGCACAGAGACGGTAATTTTAGGCAAGCGACTTCACTCAATGATCGCCCAACTAGAAGTAACTTGGTTTTTCTAAAATTTTACAAACTACCCAAGAAAAAAGAGGGGATATCTCCCACTCAAAAATCATAGGCCAGTCGTATGTAGTTCTGAGAAGGTAAAAAGATTCTAATGAACATCGAAACTAACGCTACCCTTCTAACGTGATGAAATATACATCTTCTAGATTAGGTTTTTCCCGAAAACATTACAACGGGCGTTCGACGACAATTACCGAATTTATGAAAAAGAACCCAGAAAAGAATTAACTAAGAATTAGCCAAACCGGCGTCTTTAAATAAATAGGTAGGTAGATTCTTCAGTCATATTTCGATAGTTTCCCAATAAAAATTTCTGATCGTAAACACGACCATCAGCGTATCATCACCATGAGTAAAGGGAATTAAAAATAATTTAAGATATTAATAATAAAAAAATGTTACAATTTTTGTTAGGAAATTAAATTTATTTTGGTACTCATTGAATGACTTACCTACACCTTTTAAATTCAACTATGAACTGATCAATGATGACTAAAAAGATATTGATTTTAAAACATTTTCTGCCGTCAAGTTTAAGATCTTCAGCTCCTCCGTCATCATATATTTTGTTTCTTTTGAGAACCACAGTATTTTTCGTAACTTTTATTTTCAACAATTTTAAGACCAAATGATTCATGATAATCAAAATCCATTTCTTTAAGAAGAGACATATTCTACAGCGCATACAGCTCTGTAACAGTTAGAACATTTAATATCTGAGAGTCTATTTCTTTGAATACTTTATTAAAACGGTATACAATTAGGATCCAAAAGCAAACCATAAAGGCTATCTTGTGATATGCTTTTCTGAGTGGTTGAGAAACCTCAGGGAGTGGTTTGCTTGCACTTCTATACAATTGTTCCGAGCGGCAGCCTCCAGGGTCAAAATTGCCATGATGATAGCCAACCTTCGTAGCGGAGATGGCACTTGAAGAAGAAAGACAATGTTTAGAGTACGAAGACGCGCAAATTTCCATCAACTGAGCGAGTTTGATGGGCTTACAGAAGTTTAAATACTGTGTTAATATATTATCGAACATGGCGACAAGAAGGCCTATCATAAAGATCGGGGGGCACAGGGGGCCTAAGATGGTCGCTTAATGTGGATGATTCTAAGAGACAGCTTCTCCACTACCAGATCTATTGCAAATTAACGGTTTGCAGAACATCGAAGACCGGTTGTAATAAGAACAATTTTATCGTCGAATTCACAGTTTTTGACTTTTTTTATTTAGGTCATACTGGGTGCTACCTCTTACCCCTGAATATCGACGGAATTGTCTTGAATAGTGTAGTGAACGATTGGCTTGGGTACACAAATGAAATGGAGTTGTCTATAGTGATAAATTTTGATTCTCTTGGGGACACATGATGGCCGAGCCAGGATCAAAAGACGACATGGTGAACAGTTTTTTTGTGGAACAGCACGTGCACCACACTGTTGAAGTTATGGTGTGACGTACCCTCGCTTGGAGCGGGACATTGTGAATATTACCATAGTCTTTCTTAAACAGGCTGGAGTCTACATTTTGCCTTGGTCTCAGAGGTCCTCAGATTTATCCTCAATTGAACACTCAATTAAACACGAGAGTTAATGAGGGCATGGAACGAGATAACCCAGGAGGAAATTGACCAGACAAGAGTGTGTCATCCAGTGAGGTGCATCAACACAGTATTAATTGATTTATCCCTGTAATTTGTTTTAATCATATTGAAATTTTAATCGTTTGTTTATTTTGCTACCTTGTATAGTTGTACAAAATATTTTTAAAATACTATTTATTTACAAAGCTTAATAGGCCTTAAAGACCTAGGGCTAAAATACAATTAATATAATACTTATATATTACACAACTTGTATCAAGTGGGGGGGGGATCTTCTTATCCATCATGCTCCTTGCCTACTAAATTAAGATATTATTCATCTCTATTTGTTGGTCTTTCTTCATAATCATCAATTCCTTCTTTTCTTAGATCTTACTGTATGCTATCTTTCCCTAGGTCGTCCTTACCTTTTTTTCGTGATTGGGCCTCGTTTTAGGGTCATCTTTGGCACCCTCTGCCTTTCTATTCATGCCACGTGCCCCATCCATTTTGATCTCTGTGCCTTTATGAAGTGACTGATGTTTGGATCGTTGTACAGTTCCTTTAGTTTCCTGTTTGTTTGACGAACTTAACCTTTCACCGTGTTTTTGCCTCCATATATATAGCTCTCTCCCTTCTGTCCAATTTCTCCCTATTTGCTTTTTTCTTTTTTCTACTTCACTACCATACGTTACTGTAGGCCTTATTACCGTTTTATTTATCCTTAACTTTATTTTTCTCGATACATATTTAAATTTTATCAGTGGTATTAAGCTTCCCACCTTTTTTTTTCCTTTGCCAATCTGCATTCAGTTCCCATTCTTCCTGACCTTCAAAATTAAACTTCCTCTTTTTTTTGCTTTGTATTTCTGAGTATCATATACCTACATGCTTTAATTTTTCTTGGTTTATTTTTAGGTCAAAATATTTTGCCTCTTTTTCTAATATTTTCATAATATTTCTTAATTATTTTCTTGTTTTCGTTAGAATCGTAAGATCATCAGCAAAGGCAAAACATTGATGTTCTGTTCGTTTTAACTCTGCTATTTCTGATTATTTTTTCCAATACTAAATTAAAAAGCACCGTGTATAATGGATCTCCTTGTCTAAGACCTCTGTTCACTTCAAATTCACGCGATGAGAATCCTCTCCATACTACATGATTTCGTGTGCTATTCAGTCATTCTTACTAACCTAACCAATTTTACGGGTATACCCAAGGCGCTGAGTGACTCATACATTTTATTTCTTCTTATCCTAAAATACGCTTATTTAAAATCTTTGAAAAACGCTTGAAGGGTTATCTTGTGTTCATAGCAGGTAGTCTAAATCTCTTTTAGTGTTAAATTTTGATCTGTCACTGATCGATTAACTCTAAATTTTGTTTTTTTGTTACTTAGTGAAAAATTCTTCTAACAATTTAATTTTATCTGACTCATTTATATTGACAATTCAGACATACATTATACATTTTAAAGTAGACGACTTTAAAATGATATTGCCAATATTGTTGAGTTGCGCTCATGTGACGACTTAACTTATAACATAGTTCATTCGATTACATGAAATCAACTTTAACTTGAGAATATCCATCAGAAAAAATCATAGCATGTAATTCGTCTTTAAAAAGACAAACACATGACATGATGACAGTAAAATTCTCCTGTTAGTGATTCCATAGTAAATTATGAGGGAAAAACCAGGAAAAAAACCTCATAATACTATCCCGACATTGTAAGTATTTGGTCGTGCACTTAGTTTACTTTCAATAAACACCAAATTCTGATTTTATAGTTATTTAGAAAACATAAAATTTTTTTCATGTATTAATTGTAATTCTGATATCCCCTTTCAGTTTTTTTTAACTTCTTTTAACTATTTCTAAAATTTAATAATTTGTAATGGATGTTCTTATTTTTATTACACGTACTATAAATTCGTTGGTGAATATCTTTCAAGAGATAATTTTAATTAGAGTTTTAGCTCATTAGACTGATTAATCTAAAATGGGAACATTTATTTACCCCATTCTTTTGACAATTGGAATTGGAATTGGAATATTGTATATTTAGGCTTTCTTCGTGCAAGAGTGTTAACATTTCTACAAACATATCATTAGCACCTGCAGCTTTTTAATATTTGACTAGTTTTATTACATGGTATATATCCGACTTTAACATAATCTGTTATAATTGTTTGATGTTGAAGAATCTCTTATTTTGGCTTGCAAGTTCTTTAATTTTTTTGTACATGTGAAAATTGTAATCCTCCTTTTTTAGTTCCTCTAGTTCGTTACACTATTCGGTTATCCATTTTTTTCTCTTTTCTTATTAGTCTCGTAATCAATTTTTGTGTTTTCCTGTATTTAGTTTCATCTCTGATTTTATATAGTCTTCTTTTTAGTCCATTCATGATTAAATTTCCAGTATCATCCATGCATTTTTCACATGATTCTCATCATGTTGGGGTTTATTTATCTGTGCCTCTTGTATACTGTTTATTTTTATATTTTCTCAACCGTATTCACAATTAATGTATGTGCTCTATCCTTCTTCTTCTTATTCTGTAGGTTATTATTTAGCGTATTTGCTACCTCTTTGCGTATTACCTCTTTTTTAAGAAATTCTAGGTTTGGTCTTATTTTTTTCTTAGTTTAAATTTTTTTATCGTATTTCTACTTTGCCAAGATTTAGGTTTTGGTTACATCCAATATCCGCTCTGGCAATACGTTTTAACCCCTTTGATTGCGTTTCTGTATAGTTTGTCTATTAATATGTAATCTATCATTCTATCATCTATCATTTCTTCCACCTAGGTAATCAATAATTACCAACAATGTTTTCTATTCTTCCTTCCCAAAACATTTGTCTTTTCAGTCACTGATACTATTCTATCACGTCTTATTAATTCTTCTTCTTCACGTGCTATATCAGAGTTATCGATCCATCACCATTTGATATCTGAGTCCATTCACGAATGTTTTTTAACCAAGAAACCTGTTTTCTTCCTATACCCATACGGCCTTCTATTTTACCTTAAAGGAACAGTTGTAATATTCTATATCGATTTCCCCTTACTACATGTCCCAGCTAAGACATTTTCCGGTGTTTAACTCTCTGTAGCAATTCTCTATCTTTGTTGACCCCCCTTATTACCTCCTTATTAGTTTTTCTTACTGTCCAAAGTATCTTCAGACTACAATTAGGATATAAAAATTAGGATATTTTGATTTATAATAATTGTTTGAATTGCTAAAAATAGCGCCAATGTAAGGTTTGTTGATAAATTTAGATAATTTTATTTGTAATAACTGTTTATGTGTATATAATAATAGTAAATATGTAATAGTTCTCTTTAAACCAGAAGTTAAAAATTATTTTTTTTTAAAAAGACATTCACAATTAAAATTTTTTTAGGAAAGAAAAGCTTTTCTTTCTAACCAACAAGAGGATTTTTTTAAAAGGCGTTCATTTTAAATAGTTTAGGAATCTTCATGTGTATTGTTGCTCAAGAAATCTCTTTAAGCATTTTTGGATTTCATTTTTGTGTAGTTAGTTTCCCCAGTCCCTCAAATAAAGAAATCTTTTATCCACGACTTAGCTCTCTAACCAAAATACGAGTAGCAGTTCACAAACGTTTCAATTTCAATTTATTTGCTTATCCTATCTTCAGCCTAATAATTGTTCAGTTTCTCCTTTCAACCCCGTATAAGCAATTATATATTGTTATAAGTGACAACCAACGTGATAGGCAAAATAAAAATTACTACAAAGTAAGGTACTCGGAAGGTAATATGAGAGATATTGTTTACTTCAGTTGGTTATTGAAGGGAAAATATTTGGTAAGGCTCCTGTTATACGAGCACTAAAAACGTAGAGTTAGAAGCGCCGCTTAATAGGACAATGGGAGTACCATGGAGTAAATTATACTAAGGGCAATGTTAGTATAATTTAGTCCACTGTAGTGCCATTGTCGGGTTGGGCCAACGCTAACGAGCTGCTTCTAAAGGCGCGTACACATTTGGCGAACGCAGGTGACCAAAGCCCTTCGACCGAATTCATTCGATATTTTTGATGTTCGATTGAAAATTTGGTCTTTTGTACACATTACGCGGGTATTTTTAGCGATTCTTGACGCGGCAGATATTTATTTGATGTAAATTGTAAAAATGACATCGGATGAGGATATGATTATTGTAAGTACGTTGTATATTATTATTAGTGAGGCGGAGGCCGAAGCAGTGAAAGACATAAAAAAAAAACGACGAAAACGGCGCTGGTAGACATCGTTGTTCAAAAGCAGAAGTCGGTATACAGGGATAGGCTTATTTAATGATCTAAAATCTGAAATGGAATACGGAATTTTTAAGTTCGTATATAAACCAATAAGTTCTAAAAAAGAAGAATTAGTCCACTCCATTATTGCAAATTGAAAAATCAATACAAAATAGCGACGACGTTCGACACTTTTACTCGATAGTGTAATGTAAGCGTAGCAAGTGAGTGAGAAGTTGGAATAAAGGGATAATGGAACAATAAGTAGCATAGAAAAGACAATAATTATTCGAGATAATTATTATATATTCCAAATTAAATAAGGGATAATTAATACAGTTAACTTATACATTTAAATTATACAAAGTATAACAACTGACCTAGTTATGGCATTGTTTGATAATTGTTTAAACGTATAAAAAGCACGAAACTATTAACAACAACAGCCGTGACCCAAATAGGCGCATAACGCCAAAACTGCAACTCAGCGAACCTACGACCTTGGTACTAGAACCGGTGTTGAAAGTACGACCACAATAAAACAAGAAGAAACGACGGACGCCGAGTAGTTAGTAATGAGTAGTCAGTAATGGGCAGTCAGTAATTGCTGAACTCCGGCTGGACGCGATAGCGTCCAGTACGCGAACAGTACGGGACAGTCGGTGATTTTCCGGGGGCCGGGTATCTTCTGGCAGAATTCGCGTGTAGTCCGGTTATTGTGGCAGCTCGAAAGTTCGCAACCCTCAACTGACCGAGTTCCAGAAGACTGAACGTGTCGTGGTTGAAGCCCTAATATACACATAAGGTAACAGATTTCTTTATACTAACCTGTGTAATTATATTAGTACAACTGTCAACTCTTCACTATCTTGCTACATCGTCTCCCGACGCGCAGAATAACGTGTTAACGATTGTATTAGTAACTTCAGGGTAGATTCAATATATTGTTGACTCTAATTTGGTTTTTTTTTTAATGTTCCTTCCGTCCGACTCACTAGAGACTAGGAGAACTCGAGATTCTGCGTATGCATATCTCCGGCTTCAAAAGTAAGCCCATAACCTCTACTCTTCACAGGACCTGAGACCTAGGAGTCCTTACCCCTATCCCGAAATCCCTTATCTTCTCGTAAATCCACGAAGACGAGCCAGCCCTCCAGACCAGTGTGACCAGTATTCCTTGCAGCCGCTCGCAGGGTTAGCATCCCTTGAGGATCTATTGTGTATTTCATTTGGTGACAGCGTTTCCATTACCCTCATATAACGCTCTCATTATTATTCTTTTACATTGGTGGCAGCGGTCCCGGTTTGGGGGAATTTCGGTAAATAGGGATAATTAAGTCACTTCTTCAGTATCCTTGTAAACTTTTGCAAGTTTTGTAGCTATAAGAAGCCTTCATCGTTTCATTTCGCCAGTGACATTCCAATTTTTTCTTCTCTTTCCTAAGACGACAACAGATTAAAGAAACAGTGAGGTATCCAGTAAATATTGTGTGGAGTGCAGGACTCCCTTTTCTGGAAGAAAATCCTTTTTCTCTCTTTGTTATATAAACTTGTTAGTGGTTTTACACAAATTATTCGTATATAGTAGATTTTTTTTTGTGTCTTGTATCACTGGAAAATAACCTCATATCAATTCCTTCCTGAGACTTAGAATCCTAAATTAAGATAGGTGAATTGCTTTTATGATATATGTGAAGAGATGACAAGTACAAATTTTTTCAAAAAAATACATACTAACACATTATATGATGTTCTCTATATAATTGGTTTTTTTAATTACCATAATATTGCACAAAAAAACATATAAACTATACTGTCTAACAGAATATATGATATAAGATGGTATAACAGAGATTATTAATTATCAGTCGAATATAGGAATTGAATTATTTAAAGAAATAATAAATATATTGTTTACTAACTAGTTGAATATAAAGAATTTAAGTAATTAGGTCAAGATCAAGTTCGTTAGAGTGTACAATTTCATTACTTTAAAAAAAAAGTGCAGAGTATTATTTCTGGATTACTATGTTACTAACTGTTTACATAATATCAAATTCTTTTGTTTAATGTAACAAGTGAAAGTGAAATATGATTTGTGTTTGAAAAATATTTAGGTTGACCTTAAAAAGAAGCGTCGCAAAGTAAAGAATTACGATGTAAATCGCGGGGTTGGCAAACTCCTTAAGTGATATACACTGAGAAATTAGATATGACTTTGTTTAACTAATTAATTATGCGATATTTGGATTTATAAATAACGTTTCATTTGAAAAAAAAAGAAAAAGAATTTAATAGAGCTTAATTTTTCAAAAAAAAAAATAATACTAACACCTTATTTGATATTTGACTATTGATTGATTGATCGATTATTATTGATTTGATTATTTGATATTTCCTACAGATTTTTTTAAGTTCGGCAGCGTATATTTCTAAGTTCTTTATTTTAACAAACATTTAATTCTTTATACAATTGTTGGTTAACTTCATAAATTGGCACATCATACGGAGATGGACATATAAACAAAAAGGGAACAGAATTTAATGGAGCTTTGGAAGATAATTGACCGTGGCGTCAGAAAATCTTTTTCACTATTTTGGAATGATTTCCACGAACATATGAGTTCGGGAATGGATCCATTATGGAACAGTCAAGATTTAGTAGACGTGGAGCTTGCATCGCAAGGAAAATGCATAGAAGCACGTAAAGTGGTTCTTTGGGCTGTGGCCCATATTTAAAGAAAATTTGAGTCGAATCGTTGTCAACGTCCTATAGTGATTTTGACAAACGTAACTTGCGAGACACTAGGAGGCTTGCTACAGTTTATGTACCAGGGAAAAGTGCAAATTGTAGAGGAAGACCTAAGGGCCTTCACTGAAGCAACCGAATCGTTGCAAAGGCAAGGACTCGCTGGAGACGGAAAAGTTATAATAGTTACTATCGTTTAAAGTAACTTGCTACAGTTTATGTACCAGGGGAAAGTGCAAATTGGACAGGAAGACCTAAGGGCCTTCACTGAAGCACTGAATCGTTGCTAAGGCAAGGACTCGCTGGAGACGGAAAAGTTATAGTAGTTACTATCGTTTAAAGTAACAATATAGAGACTTTGGACGAAGAAGGTACTCTGAATGTAGAAGAGTTTAAGCCAGTTTCTTTGCTTGAGACAAAGAAGCAGAACCATAAATAAGAAGGAATAATTTAGTGGACACAGTTAGGATGCCACAGAAATAGAGGCATATCTCACACAGCATGCGAAGGTGAATACAGTGCCAGAAGTATATTTTTTTACAGGAATGTGGGCAAGCTGTATATGGTTCGACCTTAAGGGGTGAAACTTACGTCAAGTAGGAGGCTGCTAAGGGGATAAGCTAGGGTGGTACTAGAATCCCAACCCGCTAAGAGTCCCGCGGCCCCAGCACGACAATACAGTATCTACAGGATGTAATAAAAACGCGAAACGAATCTGGAATTGTGATTTTCGTTAATAAAGTAAATGGAAAAGTGAAGAAAAAGAAGAGTTATAATTAATACCTTCCACATGTTACAGGAAGGATATGGAAGAATAAATAGGATATATAGTACAGAAATATAAGGAGAATATTATTTCTGGAACGAATTAGGAAGAAATGTTGGGACATATGTGAAATGTGAAGAGATGCGACGACTGCCAGGGGCATAGCACTCAATATAGTACAGAAATATAAGAGAATATTATTTCTGGAGCGAATTAGGAAGAAATGTTGGGAAATATGTGAAATGTGAAGTGATGCGACGACTGCCAGGGGCGCGAGCACGAGAGCAAAAATGAAAAAAGTGTACGGAAAAACACAGAAGAATAATATAGAAAAGGAAACCCATGTACGCGGACATGGATGAAAAATGAAAATAGTGTATAGAGAAACACAGGAGAATATAAATATATAAAATTTGAATTTGAGAGAATTCGAAGAAGGAGACAAGGTATATTTGAGAGACTTAAGTAGCACGACAGGTCTTTCAAAGAAGTTATAGAAAAAATGGTCATATCCACACCATTTCAAATTATAGAAAAAGTTGGACCAGTGACGTATGCAGTAGGTACAAAAAAAAAGGGAAAAATAGACAGGTAGTGTACGTCAATAGGTTAAAGAAATATTACGAGAATAAAACAATTGATTATTCCACGGAGGAAGAAGAAATAGGAGAACCCGAAAAAGAAGAAACGGAAGAAGAAGGAGTTGACCCTTCGAAGGTGGCAACACTGCCATTGTGGGAACCAGGAACCCCAATTAACAAACCGCAGAGAAGAAGAAAAGGAAGTCAGGGAGACACCAGCCAACCAAAAAGATCAGAACGAATAAAGAATAGACTAGGCAAGATGCCCGAAAGAAAATGTTGCGGCATATTCCACAAAACGAAAAAGAAAGGTTGGAACACACACAACAGAATAATAAATAAGAACGAGACAGCAATAGTAACACAGAAGGATGAGGACACAGACATGTTTTCGACGCAATAGATGAATAGTGAAAAAAATATCAAAACAACTATAAAAAAAGTTGAAAGCTTGGTATTACAAGAGATGGCCGCTCAAATAATACTAAAATTTTAACAAGGAACTCAATAAAGTTAGAAATCCGATTTAAAGATATACCATTACAAGTATAAGTCAAAAAAAAATATATATATATTATTAACGTAATATATTCAGCTTATTATCTCGCTCATCTGACGTGTTCATTATAAATAAACTTTTGCCCAATAGTAGTACACAATGTTAACAGGTAAGAAAATCCGAAAATAACAACAAGGAACGAAAGACAAACCACAGGTAATATAAGCATTCATAATTAAATATTAGCACAGTTCAATGAATACAATTTTTTTTTGAAAACATAATAGTAGATCATAACTAAAAGCAAGTTTTAAGAAAGAGAAATAAGTAAATTAATTTAAAGTTTATAGGGGTCTAAGCTGCTGTTGATTAGTAAGAGCTGGATCGGTAAGATACCATACGCCAATCCTTTATTGCTATGTCAAAACTGATTGACAGACTTTAATTCCTATCAACTAAGAAAGTAGTATAAAGATTGAGTCAGACCACTGGTAAATAAACAACTAATAAAGGTCAAGTTTAGAAAACGTAACAATTAAATAAAAAAATAAATATTGTAGTTTATAACAGACACCAAGAGTTCATTATATCAGTCAGTATCAAATTTCATCAACAATGTGAGTATATAAAAATTCAGGCCTCAGCAAAACATAGTTTAATAGCCTTGAAACATAAATATCATAACACTGAAAACAGGTCATTGTGTTTGACGAGAAATCAAAATAAATTTCACCTTTGAATTATTTTAAAAAGATTTGGGAAAGAGTGAGAAATATTACAAAAATTTCTGACACTTTATTAAGAGTAAATATAATAATTAAAATATTCTTCAAATAAGGATAATTCGTTACATATACGTAACTATATACAATAAGTGATGACAAGTTGAGAATTAAAAATATACGACTCTAATATACAGGGTGTATATATAACAGAAAGATGATATATTATATTGTAAATATTTAAAAAGTACAAGTCCCAATTATTAACATATTAATATTGGTTTAGATATCAATTTATTTATCAGTTTATAGTCAATAGGCATACTAATATGCATTACACTGTAGGTTAGTTTATAAGTCAGATTTATGTAAAGCTATCGCTAAAATTGTCTGCAATAAGCAGCTATACATGTATTTATAGGTTAAGGTGCATTTGAATTACGCGTAAAAAGTACTAATGCGAACTAAAGTCTGCTTACGGGAGTGCGACCGTTCGGGAAGTAATTACAGTGCGATTTGTGACACTGGAGAGACTCATCACGATGGAGAGACTCATGTTCCACTGTGGGATGTACAGCCACACGTCCATAGTCGATGGAGGACTAGACAGCTACATCAAGAAGACAGGAGCAGAAGAATGCTGAAATATACACCGCTATAGATCGATACAACTCTACAAGAAGACGACAACGAAATCCACCTACGAGAAGGAGTAACATGCTCATTCATCAACGGCTGTTGCTTCGACTCTACAATAGGCTAAATAACCTGGGACCAATACCAAGACAACAGTTGTGAAAGTCAATTGTAACAACTTTACAGAGGGCACGTTGAAAAGATCACTAATAAACAATCACTAAAAGAATTGGTAATAGTAGAACAAGATAAAAACATATTTGCTCTAACGCTACACAAAAGGGCTATAATATGTAACACAGAAGTATGGCAAACTGAACACCGCCGAACCCTAATAAATTTCCTAGTAAACAACAAAATATATCCTAGTATGCCACTCCTACCTCAAAACGTAGACCTTATGACCTACATCAATAGCAAATTCCTTTACACCAAACAATCCTACCAAAGAGAAATAGAAAAGTTATACTTAGACATAGTACTGCGACGATGCCAAACAAAGAGAGAAATTAAAAAAAAAAAAACAGATTACTAATGGCCCCATCCTTACCTAACGCTGTCAGTCAACTCATGCAGAACAGGCCAGGGTACACATGCAGCAAACACATACCAGATACCAATTTAGCAGAAGTATAATGTGACAAAGCAAAGCAGTATCAACCTGAGACGACCACCCAGCAAGGACAAACCAACGGAGGCAGACAGCAGCAGTAACGCATCAATATAGTTAACTCGACACGTGGAATTGGCAAACGGACATTAAAACAGCCAAGACGACGCGAGTGAAGTGCGGACAATTCCCTCAGGGATACGCGATAAAGTGAACGCAAAACGCGAGTACAATCGTATAGAACAGTTAGAATACGCTTGTCGTAATGGACACATGTAATCACAAACAATTGTAATAAGTTAGGAAAGTCTTTCACTTGTTAAGTTTCAATAAGATTAACACAAGATTAACTCAACTTGTCATACACATAGGTTCAATACGGGGGCAGCACGATACATTCGCTGACCACGGTACAATAGTCTATAAGAAACAGTAAATGATAAAATATAAATTGGGACTTATATAAAAAATATATATAGTAGATTATAAGTAATATAATATGTAAATAGATAAATTTATTGTTGGAAAAGGAAAAGGCCCCTCGGCCCTTTTCTTTTTTTGTGTAGGGAGTAATGTAATGTAAGCGTAGCAAGTGAGTGAGAAGTTGGAATAAAGGGATAATGGAACAATAAGTAGCATAGAAAAGACAATAATTATTCGAGATAATTATTATATATTCCAAATTAAATAAGGGATAATTAATACAGTTAACTTATACATTTAAATTATACAAAGTATAACAACTGACCTAGTTATGGCATTGTTTGATAATTGTTTAAACGTATAAAAAGCACGAAACTATTAACAACAACAGCCGTGACCCAAATAGGCGCATAACGCCAAAACTGCAACTCAGCGAACCTACGACCTTGGTACTAGAACCGGTGTTGAAAGTACGACCACAATAAAACAAGAAGAAACGACGGACGCCGAGTAGTTAGTAATGAGTAGTCAGTAATGGGCAGTCAGTAATTGCTGAACTCCGGCTGGACGCGATAGCGTCCAGTACGCGAACAGTACGGGACAGTCGGTGATTTTCCGGGGGCCGGGTATCTTCTGGCAGAATTCGCGTGTAGTCCGGTTATTGTGGCAGCTCGAAAGTTCGCAACCCTCAACTGACCGAGTTCCAGAAGACTGAACGTGTCGTGGTTGAAGCCCTAATATACACATAAGGTAACAGATTTCTTTATACTAACCTGTGTAATTATATTAGTACAACTGTCAACTCTTCACTATCTTGCTACATCGTCTCCCGACGCGCAGAATAACGTGTTAACGATTGTATTAGTAACTTCAGGGTAGATTCAATATATTGTTGACTCTAATTTGGTTTTTTTTTTAATGTTCCTTCCGTCCGACTCACTAGAGACTAGGAGAACTCGAGATTCTGCGTATGCATATCTCCGGCTTCAAAAGTAAGCCCATAACCTCTACTCTTCACAGGACCTGAGACCTAGGAGTCCTTACCCCTATCCCGAAATCCCTTATCTTCTCGTAAATCCACGAAGACGAGCCAGCCCTCCAGACCAGTGTGACCAGTATTCCTTGCAGCCGCTCGCAGGGTTAGCATCCCTTGAGGATCTATTGTGTATTTCATTTGGTGACAGCGTTTCCATTACCCTCATATAACGCTCTCATTATTATTCTTTTACAATAGCGTACACATTAAACACAGCCAAACGAATTCGTTCTTCAATTTTCTTTTGATGTATCGCCCAGTGAGCGAACTCTAGCGAAGGCAAACACATGCGTTTGCTATCGTTTGTTGAGGCGTACACATTTACCAAAAACGTTTGGTTAAGGCACGTTCTCCTACAAATTCACCAGTCGCTGGTAGGCGCTACCAATTGATTTAGTCATCGCTAATGCGTTTTAAATAGGACTGTTCTCCTAGAAGCTACCGAGTCGCTGCTACCAGCGACTTGGTCGTTGGTAGTCGTAGGTCTCGTTTGGGAGCAGACTAGCGTCCACAGTCGCCGCGAACAATAGTGTTGTGTTTTGTGCATAAATCATTTAAAGGCCATCGAAATAGGTTTAACAGTTAGTATTTGTGTTTATTATTTTTATTTGTTGTACATACAAAAAAAATACATTTTATATAATTTATACTACATTATTTGAAACAGTACATACTATAGTAAGAAATAATGGAGGCATTTACCGCAGAAGATGACGAGCAACTTCATGTGGTTAGCAATTATCCTGAATTGTACGATCCAAAAAATGAATCATATAAGTTGACGGTAAAGAAAGACGTTAAATGGAGAAGTATTGCGGAAATAATGAATAAAGATGGTAAGTTTTTGTGATACAATTTAATGAATTGTCATTCAGTACATAAAAAGCTAGGTATGTATTAATAAACTAAATTTGATGAAGTCGTAGGCTTCCACGGCCAGAGTCAGAATTATAGTTTATTCGTCTTTAGGGTTTGGACCGTGTCATTTGTGAGTGACCCAAAAGTGGGTTCATCTCGACGTTTCCCTACAATTGTATATAGCTTCTTCAGGAGAACAAAGAAAAAGAAATCAAAAGATGGGTAGTTAGCAACGGTAACTCAGTTACTCAACGCAACCAGAGGCGAATACTAACTACCAAGATGGGCATTTGGTCACAGTAACTCAACTACTTAACGCAGCCAGATGTGAAAACCAAATGCCAGGACAGGGCATTGGAATCTCAGTCTAGAGCCGCCGTCCGGTCCCGCTACCACGATGCAGCCACATGATTGGCCAGCGCGCGCTTCTTGACGTTCGCGCCACGGAGTGTTCCGATACGTTCCGACACGACAGGTCACCGCGACTATAAATAGAGCGGTAGCGGAGTAATCGTCGGATTCACTCCCCGCCTGTCGACGCGTTAGTGTTCTGAGCTGTTGGACGTGAATTCCTGTCCCGGCATTTGGTTTTCACCTCTGGCTGCGTTAAGTAATTGAGTTACTGTGACCAAATGCTCATCTTGGTAGTTAGTATTCGCCTCTGGTTGCGTTGAGTAACTGAGTTACCGTTGCTAACTACCCACCTTTTTAATTTCTTTTTCTTTGTTCTCCTGAAGAAGCTACATACAATTGTAGCGAAACGTCGAGATAAACCCACTTTTGGGTCACTCACAAATGACACGGTCCAAACCCGGAAGACGAATAAACTATAAAACTAAATTTGTTTATTTTGCCACTTGAGAGAGCCTTCGTTAGCAAAATAATCTGTAAAACGGCTCTGCACCTGAAAACTTTTAGTACAAGCAAAGCCTCCTGTGCCTCTTAAAGGAATCATATTCTGAGTAGGAGTGTGAAAAGACATATCTTCTAACTTATCTTAGAAGATAGAAGATATAATATATCTTCTATCTTCATCGCGTAACATATTATGTAAACAACAAAAAGCAAAAACAATTAGATCCACTGTTGATGGTTTTACGTTAATCGGGGTAAAAAAAATACGAAACACATGACAAAGCAAACCAAATGCATTTTCGGTAACCCGTCTAGCACGGCAAAGTCTATAAATAAAAACTGCTTTATTATGATCGTCTAATGCTTGTTTTTTGGGATAGGGTTTCATAACATTTGTATGAAGTTTAAAAACATCATCACCTAGAATAACGTGAGGGAGCATAATATTTTTCGAATATGGAAGTACGGATGGTGCAGGAAAATTAAAATTGTCTTCATAAATTGCTTTGCCAAGTTCAGATTTCCCAAAAATGCCAGCGTCTCCTTGTTTCCCGTAGGATCCAATATCCACAACCATAAACTGATAATTAGCATCCACAATGGCCAACAACACAATGGAAAAATACTGTTTATAATTAAAAAAAAGGGATCCGTTTTTATCTGGACACATTATGCGCACATGTTTGCCATCAATGGCGCCTACAGCGTTGGGAAAATGCCAAGTAGCCCAAAATTCTTCAGCCTTTTGCTTCAAATTCAGTTCTGGTAAAGGAGGAAAGAAAATTGGTTTCACCTTGTCACATATACGTCAAAGAACGCCAAAGATCTATATGATTCTCTAGTGGCAAGGAACCTAACAAATAATTTTTTCTATAAATTGATTAATAAAGGTCAAGGTTGAACGATTTAAATTAAATTATTTTTTGATTTTTTCATAAAATTTGTGTTATTTGGAAATCTCTAAATAAATGTATTTTTAGTTGGATCATGCAAAATACGATGGAAAAATCTACGTGACAATTATTACAAACAAAAAAAGAAAGAGATTCAAACAACGGGAAGTGCTAGCTTAGGAAATAGAAGAAGAAATCCTTTATTAGAGCAGTTAAGTTTTTTAGAGGCTGTGGAACATGAACGACGGCAAGTGAAATGTTTTTAATTAATATCTAATGTCTAATATGTATTATTATAGTGTTCTGAGCAGCAATACAAATGCAAAAGTTGATAAGACTCAGGAGATTTTTAGTGGCAACTCTAATAATGAAGCTACGCACTAGACAATTGATTCCGAGTCTAGAGAAAATGTTACAGAAATTTGTACTTCCAGGTCAAAGTCCGTGGACTACGGTACCGAACGTCAAGCTTCAAAAAGGAAGAAAGATATTAGCTCGGATATCCTCAAACAAATTCAAAAAAATAGTGAAGAGAGAGACAATTTAATTAAACAGATTAGAGCGTCTTCTCCTATGCAACCTGTAGCTCCTGAAGATGAAGTCGATTTACTCTTCAAGAGTTTTGCAAAGACTGTAAAAACCTTTCCACCACTTTTAAAAGCCGAAACAAAGAGTAAGATTTTTCAGATAATTTCGGATGCAGAACTACAGTTACTGCGTTCCCAGAATGCTTTCTCTGGATTATCAACTTACTCGTATGATACTAGCATTACTAGCACACCGCTGCCTTCTCCATCTACCTGGGATAAACAGGATGTCACGACAATATCGAATGCTTCCTCTGGATTATCAACTCACTCGTATGATACTAGCATCACTAGCACACCGCAGCCTTCTCCATCTACCTGGGATAAACAGGATGTCACGACAATATCTAATACAGCACAGTATTTCGGAAATTTTCAAGGGGAGCGTATTACACTTTTGTTTTACTTTAATTTAAAATATATATATATATATATATATATATATATATATATATATATATAGTAAACTCTTAAATATTGGGGAAATCTGCGAAAAAACTCTAATGTGTATCAATTATTTCACTTAACGTTTTCGCCAAAGAGAATTTGGCTTCTTCAGGGCTGAAAGAGAATAAATTATAATTAGCTACCATATATTATATAATAAAAAACATTTACCTTACCGTGAAATTTTAGAAATGTCAAGTTATGATGTTAAAAAACTTTAGCTAGTAACAACATAGTGGTGTTTTTTTGTTACTATGTGCAAAAAAGTTTATTTGTTAACGTTGGAAATGTATGGTAGCTTTGAACTTAAAACGCAAAGGTTTACCCAAGGACAATCGAAAAGCCCAATGTAACTACATTTAAAGGAAGTAATTCTTTGAATTGTCGGCAATAACTAAATTTTTAATTGTTGTAAAGTTTGAATGTGAGCTTCTGTTTTATAGAACGCAAGCGCCGAAACAATAACAAGTAGTTCTTTTGATATCATTGTCGTTAAGGTTCATTGGTAAAACCGATGAAGTTAGATTCCAGTCTGGGAAGATATTAGTTTAGAATTTTCTTAATTGAAATTCTTTGTTTTAATTAGTATATTGTTCATGTATTATTGTAATAATATCTTATTAAGATGTATCTAAGAAAAGCAAGGGAATGTTATCTTTTTTTGTTAATGAAAATTATTATTAAAGTAGGTTAGTTGTTAATAGATATATCAGTCAAGTTGGTTATCTGTGATAACCAACTTGATAGTATTTCAATAATTGAGATGTTTGAAATCACGTATTACACTACACAAAAGTGATTCTCGACTTCACCCTGACCGCTGTGCATTAGCCAAACATGTCCATTCCACTGGTCATCACATGGACTATACGAACACTACAATTCTCCACCGTGAGAACAATAAATCGAAAAGAGAGTTCATTGAAATGTCTTATATTTTCCTTAACGATTTTTCCATCAATGTTAAGAGTGACATTAAGAATCTAAGCGATATATACCACTTCTTACTTAAATCAGATACCAAGAACAATACAACATCACAGATAACCAACTTGACTGATATATCTATTAACAACTAACCTACTTTAATAATAATTTTCATTAACAAAAAAAGATAACATTCCCTTGCTTTTCTTAGATACATCTTAATAAGATATTATTACAATAATACATGAACAATATACTAATTAAAACAAAGAATTTCAATTAAGAAAATTCTAAACTAATATCTTCCCAGACTGGGATCTAACTTCATCGGTTTTACCAATGAACCTTAACGACAATGATATCAAAAGAACTACTTGTTATTGTTTCGGCGCTTGCGTTCTATAAAACAGAAGCTCACATTCAAACTTTACAACAATTAAAAATTTAGTTATTGCCGACAATTCAAAGAATTACTTCCTTTAAATGTAGTTACATTGGGCTTTTCGATTGTCCTTGGGTAAACCTTTGCGTTTTAAGTTCAAAGCTACCATACATTTCCAACGTTAACAAATAAACTTTTTTGCACATAGTAACAAAAAAACACCACTATGTTGTTACTAGCTAAAGTTTTTTAACATCATAACTTGACATTTCTAAAATTTCACGGTAAGGTAAATGTTTTTTATTATATAATATATGGTAGCTAATTATAATTTATTCTCTTTCAGCCCTGAAGAAGCCAAATTCTCTTTGGCGAAAACGTTAGGTGAAATAATTGATACACATTAGAGTTTTTTTGCAGATTTCCCCAATATTTAAGAGTTTACTATTTAACTTATCTGCAAAGATTAAATTTCTTTTCTATATATATATATATATATATATATATATATATATATATATATATATATATATATATATATATATATATATATTGTTGTACTTTTGAATGTCCATTAGCAATAAAAAACCGATATACAAGTTTTATTACTTAAATAAAAATTAAAATTATTGATATTTCATAAAGACACGGGCATATAAATTTTCAAACATCCTGTATAAGACAAAATATGTATTTTAAGTTGTTCGAAGAATTGTTCATTAGGCCTCAGAGACAAGACTTTCAAATATTATCGATAAGAAATTTAAATAAGTCGGTTATTGTTGCATGGATTTACCCGGAAATAAAGTGTATATAGACAGTGTTTAAACAATAGACCGGGATTTGCGGTGGTTTTTCTTCCCGAAAGATTATATCGGTAAAAGTTTATTAACAAAAGACATTGAATTGAGAAACAGGTATCGTTTGTAGCTATTAGTAAGAAATATTTGTAAAGCAGATAGATTTAGTTAGAATAATTAAAGAATGTTGTTTTCTGGAATTACCCGAATGACGTTTTATAAAGAGAGTTGGTTGGTAACGATATACGTCACAGAGGTGGATGATTTTTATTGGTCAATTTTTGAATGCAATGGAGGTAGTGGTTTTGGCTATGAGATAGGAGAGGAAAAAAGTTAGTTAGTCAGTTTTCGTCGCCCAAGAAGGAAGGAGCTTTGTGGTTTGTGTTTGTTTGAAGTCCCGAAGACGTAATTTACCGGGTGTGTTTATTTGCTGTGTAAAAGCTGATCAGTGTAAGGAACGGGGTACAGAGAGATAGAAAAACCAAAGGGTACAAGAATATTAATATCAGACGAAGCCGGAAACATTTGAAGTTATAAACAGGCGCGGAGATTCGCTCAAAAGGAGGCTGCATAGAGTTACACGAGTTGTTGGGTTGCAGATACAAGGACAGATAGGAGAAAGGTGTACGTCATCTGGACCACAATAGGAGCAGAAGCAGAGAAAGGTTTTTTTTTATGGCGTGGCCATAGAATTACAACGGCAGAGAACGAAAGGTCAGTCAATTTTCATTAGAGCAGGAGTGTGGTTTTCATTTATTAATTAAATAAATTGAATAAATAATAGAGACAGTTAATTTTGCGATCATTTAAAGAAAAAAATTATAAAGAGAGCTTAGTTATAACACATATTAAAAATCAATGTAAAATAACATTTGGGTCCATGATAGAAAACAACTTCTCATATATATTTAAAGTATTATATTGCAAATATTACAGGATTGATTGTTATATAAAATTTCATTAAAATAAAGGACATCTCACATATAGTTCAGTTGAATTTCTGTGTATTTTATTCAGGTCATATTACCTATCCCAATTAGGAAGCCAATTGGAAAATATTTTGAATCCACGATCAAAGGTAAATAGTACAAGTTAAATAGCCTGAGATTGTAATTAATTAATGCTGATTTATTGTAATTAATTGTAGATTAGATCATTTAATAAATATACACAGGATCTTTTCTAAATAAGCAATAGAATACAATTTAAATAGCATAACAAAATGGCCCCCAACGTGTAAAGCTTTGAAAAATATTTCTAGTTGGCAAATTTGAAAGGATAGGAGTAGACGAGCAGATATTTGAAAGTTTATATGCCGTGGATAAAGTGAAATATTATGTAAAATTTGAGGACATAAAGATTTATATATTTTTTTAAGATACAATTTACCATAATTGATTTATTCGTGATATTGACAATTTATAGGTTACCATAATTGATTTATTTGTGTGATATTTACATTTGATAATTTTACCATACTTGATTTATTTGATTGATTTTGACATTTGATATTTTACCATTTGATTTATTTGTGGGATATTGAAATTTGATACTCGTACTCAAGAGTTATTACATTTGAACAAGAAAAGTCCCGTTTGTTGCAACAGACCAGTAGAATTTTATATTTGGCGGGGACAAAAACAGTAACGAAAAGAAACAACATGTCGACCACAAGGAGTCAAAGCAAAATGCAAGAAAGGAAGGAGGATAACAGAGAAGAGGAAACAATGTTTGAAGAAGGATCGGATAATGAAGGAAATGTTACAATAATAGAGGAAAGAAAAGAAACAGGAATGTTAGAAAAATTATTAGCAATGATGCAATTACAGACACAACAAATACAAGAATCAACAAAACAGGCCATACAAGAGAATCAAAGGGAAACAAAACAAACAATGAATGAAACAGCAAAGAAAATGGAAGAGACAATAGAGAAAAACCAAAAAGAAACATCACTAAAAATCGAAGAAAACCAACGGAAAACAAGACAAGCAATAGAACAGAAATTAGAAGAAAATGATAGAAAAATGGAAAAGCGTTTGGACAAATATCAAAATGAAGTAAAAGTCTGTTTAGAAAAAGTTAGTGAAACAGAGAGGAAACTAGAGATGCAGAGAGAAGAAATGGAAACTAAAATGAAGGATATTCAGAGTATGCAAGAAAGGGAATTAGAACAGATAGAAATAAAATTTGAAAATGCGCTACAAGAAGACCGGAAAGAAACGGAAAGGAGATTTAAACAAATTGCAGAGATGGAGATAAGAGAAGTAGAAAGAAAGGAAGTTATCGTACATAGCACAGAAGACGTAAAAGTACGATTTGGCGGGGATATAAGGAAACTACACCCAGTGCCTTTTATAAATAACCTAAAGGAAAAAGTCAAATACATAGGACCGTTTGCAACAGCAAAGGAAACCATCAGAAACCATCTCAAAGAAGAGGCAAATCTTTGGTTTGTCAGCAAGGAAGAAGAATTTGACAATTGGCAAGATTTTGAGAGAAGATTCTTAAATTATTTCTGGGGAAAAATTCAGCAACTACAAGTAAATAAAGAGTTACAAAATGGAAAATACCATGAGAGGATGGGCGTATCAGAAAAGATGTACGCATTACAACTCTATAATAATGCAAAACATTTGCAATATAATTATTCATCAGAACAATTGGTAGAGTTGATATCGCGACACTTTGAAGATACCTTGGAAGACCACATAAATCTCCAAAATTACAAGGACATTGACAGCTTATGTCAATTTTTGCAAATGAGAGAATCACGTAGGCATGAAAGAAGAGAAAGAAGACCGCAAGAAAATTATAGACAAAGAGAAAACCAAGAATATAGAGATAGAGGTCAAAATTTTAGAAGAGATTATCCAAGACGAGAATTCATACCTAGACGGGGATACGAAAATAGACCAAACGGAAGAGAGAATTATGAACCCAGAACCCAGAGATGGAATGAAAACAGGGATCGGGAAAATCAGAGTAGAAATAATCGCCCATACCAAGGAAACAGATACAATAACCCACGGAATGAACAGGAATCTCGCGGTAACCGATACGGGAATGATAGACCAAAAGAGAACAGAAGAGAAATAAATAATATGCAAAGAGAAGAAAATGAATATGAGAGAGAAGATGACGGGCGAGAAAACACAGAAGAACAACAGGCGTGTTTTCAAGAAGGCGCTCACTAAAAACGAAGAAACAAACAGGAATTTTTTGTCACCCCAAGGAATTTATTAAACTGGCAGGAAACAATGAAAAGAGAAATAGAGTTAATTTAAAATTTGTGGATGGATTTATAAATGAGAAACCAATTAAAATTATGATAGACACAGGCTCTGAAATAACACTGGTCAACAGAAAATTAATCGAAAAAGTAAATTTAACAAGTCTAATTTATAAAATACCTAGGGTGAATTTAGTGGGCGCAAATAAACGGACATTGGCAACAATAAATGAAGGTATACGAGTAATGGTACGATTGAAAAAAAATATGTATGCACTTCAATGTGTAATAATGCCGAATATGTCACATGACATGATTGTAGGCGTTGACGAATTAACGGAAAAACATGTAGTGATCGACTTCAAAACCAATACGATGAAAATAACAAAGGAAAAAGAAGAAGAACAGGATAAGGAACAAGAGAAACAAATTACGGACGAATCAGAGAAAGAACAAACGGTGGAAATGAACCTGGTGACGAAGAAACGAAAAGGAAGAAAGAGGGGAAAAGGTCAGAAAAAGATCAAAGAAAAAAAAACCTGGGATTCCTCAAAAGATGAGACGAGCTCAGGAGAAGAAGATGGAAAGATTTTGACAAGAAATAAAAGCAAAACTTGGGATTCCTCAAAAGAAGAGACGAGCCCAACAGAAGAAGAAACAAAGGAAATGAAAGAAAAGAAAAAGGATTCAGTTGAACAGAACATATGGGATTCCTCAAAAGAAGAGACGAGACCAACAGAAAAAAAACAAAGGAAAATGAAGAGGACACAATGGAGACAGTGGTGTTTGAAGAAGATACGGAGTACACGGTGAATATGTGCGAAGAATTTGATGGGAGAGACAAAAAATTGATATGTGGAGAAGGCAAAGAAAATGATTTGCGTATAATTTTAAGAGACTATGAAACGCTGATAAATGAGGAAAACCGAGTGTCCACAAAATACGTAGCATAACTACAGCTAGCATACAGGAAGTGCGTTTTAGTTTGCCTCGAGAAAATTTAGTTGCATAGATTGATAAATTTTATCGATTACAAAGGCGGAGATTTGTTGTACTTTTGAATGTCCATTAGCAATAAAAAACCGATATACAAATTTTATTACTTAAATAAAAATTAAAATTATTGATATTTCATAAAGACACGGGCATACAAATTTTCAAACATCCTGTATAAGACAAAATATGTATTTTAAGTTGTTCGAAGAATTGTTCATTAGGCCTCAGAGACAAGACTTTCAAATATTATCGATAAGAAATTTAAATAAGTCGGTTATTGTTGCATGGATTTACCCGGAAATAAAGTGTATATAGACAGTGTTTAAACAATAGACCGGGATTTGCGGTGGTTTTTCTCCCCGAAAGATTATATCGGTAAAAGTTTATTAACAAAAGACATTGAATTGAGAAACAGGTATCGTTTGTAGCTATTAGTAAGAAATATTTGTAAAGCAGATAGATTTAGTTAGAATAATTAAAGAATGTTGTTTTCTGGAATTACCCGAATGACGTTTTATAAAGAGAGTTGGTTGGTAACGATATACGTCACAGAGGTGGATGATTTTTATTGGTCAATTTTTGAATGCAATGGAGGTAGTGGTTTTGGCTATGAGATAGGAGAGAGAAAAAAGTTAGTTAGTCAGTTTTCGTCGCCCAAGAAGGAAGGAGCTTTGTGGTTTGTGTTTGTTTGAAGTCCCGAAGACGTAATTTACCGGGTGTGTTTATTTGCTGTGTAAAAGCTGATCAGTGTAAGGAACGGGGTACAGAGAGATAGAAAAACCAAAGGGTATAAGAATATTAATATCAGACGAAGCCGGAAACATTTGAAGTTATAAACAGGCGCGGAGATTCGCTCAAAAGGAGGCTGCATAGAATTACACGAGTTGTTGGGTTGCAGATACAAGGACAGATAGGAGAAAGGTGTACGTCATCTGGACCACAATAGGAGCAGAAGCAGAGAAAGGTTTTTTTTTTATGGCGTGGCCATAGAATTACAACGGCAGAGAACGAAAGGTCAGTCAATTTTCATTAGAGCAGGAGTGTGGTTTTCATTTATTAATTAAATAAATTGAATAAATAATAGAGACAGTTAATTTTGCGATCATTTAAAGAAAAAAATTATAAAGAGAGCTTAGTTATAACACATATTAAAAATCAATGTAAAATAACATTTGGGTCCATGATAGAAAACAACTTCTCATATATATTTAAAGTATTATATTGCAAATATTACAGGATTGATTGTTATATAAAATTTCATTAAAATAAAGGACATCTCACATATAGTTCAGTTGAATTTCTGTGTATTTTATTCAGGTCATATTACCTATCCCAATTAGGAAGCCAATTGGAAAATATTTTGAATCCACGATCAAAGGTAAATAGTACAAGTTAAATAGCCTGAGATTGTAATTAATTAATGCTGATTTATTGTGATTAATTGGAGATTAGATTATTTAATAAATATGGACAGGATCTTTTCTAAATAAGCAATAGAATACAATTTAAATAGCATAACAATATGTATATATATATATATATATATATATATATATATATATATATATATATATATATATATATATATATATATATATATTTACTTGCATTAACAAAGCAGGTAAACAACCGTGAAAATTTTTGTTACCATATTTAGTAGAGTAACTAATAAATTTTGTATAACTATTTCTCCTTATGTTTCATTTAAAAATTACAATTTCGGTTTACAACACCTTCAATAATATCAGTAAATACATACTAGAGGTGGAATACATGTAACTACTTACCTCAGTGTTACTGCCAATTTCTCAGATGGCGTTATAGGATATTTTACACGATTGCAAGCATTAATTGCAATATCACTTTTAATTTATAATTTTTTATTAAATTTAATAAAAAATTAAATTGATGTCGTGAAATTCGAAAGAACTTCATGAATTTTGTTTCACAGTCGTTAAGATGTCTTTTTATCAAAATTGATTGATATCCTTCTGCTTGTCTGGATTTAAAAATATTTGATTCTTTTGCCCTGCACTTTGCAGCGTCAGCAATGATAATAATATATTTTCTTCTTCAGCCTGGTAATGCAATAACATTAAAAGTAGAGATTTTTTACTAATACCTATTCATCGTTCTAAAGTCTTCGCCAACGACTGAAAAGTAGTCGGCGCGGCGTATTGGAGGAGAACACTCTAAAGGTCAATTCAGACACATCAGTCACGTCTCGCCACAGTGATTGCGCCGAATCGAACAATCCGTCATACAAAATATTCTTTAATACAAATATGGCGCCGGCATTTACACTCATCAGTTGACAAACAGTTTCCCAGCTGTCAGATTTCGACACGTCTAACGCCCGGCCGATTTTATATCTCAGCGACGAATTTTTTTGGTTTTGCCGGCAAAATGACGGGCGGTACAAGTGAACAAAATAAAATTAATGACGAAAAATTAATAGAATGTGTAAGAAAATATAATGTTTTATATGATTTTTCGCATGCAAAATACATGGACATTAATTTTAAAAATAATATTTGGCAGGAAATCGGAGAAGAAATGAAAATACAAGGTAATGAACTTTTGTTATGAACTGTTTATTATTTTTATTATTTTTTTTTCATTTTTTATTATATATGTACATATAAAATATAATATTTACATAGATATTTATTTATAAATAATATTTTAATATATATATATATATATATATATATATATATATATATATATATATATATACAATGTACATAATAAGGAAAACAACATAGTTTTTAAATTTTTTCAAGTTGCCACGGCAAAGATCCCCCTGGCGAGTTTGTTTCTACTTTTGGCTCAGTTTTGTCATAACTGTACGTGTATCCATCATATTTTTTAATAAAATTACGTAGAATACAAGTCGCCAATACTATGTTATCTGCATTTTTTGGTGCTGCTTTAATTCGCCTGTTATAAATTCGAAATTTTTGAGATAAAATGCCAAATGTATTTTCAACAACTCTTCTAACACGACAATGGCGGTAGTTGTAAACACGTTCTACTATATTTGTTAAATCCTGACGTGGATAAGGTCGCAATAAATATGTTTTTAAAGGGGTAGTGTTGTGTATTCGGTAGAGTTGTATTTTGTGGTAGTTGTAATGTTCCTTGTCGAAGTCTTTTGCCCAATGAAGAATTTGCGAAAATTCCGCCATCACTGTTCTTACCATATTCTCCGACGTCCACAACCAACAAATTATAATTGGCGTCTACAAGAGCTAACAAAACAATTGAAAATGATTTCTTGTAATTATAATAAAGTGATCCTGTGTTTGGAGGTGCTTGAATAGTAATATGTTTGCCATCCAAGGCTCCCACACAGTTGGGGAAGTTCCAGTTTGTGTAGAAATCTTCAGCAATGGCTCTCCACCTCTCTTCAGTAGGTTCTGGTAGTGTTTCCGCTATTAAACTGTTGCATATAACTTTACATGTATCATGTACAATTTCTTGCACTGTACTATGTCCTAAGCGGAAACTAAAAGAGATCGTCAAGAAAGAGTCCCCAGTTGCCAAATACCTAAAAAGAAAAGAACTGTAGTACTGTTTTTTATGTAAAACTTTTATTCTATTATCAAACCATTTTTATGTTATCTGTCTTTTAACAAATTACATTTTTGTAGGTCAACTGTGTAAGACTAGATGGGCAAATATTAGAGACACATTTAGAAAGTGTTTAAAAAGAAACATCACAAAAAGTGGACAGAGTGGCAAAGTAACAAAGAGGTACAAATATGCTGATCAACTAAGTTTCTTGAAAAAACATTTTAATGAAAGAAAAACGATAACTAACATTAAGGATATTGATAATACTCAACAAGAGTCTGAAAAAATATTGCCTGAAGATGAAAAAAGTAATTCTGGCGATGAGAAGGAACACAATGTTTCTGCCCCAAGCCAAGGGACAAATGATGAACGAAATGAAATAATAGAAGCAACCAAGAGTCAAAGAGAAGATTCTTCTGCTTCAATTCAAGGGACTGAAATACTACCAATACAAAAACACACTACTACATCAAAAAAGAGCAGAAGTAAAAGAAAAGTTACCTATTCTCAGCCTTCTGCTTCAGCAAAACTCATGGAGTATTTAATTAACAAACGTGGGGAGCAACTTACGGCTCCACCAGATGCAGTTGACGCCTTCCTAGCTGGCATAACACCAGCCCTAAAGTCGCTTTCGGCTCTAAATTTTCATTTTGCGAAATCAGAAATGTTTTCGGTTGTACAGAAATATGAGCTAAAGTCTCTTCAAGAACAAACCTATAATAATAATAATCAGCAAGAATCAAGTAGTACAACAGCACTTCCAATAGTATCGCCTGTATCCAGTTACCAATACGCTAATACATCAACAACCAATTCACCGATACAATCACCTATTTATATCCAATTGCAATCTCCACCGCCAATACAAACTATGGATGATGATGATACTACAAGCTCTTCTAATATTCAAGATTTGCAGGACTACTTTAGCAGCTTTCAATAAAATATGTATTCTATGTTTATATAATAAACGTGTATATTTTATGTATAAGGGTTATACTATTTGAGAAATGTTTTAGTTCTTATAAAACTTGTGTATATTTTTAGTTATTAAATAAAGATTTAAGCGTTTTTCTTTAATCGTATAATGTGGATCCACAATATTGATTAGAAAAAGTAAGACGTTTCAGAAATTCACCATTTTTGAAAAATCACGTTTTAAAATTAGAAAAACATAATATCTCATAAATTTATTTATTTCGTACGTACCTTAAACAAACTGCAAGACGCTGCCTCGGTGAAATAGCTCTTCTCCAGTGTGTGTCTTTTTTTTCAATTCTTGTGAAATTTTTGAAAACAATACGTTAAAGCAATTTTGCGACATTCTAAAATATTGATGGAATTTTACATCATCATGAATCAGTTCTTTATAGAGTGTCACGTATTCACCTTCGATATCCTTTTTTTTCCATGCGTCATGGATCCATTTCCATCTTTTTGCTTTTGTTTCTTCTTCTTCCTCGTCCAAACATATAGCAATTATCGCTAATTCGTCATCCGAGAAACTTTCCATGATTGGTTGCCGAAGACTGATACATTTCGGGTGTGTGCGAATAGACGCACGAATATTTCTGTGACCAGACGGGACCGGTTCGGTACCGTGACGGTGACGTGACTGATGTATCTGAATCGACCTTTAGTCGTGGCGACTCGGTAGCGGCTACCCATTCGCGGCTACCAGCGACTGGCGAATTTGTAGGAGAACGTGCCTTACCAAGGCTTCTGCCACATACGTTCTCTAGATGTGTACGCGGCTTAACGCGACCTTATTAGGGCTCATATAACAGGTCCGAGAAGATAACATATTTCAT
The DNA here is from genome assembly GCA_918026665.1 of Diabrotica balteata. Taxonomy (NCBI): domain Eukaryota; kingdom Metazoa; phylum Arthropoda; class Insecta; order Coleoptera; family Chrysomelidae; genus Diabrotica; species Diabrotica balteata. The sequence goes on along the minus strand of OU898283.1, from coordinate 75,655,201 downwards.
GACTCCATAACCTAATTTATTTTGACAAGCCACTAAAAATTGCATATTTTCGGCAATATTTAGTAGAAATATTTGTGAAAACAGAAATATTTACGTATGGCCTTTCAAAAATAATAAAAAATATTTACTGCAATATTTAGGTACAGCCATGTTTGTTGCAATATATTTTGCGTTTTAGACGAAAAATACCCTTGAAGTATGGACAAGACGAAGTCAAATGTCCTACATTGTACAAGTTGATGCGTTTTTAATCGTGCTACGACGATACATAACAACGAAAAATAAAAAACGAAAAATGTGGATACGCCCTTTTTTAAGAAAACGCGAAACAATGAGTAATTTATTTAGGTTAATAATGCTAGACAACTATTTGTTTAGGAATTTTACAGGAATGTCAAAAAGTGATTTCGGACTATTAATAAATATGATAGGGTCAAGAATAGAGAAAAAAGATACAAACATGAGAAACGCAATACCAATCTCAACAAGATTAGCAATCGTTTTTCGATTTTTGGCCACTGGTGACTCTTATACTACTTTACAGAATAAGGAACAAAGAAATCCAAATAATATGTTATGCAGACGACGCCGCATTGTATCTAGGTATAAAATTTATATCTAAATCTATAAAGCAGCAATTAGACCTATATTAACATACACGGCGGAGACAAGACCTGACACATCTAAAGCTACTAGACAATGACTACTAGAAACGACAGAGATGAAAATAGTTTCACGAATATCAGGTAAGTCTGTTGGATAGGGAGAGAAGCGAAAACATTAGAAAACAATATAGAAGACATAAATGGATGGGCGATAAAACGGAAACAGGGGTGGAACGAATACATTAGTAGAACGGCAGAGGATAGGATAGTACGAATACCACGAGATATGTCACCAAATGGACGAAGAAGTATTGTCAGACCAAGAAAAAGATGACGCGATAATTTAAACAACTTAGGAGGCTAATATTGAAGTACATATAAGAAGAAAGAAGAAGAAGAATATGCAAACCAATGTACAATTTTGTCACCTTGACTTCTACTTTTCTTTTGAATTACCTTTTTGTGTTCATTTTTCGCATATGTGTCCTCAAGCGCGACTAGTACGCGCTCGAGACGCATCGCCCCGCCCCTCATTTTTTTCTTATTGGTTCCTGACCTGGAAATCCCTATTTATCGCTACATCAGCGTATATAAAAATAGGCGATTTTCAGGTCAACCAAATCAGTCCTTCACGGGCTCTCCGAGAGCTTAGTGCTCTCGGGCTCTGCTTTCTTTTAGTTTTTTTTTTCATACTCTGTGGCTGAGTATTATTATTCAACTGAATATTTGGTGATTTTATTTCGACAACCTTAATATCCTTGTCATGTAAGAAATATCTTGCCTTTGTCAAGGCAAGCCACCGAAGACTACAACCTGATGGTTTATTTCAACGGAGAATCTTCGTCGTGTAAGAAATAACTTGCCTTTTTCAAGGCAAGATACCAGAAGAAAACATTTACGAGTCCATACCCTGAAAATGGACTTAAGTAGAGGAGCTATCGTTGATGTTTGCGAAGCCCCTACAGAGCACCCGGAGGCATTAGAAGGCGTTTAGACCCTTTTCATTTCCCCCGAGGTGACATGGAGCCCGACAACGTGGTTAAAATCCGCACCCACGACCCAACTCGAATTCAAAGAAAGCTGCAGACCATTGACTTCAACATGGGTTTGAAGTCAACAGAAGAATGGGGAGAACCACGGAGTGTTAGGAAGCTATACTCTAACATTCCTACATCGAGGCCTTCTGCAGACCGGATGCCTTCGACGTGCAGGCGCCTTTGACGTGCCAGCCTTCTTCGAAGTTAGAAGCCCCAGATGCCGATGAAAGTCCCGGAGTAGACCCAGTCATCGCCCCCCTACCGAAAGTGGTTGGACAACCACGTAGGCTTCGGCACACTGGTACCCTACGAAACCCCGTCGGATATGGCAGATGGGATCCAGACGACCGAGAAGAAGACGAACCCGTTTGAGGAGTTGGCACACCGACCGAGGATGGATCTGCAGGAGTTTGAGATGCCGTCATCACCATCGACCTCCCCTGTAAGTGTGCAGTGCTGTGAATTTTTGAACTTTTATTAACATTTAATTTTTCTCGTGCATTTTTATGTATTTTTACTTATGTTTTTCACATATGTATTTTTCACATGTATTTTTATTGTATTTTATGATTCAATAAATTTCTTTCCCAGCCACAGAGTCTCCAAAGGAGGGGGGATGTCCTCAAGCGCGACTAGTACGATACTAGTACGACAGGTTCCTGACCTGGAAATCCCTATTAATCGCTACATCAGCCTTCACGGGCTCTCCGAGAGCTTAGTGCTCTCGGGGCTCTGCCTTCTTTTAGTTTTTTTTTTCATAATCTGTGGCTGAGTATTATTATTCATATTCATTGAATATTTGGTGATTTTATTTTGACAACCTTAATATCCTTGTCATGTAAGAAATATCTTGCCTTTGTCAAGGCAAGCCACCGAAGACTACAACCTGATGGTTTATTTCAACGGAGAATCTTCGTCGTGTAAGAAATAACTTGCCTTTTTCAAGGCAAGATACCAGAAGAAAACATTTACGAGTCCATACCCTGAAAATGGACTTAAGTAGAGGAGCTATCGTTGATGTTTGCGAAGCCCCTACAGAGCACCCGGAGGCATTAGAAGGCGTTTAGACCCTTTTCATTTCCCCCGACGTGACATATGTCCTTAAACTTCTGATTTTTATAAGCTTCATCCTGTGTTATTTTGAATTCTTGTGCAATGGCCGTCCAACTATCTTTCTTTGCATTTCTATGTTTGTATGATGTATTTTCTATATCCCACAACACTGGACGTATGTTTTCATTTTTTCTTTGTATGTTTTGACAAAACCAAATCAAATTTCTACGAAGTAGCCGAGCAACATGCAATATTTTCTACAGCTTTATCGGCAACGCATCAGCCTACTAACTGCAATAGTGTTCAAATACCAACAAGATTTCGGTCACGTGGCTCGGCCATAGGGCGATATTTTCATTAGATGGCTGGAATGTCCTTTTCTCTATTCGGATTGCCGAATATAGGCCTCTCCTAATTCTTTAGAAAGAAAACTAAATTTATGGTGATCAGTAAAAAAAAATTTCAACATATCGACCTGCATATTGAAGACGAACGTATTGAAAGAGTACACCGATTTAAATATCTGGGATATACAGTAAATGACAAGTGGGACCCAGAAGTAGAGATTAAGATCCGAATTGAAATAGCAAGATCCAAATTCATCAAAATGAGAAAGCTCTTAAGCAACCGCAACCTAACCATTAACCTCCGATGGCGCGCCACGAAATGCTACGTACTCTCTACGCTACTTTACGGCGTAGAAGGGTGGCCGTTAACAGCAGCAACTATAAAGAAGTTAGCGGCTCTAGAAATGTGGCTGTATCGACGCATACTGAGAATACCTTGGACAGACAGAGTGACCAACACAGAGGTATTTAGACGAATGGGTAAAGAGGTGGAATTGTTAACAACTGTTTAAAGGAGGAAAGCGTCATACCTGGGCCATGTGTTCCGTAATGATAAGTACAGTCTGCTACAGCTTATCGTGGAAGGCAAGATTGAAGGTAGAAGAGGTTTGGGCAGAAAGAAGAAATCCTGGCTGAGAAACTTGAGAGAATGGTTTCAAATACCAGAAACTGCGAACATAATTCATGCGGCACAAAACAGAGAAACCTATCGTATGATGGTCGCCAACCTTCGGTAGAAGACGCACATAAAGAAGAAGAATTCTCACCATTCATCTCTGATATTTGTAAGACGTTTCCACATTGGCCCTGCAGTTCTTTTAATATCGTCTCTCCATCGTATTTGCGGTCTTCCTCGTGATCTTTTGGCTTCATATGGCCGACAATTCCCGATTTCTTTATTCCATTGGCCATCCGTAAGACGTTCGTTATATCCAGCCCAATTCCATTTCAGTTTAGCTGCGTGTTCGACAGCATTTTTTACTTTTGTTCTATTACGAATATCTTCATTGGTTTTATGGTCTTTAAGTGAGATACCCAGCATCTGTCGTTCCATAGCTCTCTGAGTATTTCTGATCTTCTCCATGTTTATTTTAGTGAATGTCCAGGTTTGAGCTCCATATGTAAGCACAGGTAGGATACAGGAATTAAACACTTTGTTTCGCAGTCTTTGAGGTATATTTTTATTTTTAAGTACGTATGAGAGTCTTCCGAATGCTTCCCATCCCATTTTTACACGTCTGCTTATTTCGGTAGTCTTCGGTAGCAGATATGTATATTCATCTACGTATTCTATCTCTGTCCGTTCGATGTTTATCATAGGTTTGTCATATTTGTTTGACATTAGTTTAGTTTTGCTGAAATTCATTTTCAGTCCTTTTTTATAGTTTATTTTTATGAACGAGGGAGTAATTAGCATAATTTTAACTGGTACCTCTGACCACTCCATGGGCGTGCTCAAGATTAATTGAAAAATTACTTTGAATAATTGTAAAAAACAAATGAATTATTTCAGTGTTATAAAGTGTTATGTGTATGTAAACAAAAGTGACCTCTTTTATCACACACTATATTAGAACTGACTGGCCTACATTAAAAAGGGTTTTAAAAAATTCACATTTTTTTAAATTTTTAAAAATTACAAAAGAGAAAAAGAGTTTTTAAAACCGTCTAAGGTATGTTAAATAGATGAATAAAAATATTAATATAAAACTTATAGCTACTTGTTACAAATCCAAATCAGATTCAGAAGATGAACTTTCAGAACCAAGATTTATAATAACTGGCTCGATCATTTTATCAGTAATATTGTCCAGCTTCCACATTTTTTCCTCTTCTTTAATAGTGTGATTTACTGCCTTTTTCCCAGTTTTCAGGTTTTACATTATTTACGGCCTCCAAAAACAACTGTTTAACATCATGAATTTTAAAAGTGGTATTTTTTCTTGAAACTTCACTCTTTATCTGTGCCCATACCAGTTCAATCGGGTTTAATTCACAATGATATGGTGGGGATCTAAGTACTGTCATTCCACGATTTTTGTCAATTTCATCAATTTCGTATTTTTAAATTTTTTTTTTATGAAGGGCACACAACGAATAAAGTTCCTTTCTTATAGATCCGGGATGGTACGTAATATTTTTTGAACTCAGCCAATTCTGCAAGTCTTTTTTTAACCACTTGGTTGTGGGCAGTCCTTCTATAAGTCTGGAGTGATAACTTGCATTATCCATTACTATTACACAGTTCTTAGGAAGAAGATCTATCATTTGTTCGAACCATTCTTGAAAGACATCAGCGTTCATGTCTTCATGGTAGTCACCGGTACGAGTTGATTCAAAAGTTAATAAACCACCTTCAACAAAACCGTCTGAACTGCCAATGTGTACTATTATCAGCCTGCGTCCCTTTCCTGATGGTGGGTTTAAACCAGTAGATAAGTTATTTACAAAAGCGTGCCTTTGACTTGTAACAGTTTCATCCTGCCAAAATTTATTTAGTGTATGACCCTCGTTGATCCATGTTTCATCAAGATAAAATATTTTTCTTTTTTGGTTTCTCATTTCCTTTATGGTTCTTAGAAAATGTCTTCTCCATATGACAATATCGCTTCTTTCTAATAAAATAGACTTTCTGGGATTCTTTTTCCAGCGGAAGTCTATTTCTTTTAAAAGTTTCCATAACGTACTTCGACTCATTTCTGGGTAATCCTTATCATCTCGAACTGAGACAAGAACTTTATCCAATGTTGGAAATTCTTGTCTAAAGAAGAATTCATGCACTTTCCGTCGAAGTCCTTCTTTAAAATGATATTCTATTTGAAATTTTGGTTTCCCTTGAGCATTACGTGGCATTTGAAAACTACCACATTTCTCTTCTTTAATAACTCTGTGAATCGTAGATTTCCCAACACCAAGTGTACTGCTAACTAACTCAACGGTCTTATCAACACTTTCACATAAACGTTTGTCTGTAAATGATTTAAAACAATTAAATATTAATGTTTTTTCATTAACTGTTAAAGGACCAATTTTTCGGCGTTTACACGGCACTTCCAAATTTTCCATAACACTAGTATACACAATAAACTGCACCTTGCAACTGAAGTACCTACTTTTAGTGAACTGTTAAGAATTTTGAATACGCCACTTGGACCTTCCTACAAAATGGAAAAACCCACTATCACATTTTCTGTGGAATAAGTTTAGAAGGTAATTATCTAGTCAATTACTGTCGTAGATTCCTGGAATTAAAGAATTAAATGTTTGATTGTTGAAACCCTTACTTCGTGGAATGCACTCATTTCAGATAAAATAAAACGTTTTATTTTATCTAAAGAATTAAACTTTATTTTGCAAATAGGTAGGTACTTATTAAACTCTTATTGGTTATATATAACCAATAAAATAAACATCTTACATTTCTTGCAAATTCATTAGTACCTGTTAACCTCCATCACTCCGACACTGGCAACCTTATTTAGGGATTAGTAACCCTCACAACTATTGTATTCTATTCTGCTCCAACCTTTATACCTGGTGGTCATACTCAATTTAAAATTGTTTTCCTATATACTTCTGTAAACTTGTTGACAAATATCTGTTTTTCATTGAGTCACCCGTATCAACAGTTTATGGATTTGCATACATAATTTATTGTTTTATTACTCTCTAATACATAAAAATACACTATAGGGGTTCTGTGTGTAGCTCCTCAATAATCGTATTCAGTGCATTCCACGTGTCGGCTATTAGTACTACATCATCTGCGTATCTAAGATCGGTCAAGTATTTTCCGTTAATGGGTATTTCTTAGGGGCAGATGTAAATAATTTAAGAGATATTATGTCTCCTTGTCTTACTCCTCGGTTGATTTTTACTGGTCTTGTTTCGATTCGATTACCCAATATAACTATCATTTCAGCTTGTTCGTAAATATTATGTATTAGTATTCTGTACCTGGAGTCGATCCGGTTGTTGACTAATGCTTCTTCTATTGCCCACAGTTCTACGCTATCAAAAGCTTTTTCATAATCTATAAAAGCCAGACATAATGGGAAATTGTACTCGTTAGTCTTTTCTATTCAGATTTTTAAAGTGTATAGATGGTCACAGATGCTGTACTCTTTTCTAAATCCGGCCTATTCTACTAATTGATATCCGTCACATTTAATTGTTAACCTGTTTGTAATAATCTTTGTAAAGGTTTTGTAAATTTGTAAAAGAAGTGAAATTGGAGAATAATTTTTCAGATCTGTGGTGTCCCCCTTTTTCTGTATTAATATTATTTTAGCAGTATTTAATTGTTCGGGTATGTTACCTTGGAATAGACATTTATTAAATAATATTTTTAGATATGTGATGGCTTCTTCTCCGCGTTGCTTCAGCATTTCTGCCAGAATTTCATCACTTCCAGGAGCTTTATTCCTTTTACTGCTCTTTCTATTTCTTCGTGGCTTATTTTGGGCATCACTTTTGAGTTGACATTTGTTATCTGCCTTTTTAAGTTCTGCTTTAAGGAGTTAGGGGGATCGATCTGAAACAGATCGGCTTAGAACTTTTCAATTGAGTTTGCAATATTAGATTTACTTTTTTCTAGTTATCCTTGTTTATTTTTAATGATTATTATATTTTTCTTTTCTAGTTTCGGTTTGGTGCATTTGAGACTTCGGTTTTTCTCTATGATTTGTTCTATACGGTCTTCTTGTTGTTTTTTAATGATCTTTTATCTGTTTTCTAATTACTTGATTCAGTTCCTTAAATTCTACAGTGTCTCTTTTGTTTTGTCTCAGAAAATTTTTTCTTTGTTTCAGCATGTTTTGTGATTCTACACTTATTTTGGATTTTCGTTTTCTGTTAGCGGTTGTCACTTCTGAGCTTGCATTTAATAGTTCTTTTGTTTGGCAGCAACATACCGAATAAATATTTTCGGCAACATATTGCTTTAAAAACTAGCTCGTCCAAATGCACTTTAAGAACTTCGTTCAATGCGACGGCTGATATAAATGTAGAATCACTAGACTATAAAATTGTCAGAAAAATTAAATTGAAATAAGTAGGTAGGTAGATGTGAGGACGACTGTAAAACATTTTATATTTTCGGTACTTATAATGATCAACTAGTAAAACAAACTTTGAGGAAAATGCTTTGAGTGGTTATTAAATAAACACAGATAGGTTTTAACAAATACATTTATATTTATTTTATGCAATAAAAAGAGAATCAGTTCACATATTACAATATATTTACCTATCGTATATATAAAAACAATTCCGGTATCTATTATTTACAGTATTTGTACTTTTGAGCAAATACTTGTATTGCATGTGTTTAAAAAAAATAAGACTATTGTACATTGGTTGAGCACATTTAGTAACTGTTATTTATATAATGGCAATATATTGAGGTTATTGTATGTTGTATTGCAACTAAATTGTTAAATATATTTCACTTCCGTTGTTTTTTTTTTCCAAAAGCATCAATACAAATATTAAATTACATAATAACTATTATACAACGTTCAGAAATATATAAATAAATGACAAATTAGAACAAAACATTATCATATATAAAATTCAGCACCTTGTCTAGAACCGGGCATAAATGATATACAAAAGAAAATTGCAAACTGTTTGCTTTTAAATAATAACATAAGTATTGCATATTTTTTAAAAGAACCATATTTTGTATAATGCCATATCTTTGGCAAAAAATTATGAAACTGTATTTTTATTGCATTTATTTGCAATGATTATCAAAATCTGATGGCTGTTGAGCTATTTCAACAGAATTTTTTTTGTAAACAACGATAACCTAGTACTGCACATTTAAATTCTTTTAAATACAAAATTTGTGTAATTTTTCGGAGGCAAATATGTCGAAATTTTATGAGGAATAGTTATTATATATATTTTTATCTGAGTTCCGTTATGATTGTAGTGAAATTTTTGGTATTACTTTTAAGATTTCTTTAAGTAAAAAGGTTTTTTAAGCGAAACTATTTTCCCAATAAAAAAATTTTAGGAACATTTTCGACTACCATTTGGTGTAACTGAAACAATATAAAAAGTCGTTGAATAGATGCAGAAGAAAAATATTTTGTTAACAAATAGTGATAACATAACTTAATATTTTAATGTCATGATTTTGGTGATAACAGAAGTGAATATCTTACTAAGAAAATAAACAGTGTATTACTTAACTGAAATGATTCTCTTATTTTAAACGGTGGACGCAAAATTTTTCGATTTTTAAACACATATACCGTTGAGTAGAAGAGTAATTACTTTGTTCAGAGATTGTCTTAAAAATATAAAATAGATCATTGTACAAACACACTAGTAAAAACTCGGTGAAGTTTTACAACTTTTCAAACAACAAAATGGATTGAAAATTATTTTAACACCCTGTTCACAATATCCCAGTTTTGTGTTATTTTACAAATCTTTATTATTCATACTTACATCTAAGACGAGAAATGTATAAACATACAGTGAAAAACTGTCCTTTTAATACATTTTCTTTAAAAGATTAGATATGTTAAACATTTTATTCTTTTGTTTTAACAAAATTTAATTTTTAAAATTCACCATATTTTAAAAAAATAATGCCTTAGACCAGCGGTGATAATAAACAATTACAGTTATGCACTGATTCTATTATTAGGGTTATATGGTGCAAAGCCTAAGATAGAGGCCTACTATTCATTCATAATCAAATAAAAAAAACAATATAAAATCAAATTTATTATTTTATTACTAAAGGATAAAGAAGCTCAATAGTCAATATGAAAGCAAAACCCACTACCGATTGGGGCGGTGACAAGATATTCAAAGCAGAATTCATATAAATATGCTGAGTGAAATAATTACAGTCAAAAAGCATGCATTAACACAAAAAAAAAAAACCCGAAAAAGTTGAGAAATATTGACACACGCTGATGTAAGTATGACTGAGATGTCAGCTGTGATGTTTTGCATGCCTGATTGACTACAAGAAGACTTTCGATAGAGTCAGGCATGAACAAATGGTGAAAGTGCTAAAGAGGACAGGGATTGACGGGAGAGTTCTAAAAATATTAGCTAACCTCTATTGGAATCAATCAGCGGTGCTCCGAATAGATGGAGAATATACAGATCAGGTCAAAATCTTAAAGGGAGTGAGACAAGGGTGCAGAATTTCACTGATATTCAATCTGTACTCGTAGTACATTGTTGAAAAGGCTCTAAAACATATTAATAAAGTCATCTCAATAAATGGAGAGGATACAATAGTGTTTTCCAATAACATAGAAGGGCTGCAAAACTTAATGAACAAAATAACGGAAACAAGTAGAACATATAGACTGGATATAAACACCAGCAAAACCAAGCTAATGATCATCAGCAAGAAAAACATAACTGGAGCAAATCTGTATGTGAACCAAATGAGAATTAAACGTGTCTCACAGTACAACTACTTGAGAACTATAACCAATGAGTCGTGGGACAATACCCAAGAGATTAAATATCGCATAGAAAAGGCAAAAAGTGCATCCTTGACTATGAGCTCTGTGTTCAAGAGCCATCACCTCACCCTAGAAACAAAAATAAGGCTCCTTAAATGTTACGTATACTCAGTGTTTCTGTACGGAGTGTAAACTTGGACATTGAGGGCGGAAACTCTATCAAAACTTCAGGCTTTTGAGCTATGGTTACACAGAAAGATCCTGAAGATACCATGGACAGACAAAGTCACTAATGAAGAAGTACTACGGAGGATGAACATAACCGCAGCTTTTCCGTATAGCAACCAACGAAGTCATCATAGCCAGAATGATCGCCAACGTTCGGAACGGACAGGCACCCCAAGAAGAATGTGTGACTAGCTACTGCAAACCGTAACAGGTTATATAAAAATACAAAAAATGTATTACCTATACCACCAACAGCACAAATCCTAAAGAAAAACCTGACAGACATTGGACAACTGATGAGATCTTAAACTTAGTAGAATAAAGAAGGAAACTTAGAACGGGAGCAACAAATTCATTAGAGAAAGAAGCAGAAGTAGCCAATATAAGTGAACGCAAAGAAAATCATACTAAAAATATATGTAGACAGCAGAAAGAATAGATGGACACCAAACCTGGACACACATTATCAAAGGTAGTAGTAGCAATTCTATAATACATCCGGGTATTGAACCAATATTGCGTTGATTATTTGAGAAAATCAAAACACTCACGGATGAAAGAATCTATGAGAAAAAAACACAAATGCTACAATTAAAAATTGAAACAGCGATAACAGAACTAAAAGTTTGCAAGACAAAGGAAGAAGATGGATTAAAGGTTGAAAAACTCATGGGATGGTAGAAGTAGAGTTTAAGATAATCCTTAAAATCTGGAACAGTGGAAAATAGCTAATACAATTTTATTCTTACATGCAAAAGAGGATCACGGAGACACTGCAAAAACTACCATACACCATACAGTACCATACAGTAGCTCGTGCAGGTAAAATCCTTCTTACCACCATTGATGAAAAGCTAAAGTTTAAAAGGTACTGATTTCCAAAAGCTCAATGTGGATTAACTTATATAAGAGGCATATTCTTAATCTTCAAATTATAGAAGTATCCCGAGAATTTAACTTAGAAATATACTTCTGCTTTGTTAACTACTCAAAAGCCCTCAATAATGAAAAATACGATCAAAAGTAGTATACCTAAGTATAGCTATACCTATACCTATAATTGCATATATGAGAACATAATAGTGCCAAAGTTGAGTTAACAACTTCAAATTAAAATCTGACGGTTTGAAAGAATGTTTTAACCCGACCACGTGTCATCACATTCTTTACTCCATTATATTTCAAGTACAGACTACACACACGTTATGTGCTAACTTTCTGAGGAAAACAAAAACCGAGTTACAGTAGTAGGATAAAAAATCAGCAACTTCAGATACGCTGATGACACCTTAATATTTGTATCCTCATCAGAAGAATTCCAACACATTATGAATAGAGCGGACATGGCAAGTAGAGAAGATGGCTTAAAAATAAATAGATAAAAAACGAAATTAATTATCCTCAATACGAACAGAAATAATCAACCAGGAATGATAATCATGCTAGGGCAAATCTCACTAAAATATGGAAAGACGCTGACATTAAAATAAATATAATAGTACTCTTTGCTCGAGTATTAATTTTTACATTTTTAAATTTTTACATAAGTGATGGATTCGACCGTTACTTGATAGAAGTTTATTTTATCTAACAATAAAAAACACAATTTATTATAATTTATTATGATTACAACTCTTTCATCAGAGTGTATTTCTTAATGATGTATTTTTATTTTGCCTCTACGCTTTATAGTTTTTAACTCTAACAATAAATCGAGGAGAGGAGAGCTGTTTATCTCGAGTCATTCAGAATTATAACTGCATTTTTTAATTTATTAATTTCCATAGATTCTAATAAAGATAGCTTAAGGCGATTATTTTGAATATGGAGAATATCCAATTTGTCATTAAAAGAATGATAATGATCTAGAAGGTGCAATGCGTACGTAAAATTTATTATATTATTGAAAGCCCTTTTGTGCTCTGCTATACATTTTTTAAGGATTCTACCAGTTTGACCGATGTAAGATTTTGGGCAGTTACCACCTGTAAGGTTTTACACATCACTGTTAGTGCTTTTTATTTGATCTTTTGTTGTTCTTAATATAATTGTATAATTTCTTGTTTGCTTGTTTTTTATGTGTTTTGCTATTTTTGTTCATATCTTGTCTGTAAAGGTAATTGAGCAGAAGATACTGGGTTTTTTCTCTAGTGACATAAAGGCATAATTTTAGGGCTTACTTATGTAGTTTTTGGTTTCAAATTTTGTTTATTCTTTGTTCGTTGTACCCATCGTAACAATATATTAAACCAAAAACTGCCCCTAAAAAAGCCCTGAAATTAGTCTTTCCACCACTAGAGAAAAAACTCTGTACCTTCTGCTTGATTACATATACTTGCAAGATATCAACAAAAATAGCCAAACACATAAAAAATAAAGTAAAAATACTAACTTTCAGGACAAACAACTTAAATGTGGCGACAGCCCAAACACTTACATCGGTCAAACTGGTAGAACTATTAACATACGAATAGCAGAACACAAAAGGACTTTCAATAATAGAAAAATAGATTCTACGTACGCATTTCACCTTCTAAAAAATAATCATCCTTTTATTGACCAATTTCAAATTCTTCATATTTAAAATAAAGGTCTTAAGCTATCTTCATTAGATTCTATGGAAATTAACAAATTTAAAACAAACAGCTCTGTCCTCCTCAATTTATTCAGTTCAGTTCAATATAAAATGTAAACGCATACCAAAAATGGATCACTTGAGAAAGGCGCTCTGCCGAAACAGTTGTAGTTATAATAAATTATAATAAAGTTTGTGGAATGTATTGAAAATAAAAAATTTGCAGTGTTTTATAGTTACATTAATTTTTACCACTGTCATATACACTTCAGAAAAGTAGACCATTAAAATATCAAACGAATAAAGATACTTGAAATGTGGGTTTACCACATAATGATACCCATGCCCTACACATGATACTAATTGTACACTAGTATGCTACAACAGTATACAATTTAAATATCCTAATACTACTAGAAATTAACATCAGCAGTGGGTCAAAGTATATTACATCATCATCATATAACGGGGCTCTTACGGCGATTGCCGCTTCCCGCATTTCAGCCTCCATCTTTTCCTATCTCCCCAATCTCCCTCTTCTAGGCCTTTAGATTGCATTGTTTTTGTAATTTCTCTTCTCCAGGAATTTGGTGGTCTTCCCCTTTTCCTTCTTTCTGGCGGAACATACATTAAGGCTTTCTTTGGCCACCGCTCCTCCTCCATTCTCATCAGGTGACCATACCATTGTAATTGCCTTTCTTGTATTTTATCTGAAAGAGTATCTCTAATTCCTGTACGGTTTCGTATTTCCTCATTCCTGATTCTTTCCATTCTCGATACTCGACATGACCTTCTAAGATAATCCATTTCCACAACGTCTACTTTATCTCGTTTATTCTTTGTCATCGTCCAACATTCGGCACCATATGTGGTAATTGGTTCTACAATTGCTCTGTATACGCGAAGTTTGGTATGCATCTTTATTTTATTAGACCACAGTAATGAATTCAGTATTCGGATGCATTTTTTCCCTTGGGTTATTCGGTTTTGTACATCTAGTATATTAAAGTATATTAAAATATTTGAAATACATAAGAAGAAGAATGAAATATATAATAAGAATAAAAGGATTGAAGGCCATCTAGTTGGTAAAAGATCTAGAGATTGATATTCAATGTGATGATCGAACCAAATAAAGAACAAACTCATCTTCGAAAGCAAATCGACATGCACTCATAACAGGTGAATGAAAAACATACATCAATAAAAAAAATACAACTGTGTTGATTCCTACTTGTTACATCCTTCTTCTACTTCTTCAAGTTACCTGTCCGCTGCGAACGTTGGCTACTAGCATGGCAATTCTGATCTTGTATTCCGGCACTTCTGAATAGTTCGACCGATGTGAACCGAACCTCTTCTACAGATTTTGGAGCCACGACTGTCTTCTTCTGCCTTGCCCCCGCCTGCTATTTATTTTTCCCTGGATTACATTCTTACGAAGGACAAACTAAAAAATTTTAATTTGATATTGTTTAAAATATTCTGCGTTAATTATCTATAATTTTTCTAGCAAAGCCTCTATTGCCTTTTCAATGGTGTGTCTGTTTTGTACACCAGCTGCTGAAGGTTACTTGTAGAAATCACTAGATTAGTTTAGAGTTGTATGAATACAACACCTTGCCAGCAATGGTGACAATCCGTTATTTTATTTTACTAAGGTTCAGAAGAATATTTTTGGAGCACCAACTGTAGAATCTTTTAGCAGGGTTTTATGGATATATGAAGTAGGTATACATTAGTGAAATTTTGTAAAATGATATAGTAATAAACAAAACAAAAATTGTAATACGGCATTATAAATGAAAAAGAAAAATATTTAAAAAATTATTTATATAAAAAAAATTCAAGAATATGGGCGTAATGACGTAAAAGTGACGGAAAGAGTAGGAAGTGCAAATAAGATATTTAATTCTCTTAAGAACATGTTTATAAGAATGAATGAAGGATAAGAAAACAAAACTTTCAGTATATACGCTAGATTTACTTAAGATCAAGCGATCTTAGTAACAGAGCTTTCGCATTACATGTGCTCACTGTTTTACCAGATAATATTTCGGCTAATCTGGAGTATCATGCTAATTTTGGTGAGATTCCTAATTTTAAAGATACTCTACTATCTTTATTAATTATTCTTATTTAGTTCTATAACTGGTTATTTCTGTGACTTTATTGATTGGTTTTTCCAAATAATTGTTAGTCTAGTTAGCTTTTTTCTACCTGGGAAAATGTTATGCAATACTTTTTTTGAGACTTGCTCTTAATTTTCGTAAAATATATCTATTTTGTTATATTTACGATATTTATTGTAGCTCACTATTCCCCAGTCCCTAAAAAATATTCTGTCGAATTTAACTAACTAACTTTAAACGTGGAAATACCAATATATATATAATATAATGCACAAATCCCGAGAGAAAATGTTTACATAGCACAGCAAAAAATTTATATTGCAAGGTAAAACATATATGAAAGGACAGTTTATAACTGATTTATAAAAAAACTACAATACAAATTCAATTTATTTTAACTTTCTACAACAAAACTTCAACATATCTCTTAAAGAGTAACGTGTCTTAATAATCACGATGTATAAAATCTACAAGGTACAGAACAAAACCAATAAATAATTTTACCATTTAATTAAAATTCTGTATAAATTATTTGCTGTAAATAGAAAAAAAAACTGTCAAATTCTAAAACGTTGATCTGGTATATTTCATTTGGTAAGTATTGACATGGTAAATTTATTGCATACTGAAAGACTGTATACATATGTATATATATATATATATATATATATATATATATATATATATATATATATTTACATCTTAGATCTAAAGTTTTTGATGCATGCATTATTCCGATATTAACTTATGCGGCACAAACATGGACAATCACAAAAATAATATGAATATACTTAGAGTCACTCAACACGCGATGGAAAGAGCAATGCTAGGTATATCACTTAAGGACAAGAAAACCAAAGTCACCGATGTGGTGCAAAAATCATTAAAGTTGAAATGTGAATACGCTGGACATGTAGCTAGGAGCGATCTAAACAAATGGCACAGATCAATTTTAACTATATATATATATATATATACTTGGAGGCTCTAGTTCAAATCTTAATGAACAAGTGCCTCTTTGGGGGTACTATTGCAACGGCTTGGCAAAATGCGCAATAGAGACCAACAAGCCTACCAAATGAGTCTGATAGTTACTAGCCTGTTGAACAGGCGGGATTTCGCAAAGGTTATAGTACCATAGAACACCTCCAGATAAAAGGAACACGTATCGAAAAGTGTAACGAATACAATAAACCTCTTCGTTTGACATTTGTGGATTACAATAATGCATTCGATTCCATAGAACTCTGGGCTATATTAGAAGGAATAAATAACGACAGGATTGATTCCAGATATAGCTAAAATATATATACACATATAAATAAAAGAGCAGCTAGACAAGGAGACACTATCTCTCCAAAACTATTTACTTTTGCCTTAGAAGATGTGTTCAAGGAGTTAAAATGGTAAAAACGTCGAATTAAAATCGATGGTAGATTTTTAGGACATCTAATATTTCCTGATGAAATAGTAGTCATAATTAACAATATGGAAAAAAGGAGAGAATGTAGAATGTAGCATGCTAAAGGAGCTTAAAAAAGAATCTGAGAGAATCGGTTCATAAAATCATGGTTATTGATCGCAAACAATAATTTCCTGAAACTCGAACTATTGCAGGATGCGAGGTAGTCTCCTCTATGATATATCTTGGAACTCTACTCAACAACACAGGCAGATGTGAACCCTAAATTCGAAGAAGCATTCAACTAGCAAGAGTAGCAATGACAGATCTAAATGAGGTCTGGCTTGATCGTCACATTACTATCACTGACAAATAAGAAGGGAGTCGTTTCAACTCTGGGTTTTCCATATTTTACTATGCATGCAAGACATGGACACTTAAATAATCCGATAAACGACGCTTAGACGCTTAAGGAATGTAGACACGGAGACGATTGCTTCGAGTTCCATCGATGGATTGCCGTGCGACTATAGCGATTCTAGATGAAATTAAACCCAATCAGCGTCTCTCTAGTACTGTTTACTCTAGAATTTTAAAGTTCTTTGGTCATATCCATTGAAGTGATTACAAAATGGAGCGGTTAGTGGTCCAAGGAAGGCCGTAGAGTCAACGCCAACGCCAATGCGGCAGATCTTTACAGCGATGGGCATACATCACGAAAAAGCCTTCCAACAAGCAGTATACTGAAGCAGAAAATTTAAATGGCGCACAGAATATGCAAACTTGTATACCATAGCATAACATAGAAAAAAAAAGAAGTGAAAGACTAGCTAAATTGTACAAAGAAAAAGATTTTGTAATTACCAACATTTATTATGCTCTACCAGCCAGAAGACTTTATAGATGGATATCCCTAGCAGACAACCAAGATAATATAAAAAATCAGAATACAATCCGCTAATTGCAAGATTTAAAATTAAACTTAAAAAGCTCTCATCTACAATATATACAAATAAAATGCAAGTAACTAATTTAAAAGACCATTTTAACATAAAATGGAACTTAATCCTACTGAATTTTCAAACAGAAAATATAGCTTATAAAATACGTACCTGTAGACATGTGCGAAATAACTTTGAAAATTGAGCGAACAATATTCAAAAAATAATATATGAATACTGAAATT
This sequence comes from Diabrotica balteata, assembly GCA_918026665.1. NCBI lineage: Eukaryota > Metazoa > Arthropoda > Insecta > Coleoptera > Chrysomelidae > Diabrotica > Diabrotica balteata. The sequence goes on along the minus strand of OU898283.1, from coordinate 75,637,191 downwards.
ATAGAACCAATGGAAAAAATGAGAAAGTCCCAGTTTTCCAAGGGAAATTGTTGATGGTGTAAATAAAACAGAAATGATTCTGAGGACTGGAAATTGATTAATCTGAATATTGTAACAGTTAAACTGCTGATAAATGATGATTTCCAAGAGATAATAAGTCATCTTCCGAAAAAGAGAACTAGGCAAACTTGATGTAAAAGAAACCGAATGGATACTGGATAATGGTGAAGAAGTTTCCGGGTGGTACCAACATTGAAAAAAAAAATAGATTAAGATCAATATATGTAACAAAGACACGAAATGCCAAACAGAATTCTCGATTTCCATCGAAAGAAGCGACGCCAGCTATTAGAAAAACTAAAGAATGTAAAGCTGTCTTGGGCCTGACAAGTTTGGTGCTGAATTTCTGAAACTTATGGATGTACCGGGATTAAAATGGATAACAACTATATTTAACAAAAGATATATAACTGGAAATATCTCCTAAAGCTGGTTAAAGTCAATCTTCGTAATTATAGCAAAATTATTCAATGCAAAAATATGCGAAGGCTACAAAATATTTAGCCACATAAAAAATTCGAAGAACAAGTGTCACGGGCACAATTTGGATTCCGCGATGCCTTAGGTACCCAAGAGACTATTCGCTGTACATGTGCTTATGTAGAGGTACATGGATGTCAACTGGGACATATATATTTGTTTTCTCGACTACAAAAAAGGCATTTGGTCGAGTAAGACATGATGAGCTTATAACCATCTTGAACTTGAATGAACCAGACTTAGATGATAGAGAATTGAGAATCATATACAATTTATATTATAACCAAACTGCCAACTGACCAGTAGATAGAAGCAATCTCCATAGATAGAGGAGTAAGACAAAGATGCATCAATCCCCGGTGTTATTAAGCATGTACTCTGAACATATCTTCGAGCAAGCACTGGGAGAGCTCTAGGCAAGCGTATTAGTCAACGGAGTGGTTTTTGCAGATAGCTTGGATGGTTTACGAGCAATAATGTCATAATGAACGGATAAGCACTGTAAGACGAAGAAGATGTAACGTGGAATTCAAATTTTATGGTTGAGAGGTTGATTTTTAGGATTATTTTAGAGCAAAATATATTTCCCACTAATAGTCGATATGTAATAGTGTAAAGGGCATTCAAAACAAGACAATGATGACTATTAGTATGTTACGGCACTTTTTTAATTAATAAGGTTCAAAGCAACCTTAGTAAAATTTTAAACTTAACTTTTAGATTTTACAAATAAAGAAAAAGACAGTCTTAGTCAGTATTTGCTGATGATATTTTTATTTTTGACAGTTAAAATAATAAATTTGCTATATCAGTAAATTTATCACCAATAAATTAAAAACGTACCAATCACAATTTTTTAAATTGTGATTTATTGTGGCGACATAAGAAATGGTGCAAATATATTTAAAATAGTTGTTGTTCTATACCTAGTAATTGTTTATTAACTTACAGTATAAAAAAGAAAAATATCAATAAAAGTTAAAATTTAAGTAAAAACCCTACTTATCATTTTATGGCACTTACTCAATTAATTAAACAAAATACACTTTATTGGTAAAACAAACTGCTTTGGAGATCTTTAGGAATCACACTAAATATTTATAACCTATTTACTTTTCAAAGCAGTAAATTTCCATACTACTTCCTAAAAGCTGCACTTGGTACAGTTTAAAATGAGTATTTTTGCAATTCATCACTAATTCAATATTTTAACGCCAAAGAGGACTTAAAATTTAATACTAAAATTTAATTGCAACAATCTAAAAATATCTAATGTAAATATAAATAGTTGCTTAATATAATTAAATTATTTTTAAAGCTAGTTCAGTGAACTAAGTGAAAAAAAGATGAAATTGTTGGGCATCGTGGTAAAAAATTGCTTATCAAATATATTCTAAAGGTACTTCAGTCATTATCTTTAAAAAACAATTATACTTATACAGTTCCACAGAAAATCAAGAGCAACTTACAAAACTAGTGCCATTTGATGCAAAATGAAAAACAAAAATTTCTGCTGATTTTCATAATTCATTATTCAAAATTGTAGGTGTATATAACTTCTTACCGTAGTTACTTACCTCTATTATTATTTTTTAATTGTTTATGCAAAACCACTGATAGTTGTTTTTGATCCCCTTATAATAATATTACGTTCAATTTTCAAAAACCTAAAGAATACAAATTAATACTGATATACGTTTCAAAAGCATAGGCTATTTTTAAAATAAATGCAAACCATCTACTCATATTAGTATGAAAGGTCGAAGTTGAGAAGAACATGTAAGAGGCAGTTTATGAAAATAGCTCCTGGATATGGCGATATAACTTTGATACTTATAAGAAATAGCTAATGAAGAAAATGTAATAATTTAGATAAAAATATACACCCGTGAAGAACAAATGAAAATATCCTTTCACACGAAACCTACTATTTCTATCAGTAGGCTATTAAAAATATAAAAAAGTAAAATACTTTTTTAATAGGTGATTTCAATGCCAAAGCTAGGAGAGGAGAAGACGACGCTTAATAGGAAACTTCTGTCCAGGAATTTGCAAAGTTAAAGGGGATAAGTTAATTTAATTTTATAGAGATACAAAATTTAAAATCAAGAAAATTACCCCTCGAGGATTTTATTGTCAAATCTCCAGTTGAACGCATTGGAATATCGTAAGGAATCAAATTTACTTCATCACATATAATACCTGGTAATATCGCATGGAAAATTCAGGAAGAAAAAGAGAATCCGATATGTCAAAATATGAAGTAAAAAGGGCATCCACAGAATCATAAAACTCAAAATTGTAATAGGATACATGAAGGAATCGTTAAATTATATATATATATATATATATATATATATATATATATAATATATATAGTCCCAAGATTCCTAAGAGGAACAAAGGGCTTCCACAAAGTGTCTCCAGCGAACTCTATTTCTGGCTAGTGCTTTGATTTCAAGCCAGGATTTTCCGATTTTTCTCCCTTCGTCCAGTACTGTCCTTCTCCAAGTTCCTTAGGTCTGCCTACTTTCCGTCGGCCTTGGGGATTCCAATCCAGCGCTGTCCTGGCAATGTCATTTGGCGGTCTACGGAGTGTGTGGCCCAGCCATCTCCATTTTCTTCGCCTTAGTTGCTTTATGACATTTTCTTGGTTGCTTTGGTTCCATAAATTTTCATTGGAGATTCGGTTAGGCCAAAATATAGGAAGGATTTTTCGTTAAATTACTAATATAAAACTACACCGAACCTCTACCAATCGGTTTAACACCATTTACCAGAAATGAGAGTTTTCCGATCATTGTTCAGTCTCTATATTTATACAATTACCAAAGAAAGTATTATGAACTTATACATCTGATCAGTGCCCGAATAGACAACAGAGGAAATATTTTTAATAAATCATCCCAAATTTTGGCATATGCAGATGATGTGGACCTAGTTGCCCGCACAACACGCAAGCTAGAAGAAATGTATACCACCTTCTCAAACGCCTCAAAATCTATGGGCCTGCAAGTAAATGAGGAGAAAACTAAGATGATGGCATCAACACCCAACAATAGAGTCAGGAACATCGGTCCCCAATTCACGGTTGATAACTCTACCTTTGAAGTGGTGGACAAATTCACATACTTAGGCTCCCTGATCACCAGAGAGAACGCCATAACGGAAGAAATCAAGCGAAGGATAATAATGGCAAACAGATGCTATTTTGGACTGAGTAGACATATGAGAAGTAGAAACTTAAGAAAAAAAAAACCAAAAATAACTATATATAAAACCCTTATACAGCCAGTGTTGACATATGGATCGGAGACATGGACTATCTCCAAGGCAGACGAAGACCTTTTGCTTATATTTGAACGAAGGATCCTGAGAGGAATATTTGGTGGCATCTGTGAAAATGGTGTTTGGAGAAGGAGATACAACTACGAGGTATACCACAGATATAAACAAATATTTGGTGGTAAAGACGTAGTATCTCTTATAAGAATAGAAAGACTAAGATGGGCAGGACATCTAGCAAGATCACAGCAGAACAACCCTCCTAGAAGAATCCTTATGTCACAACCCGTGGGAAGTAAAAAAAGGGATAGGCCAAAACTCAGATGGAAGAATGGTGTAGATGAGGATGGTAGAAAGATAGGCGCAGCAAACTGGCAACGGTTGGCAATGGATAGGACTGCCTGGCGTAATGGACTTGGGAAGGTCGAGGCTCTTTCATAGGGCTGTAGCACCATTGATCTTTTACATCTGATCATTCAAGGACAGATGCAACGTAAATGTGGTCCTGGTAAAAGCAAAACATCATAGCTGAAAAATTTAAAACAATGGTACTGAAAATCGACCACATCAATATTTAGAGCTGCTGTCAATAAAGTCACGATAGCGAATATGGTAGCCACCATGATATCCAACGATCGATAACGGTCATGGAACTAGAAGGAGAAAAGGAAATATTGTCCAAAAACGTACAATGAGTTATTTAGGACAACAAATAAAAAAAAAGAAATCATAGTACAGAAGTAAAAAGGAGAGCAAAGATTTGATTGTTAAACATAGTTTTTAACCCATGTGTTCTCCTGGTTCTTGCTTATGGGTCACAAGTGCTTTATAATGCAAATATTGGTAGAAAAATGAAAATACGAGAACCATGGAAATTCAAAACAATGCTAAGTATAAAATAATGGATAAAAAGACAAATAAGTCTGTCACCGTCTTTGAATCACATACATTCACTGCATAGACTTTAGCAAAATAAAAAACTCTCAACACGTGGTATCATATTGACATGTCTCATATATGGTCTCAAAATATGTGCTAATCAAAAATTACTAACCGAATTGCTAAATTATTCGAAAAACTAATTAGATGGTGGTATTAAAACAAAAAATATAAAAGAGAAGGGAATACCAGAGAAGGGAAGATTGAGAATAACCACTAAAAAACATACATATTTGAAACATGGATACCTCTATAGAAAATTTGTCATCGCAAATCAAAATACCATTTTCCAGGAAATGAAAACAGCCAAGAAAAATCTCATCTCAAACAATAAATGGATTCCAATTTGGTAGATCTAATTTCTATGTACTAATGGACTTCACAACACAAGTCACTCAATCCATAAACCGCAAAAACATCACCATAGGTTTTCAGGTATTAAAAAGACTTTCGATCTAGTCAGCTACCCAATTACTTATCTAAACAGACGATACGGCACTTGTACCAACAAAAAAATGGTGCATTCCATTGAGAGCATTTTAGAGAGCACAAGCTTTATAAACCGTCTTCGAATAATGCGGCAACAGATAGAGAATTACATTAAATGTAAATAAAACCGATCCGGAATCTTTAGCGCTGACATTATCTGGCAAAATCATACACTGTGTGAAAAATACTTCCTGTAATTAATGGAAGAGAGGCTCTCTTTCAGCCCAATAGCAACCTATCTGGATGTGCTATTTACAAGGATAAAACACACCCCAAATTTCTCCTACAGACTCTAGACCCGTTATAGAATACAGATGTAACATCTATTACCTCTAAAATCACGGAATACAAAGATTCTGCGTAGAGTAAACTACAAAAAAATATTGAATTTCTAACGTCTTCACAATAATTAAGAGGATCAACTTTCGAAACAAAAATTTAACCCTTAACATCATACTTATGAAATAATCCAAAGCCCAAGATACCTTAAAAACTTCATGTTTAGCCTTTGGAAAGTCTTTATTTCACAGATCTAAAACAGTTTATTCCCCGCTACTAAAATAACATATCTTACTAATACGAGATTTTTTATTTTTACTCTCTTCCTACTGGAAAAGCAAAATCTGTGCATAAACTACTAAATAGTCCTCTATACTCACCTCAGATACAAATACAGAATTTCCTCAGCCTCCAAGTATACTAAAAATTGTACTTTTTAGTGTACTTGGAGGCTGGGGTACTTGGTAAATTGTACAATTTCCCAGGACGACACTGGTAGGTTTCACACAGAAAATAAATAATTACAAACCCTTAAAAGGATGATTAAAATCCTAAACAGAGACACTAACATGACATGTTTTGACCTATTTTTAATAATTTTGATAAATTTTAAAAAAAGTTCCATATCTACATCCTTATTGCTTCCACATATCAACATTGCTTCATTCATTCTATTGTATTAGTGAAATCAGTCCAGACAGAAATATGGTTCAATGAAGTATGTATCGTTAAAATTTATGTATAATATACGTATTGCTTTTGTATTTATAAAATTATATTATTTCAGAGGCTCCTATGTTTTATTACGTTGCTTTTTAGTTTAATGTAAAATTGAATACTAATCTTATAAATGTTTCATGCTGATATACCTACTTTTCAAATTCAATTCATTCATTTCGAATGCAAATTAGCAGAACTACATTAGCCGTGTAAAATGTACCTTTAGAATATTAATTTATTAATTAAAAACTCAGTCTTAAATATAAGAATGTTTGCCGACTATAAGAACAAATTTAAAGTTAACAAACTCCAGAGATGTGAGGATGTCAGTTTCGTACCACACCGAATGATACTTTAACGAAAATAAAAGAGCTAAAGGATAGCTGTACATAAAACAATGGGATTTGTACAGTTGTTGCAATGGTATAAGTGAAAACAAAAACATTTGTTTTGTAAAAGCTCCTTTAACTGACAGAAAAATTTTTATATTCATTAAACCAATGTGGCTTTGATCCGAAAGCTATTTCTAACCTAACTGCTATATCTCGTGTGTGATAGATACTTTATTGTGATATTTCAAATATTGTGATATTTTTTTCTGATTTTCCTCATATCTCTACGATTTTGGTTAGTTGTTTATAACATTATCACAAAATAGATTAAAAATTATATTATTTTAATCTTTTACCACTATGCAATTATACCAAAAGAGATATAAAATAATAAAAAACACATAAATATAACTGGGATATCACACTTTATCTCTAAAAGCCTCCCATGTAGTACAGTTACAAATAATATTGATAGTTAAGGTCACCTATTATACAGCGTGTATTATACGCCAATGGTTCTTAATAGCAGAATGAATTGTTGCAACATGATATTAGAATATTATGTTGTCAATTATGAAAAATATGAAATTTCAAAATAATAGGCGGATGATTTGCTTAGGTAAACTATTTCAACTTAATCGCCACAGGTTTTGTACAATTTCCATAATTTCTGCAATATTTGACGTAAATAACTATAAAATTTTTATTTCAGGTAAATATCTGTCTTTATTAATACAGCATTGACTTAAAATATCAACGAAAAATAAAAAAATATTGTTTAGTGGTGGTGCTGTTTGTTTTTTGAAGAGGGGGACTTTTTGTATTCCCCCAGAAATCTTTTCTTTAGTATACGATATTAAGTTTATATTTTATATTGGTACTACTTTAATAATTCTAAAGAAATTAAATTTTTATTTTGAGAATTTGGTTTTTATATTATTAAAATTTGGTTTTAATTAAATGTATCCAAAATTAATAGTAACTGTAACTAGTACATCGGGAAGTGTTGATTCTTCATTGCAGACACTACCACTCATAATTCACTCTATTTATAGTTTTTCCACAGTAACGTCTTCTGTTGGAGCAAGAAACTGAGGAGCATTGGACATACTCATATACAAAAAAGGTGATCTGATGATATGGACAATTAATGACTGCTAAGGCTCCTGTTCCAAATATACAAGCTTTTTACGGAAATAATAAATAGACTGGAAAGAAATCTTGAGCTAAATAAACCAAATGAGCATGGCAGGATTCAGGAAGCATTACAGTACAATAGAACACCTACACACATCAAACAAATAATACAAAAGATAAATTAGTAGAATATTAGTTAGAAATAAACGCAATAATATTTGAAATGTGAAATGCCAGAATAAATCAACAATAGTTCTAACAAATTAATTAAAAATATGTTACGTAAGAATGCAGCTACATGAACTAACAGAAGAAATTACGATAGACGAAAGACAAGGGGATATTATATCTTGTAAATTCTTACTCTTTTTTTTTGATGTTGATGTTTTTAAAGAATTAGAATGGGACAACCTGGAAATAAAGATAACAGGAGAAAGACAACATTCTGAGGTTCGTTGATGACGTTATTGACGTTATTTTGTTCGCACATAAAAAAATCGAAATTAAGAGATTGGTAGAAGAATTCCAGCAAAAAGCAAGGAACGTGAGATTAGAAATGAATACCTCAAAGATAAAGTATGTGTCCAACCAACAAAATGAACAACTAACAAAAAAGTAAATGATCAGGACGTGAAGAAGGTTAATACACAATCACACACACACACACATATATATATATATATATATATATATATATATATATATATATATATATATATATATATATATATACAAGAAGTTTGGCTAAAAAACTAGAACTGTGCCAAACCAGAGAGCAAGCGGGCCATCGATCAAATTTGGCACCAATGACCAGATCACCAACAATCGATAAAATAACTCATTAAAAAATCCTTAAAATACAACAGAGCTCTATATTAGTAAGTATTCGTAAGTTAAAAACATAATAACGTTACACAAAAATAGTAACGAAATAAAAATTCAAAGAGGTGTCAGACAATGTGACACACTATCGCCAAAGATTTTTATAACTGTCCTAGAACGTGCTTTTAAAACCCTTGATTGGGATCATAAGGGGATAAGTGTCGGCCGGGAAAGACCGCATCACTTGAGTTATGCTGATGACATGGTTTTGATTGGAGATGACCTAGGCGAAATTACCACTATGTTAGAAGAACTGAAAAGAGCTTACAGAAAAATCGGTGTAAAAATAAATATCCCCAAAACAAAATAAATGACCAACTTCATGCCCTGTAACAATTTAAAAATCCAGAAAGACGAAGTAGAATTTTTTGATGAATACATACATCTACGCTGGACATGAAATTAGAATAGAAAAGAACAACCAAACAGGTGAGGTATCAAGAAGAATAGCACTTGGATATGCAGCATATGGTGTTCTTAAAAATGTATTACAGGATGGCAGCATACTGATTAATACGAAGAGGTAAGTCTTCGATCTGTGTGTTCTGCCAGTAATGACCTACAGTGTGAAAAAACAATGCTTTAAAATTAAAAATGGAACAAAGAAGAGTGAAGCGTTCAATGACAGGAGTAACAATAAAAGACAAGATCACAAACGAAGACCTACGAAACAGAACCAGAGATACAGATGTTGTGGAGAAAGCTTGCCGAATAAAAAGGAGATGGGCTAGCCACGTGGCAAGAATGAAGGATGGAATAGATACATAACCGTATAGGGACCAACAACAGATAAAAAAAATAAAGGAAGATCACTTACACGATAGCAAGATGAACTGAGGAAGATGACGAAAAATTGTATCCATACTGCAGAAAACCGTGCATTCTGGATACAAACAGGGGAGGTCTATGTCCTGCAATGGACTTATGAAACATGGTGTTGGACGGGAAGAAAACAACTAAACTACAAATACACCAGAAAGCTATAGACAGAAAGCTCTTGGGAATAACTTCAAGATATCGAAAAACTAACAAATGGATAAGTCAACGTTTCTTGACTTCTAGCCACATAGTCGGGCCGGCCATATGACTAAAAGTCAAGAAAGCTGGAGTAAAAATGCTAGCCCAGAATAGAGAAAATTGCAGAGCAATGAGAGACGCCTATATCAAAAATATAAAGAACGGCTGAAGAAGAAGAAGGAGAAACACACATATATAAATTAGTCAAATACAATTAAAGTATTAGTGGAGAATGAAACCAGTTTAAGGCGATCAAAACCTGAACAATTAACCAACATATTGACAATGTAATTCAGATAATAAACAAAAAAGATATGCTTAAAATCTTACTTAGATAATGTCCTTTGTCATTTTTTAAGGTTAGTCGAGTTCTGTAGTAGTTCCTTATGTACAATATAATTTTGATCTTTCTGATCCTGTACAAAATCCACTTGGTCACCAGGTGAACAGTCGAAGTTGAAAATTATTTACCGGGATTTCCAGGATTTTACATTTTTGGTGATTGTAGGGAAATAAAATAGGATAAAGAGCATTCTTTTCGTTGACCTAAATATTTTGTACTAAATTTTGTTCCTAAAATCAAATTTCTACCAATTCTCATACTTTAGATTACTTTTCAATAGACAGATAAAAACCTATAAATAACATCAAAATAAAATGTATGACAATCCCAAAGGTTGATCAGCTTTTAGATATAGAGTACATGCAATGCATCAATTTTAAACATAGACTTTCATTTTCAACAAGTCATCTCTTAGGACTGATGGTATATAAGAAAGATTTCACTGCAAAATTGAGCACCCAAGCACTAAATATTCGTATATAGAGATAAAAGTAGATTGAACTAGATGTTAATAGATACATGGAAGTTTAAATGGTATCGAAAAGATTATTCCCGTATGCTTCGCGTTGTCAAAATTATCATTTATTAGATATAAAACATCCCCACTGTTCAATTAAATTCTAAATTCGTATACATTTTCCATTTCATCCATATCAGACGTATTCTATTATTTTGATGAAAAATGTAATATGAATATTAATGTGGAGAATTTGTTGAAGTCGTATAAAAAAATATATTAAGAACGCAACATTTAGTTATAGAAGAATATTAATATTCCATGTAAGATTAGTGCATTAACACTACATTGCACAAAGTGGTTGTATATAAATATGTGAAGTAATTCAAAAATCTTAAATCATGAAAGCTACCTTAAATGTATAATTAAACGAACTGTAGATCTATAAGAAACAAAGTTCATATAATTTTTTAAATTGCTGCTTTCTAGGTGATCTTCTCTATGACAGAAAAATTTAATTAAAATGTAATTATTTACATAAAATTACCTTACAACTATTTAAATGCTATCACGTTTTATGTAAGTCTTGTAGCTCAACAAAGTCTGGCTGTTACAGCCCTTAATCGTTCCTCTAATTTTAGAAATAATATCAGTTTAGGAAAGAACTGGAAGACTGAGATTTCGTGCTGTAAAATTTAAATGATTTTAGTTCACTATTTAATATTTAACATCATAATCGCAAAAAATTAATAGCATGGAGTTTTATTTTTATAAATTGGAGAAAAAATATTTATTTTTCATAAATGCAGATTTATTCTTTAATTATTATCTATGCAGTACATTTAACAAACATTTTAACATTCATAATTATCAAAATAATAGCAGTGATATATAAATATGTCAATTACTCTTAAGTAATATATTTATTCGTTGTCGGTTGGTAAAAACTAAGAATGGTAAAAAATCAGAAAGAATGTCCAATTTTTAAAAGAAATAATATTGGTGAAATATAAAAGGAAAGACAGACATAAATACCTTAAAAATCATATTTATGGATTGTTAAAATAAAACTTCTATATTGCATTAAAGAAGCTTGATGATGCATTAAATACTTTTAGATCTTATTAAAATCAGGGAAGTAGCGTTAAAAGGTAAGTAATAGATATAATAATCTCATCAGTTAAAAAACGCTAGCCGGAGGAAAAATGAAAATATAATAAAATATAATATTATGTTTGGTAGACCGTATAAAATTTGTTTGAATAATTTACTACCTATTACACATGTAAGTACTAAGTATATCTTGGAGAATATGTCATTTAGTCCAGTTTCTAGATTGTAACTTCATTCTCCTGTTTTCATTATGTCTAGCGAAAAACCATATCAGATTCTATTAGTATATTGGTAATGATCTCAGTCACCTAACCAAGCACTTTTCATTAATTGGCTCTCAAGTCAGATAAGAGGGCTTAAACGGAATTCTCAATAACAAGAGTCTTTTGAGTGGATTTCCAAAATTAGACCACGATTAGGACCACTCCGGGAAAAACGGACACAACTGAAGTGATAAAATATATTAGTGAATTACAAGTACACTTCCTTTTTTTCATATCGACAATTTTATAAATTATTAGGTTTATTTTTTAGTGATCAGAGAGAAATAATTTTCTAAAAGATTTAAGAAAAAAGAAGTCCTCCAGGGAAATGTTTTACATATGAATTAAAATATGCTGAATCTAAAAGATATAGAAAACGTAAGATTCTCTAAACTATTTAGTAAGACGGTAATACTTAAACTAACGAGTTGCAATATTTAAAAAAATATTGTATTTTTAGGGATTCTACCTTGTTCAGTGATTGAATTAAACGCATTATTTTACTCGGTGGTGGAATTTCTGCCATACGTTTGATTAGAATATAGAAATATTGTAGCTAATACAGCTAAGAAAAATTACAAATTTTTTAGCAAATGAACCATTTTTTTGAGATGCTCACCCAATGTATGTGTTCTTGTCTTGGCTACATACCAGAAATGGTTGAAATATTAACGAAGGCTATTTTAACTTAACCATTTAAGTTTAAGGGTGCAACAGCGAATAAATAAATGTTGCTCTTAGACACGTACTCGAGTTTTAGCATGTTTTAGCATGTTTTAATCCATTTAGTTAGCAGTTACCTCAGAGTAGTGATCTAAGAGCAAATCCATTATCCTTAGGGTGTTGACCGTAGGCCAACTGCTTCTGCTAGAGTATTAATTTAGTGGCAGCTCCTTATCAGTCTAAGTGTTTATCTGAGACAGACCCATTCCATGGCTAATTGTTGATTAGTCATTTCCCGTTCCTTGCCGGATGGAGTGTTGATCGATTTGTCCACTCCTAACCCATCATTCCTTCTCTTCAGCGTGTGTGTATTAACACATTGTGTTTTCGTTTCTATTTTTATGACATTAATTTATGCGATAATTATCCCCAGCGAAACACTGTACTTAATTCGTAACATGCACAAACCTAGTATTTACTTTTTTCACACTTTCACATTAAAAAGTATCATTATTAAAGACCTGATTATTAACATTTATTTTATTGTGATTTCACTCTAAATCACTATCTTTAATTTTTACTTCAATCCATCGTTTTAATTGTTTATTCTTAATTGGATTGCCAGGTCTTTGGAACGGTTTGTAAAGATTATTTTTTTGACATGTTAAAGACGTTGTTTTCCCCCAATTTTTAAACCACGTATAACATTGTACATTGTAGCCATATAAATGATGACGACTATGAATGTTAAAATCTGTTAAAAAATACTATGTTTATATTATAAAAATAAATTATGTGTATATCATCAACGATGTTACAGGAAAAACAATTATTATTTGTTTATATCTTTAAATAGTGCAGTGTACCAAGGTTTTAAACTCTGATTTATATCAACCCGCATCAATTTTCATGAAATTTTAAGAGTAAGTGAACCTTATCAAGTAAACTCTACCCTATACCGAAATGCGCTTTTACCTTGGAGATGAAATCCCCCTCAAGGGGTGTTGGAAACTTTATATTGAAAATAATATCAAGCATCGATAGAAATTTTATATTTTAAACAAAAAATGTTTCATAAAGTTCTCATACTTTTTGATTTCATCGATTCTCATCGATTTTTTTATAAACAACTCAAAAACATTATTATTGCTGTAAGCCTAACACAAATCGAGATTTGACTCATGAAAGTGATAATTTCGTATTTAACGAAACATTTTAAAAACTCAACATATATTTTTTAAAGTAGTTTAAAAAAGCATTAAAACGAGAATTTGTAGAACTCTTTAATATATGACCTAAGCAAGTTACGATAAAAATAAGGCCAAGTCCTATTTTTTTCGTGAGAAAAAAACAACAATACTATCCTTGCTATTTATACCCTAATTGCAATTAAACAATGTTCATTTTAAATTCACTTTATCAGTACTGAGTAAAGGGGCTAGGACAGTTCAGCTGCATAATATTTTTTCCGCACATCTTCTGAAAAATAGGGCATTTTGCAAACACTGGCAACACCGCTTTCCATAAGAGCTAATGTGTTAGAGTGATGGAGGAAATCAATTTTTCCCTATATTTTGGGGAAATTTGAAAAAATTCCAATAAGAACAGAGAACTGATAAAATGCCCTTTTGGAAATGCCGCCATGTTTGTTTTTTCTGTCTTAATACATTCTCTATCCCCTCTTTTTCCTATGATGTATCATACGTCACGATTCAACCAACTATTCTATCCCCACCATATTTCCCCAGAATCTAGGGAAAAATTGATTTTTTTCCTCACTCGTAACACATTGGGTCTTATGGAAAGCGCTGTTGGCAGAAGTTGCAAATTGCCTCGTTTTTCAGAAGATCTAAGGAACATGTATTATTATGCGACCAGATTGTCCTAGCTACTTTACTATAATAAGATCCAAACGTTTGGAACAATTTAAAGTGAATAATTTTGAACAAAAAAATCCAGATTCTTTTTTCAAAATAGGTGCAAAGCTATAATATGTAAAATTTGCTATATAATAAAAAGTAAGGATTTTTTACAGAATCTTATAAATCTTCGTTAGTTTTGTACCTGTTTTGAAAAAAAAAAATGGTATTTTTAAAAATGTCAAGAATATTTTTTTTACTGTCGCCATATATTTTTTTAAATATTCATTTTAAATTGTTCTAACTTTTCGATTAAATTACTGCTCACAACTCATAAAAAAAATATATAATAGAAATGGACTTAATTTTTATTCTAACTCCCTCAGTTCATATGCTAGAGAATTCTACAAAGTCTCATTTTTCTGTTATTCTATGTTAAGTTTTTAAAAATTTTGGTTAAATACGAAAATTTCACTTTAACTGAGTTAAAATTGTATTAGGCTTACATAAAAAATAAAAAAAAAACAGCCTCTTTTATTTTTTTAAGCTACATTTTATCCTCTAACAGTTTTTTTTGAAAAAAACTGTTAAAGTTTTTGAGTTATTCGTGAAAAATCGATTCATAACAAAAATTGAGATTTTCAATTACGAATAAGTCTAAAAGTATAAGTTTTTAGTAAAAACTCTATGAAAGATTTTTTGCTTATAGTAAATTTTTCTATCGATTCTTGAGACTATTTTTAATTTAGAAGTTCCCACCTCTCAGTTGGGGTAGATTTTGACGTTAAGGGGAAACAGAGGTTAATTCAAACTTTAATAATCGATGCGTGTTGATAGATATCACAGGTTATATCATATTTTGACAGTGGTGCACTGGACTAAAAAGAGTTTGGTAATAATAAAAATGTATTCCTTTGA
This sequence comes from Diabrotica balteata, assembly GCA_918026665.1. Lineage (NCBI taxonomy): Eukaryota > Metazoa > Arthropoda > Insecta > Coleoptera > Chrysomelidae > Diabrotica > Diabrotica balteata. The sequence continues at coordinate 75,621,955 of OU898283.1, read as the reverse complement.
TTTCTATCGTTTTGTAATAGCTGGCAACAATGACTTGGAGCAAACTGATATTATTTCTATTCGCACTTTTTTTGGTAGGCCTGGACACAAGATATCAAACCTTAATGAACAAGTTGAATTTTACTTTTGCACTAAATTAATCGTATACAAACAATTCTAGTATAAACAAACACATTTACAGAAAAGATTTGGTTCTTTAGTACATTATTTATAGTTTTGACGGGACCTAAATGACAAATAAATATTTACATTTTACATTTTGTCCTAATCATTACATTTACACGATTTTTAACGTATTTTGTATTTAAGAAAAAGCCAGCAAATATTTATAAACAAGAAAATCACGATTTCCTATTTAAAACCCTGAAATTTATTAGCATTCCAATGATTTTTTACATTTCTTTTTACAAGAAATCGATCTACACCAAAAGTAACAGTTTTTAAAAAGTTTTACATTTATATTACAATTTTTTTAAATAGTTTGCCTGGCGTTGTCTTAAATTGTGTTTCTTTCAGAATAAAAATGTCAACAAACAATCAATAAATTACTTTACTGAAACCAAAAACCTTATTCTTATTTGTTGCAGGTAATGTACTATTTTATTTGTGGTAAAAAATGAGTACCAACACCAATTATCTCTGAAATGAATGACGCAAAAAATCCTGAAATTACTATTTCAGGTTCGGGTATCTGTAAGAAAATCTTAAAAAATCAGAAAAATAATTATTATACGTTATGGAAATTATTAATAGCAAAATTAATACATTATGTACGTTGTGATAAGGGAAATTATATTTGATAATTTTTGTATGTACAGTAGATATTGTAGGTGCCTGTATCAAAATTATAGAAGTGTCTAATACCATTAGAAGAACGTGCCCACATTCAATCTGTCTTAAAGTTTTTTCCTGTTTTAATCTTAAAAAAATATATTGTGATTAATTTTACTATTTGACAGTTCACGAAAATAATACTTCAAAATAATAATTGATTTGGCAATGTGGCAATCTCAAGTTGGCCCAGATAGCGGTTTTAGTAATTTTTGTATAATTATACAGCTGAAAATATTTTCATATTTTATCATTTTGTACAGTTGTTATAAAATATCGCAATAAATTTAAGTTTCACTTATCATATTTGGAAAAAAAGAAATGTGTTTGCTATTTATTCAGAGGTTTGAAACTTATTGTTTTGGTAATAATATGAAATGTCGCCAGGAACTACATGAAAATTGGAAATACAGGACGAAAACAGGAAATTCGAATTATTTCCTAGAATAAGCTCTACCTTAAAACATGATAAAATCATTTTTACCCCTACGTATATCAACTGAAAAATAAGAAAAGTGTATTGCCGAAACTCAAACTCAACCCAAAAAAATATATTGACAACATTGCATTTATTACTAATAAATGAATCATTGAGGAAATTAATTGAAAAAAAAATCGGCGTTTTCATTCCTAAAAATGATACGTGCCGTTCGTCGTACTTCGGAGGTTACAAAGCTGTACGTAAAGCTGTCGGTCACCCTGGGCTAGTGTGCATCGACATTAGCTACTTGAAACAGGGTTAAAGATGCAATTGGTGCCAAAATAATCCGAAATAATATTTCCGGCAAAAATGCCATACGATATTATTGTTATTATTATCAAAGAAGTACCCAAAAGGAAAAACTTTTGACGAAATTGCAGGAAAACTTAAGTTCAACCTATGAACCATAAGCTTTTGCTTCACTTCCATCTTTTTAAACTACATATCCTTTAAAGTAATTTTTTGCTATTTTTTCTCTATGGATGTATGCTCATTTAACAAAATTTAAATATAGCAATATATATTTATATATATATTTAGCAAACAAAGGATGAAGTAGCAGTATCCTTTTTTTTTATTCTCCACTTTTTGACCGATAATCCTCCACTATCATAGTGAACTAGATTTTGTATTGATTTCTGACGGTCGTACTCCTTATATGTATGTATGTTTGGTGTATTATGTGGATTTAAGCCACTAGAAATAGGTAGTAAGAACCAACGTACAGAGAAGCACCACTATTGCAGTGAGTAACTTATGTAATGTTTTTTTACAGGCCAGTAAAATTTGACGATTACCCTTAAGAAAAAAATATTTTGATTGTTCGAATACCGACAAAAGGAGAAAATTTAATTATATAATAAAAAAATAGTGGATTATTGCAGAATCTGTTTATTCATTTAAACATTAACAAAAGTCTTCTTCTTCTGACTATTCAAAGAATATAGGTTCATATATATGAAAATAATTAAGTTCTGGGAAAATGTAACGTTGTCAGCGTGTATGATTTAACTTGAAGTTATCTGCAATGGTGTAGTGTACATCTTTCTTTTACGGTAGATAATGTCCGAGATCAACAATTTCATCGCAGATTAAGGCGATGTAACTAGCAACAAAGCCATTGTTCAGTTAGTTCTTTTATTGTATTTTGCTTCTTCTGTTTAATCTATGAAATAAACTTAAGGTATTTAAAGAGAAAGAGAAATAGTACCCTTATTGAAAAAGAAGAAAATATTTCATGGCGCAGACAGTGTCTGAAACAAATAGCAAAATTTCAAAGAGATAAAGAAAAAACATATTATACCGATGAAACATGGTTAAAGAAGGACACACTGACAACAATTTGGCGTGATTTAAATGTGAAAAACAAACGACAAGTTTTCCTAGATGGTTTGTCGAGAGGTTTAAAAGCTCCACGTGGAAAGAGAAAACTACTTATTATTAGCCATATTGGTAACGATTCAGGATTTGTTGGCAGAGATTTAAATACATTTGTTTCTAAAAAGACTGCAGATTACATGATGAACTGTATGCAGATAATTATGAAAAATAGTTTTCAGGTATTCTGTTAAAAATCGAAGCAAGATCTCTTGTTGTTATGGATAACGCTCCATATCACTGCCGGCGTGTAAAACAGTTACCAACCACTCAATGGAGAAAAGCCTAGATTGTGGATTGGTTTACTAAAGTAAATATTAAATTCATTGAACCACTTTTGTTGAAAATAGAGTTACTAAACTTAGCACGGTATCATAGAGATAAATATATTAAATATGTAGTAGATGACATACCGCGAGAACAAGACTTAATTGTAGTTTGATTTCTGCCATACTTAAACCACAAATTAAATAATGTAAAAATCTGCGAAGATACTATTGATAAATATGAAGATGATATACATCACTCAGATTAGATTATATATAATGTTAGTTTTTATTTGAACATACTTTTTTATATATTATGGAAATAAATATTCAGTTAAAGTGAATCATTTATCACTAGTACTGGTTCGTACCAAGAATTGTTTAAGTAATTTAGTTTTACCTGTGTTAAAAGTTACTAGATGATCCTTTTTCTAATCCGATGTCATTAAATCTCGTTTGAAAATAGAAATTAAATTTAAACTTTGACTCAGTCATAAGTTTGTTAATTTAAACGGATAAAGGGTTTTCCCAAAAAATATATTTAAGAAGGATTATTTTTCTTCATCTAAGGCATTTTATAAATTAAGAAAATAATTTTTATGGCAATAAACTCGTTATAAAATCCTGATTATTTTTTTAATAATAACTGCCAGCCTATGACTCGTCGATTTCCTCTCTCCTCAGGCCCGTAAAGATCTACTTTGAAAATATAAGTCACTGGCTACAATTGTGGTACTATGGTATAGTACATCTTTAGTATCTTCAAATGTTGCCGAGAAGCGGTTGACGGGTGATATTCTTAACAAAGTCTTGAGCTATGAGCACTGTATTAGTACCGATACAAATCTGGTCCGGTACTTCCTAGGTGGTGAGCACTATATAATTATTTCTCAAATTGATGTTTGACTTTTAATACTTTACACAATTATAAATACTGTACATTAAAAAAACATTAGTTTTAATAAAAATAAACCAACAAACAAAAGCTTTAACCATCTGTTTCGCGGTTTTTGGTCATTCATTTCAAAATTCATAACTTGCAGTTAGGTGTATAGACCCTGTATAAAAAAGTTAAACTCTAAGTAATTGTATATATAGAATATATGTATAAAAACGGTATAAAGAATTATCGGTCAAGTACCATCACCATTTATCTGTTTAATGTATATGTATAAATTGAATATCTATTCTTTTATTGAAGACACTGTGTAGGCTAAGTAGAACCTTGAACAACAACTTTTTAAAGAGACTGTTATTAGTTTTCGAAAGGTTGTATTCTTACATAGATTAAATTTGTTAACAGCAAGAGGCACCTGTAACATACAGAAGTAAATGATTGTAATGTTAAAGAATATAAAAATCAAGTCATAATTAGATAGATTTACCTTTAAATTTAGGCTTTAAAGATGGATTGGGAACTATATAAGGACTTTTTTGGTTCGTAAAATTATATTGGCGCTAAAAAGCGACCACTCGTATTGATGGGAAGTCGACAGAAGAGTATTAGATTATAAAGGAAGTCAGTCAAGGTTGTGTGCTGTCCCCACTGTTGATTAATTTATATTCAAATAGAACCTTAAACATCCTTTAACAACTTGGAGTATGCTGTAAAGATTAATGGAAAACTCATAAATACCATCAGATACGTAAATAATACAGTTGCATTGAATTATGACTTAAATGGATTACAATGTCTTTTAAATTCCATTAAGGAGTGGCATGAGAGATGAGACTACAAATTGTTCTGAAACAAAACACATAGTTCACAAGAAAATGAATTTCTTGTAGTTGGCTGTATACCATCAATCACAAAAGTGTATTTAAAATCCTTTATAAAAGGTATATAAATCATGAATGTGTTGCTTGTGTGAGTCCATTTCAAATAGGTAAAGAAATAATAAATAAGACTTACTTACAATCAATTTAATTTAACTATCTGACGATCGGTTTCGCTTTCTACAATATGCAAAGCATCCTCAGGTCTCGATACAAAGTTAAACAAATGCTGAAATAAATAATATGGGTTTTTATTATTTCAGCATTTGTTTAACTTTGTATCGAGACCTGAGGATGCTTTGCATATTGTAGAAAGCGAAACCGGTCGTCAGATAGTTAAACTAAATTGATTGTGAGTAAGTCTTATTTATTATCTCTTTACCTATTTTAAAAGGTATATAATTTAAAATCCCTTTCGGGCTACATCACAGAACGTTTTCATTCCTGTTTTCGTTTTTGCGTAAAAAGCCCATCATCACTGTTTTGTTATTAAGTGCACATGAGTAAAGCCACTAAATACCTCGGTAAAAATCCTTTAGATGGTGCAAAATTTAATGTCTTAAATTTTATTTAAAAATATGTTGTGATGTTTACGTATTTCTCAGATAACATGCACCACAAGGGGTTGCTGCTGACTCAATTTAGTGGCTAACCTTATTAAAAACAAAATTAAAAATAGATGGACAAATAATAAAAAGAGTAGCAATTTTAAATATTTAGGTTGTTCTCTTACCAACCATTAGATTAAGAAAAAAGATAAAATGTAGAATTGAACTTTTAGAACTTTTTTTAAAATGAGGTCATTCGTCTATAATGAGGTCATTTTGAAATGTGGTTTTAGAGACTTTCACTTAAAATACCGTGGACGACGAAGCAGACTAACGAAGCAGTTCTCAAGAGAGCAGAAGCTACTCTTCAGCTTCATATGAATGAACGACTGCAGGGGAGTAAAGCAGTGCTGTGTTCTCTCGCAGACTTTTGCAATTTACTTTAAAGACATTTTCACTCAAGCCTTCACTACCCTAAAGATAGGAATACGAATTCAAAGAGAATACATGTTGATGGATGTATTCTCTTTTAATTCGGAATCTTCACTACGCCGATGACACTGTGCTAACAACAACCAGCTTAAATGATCTACAGGCCTTGCTCTAGACCTCAATATAAGGAAAACCAAATGTATGGTTGTAAGCCATACAAATATAGATCCCAAGGCGCTAATGGCCTCGAAGACAGATATCGATATAGTCAACAGATTCAACTACCTAAGAACTACCCTTAACTCTTGACGAGACCACGCCGAAGAAATTAGCACGGTCCAGATTTATTAAGATGAAATACTATTAAGCTGAAATTGTGCTGCAATGATCTAAGATTAGATACCAATATGCGGATATTGAGGTGCTATGTTCTTCCGATACTACTATACAGAGTTGAAGCCTAAACACTGACGCAAGCCACTGAAATGAAGATTGAAGCAATCGAAGAAGATAAAAACAGAATAATAATAGATATTGAAAGCATTCCGGTAGTATTACTCTCTTGTATATTGTTACGATAACAATAACATTGCTATAATGTTTTAATTGTTTTATTATAGTGCTATTATTTTGAACTATAATTATGTTACTATAATATAGTTTCAAGTGGTTGTATATACGTCACCTACGAGCAAATGACTAAACGCCATCTATTGGTAAATAAATTTAAAATCTTAAATCTTCAAATCGTTGACTTCTGTATTAGATTGGTATGATTAAGCAAAACAGTTGCATTTCAAGGAACTTCATAACCATATAATTAAATTAAATACTGTCAATTTAACTAAGTATAAAAATATTGTTGCTATTGCAGGAAAGAACAACTGTTAAAAATATTTTATCTATGATTATAATTAGTATTACTGTTATTCTATTGTATTTACTAACCCTTCGGTTGTCAAGCAATCTATTAGTTTTTACCTGACACCTATTGAGTACTTAACAATTCATACAACATTAATATGACATTTTAAAATAGCAAACCAGTAAAAATTAACAGTAAAGCTTGACGTGTGATAGGATTAGTTTTAGAAATTATATAAAGGCAATATCTATTTGATTTGTAGTATTAAAACTTATTGAGGCACATTATTATTTTTAAAGTTGTTCTTTTAATTATTGTGTTTATGGGACTCATGGCATTTCTGATGTACTACTATTATTAGCCAATCTGGAAAGGCGTAAATATTCAACTTTAATGACTTTTATTTTATTTGCTTCAGCTCGAAACCATATAAATCTAGATTTTAAACATATTATGGCAGCGTTATGACATATATTTTTAGTTTATAGGGCAAGCTTTAGCGAAATATTGTTAATTAGTTATCAAAAAGTTTAGACAGTGTACAGTATTATTGTGAAGCAATATAGGAACCAGACTTAAAAAAGCTCAATTATGCATCAAGAGAGGAGTTGATAATCTTATAGTGAAAATGGTCAAAGATATCTATGATAAACCGTTAGTTTAGAAAGCATATCCCACATTCGAAACCGATTTTAAGTTGAACGAGAAGAACAAAAAAGAATATTTTGGTTGAAAATTTTGCCAACGTTGGTTAACAGAAAAGTGACAGTAGTCATTAGAAAGGCAAATAGTTTAGAAACAAAGATAAAGCTTAAAACATGATTTAGAACCTTGGGTTATTGCAGTGTACAACATTAAGATAATTTTACATTGCAATAACATGACGTACATATGATTTTTAGATTACATCAACCACTTTGATAAGGAAGAGATATCTTCTTTAATTAACTTAAGGTATATCGACAATACCTATGCAGAAAGCTCAGGAATATGAGAAAGCAAGCTTCTGACGATAGCAGCATCATGCTAGAGAAACTTCCAATTATATCTTGAGAGATGGCTAATAGAATCCAAGCTATCAAGCGGACGGCGTCTACAAGAAATACCCCCGACAAGAAAATTAGACAAAAGAGTACAGCGGTATATTCTTCTCCAATTGTGAAGGTGAAAGTTACAAAACTGTTAGACAGCAGTTATTCCATAGAATTACCCGAACAATTTGATGTTCTAAATTGAAGTAGGATCCATAAAAGATGTCCTATTAATACTTATCTTTGGATATTTTGGATTAATCCAAACCTACCAACCTACTTCATGTGTTGAAATAGGTAGGAATACTGAAGTGGAACTGGACAGGTCACGTGGCTCGAATGACAGATAACAGATGGACAAAGCGGATACTGCAATGGAGAACAAGAGATATCTACCGAAGCAGGGGTCATCCACCAACACGTTGGACTGATGATCTAAAAAGTTGTCATGAAAAGGCATAATGTTGCCATAAGATGAAAAATTATGAGGGAGATCTATGTCCAGCAGTGAACAAGCGAAGATTGAATGTGATATTAGTGACATTAGTGCGTCTTGATCAGACGGGAGTCAAGGGAGAACGCTGTTGAACATTGCACATCATGCTAGGCGACGATAGAGAACTGCATACGGAGCCGAGGTATAGGTTGCACTAAATAGGTTGACTAGCTTTATTGTGCTTGTTGTACATTGTATTAGTTGTTTTATGTAGTCCAATGAAAAGAAATCCACGCTGCCAGGAAAAATAAAAGGCATAGGAGCAATAAGCTGAACATCCAAGAATATTATTAGATTAAATTTTAGGGGTAAGGAAGATAATTATGGGCTTACCAGATAGTAAAGTTAAAATCTGTATATTTTTCGATCTGACCTCTGTAGTCAGGTATCAACTCCATATAAAAAAGTTGCTGGCTTATATCTGGAGCACACGACTTCTTTTTGAAGAAGTTTTGTTATATTCCGCCTAAGGTAAGAAGAAGAGCGTATATTTAATATTGTCTACATTTGAAACAATAGCTTATAGAGAATTATGCAAAATATACGTAGAATAAGAAAGGTAAGGAAAATAAAAAAGAAAATATCGATATTGATGAATAATCAGGGAATTTTTATAGACAGTGATACAACCTTTTCTCAAACCTATTTAGTTATCTTAAAATGTTCTTTTTAAACAATGAAATCGAACAATTTAATTAAAAAAGTTTTCAGAATTAAAGATTTACCTCTTACCAGATTAACTAAATTTCTGCATCGGCAAAAAGTTAGAACCCGTCAAACAGTTCTACCTTTCTCTCTTGCAAAATTTACATTAAGTAGATCACATATTAAAATCTAACTACAACAATAATATATACTCATTATAGTAATTTTTTGCTTAAAGTATTGCCACTAAGTGAACAGGACACAATTTGTAGTAATTCTGAAAATACTTTTTGATACTTTACATATATTTATATGCATTCTTTAATTTTTTTTTTCGTGTTTTCACGTGCTTTTCGTTAGAGATCCACCAATTTAAATTCATTATTGAACAATAATAACAATATTAACTTAAACTCAAAATTAAAATATAATATAACATGTTTTTAAAAAACAGGCACAACATTACTTAATTAAAGTCAAACGTGGCACGTGGGGATGAGCTAACTTGACTTTTTTTCAAAAATATTATATCTAAAACCCACAGCAACATAATGTGCTTTTATTTTTTTTTAATATTGCGGTTGTCTATATTTTTGGCAGACTACTCATAAATTGAAAAATATGACTAAACAATATGCAAATATTCAAACTTCCTAGAGAATAATAAAGAAAATATTGACAAACAATGTAAAACTTCGCAGCTAAAACAATATAACCCTGTCCAACGGAAAGTTTCAGGATATATGATTACGATCATCAGTACTAGACCCTGGCCTCCCCAACATCCGCCTCCAAGCATCCCTTTACTTGGCTGCTCTCCAGTTATCCACCCTCAATATTTCCTAAGCATTGGTTCTCACTTCGTCTATCCACCTCTTACTTGATCTTCCTACTGAACGACGTCTCTCCATAAATCCGCTAAGGATTCTACCAGATGTTCTGTTATTGTCCATTCTTATAAGGTAATTTGCCCAATCTTTGTAATTTTATATAATTTACTATGAAGGCTCAACAAGTTCTCTGCTGGCAGCGACCATAGGATAATAAGAACAAAATTAATGCTTAACGTTAAAAAAGAAAGAATGAAGCTTGTTCCTAAACCAAATGTTAGAAGATGGGTACCACCTGAAAATGCAAAACTATTTGAACGTACGGTCGAAGAAAAATTACAAAACGAAGAAACAGAAAACATAAACGTCGAACAACTAAACCAGAAAATAGTCAAAGCTCTGAAACAAGCACAAAAAAAATGTTGAACAAAAAACCAAAAAGACGAAGAAAAACTAACTCTAAGCACGAAAACTCTATTAGAGGAAAGAAGATAATTAACAGATAAATACAGAACCAATCTAACAAAAATGAGACAACTAAACAAACAAATCACTAAGAACATACCAAAGGTTCTAAACCAGGGCTCGGAAGACATACCAGATGTTACTGTTGATAAAATCAAAAAAGCTCTCCTACAAATGAAAAATAATAAGTCACCTGGCGACGACAGGGTCGTTGCCGAAGCCATAAAATTAGGAGGCGAGAAACTGATACAAATGCTTTCCATACTTTTCACAGAATGCCTTGACAGAGGAACAACACCATCACAATGGCAAAATGCAGTGATCATTCTAATGTTTAAGAAAGGAGATTTAACAAATCTCGTAAACTATAGACCAATCAGCCTCTTCTCACACATATACAAGCTTTTTACAAAAGTCATAACAAACAGACTTCCGAACAAAATGGACTTTTACCAATCATGCGAACAGGCAGGATTCAGGTCAGGCTTCGGCACAAACTACCATCTACAAGTTATTAAAAGCCTCATCGAAAAATGTATAGAGTACAATAAAACCCTCGTCCTAATATTTGTGAATTATGAGAAAGCATTCGACACAGTAAACCACCAGAAAATGCTAGAAGCTTTAAAAGAGTGCCGAATAGATCACCGCTACACCTCTGTCATCAAAAATATCTATCATAATGCCACGGCATGCGTCAGACTCCATGAAGATACACACAAGTTCAACATTCATCGTGGAGTTCGCCAGGGCGACACCATTTCACCAATACTGTTTACAACATTATTGGAATACATGTGTAAGCGTGCAAACCTAGACGAAAAGGGCATAAACATAAATGGAGAGCAGCTTAGTCACCTCAGGTTCGCGGACGATATAGTCCTGATAACAGACCGCATAGATCATGCCATCGAAATGTGCGAAAGACTCTACCCTGCCTCTACACAAGTGGGTTTAAAGATCAATAACTCAAAAACACAAGTGATGACAAACCTTGTTCTGAGTGAGAACATCAACATAGCTGGAACAAGTATAGAACAAACATCAGCATACAAATATCTGGGACACGAAATTCGCTTTAGTAGAGATAACCAGACCAATGAACTAATACGTAGAATAGGGTTGACATGGGCAGCTTATGGAAAGCTAAGAGATGTTTTCCAATCAGATCTTCCCATCTGCTTGAAGAGAAAAGTCTTCGATCAATGTGTGCTGCCGGTTCTAACCTATGGTGCGGAGACGCTAACACTTACTAAGACGTCCGCAAACAAAATTCGAACAACACAGAGGGCAATGGAACGGTCCATGTTGGGATTAACCCTGGGAGACCGAATACCCAACACAGAATTGCGCCGTAGATCGGGAGTAACCGACGCAATCAAAAGAATATCAACCTTAAAATGGAACTGAGCAGGGCACGTCGCGAGAACGAAGGACGGCAGATGGACAAAACGCATTTTTGAATGGAGACCCAGACAAGATACCTTTAGGAATAGAGGACGACCACCAACAAGATGGACGGATGACCTGAAACGGACACATCAAAATTGGATGCAGGCGGCTCAGGACAGAAATTTGTGGGGTGAACTACGGGAGGCCTATGTTCAGCAGTGGACGAGTACGGGCTGAATGATGATGATGGAGGGTTCTTGGTAATATTGACATATCTCTTGGTTGAACCTTTTTTCCACATACCATTGTCGCAAGTGGGTCCCAATATTCTTCTCAATATCTTTCCTTCAAAAGTATTACTAAGGTACAGGTCTTTCCTGTTATGATCCATGATTCTACGCCATATATTGTTATTGGACGTATGATGGTTTTATATACTTTGAATTTTACTTCCATATGAATGTCTTTGGATCCAAAAATCTGCGATAGGGAAAATAAGCTTTTTAAGCAAACATCCTTTTCCATATTTCTTTTTGCTACTTCAATATTTGCGTAGTCAGGTATTGTCAAATTTTGCAAGTTTCGATGAGTATGTAATAATACAGTGTAAAAAATATCTTGTACCTACTTCTTTTTCCTTTAACTATCAATATTCAATACTGTGTATTATATGTATTATACTGTCAACTTTTAATATTCTGTATTTTGATTAGTTAGTAAACATTTTCAGTAGTTTATGTTTAGCAAAGAAATAGCAAAAGCTCATCTTAAAAGTATATCAATCTCAAGAAAATACAAAAAATTCAGGGTTTAAGTTTCAGGTACCCTTACCAATCTAAATGTAACAATTTTTTTGGATCTTATTTACTATATATGACAATTAAACTTTTTTTATATTTTTATAAAACTTTTAAAAAAATTACACAAAATTATGTTTCCTTTTTTTCATTGTTCCTGTATATTAAAAATGGCGACAAAAATTTTTCATCTAGAAATTACTACTACATGGCGGACAGTAGTTAATTTCTGACACGTCAAATCTGAAACATTACACTCGAGAAGGGTTTTAAAAAAGAAGAGCCCTTACGTGCTAGTTTATCAGAAAAATTGAAAATTATAAAAAAAAACAAAATGGCGGAGATTTGAAAAAATTGTTCAAAAATTGAACTTTTGTTGACTTTTTTCAGTCACAAAAATTGTATTATTTTTTTTTTATCAAATTGTGATAAACTGTCATAGAGCAAACCAAACCAAACAAAATGCATCAAAGTTTATTAAAATCGACCCTAGATCCGAAGAATAACTGTTCGCCAGTTTTAAAAACTTAATCAGTGGCGAACAGTTAATCTCCGGATTTAGTTGGTAGATTGTAATAAACCTTAATGCATTTTGTTTGTTTTGATTCTCTCTATGATAGTTTACCACAACTTGACCAAAAAAAATTAATAAAATGTTTGTACCTGAAAAAAGGTAAAAAAGTGTCAATTTTTTAACAATTTTTTCAAATGTTCGCCATTTTGTTTTATTTTAATGTTCAATTTTTCTGATAAACTATCACGTAAAAGCATTTTTTTAAAACCCTTTTTGAATTTTGTGTTTCAAATTAACCGTTCCAGAAATTATAGTGTATTTTTATGTATGAGAGAGTAATAAAACAATAAATTATGTATGCAAATCCCTAAACTGTTGATACGGGGGACTCAATGAAAAACAGATATTTGTCAACAAGTTTACAGAAGTATATAGGAAAACAATTTTAAATTGAGTATGACCACCAGGTATAAAGGTTGGAGCAGAATAGAATACAATAGTTGTGAGGGTTACTAATCCCTAGATAAGGTTGCCAGTGTCGGAGTGATGGAGGTTAACAGGTACTAATGAATTTGCAAGAAATGTAAGATGTTTATTTTATTGGTTATATATAACCAATAAAAGTTTAATAAGTACCTACCTATTTGAAAAATGAAGTTTAATTCTTTAGATAAAATAAAACGTTTTATTTTATCTGAAATGAGTGCATTCCACGAAGTATGGGTTTCAACAATCAAACATTTAATTCTTTAATTCCAGGAATCTACGACAGTAATTGACTAGATAATTACCTTCTAAACTTATTCCACAGAAAATGTGATAGTGGGTTTTTTCATTTTGTAGGAAGGTCCAAGTGGCGTATTCAAAATTCTTAACAGTTCACTAAAAGTAGGTACTTCAGTTGCAAGGTGCAGTTTATTGTGTATACTAGTGTTATGGAAAATTTGGAAGTGCCGTGTAAACACCGAAAAATTGGTCCTTTAACAGTTAATGAAAAAACATTAATATTTAATTGTTTTAAATCATTTACAGACAACCGTTTATGTGAAAGTGTTGATGAGACCGTTGAGTTAGTTAGCAGTACACTTGGTGTTGGGAAATCTACGATTTACAGAGTTATTAAAGAAGAGAAATGTGGTAGTTTTCAAATGCCACGTAATGCTCCAGGGAAACCAAAATTTCAAATAGAATATCATTTTAAAGAAGGTCTTCGACGGAAAGTGCCTGAATTCTTCTTTATACAAGAATTTCCAACATTGGATAAAGTTCTTGTCTCAGTTCGAGATGATAAGGATTACCCAGAAATGAGTCGAAGTACGTTATGGAAACTTTAAAAGAAATAGGCTTCCGCTGGAAAAAGAATCCCAGAAAGTCTATTTTATTAGAAAGAAGCGATATTGTCATATGGAGAAGACATTTTCTAAGAACCATAAAGGAAATGAGAAACCAAAAAAGAAAAATATTTTATCTTGATGAAACATGGCTCAACGAGGGTCATACACCAAATAAATTTTGGCAGGATGAAACTGTTACAAGTCAAAGGCACGCTTTTGTAAATAACTTATCTACTGGTTTAAACCCACCATCAGGAAAGGGACGCAGGCTGATAATAGTACACATTGGCAGTTCAGACGGTTTTGTTGAAGGTGGTTTATTAACTTTTGAATCAACTCGTACCGGTGACTACCATGAAGACATGAACGCTGATGTCTTTCAAGAATGGTTCTAACAAATAATAGATCTTCTTCCTAAGAACTGTGTAATAATAATGGATAATGCAAGTTATCACTCCAGACTTATAGAAGGACTGCCCACAACCAAGTGGTTAAAAAAAGACTTGCAGAATTGGCTGAGTTCAAAAAATATTACGTACCATCCCGGATCTATAAGAAAGGAACTTTATTCGTTGTGTGCCCTTCATAAAGAAAATTTAAAAAAATACGAAATTGATGAAATTGCCAAAAATCGTGGAATGACAGTACTTAGATCCCCACCATATCATTGTGAATTAAACCCAATTGATCTGGTATGGGCACAGATAAAAAGTGAAGTTTCAAGAAAAAATACCACTTTTAAAATTCATGATGTTAAACAGTTGTTTTTAGAGGCCGTAAATAATGTAAAACCTGAAAACTGGGAAAAGGCAGTAAATCACACTATTAAAGAAGAGGAAAAAAATGTGGAAGCTGGACAATATTACTGATAAAATGATCGAGCCAGTTATTATAAATCTTGGTTCTGAAAGTTCATCTTCTGAATCTGATTTGGATTTGTAACAAGTAGCTGTAAGTTTTATATTAATATTTTTATTCATCTATTTAACATACCTTAGACAGTTTTAAAAACTCTTTTTCTCTTTTGTAATTTTTAAAAATAAAAAAAATGTGAATTTTTTAAAACCCTTTTTAATGTAGGCCAGTCAGTTCTAATATAGTGTGTGATAAAAGAGGTCACTTTTGTTAACATACACATAACACTTTATAACACTGAAATAATTCATTTATTTTTTACAATTATTCAAAGTAATTTTTCAATTAATCTTGAGCACGCCCATGGAGTGGTCGAAGGTACCAGTTAAAATTATGCTAATTACTCTCTCGTTCATAAAAATAAACTATAACTGTCCGCCATAGAGCAGTAATTTTTGGACGAAAAATGTTTCTTTTTTTATCCTTAAAATACAGGAATCGTAAAAAAAATTTAATTTTCAAAAGTTTTATAATAATATGAAAGAAATTTAATTGCCATATATAATAAGATACAATGAAAATTTGCTCACGGCATTCGATACCGACAATAGCGGAATATAAAATACAGATAAATTGCTTCAAGTCACACAAACTCAGTAAACCACCATTTTACCCAAGTCGAGTACAGTGGAAATCTCCATTAAATTTTACAAAGAAAAGAAGTCTTCAATAAGATGTGCATTTTGCGGGAGTACATCTCGTACTATTGATAATATATAGCTTCTGTCATAATAAATTAAAATGCCCGAAAATTAAAACAACGAACAACATACAATACAACAATAATTAGATGCAGAATTTTAAGAGAAACTATAACTTTATTAACACGTTAACAGTAACGTTAAAACAACAAGTAAAGTGGAATAACATATTCTCAAATGTAGTAAATAATATTACTAACAAAATGCTCCTATACTTATGCAGACAACTATAAAAAAATCTTATATTTTTGAAACATTTCCATTTTATTTGCTTAAACATGTTCTACCATATTGTGGTTTCTGTAAATGATATTGTATAACATCTTAACATTAGAAGAAACATGGACTTGGTTTCCCCAAAACGAACTATTTGAATTAGAGCTATAATTAAACAGACATATCCTTAAAAAAACCCACAGATTAACGAAAGAAGAAAATTCACCAAAATTTTTATTTATACTAGTATTTAATACAAGAACTCCTTCAGAAATATTGTGACTATTAGCAGTAAATATTTAAAATATAGCCAATTTTAATTGTAGGATCATATAGAGAGCCACCTCTATAATTTTGTAGAATTATTCAACAAGAATACGAAAACAGTAATAAAACTAATTAATTTTACCATTGAATATAACAATTATATTAACCTTCGTATAATAATTAAAAACACCAAAATGGTAGATCTCTAACAAGAAGCGTATCTGTAATGAGATTGTTTCTTCACAGGTTACAAGCAACCAACAATTTGGTTCTGACAGCACCATGTGATAATCACTCAGCAGAAAAATATCTTATAGATATTTCGTTACCAATAAATATATAACATAAAATAATAAGTAAATTTAAGAAGTCTGTAAACCGGCAAAAGGTCACCCAATGCATGGACCTAGTTGCCAGTTAGCTGTTAGTCACTGGGTCGGAAGCGGATTTGGTGGCTTGAATTCCGGATTGGGTGTCTGGAATTGTGAAACGCTACTCGGCGGATTAAAACTAGGTGCGTAGCATTGGGGGAAGTAGAGCTCTGGTTTAACGACAGTGGTTGGGGTCAGACCTCTAGGTAACATACTGTTGCCTGGCAACTTTCCGTCTGAGCTTGTTGAATCTCGCCGTGTCTTTGCCGCGTGTGGATTCATATGGTTGTCGATGTGTTTTTTGACCTCAGGTTCGGTTGCGAACCGTCTGCGACAGTTAGGCATAGGACAACAGAACGGCCTATCGCCTTGATGTGTTCGAGTGTGTTGATCTAAAATAGCTTTCTGTCTAAAGTCTTTTCCACATTGGGAGCATTTGTAAGGCTTTTCGCCTGTATGAATTCTTAAATGCTGATTCAGTATGGTTCTTTGCCTGAAATTTCTCCCACAATAGACACAGCCGTAGGGTTTTTCGTTAGTGTGTATTCTCAAGTGCTGAGTCAAATGAGATTGTTGCCTAAATCTCTTTCCACATTCCGGACAAGGATAAGGACGAGATTCGATATGTATACACCCATGTTGCAAAAGAGTCGACTTCTGTTTAAATTCTTTTTGACAAATCGGGCAACGTACATACAACGGCATACCTGCTGATCTTCCATGCTGTATCACATCTGGCAAACCTTTACCTGGTTGTTGTTGTTTGAGATATTGCAATGCTCCGAAATTTGTAGTTCCTCCGAATACAGCATGGTTCATTCCCTTTGCATCTTTAAAATAGGCGGGGTATTGAAGATTGGCAGCGAGTCCATTTGGAGAAAAGCAGGATGCACGGTCGGAATTGTCTCCGTCGCCGTACGTAGATTGCACTTCTTCCTTTCCTTCATCAGGTGGAAAGGGGACATCCTGAGGCCACAGTGTTGGATTAACACCATTCTTAAAAACCAAATGCGGGCTCACATCTGTAAAAATAATAATTGTGGTTAAATAAAAGATAATGTATTCCATTAAATTAGGTACAGCTATGCTATTTTAAAATTGTGGCTGTTACAATTAATATATATTTTTGGAAAAAGTTAAAAAGCTGAAATTAGTAACTCTTGAACAAAGCGAAATAATACCTATTTTTTAAATGGTTACAATACAATCCATATAATAAGAATCAAACTGGTCTTCAGAGAATATTTTTTTAACGAAAATTTTGTTTTAACGAAAAAAAAAAAAATTCAATTGCAATGCTATCTTTATGCACATTTGACAGACAAGAAGCAATGTCATAAAAATGAAAATAAGCAATATATGTTCTGTGGATCTGTTTTTAACCATACATGTTAAAGAATGATAAATTCTTCGGAAGATATTGTCATGTTTAGTTTTCCATTTATTCATATTTGTATCGATTTCTTTGCAGGTGATCCTAATATGTTGTGATTATCGTTACGTAACACACTTCTTGATCGGGTAGTAGATGTTAGCGAGAAAAGTGGACACTTTCCGTAAACACAATTTAAATATAGAAAGAGTTTTAGTAAAAAAAGTTAAAGAATATAGAAATCTTGGTACGAGTATTCATGAGAATAATAAATATACAGAAGGAATAAGAATGAGAATTGGATAAGGTAGAAAAATATCTAATAAAATGTGAAAAATGTTACGCAGTAGAGACTTTGGTGTAAAAATCAAAGTAAGAATATTACACTCCTGTCTTTTTTGCGCTTTTCGATGGAGTGTTGTTCTGCACCTTAAAAAAGGAAATTAGTGGCAGACTAAAAGCATTTAAGACGTCGACCTGTAGAAAAATATTAAGAATTTACTAATAAAAGTTCCCGTGGACCCAGTCACCAATTTTGAGGTGCTAAGAAGAATGAAAAAGGAAAAGAAAGCAATGAATATAATTAAGTTTGGAAAGTTGTACTATCTGGATCATGTGGTGTTATTGAAGTACGTGTTGCTACAAATGATAATAAAATGCAAAATTCAAGAAAAGAGGAGGACGAACCCTTATCCCAAAAAAGTAAATATTAAATTCCATTAAAAACATTACAAGATGAGACTCAAAATGCAGTAGTAGTCTTAGTATAACTTATCTGTTCTGCTATAGGAAGCTGATGCTTGGACTCTAAATGATACCTTATTTAATCGACTGACTCTATTCTTGAAGTATCTTACAACATATTTGAAAACAATAAAAAAATCGACATTAGTAAAATCTACAAAAAGTCGTATCATTTGGACACGTGATGCTAAATGATAAATTTCGTCTGCTACAATTAGTACTACAGGGTAAAGACAGAAGAGGTGCAGGTCTACAAACAACATTACAAAAACTTGGAAATGGATAGGACGAAACTTAAAACCCGAAAAAGAAGATTAATTCAATCCCCATAAGAAATGTACTTTACAAGATAAGACTCAAAATGTAGTTATGAGTGAGGATCCTTCGATGGTATGACTTCTTTATTCTGTTATAGGAAGCTGACAAGCTAATGCCTAGACTCTGAATGAAACCCTGTTTAACCGACTGATTCCATTCTTGGCGTATCTTGAAACAAATTTGAAAACAACCGAAAATCTCGATATTAGTAAAATCTACAAAAGTAGCGTAATTTGGACACAAAATACGTGATGCTAACCGATAAATATCGTCTGTTTAATTAGTACTACAGAGTAACGACAGAAGAGGAGTAAGTCGACAAAGAAAATTACAAAATTTTAGGTAATGGATAGAAATTTAATCAATCAAAAGGTACAAACCAGTACGTAATAAAATTAATTGGACCAATGTGATACAAAATATTCAAGATAAGCAGTAGAAGAATGACAGATGGAGCAGAAACGTCGACAGCTATACAAAATAACAAAGAACTGACTAGAATGTCTACTGACTACAAAGAACAATACATTAAGAAATAAGAGTTTTATAAAATTTTTAGAAACCTCTTTAAAAAAATGCTTTTACGGAACATTATTTCTAAAGCGACGAAAGAAGTGGTATCAAAAGGTACTTTTTCTTCTTTTTCTTCTTCTTCTTCTTCTTCTTTGTCTTTTTATGTAGATATGACGGTCTGTTTTTCAATTTACCTCCAGTAAGTTGTTGTTTAATCATTTTTGTGGTTTTTCTACTGATCGTCTTCGTATTGGGCCACCGTCTTTTACCGCCTTTACTCTATTTGTTATCATTCGGCTTATTTGATCATTAAATTCTAGTTTTCTATTTCTTACCTAGTGCTTAATGTTCCCCACCTTGCACCTACGTCGTGTATTTGTACTTCTAGCTCTATCCCATAATGTTTTCCCATCAACTGTGTTTTCATCTCTGCTATTTCTAACATCCTTTTTGTCCTCTCTATATTGTGTGTCTATGTGCCGTGTCTCTGCCACGTATGTCATTATTGTTTGATGGTCTGATGATTGTTTTGTAAATTCTGCCTTTCATTTCTTTTCCGATATTTTTATTTATCCAAATTCTTTCATTCACGCAACTTACCGCTCTGTTTTATCTATTCACTTGGCCTTCCACTTCTGTCTTGAGTTTTCCGTAGCTAGATAATGTGAAGCCTAGATATTTAAACTCCATCACTTCTTCTATTATCTTACCTTCCAGCTCCAATTTACATTTTAGTAAATTTGCTTTTATAACCATGTATTTTGTGTTTTTTGGGGAAATGAGCATGTTAAATTTTCTGGTGGCTGTATTAAATTGGTACAGCATACGTTGTAAATCATCTTCACTTTGAGCGAGTAGTATTGCGTCATCTGCATAGCAGAATATTTTAAGTTGTTTTTCTCCCATTTGGTATTCTTTTGTAGTTCTTACTTTTTTTATCATTTCACCCATAATAAGGTTAAACAATAGAGGACTCAGTGAATTTCCCTATCTTATTCCATTGCCAGCTTCCATAGGGTCAGTTAGTTCTTCTTCTACTTTTACTTATATTATGTTATTTTGGTAGATATTTTCGATCGTTTTGATTACTCTCTCTCCAAAGTCCAAAGTCTAATGCCTTCTTAAGGTCGACGAAACATTTATATACCTATTTTTTGTATTCTAATGATTTCCCTTGCACTTGCCTCATTATATAGCGTCGGTGCATGATCTTTCCGACCTAAAATATTGTTGTTCTTCTGTTAATGTTATAATTTTATTCAGTTCATTTGTACTTGGTTATTAATTTTAGTGTTGTGATTAATAAATTAATTTCTCTGTAATTTTCCGAGTCAGATTTGTCTTCCTTTTTGAAGAGACATATTAGGATGCTTGGCTAGGATATGCAATTAAAAACGAAAACGAAAATCAAACCCTAGAAATTAAAAGGACACAATTATTATGGGCTGCTTTTGGTAAGTTGAGCTTCATTTTAAAAGACAGAAAAATCCCAATTCACTTAAAACGAAAAACCTATGACACTTGTATACTACCAGTTGCAATTTATGGATTGGAAAGTATGGCAATAACAAGAAAAATGGCAGAACAATTAAGAGTAACTTAAAGGGCCATGGCGAGGGCCATGTTAAATATAAGCCTCAGAAACAAAATTCCTAACAACGAAATACGTCGAAGACCTAAAGTAACCGAGATCACGGGAAAATAGCGACATTGAGATGGCAATGGGTAGCACATGTAGCAAGACAAGACACCAACAGATGGTCTCATAAAGTGACATTCTAGAGACCTCGAGAAACAAAAAGAAGCGTGGAAAGACCTAAAAAGAGATGGATAGACGATATAACTACTGTAGCTGGAAAGCAGTGGATGAGAATTGCAAAAGATAGGGAAGCGTGGAAGCAATTGGAGGAGGCCTATGTCCAACATTGGATAAATGAAGGCTGAAGAAGAAGAAGAAGAAGATTAGGATGCTTGATCTCCATTCTTGAGGAATGCTGTTTTATTTCATTATTTTTGGGATTAGATTAAATAGTTCTCAGAATTAGCGCTTGCCGAGATCAGTGAGGGCCTTATAATAAACGGTGAGCCACTTAATAACATAAGATATGCTGACGACACCGTCCTTCTGGCAGGAACACTAGAAGAACTGCAACACCCTGCTGAACAACTAAATATATATTGCAACGATTATGGACTAAAAATCAATTTGAAGAAAACCAAGTTAATAGTATTTACAAAAGCACAAAACATCAAAGTTAAGCTAGTACTAGATAATACAGAAATTGAACAAATATCTTCGTACAAATACCTTGGAGCATGGATCACAGAAGATACTGATCAGACAAAAGAAATAAGATGCCGCATTGAAATTGCGCGGTCAACTTTTAATAGAATGAGAAAACTTTTTTGTAATCGCGATATCAATATATCGCTCCGGATAAACATGGTTCGATGTTATATTTTCTCTACCCTTTTGTATGGAGTTGAAGCTTGGACACTTAAAAAATCCAACATTAAAAACCTAGAAGCATTCTAAAAGTTCTCGAACGACTAGAAAAACAATGCGAAGTTTTAAATTCCATAAAAATCAGGAAATTGGAATACTTGGGGCACATCATGAGAGGTGAAAAGTACGAACTACTAAGGAATATAATGCAGGGTAAAATCAAAGGTAAAAAAAGCGTAGGAAGACGTAAAATCTCGTGGCTACGTAATCTCCGTGAATGGTTTGGATGCAGTTCAATTGAACTATTCAGGCGAGTAACCAATAAAATTATAATTGCCAGAATGATTTCCAATCTCCGATAGGAGTGGAACTTGAAGAAGAAGAAGAAGGCCAGATCTGGTTCTCCATACATTGGGAGTTCGTTCGGTATTCTGTCTTCTCCTGGCGACTTTTTATTTTTTAATTTCTTTATTGCTTCCTTTACCTATTCCTCCTTAATATTTATTTTTTTGTTCCTCCTCATTTCTGGTGTTGGTGATTCATTATCGTCACCTTTAGCAAATAGGGATCGAAAGTAATCTGTCCATGTTTCCTTCTGAATGTGTTTCATGTTCGTTCGTTCATCTTTTTATTTGTCCTATGATCAGTTTTATAATTCTATTTGTATTCCGTAGAACTCCTGTTCCATCTGTTTTGACAAGCTTCTGTCAGTGTTCCCCCTTTATTATCTAACTAAAGTATTCGTTTTATTGCTGTAAAGCTCAGTAATTGGAGTAAGAGGATGGTAAGCTGCTATACTTTAAAATTGTTAGTATGGTTTATACCAGAAGATTAGTAATCATCTTGGAGGTTTCCTTATTGTTCTTGTGACAAGTTTAGAACATGTGATATTTACTACACATAAAAGGTACATTTATCATACAATAGAGAATACTTTAATAACAATAAAAGGCTCGAGCCTAACCTATCTGTCGAGATACTGTCGGAGAAAATCAGTCTCTTTAAATTACACTGAAAGGTGTTGCACTTAAATTCTTTATATGCTCAGGGATCTTACTAAACAATTGAAATCCTTTAGACAATAAACTTCGTTGACCCAATTCTGTCCTCATAAAAGCTGTACGGATGTGAGTAATATTCCACAGGTTGTATAGTCATGAAATTTATTATTTGTAGTTAGTATCAAATTGGAATTAACTTGCTGATTTAGAGTTCTATGTACATGTATATAAACTTTGAAAACGTATATAAAATAAATGACCATGATTCTATTAGGTGTATACAACACATTTATGGGAAATTTTTTTGGCAAACAATATAAAAAGGTCTCAAAATTTTACTACATAAGAGATCTATAGCAAACTAGGTAAAATTGATGATGAATATTAATTAGAAGCTGATTTTGAAATTAGGGTTTATTAAGAGTAGTGGCAGATTATCAAGGAGTAATGAGACTGCTGATCGTTTTACTAAAATAGAAGCTAGTACTTCTTTTATGGGATCAGAATCATTTTGCGGTAACTTAACAAGCTAAATTGTCGAATACATCAGAAAATAGAAAAAGAAACTTAATATAGCCTACTGGAGACATATTCCAAGCCAAAGACGAACAAAAAGTTTATTACAATCTTGTGCTCGTTACACAAAAATACTCAAGAAAATTTCAATTTACTCGAGAGTAATCACAGGTGTTTTAACTAGTTAAGTCACTTTTGTAAAATGGGCAAAGTAACATGCAGATTTTACGAAAATGTAGAGGAAACTGCCAAATATATTGTGTGAAACTGCAAGGACATTGTATTGTTCGCCGATACCTTAAATATCTAGAATAAGTCTGTTCATGTACAAAAAAGACTCAGGAAATCACTACTAATTTCGAGACCAATCCTCAGACATATTAAATTTTCTTATATTGACATATCGTAGAAAAGTGTGTGAAAAGTAATATTTAAATATTTACTACAAATCTATTTATTTAAGTTAGCCACAATTTTAAACTATTATAAGCTATGCCATTTTTATTTGCTTGTGTGATATGTTTTTAAGTAACTCGATGTACATCTAAAGTAATTCTGTATTATTTGTAGGGATTCTATCTAAGTGCTTGCAGTGTTTTCGAGTGAAAAGAATTTCTATCATTTTAAAAAATCTGTAAGAGTTGATGATAGCTTATAATATTCTTAACCAAATCAGGGAGTCTAACTAATGGTTATTATTTCTTAAAAGAAAAATAATAAATATTAGCTAATTTTAAAATATTTTATATTTTTCTCTTTATAAGAATATTTAAATATGGCCATTTTCTTAAGGTTGATTATGCATATTTTGTAAATTTATAATTTTCAGAAAAACATATCTTTTTAAATATAAAAATATCTATAAAATATTCAATGGGATATTTAATTTTCAAGATCAAGATCGAGCAGAATTTGAACATACTTGCTACGAAAAACATTGTAACAGTTTTTTTTTAACATAATTAAAATACTAAACAATTTTTAATCCCTTTACCTCTGTTGCTGAGATGTCCATGGTAGTATTTGCAAATATATACGCGGGTGGTTTTGATTAACATTAAAACATTTTATCACGAAGTTCTCAGTACGGAAGAATCTAAATAAAGACACTCTCATAGTAGTGATACTTTTAAAAACTTGACCATAGCTCTGAAGATGGGTTTGTAAGCCGAAACCACTCGGCTAGGGGATAAATAATTACACACTTCAAAAATACTTCTAAGATAAATAAATTTATATGTATAAAAGAACTAAGTTAAGCTTTGGGAATCTGTCATCAAAGTAAGAAAATGGAGTGTATGAAAATGGATAAGTATTAATCGTGGACTCAGAAAATGGAGAGATATTAGAAACTCTTAAAAACCATCACGGTTTTATAGCATTGCCAAAGAAGGCAGAATAAAGTGGCAAATTAAGTATGCCTATAGCTTTATTAGGAAGTTATGAAGTAAAGGGGAAGCGATGAAAAAAGTAAAACTTCTTTTCTCATGCCTTAAGGGCAATGCAAAAATTTTGACAAAAAGAGCCAAAAAAGCAATATAAGGGCAGATGGTAAGTCATACTCTGTATTATTCAAGGACGTCAGATCGAAAGTACATGTAAGCCAAATAGATCCCATAAAAAACATCAAATAAACAGCGAAAGACGACTATTAGAGATAAGTGAAAACCAAAATAAGTAAGAGGAGCTGAAACAAGCCATGAAAAACAAAGCACATATATTAGGACCTCAACGTGGAGTGAAAGGAGATATCAGAAATCATCCAATTATATCTGAGAATCAGCTTACCATACGCTCATTGAGCCCAAATAGAAATGGTAATCAGACTACTGTTGTAACAAGATTGCAATATAGGTACTTAATTATGACAGGTAGGATTAAAATTGGATGGAGCAACTATTGAGTAAAGCTAATAAGATGATATGAGAGAAAAGACACAAGGCAGAAAAGTTGTAAAGCAGATTCCTTCTATAGTGAATGTAAACAAAGAGAGCACAGTTTTGATACATATATACATATAAGTAGTATATATACATATAAGTACCCAAAGATCAGAGACTTGTTCAATGAAGCGCGCACGCGGGCTAACAGGTCAAATATTAAAATCCTTCAAACAAACCTAGGAAGAACCAGAGCTCCCCCGACCTAGCCTACGCAAAATTTTAAAACAAAATATAGATTTACTAATTGCGATTTAAATATAAATATTGTGAAGGGAAGAACAAATATGGGTAAAAGATAATAGAGTCGATATTACCGTATTGTGCGTGAATAAAAGCGTAGATTTAGTTAATACCGCGTCTGGCGAAGGCTTCTTGATTCTTTTTCTTCATGTGCCATCCCCTCTAAGAAGGTTGGCAACCACCATGGCAATTCGCACTTTCGATACCGCTACTCTAAAGAGGTCAGCAGAAGTTCAGTTAAACCAAGCTCTCAAATTGGTTAACCAGAAGATGCGTCTTCTTCCGCGACTCCTTCTACCCTGTATTCTCCCTTGCATTATTAATTGCAACAAGTTATAATGCTCGTCCCTCATAACATGTCTCAGATATTGCAGTTTTCTGACTTTAGTTGTATTTAGAACCTCTTTATCTTTTCCCCTATTCTTCTCAACACCTCGATATTCTTGACTCTATCCTTGATACTTCTTGATACTGAGCTTTAAAACATTCTAACTTCACTGCTGCTACATATCTCCACATAACGAGTATAAAAGGATAATTGAGAAGAAACATCACCATATTCAGATCAATAAAATCAAACATTTTATTATAATAGACAACTAGGCAAAACTAGGCGAGTTTTAGTAGATAAGACAGACCGTCGAGTTTTAGTAGCCAAAAATGATTTCACGAATTAATTAAATATAGCTTGAGAGGCTCAGAACAATATTCGTGAAACGATAACTAAATTATGTAGCTAATAAAATATAAAACAATCAAATGTTTTCTAATTACAAGGCATTATATACCTAGAAAATAAGACGTATAATGAAGATGAATATCTAATAGTACAATGAGAAGAGTAACAAACTACACATGTCAGCGTAATTAGGTAAAGTAAATAAATGAAAGAATTTGTATTATAATATGTTAAAAAATGAACAAAAACAGTTCACCAAGAAAAATAAATTAGAAGCCAACCGGAAAAAGTTCTTTTGAATGAAACTAAAAAGTAGAAGGAAGGTAAAAATAGAAAGAATAGGAGAACAATAAAAAAGGGAAAATATTGAGTCCCTTAAATTTATTTTAAAATAGGTTTCAAGACTTTTTATACCCATTAAACTAAATTCTTATTTAACCATACTATATATAACAAGCGAGTCTTCTACAGTTGGCGCCGCTTCTCGCATCCTAATTTCCAGCGTTTACTGTCGAAGCAATCTTCAGTTGTTAGATCTCTGGCGGTCATTGCATCGTCGACATCGTCTCTCCAGGATGTCTTGGTCTACCTCGTTTTCTTCTAGTTGGCGGAGTCCATTCTTCTATTTTTTTGGCCATCTATTTTCCGGCATTCTCTGAAGGTGTCTATACCAGTTAAGTATTTTGGCTTCGATTGTGTCTATTATGTCTAGATCGATTTCCATTTATCTCCGAATATCTTCGTTTCTCACCCTATCAAGTCTAGTGAGCTGGCAACATCGTCTCCAGTAGTTCATTTCCATGGCCTTAATTTTTGATTTATTTGCTTCTTTGGTTTATTTCCCAGAGTTCGGCACTTTACAGTCCAATACTTTCTATTATTGTTTTATAAATGCTTCTTTTATTTTCTTTTGTTATTTTTTCGTTCCATAATAGTCCGTGTAGCTGTCTGGTGGCTGATCTTGCTTGGCCAATCTTGGAATGTATTTCCTCGCTACTTCCTGCTTTTGATGTTATTTGGACTCCCATTTAGACTCTTATTTAACCAAAAATATTTTATATTTTATTTTCAGTTAATTGCCTTCTCAAATTTTGCTTAATTTTAAACTTCTAGTTTAATATGTTTTTCTGAAGATAATAAATTAACAAAATATTAGTATCCGAATCAACTTAAGTGTTATTTGCATCCGTAAAGGTTTTTTTAAACAGTCGTAAGAAATCGCTTCAAGGAATTATGTGAATCTGTTATAGTAAGATATATTTACCAAAGTTACATTATCATAACTACAGCGGATGAACTAGCATAAAAAGGAATAGTAATCTCAACTACTGTTATACATACCACTACGATTTTCTGGTACATGTTCTATTGGGTATATTAGATATAGTAATAATTACTTGATTCAGCGTTTGAAGAAAACCGTTAAATGTTAACGAGAAATACAAGAGCCGGATGAAAAGTTTTGCGATCATTAGATTGTCGTTGGTTGGTTTGTTTATTTGATAAGTAATATGAATGCTCAACCGATTTTATTTTATTCTTGTAATCATATTATAATTCTTTAGAAGCAATATTAGTTATTTTTCTAATTGAAATACTTAAAGCATAAGTAATGAACACTAAAGATTATCGAGATCTGGTTGCTACTACGTAGATGGTTTATTTCTTGTTAAGTTTCAAACTGTTAGAAACAATATCGTTTTAAATAACGATACACAAGTCAATCGAAGGCATATACAAAAGTTTCCGAAAGAATAAAAAAATATCACATGTTGACCATAATATAAATAATTTGGAAAAATGAAAACCAAATGATCCGGAAAACATGAAATATAAATATTTATATTCCTACATAAGTAGTGAAATTTCAAACATAATTATTAATTAAGCAGTTAATTACACAATACTCAATCATACGGAATATGCCAGGGAAAACACTGTAAAAAATAGTAAACGAAAGGTAAACAAAGGAACATAATGAAATCAGAACAATGAGTAATTCGAAGATGAAATAAATGTTTATTGACTTCGGAAAAACTTTTTACTGTATAAACAGGCTTATGGAAATAATCGTATACAGTATTATAAAAGCATCAACTTTACAACCGAAGGTTTAGCTTAAAACAAGCCAATTGAAAAAATATCAACGAATCGGAAGTGCAAGTGGAAAACATAGACCAGACTCCCGAAAATGATGATGCCTTCATCGAGCATGTAAAACTAATCTCCTGTGAACAAGAACCCAGAAGATGTCAACAATATTACATATCTGGTCTGAACGATGAAGCAAAAGACAAAATGACAAAATACACCGAAGAATATGGCAAATATCCATTTAGCGATATTACGGCGGAGATATGTGAGAGATTGCAGCAGATACTGAGTGCCTCAAGAAAAAAATGATGGAGTGAGATGGTAAGTAAAATAGACATGACGCACAGCAGTAAGCAGACTTGGAATACGATCAAAAAGCTTGGAAACAATGATCCCACAGAGGTAAAATAACCATGCGCAGTAACGCCCAAATTATATAGCACACCAACTCCTGCTGAATGGCAAAGCAAACCACCGATGTAAAGTGCCGAAAATAAAAAACGCAAGAACAGAAAACGACTTTTTTGCGAAACGCAATTATCACCGAAGATTATGGACCTAATAAAAAAATGGAAAATAACCTAGGACGACCACTACTGGGGACTAACAGAGCAGGTAAAGTACTTTGGGCCAAAAGCGAAACAGTAGATGCTTGACCTATTTAAGAACTATCGGTCTGCCTACCATATTCCAAAATTATGGCGCAAATCAAAAGTAGTCTTCTTCTTCTTAAGGTGCCGTGCATTTCTGCGTAGGCGTCCACCATACATCGTCTTGTCAGGTGAGATGTTAAATATTCTGGATTAAATAATTCTGTTTTTAGCAGCATTGCGAAGCATTTCATAGCTGTGGATTCCTGTCCATTGTCGAATATTGCGCAGCCATGACATTTTTTTACGTCCGAGACCTCTCCTACCCTCTATCTTCCCTTCGAGTATCAGTTGCTGAAAAGTGTATCGTTCTCCTCGTATAATGTGCCCCAAGTATGCAGTCTTCTTACTTTTTACATAATTAAAAAGTTCCCTATCCTGTAAGCCCGCTCTTCTGAGTACTTCCTCATTTGTGGCCCTGTCCGTCCATGATATTCTGAGCATTCGACGCAGGCACCACATTTCAAACACTTCAAGTTTGTTAATGGAACTGGTCTTTAACGTCCATGCTTCCATTCCGTACAGGAGAACAGGCCACACGTAATACTTAAGCATCTTGTATCGGAGGTTGAAGTCCAATTTGCGATCAGTCAGAAACTTACGAAGCCTCAAAAAAACATTTCTGGCTTGTTCAACTCTGCTTTTTATTTCATTCTCGGGGTCCCAACCCTCATTCAGCAAACATCCCAAGTATTTGAATTGCCTGACTTGTTCGATTTGGCTGTATGGCTGTATCATCGGCATACCTGATGTTATTAATAAATATGCCGTTAACTTTAATACCCTTATTAGAGTCTTCCACTGCTTCTGCGAAGGCTTTTTCTACGTATAAATTAAACAGCATTGGGGACAGCATACAACCTTGCCTTACTCCCTTTTTAATGGAGAAATCTTCTGTTTCGTTGGAATTTTGAAGACGTACTGTTGCTGTCTGATTCCAATACAGATTGGCGATGATTCTTATATCCTTTGCATCCAATCCCAACTCTTGTAGGTATTTTATCATCAATTCATGTTTTACATTATCGAATGCTTTCTCGTAATCGATGAAACAGATAAAAACATCCTTTCTTTGATCTAAACAATTCTGTATCAATGTTTGCATACTAAAGATCGCTTCTCTCGTGCCAAGTCCATTTTTGGAACCAAACTGACTCCATCCACTGACCTCTTCACATTTCTTAAACAATCTAGTGTGAAGTATTCTCAGGAAAAGTTTTAAAAAGTGACTCATTAGGCTTATTAGTCGATGGTCCTTGCAGAAGTTTGCACGTGGTGTTTTTGGTAGGGCGATAAATGTAGATCGAAGCCAATCTTTTGGAATCTGGCCCGTATCGTAGATGTCGTTAAAGAGCTTGACAATAATGTCTAGGTTTTCTTCATTAAGTAACTTGATTGTTTCTGCGTACATATCATCTGGCCTTAGGTTTTGTTACTTTTTAATAGTTTGATAGCGTGTACAATATCAGCTTTCAAAATACTTGGGCCATACAAATGGTCTCCCAGTTGTGGTGGTTTTTGTGTTCTGTCATCATTAAACAAATTGGCTGTGTACATTTTCCAAGTATTAAGTATATCGCTAGGGTCCGTTATTAATTCATTTTGGTCATTATGTATACCAGTGACTTGTTTTTTCTTGAAGACACCAGCAATTTCCTTAATTTTCTTGTGAAGATTGAAGCTGTCGCCGAGTTTATATAGGCTTTCAGCCTCGGCGCAAAGTGTAGTCATCCAGATCTCCTTCGCCGCTATAATTTCTTTACGAATTTGACTGTGTATATTTCGGTACCCTACTTCGTCCTGCCTGATCTTACACTGCCTGCGTTGTTCCATCATCTCTAATATTTCTTCTGTCATCCACTCATTCTTGGTAGTTGTTTTACTCTCGAGTAGAAAAGTGTTGTTCAACTCATCAAATGATTCTTTTATGGTGGTCCATGACTTTTCAACATCATTCTCAGTTGCCATATTAGAGAACCTATTGTTTATTTCCTCTGTGTACGCTTCATTTGTTTCATTGTTTTTGAGTTTTCTAATGTTTACTGATGCCTTTTGGTGTTTTCTTTTAGCTGTAGCGAGCCTCAGTTGGATATTTGTTACTAAGGGATTGTGGTCGGATCCTATGTCTGCTCCAGGTAATGCAGATACCTTAGTAATAGCATTCCTGTACCTTCTATTAATTGTCACATAATCTATTTGGTTCCTTATAATGCCCTGATGTCCGTCTAAGGGCGACTTCCATGTGTAACGCCTCCTGGGTGGTAACTTATACCAAGTATTCGTTATGACTAGATCTTTGTCTTGACAGTACTGTATCAATCTGTCCCCTCTGTCGTTTCTCTGACCAAGACCATATTTTCCAACTACGTGATCTACAGCTCCTTCCCCAACTTTTGCGTTGAAGTCTCCTAATACGATGTTAATTTCGTGATTCTTAGTCACCTTTAAAAGTAGTAGGCCTTCTGAAACCACGGAACGACCACGAATTACCAAGTAGCTACCGTCTGACATCCCTGCTATGATATCTGTATAAAAGACGCCTTATTTTTAACCGCATTCAGGAACAATTAGATGCAAAACCTATTCCACAATAAGCAGGCCTCAGGCCAAGCAAATCCTGCACAGGTCAAGTGATAAACCTAACAGAGTACATATGGGAGGGACTTAAGATAAGAGAGACATATAGTGGGGGAAGCCTTGGTAGATATTACGACGGTATATTATACAATAAACTATAGAACCCTGCTAACTAAGATCTATAACACTATGCTTGACTACGATCTGGTAGAGATCATTAGGTTATTGCTTTATAATAGACGCTTCTACTTTGTCCTAAATGGAGAGAACAGTAGACCTAACCAAGGAAGTGTTTGGCCCCCCCCAAATTTTAAAAACTACACGAACCATCAGCCAATGCACTCCCAAGCTGAGAGCTAGCTTTGTTTACGATAACTATGTTGGTATCGCTGTAGAAGGGAATAACCTTTACGAAGATAGAGTCGACAATGGAAGAGGCTTTAAATATGATTTATCAACCTATTACAAACTTTTTCTTCTTCTTCCTTAGCTTTTCCATTTTCAGGGGTCGCTGTTCTTTACTCTTCTTTACCACTAATTTCTGTACATGGTATCTTCTTTACCTAAACCGTAAAGCATTTCCGTAAAATCTTTTTCTACATCTCTTTTCATCAACTTATAACTGCTCTATCCTTCATCCCACATAGTTTTTATTTCTACGTCTAACATGACCAAACCAATTGGCCCCTTTAGTCTAACAGTTACCATAACATTTTCATTGGTAACGTATTGTAAACAAAACGCATTAAGACCAAATCCTGCTAAAACTCAAGTGTGTGCATTTTATCTCAACACCCATTTGGTGCATGTAAAACTCATTTTATCTTGGGAGAGTTAACACATGGAATATACTGACGTATCCAAATATCTTCTACTAGAGCAGTACTAGACTGCCCATTAATATATAAATACCACTGTCAAGAGTACAAGCGAAAAGGTTGCTACCAGAAACAACCTTCTTCGGAAACTTGTAGGAAGCAAATGGGGTTCAAATCCACAAGTCAATAGCCGAGGCTTGTGTTTCTCAGCAGGATATAAGTGTCTCATATGAAGTAACTCTAGGCACGCTCAACAAGTCACTACTCTATTAAAGGAAACACATAGAACAACTACCGGTTGTATGAAATCGACTACTCTACTCCTACTGTACTGTTCAGCTGGTTTTCATACTCCAGAAGACCGTAGATCCATCTCTCAATATGTGGAAAATACCAAGCAAATCAGGTATTAAGAACAAGCCTGCTTAAATTAAGAAAATGTTTAAGAAAAATATGAGAAGCGTTAGCGCGTCGAATCTCTCAAATTGTTCTCCCTACACCCAGAGCTACCTCGCGGAATGAACCTGGACTAGACAAACTCGCGAACACTCAATCCTATTCGTACTTAGTATATATAGCTCGATAATGGACAGATACATTGTAGTCGGATGCAGACTCCAAAAAGTAAAATAAGTACCGTATAAACAGAGAACACATGTGGAAGATTCTAAAACAGTATGGACTAGCAAGGAATAATTTCAACCTGATTAGATTATTCTATGAGGTATATAGGGCCAAGCTAGATCTACGAGAAAAATGACTGAAGAAATAATAATACATCTTCTTCGACCCTCTGACTGGGTCATTGAAATAGAAATTGGTTATATAACAAGTATTAGTCTCCTAACCGAGTATATTAACTATGTGGAAAAAAGATCGACATAATGGGCCTTATAATAAATAAACAGGAAACGAAACCAACACAACAACCAGCAGGCAACTGAATTAAAAAAATGGAAGAGAAATAAAAGAGTAGATAAATTCACATATCTGGGATTAAACATAAAAATAAGCGGATGTATATAGAATATAAAGGATTTACAGTATAAAGATATACAATATGCGATATACAGAAAAGAATAACAAGTACATAATATACATACTCCTTACAGAAAATATGGAATATGTGCGGTATATCACCAAATCTACTTCGAAATATGATGGATTTATTAATTACATTACAAAGGAGAAAATGGAGACAAAGAAAATCACACGTCACTACATGGAACAAACGATCAGTTTTCGACTGCATATAATTAGCCTAAAATGTAGACCAAAATGATTCAAAACAGTGAGTAAAGCAGAAAAAATAACGTTATAGGCTTCCAAGCGAACTACAACATAAGCTGGGAAGGTACTAAATTAGTACCGTCCAAGAATGGTATCTGCCAGGGATGTACACTTTGAGAGTTTCTCTTCTATTCAATATTATCAAGGAGGACGTGTCGATGAGAAAGTGATATCTACAATAAAATGACATTTACGCGAGTTTAAAGGAAATTGAGTAATTATCAAGCAAGAAATGAAATTAAAATATTTAGTTATAGGACTATAAGCTGTTGGATAACAAGACAAAGTATTAAAAAAAACTATAAGAGCTATCGTGCTATGTATTAAAAAAATAGACCAAAAAAGCCAATAACCAAAGGTTTAGGATAAAACAATGTTAATGTACTACGTAAAAAAGCAGTAAATATTGCTAGGCAGAGAAAGAAGGTAAAGCACAAGGCACATGCAAAGTGGAAGATATGAATTACTGAATATAAAAAAAGAGTGGATTGAATATATTAACAAAATGGAATTTTGGTTAAGAGTGGTTAAAATCGATAGAGATAAATATACATCAGGACAGTAGAGCGTAAGTCATTCCAGAAAAAGGTAAACTGATAATTTAAATACGAAGGAGGCAGATATACACAGACAAAATACTTAATTTTTGCAAAGAAAAATTGGAAATAAATAAAAATGTTTTAAAACTATAACATTTCGATAACCAACCTTCGATAATCTTTTTAGAGATTCTTATAAGAAGATAATCTTATAAGAAGATGTACTTTTTATTAAAATTTATATCACAATGGAGATTTAAAGTAAACGGAAAGCTAGGATAATGACCATTATTATAGTAAAGTCGGGACGCCATTTTACCTTGCATGGCGAGTTACTTCAAATTTTATTGCTTTAACCTTTAGGGGTGGTCAATAGTAGTTTTCTGCTTAGGGTGCCTGTCCGTTTCGAACGTTGGCGATCATTCTGACTATGATAACTTTGTTGGTTGCTATACGAAAGAGCTGTGTTGAGGTCTTTCATGCTCTCAGGTTAGCAAGCCAAGATATTCTTCTTCATCCGGGGGCCATTTTTCCTTCAATTTTACCTTGCAAAATGCATTGGAGTAACTCATATCTGCCTTGAGTTCTCATTATATGTCCCAAGTACTGTAACTTATGGCCCTTCACGATGTTGACCAAATCCGTGGTTGTGTTCATGCTCCACAGTATTTCTTCATTGGTGACTTTGTCTGTCCATGGTATCTACAGGATCCTTCTGTATAACCATAGCTTAAAAGCCTGAAGTTTTGAGATAGTTCTCGATAGTAGTGCAAATTGAAAATCTCGACTGAATCCAACCGTTGCATTAGCGGCCATCTTGAATTTAAAGGAGAACCGTCTTTACTTAAAAATTGCAAAAAAGGAATCGCAATTGCAAAACTTTAAGTTCTTACCATTTTGTCGAAAAGTTTAAAATGGCCAAGATAAAAAAAACAATTTCTATTTAACTAATGGCACTTTACCGCATAGGTACGACCTCAAATAATGATTTTAGCAAAAAATTAAGGCGATTATATAAAATATAATTCTCTCCATTCGTGTTTATGTACACTCATATCGTAAAGTTAATAATGAAGAAGATAACTCAATAATTATGCTTTCCCTGCTTCCATTATTTCACTATTTTCCCCCTTAACTTGGAAAATATCGACCGCAGGAAACAAATTGTGAAAAATAAATTGTAGGAAATCGTATTTGCAACAATTTCAGTCACTACTCTTTTTATTGAAAATTTGAAAATATTATTATATTTTAATTATTTTAATTTTAATTAATTAATTTTAATTAATTTTAATATTATTTATTATATTAGAAAATATTATTATATTTTCAAATAGATGTTTTATAATATCGAAGATATTATACAACAGCGGTTCTCTTTTAAATTCAAGATGGTTAGATTTAGTTGCGATTTTAAATTTACACTACTATTGACTATACCTAAAAGTTAAAATATCAAAATTTTGTGTAGTTCGCCATGCAAGGTTAGACCATTTTTTCGTATAACTTGACTGGACTACTATACTATAAAAAAAGGAGATGCTCTGTAGTAGCTCCTACCAATAAAAAGGAAAATGGAAAGAAAAAGAACATATGATGATAGCGGAGGCGCAACAAATGTAAATTAAATCTTAATAGATAGTCTTTTTCCCTAGGGTAAATTAATTTAATTGTCCTTATGCTACTTAATTTCTTTTTCTCTTTTTGATAAATTAGAGGTCTATTAGTCTTTGTTTCTGTTATCCTTGTTCCAAGCTAGAGATCAATTAATATATAAAGTTTGTTGCTTTAATCACATGCCCCTTCAACCTCCTATATAGATGAATATTTATTTACATTTAAGGATACTATTTAATATGTCTCAAATCCTAAAACATCCTCCTTTATAATTTATAATTTTAGAATGTTTGTTAATTCTGGCTCGCTTTATGCTTAACTGTATATAAAATTTAATTTTGTCAGACGTCTGCATCCGCAAACAACTGGTAGGATTAGCCCAGATATGTATGCAGAATTCATATGCACGTATCAGAATTGGTAGTAGTACATGAGATGAATTTCAAATCAAAACGGGTCCAAGGCAAGGCGATCCACTTTCCCCCTTTATAATTTAACTTCGCCTTAGAAGACGCAGTTAGGAAAGCATAACCAGAATAATTAACAAATGTCTACGCTGCGCAGTGAACGAAAGTACTGTTAGCTTTTGCTAATGAAGTCGATACAAGTGCAAAATTCATCAGATATGCGAAAGAAGTTGTTACCCTTTTTCAAAGCGGTGTCATGTAAACAAGCCTTAAAGTCAACAAAGATAAAACCTAGTACATTAGAGCATAATATTCCCTAGTGACGCTACTTAAATCAAAATTGTTCCCAAAGACAACTAAAACAAAGGAATATAAAATGTAATTCGATCCATAATAATGTATGAAAGTGAGACGTGGACACTAAACTAGCGTAAAACAACAAAATTATCAGTCTTAAAAAGGAAGATCCTTCAGACGGCCTTTGGGCATTGTAGAGATGAAACAAGAGAAGAGTGGAGACAAAGATATAAGTAGGAGTTCCAAGAACTCTGTGGAGAAGAAAACAGTACGATACATTAAGGCAGATTAGATATGATGGGTACTGGATGAATACAGATATCGAATGATGAAATACTACTAAATGCAATCTTCTGGGAAAGGTGCGATGGCAGAAGGTCACTTGGTCGCCTAAGAAAAACATGGAAATATGCAGTAACAAGTGATCTACGTAAAATGGGGTACAACAATGGGAGATAGCTACATAAGACTGGTAAGAGTGGAGGAAAATAGTAAACGCAGCTAAGAGTCACTTAGAGTTATAGAGTCAATAAAGAAGAAGGAGACGTTTGCATAATTTACACACATATAAATAAAAATGAACTAAAAACAGGAGTTTTTACGAATATTGTGGAGAGATTAAACAGTATGATGAAAACTAGATCTAATATGGCAACTAAAAGAATAAAATAAACTAAAATAATTATAACAACAGTCAAAATAAAATTAAATTTGAAGAGTACAACTTTTAAATAAAAATGGGTGTCAGTAAAATATTTAGAAATCAATTACAGGACAAGCGAATATCGAATAAAAGAAGCTCTAAGAAACAATTCCAAAGAAGAGGAATACACGATCCATAGGGGTAGATTTAGAGAAATAATAAGGAAAAATAACAGCCAGAAAAACAAAAATCCAGGAAGACAGAAACAAGGCAAACCGACTAAAATCGACAAGTCAAACAGGCACTAATAGAATACAGAAGTCAAAAATGGGAAGAGCACGTAAAAGAAATTTAGTTTAGAAGAACGAGGACAGAATATGAAAGAAATATGGAGGCTATAATAGTTACTTATGTAGGAGAAGGAGGAGATGCGATGAGGAGGACTCTATCTCTCTCTGTCTCGAGAGAGAGAGAGAGAGAGAGTCCAATTATCACCGCATGAAGATATTGAGTTTATTAAAGAAGACTAAGAACCACAAGGAATACCCGAAGACCAAGAAGTCATAACCGGACGAAATATCAAACAGGGCTCTATAGATATTACAATGTAATATTAAGATGCAGGCTCTTCCTGATCCGATGGAAAAAAGCCCATATGACTCACAAACATGAAAAATCCAGAGTGGAGAGTAAAGAATGATCTGAAGCATTGGGGCGAGGTGTTCATGTTCTATTCGGATTAATCCCCAGGCTTCAATGGATTGTAGCATCTTTATGTCATTTTCTAAGGGGTGTGCATGTCTCACAGGCCGAGTTAGTTTCTATTGCTCACTTGCTTGAAACGGATATAGAAAAGTTGCAGCAATAAGCGTCTAAAGCAGGCAATAAATACGTTGAGGCGAACTTAATAAATAAATTTGACAATAAATCCAAAAACAGAAAACAAAACACGTATTAACTGTGTTTAGTTTATACAGTATTAATGCAGTCAGATTCAAATAATATTTAAATAAATCAGACACCGTAACAAAGTTAGAGATAAACCGAAAACTTATAAAAGAATCAATTGATAACGGATTCAGGATACATGTGTGTAACACAATAGTCGAAGCGAATGGAAGAAATATCGATATGATATAAATTTAATATTAAAATATAAAAGGTAGACCTTACAGCTCACTTCCGACATGTGTAATCGGCAAAGAAATGTAAAGTCATATGAATTAATGCATGCTTAGCACTTGCTTATATACCAAATACAGTGCGTGAATTTTAAAACTTACAATGGGCTATATCTCACGAACAAAAGCTGATATTGAAAAATGCTTGAAACAATTTCTAGGATAGTAAGGAAGAACTAAAATGATATGCAAGAGCACCCCCATCAAACCCCTAGGCCCCACCCACCACAACCAAAAAAGTTTGAATTGCAAATCCCTACTCATGATACATCATTGAACAGACTATAAAAAATTAAAAAATGCAATCCAATGGTATAAATAATATACAGGTTAAAGCAATAATTGTGAAACTTTGGCTTAAATGGAAAATTTAATGAGGTTTTTGTTAATTCTGTTGATGACCGTGTATGATTATTGTTTAATAATTATATAGGGTGTTAATATCAGCCGGCTTACTATGACTTTTGTATTTGTAATGCTATCTCCCAAGCTAGTATTTTTAATGATAAGTGATGGTCGGATTTTTTTGTTAGATAAAAGCTTAATCTGACGTTTTTTCAAAACAAGTTGAAACCATCTGTTTTTTGGGTTCTGTCAGATTCAATAATTTTTGGTATTTTTGAGAATTTTAAATGTCATTAGTTTTCATCATTTGTACGATCGGTACTGTCATTCAGATGGAGTTTTCACGATTGTTAACAGTATATTTGAACGCGTGGAGATCATTTTCATATTTGCCTTCTAGAACCAGTATTATTTACAAACACCTCAAATATTTCATGAAAGGTAAATTGTAAGTCACGTGCAAGTGACAAAAATGTAAGTCACGTGCAAGTCGCGATCTATTGTGATACTCCAAGATTACTGAATGAAGCATCCCAAATCTCTTTGAAATTTTTCAATAGAGCCTACTGCATTAACACGTCGAGTATCTGCAATGATAGGGTTTTCACATAAGTCGATTAGAAAGGTGTTCACCCGTACAAAACACAAATTATTCAAGAACTAGGCGATGATAATCCAGACCGACAAATTGAGTTTTGTAAACTCATGATTGGAAGAATTCGCGTTGAACCGAGAATGTTCAAAAATATTTGTTTCACTGATGCATGTACTTTTATGCTGAATGGTAATTCAGCATAAAAGAAGGTCACACTTATTATCCTGAAAAACTGAATGTTTGGACAGGAATATTAGGCGATGCTATAATTAGCCCCTTGTTCATATTAATTATCCGAGAAAATGGCTTGGAAGGAGAGGTCCTACTGAGTCGCCACCGAGGTCACCAGACTTACCACTACCTGATTTTTTTCTACGGGGATACCTCAAGTCAGTTGTTTATAAAACTCAACCTGCGTCACTTGGGGAATTGCGAGAAAGAATTACGCAAGCCAGTCGCGCTATTACTAGAACAATATTTGCCAAAGTTCGTGCAGAATTTGAAAATAGGCTGTATTATTGTTGACAATACAAATGAATCCAGTTTGAACATTTACTCAATTGACATTTTTAACAAATTTGTAGTTCAACAAAAACGTCATTAAATTTTCTATTTAAGACAAATTTACACAATTATTGCTATACCCTGTATAACTATTATTTATACCATTGGATAGCATTTTCTATGTCTGTTCAACGACGAATCATAAATAGAGGTTTGCAATTTAAGCTTTTCTGGTTGAGGTGGGTGGGGCCTAGGGGATGGGGGTGAGTTGTCTTTCATGTCATTTTAGTTCCCCCTTACTATTCTAGAAACGAAGTCAAGCATTTTTCGATATTAGCTTTTGTTCAAGAGATATAGCTCACCGTAAGTTTTAAAATTGACACACTGTATAATCATAGCGCGTTTATAAAGTTTGAAAACGATAGAAAACGATTAGAAGTTGATAATTTCAAAAATAAAGTTTAGACAGTTCTATTTTGTATTTCAGTGTTTTTTTAATAATTAAATTTTTATCTTACCTTATAAGATATTACGTCTTCAATATATTTTTTAATAGAAATTATGCATTTTTATAGCAAAAATAAAACTCATGAAACAATTGAATGTGCAGCATACTGAGTCTAAGCGCTATCAGGAAAAAGAACGAATAGAAATTTTTGATGACCTTGAGTTATGGAGACTGTTAAAGAAGTATGGATGAAGTTTATCACATCTTTATTGAAAAATATCCTTATCAACTACCAAATCGAAGTTAAACAAAATAGAATAAATTTAAACATATTTCAATATTAGAAATAAGCCTAAGAGGGTGGACTTACTGTGGCCCATGATACTCATAGTTCAGTGTACCACGGTAAAAATATGGTATAAGCTCGGATTTCCTTCAAGACATTGATTTTGATACAATTTTGGAATCAATTTCCATTTACTCTTAGCTTCAAAATCTACCCTATTCTGAAGTACGTTTTTACCTTGGGGGTGAAATCCACCCTAACTGTAAAATAACAAAATAAAGAGACTCAAGCTGGAATAGTTCGGTCACATTATAAGGCACCCTGAAAAAAAAGTCACGAAGCGAATATGGTAGCCAACATGATATCCAATGATCGATAACGGTCATGGAATTAGAAGAAGAAGAAATGTCAATGCATACATAAAGTTGCATAAGAATATACCACGGCAAACAAAAAAAAAACAAAAGAAGCAAGTCTGGTGAAGAAATGTGAAAATTGAAACACTAGAACGCAAACATGATCATTGATGATTTCCATATGCATAAAAAGACTAAAAAGGTATAGAACACCAGAGAACAACGCAATACAGGCATAGTTGTAGACATCGAAGGCCAGATTTTCAGTACAACTGAAGATAAATTAAGATGTAAAGAATACATGCAAGAATTATTCGAGGATACAGCAAAAAGACCGACTGAAATAGGCAATTCCTACGGCCCAGAAATAACAAACGGAGAAGTCATTACGTTATTTACCAAACGACTGGCTATTATCAATATTCATTTTACTTCCTAAAAAAGCCAACGTTAGAAAATGTAAAAACAGAGATTAATTAGTTTGATGAGCCATGTACTTAAAATAATCCTTACTATGATTCACTCGCGCCTGCAAAGCAAATTAGAAGAACACCTAGAAGTAAAGATCAATTTGTCAGAGTCAGAGCAGGACTCGGAACGAGGGAAGCACTTATCTTAAGCACTTTAATAAGATTAATCTCAAACTTATACCTCCAACAAAAAGTCACAGTGCGATTCTAAAATAAACTGATCCCAGATCTTCACAGCCGGAAAAGGAGTTCGACAGGGTTGTATACTGTCACTAGGATTATTTAAAATATACTCTGAAAACATCTTTAGAGAAGTCTTGGATGAATCAGAAGATAATATTGCAGTAAATGGCCAACTTATAAACAATATTAAATATGCAGACAATATCGTATTGCTGGAAGATAGTGCACACGGGCTCCAAAGAATAATGGATAATGTTATAGAAATATGTTACAAATACGGCCTGGAAGTAAA
Organism: Diabrotica balteata; assembly: GCA_918026665.1. Classification (NCBI taxonomy): domain Eukaryota; kingdom Metazoa; phylum Arthropoda; class Insecta; order Coleoptera; family Chrysomelidae; genus Diabrotica; species Diabrotica balteata. The sequence goes on along the minus strand of OU898283.1, from coordinate 75,580,041 downwards.
TTAAGTAGACCAAAATAGAAAGGTAGAAAGGGTGAAAACATATGGTTTTTGGACTGCAATATTAAGGATACTTGGGATCATAGTTATGAAAAACTGGAGTCTTACACAAGATGTTATACAAAGGTTAAAGGTATTTAAAATGTGGAGCTACCGACATATGTTAATGGTTTCATATGTACACCACACAACTAACATAATTATTCTCTAGAAGCTAAGAAAATACAAAGAAATTATAATTCAGAATATTACAGAACACTGTAAAGAACAGAAAATTGGCTTAGGTTAGGTTAGGTTAGGCCATATTATGCGTAAGAATAAATCCCGACTAATACAGTTGTTTCTACAAGGCAAGATTAAGGGCAAGAGAGGCACTGGTCGTAGACGTATATCCTGACTGGTCAGTCTTAGGAAACGGACTGGTCTTACGTCAACTTATCCATTTCGAGCTGTTCTTAATAGAACAAGATGAGTCAATGTGGTCGCCAACATCATAAGAAGATAAGTAAGAAGGTAATAGTAACACTTCCAGAAATTAAACATCATAATATAAAATTATGTCTTTATTAGAATGGACAAAACCATATTGTGGTTTAGCTGTTTGTGACATTTTCTTAACAAAAATATTCCCAACTGCAGCATCGGCGGCAGAAGGACGCAATCAAACTGACTAGCCTGCTAGATCCACGATCTAACTGTAATGGATCTTTAATTTGGGACTACTTAAAAGGAAGGTATGTATAAGTAAACCAATTTACTGGTTTTGATGAGAATTTACATTGAATTTTTAGAAAAACTGAAGGAATTACATAATCGTAATCTAATAACTTCTTAAAGAACGCAAAGAACAATACATAAACCAGCTAAAAAGAAGTGACATATCACAGCTAAAGGGTTTGTAACTAGACGAATTAAACGATAAAAAAACAACAGAACTACTAGAAGCAGGCCTGAAGATTGCTAATAAACAAAAGCGAAAACAACAAAAAATTAGCGCTAAATCACAAGATATGCTAAAAAAAAAAACGACGACAACTCCTGAATGATAACAAAAGAAATACAGTGGGGTTTACCGAACTGAACAAAACCATAAGAAAACAGATAAAGGAAGATTTAAAGAAATACCAAGAAGATCGCATTAAGAAAATCATAGAGAAGAACAAAAGTTTAAAAACAATGACGAAAAATATAGGAAAAAGAAAACTAATCATTCTTAAAGCTGAGAACAATGAAGAAAGAGATCTAGGAGAAATAGTAAAAATCACAGAAAGATATTACACAGACCTATACAGTTCTAAAAATGACCCACCACTATCATCTAAACAGAATCTCTCGAGGAAAATACAAAATGTTGGCTCAGAGGTATTACCAGAAATAACTGAAGATGAAATCGAAAAATCCATAAACGACATGAAAAGAAATAAAGCGGCCGGTGAGGACAAAATACTGGCGGAACTGCTAAAAGAAGGAGGAGACACGATAAAAAAAATGCTAAAAATACTGTTCAACAAATATCTGTTTAAAGGTAAAATACCTAAACAATCGAGAAATGCCAACACAATCTTAATACATAAGAAAGGAGAACGAACAGACCTAAACAACTATCGTCCTATTTCCCTTTTGTCACAACTATATAAAACCTTCACAAGAATAATAAACAACCGACTAACCTATAAACTTGAAAACTACCAACCAGTGGAACAGGCCGGATTCAGGAAAGGATACAGCACAATCGACCATCTACATGCGCTTAAAATCTTAATTGAGAAAACCAATGAATACATCCTCCCGCTGTACTTAGCATTCGTAGATTATGAAAAGCATTGAACACTGGGCGGTTAAAGAAGCTCTGGTCAATAGTAGAATAGATTCAAGATACCGACAATTGATACATAATATTTACCAAAACGCAACCATGACCGTAATTCTGGACAACAAATTAATAACGGATAATATAAAAGTTAAACGAGGAGTCCGACCAGGCGATATAATTTCACCTAAACTGTTTACCTTGACTCTCGAAGACATAATAAAATCAACAGAGGAATATGTATTAACGGAAAATACCTAAATCACCTTAGATATGCGGATGATATACTCCTGATCTCCTCGGAACGACAAGAACTGGAATTAATGCTGAATTAACTTCATGAAAAATCACTGCAAAAAGGCCTTAAAATTAACTTCAACAAAACAAAAGTAATGACAAACACGGAAGACCAAGAGGCAATAAAAATACAAACAGAAAAAATAGAACAGGTAAATGAGTATATCTATCTAGGACAAGCAATCAAAGCTAACAGAGAAAATCAAACAGCCGAAATATCGAGACAAGTAAGAATGGGATGGGCAGCGTTCGGCAAACTTTCTTACGTTCTAAAAAATCAAACGAAGCAAAACTTACGAAGCAAGTTATATAACTCCTGTATAATACCGGTGTTCACCTACGGAGCACAGACATGGACATTTACACAGGCCATTTTGGATAGGATAAGGAAGGCATAAAGAGCGATGGAGAGACAAATGTTGGGTATATCACTTAAAGATAGAAAACGTAACCAGTAGATCAGAACCAGAACACAGACAGTAGACGCGATAGAACAAGCACCAAAACTGAAATGGAAATGGGCTGGACACAATGAACGTCTCCAAGACGGACGATGGAACAATGCCATCGGAAAGTGGCGTCCATACAATGCAAAGATATCAAGAGGCAGACCACAGATGAGGTGGAAAGATGACATCAGGAAACAAGGAGGTGTCACATGACAGAGAACAGCTCAAGATAGGGAAAGATAAAGAGAACTGGGGGAGACCTATATCCAACAATGGAAGGATAGAGAATAGGTTCAAAAAAAAATCTAATACTTCATCGAATAGCTTGAATATTCTCAATAACTTAAAAAGCCAATTTTTAGCATTTTTATTAAAATGTTATTGGTTAAAAAAATAATAGCACTGTTTTCTTTTATACTTGAGGTACTGTAAATTGAAGTGATTTTTTTTTATTTTATTAAATTTACATATTATGATATACCTTACAGTTAAATAAGAAAATGCTTTTAATTTTTGGCATAAAAATGAATTCTTTAAATTTAAGAGAATATCGATGACGTCATACATTATTAGGTAGTGAGTGTTATTAAAACCTGCAATACAAAATCGATCTATCAAAGCGATACTTCTGAAAATAATATACTTACAAAATTTGTAAGCTCAATTTGTAATTTTTTCAAATCTGTTTTTTTGTTATGAGATCGTACTACTTTTCATACCGACGTATTGGTAATGGAGTGGGTAGAACAAATACCTCTGAGAATCTTGGGAAAGTCACAATAAAACTGCTCAAAGCAACAACTTATAATAAATAAATTCAAGTATATTAAAAATGTGTGTACATTATCTTTTTTTCATGTGAGGAGAAAAATATTTAGTCAGTTACAGTTTAATTATCAAAAATTCAAGAAACATGAATTTATGAACAAAACATACACTAGTAGAACAATTAGTAAAAATATAGACCCATTGATAAAACAAAAAAAACTACAATAAAAATAATACTCGTAGTCGGACCAATAATATACTAGAATAAAATATATATTTGAAAAAAAGAAGACCTATAGAGAAAATATGTAAAATAGGAATAACCGTCTTAGTAGATAATAAAAACTTGATGTTTTGGTGTTCAGATTAAGTCTGTCACATATAAGCCAAACAGGTTTCGACCCGCCAAAAGAAGTTATGCCAAATAAAGCAGTTGCAGTTTAAATTTTCTATCAGTATCTTACCCATGCCTCGACATTGACAGAATTACGGCAACGCTATTAGCAACGGAACAGGGATTTTTCTTTTGGGACTAGAAACGTTAGAAATTTAAATAGACCAGGAGTATTAAGCACCTTGCTCAGTGAGTTAAACAGATACAATATTGGTTTGGCAGCAATTCGAAAAGCAACATAGCTAGGGAAAGGGATCCGGAACACAAATGACACATAATATTTTCAAGTGGTTTCGATACAAGAAATAAGGAATTTGGGGTGGCATTAATAATAGATAATGAACTGAAACACGTCATAACAGATTTTCAAGCAGTTAATGAACGAATTTTTAGGATTCAAATAAAGACTCGCTTCTTTAACTTATTCGTAATAAACGTTTACTGGACACGAAAATTATCTTTAGAGAAGAAAATTGATCAAAAAACAAAGATCAATATGTACAGGATTATAAACGGCGAAACCCCCAGCAATATTAAAGAAATTAAAGAAACTTGGAAAACATGTTTTGATAAACTGTTGACCAAAATCTTTCACAATCATGATGTAGAACACAGAGTACATGACCTATTGGAAGAAGCAGAAAATATACAGAATATGATAACAAAACCGCCAACGACAGAAGAGGTTAAACGTGCAATCAAACTGCAGAAAAATGACCAAGACCCTTAGGTATAGTGGAATAATCGCAGAATTGTTTAAGATGGAAGGAAGAGCATTAGCGAAAAGGATATATGAGGTCATACCCTAAAAATGGAGACAAAAGGAAATGTCAAAAAAGTGGAATAAGAGTATTATATTTAGTCGGTTTCAACATAATAGCGCTATAGTTGTAATTACTATTTAAATGGGAATAAGCTACAATTAAAGGTTAAAGTAAGTTTATTGACGTTTCAATTTCCACTTCGGAAATCGTTCTCAAAATACAAACATTAGTAAATTAAACAAATCTTGTTTTTTTTGTTACTTGGTGAAAAATTCTTCTAATAATTTAATTTTATTTGACATTTATATTTACGTTCATTTATATTGACAATTCTGACATACATTATACATTTTAAAGTAGATGACTTTAAAATTATATTGCCAATATTGTTGAGTTGCGTTCCTGGGACGACTTTACTTGTAAGATAGTTCATTTGCTTACATGAAATCAACTTTGACTTGAGAATATCAGTCAGAAATAATCATAGCATAGAATTCGTCTTAAAAAAAAACACATGCCATGATGACAGCAAACTTTTCCTGTTAGTGATTCCATAGTAAATTATGAGGAAAAAACCAGGAAAAATACCACATAATACTATCCCGACATGGTAAGTATTTGGTCGGACATTTAGTTGACTTTCAATAAACATCAAATTCTGATTTTATATGTTTGTCATTTAAAAAATATAAATGATGTATCCTCTATATGTTACTGACTTACTAATACTGGTATTTTCCTTTTAATAACTTCCTATTTTCCTTAAAAAGGAAAATACCAGTATTAGTAAGTCAGTAACATGTAGAGGATACATCATTTATGTTTTTTAAATAACAAACATATAAAATCAGAATTTGGTGTTAATTGAAAGTAAACTAAAATGCACGACCAAATATTTACCATGTCGGGATAGAACTATGAGGTTTTTTCCTGGTGTTTCCCTCATAATTTACTATGCAATCACTAACAGAAGAATTTTACTGTTATCATATCATGTGTTTGTCTTTTAAAAGACGAATTAGAATTTTACATGCTATGATTTTTTCTGACGGATATTCTCAAGTTAAAGTTGATTTCATGTAATCGAATGAACTATTTTACAAGTCGTCCCAGGAACGCAACTCAACAATATTGGCAACATCATTTTAAAGTCACCTACTTTAAAATGTAGAATGTATTTCTGAATTGTCAATATAAATGAGTCGGATAAAATTAAATTATTAAAGAAATTTTCACCAAGTAACAAAAAATCAAAATTTGATTAATTTACTAATGTTTGTATTTTGAGAACGACTTTCGAAGTGGAAATTGAATCGTCAATAAACTTACTTTAACCTTTAATTGTGGCTTATTCCCATTTAAATAGTAATTACTTTAAAGTGCCACAAGAAAATAGCTTTAGAACAATTCTATAGTTGCTGCACTCAGTTAGAACCCCCTTCTTAAAATGGGTGTGATATGTCCCTTTTTCTATTCTACAGGCATGTTTTCGTCCTTCCAAATATTGACCATTCATTTGTATATCAGTTTTAGCAGCTCCTCTCGTGAGTTTATGTTATCTTGCCTAGGAATTTTATTTAGTTTTAGTTGCTTTACGACATCTATCAATTCTAGATAGGTAGGTACGTCTTCCCCAGCATTTCTATTGTCTGTAATTTCCTTCATCTTCTACATATGTGTCTTAGCTGGTTTTGTATAGATCCGTAAAATATTTTCCCAATCTTTTTTGTTTATTTTTATACTTATTTTTTGGTACATACAATATTGTTGTTTTATATATTCAAACAGTCTCTTGTACTTATTTTTGTTTTTGAACGTTGTGTTTGTTCAGATCAATGTCTCTTTCTTTTTCTATAGAGTTATATGGCTTCTTAATTTTCTGTTCGGTATTATTTTGAGTAGATTCTGCCTTCCACTTTTTAGCCAATTATTTTTCGCGAGGTTTTTAATTTGACTTTGTTTGTGACATTGCTCATTAAATCATGCTTTCGATTTTTATTTTCTTTCTTGGGGTCCTATTATTTATTCGGCAGTTTGTATTATGATGTTTTATGTTGTGCTATATTTTTCTTACATCCTGATTGTGATTGTTGCATCTTCTTAGTTTCTGTCCTAATTCTTCTGGATATTCTTGTTTTGTTTCTAGTGTTTTTAACTTGGCTGCTCTATAAGGTCTCACATTTTGTACTATTTGTGTCCACTTTTTTAAAATTACCACATGGTCTATTTGATTGCCATTCGTTCTTCCCGGTATTATCCACGTTATCTTGTGTTCTGTTTTTAGCAGATGTTTTGTATGGACTGTATACGTGCTTGTTGCAGATGTTAGATTGCAGATTTTGCCTTCATTATCATTTGTGACTTCATCGTCTTTTCATCTTCTTTCTTTGCCCGCGACATTTCGTTTATAATCTTTCCTTTCCGCTTTTGCATTATAGTCGCCCATTATTATTAATATATCATTTCTGGGGATATTTAATCCCTATTAAAATTTATTCTATTAACGTGAAGTTTGACATCAACACAGTAAACAAATGCCTAACCTCTGGAATGAAGAAGAAGAAGAAAGGAATTTACATATTTGGGATCAATTATGCGAAATAAATGTGGATCCAACAAGGATATATAGACGAAAATAAAAAAGGAACAACAAGCTTTCAACAATTAACAAAATTTGACAAACAAGTGACATTAGAAACAATAAAAAATAAACATTTTTAATAGCTAAAATTAAGTTAAAACTATACGGAGCAGAAACTTCGAAGTATGATAAAATTACAACCAGAAAACTACCCTAAGATATTTAAGATTTTATAAATAGATATTTAAGAAATACGCTAGAGATATATAACCCGACAAGCGAGAGCTGGCGGGTTGCGCGTAGAACAAATTGAAAAGTGGAAGGGATTGCTCATTTCTATTGCAGTCGGCTAGAAGTTCACATCGTGTATAACCGTTTAAGTACCTATACTATATACCTATAATCGCGATTAAGTACCTCTCCTATCTCTTTTAGAATAATTCCTTTTCTATTTTCGGGCAGCTCACCCGCCAGCTCTCGCTTGTCGGACTATACTATCCTAACAATAATCAATAGAAAATTGTGGGAAAGAGCACAACAAAATATATTGTCTCCGCTACAACAAAAGAGAAAACATGGTAATTACAAGAACTCGAATATCTACCGGAGAGCCAGGATGGCCAGTCATCCATCTTACACTGCTGGCCTAGAAACTCAGAGGTGCCTAATATTCTACAAAAGTGAAGAAGAAGAAAGAAAAAGAGAGAGAGCAAATCTACAATTAAGGCTAGACTAAAAGGAACAAGATAGATAAATATTATTGGAAAGCTGCTGTATTGTAGTATGTAGTATGTAGCATGTAATGTTTATAATGAATATAAATAAAAATTTCTAAGTCGATTTTTCTAATAAGTCGATACAATTTAACAATTATAACCAATTCCGTATACATTAATAATTACAAATTAATGATGGTTGAAATGATTGTCAAAAAGTGAATATTTCATTTCTTATTCTTGAAAAAGTGACTAATATTCCATGTCCTGTTCTGGAGAAAAAGCACTCCCGAAAGTAATATTTCTAAAATTAACACAATCGTCACTCAAGATCAAGATATGTCAAATATGTAATAGCTTCAGTTAGAGAATCATTTTAGGCGCATCCTCCAATTTTGCTAGTGTTCGTTTTTGAGATTTACGAGATTTAATTAAACAAAAATAATATAATGCGTATATATTTCAATTGATTTATTATTTACTTGCCAATCCCACAATAAGCAAATTTTTGAAAAACAATTATCTCTCTCTCTCTCTAAATTTTGAATATCGCTTCATTAGGTATATTCTGATAAGGTTTCCCTCTGTGACTTTTTTTTGTTCTAAAGAGTTTTTTTTCTAGCTTTCCCGAAACATGTCGATTTTACGACATATCTAAAATTTTTAGATACTGCTATACTTTTTAATTTAACAGCTTAGAAATTATAAGAAAACCACGAAAAAAAAAATTGTCTGACGATGAATAGGTGACATTCAACTCGTGTGCCGTCTCAAACATGTCGGAAAAATGACTATAACGAAATTTATAGATAACCATCTAATTTTGTCAGGATACTTTCATTAACAGCTGCAAAAACAACTTTTCATATTGTCTGACGGAAATTGTTTTTCCATTTTCCTGTCTGACGAGTGAAAGTGGTTGATTTTATGATCAAAAAATTTATTAATGACCATCAGACATTGAAAAGATATATGCAGACAATCAGAATTTATTACGTGGTAAGTGTCTGACAACAAATTTATTGAGGTATAACTAGAAGCTGGGGAGAAAAATAATTTTAAAGCGATAATAGACCTTTTGTCGTTTGTAATAATTTTAATATTATAGTTTGAAGCTTTTGTTTGTTTTATTTGTTTCACGAAATATAAATAAAAATACGTTAAAATGGAATATAATACATATCAACTATTGTATTAAAAAGAATAATGAAAGTCTAAAAAATTTTAAAAATCAAGAAAAAAATTCAATCATCTTTTTTATGATATTATAAATAAAATCGACTGTATTTAAGAATATAAACAAATATATATTAACTATTGCATTAAAAAATATTAATTGAATAATTTTTAAAACATTGTACATTTTCAAAATAGGAAAAAAAAAAAGTTACAAAATATATTAAATTTATAAATTGTCGTCGCTCTCATCACTATTGTCATCATCGCTACTGTTAAGGGTGAAAGGTATCTTCCTCATCGCTGTCAGTTGCATCAGAATGATTTTCAGCATCTGCAAATTAAATATCGCTTACATAGTAAAATATGATTTTTTCAAGAGTTACAATGGAAAAAAATTTCAAATAATTAAAAGTCACAGTCTTAATAGAGAAAAGAAATGTGAAAGACAAATATCGCAAAAAGACTTAAAACAAATTATAAAAAAACTAGTACAATTTGAATATTATACTACAATTTTAGAAAACATTTTTCATTCTTAAAATTGTCACTTCTAATTAAAACTTTTTAACCTAATTAAACTGTTCCTTCAATATCTGAAAATATTTCTTCAAATGAAGGACTTTGATATCCGTGAAACCAGTAATAATTGGACGTAGTTAAGCAGAAAACGTCCAACCCACAAATTGTTAAAAATGAGTTCTTTACACCAGCGAGCATATAATTTCTTGCTTTATAATATGCAGAAACCGTCCAAGTGAAAACATTACATACTCTTTTAATAATCGTCAAAGTTCTAACCCACAAACTAGGTTAACTGAGATTTTCATTGATAATAAAAAATCCAAGTGGGTTGAATTTTTTCTAAAAAATGTATGTCGATCTAAGTAATCGTGTTAAAAGAGTGGTTAAAACAGGCTAAGTGGGTTGGATCACTTTAACGCTCCATGCGATAACAAAACTACTGTGCATTTTTTTGTGTTAAAAACATCCAAGTGAATTGGATGTTTTCTACTTATAAATTTCGGTATACTTGTTAAAAATAAGAGTATAATCAGAAATCGTCCAAACCACTTGGTATCATTTTACGTTTACTATTTCATTAATATGTTAAAAGTAGTTTGAATCTTCAATTTCGGTCGATAATAAAATTTTATTACGGGAATGTGCCCTATTAATGTTTAAAACGTGCCTTGTGCGTATAAACCCTGGAACTTGGTCGATAAAAATTAATTTATTATAGGTACTCATCTTAAGCATAGTAATCACTTTCCTTTAGTTTTAAGTAAATGTGCCTATGTATTGATAAACATTTCTTTTTATTCAGTTGTGTCTGATTTTTCTGACTGTTCGGGTTTAAAAATACTTATTTAATAATAATTATGTCGAAAAGAAGCAAATACATGTGTGAGCTAGCAAAACTTATGGAAAACCAAACAAATAGTGTAATGTCTAGCGTGGAATTTGATTCAAATATTACCAATGTTGAGGTAAGTCGGAAATTTTTTATTAAAAAATAACTATATGTTGTTTACTGATTATTTTTTCGTGGTTTTCGGCCAGATTGAAGAAATAACACAAAACTCTCTTTTTTTTTACGACGTTTCAATTTATTTTGTTACTAAATCTTAAAAAAAAAATAAAGAAAATAGAAGAAAATAGAGTTTTGTGGTATTTCTTTAATCTGGCCGAAAATCACGAAAAAATAATCAGTTTATAAGACACGGCTTCTAAAAGTTTATGTTGTTTACTAAATTTTTAAAATAAATGCATTTTATACATCATTACATAATTTAAATATATTGTAGAATATGGATGATACCAATGTGACAGAATTCTACCGTCACAGCGAACCATCGTCATCCAATAGTCGTATTCGTGAAATGGTTTTAAACGAGAAAACTGGATGTTTTGAATCAGCTTCTACCATAGATTCTGTTGATGATTATGATGTAAGTATTAAATCTTTGTACCTATACTGTTTAGTAAAATGCTTTATAATGCTATTCGCTATATTATTTCTATTTAATGAAAACTAAACTTTGATGTACCTATTGTTACAATCTAAAAGAAAAAATACAACTTCCTTAGGTACACACAATTTTGTAAACACATATGTATTAATCTTATTATACCAATGTTAAATTGATACCTATTATTATGATCATCAATTATTATTGATTAAAGTAATTATACAATAATGTAAAGCATATGAAAATTATTTTTCGATGAGTACCTATAGTAAACTTTATGAAAAAGATTAATTTGAATGAATTGAATTTGTTTTATTTTTTGGTACCTGGTAATTGATTAAAAGTTAACTTCTTTAATTAAAATAGACGCTTTCTATAATTTTTTGAAATTTTTATTTAAAATATTATCTAATAATACCTACCTTTTTATTCTTACAGAATATGTCAATAAGTGATGTCTTTAGTAGCGGTTCCTCTGATATGTTTATACCATCGTCACATGAAGAGAGTTCCGATAACAATGAAAGTTGTGATGATAATCCATTTTTAGCCAGTACATCAGGTCGTCCAAAGAAGGGTAGAAAAAAGAAATTTGCAATGACGCGAGCAACATCAAAGATTAATAGGAACAAAAATGAATCTTACATTGACTACAAAGGAAAATTGAAAGCTGCTAAAGAATTTCAATATGACTACAATTGTAACTGCCCGATGAAATGTTCTGAGTTGATTTCTACAGAGTCACGAAAACAAGAATTTGATCGTTTTTGGAGTCTTGGGTCTTATAATGCCCAAACTATCTTTATTGCCAATAATATCCACGAAATGCCGAAAAAAAGAATGTATGGAAGAAACACTGAAAGACGTCTGTATTCCAGACAATATTCCTTACTTATAGGCAAATGTTTATCAATAGTCTTAGAATAACTCCGTCAAGAGTAACAACAGCTCTGAGAAAGGTAAACAATCGTGCTCCAATTCTTGATCAAAGAGGTAGAAAACAAGGTGGTTTAAACAAAGTCCCTGAAAATAAAATTCAGGAAATAATCAACCAGATCAATAAACTGCCTAAGTACATATCGCACTACTGTCGTGAAAACACGTCTGCATTATTTTTACCGGCACATCTCTCATTATTAAAGATTTATGATCTATACAAATCTGAAGTTCAAAACCCTGTGAAATTTGGTATTTATAAGAGGATTTTTTACGAAAAATTTAATTTGAGATTTAATGTTCCCAAGAAGGACACATGCCAGGTATGTGATTCATTTAAAATAAAACTACAAAATGAAACGGATGATCATAAAAAGCAACTTTTACAAATTGAACTCGACACTCATCAGGATTTGGCCCAAAAATCACGAGAAACATTAAAGGCAGATTTAAAACGAGCTAAAGATGAGGATAATGTAGAGTGTTTAACATACGATCTTCAAAAAACTCTACCTTTACCCAAAATTCCAACCAATGTAATATATTATAAGAGGCAAGTTTGCTTGTATAATCTCGGTGTATTTTCAGGCAAACGTAATAAGAGTTATTCCTATGTATGGCTTGAAGGAACTGCTGGAAGAGGAGCTCAGGAGGTTGGTTCCTGTATTGTAAAATATTTAGAAAACATAGAAAGTACTGTTGAACATCTTATATTGTGGTCTGATTCTTGTGGAGGCCAGAACCGTAATATTAAAATAACACTCCTCATGGCCAGTCTTCTTCAAACCAGCCATAATATAAAAACTATAACATTTAAATTCCTGATTTCCGGCCATAGTTTTCTACCAAATGATAAAGATTTTGGGGATATAGAATGTCAACTCAAACGTCAAGAACGAATATATACACCTTTAGACTATATAAATATAATAAATTCATGTCGTAAAAAGTCTCCAATAACAGCTGCACAAATGAAAAAGGAATGGTTTTTGAGTACCCACCAGCTCGAGAAGGCCACAATAAACAGAAAAGTTGGCACCAATAAAGAAAAAATAAATTGGTTGGAGACAAAACAAATTATATTAACAAAAGAAAATCCTTACCACATCTTTATGAAACCTAGTTATTTTGGCGATGAAAGTGTATGTTTGGATATTGAGCGACGAGGACGATTAAATACAGAGAGCTTTTCGGCGCTGCTTATGCAACTCTGGCCCAATGGTAAACCCCTGTCAGAGGATAAAATTAACGATATTAAAAGCTATTTACATCTAATTCCTTCAGACGCTAAACCGTTTTATGAAAATTTTACAAGTGCTAATGTAGTCGAAGACGTTGATGGATTTAATGTTCCAGTTCTAGATTTTGAGGTAGATACCCACAATAATTAAAACTTTTTTTAAATTTACATTTACATAAGAAAATCATTGTAATTTTGTTTCTTTGGATCATTAAAATTTTTATAAAAATATGACATTATTTATTTATCTGAAAGATTCCAACCCACATAAGTATGTTTTATCGAAATTTTTTTCGGATTTTTGTTTTTTGTTAAAAACGTCCAACCTAAAATTTTCAAAATAACTTCATTGAAACTTACATTTAAAAGAAATTACAAACGAGGTGCCTACGAGATGAATATCATTATCTTAAAATCATTGCCAGGCGAATAAATTATGCATAGTTTAGCTAGGGCACACTAAAATCTTTTAAACTCAATTTCCCAACAATCACTTTTTTTGGGTTGGACGTTTTCTGCTTAACTACGTCCAATTATAGTTGTTCAAAGTCCAACCACTATCATTTGGTTCCATTGAATATGGTTGCCTCAAATGCGCGTTACACTACATTTGAAACATAGATCGTTTTTTTAATTAATTGAAACAGTTTGTAGGCGACATGCTTGAAGCATCAAGATGTTTTATTTTTTTCGTATGCAAATTCGGTGGCATGCTTGAAGCATCTAAACGTTTTAATTTTTTTTTGTATGCAAGTTTCGTGGCATGCTTGAAGCATCATGACGTTTTCTTTTTTGCATAAAAAAAGAAAACGTATTGATACTTCAAGCATTAACTTTTTTTAAACTTTTTTTTACAATATTTGTCTCTTGTTTCTCTTGTTTATTAAGACTGTGATTTTCAATTATTTGAAATTTTTGTTCCTATTGTAACTCTTGTTAAAACCATCTGTTCAACTAAACGATATTTAATTTGCAGATGCTGAAATGATGTTGCAGGCAACTGACAGCGATGAGGAAGATACCTTTAATAGTAGCTATGGCGACAATTAATAAATTTAATTAAGGTTATAATTTTTTCTATTTTGAAAATGTACAAAATTTGTCACAATAACTAATTAATAGTTTTGATTGCAATATTTGATATTTATTTATTCATATCCTCATATACAGTCCATTTTATTTATAATATCAAGAAAAAGATGAACGTAGTTTTTTTTTCAAAATTTTTAGAATTTTTTTATAAATTAATTATTCTTTTTAATACAAGACGTAAAATTTATTTGAATTATTTTCCATTATAATGTATTTTTTTATTTTTATTTATAATTTAAAAAAAAAAAACAAATAAAACAAACAATATCTGCAAGTTATAATATTATAATTATTACAAACGAAAATGTAGGTCTGTTACCGATTTAAAGTTATTTTTACTCGTCATAGTAACGAACGAAGGAAGCAATAACCTACCAATATTTAGGAGTAGAATTAGAAGACAACGGAAGACAGGAAACAGAAAATAGTATTATGATTCAAAAAAACATGAATCCACATTATGCAATGAATAATAAATTCATAAATAAGACTGAAATTACAAGGAAAACGAAAATTAATGTGTTCAAGTTCATATATAGGCCTGTATTAACCTTTGGTTAATACTAAATCGTGGGTACTACCGGAGCGACAAAAGGTAAAATAGAGGCGACGGGTTCGGAGAGTTATCAAAAGAAATATGCTACGGAGTACTCAAATAAGAAAATATTTGCAAATAAATTCAACACTAGAATATATAGAATGAAGGAAACTCATTTGGTGGGGTCATTTTCAGAGAATGGAGAATACAAATCCGGTGAAAGTAATTTAGCGGGCAAAAACCCAAAAAAGAAAGCAGAAAAGTAGACCACGACAAACACGGGGTAAAACCCTAGAAAATATCACAAAAACGGGGAAAACATGGACCGAAGCAAAAAAGCTGGCCAGAAATAAGTGCAAATGTGTCAAATGTGTACATAATGTAAATATACAGTAGAATACAGTTAAGTTTACAAATAAGATTAAATTTTATGTTGATGATGACTTAAAAAAAAGCATTTAAGCTCAATTTACCTAGGCAAAATGTTGCTAGTTTTCGTTCTACAGAAACACACAAGAAAGTATCCAAGACTTTCCCACCCCTAAGAATATCGACCAGTTATATGAACATATAAAAAAACTGTTTACACGAGGCAGCATTTGAAACAATGAGATACTACATAAAACCCAAGGTAAGAAACCATAATGGTGGGATAACAAAATAGAGGAAGAAATAAAATGTAAAAGACAACTATACCAACAATATTTAAGCTCCAAATCATTACAAGACAAAATAAAATATAAAGAAAACAAGCAGAAATACGAAGGTAAATCTCTAAGAAGAAGAACGAGTTTTGGGAAAGAAACTGCCAACGAATAAATACTTATATAGGAGGAACCAGAAGCACAGAAAGCTGGAAACTGATAAAAAAATTGAGGAAAGAAAAGAATAAAGAAGTAATTCAGAGCATAAAACCTGTTGACTGGGAAGAGTATTTCAAAGAACTTTGGTAGAGAATAGAGTCGAATTTCAAGAACATAGAAATCAAAACCAAGATAGAATTTCAATAGTCGGCTCGCAAATAAGATTAACAACAGAGGAAATTAAAAATGTATGTAAACAGCTGAAGAGGAACAAAGCACCCGGACCAGGGGATATACAAGGAGAATTTTGTAAGTACGGAACGAACAAATTGTACAAATGTCTTTAACAATTATTTCTAGAATGCATGAACACAAGCGAAAGCCCTTGTCAGAGCGTAGTGACACCCTAAATATTATTAGTCTGCTGTCTCCATTGACTGCGATCTTGTGCCATATGGACGGCTTCATGTAGGGATTTTCCCACCAAACTCTTCATTTGGTCCACCCATCGTATTGGAGATCTTCCTCTTGGTCTTCGGCCTTCTACCTTACCTTCTACTACCAATAGTTCCATGGTGCCCGTTCTTCTAGCTATGTGGCCGAAGTAAGTTAGGTATGCTTGGTTTACTTTTTTTAGTAGCCTGTCTTTTATATGAAGCTCTTCCAGAATTGACAGGTTGGTTCTATGTTCTGTCCAGGACACGCGTAGAATTCTTCTATATTTAAACTATATGGCATGAAAATTAATTGAAGAGTATGATATATGGGTAATAAAAGTAAATAAAAAGAAAACCGAATACCTGTGCATTGGAGTGGAACAAAAAGATCTCATATTAGACGGTAACACCACGATACAGCACTGCTGTGACTACAAATATCTAGGTATCACTATTTCACAAGATAGAACATTAGACAAAGCCATAAAAGAGAGAAATACGTCAGGAAGAAAACACATCACAATGTTAAACAGCATTTTATGGGATCAATCCATCAGCAAAGAAACTAAAAAGAGGATATATGAGACTATAGTAAAAAGTATCACTTTATACAGCTGTGAGGTATGGCCACTGAAAGAAAGAACACTGCCAAAGCTGAAAGCGATGAAAATGGATTTTTGGAGAAGAGCCGCAGGAAGATCTAGAAATGAAAGGATTACCAACAAACGCATTAGAGAAATAATGGGAATCAAATGAACAATCACAGATGACCTAACAATAAAACAACTTATCTGGTTCGGACGCATACAAAGAATGGATGAACAACGAATACAAAAAGAAATATTAAAACAGCAACCAGAAGGAAAGAGAATACGAGGTAGACCGAGAAAAAGTTGAACCGAACGAATCAATAAAAAACTGAGAGAGAGGGCCATAGAAGAAGACCTATGGAACAACCGTACTAAGTGGCGATTGGAAATAGGAAAATGACGGAGAACGTTATAAAACGACAAGTAGTAGTAGTAGTGTTATTAATGCATGTTCTTATTTAATTTTTTGCAAAACAAGTATGATTTGAACTTAACGGCAACGTCAAGACGTAATTACGAATTTATTTATTATTAGTTGTCAAAGTGCAGTGCGAGTCATTATTTGTCAAAGTACTTAAATCACTTAAGATAAAGGTAAAATGCCACGTTATAGTGAATTTTCTAATGTAGAAATGCGAAATATGATCTGTTTGTATGCCCAGGAAAATTTTTGTTCTCGTAAAGCAGCTCAACGCTATTTCGAACTTTATCCCAATAAAAGGCAACCAAACCATAAAACTATTAGATTATTGTTCGACATATTAGGCGAAACAGGGTCATTTCATCCCAAAAACAGGAATGCTGGAAGACCGAGAGATATGGATGATGAAATTGCTGTGCGTGTTGCAGAAGGTCCAGAAACCAGTTCAAGGCTTATTTCTGCAGCCACCGATATAAGCAAATCTACGGTGTCAAGAATAATACGGACAGAAAATTTGTATCCGTATCGTTTTACTCCAATATAGAATCTTTTATCACAGAATTTTCCAGCAAGGTTTTAGTCAGCAGGATTTAGTCAGTTAATGATAGGGCGGCATTTAGACAATCCAATGTTTTATAATAAAATTTTATTTATCGATGAAGCCACATTTACTAGAAGAGGTGTGTTTAACTGGCGCAATTGCTATACCTATGCAACAGAAAATCCTCATAAATTTCAAGAACATAATTTTCAACATTAGTATTCCATAAATATCTGGTGTGGCATATTTGGGGATTGTATTGTAGGACCATTCGAATTACCAACTAGGCTTGACGGAGTAAGGTATCTAAATTTTTTGAGAGAAAATTCACTGTTAACTCTTTTAGAAGACATACCTCTGAAATTGAGATGTAACTCATGGCAAATGCATGGTGGTGCACCACCACATTATAGCCTAGAAGTTAGAAATTATCCGGATGCAATTTATCCTAAAAGGTGGATTGGTAGAGGTAGAGTATACCCATGGCCAGCACGCAGTCCCGAACTAAATCCTCTAGAATTTCACTTGTGGGGCTACCTAAAGTCACTTGTTTATATAAAAAAATAAATAACCGTCAAGAGTTATGGCAAAATATCGTAAAGGGAGTTAACGTAATTAGGGCCCAAAGAAACTCATTAATTAAAATAAAACAAAACTTACACAAAAAATTTAGATTAAGTAGTTTAGCTAATGTTTGAACATTTTGAATACTTATTGTAATTTGTTTTCATTTCGTTTTGAATTA
The DNA here is from genome assembly GCA_918026665.1 of Diabrotica balteata. Classification (NCBI taxonomy): domain Eukaryota; kingdom Metazoa; phylum Arthropoda; class Insecta; order Coleoptera; family Chrysomelidae; genus Diabrotica; species Diabrotica balteata. The sequence goes on along the minus strand of OU898283.1, from coordinate 75,561,773 downwards.
TTCACTTTATAAATTAATTTATATTACTTCATTATTTAATTTAATTTAATTTCTGATTTTTTTAAAATTTATTACTGTGTAAAAGGTTTATTGTGTCAATCATATGCATTTTGTTTGCAAAAATTATCTACTACTAATACATTTAATATTCGCTGGTATTTAAGACCTTTTAAGCCAAAGACTTAAGAAATATGGAAAAGGACGAAAATGAAGATGATGGCAGGATGATCAGAAAAACCTAAACCACACAGTGCACCAGAAACACCAACACCAAATTCTAAAACATTTTTTGAAGACATCTCACAATTTACCTTAGCTACGCCAAAGAATTCATCACAGAAACAAGAGTCTACCCAACAACAAAATCTGATAACTACACTGACTAAAAAACTGACAAAGAAAACTGATAAAAGTAAATCAGAAAAGAAGAGTTCGAAAAAGAAAAATGTTAGAGACCATAAAGGAGTACTAAGAGGAGTGGACAAGAATAAAAACGAAGATAGACACGAAGAAGGAAGAAACCCAAAAAGAGAAAGTTAATATTATTTTAGGCTACTTCAATGCAAAGGTAGGTAAATGAATAGATAGAAAGTGGTGGGCGAATATGGATTAGAAACACGTAATGAGAGAAGAAAGACACAAGTTCAGTTTTCCAAGGACAACGAACTCATTATCAAGAATACATGGTACAAACTACCAGTCAGAAGAATATACACCTGGAAAGCGCCTGGAGATAATGGTGAGAATATAGTAAGAAACCAGATTGACCACATCATTATTATAAGTGTCAACTAAAGATTACCCAGGGAAAGTGACCACAACTTGTATTAGCAAGCATGAAACTGAAACTAAAAAGAAAAAATAAAAACAGCCACCAAACACCTAAAATTAGTCTAAGATGACTAAAAGGCGATTATCTCTGCCAACAGATCAAAGAACAGATCAAAGAATAAATATACAAGGAAGACCAGAAAGTTGAAATAAGGACAACTTAACGCTTCAGAAATGTGAAGAAATACATTTGCCTACAAGCTAATAATGGATAACACAAAAAAAAACAACAATAAAAAAACTTAGTTACATAAAACAATAACCAAAAATCAAAAAAGCGAAGGAATTGTGACTATCAAAAAAATGTGCAGAAATGAAAAACTTAAAGAAACAGTTAGCATACAAAAAACAATATTGGAAATATACTGGACAAAAACAACAAAATAATAATTGAACACACAGAGAAAATAAATGCGTGAAAAAGAGCTGTTTGAAGACAACAAAAGAATGGAGACAAGAGAACCAAGAGGTATAAATGAACCTACAATTACCAAAGAAGAAATTGACAAAGGACTAGAACGTATAAAAAATGATAAGGCTATGGGAGCTGATGCAATATCTACAGAAATCTTAAGACTACGAACAGACAACCATATTGATATACTAATAGAATTATTCAATAAAATTTACTATACCCGGGAAATTTCGAAAGCATGGTTCATCCCAATCATCAGATTGATGAACCATGTTTTAAAAGTCTTTTTGCGAGTAAAATGTGAATTGGTCTACAAAAAACTAGACGATAGAATAAAAGGAAACCAACTGGAATTTAGTAAAGGCTTATAGAATCGTGTTGAGATGTCACTGTGATGTATTTATATGTCTAGTTGACTTAGAGACAGCCTCCGACAAAATACAACACAGAAGGCTAGCAAACATTTTATAGAACACAAAAATAAATGATCAGGATAAGAGAATCATTACAAATTTCACAGATATCAGAAAAATTAAAAGTCTGATATGCCTTTGTACACCCTTATGACAAATCAAAGAACGGAAAAGAAAAGTATTTTTGAAGTATGTAAACAATTGCTACAATAGAACAATGATATAAATTACCAAATTAAAGTTTTACAATATTTCACTTAAGTCAAGTTTTTAAAGTATCACTACTATTTTTTTTACCAAATGATATTTCTCCAAGTAGTAATACTTTAAAAACTTGACCAGCCCAATAACAACCCTCCATGTAACTTAATTATACATCCTGTTCCTAGTCTTCTACAACCGTTACTAAAAGATATAAATTTGTCTGAAACCAGAACTTTACCATTAACAATGATATTTACCCCACCAAATTTAACAAGCAAGATACTAGTATTAGTACATTAAGAATTCTCTTTCTAGAACTTATAAATAAATATAACATATTTCTTTACACTGACGCGTCAAAGACTGAAAGTGGTGTTGGATATTTTGTAACCAACGACTTATCGAACTCTCTTAAATTTCTCCTTAGTGTAGTATCCACACAGGTGAACTACTAGCTATCTCACATGCTTTCAAATATGCCCAACAATATCCAAATACACACATAGCCATATGCTCTGATTCACTTTCCTCTATACACTCTATTCATGCTATATCCACCAACCATCCTATCGTCCAAGATATTCATGGCACATATCAGCTTCTTATAAACAAAAATACAACTATTACTCTGATATAAGTACCTTTTCATATCGGTATTAGTGGTAATGAAAAAACTGGTTGCCTTACCAAAAAAAGCCACATAATTACCAAAAAAGCGACATAATTACCAAAAAAGCCACATCATCCACGGACGCCATTATTAATATACAAATTTGCAACGATCTCAAAGATAGACTGAGGAAGCTTAATCTATCCACCTGGCAGATTCACTGGAATAATGCGACTTCAGCGCTGCATGAAATTAAAATATCAGTGAACCTTTTTACCTATACCAGTTTATCTCGAAAAAATATGACAATCATACGGAGATTGCGTATAGGACATACCCGTCTAACTCATGGCTACCTGATGACATCATCTCCACAACCAAAATGTCAGCACTGCAATAAGACTCTCCGAATCAGGCATTAACTTATCGAATGCCCTTTTTATGCCAAAATACGCCAACAGCTCGATATTAGTACTAACTTCAAAGAGGTAGTAAACAGTACAGACCAAATCAACAAGGTTATCAAATTCCTCGAGAAAAGGTAAAACAACTCCCCAACAAAATATAAATGTTATGTTACAAGTTTTTATTATTTTCTCTTTATGTGAAATGTTAACTACTGTTATTTTGTAATTTATATGATATTCCCATGTAAATCATAACTCGTGCTAATGACTATAAATGTCACATGCACGTTAATTTAAATAAAAAAAACATTGTAAAATTTTTAATGTTATTTATAAGATGGCTTTGTAATTATTATTTCAATGAAGGCAAATCAATTAACGGAACACTAGTGAATAATCTCAAATATGCAGCCGATACAATACTCCTTGCGGACAGCAGAGAAGGCAAATTTTTATTGATCGCACTACGCAGTACTGCGATACCTATGAAATCGCTCTGAACATAAAAAAAACCAGAAATTGTAATTATTGTCAGTAAGAACAAGATTGAAAACGAAACAATCTATGTTAAAGAGAAAGTTCGAGAGAATACCTAGATACAATTGCAATGGGATAGCAATGGGACCGCAGTTTTGAAATAAAACGACGCCTTGAGATAGCCAGAAATGCTTTCAATAAAATGAAAGAATTATTGTGCAATGAAAAACTAGGACTAAAAATTAGAACTAAAGTATTGATTTTCTACGTATTCTCTGCCCTGTTATATGGAGTTGAAGCCTGGACAATTACGGACGCAACTGAAAAAAGACTTGCTAGCTTTGAAATGAAGAATGTTGAAAATATCGTGAACACAACACGTAACAAACAGAAACATTAAGAAAGAGAAAAAAAAATGAAATACTCAAAACTATAAAAGAAAGAAAAATGAGCCACTTTGGTCACATACTAAGAAATGAAAAATATGAGTTGATACGATTAGTTATACAGGGGAAAGTAAAAGGAAAAATAGGACGGGGAAGACGATGTAAGCCCTGGTTGAAAAAGTGGAGTAGAAAAACAACAATACAACTCTTTAAAATTGCTGCAGAACGAAAAGAAAAGAGCCGTGATGATCGCCAATATCCTCAAAGGCTGAGGTACACGAAGAAAAAGAATAGTATATTGTATTCACATTTCGAAATTGGAAGCTTTCTCTTCACTATATACAGCTAGGCTTCTTTCTAATTTATTTAAACATTTCTCATATACTTTTACCATAATCTTATTTTGTTCTATGAATCTGTTATGTATTTTTCATCTTTGGACTGTAGTCTGTGTTGTTTTTTGTATTTTATTTTTCCTAACAAATAAAACATATTATTACCCAAGGAAATGATGCGGAACAAACTTAAATACTACTCTCAAGAAAAATAAATGGATGAAGAACTTATAATAACTATAAAATTTTTGAAAGGCAGGTATGGAGCCTGTAGCATAGAAGGTAAAATCATGATAAATTATCATAGATGTCTATCACAAAAGTCTTAAAAACCTATTAATTAGACAAAAACACCGAAACGTAAACTTCTGCGAATCCGCTAATGTTGTGTACGTTGAATCCTTAATACATAAAAGGTGTTTCAAAAACTCTTCCAGAACCACAAAATCCTTCACCTCCATGAATAAATCTGTTGAAAATTGGAAGAGCATAACACTGCTTGACAAAAGAGGAAAAGTAACTAATAAATTCACAAAATAGTGACAATCAAATGATCAGCATTCACGTATATCACAAAGAAATACAACTATTTTCAATTTTTATTGGATTTAACCATAATTTCAGTTAACGTTAAACATTATATACATTCGAATTCTAAATTGAGTGAGCAAAATCTTACTATCCAATTAAAAATTAAAATCAATAAAGACTTAACGTAAAATTTCATTCTCACATATTTCTTTTTAGTGACTTCATATTTAAATGTTTTTCAAAGCTTATGATGATGACTCACACGATTTTGGAATGTTCGAGACAATATACGAATTAAGAAAATTGTTTAATCGAGATAGTTGGCAGATCCCTACATGGATTGCAATTTCTATCTATATTTCTATTATAAGCTAATCCTATGATGTATAAGATAATGTACGAATTTAAAAATATTGTTTCGTTGTTACTTTGATATACAGTTTCAAAGAGAATTCGTTCCCAAGCTATCTATAGTTTTCAAAACAGTTTAGCAATCTACAGAAAGTGATATCTAAGAAGAGTGTGGGGAAGTGCAGCAGACCAACTCTAACCGCCCGTCGTGCGGCACAACAAGCATAGCGACTGGTCACGGGGGGGCTGCGAGAGTGGCCGCCGCCTATGAAGGAACGGGGCGCTCGCCTTGGTGTGTGCGGACGTGCTGGTTGAGGATAGCCTTCTGCCGGAAGTGTTTCCCGCACTCCGGGCACTCATAGGGCTTCTCACCGGAATGGATACGTAGATGCTGGTTGAGTATCGCTCTCTGTCGGAACGTCCTTTCGCAGTATACGCAGGCATACGGTTTTTCATTGGCGTGAATCCTCAGGTGCTGTGTAAGATGACTCTGTTGTCGAAACCGTTTTCCGCATTCTGGACAGCCATAAGGTCTACTATCTGTGTGAATCCTCTCATGTTGTAGTAATGTTGACTTCTGTTTAAAGTCCTTCCCGCACGTAAGACATTTAAACAACCGTAACTCTCCATTTAAACCATTAGAAACTTTTTTTAGCCCTGCATGTTGATGTTGTATTACATCAGGTAATGAACCGGCTCGCAAGTCTTGCATATTTGATGCATATTGATCAAGTTGACCACTAGTGTCAGCTCCTAAACTCGTTAGCATAACTCCTGGCTGCTTCAGATATTGTAACGCTGAAAAACTTCCTGCACCCAACATGTGAGGTGGTACAGGAGGCGGAGCTGCCGGTGGTGGTGCTCTTGCATATTGTTGATACGCCTGTTGTTGCTGCTGCTGCTGAAGTTCCGTAGAAAAACATTGAGATGCGGGTCTTGGCTCCATATCCATTGTGGGTTGATCAGATGGAATGTCATCCTCCCTTGGTTCTGCTTGTGTTGCAGGATACGGAGAGGGAGCAGGTGACGGCAAACTTTGGTCCCGTGGTGGAACAGTATCTGCCTCAACACCCAACGGTACTGTGGGGCCAAGAGCCTGTTGTGGACTGCCAGCCCCCGATACTGCTGATTGTTGAACTGGAGGTGGGTAAGCATCTTGTGGTCCCCACTGACTTTGAGCCCTATCTATACCATCTTTATAAAGTACATATGGGGCAGCAGTATCTGAAATAAAAAAAATATTATTAATATGAGTAAACATATTTGAGTAATAATTATTTTTGTGTAAATTAAACACAAACAATACAATTTTTTAAATATATTTTATGCAAAAAGAAAAACATAGAGGATAACGGTATAAAAAATAGGCCCCATATATAGTCCATTAACTTGAGACTATAGCTCGAATGCTGAACTGAAGCCAACAGTTAGTAAACATTTCACAAAAATTATAGTTTATATTCACTTATTGAAGAGGAAAATTTAGACCTGTTTGCTCAAATCTTCAACAATATATTTAAGATAGTAAGGAGGTAAAATTCATATGATGATGATTATAGTGTGTTTGGCATAGAAACTTATCCATTTGCCACATATTTTTTAATGGTTTATGTTATGTTTAAGAATTGAAATTTGATTGTAACACATTTAATCTATATATCCGGATGCATAGAAGGGATTACGTACGAATTGATATATTGATTTCTAATTGAGTTACAGTAGGTGGATTATGTTTACTGTAAGTTACACATTACTTTTAACCAGGTTTTCATACAATTTAGGTAAAAGTACTTTGTTTTTAATATATACATACAGGAGGTGATTAATATCACACTGGGAAATATTATCGCATGAGCACTTTCCTGATTATATAATGTTTAAATTAGCCAAGTGAGCGAAAACAGCACCGTGACTAGTTTTTAATCTTGTGATAGTTGCTGTTGATCATTTGCATATGTTATAATGGAATATGTACTTATGATAATTCTGTTAATGGATGGTAACGTAGGATCAATCTTGTAATAATAATTATTTGATGTATTCGCTAATATTGTCAATCTGTCTTGCCAGTTAAAATTTATTTTTTGATTATAAAATCTGATAAGATCTGCTCTTGTATAAATATTAGAATGAGTAGAATTCTTAGCACGCTCGTCTACTATTTCATTCCCTTTTATCCAAGTGTGATTTTTGCCTAAATAAATGTTACATCTATGTTTCTCACTTTTATTTATTGTCACATATCAGCTCACATGTGTTATAACTTAGTATTATTAAGCCCGCTAAGAACTAACTTAGACTCTGAGATGATCACAGCATCTTGCAAAATTTTCATGCTCTAGTCAATCTGGAGCTTTTCTAATAGCTACTGTTTCTGCGGTGTAAATATAGTAATGCGAAGGAAGTTTTATTTTAAATTATTTGATATTGGAAGAAATGTACACTGCAGACCCTAACTTTCCATCGCTCAGTTTAGAGCCATATGTGTAAATAATAGTTTTATTAGTGTATTCATAGGTAATGGTTTGTTCCACACGCAAAAACTAGAAATGCCAAAAAATACAGTTATTTCCGATTCATAAGTCTTAAGTCACATGCCCCTAAATTATTTATAAAAATTATTTACAGCCGAATATATAGAAATTGCGAGAAACACATGGGCTCGGAACAATTTGGCTTCAGAAAGAAGCAGTGTTTAATTTCATCGTATTGAAGCGGAAGTGTCAGGATCAGCAAAAGATATCTGCTTATGCTTAGTTGATTAGAATAAAACCTTTAATAAAACAAAACAGGAAAAATTGATAAAATGTTAACATAGGAACAATCTAGATCAACTGGAACAGAGGCTGGTGAAATCAAAGTCATGAATATTCTAGAATTGGCTAAACAAAGTTTCGTTCTATTCTCAACTTTCGTTGAGATACAATATGGTGAATTGTTATGTATTATGCTATCTGGAATGGAAGCATGTATCTTAAAAGTACAATGTACGAAGAATGGAAAATTTTGAGATCAGGGTGTTTCAACGCAAGCAGAAGATTCTATGGATAGATCACGTCACAAACTAAGCCTAAGCAAATGGGCATACATCGTAAACTTTTAGGAATAGTAAAAGAGTGAAAAATAGATTATCTTAGACACGTCCAAGATATATAACCTCCTATGGCTGATAATGGAAGAAAATATTGAAGGCAGATAAGTCCCAGGTAGGCGACAGTTGACGTGACTGTGAAACATTAAAAATTTAGAATTCGAGTCACCAATAAGAAAGGCCAACGACAGGCAGAATCATCATTAATCTTTGTTAGAAGAAGGCACCTAAAGCAGACTATGTATATCAACAAAACTTCTACCATTGAGATACATTAATGATATGATCAATAATTAATTTATCATTTAAGGTAGCCGAGATAATCTAATTAAAATAAATATCAATTCCTGGATTATTCATCTTCTTTTGTAAATAGGATTCAATTATGAAGAAGTACAAATATGTATATGAAATCGGATAAGCTACCAAACTGTGATTTATAAAAGAATATTTATTTGACTTTACTAAAAAAATTATACGAAATTTCAGAAAAGATTTAACTTGCGAGAGTATTATAATTAATAAAAATTTAAATGGGTAAATTATGAATATCTGGATTATCCATTAATATGGCATATAATTTTGAACTAAAATGTTTATTTGAACTTTTTTTGTATAAACCGTTCTCTGAAATAAAATTTGTATTAACTCGACGGTACAAATTCGATATCTACTAATCAGGGTGTGCTATCGCCAAAAATCAAAATGCGTTTTGAAAGTGAAGAGTGCAGGTTCCGTATGCAATTTTTGCATTTTGCCGCAAATTAAGTCAGTTTTCTATAAAGCTGTAAATTTTTTCTTTATTTTGCTCATTTTGCATCAAAAATTGCTCAAAACTTATCACTTCCATTGACCGGTCAGTATAAAATTTTCATTGCTAGAATCTAATCTTTAAAACCTATAAAATGAAATTTTAATTTTGAGTTTTGGCAACAAATATGAGGCATTTGAAATATGCCTGAAAAAAAGCTGAACCTTCTCGTTACAAACGATCTGAAACGTTTTGATTTGTCGACGTTAGACAAGCAGTTATTAAAATTTTAGAATAGATTCTGCAAGTTCGAAAAACTATTTGTTTATTGTTTGTTAACTCAATAAAAAAGAAAGTTTCTTTCATTTAATAGTAAATTGTCAAAATAGATTCAAACTTTCTAATTATGTGTAGTTTTTGGAGAAATATGCACCGTGTAAAAAATTATGAGGACTAAAAGTTAGGCAAAATCTTCGATTTCTCTTGTAAACTTGTAAACCATATTAAAATTTTTATATACAGAGTGATTCATCAAGAATGTCCAATTTCTGAGACATAGATTATAGACCCCAAAATATATTGATTCTGCCCAACATGCATTATACAAATAAATACCGAGTTACCGGGATAGGGGGTGTTTAAAGTTGAAATGGATTTTAATTTTCGCAATAACTTTGTATGTTTTTACAATTTATATTTGAAACTTACGTTTTTACAAACAATTTTACGTTTTTTTGCATTACGATTGGTAATTTAGACTCCAATTTATAATTGTTCATAGAGGGAGCTAGTTACACATGGTGTTTAGTAAATCAGTAAAGTAATTTTTTTTTGCAGGGTAAACTATGAGTAAAATAATAGAAAAATATGAAGAAGCGTTAAATATTACTATTATGCGCTTCTAAAAAGTCCAATAAATTTTTATTTTTCAATAAAAAATTGTATTCTCTAAATGATTAGTAATAACAAATCAAAGTAATTAAAATAAAAAAAAAAAAAAAAAAAACGTTTAAAGTAAAAATTCAAAATGTCCACAATTTACTTCAATTCACTTTATCATCCGGTTTCGCATATATCTCTTAATATCAAATAACCCTTGCCTATTATTTTTAATCTCATTCTCTGCTTCTTCTATTTTCTCTCGCAATTCTAAAGAATATATTTTTTTATTTAAACTATTGGATCTATTTACGACCAAATTGTAAAATTCAAAGGATTGAAATCGGGACTTCGTGGTGGCCAAGCAAACTCACTTCCTCGACCAGTCCATCGAAGCGAAAAGTGTTGATTAAGGTATTGACAAACTTTTAAAGAATAACATGGTGCAACGTCTTGCAAAAACCAGATGTTTTGTATTAAGGCGAGCGGTATATCCTCTAGTAATTGATGTACATAAATTGAAGAAAATCTAAATACAGAGGTCTATTTAAATTTGTTGACAGATAATAGAAACTATTAAGTAGTCACATATTTCACCACACCAATTGTTAACCTTAAGTCGTGCTGAAAATGGGCTTCTCTCGTAGCATGAGGATTTTTCGAATCCCACAAATGATTATATTTCCAATTAAAAATATTTTTCGTCTGTAAATGTTGCATCTTGAGTAAAAAGAATTGTATAAAAAAACTTTTTTATTTTTGGTTTGTAATTTGTTACTGCTGCACAGTTCAAAAACAAATTTTTTTATTGCAAAATAAAAATTCATTGGATTATCCTTAACCTACCGAATTACATGAATAAAACAAGAGTTACTTTTTTAATTTATCGCTTCTTTATGTTTTTCTATCATTTTGCCCGACAAAAAAAAATGGTTTGATTTACCAAACACAACCAAATGTAACTAGCGCCCTCTATTAGCAATGCTAAATTAGAGCCTACATTAGGCATAGTAAATCATATTTCAACATTAAACACCCTCTAATCGGAGACTAGTAATATTTGTGAAAGGCAGTTTGGTCAAAATCATGATATTTTGAGGTCTAGAATCTACAACTCAGAGATTGGACATTTTTAAAAACCTTGTAAAACATATATAGCATGTTTAATGCATTTTTAAACGTACTTTACGATGGGACTAGTCGTAAATTAAAATATTTAATAAAAAAGACAGTAAAGATTAGATTTCACGTACAAGCGTCTATGTATCTGTTTATACGCATTTCGGCCTAATAGGCCTCATCAAAACAGCTATTCATAGGCGTTCTTAACGTGAAAAATAGATCTTTTCTGTCTTTAAGAAGCAACATTAAAATGGCTTCGATATGGACGCAATAGCGACATCTGAATAAATCCGTAAAATAGTTTTCGAAACCAACTCAGATTTCTGCTTTAATCTGAACCTTCCAAAAATTGCAAGGTAAACAGACGTTTATAAAGATGTTAAAAGAGACATGGGGAATCTAAAATTTGCATTCCACGACATCTCTTTTCAACTAAGAGAAATCCTTAGCTGTTCTGATGAGGCCTATTAGGCAGAAATGCGTATAAACAGATACATAGATGCTTTGTACGTGAAATCTAATCTTTACTGTCTTTTTTATTTTATTCGAATCTACTCTGTATGAGTACAAGAAACCAATTCGCTAAGGATTTCTGCTTAGTTGAAAAGACAAGTCGTGGAATGCAAATTTTAGATTCCCCATGTCTCTTTTAACATCTTTATCAACGTCTGTTTACCTTGCAATTTTTATAAGGTTCAGATTAAAGCAGAAATCTGAGTTGGTTTCGAAAACTATTTTACGGATTTAAAATATTTCAATTTGAAAATTTATTTATAGACAAATTAATTTTTTAATTATACTTTAACTACATCCAAGCTGTTCAGTTCTTTATTAAAGCGTCGGTTAAATAAATTTAACTATAACTATAAAGTATCATATATGCAAGAATAATATAATAACTAATATCTATTTAAATATTATATCTTTTGTTAAGATGTTTTGTGTTATTTTTGAGAATAACACTGAACAAAAAATTGCAAGAAAATATTTCTAATCGATCAGTTATTTGAATATATTTTTTGCGCAGTCCATAGGGGCTTTACCGCCCCTGCGCCATAAGTGTAATTATACGAGATAGAACAGGATCGTCCGGAAAGAAGATTTTTTTAGAAAGGCAGGTGCAACGAAGCTATAACTGCTACTACAAGGTGAAATACGCAAAAGCATTCAACGTGAAATAATTACAATTTAATGTTCTTACAGATTTAGTCTTAGCTATTGTTATATAAGTTTCAATAACAAAATCAATTAGTTATCAAAAATATTGTCATACTTATGGTTATTTACAACAAAAAAATTGCAATTAAATATAAGATATAACAATATACTAAAATTTACTTGTTAAGATAGATAAAATTACTAGTTTTATCCATCTTACAAGTAGATTTAAGCATTTTGACGTTTCAAGCACATTCGTTTTTTTTTGTATTTGCAAACGTCAACAAACTAGTCACGGTAGACTGCAACTGATTTAAAATCCGTTCTGGAAATACTGATTTCTTTTATGCCCTTTTTTTTCTGAAAGCCTATTCTGTTCTACACAGGTTGTATGGCAGCTAGTTAGCTTATTAACTATTACACCTTGGCAGACCTTCTATATCACTCACCAGAAAAACCCAACTGATTTTTAGTTGGATCTTGTATCTCCAGCGCCCTTGTATCCAGGCGGCGTCAATCCATTTAGTAGCAACAGTAAGTTATGCCAAAATTGCCTTATTGTGTTGTACAAGATTCAACCGATTGGGGTCATTGAGACCTATTTGAGTACAGACAGAGTCTGCGACCGAGATGCTTCTACTCATTCCCTTATATTTTTATTTGTAGACACATAATACTATTATTTGTGGCAAAAGAGTCACTCATTTCTAAATAATCTCGTTTATTTATAAGTTGAGACCAAAATCCTATCAGACACTGAAGTGTTACCATACCGGACCAAGGGTATAACCCCCAGTGCTCGCCAGTTCTCTGGAGCGTCGCTTAGACAACACTTTTTCCCAGTACTATACATCCCCTGAGCACGATGATGTTACACCTTGGGAGTGGCAAGCGCAGTAGTCACAGTTAAAGTCTCTGCGTATGATGAATCTGTTTTGGAGCGGCGTTCCAGGGCTTTTCTGATCAAGTTTGGTGCAGATGCGTCTGTGAATTTTGTGTTTGTGTATATATGTATGCGTGTATGTATGTATGTGTATGTGCTTTGTTATACAAACAAATCCATAGTTAATGAAGTTCTGCAGATGTTCATTTGGTTATACATTATTCCACCTGTACTATCGTTCTATATATTCATATTAAGCCGTAATCCTTACTTGGAATATTATTTATAGTAACTATAAAAAGGGTAACATAAAAGACTTAATACTCAGGCAAGTGAAAGCGACGGCATCAATGCACTCACCTCAAGAAGAATGCAACAAAACATTTATAAGAAACCAACAAACAAAAAAGAGTTGATGTAAAAATAGAGCAGTGACATAGAAAGCAATAAATAAACATAAAAACACGAAGATGATATCGATAATGTCCATAGAAGTAAACAAAAGAATAACGCGTTTGAAGGAGTTCCACTAAAATAATATAGAGGACCACGACTTAAACAACACACAATGAGAAACACACAATTTTTAGTGACAATGATGACAATTTAAATATTATGTTTATACGGGATTAAGCCACAATTGATTTTAATGAAATCTACATTTTATAACTGTTATTTGATGTTTCCATTTCCACTCCGGAAATCGTTTTCAAGAAAAAATTATACTGACAATATCAAAATAAGGCAATTATTATAATAAACGTTGCGACATACTTAATATTATTATTATCGGTAACAGAGATAGAGAATAAAATAATTTTTAAAAATGCCCAAAAGCGAAAAACAAAAGAAATCTGAAAGAACAAAATAAGTATTTTGTTGGACATGAAATTTTTCATGTTCTGGATATCTGGCGTTTCTAAAACTAACAAGAAACCTCTTAATATTATGTTCATAGCTCTAACTGCCAGATATGAAAATAACGTACATAAATAACAAAAATCCGATACATTTAATTAAGTAACCATAGAAGATTTAAGACCAACAACTAAACGTTACAATTGCCAGTGCACCATCATAAGAACAAGTATTTGTGTAGCAGTCAAAGATCTTATTAACAGACACAGCAACTATAAACTCAATCTAAGGGCATACAGATAAGATAAATAAAGATACTATACAAGTAATCAGAGACTAGAGGTATAATAAAAAATTTACCTAATAATAAATCAAATAAAAAGCAGATATCAAGGACAGTTTTATTAATTAAATCTTGCCCAAGTACTTTCACTCCTAGAGCATCTTCAAGGGCATTTCGTCAATGTTGGCCTATCCAACAATTATAGAATGTTATAAATATAAAATTGTACATCACACTACACTAGACAAGGACAAACACTTAAAAATTTTTAAAATAGGCGAAGCTATATTATGGTCGACATACAGAGAGGAACTGTTTCGTCTAGCTGCCAACCGAGAATCATTTCTTCAACTTGTCAATATGACGATAGCCAACGCTTGAATACAAGCACGGCACACAAAGAAGATTATACGGAGAGAGATGATTGTCTCTCCGAATTACTTTCCGGTGCTCTGGAAGGATTGACGTCCTTAACGTCTTAAGCAACAATGGAGTAGATAACCGATATACAAAAATCATTAAGTATATATATATATGACAATGCAACATCGCAAATAAAAACAGAAGAAAAAACAGGAAATATAAAACTACATAGAGAGGTTAGTCAAGGATATTCTATCTCACCCAAGCTATTTACGTTAGACTAAATGCTATTAGACCTGTTAGACACAATCAAAAGAAATATAACTAAAAATAAATCTAGCAAAAACTAGATATATAACAAACGAATCTTTAGATATAACTCAGGATATAACTCTAGACGTAATAAACGTATGCAGCAGACGAGGGGTAAATGCAGACACGGATCACTACCTAGTGGAAAGTAGAATAAGAGCCAGAATCTCAAACATTAAAAAAGAAAAGGGATCCAAAATTGAAAAATACGAAATAAAAAACTTAGCAGACAACAGAAAAAAGGCAGAATACAAAGAATATATAAAAGGAAAGCTAGAAAACAGACAAAAGCACGAGGATATAAACAGAGAATGGGGAGCGTGTAAAAACATCATATAAGACGCGGCCAAAGAGACCCTGGGTGTATAAAAAAGGTTCAAATCAACTGAGGGACAGTGGTTCGATGAAGAGTGTAGTAACATAATAGAGAGGAAAAATAATGAATATCAACCATCAGAAAAACTTAACAAAAGTGGAAAAGAATTTAAATGAAGAACAAAGATGTGCAGAGACAAAGAAGGATATATAGTAACTCAACAGAGTGAAATACTACAAAAATGAACAGAATTCTACAAAGGAAAGTTTGAAAAAAACGAAGATCCACTATATGATGGAATTATACTGGATCAAACGGATACCAGAGAAACAACCCCCTTCAAATGCAAGAAGCAGTTACCAGACTGAAAACAACAAGTCACCTGGATTAGACAACATTAACGCAGAATTAATAAAGGAAGGCGCAGACTCCCTTTTGAATACGATACACGAACTAATATTGAACATATGGAATAATAAACAACTGCCACAGGACTGGAATACTAGAGTAATTATCCCACTACACAAAAAAGGAGATCAGCTTCAATGTAAAAACTAACAGGTAATAACGCTACTAACTGTGGCATATAAAATACTGTCAAATAATATTGTGTATGACCGATTGAGATCAAATGTGGAATAAATAGTTAGGGGATATCAATGTGGTTTTTGCAGGCAGAAGTCCACAATACATCAGATCTTCGTCTTGAGGCAAATCTTGGAAAAGACTAGTGAATTTAATATAGACACACATCATGTTTTCATTAATTTTTTGAGTGAAATGTTAGCATCTATCGAGAATTTCTGATCCATGCACTAAAAGAGTAGTTTATTCCAACTCAACTCATTGATATAGTAAAAGAAACACCTAAAGTACAAAGCAAAATTCGAATTCAAAACGCACTAACAGATACAATCCATGTGAGAACGGGCCTACGACATTGAGATGCCTTATCTTGTATTCTATTAAACATCACATTAGAGAAAATAATTAGAGAATCAAAAGTCAACACCAGAGGAACAATAATAACAAAAAGTTTACAAATACAAATTGGCATTTGCAGATGATGTTGATATCATAGCTAGAAGCGAAAGAGAGATGATAGAAGCATTTAATGCAATAGAAAGAGCGGCACAAAACAGTGGCCTAAACTTTAACGAAATAAAAACCAAATCCATGGAGGCCAGCAAATCGATAGACCAAAGAAACCTACAGAATCTGACAATAGGAGACTATAACATCGAAAGTGTGAAAAATTTCAAATATTTAGGTTCACTAGTTACCGCAGAGAACGATGCCAGTGAAGAAGTTAAGAGAAGAATACATATTGTTAATAAAACATATGGACAATTAAACATCTCATGGCTGGCAAGTTGAACGGATGTTGGAGATTGAAACACCAAAACATATAATGAGGCATACACTAGTAGGGAGAAGGTCAAAGGGAAGACCCAAACTTAGATACATGGAACAAATCTAAAAACACTTAAGATTATCGACTGGAAAAATAAAGCAAGGAATAGAACAGAATGGCGGAAAATCCTTGAGCAAGCCAGGACCTAGAAAGGGTTGTCGAGCTACTGATGATGATGATAACTCTAGACAATAATAATATATAAAAGTTTGAGTCGTATATACTTAGGTGAAAAAATTGAATTAACAAAGCTTAAATTCAAGGCTAATTTAACTAGAAGATATTCCTTCGCATGGGCAGCATTCGGAATATTGCAAACAGTATTTTAAATCAAACTTATCAAATACTTTAAAAGCAAAAACATTCGATCAGTACATGTTGCCGGTATGTAGTGACATATGGAACTAAAACATGGGCTTATAAAAACAACATAGTCCAGAAACTTCAAGTGACATTAAGCTCAGCTATCGCACGTCCAATGAAGAAATAGAAGACGAACAAAAGTTACAGATTTAATCCAAAAGATTGCCTTGTTAAAATGGAACTGGGCAGGACACATAGGAAAAATGGAAGACAACCGTTGGGCGAAGCGAATTATTGAATGGCAACCACGAGGAAACGGGAGAAGTAAAGGCACACCTCAAACCAGATGGACTCATGACATTAAGCGAATGGTTGATCACAAATGGATGCAAAAAACAACAAACAAATGAATGGACACACTAAGGTAGGCTTACATCCAACGATGGATAAAGTAGCTGTTAATGTTATGAGAATATAACTAAAGAAATCTCTTCGATATTGATATAGTACAGTTTCCAGATTACAGTGATAGCAAGAAGAAGAATAAATAACATTAAACGCAATTATACACGAAATAATAAAACTGGAAGCAAGTAAATTGTTGGTAAATAATCCAAAGGAACAAAACAGAAGAACAGCCAGACAGAAATTGCGAATTCTAGCAACATATAAATTAAATTTATCCTTATTCTTATATTTTATAAACATTTTCCTAAGAAAATAGTGTTTCATTAATAATTCGAAGGTTTATTATTGAAAATAAAAGTTTCTCAGTAAAAATTTTCGATTTTTTGAAATCATTTAACATTTTCCCTGCAATATAAAAAGGAAAAAACATTTAACGGTTGTTGGTACCTAAAGTACGGTCCTGTTTCACCAAGACCTTCGACCATCTAACCAACAATTCAACCTCTCTTAAACGGGTTCAGTGTGTCTGGGTCTGAATGTTGATTGTCTAGCGCATTTATGAGATGTGCAAGGTCATACAAGTTTATTCTAAGTATACTGACGAATATCTTAATTTTGGTAATATTTAAAAGATATTCTTGGACAAGTATTAAACATATTAAAATTTTTATTAATACATTTATATAATGTATAATGAGAACGCAGAAGTGAAAAAATATATTTGCAAATTCTACCATCACGAAAAAAAAAAAAAAAAAATGGAAAAAGAAGTAAAAGGCAGAAAGAAAATGACAGATAAAATATGTTGAAGTAGTTACATTGAGATTTTTTTCAGTTCTATAAGCGTCGATTAAAAAAAAAAGGAAACAGTGGAAGATCAAGATTTCAGAATAAAATGTAAAACACGGCTGTCAAATATTATAGAATGAAAGCCTAAATTACTTATACATATGATTTCTAAAAAGCAAAGGAAACCAAATTCACAGATATATCGTAATCTCGGCTTGAGGACAAGCAAATTAAGAAAACCTATAGGAGCCAGCCGGCTTGATAAATTAAGCATTAATCATTAATGGAAATATTATTAGGAATATTAAAAATTAGATACAGAATAAAATGAGCTGTACCAAAATTGTGAATAACTGGTATTTCTAAAAAGCACGAAAATAGATAATACTGACAGATAACAGAACTATGGGAAGTCAACTGGTGTGAAGTTTAGCAACAAAATGAAATTATACAAACAAAAGAGAAAGTAAAATATATTATAATATTCATAAGCTTAGATGGACAAAATTAACCAAAATGGACTCATTCATACATTTGTCATAGTAAAAAGCGAATCGGCATTCCATATGAAATCTGCCAAATGAAAAAGTTCATATACTCGTAGTTCTGCAAATATTTTCTCGTGGTACACCTAGGTTTTCTAGAATTTTATTTTAAAATACGATAATTTTAGTAATTATTATTTAATTTTAAAATGTTCACTCATTAGTCGCTAGATTTGCTAATGACTTTGCCAGAATAACACATCAATGGATTTAATCGAGTTAAAACGCAATGGGTCCGTTTCATCAAAAGATTTTTTAGTACGGTAGAAAAATGCTTAAAGTGATATTATTTTACGTTGAATATAAACAAAGAGTATTTTAAAGTTAAAAACTATAAAAAGCATATCCAGACAAAAGAAGATGAAGTCCAAGTTTTATAACTTCACTGAAACCCTTTCCTTTATGACAAGGAAACAGCACTTCTTTCGTAGGACCTACCTTTTTAACAAAATTATTTACAGGATGAACTATCAATAGATTATAATTCGTTGTACTGTGTACACTAGAAGCAGCATAATAATAGACGTGAATATACTGTGCGCACTAGCAGGTTCGAAATTACGGTAAAGAGTACTCAGTTGTTCGAGAACCATTGAGCTGCTTATGATGCTAGTTTTACTGTAGAAGCTTGTGTAAAATCTCAATTTTTAATCAGTTTTCTTCTTCATGTGCCTTGTCCGTTCCGAACGTTGGCAATCAACATGGCTATTCTGACTTTGTTTACGGCAGATCTGAATAGTTCAGCAGATGACAATCCGAATCATTGCCGCAAGTTTTGGAGCCACGATTGTCTTCTCCTCCTTGGACCCCTTCTGCTGTCTATTTTCCCTTGAACGATCAGCTGTAGTACTCTATATTTATTATGTCTCATAACGTGACCCAAGTATTCCAACTTTCTTTTCTTTACACTTATTCATAATAATAGTTATCTTGAATCTGGTTATTCTTCATTTAATCTAACAGTGGATCAACAGCACAAAGTGAAGAGATAAATTTTTAATGCTCAACCTCGGGAAGTAATACACTTAGTCCTACAATTCGCTCAAAACGAAGCAGCTACTAGTAAACCCCTTATTGACTTTACAAAAGTTCAAGAACGTGTGGCTAGTATGATAGATAATTTAATAAATATTCTAATAAAGAAATAGTCAATATTCTGAGAAGTTTATGTGTGTAACATGAAAAATATTGCAAATTGGGTCACGAAATTAAAGAAAGAAATACATCCTAATAAGATTCGGTGCGTTACCTCCGCAGATTATGAATTCTTAAAGTATCTAAAAAATAAGTATCGACTGTAAATAAAATTCAGAAGATTTGTTGAAGAATTTAAGTATAAAGGAGGTAAAGAGAGTATATGTTTGAAGATTGAGAATCTTGGATTCTATTGGACAAAAACAGCATGTAATTGAAAACTTTTAATGGAAAAACATGATATAAGACACCTATGATTACAGTATTTAAGGTATATAGATTTGTTGAAGAATTTAAGTATAAAGGAGGTAAAGAGAGTATATGTTTGAAAATTGAGAATCTTGGATTCTATTGGACAAAAACAGCATGTAATTGAAAACTTTTAATGGAAAAACATGATATAAGACACCTATGATTACAGTATTTAAGGTATATTAAACAATTTGGAAACGAAAACAGATTTTGATTTACTTTATTGTTAAAAGATTTATATTTATTACCTGAACATTTAGAAAATATTTTAGGAATAGTACATTGTTTACCGGGTAGGAAAAGCTTAACATTCCTGGACGACTGTGAAGACTTAGCAACACAGAGTCCAGGAATGTGGCTTTTCCTACGAGGTAAACATACTATTTTTCCGCAAATCGTTTAAAATTCGACAGATATTGATTGATTTAAAAAAAACGCGATAATTTTATTCCCAAATAAATGGTGCTTTGAAATTCCTAATAAAATTACTTGGGTTACTATGGAAACGTATTGAGGTTGAATTGTCAAACTTGACAATTTATGTAGAACACTAACAACTGTACGGAAATATCATTTCCTTACAGTAAGGAAATGACATTTCCTTACAGTAAGGAAGTCCTGACTTTTTCTTCAAGAAATTTTGACAGGAATGTCAAAATTTCCTGGCGATTTGCGGAAAATAATATTATTTAAAGTATACGGAAATTAAAGACTGGTCAAAACAACTGGTTTAGATTTCTATAGTATAAAACACTTATAATTAAAACTGAATATTGTGAAATAACTATTTAAAATTTACAAATTTTAAATAATTAAGTAGTGATTGTGCAGTCATTGTTTTAAAAAAACAATGATTCGTGTAAACCTTCTTCTGGTTTGCGCGCAGCTCACATCTATTGCTATCCTAGGCGTACTGTAGCTATGTATTTAGATGCTACATAGGTATAAAAAGCGCTTTTCGCTTGCATTAGAAAATGGGTTGATTTTAAACATATACAACAAATGAAATAAATATGCTTGAAAATAATTTTTCGGTAACTGCGTTCTTAGGCCCAGCACAACTCTTGAATAGTCGTAGACTTAGAGGCAAACTTCCAGTATTACATGAACAATATTTACCAGAACAGGTAGACCTAAAAAATGAAAAGAATAAATTGAATAATAAAAGAAAATTTTCACATTCATGATTTTTTAAAAGAAAATTGTACAAGCACTACTATGATAGAAATACAGCTACAAAAGAAGAATTAAGTGTAAGGGATAATGTGGTTATAAGAGAAGATGGGCAATGGAAACCTGCTGTGGTTAGACGAGGTTTACAAGAGTCAATCATATGTTGTTGAGAAAGAAAATGGGACACTTGTAAGAAGAAATAACTATCACTTGAGACCATCTAATAATATGCCTAAATATTATATTAACCTAGCAGATGATTTTGATCATAATGAGAATGACAGATCTTCAACATCCACGGCCTGTGAGAGTGAAATATCTAATCAGTTTCCTACCAGAAGTAAAAGATTAATTAAACCTCCATCTAGATATAATGATTTTGAAATGTACTAGTTTTGCAATCAGTATTGTTATTGGTTTTTATTTTAGAATGTTTTTATTCTTAGTTTATTGTTGTAATGTCTGTATTTAGGAAGGGAAAGATGTCATGAGACTGAATAGCTCATGAATGTAAAGTCCTGACAGGATTATGACATGGGACAGGAGGCACAAGGTCTCATGGCAGATATAGAGGTTAAGCACTTTAGATTAGGTTATAATAACACTGTATTACTTAAAGTAATAATAATAAAGATGTACAACAGTCTGTATTAAACATTCTTACCATAGTTTATTATAAAATAATTTTTAATTATTTTTATCACAAATCTTTACTTCTGTCTGAAGATCATTTGCATCGACATTAAAGAATTCCTCTTTAAGAGTTTTTTTTACAAAACTTTAAGCAAGATCTAAAATTCCGGCAAATAAATATAATGAAGAAACGCAAATTTGCGTTGTTGCTTTGCTCGACGTGGCGCAAGCTTTTGATAAAGAATTGCACGAAGGACTTAAATATAAAATAAACAATACTTTGCCAAGAAAATACACAATTATTCTAATCATACATTTCGGATAGAGTTTTTGGGGTTAAACCACAAGAACAATACTCGCAAATAAAGCAAATCAGTGCAGACATAGCACAAAATAGCCTATTAGGATCAGTCTCAAGGCAATTATAAACTAGGGATATCCCCTGCTTTTTTGAACAATGTTTTTGAGTATAAATTTAACAATTTTGAGAATTTAAACACTGTTTAACACATTCAATACTTCGGGTTGACATAGATCCCAAGAATAACTCAAAAAATACTGCATCGCTAAAGACGGCTCTAAAATATAGTGGGATGTAGTGTACAGTATATATGCTGAAATATTTGCTTTCTGGGACTTACATATCCCAACAAAAATGAAACAAAAAATAAATATTTATTCCAGCAGTGTTTTCTAGAATAATATTATCTATTACGTTTCAGGATAAATTGCGCTGTCACGCAAAAATAATTGGAAGATGTAGTCCAAAATTTATCTGATTTGGAGGAGCCATAAGCTCCTTTTTACGACACTGATGACATCGTCGATTTAGACTATAAATGCTTAGATACTAACTGATAAGATTCATCTGTCGACGCACAGCAGCCACAAATTCTACATTGAAGTATCAATTGCAGAAATGTAAACAACTAAAAAAGAAGAATATTTAAGGAACATCTCCAGGTGAAGTCAAAATTGTTTTAGGATATGCACTTATAATTTCCAATAATTGATTGCCCACAATTCACATGTACTGGTCTAAACTCAAGTCTTTAAGCAATACTTTCATCAAAGAAGAAATATCCAGGGATCGGTTTTTATTACTTACGACCAATAAACTAAATGCTTATCAAAAGTATGTTATATAGAACAAGTTCTTTCCTGTTTGATAAAGACTTTTCTAGCTGCGAGAAGTGAGTCCTTTTAGTCGATAGATAAATGCTATGACTAAATTCAAAAGAAGATCGTCTCTAAAACAATACTTCCCATTGAAACTGGTAAAAAGAGGGATAAAGTTATGGACCAGGTGCGATCCAATACAAGCTACGTGTATGATACAAACATCTACAGCGTAAAAGAAAAATAATCAACAGAAGGCACACTTGGTCAACGAGTTGTACTAAAATTAGCTAAAACAATAACAAGCACTAATATAGTGTTTAGGTATACATTTATTCAGTAATAGGACTAAATACACCAGAATATACTCCAATAATACAAGATTTAGTGAAAGCTGTGCCTTGCGAGGAACTGTACCGTTTTTAAAGCGGAGAGCGATAATGCAATGTGCAAAAGGAAATAATAGGAGAGCTATTGAAAAAGAGCCGATCCATATATTTTCAGACAGTCAAGCGGCACTGAAGGCGCTGACGTCTAGGTTGGTGTGAGACTGCATCAAATAACTGAATGAACTGAGAGACCGAAACAAGGTTGAGTTTGTTCGGGAACCAGTACATCAAGGCATCGAAGGCAACGAAAAAGCAGAGCAACTTGCAAAAAGAGGATCGAACGAATCAAATGTACCGGCTGTAACTCTGGAATACCAAAGGCTACAGTTCGTAGGGCTGTAGAGGACTTGATCAGAGAGAGTCATGAGCGATATTGAGAGAAAATTTCAAAACAAACACAAGGAAAAATCTTCGTTGGTGGACCGTGTAAAAATAGAACAGAGGAAATGCTTCATATGGGCAGGAACAAACTAAGAACAGTAAGACAGAAAACAGTGGAGGCATGTTGTCGAGTCGGCTAAAACCCACGAAGGGTTGTAACGCCACGGAGTAAGTAAGTAAGTAAGTAAACTAAGAACAGTAACAGTCATGCGCCATTAAAAGAATTGCTGAACAAAATAGGTATTTACAATGGAGACCTTAACTGCAGATAAGGAACTGGAAACTATTAAACATGTAATATGTGATTGCGAGGCGCTGCACCGTAAAAGACAAAAACTGTATGGACAACTAAGGGGAGATCCTGGTATATTTAGGATACAACCAAGCAGATGACCTGTGCAAACTTCTACAGGGTACAAAAATTCTAGACTGAGTGTAGAAAACAACAATGGGTAGCAAAAATATTAAGCTTCAGGTGAATGCGAAATATTTGTATGAAAAGAGGGTATATTATAAGAAGGCAAAGACATTAAGGATGTACTAGTCATGAGCAGTTGTCGTGATAGCACAACCGAATTGATAAAATGAATCTGAAAGATGACTGTTGAAAAGAAAGTAGTTGTCCACACACAACAATTTTTTATAACCAATATACGGGCGACGTCGATCACGCTGATTAAATGATTACTCCCTATAACTTAGATATAAGGAGTACCAGATAGTGGAAAACGGTTTCTTTCGACTTCAGTCTTTAGCATCTTCATCAGAATCTTTAAATATGAAAATGGCATTCATTGATTTTGATATCGAGTTGGCAGTATCGCTAATTACTGGAGATAGATCAGAATCATCGCACAAATGAACAAGCTAAGAATTCCGCATTTCAAAGAGTGTAAAGTATTGCACTAATATTGGTGTTAATCTTCCAATTGAAACAGGTGAGATAAATATATGCGTTTGCTGTAAAAATCTTAAAATTAAAAAAAATATATATATATAATTGTCATTAGTGTCAAGTATCACTTTGTATTAATGTGTTACTCCCTATCATACATAGAATGTTTTAAAGTTTATAGAATTAAAACTAGAAAGCTGCAATTTTTATTATTTTCATCAAAAAACGAAAAAGATATCTTTACTCATTACGACTTTTTGCAACAGCACTTTCAGCGCAAACAGCCCAAATTAAAATTCATAAACCAAACTTTGTGTTTTTAAGGGTTACTTTGAGTTTGTGTCTAATTCTATCATGTAATTTTTAGAAAATTGATCACATACTTATAAATTAGGCTCATTAATCGACATTGTGAGTAGTAATTCTTCTTCTTTAAGTGCCGTCTCCCAATCGGAGGTTGGATATCATCATGACTATCTTTACTTTATCTCCTGCTGCTCTAAAGAGTTCTACAGAACTGCATTTAAACCAGTCCCTTAAATTCTTTAACCATAACACTCTCCTTCTTCCTATACTCCTTCCTCCTCTTATTTTTCCCTGTATTATCAGCCTTAGCAGTTCATATCGCTCTCCCCTCATTATGTGTCCGAGATATTGTAACTTTCTTATTTTTATTGTGTTTATTATTTCGCATTCTTTGCCCATTTTTCGCAATACTTCCGTGTTAGTTTTCTTCTGTCTCCATGCTATTCTAAGCATCCTCCTGTAACACCACATTTCAAAGGACTGTTACTTGTAATTTATGTGTTCTTGCTTCAATGTCCAGCTTTTAAGTTCATATTGCAGTACCGAAAACACGTAGAATTTCAGTGCTCTTACTTTCAGTTCTAATCTAAGATCTTTGTTGCAGAGAATTGTTTTCATTTTTACAAACGCATTTCTTGCTATTTATATCCTAGCTCTTATTTCGGTTATTTGATCATTATTGTCTGAAATCCAGGTTCCTAGGTTTTGTATTTATCAACCCTTTCTATCGGTACATTTCTTGTATGCTTGTTGGTATATTTGTTTTCTTTGTTATTATCATGTATTTGGTCTTTTT
This sequence comes from Diabrotica balteata, assembly GCA_918026665.1. NCBI lineage: Eukaryota > Metazoa > Arthropoda > Insecta > Coleoptera > Chrysomelidae > Diabrotica > Diabrotica balteata. The sequence continues at coordinate 75,536,200 of OU898283.1, read as the reverse complement.
TATATTAATTTTTAGTCCATATTTTTCACAGAAACTGTTTGTTTTGTTTAGCAGTAATTAAAGCTGTTCAGCAGAGCTTACCATAATCACGGTGGCATCTGCATATCTTATGTTGTTAATAGATCTTTCGTTAATTATTATTCCTTCACTTTGAGATAGTAATGCTTCTTCAAAAATGGCTTCACTATATACAATAAAAAGTAATGGGGACATAATACATCCCTGCCTAACTTCTCTTCGGATTTCAATTTCTGGACTGAGATCGTTATCTATTACGATTTGTGCTCTTTGAATCCATTAGAGGTTTGTTATTATTCGTAAATCCCTGTGGTCTATGTTTTCTTTCTTTAGAATTTGGACTAATTTTTCATGTCTTACTTTGTCAAACGCTTTTTCAAAATCAACGTAACAAACATGCACATCAACATTTATATCCATGCATCTTTGAGCTAACACATTAAAAGCAAATACCGCTTCTCTGGTTTACCTAGTCAGTTTCTGAACCCAAACTGGTTTCTTATTCCTTCTTCCAGTTTTTTATTTATACGACCACGTATTATTTTCAGGAATAATTTGAGAATGTGACTTATGAGTGATATTGTTCTGTATTCACTGCAATATTTAGCGTTTGTATTTTTAGCGATAGCACAAAAGGTGGAGAGTAACCATTGTTTCGGTATGTATCCTGTTTTGTATACTGAGTTAAATAAGTCTACTATAATGTCTAAGCTTTCATTATTCATGCATTTTAAGATTTCTATAGGGATTTCATCTGGACCTAATGCTTTACCATTTTTGCTGTTTTTAATGCCATTTTAGTTTCCTGTTTTAATAGCTTTAAAACCATATCCTGTTCTACTTCTATCTCCATCTGTTCTATTGTCTTTGAATAGTTCATTGATATATTCTGTCCATCTCTTTAATTTGTCGTTAGTATTCAACACAAGTTTTCCATTTGCATCTTTCAGTATTCACGGTTTTCTTGTTCTATTGTTGTGAGTTAATTCTTTAATTTTTTTATGTGTGTTAAAACTATTATGTCCTTTCTGGTATTCTTTTATTTCTGCGCATTGTCCTTTTAGCCATTGTTCTTTCGCTTTCTTAATTCTGTATTTTATTTGTATTTATTGCTTTAGGTTTGTTAGGGATTGTGACAAATGTATGTAGATCTTGTCCAAAACAAGTCAATCACCTCGGTATTAGCATTAAACAACAAATACACAGCCATAAAAAATCTTTCCACCATTTTTATATTCTCTTTATTTATTCTTCAGATTTAACAATCCGGTTGGCGCTTCATGCTGACCTGCTTTCCAGTTTTCATATTTTTTTATCGCTTATTCTAGCTCTAATTTCATAACTTTTGGATTGTTAATACAGTCTTGATAAAGGTGTAGTTTTAATATTTTTTATCGTAGATAGATCTCATGTATTTGCTACTCTTTTTTTCATCATTAATAATGATTATGTTGTTATTGTCAACCAGTCCAGCGTATTTTTTTTCGTTAATTACTTTTCCGTTTTATTCTATTAAAAAAATCATATTTGATTTGAACATGCAATTACTATTCTTCTTTCTTTGTATCTGCTCAACATTCACTAGCACTTGCGTCCTTTAAAATTGTATCAATGCTCTCTATGGTTGAATTGGATCGATCGGATTTAAGATTACGTACGAAAAATTAAATAGAAGTTGCTAGTTAAATGTATATTTCGATCAGACTTTTAAACTGTTTGTGATATTGTTCAGAAATAAAATTGTTAATATTAAAGGATACAAAATAAAAAGATTTAGCAATATACATACAATTTGATGCAAAGCTCTAACAGTAAACTCCAAAGTTAGAATTATATACGGGTGTCAACGTCAAATAGGATAGCTATTGGTATGTACTCTCATGCTTATATGAAGAAGATAAATATATAAATTTTATTAGTGAAACTTCATAATATCAAGTTTCACTAACAAAATTTATAGAAAAAACACGTTACCGCAGTGTTACTCTATGGAGACTTAAATTAAGAATGATTGTCGATTGAATACTCAACATGAAATTGACTGCGTAATAATAGTATTGGTTGTAATATGCATAAATAATATTGGTTTGGAGTTAGTAATTTTCATCAATAAGACATACATGAGAGTTTTAACTATAGAATTTTATCTAAATCCAAGCAAAAGATAACAACAATTAAATATTTTCATCAAGTAGGTGTTTTCAAACACACCGCATCCTAGAGCTAATTGCTAAAACCGCTTGGATGCCTTTGTTGTTGGAGCGGTAACTCAAAAAAGATTTGATTCGATATGCAAAGAATTTAATTATCCATTAGTGGTTTTCTTTGATTTTGTTTGACTAACAAATCTTTTTTATAGATCAGTTATCGAACTGTATTTTAAAAAATCAAAATTTCCGTTCTATAAGTCACTGATAAAGTTTCATCTTAAATACCAAACAAATATTTTGCCATTTGTTTAATACATTTTAATAATTTAATGTTCGTGTTGTTTATTTTTATTATTCTAGACCGAGAAATATATTATACGTTGGCCATAAAGGCCTATTAAGTAACTGCCTTGGCGGTGTAAACTGCTTCATTCCATGTTATTCTCCTTTTATTCAATATTTTGCTTATATTTGTATTGTGTATATTTGTATTTGTTGCCCCTGATCTTCCTCGTTTCCCTTTCTCAACTGATTTTGTTTCTTTTACCTTTTTAGTTTGTCTTTGTTTGTCCATTCACGCCAAGTGTCCCCAACAGTTTACTTAGAATAGATTCGACTTTAAGCTCTTCTCTAATTTGAAAAATACGTAATCTATATATATTTATCAAGCATGGAACTTTTCTCAGATACTTAATTTCTACGGCCTGAATCTTGATTTTCTGTCTTTGGGACAATATCTATGTGTCACAGCCATAAGTTATTGTTGGGCGGTATATTGATTTGTATACGTTAATTTTTGTTTTTTAAGAGATCTTTTTTATTTATTATTATATTGAAGATAGTCACTGAAAATAAAAATACAGTGAAAAAGTGAAGTGAAGTAGTAAAAAATGCAAAACAATTGCAAAAAGAATTGGAAGCCGAAAATAAATTAGATAGATGATAAAATAACTCAAAGAGATGTAATAGTAAGAGTGACTAGACTGGAATATAGCATAAAAAGCTATAACAAAAATTAGAAATAGCTTCTAGGAGCAACTAAAAATCATGGAATGGCTTGCCAATGGGCTGCTACAACATTAAAATGAGCTGCAAGCAATCCTAAATATAGAAGAAGTTGATTTGCGTCTCATGTCGCAAATTTCGCACTTTTCGCAAATGTCGCCGAAACAAATTTTACTAATCTGTTTCAGATTATGAAACAATCTTTCATAAAGTTTAGCATAGTATTGCTCCTATTTAACGCTGTATCAGTAACTGGATTGTGTGCTTTTAACTGATATGACTTCTTCGAGTAAAGCCGATGTTCCAATGATAGAGATTATGCTGGTCTGCAAAAAAAATTACGATGTAAAAATTTTTTTTTACACATTAACGTTATTTTTAGCTAAACGCGAAATTTACTGTGGAAATAACTACAGCATATATACTTTTCATCTAATCTTCATTCAATCAAACAACTATAGTATTAAAGCACATCTATAAAAAAAGTTATAAATTACAAGTATTATTTTAAGTAAAAATACTATTTTTCAGGTACAGGTCATGAAAGTTGATAAATAGATAGATAAATCTATCTCATTATGATGATAAAATCCAAATTATTTTTTAGTTTTTTTTATATTGCTGCAATTGGAGTTTCTCGGTAAATCGACCAAGAGACAACAGACAATATGCAATATATCCTGGTGAATCTCTTCACCATATTAAGCTACTGAAATCCTTATTTGTTAATAGCTTTTACTAAATTTTTCATGAGTCCAGTGTTATGTGAAGTGGTGGAGAAAAACTTTTAGTCTAGTGGCACTAAATGTTTTTAAGATTAATTTCTAACTCCTAGTGTTAAACTTTTTTTTTTTGGCAAATTTTTCACTATGTAATGTTTATCTCTTGTACGACTGTCATATTGACAAGATGTCAGAGCAAATTATCAGAGCATATTGTCACAGCAAAGAAAGCAAAGATTTTAATCAAATTAGATGTATCCAAGATGAAAATAGTAAAATAACAATTCACGAAAAGGATGTCAAAAAGAGATGGAAAAAGTAGTTTGACAGACAACCAGTTGAGTTAACGGAGACAGTAACAGCAATGGTGACCGAAATATCAAACAATGATGTGGCTTAAGCAATTTAAAAAATAAAAAAAGGAAAAGCAGTTGGACCAGATAATATTCTTGGGGAAGTGTGGAAAGCATTAGGAGAGACAGGGACAAATTGGTTAACAGGTCTATTTAATAGAATTATGGAAGTTGAAAAAGTGCCAGATGAATGGAGAAGCAGTGAATTAGTATCTGTCTACAAAAATAAGGGAGATATTCAACAATGTACAAACTACAGTATTATAAAACTACTTAGTCACACCATGAAAATATGGGAGAGAGTAATTGACAGACGGATATCTGAAGAAACGAAAATATCCAATAATCATAATAGTATTTGGCTTTATGCAAGGCAGATCAAAAACAGGAGCAATTTTCATTTTAAGGCAGTTGATGGAAAAATACAGGAATAAATAAACAAACGCTCATATGATATTCATTGATCTTAAAAAAGCATATAAGAGTTCCTCGGGAGATTCTGTGATGGGCACTCAATAACAAAGGAGTCTCCGCTGAATATGTAAGGATTATGAGAGACATGTATGAGGGGGGTAACAACTAGATTTAGGACATGTGTGGGAGAGACTAATAAATTTTATGTGAAAGTACGATTGCACTAAGGTTCGGTGCTTAGTCCTTATTTATTCTCATTAGTTATGGATCAAATAACAGCGAAACTACAGCGTATTCCGTGGTGTTTAATGATTGCTGATTATGAAGTGTTAGTAGTAAAGAGTGAAAGCGACTTAGAACAAAAACTGGAACAGTGTAGACAAGCTCTTGAAGAAAAGTTTTAAAACTTAGTAGGACAAAAATAGAGTATTTGGAATGTTCGTTTAAATATGGAGTTAATACAAATATAATGATATATTTAGGTGGTGAAATGATTGTGAAAATAATAGTTTAAATTTCCTAGGATCGGTGTTATAGATTAATAGGGGAATAGATGGAGATACATGCAGTACAATTAGGGTTGAAGCTGAAGGGAAACTTTTATAAAACAGCGATAAGACGAGCTATAATGTACGGAACTAAATGTTGGGTAATTAAAAAGAAATGGGAACAACGAATGCATGTGGCGGAAATGAGAATGGTTAGATGGATAAGTGAAGTGACAAAAAAGGATAAAATTAGGAATAAGTATATAAGGAAAGTATAGGGGTGGCACCAATTGTTGCCAAGATGAGAGAGCATAGGTTCAAAATAGAGACATTAATCAGTCAATACGTAGAATTGCCGATCTGCAGGTTCCTGGAGGTAGTAGGAGAGGAAGACCAAAAAAGACCTGGGAAGAGACGCTTAGGCAGGATATGTCGCTAAAGGATATTATTATTGATATGACCCGAGATAGATATTTATAGAGAAATGTACTTAGGGAAGCCTAATCCGCATAAGGATAAAGGCAAAGAGAATAATGATGATGACGACTGTCATATTCACACAAAAAAATAGAAAAACTTAATAAAAAGCAAAAAGTGTATCCTTCCTGTAAGCCAGTAAGTACAGCTACGACTTTCAGATCAGCACATCTACTCCACAGCTATTGGTAATATTTTATTGGCTTAAGTAATACCTCCAATTTTGTGTAATTATCTTTCATGTTCATGTTTGTTGCATGCTCAATGGGTCTTTATTATCATTTCATCAGGTGAAGGGTATTTATTATCATTGTCAAGTAAGGTGGTTTCCAAACTGTTATTTTAAAAACATAAATAAAAAGTCTCCATTCTTTATCTTCTGGAAATTTCAGTTCTTGAAGAAGCCCTGCGTATCATTAAAATACATTATATCACCTACTTTGGAGTTGCAACTCTTAGAGTTTTTTTTCTCTAGTGCAAAAATATAAGATTCTCTTCTATCACTTCTACCTATCTTTATTTTACTACTCGCTAAATCCCATCTTAAATGTATATACAATATTAGTGTCGATGTAAAAAACAAACTCAAAAAATCCTAAATTTTAAATATTTAAAAAAAAATCACAACAGACAAAAGAGATAAAATGGGTCAACGGATATAGATTTAGAGCACTGATATCTTCATATTTATTGTAGAATTTGTAAAAGGATGATTTTGTTGTAGACCAGTGTTATCTATAAGCAAGAAAATACATTGGTAGATTTTTAACTTATACTATGGCGTACACTTTAGTTTATGTTATTAATCAATCCATAAGATTCTAGTTTGATTATGAACACATTACTTCATAAACCGATAATGCCATTACTACTTGCAATTTAAGACCAGATCGATGTCCTGTCATAGCCTTGGCCCCATCGGTACCTATAGCAAAGCATTTCGCGTAGTCAATATGGTATTTATAAATCATTTGCATAAAAGTTCCAAACAAATACTTCCGGTAGTATTGGTTTATAGTGAAGAACAAAATTAAATATCTTCTGTGATGCCATTTTTTTCGTTGTACCTTCAGCATGTTATAAACGGATCACAGTTGTAAGTATTTGTAGATTCATCTATCTGTAGAGCTAAGTACGCAATATCTTAGATGTTTTCAATATTTTGTTCTCAAATATCTTTTGCCTTGTTACCTATTATTTTTTGGATATTATTATAAAAAGTTTGGTATAAAAGGTATGGTTTTCATTTTTGCATTTTGCAGCCTCTTTTTCACCTACTACTATATTCACCAATTCCACCATCTCAACAGTTGCAGGTAGAATCAAATATTTAGCAATTCTATGTGACATACTGCAATGCGATATGCAACCCTATAGCTTTCTGGTAATGCTTTTTCATTTGTAGTGGTGGATGATGAAAAAATAGCTTGTTGGTTGTGAGACCTTAGCTTTCTTTCAAAGAATTCTAACGACTTCTCTTTTCTGACTGGACGTTTCCTATTTAAATGCGTAAGTAATTTTGGGGGCTTCGTACTTTCTTTTGACAAAACTTGAGGCTAGCGGACTGTGGCTTATCCACTATAAATAACTGTAAGAGGACAACGCAACGTTTGTTACTTAATCACGTTTTCTCGCTTCCATTAAGTCGAATTTACAATTCTATAAATATTTAGACCTTCTTTTGGTTAAATACATAAGGAAAACATAAGTAAAAATAAATTGTGTAACTGGATTATAGATATTTATTAGACAGGTAACAATAAAACACTGAAAACTTTGTTTTCAAATTTCCACAAAATTTATTTTAACTATTATCACTACAGCTGTTTCGGCTGATTGCCTTTCTCAATTGATCTATTTTTGGCATGCGTTTACAATTTATAGTCTCTAATGAAATAGGTTGAGGAGGGGAGAACTGTTTGTCTCAAGTTGGTCATTCAGAATGATATCTGTTTTTTAATTTGTTGATTTCCATAGATTCTAACAAAGATAGCTTAAGGCCTTTATTTTGAATGTGAAGAATTTTAAATTTGTCATTAAAAGAATGATTATGATCTAGAAAGTGAAGTGCGTATGTCGAATCTGTTTTTCTATTAGTGAAAGCCCTTTTATGTTCTGCTATTCGTTTATTAAAGTTTCTACCAGTTTGACCGATGTAAGTTTTTAGGCAGTCGCCACATTGAAGTTTGTACACACCACTATTTAAGTGTTTTTTATTTTGGCTCTTGTTATTTTTAATATATTTGCCTAGGTTGTTATTTGTTCGGAAAGCTGGTGTTATTCCTTTCTTTTTTATGTGTTTGGCTATGTTGTTATTTTGCCTGTATATGTAATCGAGCAGAAGGTACTGGGTTTTTTCTTTGGTGGTGGAAATACTAAATTCAGGGCTTTCTTGTGTAGGTTTTGATTTAAATTTGAATCCAATAAATATTTTTGTCTCGACTAATTTTTGTCAAAATTACGATCTAAGAAAATTTGAGCAACACTGACGTATACCATATGAACCCTTAAATATAATAGTAAACTAACAGATAATGATTTCTACATGGAATGCGGGGTTAAAAGCGAGACAGAATACTGTATATTTCGTTGGGATGTTTATGTAAAATACAGCGATAACTAAGAACCCTGCTTGAGTTCTTATCCCTAAAGATATAAAAAAACTATCGAAGGCTTTTGTACACAAATTGAAATGGAAAAAGTTTTACAAAAGCGTTGCAGACTAAGAAAAACAAAACACGATTTGGTTTTGGAAGATGCTCTGTGGTTGCTGTTCGTTCAAGAACGAAGACAAGGAACGCCGGTAAGTGGACCAATCCTAAAATGAGAAGACTTTGATCTTGCACTTAAAACTTCGACCGGTTAGTTCGACCACTTTTAAGTTCGGACTAGACTCCAGTCCCAAGGTGGCCGAAATTACGGGAGTCTACGTACACATGTTTACACCTATTGCTTACACCTGTTTTAAAACTTTTTGTCGTTGTTCGATACCCAGTAGCCTCTGTCCTTTGTCTAGTTAATGATGTTTTTCTCTCCATTTCTCACATAACTACTTCTATCAAGCTTTTTATGTTTTTTCATTTCCTATATTTATCGGGTTTTTATTAGGTAATTTTATTTTTGTCACTTTCTGCGAATGGCCACATTACCTTTTACCAAGTTTTCATAAGGTTCAATGATATTGTTCATCCTATTATTTATCATCTTCTATCGTCTCGATTATCCTGCAGATCTTCCCAAAAATGATTTATTATGTTATTATTATATATTTAATAAAAATATTATATATTCTTTGTTTGTTGTATATATGTTATTTTATATATTTTGATCCCAAAATATATTGTTGATTAAATAATTATGTTGTTTTATCCTATATGTATCTTTCTGTAATGACTTTATCCACTATTCTTTTCAGTGCTATATTCAGTTCCATATATTTGAACTCTTGGCATTGGAATATGTGTTAGCCGATTTGAAACAATAGGTATTTATTTATGGACTTTCTTTATTATTCAGTCATCTTCGGTGTTATGTATTCGATGTCGTTGTAGTCTTGTGGTAATAACATCTTGTTATCAGATATTCAGAAAGAATACTGTTTTTATTTTTTTTGGGGTATTCCCATGGGAGATCATGAGATACGACGCTTTCCACCGTTAGAAACACAAGAGGCCTAAACAACAAATAGAGATATACATTAAGGAACCAAAGAAAAGTGAAAACTAAACAAAAAGCAGTGAGAGAAACCAAAACAAGTAATCAAAACAAAGTAAATCACAAGAGAGAAAAGCAAGAACTTTAGAGAGAAAAACAAGTATATTAATAGAGGATAGTTCGTAGCTCTAGAAGTCGATAAACACTGCTAATCCCCAAGCTGTGTGGGCCCCAAGGGATGAGGCCCAATCAACAACAACAGGTCTCATCAAGACATCCTACAATAAAAATAATAAAAAACATTAAAAAATGCCCTAGGCCAACAAAAAATACTTAAAAACCCTATAAAAATTCATGGAAGCTACCCAAAAAAATTATAAAAACAAAAACAAAAAACCCGGGCAAGTAGGGCCCAAACACTTGAGCAACAAGTCTCCGGACTGGACGTAGATCGGTGCGGAGACTTAGGGCCCAAGTAAGTAATTAGATTAGATTTGCTGACAAGTCACTAGAGGATATTAGGAATAAAGCGCGTCACGCTGTCCTGAATTTGAATCGATTAGATGAACCATGTTGGAGTTCTAGTACCCAGGACTCACACATGAAGAGCATTTGGCTGATAGTTATGCCCCTATCGCGCATCAGAGTGCTATAGGGCGGAAAGGTATGGTCTGGAGTATTGGAGCACGGTTGAGTGACTTCTGTTTTTAACTCGAGTTAATACACCTCGCTCCAATAAATTGTTACACCCGAACGTGATTCTTAGGAGTGAATATGGCTCACAGGCTGGGTTTGATTAAATTGGTTGCTTGCTTGCTTGTAAGGAAGTACAATTACTCATCTGTCGTAAAAGATACAAAAAAATATATTTTTTTAATATTTTTATATATACAGGACGACCCACATTGACAGGGAGGAACAAACTTATCGTTTTTTTTTATGAAATACTCTTTGTATTTATACATTTTTAGACTTTCCTCGATATTCTCGTTTTTGCAATTCAAGTTTAAAAGATAATTACGTGTTTTATTAATTTGGACAGGATTGGTCGAAACTTGGAGTGAGTATTCTTAAATCGAACACCCTATTTTGTATTTTAGTATGTTAATGAAATGTTACTTTAATGTACTTCACTTTAAGATTGTTGGTGTGTAAAGTAAGAAAAAAACCCACAATATTCTATCTATTTAGTTAGCTTTAAATTTGACACTAAACTTGCTTAAAAGTTTGACATTAGCACAAGGGAAATTGCAAATACTTTTGAAATTACTGGTCGTAGTGTAAAAAGAATTTTAAAAATGGACAAGATGCATCCATATCATGAACAGTTGTATAAAAAGCTTAAGATGGAGTAGAAACAAATTCAGAATTATAAATATTTCTTCGAAAAAATTTCATTTGGAGATAAAGCTACTTTCCAAAAGAATGGTACTGAAAACAGAAATAATTTCTATTATTACTTAAAGTCTAATTTACACCACATGCTCAACAACACTCAAACAAGATGGTCGTTGAATGTTTGGTATATAATTCTTGGAAATTATATCATCGGACCCTACTTTTTCGATGATCTCGTCAAAGGAATAATGTATCTACATTTTCTGGACAACGAATTGCCGAAGTTATTGAAAGCTGTACTTATAGCAGTATAAGTTTTTAGAGTAGAATGTGCAAAAGTTTCCTGGAAAATGGATAAAAAAAGGAGGAGTCAGAATATGGCCTTCACGATCTCCACAGTTAAAGAAGATAGACATTTTTTTCTGGGGCTAGATAAAAAATAAACACTAGCTACAACTAAAGAAGATATAAAGGACAGAATTACAGATTAATGCACCAGATTAAACAAAAATGTATTAACTAGCGTAAGCCGCTCTTTTGAAAATTCCTTGTATTGACGTCGACGAAGGTCATTTTGAATATTTATTATAATTTCAACGATTTTTAACAGGCTTATTTTACTAAATTAAATAATTTAACGGATACATAGTTTATATTAAATATTGTAAAATAAGTTTGAAAAAGAACTGTGAATTTAAGCTAATAAACAATGTTGGCATTTTTACATGAATTCAAAGAAAAATATAATGTCCTACGACCCTTATAACACTAGTTACCCTTTTTTCAGGGGGCTTCAAAAATTCACCGGGGCTTTTTTTATAAACAATATGCAATTATAAAAACCTTTTGAAAGATTAAGAGTTTAAGTTTAGATAAAAAAAATTATGCTTTAAGAAATATTCCGTCTTTGTTGCGCTAAAAAGGTTTAAAAACGAAGCGATTTTCTTTACATTAATTGTCAAAGTCTTAGCTAATGTGTGTTTTTATTAATATTTTACAATCTAAAAATCTTAACTACTTAAGTATTTTGATATTTCATTCAATATTAACAAATCAATGGTCGCTGTGCCATGGAACAAGACTGAATGTGAAACGGCTAATGTCATTGACGTAACGGTCATTAATTAAAAATACAAAGGAGAGAATGTCCTGATCCTGCGCATACCGATGTATCGTCTGATTTTAAACGTTTACAAAGTCCTGTGAGTTTGGCTTTTGCAATGACAATAAACAAATCCCAAAGCCATCCGTTGGAATTTTTTGGAATTAATTTAGTTGATGATAGTAATGAGTTTCTGTGTGTCGCACGGAGACAATTATTCTCGCAATTTTTTTCATATATAAAATGTTTTTTTTTTGGTTTTTTTGCTAATTTTTTAGACACATTATTTACTTCTAACGCGCCGGGTCACCTAATATATATATATATATATATAAGGATCACTCAGCCGAGTGGTGGGTTCTTATATCGGTCTCAAGGTGGAGAAATAAAAGACAAAGTTGATAGGCTACTTTATCTATTTTGAAGACGAATAAGAGAACTGACATAAGTAACTTGAGCCAAATATATCATGCTTTAATTTTGCAGAATTAGGCTTTATGATCTTTTCACTACATTAAATGTCATATAAGGTGTACTACTTGAACTCTTTTTCCAATTTGCATGAAATATTTAAAATACATAAAATAGAAATAAAATACATAAAATACTTAAATATTCCTTACTTAACTTATTATAACATATGCAACTTACATTGCGTTTTCATACACTGATTACTTAGATTAGTGTGAACATTTTTTGCTTACAAAACCTAATACAAATATTGTAATTGATTCATAGAATCCTTTGCAAACGACAGTTCCAAGTATTTGAACCTTGGGCTGTTGGAAATTAATTTATCGTTAACCACCTGTGGCTGATTATCTAGCCATAATGATTAACGTTATTACTTATATATGAGGTTGAATGAAAATCTCCTGTTTGTAAGTCTAGACTGATTAATGAGAGGAGTTGCTATTACAGCACCAATTTCTTTCACTGGTTTGTCTTTTGCAACCGGGTAGCCATCCAAACTCATTGAAACTTTTAAATTGACCGCCCAATTATTTGGGTTGGTACCTCCACCTTGCTGATCTGTCAAAAGTATTTTGACCTCAAGGTTGGCTGTCTTTTTGCGGTTTAGTTCGTTTTGGTTCATCTAACGCCATTTTTCCGGCGACAGCTGTAGGGCTTTGATCGGTAACTTCATTTACGCTACTTTTTTAAATTAATAATTTTTATTAATATCACTTATAATGCTACCTAAAGTTAAAATCAAAGCTTAATAATCATTAAATAGTTGGAAGTTGTCTATGATTTTCTTCTTTTGCACTAATTAATATTAAATAACATTTCATTTATTTTAGACCACATGGTCATTTGATGTGCTAATTTTTTATAAGTTCCTATATGTTGTTAGTTACTTGATTGTTTATACAATATCAGCGTATTATGTCCATTTACTTAAGTTTTATTCACATTATTGTAAATAACTTTGACTGCTACATGTCTTTTTAAGGTAACAATTAACATCGTTTCCATGATTGTGTGGTTCTCATATTGTACTTTTTAGATGAACTGATGATGCTTTCAAAACTCGAAAGCGAAACGTCTTCAAAATAGATAAAGTAGCCTATCAACTTTGTCTTTTATTTCTCCACCTAGAGACCGATATAAGAACCCACCACTCGTCTGAGTGATCCTTATATATATATATATATATATATATATATATATAATATATATATATACATATATATATATATATATATATATATATATATATATATATATATATATATATATATATATTGGATTGACGGTCGTACTCCTTTTTCCGATATATATATATATATATATATATATATATATATATATATATATACAGGGTGGTGAATCGTCAAACGGTCCATAGGAAACTCAATGGGAAATTCTAAATTGTTGAATTCCTGCTTCCCTAATTATTTTACACCCAAAGTCATGGGAAACTATTTGTAGAGGACTCAAATATGTATCGAAAACAACTGTTAAAATTATTCTACGACTTAAAGGTATTCCAAAATTTTGCTAAAATATAATACATTTTTCTGTGAAAAAATGTGTATTACGTGTTGCGTTTTGTCATATTATTGTTTCTGATATTTGACAATATTTAAATCAATTATATTACATTTATCTATGATTTAAATGGCCAAAATTTTGTGATTTATTGTTAAAAAAAAATTAAGTTGAATAAAAAATGTACTCAGTTGAGGAGAAAAAAGCAATAATAAAAATTTTTTATTCATGTTTTATTATAACACTTGTTATAGTTTTATGTTTATAAATTATCATATATTATTATTTGAAATAAAGATCATAGTAACAGTATATTGGAATTCATTGAATTGTTGTATAATTTAACATGGAATTAAATTTTAGTGAATTAGAATATCTTACGTTAAATAAAGATCCGGTAGTGGCAGGAAAAGGTTCGCCTGAGTACAACATTATGCGATTTTTCGTCAACTGAGTACATTTATATTGATCGATTTGTAAACAATATAATTTATTGTTCACAAAGTAATAATGTTCATTAGTAGTAGTATTTAGTAAAAGTCATTGTTTATAATTTAATCATAAAATAAAAAAATTGACAATTCAAATTGTCAAACATCTGACATAAATATGATAAAACACAAACGTAATAATATATATTCTTGCATTACGTGTGGCCTAACTTTTAGGGGTGGCCTGAAAAATGTATTATATTTTAGCAAAATTTTGGAATACGTTTAAGTCGTAGAATAATTTTAACAGTTGTTTTCGATACATATTTGAGTCCTCTACAAATAGTTTCCCATGACTTTTGGTGTAAAATAATTAGGGAAGCAGGAATTCAACAATTTAGAATTTACCATTGAGTTTCCTATGGTCCGTTTGACGATTCACCACCCGGTATATATATATATATATATATATATATATATATATATATATATATATATATATAATATACTATTACTAGACTATTAGACTATTATTCTTTGTTCGAACTCGTTTGGCTTCGGGAGTATATTTATGGTATTTTGTGCCATCCTGTTTGGGTATTTTTAAAATCTAAATTGGTGTAATTACGTTATGTCATTCGAAAACTAGTTTGGAGTTTTTGTCTCTGCCGTATAAAGGAATATAACGGAAAAGTAGGTTTTAGGTACTAAAAAGTAGTACATTAAGTTAAAAAAAGAGTTTCAATAATAACTTTTTCTCTGTTATTTATTATGACATTGTTAGTAGAAAGAAACAGTATATGTAAATATATATATATATATATATATATATATATATATATATATGTATTATATATATATATATATATATATATATATATATATATGTATTATATATATATATATATATATATATACTATATATATATATATATCTATATATAATACATATATATATATATATATATATATATATATATATATATATATATATATATACATATTTACATATACTGTTTCTTTCTACTAACAATGTCATAATAAATAACAGAGAAAAAGTTATTATTGAAACTCTTTTTTAACTTAATGTACTACTTTTAAGTACCTAAAACCTACTTTTCCGTTATATTCCTTTATACGGCAGAGACAAAAACTCCAAACTAGTTTTCGAATGACATAACGTAATTACACCAATTTAGATTTTAAAAATGCCCAAACAGGATGGCACAAAATACCATAAATATACTCCCAAAGCCAAACGAGTTCGAACAAAGAATAATAGTCGTGAATGCACTTTGTGTTTAAGAAGTCATGAATAGTGATGGGTAAAGTTAAGTATACGAATCGTATTTTTGCAATTTTATTATTACAGCATCAATTTTCTTGATGATTATGAATTGAGGCTAATAAATGATTAAATTCTTCGTTTATTGTTTAAATATCTACAAAACAAATGTCTTTTTATTTTTATTGGGGGGTGTTTTCTTCTTGTAGCATAGCGGGAATCATATTGTCGATATTTTCTACAATTTCTTTTCAATTGGCCATTGGACTTTTATTTCGGTTGTTTTATTCTCATCGTCTTTCTTAATTATCTTTTTTGAATAGAGATTTAACAATGTTGGCGACAACACCTAGCCGTGCTTTATATCTCTTTTTTTCATTTTATCTATAAAACGATGTTATTTAACCTACCGATTCCACGCTTGTATATGTAAATTTGAGGCAGTAATGGCTAGTACTTTATCTATTTGTGTATTTTAGTAATACTAATCCGTTGTCAAATTTTGTTGCTTGAGGTCAGTATATGCAAGTAGTTATAACCCCTATCGTATGTAGTACACACGCGCGACCTTTTATGTAAGTTTTACTTTTATTGTTTAAACCGATATTTTTACTAAATTGAACTTATTTCACATTGTAGGTAATGATTAGAGTGATAAAGAAAATTTTATAGACGACAGTAATATCGATAAAGTTAAGGCTATCCAGAAATGTAAAGGGGATTCTAGGTCAGAACAAAATACGATAGAATCTGAGGACGAAGATGACATTGAAAACTTACAATCTTGTTGTATGAAACATTTTAGAGTAAAAAGGTGAAAGCAACTTTTTTTGAAAATAGCATAAAACTCAATTATGTCATTACAATGATAATTTTTCGACTATTCTAACAACCATTAAAATTTCGTCATTTTGTGACATGTGGAACAATTTCACCCAATCATGTCAACATTAGACTGATAATTGCATTCAGTGCAATTTTCAATCCCTATGACAACACGATCGAGTTTGACAACTTCATCCAAATAAATTTCAAAATGTCATGTTTATAAATACCACAACAAGATTATAAATATTGTGCGTGATAATAGATCTTCTACTCGCTGTGAGTTTTGCCGGTAGTGCTCTCTCGCGGTTTGAAACTTGTACTTTTCTTGTAAAATCAGTGTAAGTGAAATATGACAAAAAGAGAAAAATAGATATTTATCTAGAAATACAAAATAATGAACTGAAATATTATGGTAAACTGATTAATGAACGAATACACATAAGAATTAATAGTAAAAGTAATTACGCCTTGTTATTTTATTCATTATAATAATAATATTTAAGATATAAGTTCCTGCCACTGGACGACTACTTACGCAAGAGGCCATTGAGAAAAAGAAGAAGGTTATGTGAAAATATTTAATGGTTAAAGCAAATATTTAAGGATATAGACGCTTAAGCGTCTATATTCTTTGGTTAAAGGTTACCTTTACCTCTGGAACGTTGTAATTCTGGTTTTTATTTTGCATTTTTATTTTGTTTTTGCTCAGTTATTTTTTGTGTGCGTAGGCCTTAGTGCTTAGATATCAATTTGTTTTAATTTTATCAAAATGGATATTAAACATTATACTGGTTTTAAGTCTATATCACATGATATACCATTTCAACCAGCTACACCAAAAAAGAGCATGTACGAAATGTTTCGGAATATAATAGCTTTTCATATAAAATCCATATTCGCCAATATTTGAATGTTTACAAGTTAAATGCACAAAACTGCCACTAACAGCGTTGGTGAAAACTGTCAAATCCCCTCTACTCATCGGCTCACAGCGAATAGTAGAGAACAGCAACGAATCTAATGTTAACTTAAATTTTAATAATTATACTTTCACTAACTGTACTTTTAATAAATAAATGTTTCGTTATGTGGAGTTATGATTTTTTTTTTCTAAAAATTATCCGCCGAATATCCCTCGGACATTGATGAATGACTCATAATTTCATGACACATTTCTCAAGCTTGTTGCTTGGTAACAGCACTTGGTAACACACCTTCGGCTTCGTGCTGTTACCAAAGAACGAGCTTTCGATTGTCATGAAATTATCTCGTCTGTTATCAATGTCCTAGGGATATTACTACTGACAATATTTACTATAAATTTTTATTTTTAAGCTACCGGAAAGAAATTTATGTTAAAATTATTAAAGTTGAAATTTAATTTAGTTGGAGTTTTTATCGGAAAATAACGAGATAAGTGTTGCGTAACAACAATATTTAATATTTTTAGTTTATTTTTGTGATACTGTATATTAGTTTAGATGTATAAAATTTCTTTGTACTAACTAATAATCTGTAAAGCGCCGATAACTTGCATTCAAATAACTTTCTACACAAGTTTCTTAAACCTTCATAGAATCGTAACAATGAAAGGATTAGTATTTTCCAAATTATAGGTTTGACTCATTCGAAAATTCCGAAAGTTGAGACAAATACCCATCTCAGGTAGTTTTTACCAATGAATTGAAAGTCGAAGGTATTTGAAATATCTTTTAAATACGTCGAGGGGCTCAGGGGGGAGATTTCTGAATGTTTAGAAACAATTACGAGCGTAGTGATGGAAGGGAGAGAGTGGACATCAGTTCGCAGTTCAAATCCATCAAATTAGTATCAGTTCAAATTCCAACATCGAAAGAGCGCTAGGCTCTACTGGCCCCAGCGGCATTCAGAAGGTTTAAACCAGTCGGTATATTAATAAGTTTGTGTCAATATTGTATCACCGAAAAGTTATCTAGTTTTATAGTTTCATAAAGTTTAGTTTCATAAATCAGCTATCGTATGCAAGTTATCGGCGACCAAAATACGTTGTAATCGTTTAAATAGACTTGTTAAAACGTTCTTTTTGAATATTTCATTTCTCCCAGTCTTCTGGGTGGTCCTTCAAAGAAGTATATAAAGTGAACCTATTTCCCTAAGGAAAAACCTTGTTCCCCAAGGGAAAAAACTAGCGACCTATGACTGGTGTGCGAAAAAAAGCCATCAGGACAAGGTGTAAGGACAAACACACCTGCATCTTCGCTCAATAAGATCGGAAATAACGAGTAGTTATTTCCGATTTAAATTTACGAGTCATAGAACCCGAAAAGGCCGTAAGACTTCTTCTTGGTATTGTGGACGTGTCGTAATAAATAATATTATACTACACCAATGTTACAAAGATAATAAACAAAGAAAAGAAAAAAGTGGTTGAATTAGAACCAATTAATGCAGGATCAAATCAAAATGCGATTGATAACTAAAAATATTCTATGTGCAACACAGATGACTATTAGAAGATTGCTTGATGTACCAGAAGAAAATCTGCTACTTATGTTCATGAAAAAACGAAGGAACACAAAATGTCTCTGCTTGAATTGCAAAAAACCTGAATCTTCTCAATGCATGAAACCAGATTGCAATACCTGCATTCAGAAACGTCAAAAATGCTACACATAAGTATATAACTTCATCCTTTATATTATAATTTAACTTCATCATTTAGATAAGTTACTTTTTTGGTTTATGCTTTCTTAAATTGTTTTATTACGTCTCATTATGAAGATTTTTCAAATATTTTTCAGTTAAAAATTTTTATTTATTTTACATCTTTTTGCCATTTTCTAGTCTATAAAAAGAATATTGTTTTAATATTATTAACAAAATCAATTAAAATAGCAATAGAAATTCTCGAGACTTCGTCGCAAAAACACCATGTAACATACTTGGAAAAATGACAGTTCCCTGTAATTTAAAAGTTGAGTAAAGGTTTTCAATCACAAAATCATAAAATGGTGTTCAAATGTCGATCATGAGTAAAATGTGAGATATAAAAAAAGTAAAAACTAAGAAAAAAAAAATATAAAAACCTTCAAAAGAAAATCCAGGTTATATCCGAATTATAGAAGCTGCCACCTAGGTCGATTCTTGGAGGCATTCTAATCTGAGCATCTTTCTTGATGAATATAATCATCTACACCATTTTCTTAAATTTATGATCAATCGATCAAATGTTATTATTGTTTTTTCTTTTATATTTCATATTTATATACAGAATAATATTATTATCTTTATAATTTTACCCATCATTACACGCGTTAGTTACCGAAGCTTATCCTGAGAAAAATAAATATTAAGATCGATGTATTACTATTATGGGATAATTAGGCAAATACCCTTGTCAATTCCTTACTATTTGACAACGAAGGAATAGGAAAGCTAAATGCTCTTTTCTCACAAAATTTAATGATGCAGAGGTATAAGATGTAGAGGCATAGAGAATGTCGATGTATTCGCTTGCGTCATTGATTACAGAAAAGCTTTTGACTATGTAATCAATAAAAAACCCGATTGAAACCTTTGAATAAACTTGTACAAAGTTTAAATATCGTCACATCTACATCATAAGAGTTTATATTAAGAACGTACAACAAGGACTAATGCCACCTATCTTACTGTTTAAATCTATTTAAAGGCGTTTTTTTGGCTTTGAACTTATTTCTCTCTAATTTCTTTCTACACATGCCTAATGATAGATATTACTTCATTGCACATAGCTGTCACATTTTTTATATTTTCTTTTTTTAATTTTTAATGTCCAAGTATTAAAAGGAGAGCCTTAACTCTCACATAATATATTTTCACAACAAAAAGTTTTAATTGTCCTAAAAATATAATTTAGTCATTATGTATTTAGGAATTTTCATAAGTGCGAAAAAACGTTCTATGTGAATAATTATGACAGAAAATGAAGAAGAATGTAAAAGAATAGTACAAATCTCTTCTAAGGTGAGGTACACAAAAGAATAATCGAACATTCGTTGTCAAGGTTTGCTGATAAAACCATGCTGTAAATGACCATTCACAAATAAATTATCGAAATGTAAAGGGATATAAATATTCACATTTTATATAAACAGTCTTCAATTATGGAAATTGCACTCACATTTTCAGAGATTCTTTAAGTCTTCTCAAGGCAGCTATCAAATAAGTATTTGAAGTTTCCAGTTACTTTAGTATCTGCAGTGGAGAACGTTATGGCAGACTACAAACTTTAAAAGACCATAAAGAGCAACCCTATAATTATATTAATCAGATTATTGCTAATTAATCTTTAGTAAACATAATCAATAATAGCGTTTTTGTTTTTTTTTGTTCCGGTATTAATGAAATTAAAAACGCCTATTGTTAGGCTTACATAGCTACATTATGTAACAATAAATGGAAAACATCTAGAGGTAAACTATGAGATAAAAAAGAAGATACTAGCCACATATGCATCCAAAACGTGGACCTTAAAGAAAATAAACTAGACGCTTTTGAAATGTGGGTATATTGCCGCATGTTAAGAATATCCTGGATCGATCATCGCAGTAACGTATCGATATTATAACAACTTAAAGGATAGATTGCTTAAACAAATACAACAGAAACATTTGCAGTATTTTGGACACATTGCTAGAAGAACAGGTACGATGGAAAAACTGATAGTCGAGGGTAAAGTTGAAAGAAAGAAACCTAGGGGAAGATCTCCAAGCCGTTGGTTAGATCAAACAAAAATATTGATTAGCCAAGGGCTATATGAAGCCAACAACTAGCCCAGGACTTCTTCTTCTTCTCGTGCCACTCCTAGAGGAGATTGGAAATCATCATGGCCACTGCGACTTTGTTAGCAGCGCGCCTGAAAAGTTCAATCGAACTACACCCGAACCATTCACGTAGATTAGCCCAGGACAGGAAACCTTAAAGGGAAATCGTGAAAAAACTGTCTGAAAGGCCTGTCACCACTGTATGGTGTCACCACATTCCAAAAGGGATTGGGACTGGGGAGGAGGAGGATTGACAATTCACAGTTTTTAGGTTTTAAACAGTTTTCTATGCAACAAATTAGTAAGTCAATATTTATGTCTCCATTTTAAAACTTTAAACGGGTTTTCTTAGATAGTTACACTTAGAAGGGTACATTTTTAGTCTTAAATTATCAATAATTTTAAAAATCCACCGAACCCACTGCAGGAAACATGGAGGTTTTTAGTTATTCAGGTTAATAAAATTCAACAAACTAGCGTACAACCCAATCCTTCCAGCTTCCTATAGAGCGAACGGATTAAAACAATACGATCAGGACTCAATCTAGTTCTTATGTTTCGTACCCGTACGTAGGAATAGTAACATGGCTATCGTTTGATGTATCGGTAGTCAGTATGGGAGCTACTAGAAGTGAGACGAGTTCATAAGTCACACTGACCAACAGGTTGCGTTTCTAGTATCCCAGACGAGCTCACGTAAGACCGCTCTGCTTTCGTTCCACATACATCCACTTGGTCCGTTAATCCACCTGCATGAAACTGTTCGCCCTACCAGGGATCACGTGCAGCAACTCGTATGGCAACACAGGTACTGTGGGGAGGATGAGTTCCAGGATATGGCTGTCGAGTCACCCTCGCTAGAGACAGACTCGCAGGGGCATTGATTCTGCAGAATAGGATAAACTTTCCCTCGAAAGTTGGCTATACCCTTTATGCACCCACTCTATGTCTTTACCATCCAGGGAGGGTATTTTAATATCCGTTTGTGTTGACATGGATTCCTTGATGGGGGTGGGATCCAGGTTATATTGGGTTCCCTAGGCTTCGAATCCCCCCGCTGCTCAGATGCGTCCTATTTACACGAGATGCATGCGGAGGATCTACGCTTAGACCAGAAGATCGCGTAGTGTTTTAAGATCATAGTGCTATGAGAAATGCATTCTAAGTAGTGATGCACTAACATTATCTAAGAGGATGGGTCTGGGCACTGGTGTAACCGGAAAGGGAGCGGAATGACTATTTAACTAGAAAGCTGAAAGTACTGGAGTTGATAACTTCGTCTCGTAAAATAGAATAGTCAAACTATGTGGACGTGTCCCCCAGACCCCCTGGTGTGGTCGTAACTATGACTCTCTTAATGGTCACTTACGCGATCAAATTCTCAGAAATAAGTTATTTCTCTGAACTACATGTACAGTTTTATAGTTCAAAAATCATGCCACAAAGAAGAAATGTGTTGAAATGTTTAATAGTCAAAGGGGAAAGTAAGTAAATAAAGAATGTGTAGTGATAAGGAAAAGTATCTCTGTAATGTGGTTTGTAAGATAATACAATTAATAATCTATAAGTAAGACCACAAATACTTATTTTCTAAAACTTAGGACCCGTTTCGACATCTCTGCCATCATCAACTATAAACGTAGGAGAAGCTACATGTGAATGTGTTGAGTTTAAATTAAACAAAATGAATGATTTACCGTAAATTTTAAGTACCCAACCTACATAGCTGTTAAAACCAGGAAACATAAAAAACCAAAACGAAAAACCTTTAAGTCGAGAACTTAAAAGATATAAAGATACTTCCAAAAGTAAACGAATAAGGCAAAACGTTTTATATGTAAAAGGAGAAAATATTTTAAATATTTAAAGAAGTTTAAAAAAGAAAAGACATTTATACAACATTTCAAAAAACATAAAACATACTGCACTTTAATTATTCAATTTAAAATGTAATTGTTTTATTTTATTTCAGATATGCACCGAATTTAACCGAGCTATTGTAATGATGCAAATGACGCTGCGCTTCGTCATTTAACCTTGGCGTATCGTTCAACTTTGGGGTTAAATTAATTACATATGTCTGGCTGAAAGCATACGAGAAGCTGCAGCAGCATCAGCCTCAATGTTGTTTAGTTTGAAGAGAAATACCGAAAGTTCAAGTTTAGTTTCAACATCTGAAAAGTTAGTTTGGTCAGGAGAGCGACATCTGATAAATTATTAGCGGATGCAAGTTTTCGAGCTATTTATAGTGCAGTAACACAGCATGCTTTATTTATGTTTTAACTTAACTTGTTTTAATAAGTATATTTCTGCAGTAATGAAGCTATTAATTAATTTGATGTTTTAGACAGCGAAAGTATATTTCTTTGTCATATGGTAGCAAAATGTTTTACCCTTTTTTTAATAACGTAAAATATTTTACAAAATAGCTGCTTGTATTTTTTTTCTAGATACAAAAATAAAAACATTTACTGTTTCTCTTAATTTTATTAAAACTTATAGACTGAACTTACATTGTTTGTTTCGGAACAAATGTTTTGTTGACTTATTGTAAACAAACAAAACCTTACCTGCATGACAAAAATACAGTGTACTTTCCTTTTCTAAACAATCCGAATACCAAATGTATTGGCTGTTAATGATCGAGGATAAATAAAGTTTTTCAGACTTTTGGAAAGGACGTAAGGGTTATGGCCAATATAGTTTTGGCTGAAAGGCATTTCTGTTTAAAAAAATATGGCAGGCGATGAAAGATAAAAATATAATATCTCCGATGTATGAGAATCAGATGAGACTGTAACAAAAAAAGGAAAGTAAAATTAGAACAAAAATAATTGTCCTTTATTAAAAATTTATATTAACAAAACACTAAATGAGTGACGAATAAAATGTGAAGATATTGGGGTAATATATATACAAGCTGTATGCTCCTAAAGAAGCTAAAGCTGTTTTCATTTGAAGATTCTTTTTGTGTAGGGGATCATCCCATTCTGGGTTTGATTTTACAGTTTCTGGTGTGACTTCGCTGTTTCCACTACTTTTCTGCATTCTTCCACTTATAATTTCCATACTTCTTAAGTCTTCTTCCACTTGTTGTCTCCATCTCACTTTAGGTCTGCCTATGGTTGTTTTACCTTGTGGTATCTACTTCATCATAACTCTTCACGGATTGCTCTTCTCTCTTCTCATGATGTGGCCATACCATATAATTCTTTGTGCTTTTATTGCTCTAACTGTGTTCTCTTGACCTATCCATTCTTGTATTTCGTGATTCATTCATTGTCTTGCATTCTCTTCGTTTCCAGTATTTTTCTAATAATCTTTCTCTCAAAAACTTTCAATTGCTGTTCTTCTATTGCTGTTAATGCAAATGTTTCTGCAGCATATACTACTTTTGGTTTTATGGTCGTTTTGTAGATTTTTATTTTTGTGTTTCGGCTTATCTTCTTGTCTCTAAACATTTTTTTTATTTTTATA
This sequence comes from Diabrotica balteata, assembly GCA_918026665.1. Classification (NCBI taxonomy): domain Eukaryota; kingdom Metazoa; phylum Arthropoda; class Insecta; order Coleoptera; family Chrysomelidae; genus Diabrotica; species Diabrotica balteata. Next base: position 75,511,679 of record OU898283.1, on the reverse strand, counting down.
AAACGCTGTATTTCCCTCTTGAATTCTTTTTTTATACCTACACGTTGATTTCTTCTGTTGACTAGTACTCATAAATATTTGAATGTTTCAACCTCTTCGAAACTTTATGCATCTATTGTCAATTCTGTCATTTATGTCTTCTTTTTTTTCTTGCTTACGTTTATGTGTTTTATTTTATTTTCATTTATTTTCAGTCCTCTCAGTTTGGCTTCGTTTCCTCTTTCTTGGAAGGTTTTCTTTAGTGCCTTTTTATATGTTGCTACTATGGTTATATCGTCCGCATATCCTATTATTTGTACTGCATTCTTGTTTTTAGTTCCTGCAGATGACAGCTTTTTTATTATCTTGTCTAGAGATAGAATAATTAGTATCGTTGAGGGCACATCTCCTTATTTTACTTCATTTTTAGTTCTATTATTTCTATTCTTTTTCTTCCGGTGTCTATTATTGCTTGGGAATCTCGCATGGTCATTTCTATCATTATAATAATTGTATTTGGTATAATACTTTCCTGTAACTCTTGGATTATTTTTCTTCTGTTAGTTTGATAAACGTGTGTAATTTATTCCTCAACTCTTTTGCATTTTCTACAGTTTCACATCCATACAACAAATCATCTACGTAGAATCCCTTTCTGATTACTCTTGCTACATCAGGATCTGATTCTTCAACTTGATTGGCTACTTGGATTAGACTCCTTATTGCTAAGAATAGTGCACTTTCTGTTCCATAAGTTACTGTTTTAAGTTTGAAATGTTGTAAATCTTCTGAGGAGTTTGTTCGCCATAAAATTCTTTGATAATTCTGGTAGTTTTCACTTATTAAGATTTGCCTGTACATCTTCTCAATGTCTGCTGCCAGCATTATATTAAAAAATCTGAATCTTATTAAGATAGATAGAAGATCGGGTTGTATGGTTGGTCCAACCCTTAAACAATCATTTAATGATAAACCTGTTGATGTTTTTGCTGATCTATCAAAAACAACCCTTAATTTAGTAGTAGTACTTTCTGATTTTAGAACTCCATGATGTGGTAGATAATATGAAGGATATTTTAAATCATTTGCAGTTATAAGTGACATGTGTCCCAAATTCTCATATTCATTGATAAAGTCTGTATATATTCTTTTGTATTCGGGGTTCTTGTTGAATTTTTTTTCTAAATTAGAAAATCGGTCGAGTGCTGTTTGAAATGATTCTCCTAGGTTCTGTATGTTATCATTTGTTAAGAGTGGGACAATAATTTGTCCTTCTTGATTCCTGCTGAAATATGTCTGATATTCCTGCTCACATGATTGTTCTTCTTTAGTTAGACATTTGAAGTTATCAACATTTTCTATTTCCCAAAATTGTTTAATCTGATCATGGATGCTGTTAACTGTAAAATTACAGACAGTGGTTGGTTTGTTGAAATGAAAAGGAACATTTCCAGTAATAACCCAACCTAATTTTGTTTTTTGCAAAATTGGTAAAAACCTGTTAATTTGAATTTGACCAATACATAATAAATCATAGAATACAGAGGCGCCTACTAAAATATCTATTTTCCCTGGCTTATAAAATGTTTCATCTGCTAAAGTTATATTTTCTGGTATAGTAAATTCATTCATGTTAAACTTTACTGTAGGCAATGTTTCTGTAATTTTGTCTATAACTAAGAAAGAACTTTCAATTTAATATGACTTAACTCTACATTTGATATTTGTAGTTACTGAATGGTTTATATGAGTTACTCGTTCATTTATACCTGAAACTGGTATGTTTATACATACTTTATTAAGTTTTAATTTTTTACAAAACTCTGCTGTGATAAAATTTGATTGTGAGCCTGAATCAAGTAATGCTCTTGCCTCAAATTTGTTACCTGAATGATCAAGAATATGTATAAGTGCTGTTGCTAGTAAAACTTCTGATTGCTGATTGTTGCTGGAACTTAGAACTACTGATGTTGATGGTTCTGTTGAATTATTCTGAACTGTATTTAAATGGTTATGTTCATTCATTGAATTTTCAAATAATTCTGATTCTTGCCCCAGATTCATGTTGCTGAGGTTTCGTTGCTGATCTAGTTGAACTTCGGAATTGTTTGAGTAATGCAAGAGAGAATTATGCCTTTTGTTACAAAACTTGCAATTTCTGGATGATATACACTTCTCAAGAAAGTGATTGTTTCTTAAACAGTTTGTGCATAACTTTAATTTCCGTATTTCAACATTTCTCTGTTTTACTGGTAATTGTAGAAATTTGTTGCAATAGAAAATTAAGTGTGCTTCCTTACAATAAAAACATTTAAAATTAGCATTGTTCTGATTTAAAAATGATTGTGATTTGTTTTTGATATGTGGTTGGGCAATATGTTTCTGATGTGAGACATGTGTCTGTTTGTCATTGTTTGCATAGAGAGTTTATAGAAGACGTGAGCGTTGAGTTAAGAAGTTTAGGAATTCTGTAAGGGTTGAAGGTGTTATTTTGTTTACATTATCTGATTCCCATTGGCGTTTAGTGTTGTGGTCAAGTTTAGAAGTTAGCAGATATATTAAAACTGTTGACCACTCATGTACAGGTTGTTTAAATGATTCTAAAACCCTTAAATTTTTATTGCTTCAACTGTGTGCTTCAACTCCAACAATTAATCGCCAAACATTCGCCAATGCCCATAAGCCGGTTCAAAATGGAATGGATGCCACGTGTTATCCTCGGTTCTGCTGATATTCTTGTAAATTATACTGTGTAGGTATGTCCTGTCACGGTCGCCAAAATGTTTTGTATTAAATCATACAAAGTATTTCTAGTGATAATTTTATTTTGATCTTGATAACTGATATTAAACTGGTATTTCTGGCTGATAGTAATAAATATAAACTGGTTGAAATTAATGATATAAATTGATTGATAGTACTGATAATATATATATTTTTGACTGTTCTCGTTCTTAATTATTTTTTGTTAATGTCATTCGTTGTCTATGACAACCATCACACTATGAGTTGTTCATTTCGCATACACTTATGATATTGTTTTTATTTCTGCAACAAGTACTGTGGAACGAGAGTATATCCAAAAACACAAAGAGACGCACTTTTAGTACATTTTTTGAAAGCACGGTGACTTATGTAGTTGACGTGTGGATATTAAACGAAAAGATAAAAAGAAAGAATCAAAGAGATCGCGTCCCCAGGTGGCGGATAGGAGAATGGCCGACCCGTTTTACCGGCGGGTAGGAAGAAAATAAGATACCTCCCGTGGACTAACAGGTAATTCACCGAATGATTGCCGGTATAAGCAATCCACCACTTACTGACCAACGACTGCGGGCGGATGAGTTAATAAGTAGAAGGGCACTCTTTTGTCCATTGGTATGGAAAACTACTCCAAAGAGAGATGAACTGAAAAATACGTCAATGGCCTTCATAAGGCAATGGAGAACCACAACGGAGAGCACGGAATCCAAGATCCGACAAGATAGGGATAGCAGTAGATCACAGGGCCTCCCAGGTCGTAAACCAGAGAAATCTCTGTGCATCTAAGACATTAAAAGTAGCGAACTGGGATGTCAGAAGTTTATATGCAAGTGGTAAATTGGCGAACGTACTCTTTCAAATGGAAAAGCTCCAAATTGATGTTCTACAAATACTGGAACTATGTATTATTTAGGTAATAACGTGGTCAATAATCGGAATTGTGTTGCTATCTTAGTTACAAAAAAAGTTAAGTACTCTGCAATACGTTTTACTCCTTATTCTGATAGGATCTCATCATTACAACTTCAGACTAAGAAAGGTATAGTAAATTGAATTCAAGTTTATGTTTCGAGAATGATACATGAGCAGTATCAAGAACTGAAAAAAAAAATTAAGAAAAAATATGACTTTTTTAACATGCATAAATGAATTAGACAGAGAATAGAAGCACCAAAATAATTTAAAGATGATACTGGTCCTGATATTATACGAGAAGAAGTCGAATATGCAATGAGACAAGCTAAGAGTGCTAAATCTCCCTGACAAGTTGAAGTTTCCATCGAATTATAGAACAGGTATAATAGCTAAAGAACCGCTCCAATCGACATTTATACTGCTTCTCAAAACACCCAATACAAATGAGTGCAATAAACATCGCACCATGGCTTTAATAAGTCATTTCTTGAATTTTTTTTAAATAATTCACAATAGATTTCATAAAAAATTAAAGTAATACACAAATAGGGTTTAGAAAAGGTCTGGAAACGCGGGGTGCACTCTTTGCAGTGAGTGTTCTTTCGCAGATATGCCTAGATATGAATCAGAAAGTATATGACTGTTTCAGTGCAGCATAATCGGCTCTAAGAATTTTTTTTGAATAAAAACATAGTAGAGATATTAAAATTATATGTAACTTCCATTGCACTGAGGCTATCCATATTCGCCGTGGGGTGCGCTAAGAGTCTATTTTATCACCATTGTTATTAAATTTATACAGTGAAGCCATCTCAGAATTAGCGTTGGCCGAAGTCAATGAGGTCCTAATAATAAACGTAAGCCACTTAATAACATAATATATGCTGACGATACTGTCCTACTGGTGGAAACACTAGAAAAAATGCAACATGTTTTTGAACCAACTAAATATTCATTGCAACGATTATGAACTAAACATAAATTTGAAGACAATCAAGTTCAAGGTATTTACAAAAATACAAAACATCAAAGTTAAGCTAGTACTAGATAATACAGAAATTGAACAAATATCTTCATACAAATACCTTGGAGCATGAATTACAGAAGATAGTGATCAAACAAAATAAATAAGACGCCATATTGAAATTGGATGGTCAACTTTTAACAGAATGAAAAATTTTTTCTGTGATCGCGATATCAATATAACGCTCCGGATAAGAATGCTTTGAAGTTATATTTTCTCCACCCTTCTGTATGGGGTTGAGGCCGGAACACTGATTCAATTAAAAATTAAAAACCTGGAAGCATTTAAAATGTGGTGTTACCGATGTATTCTGAAAAGTTGCAATACTTGGGGCACATAATGAGAGGTGAAAAATACGAAATGTTAAGAAATATATTGCAGGGCAAAATAAAAGACAGAAGAAGCGTAGGAAGACATAAAATCTCGTGGCTACGCAATCTCCGTGAATGGTTTGGATGGAGTTCACTTAAACTATTATTCAGGCGCGTAACCAACAAAATTATAATTGCCAGAATGTTTTTCAAGACAAATATATGGGAAATAATGGAAGTAGATACAAAACTAACTAGTATAACAGAGGAAAAACATGAAGAGATGCAAAGGAGACCATATGAGGCAGGATATGTGTGTAAATAAGAAAGAATGGAGTTCGGGATGCGGAAGTTGGCCAAGGCTCTACGAATGAATTTCTGTATGAATTTCGCTTACGAGTAACTCAACACTATTTTATAATATTTATGGACAAAATTATTAAGACATAAACAAAAAGAAGTACAAAGCTAAATGTAGCGTTAGAAGTACAAAGCGTTATTTGTTAAATAATTTGGAAATATGAAAGAAGTACTCACTGAATGAAGGTAAATATTAACACAACAAAAGTTATGCAGATATGAAAAACAATAGAAGAAACAAGAGATTATAGAAATTAAAAAAACAAAACTAGAAAAAGTTAAAACTCTTACATACTTAAGAATAATAATAAAAGAAACAGGATCTCTAGAAGCAGAAATCAATAGTAGAGTAGTTAAAACGCTATAAATGCTTTATACAAGAACAAACAATTTCTTCTTCTTCTTTTTCCTCTTTATAAACAATTCTGCTTGTTCATTGTCGACACCGGTCTTCTCCATTCTGCTTTTGTGGTTATTCCATTCCTTTTTTCTCTATTGTGTCCATTCATTTAAACACTGTACGTTACGATCTCTCAGCGTATTTTCTGTAATTCTTCTCAGTACTCTCATCTCTGCTGTTTCCAGCAACCTTTGCATTGTGGTTGTGTCGGGTCTTATTTCTGAGGCATATGCCATTATTGGTCTTACACTGGCTTTATAAATTCTTGACTTCGTCTCAGTGTTAATGTGTCTGTTTTGTCATATAGTGTTATTAAGGAATCCTGCCAGTCTATTTGCTTTTTGTACTTGATCTCTTACTTCTTTGTCAAGGTCTCCATAGCTAGACAGTGTAATTTCCAGATATTATATTTCCATTACTTATTCAATACTAATGCCATCAAGTTCTATTTTACATGTGGTTGGTTCTTTGCTTACTACTATTGTTTTAGTTTTCCGAGATGAGATTGTTCTATTAAATTCTTTTGCTTTCGAATAGAAAATTTATGCACAAAAAAATATCACGAAATACAAAAATGAAATATTGTTCTGAAGCTGATTGTTGAAGCTGAAGCTGAAGTTAATTTTGTATTTTGAGAACGATTTCCGAAGTAAAAATTTTCAAAGTTGAAATGAAAGTTGAAATGTAAAAATGAAAGTTTTCAAAGTTTATAGACCTGGCATGACTTTTGGCAGCGAATCATAAGTACTAACGTAACAGCAAAAGAGCAAGATACAGAAAATAGAATAAGGATAGGCGGATAGAATAAGGAACACAGATATAAGGAACGAACTGAAAATACAATCAACATTGGAGTTTATAGAAGAGAGACAACTGAGTTGGTGGGGTCATTTACACCAGATAAAGGATAGTGTATCAGTAAGAAGAGTGTGAGAAGTAACAATATTGAAAAACAAAAAGGAGAAGACTAAGGTAGACATGGAATGAAGTAATCGGGAAGATATATAAGCGAAGAGAAGTGGCATGGAAAGACGTAAGAAGGTTGACACGAAATCCGAAAGAATAAAAGAAATTCGTTGAGTAGTACATTAAACCTTATATCGTAGAACCATTTTAGACCGATTTTAGCAATTTGTTTTAAACAATTTTGGACCTGGTAACATGCAAATATGTTAAAAGTGGTCCTTTTCGAGTAAGATAGTACAAAAAACAGAATCACTATATTTTTCCTAGCGGATACGCAGTGGCTTCCTGGACTATTAGTATAATTTCTAGTCTATTTTTGTACATCGGATGAAAAGATTCTGTTGGTTATTATTAATTAATTTTGAAATTCTGTCGCTATTCTAGAAAAAACGTAAGTTTATTCCTTCCATTCTGTTAAGTATTTTTGCCTACATATTAAGAAGTAAAAGCGTTTAATAAGCGAAATGCGAAAACTTAGTTGGCAAGTTTCAAATCCTAGTTTTATAACTGCCCTACAGCAAGCTGTTCTTGAAAACTTTTAGCTGTAAGCTTACTTCACACTTTGTTACTCTCCATAACAATTATATTCCGCAAATTTGTATTCATTTCTTTGTTTCTTAAGCAGTAAATTAGAAAATACGAATAAATCTACTGGCGAAATAACAATAATATTTTTATTGATATTTGAAGTTTTTAATGTAAATTGACTATGCAAATTTTATATTTTGATGAGAATAGATTATCACATATATATATATATATATATATATACATATATATATATATATATATATATATATATATATATATATATATGTATATATGTAAATACTTTTTTCTTTTTGGGTGTGGTAGTCAATAAAAAATAGAGCTTTGCTAAGGCGTACTATTTATTCTGAAATCCGAGCTTTCGGTGTTTGTTTGCCACCTTTATCAAGGTCTACAATGAAAATTACTGTGTTATAAAATTAGGCTGATGTAATATAAAAGTTATAAAAACTTACCAGAAACTAAGATTCATAGCATATAAAACACAACGTTAAATAATATAATGTGATCTGAATTACTGAAGGCATTAAAACTTAAAAATTTTAAAATAACTTAAAAATTAAAGAACATGTTACAAAGTTTAAAAAGTAAAAAATAAGACGACATGTTTGACAAAAACAGTCGTCTTCGCAGGTTTGAATTCAGTCACATCTCACGAACAGAAAGAGGTAGTAGGAGGAACTATTGTTGTTTAAATAGTTCGATGTAACTACAAAAAACAAACTTTCAAACTGATGTCTAACAAAATACCGTTTGTGATTTTAAGTACTACCAACCATGTTACCAACTTTAAATTGAAAGGGGAAATTTAAAAAAATTCATTATGTCAAACAATAAAAAGAAAATAGTATTTAGTAAGTAGGTTTAGAAAAAACAAACAACCAAAAACAAAATGAACATCTGAATAATAACTGAAGTTAATCATGATAATTATAGCAATTAATAATGGAATTTAAGAAACAAGACATGAAACACTCTGAGATGCAGAAGACCCTAGTCAAAAGTCAAAATAAAATTGTAAATTTTGCTAAGATTCTGGATCTCAGATCTTTTATTCAGATTGTTGTTATCACTCCTGCTGATATTTACCATTTCTAAGAAAGTTCTCTTAAATTTATTTTTCTCTCTGGCTAATATTTTTACATTGTTGAAATCTATCTTATGGTCTAGATCGATAGTGTGTTCTGCCAAAGCACAAGTGGATTTATTTAGTCTACAGTCACTCTTATGAGAAATGATACGACTAGACAGATTTCTTCCAGTTTCACCAATGTACGTGGATGGACATTCAGTACATTGAATGCAATAAACAACATCTCTTGACTCTAAAGTAGTTAGGGGTTGTTTTATTTTGCTATACAGCTGACGTATGGTTTTGATGTTCTTGTTATCTATTTTGATGTTCTTAAATTCTTTGAAAATTTTAGTAAGTTCTACGGTTAGTTTTGGAATATACGGAAGGGCATAAAAATACACACTTGTTTGAGAAGAATTGTTTTGTGTTGAGGGCACTGATTGAGAATTAGTGAGAATGTTATTTCTGTTAACAAATTGAACATTAAAAATTAATTTATTAATCAGTCTTAGAGGATATGAATTTTCAACAAAAATATTCCGTAAGAGGTTAAGATCATGTTGGAGATAATCTGGATGTGATAACCTTTTGACACGTTCTTTCATTGCTAGGACTAGGTTGGTTTTCATTCTAGGAGGATGGTGGGAATGGTAGCTTATGAATATATTGCTACATATAGGTTTTCTATACCATTGTGTTTTCACAACATTATCCTCACATCTATGCAAACGCATGTCAAGGAAGGGCAAAGATCCCTCCCGCTCTTCCTCGCATGTGAATTGCAAGTGTGGGTTTTGTTGGTTGAAAACATTTAACGTAAATTGTATAGAGTCTGCTGGTAGAGCCAAGATTAAGTCATCCACGTATCTCTTTATAAAAGGTATTTCAAAATTGATTTGTTGCAAACAATCTTTAATCAGGTTGTCTAAGACATAATTACAAAGAATTGGTGAAATGGTGGAACCCATTGGAGTACCAAAGACATGTTTGTAGTAACAGTCATTAAAAATAAAAACATTGGAATCAAAAACAAAAGAAATGAGTTTTTTGATATTAGATAAGTTAAGAGTTGTGTGCATTGATATGTCGTCCCAGTGTTTCTCAACACTAACCAAAATTGTGTGTAAAGGTAAATTAGTAAACAAAGACACTACATCACAACTAACGAGCTTATAATTGATAGGTAATTTTAAGTTATTAATAAAAGAACTGAAACTGAAAGAGTCCTGAATGCAGAAATCATTGTTGTTACTGTAGGTTTCTGTGAGAATATTGGTTAAAAAACTTGCTATGGGGCCATTAGGTGTACCTATTGAGGAAACTATTGGTCTCATAGACAAAGTGGTTTATGAATTTTTGGGAGTGCATAAAATCTAGGAGCAATTGCATTATAAATTTTCAATGTTTTCCCAACTGATTGATCTATTTGATTCTCCTTTACCAAATCAGAAACTAGTTTATTAGCCTTTTGTTGCAGAGTACACACGGGATTGTTGTTTAACTTTTTATAATATTTAGTGTCTGTTAATAAGTCTTCACATTTTTGTATATAGTCCCTAGTGCTACAGTGACATTGCCTTTGTCGCTCTGAACAATCTTGATCTCAGGGTGATGTTTCAAAAAAGTTTTGCATTTAATATAGTATTTATTTAAAAAGTGGTCTTTTTCATCTTTGTTGAGAAAGTTCGTGATTATATTAGTGCATTTGGACCTTAGAATGTCCTTATCGACATTCTCAATTGGTCTTAAAATGTTCTTAAAATGTTGTGAAGGCAGTAGTTTTGAAACGTGAAAATAATTTAAATCTTTCTTTTGTATCCAATATCTACTTTATATAATTCATTTGGAATTTTATTTTATACCCAATTTCTTGCTTTTAAATCATAGAATTTTCAATTTTTGTCACATCAGAAGCAGGTATTTGAAGGTGATTAATAGTACTATTTTAACTACTACTAAAACTTTAACTAATTTTAATGGATTTTTGGAGGAAAGCAGCGGGAAAGTCTAAATAAGAACATGTGAGAAATGAAAATATAAGGAATCAAATGAATGTACAAAGATCAATTATAGAAGACATCGAAAAACAACAACTAACATAGTACGAATATGTTAGACGTATGGGGGAAGAAAGACTACAAAAAAAAATAATAGAATGGGTACCACCAGAGAAAAAAATAAAAACGAGGACGACCATCAACAACATGGATGCAAGGAATCTCAAAAGCAATGTCAGCAAGAAATCTATCTGAAGAAGACTGGCAGAATAGACAACCTTGGCGAACGGGAACCCAAAGGCGGATTACGCTATGAACAATATATATATATATATATATATTAATTTTTTAACGAACATACAAAAAGTAGGTACATATTGTGTATAATAAACTACATATTAGAAAATAACAATAGGCATCGCTAAAATTAGAAATATAGGTCGCGATATACTGATTTTAATTGTTATTACTGTCATTAGTAATTACTGGAGAACAGATTTTATAATGTATCGGAGATTTGGGAAAAGTTGAGGGAAAATGGGAGTAATGAGTATTTAAATGTTGAGGTGAACGATAATCTGTAGAATATCTATTGTTATTTTCACCACGAATATAATGGGACTGAGTCAACTGACCCATTTCTGGCATGAATAATGTATCGGTAAGTATATTTTCTGCTAACAATCTCTGAATATTATTTGTTATATCTCTTATTATTAGAGCGAGGTTTTTTTCAAACATGTTATGTCTATCTTCTTTTAGCTTTGGTATTTTAAAATTGCATTCAATTGCTTCCAACAGAGAATCACGTTTATTCATTTTGCGTTTAGGTGGTCTGAAAATGGTGCTTTTTTTGGGATTAATTGTGTGACCTCAGATGCTTGACAACCAGTATCATTATGTCTTGTTGAATCATCCTCTTCAACGGATTGGTCTAGATTTTCTATAATTTTCAGTTGGTTGGGCCAATAATAACTTTTTCCTGATAATAATATTTAGCAAATATAAATACATATAAAATATGCTATATTGAATATAATATAGTTATAGTATTTTTTCTCCATGTTCCACAAACTGAAAACGACTTGATTGTTATATCAAAGGATTTAGACAAGGTCCTTATTGTCTTGGCAGCCTAAATGGAAAATATATCGATATAATTCATTCAGCCAACAGTGAATTTTTTTGTTAATTACAAACACAGTTTAGTTCTACTTGCCATAGCAGATGCAAATTATAAATTTAGTTTATTTGATTTCGGTATAAATGGCAGAGTATCAGATGGAGATCCTTCAGAATACAGACTTTTTTAAAAGACTATAGGGGAACTTATTAAACATTCCCGAGGAAAAAGAAGTCACGAAATGTGTCATGAAAGCTACCGTTTGATTTTGTCGCAGATGATGCTTTTTCTTTGAGGTCTGATATTCTAAAACCTAACAGAGTGATTTAACTTGTATTGAAAAAATAATTTACAACTACCGATTATCGAGAGTACGGAGAATTGTGGAGACCGTCCTTCAGATTATGACAGCACGCTTTAGTATTTTTCATACCTAGAAGATTATTAGAGTTACGTCAAATTAAGAAAATAGTAAAAGCAACTTGTGCTTTACACAATTATTTAATTTTGACAGTAAACCAAACTTAGTCTGGAAGCAGTTTATTTTTTAACAACTGCATCCTTGTCGGCATTAACGTCTATTAACGTACATTTTTCTAATAATATTTTGTACGCTGTACGCTTTTTAGCTTTGTTTTGATAATCTTTGGACTTACTGTGATTGTGGTATTCTTAAATAAACTCTTTTAATAATTCACGGTTAACCTTATTGAGATCACTAGTCATGACGAAAATGACTCAAATGCTACCTCGCAAAGCAACACAACGGACGCCAACTTGTTAATTTTTGAAAATCTTGGGTACACACGTACCGTTTAGCTTGAGCATGCGCGTTTAATTCATGCATGCATAATAAAGATCCTTTCAATCCTCAAGCCGCTTGTACAATCACAAAGATTTTCGGGAATCGAAGTAAACATAATGTATGAATTTACTCCACATACGTCTACTATTTAATAACATATAGCCATTTGCCATCTACGTGTTCTGCGGCTGCAGGAATATTTTACACACTTTTCATCCATCGCGTCTATACCCCCTTTGGTCAAGTTGTAAAAAGAATTTATTTCTGGTTGTCCATTATCTACATCTATTTATACTATATAATGATACATGGAAGAAATTAATATAACAGCTTTATTTTTCTTAGTTGTACGGGATAAAAGTCTTAGTTCTTTGGTAAATCCATATAAAGTGTCGCCTTCATTAAGATTTGGTCGCGGTAGGAACTGTGGAGGATTTTTTTTTATTTCTTCGCATTGTGCCAACGTAAGTGATTTTATGTTGTTGTAGATGATGTACTAAATCAACTGAACTAAAGCAGTTATCGCCAGTTCATTTCTATTAGTATTGTAAAGATGTTTGACTAATCTTATAACTGCTTGAGTAGGCCAGCTCATTCTTCTTTCTTTATTGGTGAGGCTAAATCCATCTAAACCTTTCCCAGCATAAACTTAAGGATTATGTAAATACCCAGTTCGTGCTCATGCATAAGATTTTTATCCTATATTTACAGGGTTTGCTAGGAATATGTCTCTGAAGCCTACCAGCATGTCGTCTACACACACATTTGTCCCAACCGTATATGTATCGTTTGAATTGCTGACAAATAAGTTAAAGAATTCTTGGATAGCAGCAGCTGAATTGTCCTTTGCTCTTTCTTCTCGGTCCGAGGAATCGTCAAACCTTAAAGCAGAGATCAGGGTCAGGAAACGTTTCTGAGCCATAACTGCTCTAAATATAGACCGTCCTTTCCCATTCGTAGCAGACAGACTTCGTACATCCTCATTATTTGACTTATAAATAGAAGTATAAAGAAGCAGTCACAAGAAAGCTTTAAATTCTAGTTTATCAGTAATAGCCAACTCGGATTTGTTTTTTTATATTGTTGATATTTTGGCCGAAAAGTTGCAAGTTTTTCGTTAGTTCTCTCGACAGTAAAATAATAAACGAGACTCGTTCACTTTTTTACTTTTGAACGGATTGATGGGAGTATAACAATATTGTGAGCAGGCGTACGGATGTTTCTAGTTGGCTCCTTTTTACTCCACTTATACCTATTCTTTCCATAGTAATAATTGCTGGAATTGACACACTCTTCTTCATCTTCACTAGATATCATTTCGCAACCTTGTTGCTGTTCATTTTCACTTAGTTCTTGTTCACTGTCCGTAAAATGATCACTTTCTATATAATATCCTTATTCCACATAATCATCACTAATGTTCTGTTTTGTGCACACTTCTTCGAAATCATCGTCTAATACTCCTACAGCTTTACGAGAACTATCCATATTAAAATAGCACTAATGGTGACATTGCGTCTAGTAGACTCCGCGACGTAAATATTTCGAAAACGGGACGAGCGAGGTATCTCTCATTAACACGTTCGAATATACTCTAAAAGCTAGGAAGGTACACCGAATTACAGGTTGCTACGTATTTGTGGCGAGAAACGCAGACGCGTTAATAAACGTGCGGAGTCTGTGAGACGCATGGTCAACAGTTAAGGTTTAAAGTGGAAGTAACTTTTAGTACTGGAATACCTAAAAATTTAATAATCTAGTATCACGAATGTTTACTAGTTAAAAACATAAAAGTTATGCGTTAAAATAATAGTTGACCTACCCAAAATGGACGGCTATGACCAATGACCAGTACTAGAAATTCGCAATTGATGAAATCGATTTAACTCTGGAGGATAAATAATCATACCAGTTTTCGTTTATCTAAATTGTCTTAATTATCTGAAAAGTCTTTGGTTTTCGTTTGTCAGGAGAGTTTCTGAATACCCTGTATAAGTAAAGTATGTAAATTGTATATGAACAATGAATCGTTTCAACAGGGTGGTTTTGTCAGGGGTAAGTTTCATACTTTCTGCATTGTAGCGTTTACGCTACTGACTAGTCCAACTTAAACCCCTCAAGAAATTTTTATTACCCGCCTACGATCGATTTCAAATCGACATTTCTCCACCCACGCGGTTAGCGCTTTGAAAGATTGGTCGAGTTTGTACGAAAACGATCAGTTTTGGTCAGAACTCATTCGCAGCCACGTCAAACCGGTGAAATTGTTCACCTGCAAAGTGACGGAATTGGAGCAGAAAAATAATTTGGGGAGGAATAAATTAATTTATAAATAAAATACATATTTTAATATTATAAGTAAATTTTGTATAATAAAATCAATATTCATTTATAAGAGTTCCATATAAAAAGGAAGAGTTGGCGTGCTGCGAGCTCCATGTAAGTAAATCATTTTATACGTATTATCTCTTTATCATATAATCAAATTTATCATTGTATTTAGTATTTCTTTAGAGATTTATTTTTGAGTTCCGAAATAATTTAAATATAAAATTTCCTTGATTTACTTACAAAGAACATAAGGTCATTTTTTTTATATAGTCAAACTAAAGTCCGATCTAGTCCATATCTTATCATTAAGTTTTTTTGGTTCTTTTTTTTTTTTACCTAATTTTTTTGGTGGAATATAAAAGGTTCTACAAATGTGGACAGCCTTCTATATTCTGCGCATGTTCTTTTCATGGCGCAAGCTTGCCATGCCTACGAAAGTAACTTCATAAATTTGACATGATGTTGACTTAACCTAATACCAAATGTTTTGATGTTTTGTTTTGGTGCAGTCAATCCATGCTGCTACACCTATTGAATTACATATTTATTGAATTAAATAATCATTTTAGATTCCGTCACGTGAAAATATTAATTTCACTTTACTTGAGGATATTCTCTTGAGAATATTCCCTCAAGGATACTAGTAACAGAATCCTTAGATACATAGTTAGCAAACCCGTGGATTTTGCTGTCACCCAGAGACCAGTGACTGGTTGTGGCTTTTGTGACCAGGATTCGTCTTTACAGCCACAAACTGATGTAGCCGTGCCAAGAGGAGTTTTTCCTATGGACTTATAGTGCTGTAAAGATAAGTCGTTTAACTATTTGACCTTTTGTATTACGTATTACTTTATATTTACTGTTAACTGATCATATGCATATGATAAGGTGAATACCTTTATGATAATTTTTTTTTTGATAATTTAATTATAAAATATTCGGGAGGAAAAAGGGACACTTCATGTGTTATTAGGTTTTAACTAGGATTTAGAGAGTCTGACCAAACTCACTTTTTTTTTGGATATAATATTTTTGTTAATATAATACAATTTGATATTAAGAGGGACATAAATTTAATGTGGTTTGTTTTTAAATATTATATAATGAGTATGGAACAACTCATTTTTTGGATGTAATATATATATTTAATATAATTGTAATAGAGATTTATCAAGTTTGATATCTTTACAATATTGTCATTAGTACCTCATTTTAGTAGAACTAATTTAAATTTAAATGACTACCTTTTTGTTTTAAGACTTTGGCTACCCTACGGACTATTCTTGTTGTATACTAATATTTCATATTTTATTTGGCCAGTGGTAGTGACTATTCATTTGTTGAGGGGCTATTAGGTCCTATTGTATCTGTACACCATCCACTACCACTGTTATTTGGCTTTGCATTATATGTAAATTGTTTATACACATATACCTATATACATTTGTTTATAAATATATTTATTGTTGCTATTTTGAGTTTTATTTCAGTTCTACTAACCAGTATATAACATAGCAAAACCAGATTAATATTTAGTATTTTTGTATTTCAGAGTATTACCTCCAGATTCATTTGTTACTTCAAAATCTCAACTATCGTTGAGTTGGCGCCCTTCTTTTCTCTTCTTATTGTTCTCTTTCTATAAATTTATTCCCAGTGACCTTCTTTAGTTGTATCACGTTTGATATTACCAGGTCTCATTTCGTTTCTTGTCTCATTAGCTCAGTATCCTTGCTATCTGTTTAAATCTTTAAAGCCACAATCCAGTGCATTGAAGCTAGCCCGAACACTCACTTGAGATTTAGTGTCTCTTTGGCCATTTAAATTTGTTCCTCTGAGCTTAGCCCTATTTTTAGTATTTTTTTTTTCATCACTTCTCTTTCAGTTCTTCTGAACTTTGTCAATTCACACATTTTATTCGTTTCAGCATCACAAAAATATAAGCGGACTTTATTTGAATTATAACTTCAATAAACTCCACCTCGGTATAGGGAACCCTAATACTATTTGAAAAACAACTAATTGCTTTTTTCATTATAACTATAAAATAAATGAAGTATCATTTGTGGACACCGTGTTTTTAGAAATTCGATTTCGATGTAAATTTCAGAAAAAAGTTATCTCTTCTTTGTGTGCAAAAGTTGTCAAGACATTATTATTATAAATGGATGAGATATTAAATTTGAGAAGTTTCCGTGTTTATTAAGTGTTATCGGGTCTAGTAATTATTATAAATCTCGTGTTAAACTGTCTCTTAATTTTCAACTTTATCTTTTGTAAATGTACCTCTTTGATATAAGTATATTAATGCACTGTGCGTAGACTGTTTGGAATTTTGATTAATGGTATAAAAAAGTATAACTACATAAAAAATTATTTGCCAAAATTATTCTAAGCTAGTCCCATTGTTCAAAAAAGAGCAGAGATGTCTATGCAAATGAACCGGCAAAAAACCTAATTATAATTCAAGAAACTTAAAAATTATTAGTTGAATCACCACTTTATAGATATATCTATAATTTATGTTGATCATTTGTATAAGTAATGCTTTTTATTATTTTTTTTTGTTCTCCTACGTAAAATGCATTCGGAATTTGAATAATTATTATCGTCAAAAGACCAAAGATCAATATTAATCTTGACCTACACCAAAACCAAAACACGATTTGTATGTTTTATTTAGATGATAAAATTAATCAGGTTTATTTAACATCAAATAAGTAATTAAAAAAAAACCTTCCAATTTTTTGGATTTATTTGAACTAGTTCTACTCTTTTTATTTCGTTTTGAAAAACAGTGAAAGTATTAATCAAACTTACATGAAACACATCAAAAATGTCTAAACAATAAAGTTTTGTTTCATATAAGTATACATCAATTCTGATTTAATTTTAAAAAGTTACAGCATTGTAATGCCTGATTAATCAGCAATGCATTCATCTTAATTTTAGAGTACATAATATGATTTCTGTATGATGACATAATCAAACACAAATTAAGAAGTGCACTAAATGAATGGACATTTTTAACATAAAAGTCAATATAAAACATAAAAATCTAACAAACAGTGTGTTTAATAATCTATGCTTAGCAGCACTAATTACAGCTTGATAGCGCAATTGGCATGTTTAAAATTAAATTATCAATTTCGTTTTGAGGCAATAGAATCCTTTCCTGTGTAAGCAGATCTTGAAGACCTTGTCTAGTATGAACATTGTGCAGCATATAAGAAGTACGGATGAGCTTACCACGGTAAAAGTGCAACATTCTTATTATGAAACCAATCTTAACAGTACCTCGTACTGTGGTTGTAGAATGTTGCCTTGCATTATGCGACATGTAACTCAAATCAGGACCTGCAGCAGTTGAAATTGGAAAGACAACAGGTTCCAATATACTATCAATCTATTGATATGTATTTAACATGCATTCCACAAAAACGTGAACAGTTTGATGATGAATAATTATCCAGTGCATATCATAACTTACAGACCACTATATGGACGAACACCTTGCAGCTAGATGTCCAGGTCTTACTTGTCGACCAAGTCCTTTCCAAACTGTTACTCTTTTTGAATCAGAGTAAATACAAAACCTAGCATTATCTGTGAATGACACAGAACTCCATTCTTGTAAGCCCTATGTTCATGTTGTTGTACCCACCTTAATCTGGGTCCAAAATAATAATCACACTATGGATTATATTTCCTTTAAAATCTTAGGTGTTGAAAATAACTATAGCAATATAATCTTTCTAGAGATGGCTTTCATAGCAGCGTGTGATACTGTATTAACGAAAATAAGACGTAACGTAAAAACACAAAAAAACGTGTATTAACAAAAAATCAGACATTAAACATTTGAGTGAAATATACTCCTATTTACTAGCCTTGGAATAGAACCACCAAAGTTTACAGGTTTGCCTATGACCTATTGCCTAATTGATTATTAATCTTGATTGCCGATAAACTATCTAAACTGTTTAACGTAATATGATAATGACCAAAAAATTTTACTAACTAGCTATTTTTAAAACATTAATTTTGTATAAAATAAAATTCTATAATTTTATATACAAATATATGTAATTTCTGTGCCTTAGTTTTAGTTTTTATTTATGGTTATGTATAATTGCTTCAACTTAAACATTCTGACAAACAACCTCACTTAGTAAGTAAAACACTAATTCATCATGTATGAAATATATCTAATGACCATCATTGTAGCTTTTCCTGATTATGCCTATGAAAATAGGCGAAATATAATGGATATAGTAAAAAGAGTATAGTTTGTCTATCAGCTGTTTACCCAATTATATATATATATATATATATATATATATATATATATATATATATATAATATATATATATATATATATATATATATATATATATATATAGTTCTGCCGTATTCATCTATAACTCGAGACAAGCGTGAGTATAAGGTTCTTAACTGGTTTGTTGAATATGTCCTGTAATAATATGATATTTTAGATATTTTCGATCAGATTGCTTTTAAATGTTTGGTTATTGTTTGTAGTATGTAGTGATATATCCACCATGTTGTTCTCGAGGGCTAATTCCGTCACTTTGCTTTGGGGTAATGCCGCCATGACGGTATTGCCCCGTATTTTCTTATTGAAATGAAAGGTGAACAACGCATTTTTTGTTGTGATTTTCAGATGGTACAATCACGTAAAAGAACAACAGAAATGGCTATGTGAAAGCTGGTGTCTCCCAAAAAAAAGCAGCTACAATGTTTGGCCCCGAACAACATTAAGGGATAGGCATTAAGGGAAAGGCAAACGATGGTAGTAAGCCGCGATTGGGTCGAAAATGCGTTTTTTCTGTAGAGCATGTGGTTAGTCTATCAGAACTATTTTATTCCATCAGTACAAATGAACTAAGGCGACTGGCTTTCGAATTGGCTGAAAAACATCAAATCAAACACAACTTTAGCAAAAGAGACCAAGTTAGCCAGAGATTCAAGATTGGTTGAATGGATTTATCAGAAGACATAAAATTAGTTTAAGAAAACCGGAAACCACTAGCTTTTAAAGCATCTAATAAAAACAAAGTTGATTTTATATACAAAAATTTAGACACTGTAATGACTAAGTATAACTTTTCACCGAACCGTATCCATAATATGGACGAAACTGGAATTTCCACAGTACAAAAACCAGGAAGAATTCTTGTACCAAGAGGACAGAAGCAAGTAAGAGGAGTTACGAGTTGAGAGCGTGCCAAGAATATCACTGTGGTGTGTGCCATAAGCGCTTCTCCTGGAGCCTTTATAGATGTTCACAAATGGATGGTCCAACGAAGATTTATTTTTAGATTGGCTGAAACATTTCCAGAGAACCACTAAGTCAAGTAAAGAGGACCCTATTCTTCTGTTAATGGATAATCATGGAACCCATATTTCTTTGCCATGTTATGACTGTTGCCGTTTAAACCACATTCACGTTGTGTCGCTTCCACCCCATTCCTCGCACAGACTTCAGCCCTTAGATGTATCTTTCTACGTGCCTCTTAAGAATGCGTTCAATAAGGAGTATAATATTTTTATGAAAACAAATTTTGATCAAAAAATCACTCTATACGATATTGCTCCGATATTTAGCAAAGCTTACTTGAGCTACCCTTAAAAAGGCAGTGGCAGGATTCAAAGCATGTGGAATTTTTCCGTTTCAACCAGATAAATTCAGTGAAGAAGATTTTGCACATGCTTATTCAGTCATAGAGCAAATAATTGTTGAGAACAAGGAGAAATCTCAATGATACTTCTACTAATGTGACACATAATAATGAATATTCTCCTGAAAGTCCTGCTACTGCTACTGCTATCGAGATTATTAATCGTAGTCAACCGGGGACATCGTCAGGAAAAGTAGATTTTTTAAAAAGCATTCTCGACATTTCACCAATGCCAACTAACAGGACCAATCCTAAACAAAAAGGTCTGTATAAAAAGCAACATTAAATTATCCTGACTTCGACACCAATGAAAGATATCCTGCCAGATGCTAAAGGAAAAAGGCAGTTAAAGCAAAAAGCCAAAGCAGTGAAACGAAATTTTACAGATTGCGGAAATAACAAAATTATTGAAAAAAAAATTGAAACAAAGCAGAAGGACGTTTACATCTAAAGACGAGCTTTCTAAGAATAAAAAAAAACAAAGAAAATAAAGAAAACTGTCAGACCAAATTTGATTTTGATGAAACATCGTCAGAAGATTTTGATGATGAATAAATCTGAGACGACGATTCAAATGATGATATCTCTCTACCCACTGTATTTGCCGATGAGGAGAAATGTTTAATCTGTGGAGAATTTAGAGACACCGAACTTTCACTGTTTTTCCACTATGTCTCAGTGTCCACTGAGACACAGTGGAAAAGACAGTGCCAAAAATTATGTTTGTGACTTCTGCGTATAGAATAGAAGGTTGTTTTTAGGTTATGTTTTCATTTATCATTCATTATGGTGTTATTTTTTTATGTTTCCAAATAAAATTTCAATAAAGATATTTGCTTAGAACATGTTTTATAGAGAAGACTTATCCATCATTTCAGTTCAGTAGGTGGCGCCATTACCCCCTAGGCCTGGGGCAAAGCCGTCACGTTACACAAAACAGTGTTGCGTTTATTGTCGCTTAATCAAGGTAAATCAAAAATTTCTGAAAACTAATTTAAGTTAAAAACTTAGTTCTTAGATCACTACCATAGTTACATATTTCTTTTATTACAAAATTAAGTTACAAAAAATGAAGATCTCTTAAGGCGACGCGATTACCCGCCCTCTCCTACCATAATGAAATTATTTACCGATGTCACCTAAATCTTAAATATCTTCAAAGAGTATATTTTATTCACGATATACGGACATATATTCTATTTATGTCAATAATTATGATGAACTATTTATCGATGCTTATAATAAAGGAAGTTATGTGACTACATTATATCTAACGGTAGTTAATAAAAATCTGTAACAGTACATGAAAATGAAAAAATCAATATAATATGTTTATCTTGAAATATATAACCTAGATGAACATGCGAGAAATTCCGCAATGCTTGTCTATGATTTCTCACATGTGAATTATCATAGATATTAATATAATAATACAACCATAAATAATATAATTATTATCTGTTTTATATACTTTTAGTATTAACTATGACGATACCAATTTGTATCTTATTAATCATTAATATAGGTTTCTTAATTCGATATTGGATGAATGCACCATCATCGTCTTTATTGCAAGTATCTTGTCCAGTATTTAATATTTTGGAGCCATGATTATCGCATTCTTTCAATTCCTCGTCAGCCTACGATTTAACACTTGAGTATTAATTGTAATAATGATCGAAAAGTATTTTCTTGTAAACTTTTAATAAAAGCTACTATTTTCTTTTCGGGAAATTTGCCACAATTTTAGTTTAAAATGTGTTTATTTTGACGTTTCGATTTCCAGTTCCGAAATTTTCAAAATAGAAATTTAAATATCAAAATAAAATAAACATATTCTTTGTGGGTTATCTAAACAGTGGGTTAACTAAATTGGGGTTAATTCCCAGTAAACATATTAAATTATACTTGTAACAAGTAGTGTTTTTCTCAGCTGAGTACTTGTTTCAGATATGTTATTTTTCTGCACTTAATTGTAGTCAATAATCTTACCTTAGTATTAGTACTCTATAGAATATTAGATGCGAAATATTCTTCTATGTAATTACATCTGGAAAGTCTTAAGACGAATCATAAAAAAAGACGATTCATTGTATTTACTTTTAATGTCCACGTTTTAAGACTATATGGTATTACTTACCACACGTAGTATTCTGTTATTCGTTGTCTTGGCATTTAGTTTAAATTACGATCACATGACATTTCATTCGCAGATGACATAGTTTTGTTTTCGGATAACCTCAAAGAGATGTACAATGCTATATGAACTTCAGTTAGTGTGTGCCAGTGTGGGTCTTAAAATAAACACCTCTAAAACAAAATCTATGACAAACCTAGTACCTAGCGGAAATATAAATACTGAAGACAACGAAGTAAAGCTGGAGGAAAAATACATATATCTTGGACACGAAATAAAGATTACAAGAGACAACTAAACATACGGACTACGAAGAAGGATAGCATAAGCAGCATATGGAAAACTAAAAGACATCTTTAAAAGCGATATACCAATGTCTTTAAAACGTAAAACATTTGACCAGCATGTGTTGCCTGTGATGACCTATGGTGCGGAAACTTTGACCTTGACAACTACAAGTTCTAAAACGCTGCTAATAGCTCAGAGGAAAATGGAAAGGTCAATGCTGAGTATATCGCTTCGTGACCGAGTTAGAAATGATGACTTAAGACGAAGAACAGGAGTTACCGATGTAATTTCCCGAATTGCCACACTGAAATGGAACTGGATGAAAGAAGGACGAAGAGATTACTTTAGTGGAGGCGAGGTTAGACAAAAGAAGTAGAGGAAGGCCCCGTACTCGTTGATGCTGACAATCTCAAGAAAATATCAAGAAATTGTATGCTCAAGATAGAGCATAATGGACAAGAATGACGGAGGCCTATGTCCAGCAGTGGACACAAAGGACTAGGTGATGATAATGATACGATCGCATAAAACTGGTCTTATTTTATTAAATGTTGCTTGCGCCATTTCTATTCTATTTTTTAAACTCACTGTAGGGTAAAAGCCTTGCATTTTTTCTGAAATTGGTCCTAAGTAGGATAAAAATCTATTAGTGGATGTAGAGTTGGGTTTGTTCTGACAACATTAAGGCCATCCTTGGCAAAACCAAGGGCTAAATTAACAAATTAAATAAAAGTCTTGTGGGGATTGTTAGAACAATGTAACAAATTTCCCAGATAATCAAAGAACATCTTAATAACAGAGATACGCTTCTAATTTATCCATTGATATTAGAAAGTTGATTTTACTGTTGTTTTGATCTACATAATCTATGGTATATTTCTTTTGTTCTTCAAGAAATTTAGTGAATAGTTTGCGTCGCTTGAATTTTTTTCATAAACTAATGTCAGAATAGGTAAAGAAATAATAAATAAGACTTACTCACAATCAATTTAATTTAACTATCCGACGACCGGTTTCGCTTTCTACAATATGCAAAGCATCTTCAGGTCTCGGTACAAAGTTAAGTTAAGTGAAGATGCTTTGCATATTGTAGAAAGCGAAACCGGTCGTCGGATAGTTAAATTAAATTGATTGTGAGTAAGTCTTATTTATTATTTCTTTACCTATTTGAAATGGACTCACACAAGCAACAAATTCATGATTTTAATGTCAGAATGTTTGATATTTCCTTTTGAGATTTATACATTGTGTATTATTTTGCTCTAATAGATTTATTGGCTTTTATGATTTTGTAGCAGATATTCTTTTTAACTTGTTCCATCCAGTTCTCATTAGAATAGAACTGTCAACTGTAGAAACATATGTTATTCAAGATTCGCGCTTTGCTTTTTTGATAGTGAATCTGGCTATAGTTCTTACTCGTTTAAATTCTAAAGAGTATTGTTCATTTTTCTGTCATGATTCCACCAAGGACCTGGATGGAGCTTAGTAGTGAAGTTAATATTTCCAATAGTTATATTGGGAAATACCTCTTTATTCACATTACTGTTTTAATTTATGACATGCAAGTTGTGTTGGATATGGTTTTAAAATTTCGTCCAATCCACATTTTTTAAGTTCCATTTTGCTTCTTGTAGACGCTTCTTCGTTATGAATTATAATAGGATAGTGATCACTGTCGTATGGCTCGACTACATCATCCTTATGTCGAAACGGGTGGTTTGTGCATCATTAAGTAGATTTAGGTTAAATTTTTCCAGTAGACATTCTATTTTTCTACCAAGAGGCATTAATTTTTTTGAACCTTACAAAGGATTATGTGCGTTGAAGTCGCCGAAAAGTAGAGTCGTGGAGTATCTATTTGGTCTAAGAGGTCCAATATTTCGTTATGGTTAAATTCTTGGATAGGGGTAATGTATATGTTGCATATGGAAAAAGTAGTTACGTCTTTGATTCTGACTACAATTGCCTCGATCTTTGTTTCTAGTGGTACGGCTGTGTTATTAATATCGTTTTTATGTATATTGCTGCTCCTCTTCTGGCTATTTTAGCATGTTGCCTCGATATGAAAGTCTGGATCAATTTATCGAAGAATTTTATTTCTTATTCGTGCGCATTTACTTTTAATTTTTTGGTCATTTAGTTTAGGATATATATTTGTCAGTAGATCTGTGACTTCAGAAATTTCATTGGTATACATTCTTGCAATGCTTAGTGGGTCTGTAGATCCACTGTAGTCTGTACAGTTTTTCTGTAATATTTTGGTCTCTAAATAATTTCTTTTTCTCTTTGTTTTTTGGTAATTCAAAAATATGTTCTGATGAAGGAGTTGGGGACGGTACAGAACGGTACAAAAACAATTCGTTTTTGTGGTAGTTGATCTGTTTCTATTTGGTTATTGGTTCTAAGTGTTTCATGTTGCACAGCTTTTTCGGTCAGTTGGGTTTGCTTCTCTTGGATGTCACTAGTTACTTCTTTAGTCATCTGATTGTTGCTATTTTCAATAGGGTTTTCATCTCTTTCTGTATAATGAAGTACTAAAGTTGTGTTGCTTGATACAGATACCTTTGCTGTACAGTCTTTTGCTAAATTGGTATTTTTGCATATTTGATAAATTTGGTTATTTAAATATAAGTATATTGTCTCCTCATAAGTCATAATGAGAGAATCAGGTAAGCTATGGTTGGTTAAACGTGAAGGTTTGGCACCTGAAGCTCAATATATGCTGGAATTCAGGACTTCCCTATTCGTAAAAACGATAAAGGTGACAAAAGGTTACACCAAAATATTAAGTGTGGAATAGACGTAGAATAGACGTTAGAGAGTACTAGTCGGTGGCTGGTTGTGATTAGTCAACGTGCTTGTAAGAGTTGTTGAATTTGGTGAATTTGAATTTGCTGTTGATATTAGTGTTGTCAATTGCATCAAATACAATATTGCTTGATTTCTTGATGGAAAAACATTACAAATTTATTTTGAAAATTGTGGTTCTGTTCAAAATACGTATCGCGCACGACGTCCATTTTATTGTCAACATAATAGCCCATCAGAGCAAGTAATTCGATTAAACAAGGAACTTTTTTGCACCACGTTTACTCTAAATGATAATATGCATCTACAAACACGTCGTACAGTGCGTTGTGAAGAAGTTGTTGCTACTGTAGAGCGTAGCATACAGGAAGACCCGAATCAGTCTATCCGCCATCGTGCACAGGGGTTGTATACATGTCCATATACTTTATGAAAGATTTTAAGGATCTTGCTTTGCATGCTTACAAAATCCAACTTATGCAAGAATTGAAGGTACATCATTGCCTAGCAAGGCGTAGATTTATAAATTCTCTGAGTGGGTCCAAAACGAGACTGCCGTTGATTCTGATTTTCATAGGCGAATTTTTTTAACGATAAAGCTAACTTTTGGTTAAATGGTTACGTCAACAAACAAAACTGCCCTATTTAAATTTAAGATAATCCTCAAATGTATGTTGAGAAACCATTACATTCAGAAAAACTGACTGTTTGATGTGCTTTATAGTCTAGTGTAATCATTGGACCGTACTTCTTCAAAAAAGAATGTTGGCCGATATACGGCGACAAATATTGGAAGTAGTGATCGAAAATTAGACCTCCAGATTAGACTACCTTTACTACTAAAATACCAGAAGTGATATTTAAATTATAATGCCAACAGCTTATCTTTCAAATACAGTCGATTTCATGTCAATTGATAAACATCATCATTGTTTTATTTCATTTTAAAATTCTATACCTCTAAAAAAAACACCCTTTATAAATGATTTGTATCAGTTTTTAAGGATAGCTTTTCAATTGAACCTTTTCTTGACCCTCAGTTAATTTCAACACGTTTGTATGCTTTTCAAACCAATATTTATATACCTTAATTTTAGACAGCCTTTGATATTTTTTGCAGTTTATTTTAAATTTTAATTTTTCAACAATCGTTTAAAATTTAAATAATCTTAGTTTTCTATGCATGACACATGCCAGTTGTCATGTTTTGAAAAAATCATTTGAAGGCCAGCATTGGATCCTAATTATTCTGTCAATCAATTGTATCGCCCCTCTAACAATCCTTTTCATAAAAACATTTACAAAGAACTTCAAAATGCTACAAACGAAAACAAACACGTTGTATTAATCTGGGTTTCATCTCATATTGGAGTAAACGGTAACGAGGTTCTGGACCGTCTAGCTCACGAAGCAGCGACAAGTGATGGTCAAGTTCAACTAAATAAAATAGTGCCAAGACTGCATAGGCGAGCTTCTTAGAGACAATAATCATCTAAACAACATTATAAAGTTTCTAACGGCTATAGGCATAAATGATGTTTAAAAAATTTAAATCTAGTTTATATCACAAATTACATATATCAATCTTCTTTCATGTTAGTATGTAATTAATATTATAAATTTTATTTGTTTTATTATGTATTTTCCATTGCTGTCGTCTATAACCTCAGTGGTCGAACAACATTAAATAAATAAATTTAAAAAAATCCCGAATGTCATTCTAAGGGGTGTACAAGTCTCCAAGGTTGGGTTATATTTTATTGCTTGCTTGCTACTTATTCTGTCTGCCTTTCTAAGTATTTTAACCTTTTAAAGAAATATATATATATATATATATATATATATATATTTTTCACCTACAGGATCCCTCTTTAGTAGTGGTACTTAAGTAAATTTGACGTAACTTAAACATACTAACACTTACATTAGTTACTAATATTAGCTATTGTATTGTAGCATAGCTCTCAGGATGGCTATGTAAGCCGAAAATGCTCAGCAATTAATTAAATATTTTACACACTTCCAAAATACTTTTCTTTTCCATTCATTTATGTTTTTCAATCATCTAAATATACTTTAAAGTGGATATTTTCGCACGTTTTTCTGATTTTATTTCTCAGTAACTTTAAACCAATTTAAATAGTTTAATTCTTTTAAGTCATCTAGTAAAATTTATAATATTCATAATACTCAGAAACTCTGTGTTAAAACGTTGGTGAAATATAATTAAGAATTGCCGGTTTTTGCATAATTTCACATGTAGAGTGTCACTGTGGATATACCAACTCAACTATACAAGTATTTTATTCTTAAACTTTTATATAATACTTGTATTGCTTACATTGGTATATCCCTAAAATTGAATACCTTCTTCTTCTTTAAGTTCCATCTTCTATCGAAGGTTGGAAATCATCATGGCTATGCGGACTCTGTTGACTGTCGCTCTAAAAAGTTCTGCACTACTGCATTCAAACCATTCCCTTAAGTTCTTAAGCCAGGATATTCTTCGTCTTCCCACATTTCGCTTTCCTCGAATTTTGCCCTGCATAATAAGTTGTAATAATGCGTATTTTTGCCCTCCCATCACATGTCCTAAGTACCCAAGTTTTCGTCTTTTAATAGTTAATATTATTTCTGCCTCATTTCCTATCCTTCTAATTACTTCCACGTTTAACATTCTTTGAATCCATGATATTCGTAGGATTATTCTGTAACACCAAAATCCAAGGGCGGCCAACTTATTCAGATGGACTTGTTTTAGTGTCCACGCTTCCAAGCCATAAAGAAGAGTAGAGTACCTAACATCATCGAAGCATTCGCAGGCGTAGTTCTAACCTTATATCCCGACAAGAAAGAAACTTTTTAAGCTTAATGAATGATGTACGTGCTATTTAAATACGTGTCTTAATTTCTTTGGTTTGGTCTACATCTGAGGTTATCCATGTTCCTAAGTATTTATAGTTATTAACACTCTCAATTGCAGTATCTTCATTAGTCAACTGGATATTTGCATGTGCAGATTTAGTCATGATCATGCATTTAGCTTTTTTTTTTAATTTATCTTCAAACCGTACTCATGACAGCGTTCGTTAAGGCGTTGCATTACGTTCTGTACATCATTGTTGCTATCCGTCATTATTACTTTATTGTCTGCAAAACGTAAGTTATTCAAAACTTCTCCATTGATAGTTATACCTTCTATTGAGTCTGAGAGCGCTTCTTGAAATACCGCTTCGGTATTTTGATATTTTCGGTGTACTGGCTGTCAACTCTTACCTTGGCAGTTTGATTCCAATATAATTGAATACCATAAGACCAATTATTAGCCAATATACTTGTACGTATTTTAACTTAAGTTCTTTATGCCTTGTCTTAAGATGTGGTTTCCATCTTAATGTCGTTTACTGTCATGACCAGATATTTAGGTGTATTACCAATCAATATGGTGATTAATATAATAGTCAGGTTTATGTTCAATACTAGGAGAAGTAGTAGCAGGCCACTAGTGTACATGAAAAATGGTAAAATATAAATAACAATTCAATTTAATTAGCAGTGATTCATTTTACTGTTTTTTTTTTCTCTCCAAAAATTAATCAATAATTTTATTGTTGACAAATATTATAATCTTAATATACAAACATTTTTTGGAAATTAACATTTTATAAACATCTGACCAGACTACCTAAATTAAATTTGAGATATGCAGTTGTTTTGCATAAACTGATTTATTTTTAATTACAAATTATAAAAATAAACATCTTTGCGACCTTGAATGACATTCGAATTGGCTTATTTTTAGTACCCATTGTAACTTTTTTTACCGGAATAAAAATGTACAAATTGCAAATTTATTTTTCGTATTTACACTTTAATTTATTTCTAGATATTTTTCTATATGTCTAGCTTTCAGCACTGTGTCATGATTTGTTCATGAGTAATAGTTACTACATATTTCAACATACAAGGGATCTTGTATATCCTACTATGTATTCTGCAGGGTATTATTGTGTAGCTGTGTGCTGTGTATTTCTTTATAGAATTAAAGCACAAAGCATGACAAGCAGGTATCCGGTCAAATAAAATTGCTTCTGGATTGCTATTTTTACTTTATTTTTAACACACCAAGTAAAATCTCTTTCTACTAATGTTCCACCTTTCTCCGTATCAATCTAAGCATCTCATACTATTGTCCCCTCTTACAAGTATCTATATTTCAAGTTTCTCAATTTTTACGGTGTTTATTATTTCACATTATTTATCCATCTCTCGCCAAACATCTTTGTTTATTTTAATCTGCGTCCATGTCTCTGTCCATGTTTTCTTAAGTATTCTTATATGATACCACATTTTGTTTTTGTTATTCTATAAGCGTCCAAATTTTCACTTAGTATTGTAGTACTATATAACATCTTAGTGCTCTCCTGGTGGTATTTTTGCTGTTTGATAATTATTTTCAGAAATTGAGATAGCTAGATATTTCTGAATTTCTTTATGTCTGAAATTTATATTTTATATTTGATTTCCTATCATCGAGGCAAAAGAGGCTCAACATTAGGCGCTAAAATCTATCTAAATGCCATAAACTTATATACAGAATGTAACGATAAGACTACCAAAGAGAATTGGAGTACTATTATAAAAATAATACCTCAATCAACCATGGGAGCTTGAGTTCGGAGTTCGTCTTGTTTTAAACTAGGAATTGAATCTAAACTCTTAGATGATAGCAAATAAAACAAATTTCAAGCAAACATATTTATTAAAAAAAAAAAATAAGAAACAATAATTAACCCTACCAAAGCTTAACAATAAATTAGTGAGGACGATACTTATGGCTTCGATGGAATGCTTCTGTGTCCTCATAATTAAATGTTGTGTCTTCCGGAGAACTGCAGTAACATGTGAATGTAGGTCCTGATTAAGTTCAGTTAAGTCCTCAAATGATTAAAAAACTTTTTAAAATGGTTAATAAACTCTTCAGTATATTCTTCGATATGGTCAATAAATGGATATGGTCAATAAACCCAAGAGAATATTGTAGACCATAAAATGAGTCTTATACTAATTTTTGTCTTATTTTATAAATTTCAAAAACAGGCAAACAATTATATTTTCACTACGTTAGAAAAAATGTTTGACAGAAAGTAGGGAGACTAAATGAAGTTAGCACATATGTCATAGGATGTTGTTGTATCATGAAATTAGCTTGTCTGTCAACACAGAATAGAATATTTAGTCTGCCGGACAGAAAGAGAGAGAGAAAAGAAAGACGGAGAAAGAAAAGAAAAATAGAGGGAGAAGAATTAATAAATTAATAAAGAAATTAACATAAAATAATTATTTAAATATAAATTAATAGAGATGTGTGTCAATACGACAGCAGTCCCTACTTTGGTGTACGCTCCCTCATACATATCCTTCACGAGCCTTACGTACTTCTCAGGAACCCATTTCTCTATAATACATCTCCATAGCTCTTGTTTAGGAACTGTGTCGTACACGTTCTCAAGAACTATAAATATCAAATGTAGTTTTCTTTTCTTCCCTATCTGTTCTGTTTTTTCTCTCTAACCGTTCTCCTAACGATGTCTCTCTCTCTCTCTCTCTCTCTCTCTCTCTCTCTTAAATTTACGTTGCGTGCGACAACTTTATTCCTCTATAGTTCTTACAGTCCTAAATGTCCCCTTTATCTTTTTACAATGATACTCATCATTAGCCACAAAATATCAACTCCTTTATTTTCTAGAGCCTTCCAAAATTCCACAGATATTCCATCAGGTCCTACTATCTTACCATTCTTCATTTTATTTAACGCCTTTATAACTTCATTTCTCGCTATTCTCGGTATTAAATTCATATTTGGGATCCCACATCCTCTGTCTCTCCTCTGGTGTTTTTTATTTAGCAACTTTCAAAAGTACTCATACTATATTTGCTTTATTTCAACATCGGTTCTCAACACTTTTCTTTCCGTACTCTTAATCTGCCGCACGTGTATTGAGTCTTTTGAAGACTTGTCCTTAGCTTTAGCTAAGCTGTATATGGTGTTTATACTACTTAGTAGTAGCTACAGCGCGCTTTGCTTCTCTCTTTGCTGCCTTCTATATATCCTTCCCTGATCAAAGTTAGCTAAAGTTGACCAGGGAAGAATGGACGGAACCAAAAAAACTCGTATACATGAAAATCTCCTGGAGAGATAACGAATAGATTATTCGGAAATCAAATTGACTTTATCCCCATTAAAAAAAAATTTCGTAATTCTATGCTTTCTGCCACAACTTACCCTGGAGCAGATATCGGTTCACACGATGGCCCCATAGTTGATTCAAAAACCCACACAAAGTAGAATTAATATTAAGAGATTAAGGGAACTACAAACAAAGGAAGAAACTGTAAAAACTCGTACTGAAAGTTTACATAATGCTCAAAAACTGAATAAAACTATGACATTGATCAAAAATGGGGGAATATAAAACAAGCAATAATTAAAACAGCAAATGAAAACTTAAACCAGAGGAAAGAAAAGATAAAGATCTATAGATGACTTACATTTGTTTTTTAGGGAACTCATAAATTTAATAATTGTGCAAAAGTTTGCTTATGCAGAAGAAGTATTTTTTTCCACGGCAACAGAAACGGCTCGAATAACAACACGGAAACCAACAACTCGAAATGAGTTGGGTTTTCAGTTCCACGTAGGCGCAGTAAAGCTTCACATATTAAAGGACTACTGGAAACAGGATTATTTATTCAATATTCAATGTTTCAGGGAGTACGTGACCACAGATCGTTTTATGCTTATAATGAGACTGCTGCAGTTTTCCAAACACAGAACAAGATATTTCTTTCAATCGACATAATAATCCATACTTATCTAGAGAGGACACACAACATTTGAAAATTGAGCGATATAATTATGACATAAAACTGTATATGCTTTGTGAACTCAATAAATTAGTTTTAAAATTTGCAGTGGATACTAAAACAGGAACTGCGCAATCTGGGAAAGGAGTTAAAAATTATGTTACACTTTTTAGAAGGTAAATTAGATAACAGGCATTCTGTCTAGATGGACAATATCTACAAACCACAGGAGTTTGTCACAGCCCTTATGTGGGAAAGACATTATTACTAATGTACTACTAATTACGACACAGAAAGAATACTTATAAAAGAATTTGTTCAAGAGAAACTAAAAGTACATAAATCATAAGCTCTATGTAGTGAAGGTATAATGTAGAAATGGGTTGATAATAAAAATATTTGCTATATATCTACCAAATTTAAAAACGAAATAATAGAAATAACGAATCGACGAACAAATATATGTGGGGACTCGACCGCCAAGATAAACTAAATGCATACTATTGCAGAAAAAAAAAGATGAGGTGGTATAAAACGATAGCATTTCATATTTTTCAGCTAATAATACTAAGTACCTGTAAGCTAACTCTACAATCAGCATTCCGGATAAAAAATTTGCTTATTTACAAGGGCACAAGAAAATACTCCTCATTACCTGAACGGTAAAGCTAATTACTTAATTACAAAATTAAAGAGAAAAGTGAGAAAGGAAAAGCAAAGAGGAAGCTCTGCCGTCAGTGAACAAAAGTCAAAATGTGTGACGTATGTCCTGAAAAGTCTGGAGATTATGCAGAAAAAAGTTTTTCTAAGTACCATAAAATGTTAAACATTTTTAATTGTAAATGTTGTAATTGTTTGTTTGTGTAAAAAATAAATAACATTGACATATATAATGTTTTGATGGCACATTCGCGTCACGGATCCGTGAAACTCAGCCACTTTATATAAAGTTTCATGAGTGCCGCTCATGACACGGATTCGTGACTTTTTTATGATAAGGTTATAAGGTTATGGCACTAATTAATAAATAAATGATCCTTATAATTCATTTTGATAATTATAATTGACGATATGTTAGCCAAGAGATGAATTTCTCAAATTTAGTCCAGCATTTAACGCGTCAATGGAGAAAAATTGTTCCTACAGTAGTAATATCGATGACAAACGATATACGAGAGTAATTAGTGGAAAAAAACAGCCGTACATAAAATACTATCTATAAAATTCAGTTTAGATTTTTCTCATAAAATCTGGTGTTTTTAATTACCTGCACTAGCTTATTTAATTTATGTGTTTTTTTATAACAAAACTGCTATCCGTTATTAAATTGCTAAAGCTTAATTGTGCCTAAATAAATATATACAAAATTAAATAAAAATCAGTCGGTGTTCTTTTAATTCACTATTGGTTGTTGTAGTAATAAAAAAATCAAACAAGCGTGGACCTTCGTAGGAATTGTACATTATATCGCACTGAATTTATTTGATGTTTCTGCCTTCAGGTAGAAAGTTACAGTCGGTCCGCCGGATCTTTGCAAATGCATGACATTATTCACGACATATTTTTTATGCTACGTCTCTTTCCTACTCACAGAAACTAAAACTATTAACTTAAACCGCCTGTCCATACACAACACCATGCATTGAACAAAGACAGCCATAGAACAATGATCGCTGATTGATTCGTCTACTGACAATTAACATGTCAATTGGAAATTTTGTTTTGACAGAGTTTGTAATATTTTTATAAATGATTTTCGTTTGATTTAAATAATCAATCCTTTTTCATAATTTAAATATACATATTTTTAAACAAACAGTTGTTATAACGACTAACACTTACCTTCATGTTCAATTTATTAAGGGAAGAATTCATGTATTAGCTAATAACGAATAATATATTTTTTTAACCTCTAAATTGACATTTAATCATTTAAATATAGCTAAAACTACGTCAACGGACAATATGAAATATTTTTAAAGGTTTTTATTATTAGAGTATGCCAGGTAAGCCTTTGACTTCACAAGCTCAGCAACTTGTGTTGAATGTGTTGGAGTATTTCGAATTAGAAAAAGTAAATGGAGGGCCTTTGGAGCCATTTTCATATGTTCAACAGGTGACATATTGAAATGTATGTTCGTTTATGAAAATCATTAAACACTTCTTTATTTAAGAGAGTAGCTGCTGCATTAAAAATATCACGAAGAACAGAAAAAGAAAAAGAAAAGAAAAGAAAAGAAAAAGAAAAAAAAGAAGTATAAAAACGTCAATTGTAATATTAGCCATTTTCTAATTTTTATAATAATTCTTATAGCCGATATACGTTTGACTCACATGTTTTGATTTATTTCCTATAATAAGAATAATGACGATGTGCAAAGATCCAGCGGATCGACTGTATTTGTAATCTTTCGTAGATATTGACATTGCAAGTATGTATGTCGCCTCACACTACAGGAATCGTTCTTAAATGTCTGGACTATTTTGGACTTTGATTTTTCCTTTGCTGTCATTACTTTTTTCATTTTAATCGAATCAGATACTTGGTTAAAGTCTATTAATAGCATTTTCAATTCCAATTTGTATTCAATTGCTTTTTTCATTAGTTTTTGTATTGTCTGTATAGCATCTATTGTTAATACTCCTTCTGTGAATCCACATTGGTATTATCTCATTCTATTTTTCGTCATATTTGACAATTTTTTTTGTATTATTGATGCCATCGTGTATATATATATATATATATATATATATATATATATATATATATATATATATATATATATATATATTTTTAAACGTCGTACTTAGTGTTATTCATCATTATCATTCTGGCTTTACAATCCTGCGTAGGTCCTAGCCTCCTTAAGAATTTGTCTCCAGTTGTACATACCCATCGCCATGTTATCAAAACACCTTATTTTGGGTCTTCCCCTTTTTCTTACTTAGACCAATAGGTCTATTAAGAAGCATTTTTATAGCTGGGTCTATCCACATCGGACGTACTATCTTAATAATGTTATTTCTCTATAATTTTCATAACTTGATTCAATCAGGGTGATTTTTGGTCACCCTTTTTGTGTATTGTTATTACCTGCCCTATCTCCCAGTCCGCTGGCATCTTCTTTTCTTTCCATATATTTTTAATGGTGTTAGTGTTTTCCTCTTAGTTCCCTGTCTACTTGTTTTATAGGTTCCATGTTATTATATTTTTTTTGTTTCTTTCCATTATTTTACCTTCTTATTTTTTTTTGTTTTTTCATATTTTTATAAAGAAAATTCGTGTTTCTATGTGTCCTTTCTTATTCTAATTATTGTATTTTTTCATTTACCCATCTTCTATTGTTTGTGCTCATTGAGCTTCTTGTGCTATTGAGTTCTTTACCTATTCCCAACATTTTATCGAAGACCAACATCGTTCTTGGGTTCCATGTGCTTATTGTCAACTTTTTATTTTTTTTTGTTTTTTCACTTTCTTATTTTATTTTTGTTTTCTTGTCTGCTCTTATTTGTTTCTCTTTTATCATATATAAATTCATCTACAACCATTGAATACAAGACAATACAACAAATAAGTATTGTCTTGTATTCCCTCGTCAGCTGCTAGATTTTAAGACATTTCTGTAGATTCTTGTTCTTATTTCATTTTTTTCTTGTCCATCTATTACCAGTTTTTTGTTTTAATTTGGACAAATTTTTCTTTCTTTATTTAATCATTTGCTATTTTTAGTTTTTCTTTCGGTATTTGTAGTTCGTCTTTCGTTAGATCATTGTTTATATATATATTCTTTCTCCTTTAACTTATTTATGCATTCTTTTGATTTCCATGACAATTTAAAGTCGCTCTAAAATGATATTGTCAGTCAAAAGACTTGGACCGTATTCAATGAAATCTTTAAGAAGCAAATTATAATAATATATGATTATCTTTCATTAATACAACTTCTTATATCGAGCCACAATACTTTGTGGCATTATCGCAATTGCATTGCAAATTAAAACGAAAATTGCAGAAAATCATGATACTACATAGACATAGTAATTATTTTATCTATAATTACTTTTCTACTTAATATCAATATTTTTATCTCTAATTGAGTCTCCAAGAAAAATATTGAAGAATAAATAAAAAATATATAAAAAAACTAACGTAACAGATATTTAAATTAGACATAAAATCAACTTTAAAAGGGGAATCGTTAAGTTATTATAATAAAGACCCAAATTGGCTTGTTGTAATGAAAATATATTAGAATATTAAATAATTCATTCTTACTCATAAATAAGGAACTTTACAAAATAGACCAAAGATAGCAGCCCATAAAGGAAGCTATGAAACATTTTATAGAAACTTTTCCAGAAATATAACAATACAATACATAAAAGGCTTGCCAGAAAAAACTTAAACGAAAAGAAAATAAATACAATCTGTTATCTGTTTTATCTAAGAATAAAAATAAGTATCTAGAACGAACAAAAAGAACCAAAAATTGTATTTTTCTACTCTCTTACTAGTAAATTGTATATTACCTACTATTTGGATGCTAAGTAAATGCATCATAACAGATACTGACACGTAATGACTAGCACGTAATAAAAAAAATTACGCTTCAGTTCTATAAAAATGTGTAATATCACATACCTAAGCCTTGTAAGTCAGTTGGTCGAGTTACCATGAAAACGAATTAACAGGCGTTGTTTTGACAGGTTAAAAATTATTAATCTGTCAGTGTAAATATAGTGGTATTTTAATTTTTATTTTTATAAACAAAAATAATGGTAGAAAAAGTATAGTACACAACTTGAGTTGTAAGCTTATTACATGCTTGTAAAATTACTGCGCTCGCCGCTACGCGGCTCGCGCGCAACTTTTTTACTCGCATGTAATAAGCTTCTTACAACTCTCGTTATGTAATATACTATTACAAAATATTTGTAGCGGTATTGAATAATTTTCTCACAGGCATGAGAAAGCCCGTTTTACATTAATAATGTAATAATATCATTTAAAGTGAAATAAAAATGATATAAAATAACAAACAATGAAATATTCAAAAATGAAAACAAAATAAAATTATGTTTAATTTGTATACACAGGCGATATAATTATCAAACAGTCTTAACAAATTATATGAAATTATTAAAAAATTAGAAAAACAAGCTACAAGTATAGGCATTAAAATTAATTATAGTTAAACAATACGTAGCGATAAACGATTGTAATCAACGCTGATCAGACTACAAACAACTATTTGGGTATGCAGCGGCAGACAGGACAAAGAGATACTTTTTTTTACAAATTACAGAATAAATTTTATTTTGTATAATATATAATTGTAGCACCCTGATGACGCAAATAAAGATTTGCGAAAGCTTGGTAAACTAAAAAGAGTACCTCTATGTCTTGTCTTCCGTTGCATACCCATATATAGTCCTGCCATAAATAGTGTCAACGAGGCTTGTAGGGCTGACGAACTGAACGCAGCTAAAAGTTAGGTTAGGTTGACATTACTGACTGTTGACAGGTACACTACAAAAACGCTAAAACAGTCTAGTCTAGTTTAAGCCGTTAGGATAGAGTTGACAGATAAACCATATTGCTGTCATTGCTCTTCATAAGTTTGAAATAAAAAGAACTCGTATTTTTGAATAACTAAAACTGAAATGAAGGAGGAAGTAAGAGGAATGTAAGTAGAAATGGGAGGAGTCGGTGACCACAAAAGATCTGGCGGCTCTTGCGCCACAGTTACTAACGCTGTTAAGTCAAAAAATAAGAAAAGTTCTGCCCAAAACCAAAAAATTATTGCTCGGGAAATGGATATTGCACCTAAAACCATGAATCACATTATCAAACAAGACTTGGGACTTGCGGTTTTCATTTGGTAAAGAAGATCAGATTAAAAAAAAACAAAAGGAAAAAATTCAAGGCGCCTGGTGTTGCACGGTAAAGTGCGTTACAAAGAAATCCTCGTTACAGAATAAAAAAAAAAGAAATAGTCTAGAGAAATCTTTTAATAAGCAAAATGATATAGTTTATGCACGATAATTCAACGGAGTTTGCGAACTGGTACCAAGGATCAAACGAGTACATTTTCCTGCCTCAGTGATGATTTGGTGAAGAATGTCCTATGACGGCGTCACTTATTTACATTTTTGTAAAAAGGGCGTTACAATAGCGGTAAAAAATTATCAACGGGACGTTGAAACACATGCAGTGGAGCTTCTAAATTACACATGCTCCAAAATAGATCATGGATATCCCAAATAGACTCGGCACATGCGCATAAAGTAAAAACAACTCGACCTTAACCTACTCGACTATTAATTGTGTTAATTTTTAGAGGCTGTGGTCTGCACTAGACGTCACCAAACACAAGAGTCATTGAAACAGGCTCTGGCAGAAGTTGTGGACAATGTGCCTATGGATGTCATCCGTGCAGCGATAGATGAATAGTCTAACAGCATTCGGCGCTGTATTCAGGCAAATAGCGGCCATTTTTTTGTAGTTTGTATTTAATTGTATTAATAATAAATTGTGCAAAAATGTTTTAAATTAACTCAGTAGTTTAAATTTTCTTAGTTAAATGCCTTGTATCAATAATTATGGAAAGACTAGGATATATACATTCGTTTGTTTTTGAGATTTTTGCTCTGTGGGTTAAAATGTTACTTTCTTTATCCTATGTTATAAAAAAATTAATACCTTATGCTTTTTTGTATTTTAATGTGATTTTCTTAAAATTACTACCTGTTTTGTATACTAATTCCGATTGCTACTAAACAAAATCAACTTATACGACCGAGCTCTTCATGAAACGCAGCAATATTTTTAAATACCGCATTGCAGGCTTACAATGGTTCAAAGGAGACAAGCATTATAAAGGAGCTCCTTTCATACACACTATTATGAACTAAAATAGCTTACATCTTTATTAAATGTTTATTTGTTAATTACTAGCTTAATTATATAACCCCTCAGGTGCCTCCCTAACCCGTGATATGATAAACTTTGTGATACGTAGGTTCTATACCAAATACTAAATTATTGTAGTTCCCCTCGCATTAACAAGTGCATTTTCTTTAAGGCTTTGTATATATTATAAAAGCACTTATTACCGTTAAGAATCCGTGCTTGTATTTCTTGACTGACGTTGTTGTTATTTATTATTAAGCCTAGATAGAGAAAAGTGGATGTATACTTGGAGGTAAAGTTATCTACCTTCAGATTCCTTCATATATTTTGTTTTTCTTTCATTTATATTTAGTCCAAATGCAGTGGCTTCTTGTTTCAAATATATATCTTTTTCGCTTAATACCCTTCTATTGCGGCTTGTTATGGCAACATCATCCGCATATGTGCATATTTGAGTGGATCTTATATTAAAACAACCATTCATATTTAGTTTTCTGCTAATAACTTTTAAAGTTAGATTTGAAAGTGTTGTTGATAAGGCATCACCTTGCATAAGTCCATGTTCAATATCAAATGCCTAAGTCATATCTCCATCCATTCTCACCATGGCCTCAAAACAATCCAAAGCCATTTGTATAAGTTTAACTAACTTTTTTGGTATTCCTAACATGAATAGTTGTTTTAACATTTTTTGTGTTTCAAACGCCTGTTTGGTATTTAACACATTTTTATGTATACCTCTTAACACATGTAGTTGGTCTATAGTTAACCTCTTTGGTCTGAAACCATAGTGGTATTTACCAATTATTTCTTTCAAAATCATTCAAGATGGCTTTATATAATTCCTGATATCTTGTAGGCGAAATTTAACACTGTCCTGACTCGATAATGTTTCGCAGAGTGGTTTGAATAGCTCTTTTCTTTAGAATAGCTCGAGACAGAGACAGTTTCGCCATGTTAATCGCCAACGTCAAGGGGACTTGATAGGGCATGTTAAGAAGAAGAGTGGTTTGTCTCCCCCTTGTACATATAAAGTATGATTCCTTTTTCCAATCCTCTGGCTTCTTTCTGACTTCTAGTGTCTATATGCGGCAGATTAGTTTATGGGTATGCTTCCATAGCACATGTCCACCATTATGTAGTAGTTCTTCTCTATCATTTATATACCCCTTTATTTATTTACAAGTCATTATGCGATATTTATTAAATTTCAGTAATTATTCAACTGTTG
This sequence comes from Diabrotica balteata, assembly GCA_918026665.1. Taxonomy (NCBI): domain Eukaryota; kingdom Metazoa; phylum Arthropoda; class Insecta; order Coleoptera; family Chrysomelidae; genus Diabrotica; species Diabrotica balteata. The sequence goes on along the minus strand of OU898283.1, from coordinate 75,471,131 downwards.
ATATTCCCAGTATATTGTGTCTTCGACTGTGTCCTATTTGTTATATTTAATTACTTGTTTATACTTAGGGTAGTTATTTTAAAGGTAAAAAGGGGTACATTCAAAAAATTTCAAAGCATAGCGTAGTAAATAATGCGAGGGAATACTTTATAAACTTACCATAGCAAACTCTTTGATTTACGGCTATTATTAATTTGTATTAAACAAGACTTTGTTCTGATTTTAATATAGTTATAAATAATAATTTTTAATAAAGGTCTTAAACTAAATAATAATGTCCTTTGTCCAATTTATTTACCGCTATTAAGTAATCGCAAGAAAAAGTTAATGATTTTTAAGTATTTCAATCTTAACATTATCACGGATATATTAATTTTAAACATTATTCTCTTGTATTAAATACACAACAGTTCAGCATTAAGCGCCACAGGTTGAAGATACATTACAGTTCTTACGACTCATGTTATATAGCCATCAGCGTCCTTGGGAGAAAGTTTTAAAAGTTCGCTCGAGCACAGTTAAAGATGCCAAGTCTATATTCGCAGGCAATGTGATTATTGAGTTCAGATTTACTGAGTTCCATTAAGTCATTAGAAATATCCAAGCATTGAATATTAAATTAATGACAAATTATAACTCCATTGCCTACGCAATTCAATCTTTATCCAACAAGAAACTATGTTAATGCGGAAGCTCCTGGTGATAAAACAAACGGTTGTGTACTAACAGTTACTAACTGTAACAATTTTTGCTCCATTTTATCGTTCATGATAAGTTATCCATGTAAAGTAGTTTTAAATTAACAAGACATTGTATGATTATCTTCCTTGTAGGTTATTATTTACGATGAATGTAATAAAAACAATATAATGAAATAAACGCTTACTCTTGAAATGAACAAAAATTAACCAAAACAAAATTTATATAAAAATTATAACCACATTTAATCTAACAGCAGGATGTCATTAAAGTTAAAATGTATTCAAACGGAAGAAAACCAGGACCAAAACAAACCAAAGACCAAGGCAAGGTGAAAACAAAGGATCCTGCTACTTAATCCTTTAATAAAAAGGTTTTTTATCTAAATCCATACACATATTTTCAAAAATACATACACAAGAGTTTCAAAAAATAACTTAAATTTGTAGCTGTCAATTTAATAAAAGTGGATAGCTGTATCTTTGACAATTATCTCTTCCAAAATTACTTGTTCCAGTGTTCTAATTCACTTAAATGCTCTGGTTCTCTGACGGCCAAAAATTGACACAAACTGTCCAAATCGTTATATATTTTTTAGTGACCTTCATGTATTTCTTCAAAGTGTATGGGCGATTAGCTTCAACAATAATTGCTCTTCGATATATATGTAATTTAGATGTTGAGCACTATAATACAGTGCATCAATTTTAAAACTTACAATGGCGTATATCTCACGAACAAAAGCTGATATTAAAAAATACTTGAAACCGTTTTTAGGATAGTAAGGGGAAACTAAAATGACATGAAAGAGAACCCACCCCATCAACCCCCTAGGCCCCAGTCACCACAACCAAAAAAGTTTAAATAGCAAATCCCTACTTGTGATATACCATTGAAAAGACTATAAAAAATGCTATCCAATGGTATAAATAATAATTATACAGGGTGAAGCAATAATTGTGAAACTTAGGCTTAAATGAAAATTTTAATGAGGTTTTTGTTGATTCTATTGATTACCCTGTATATATATATAGACTGTGCGAATAAAAAATCAGCCGTACGCAGTTTAGTTTTCGGAATGCAGTGGGTACGAGAGAAGCTCTCTTTAGTATACAAGTGCTATTTCAACGAGACGTGAATTTGTGCATAAAAGTGCGACATTTATGCGTGATTCATTGACTACCATAAAGCGTTCGATACAGTAAAGCACGACAAGCTGATGGAGATATTAACCAATATTGGAATAAACATCTGTGATTTAAGAATTGTCAGCAATCTGTATATTGGAATCAAACATCATCTATCCGGACAAAGGCAGGAGAATCCGACGATATCAAAATCAAACGTGGCGTCCGTCAGGGATGTATACTATCACCACTGCTGTTTAACATATACTCTGAGGAAATCTTTCAAGAAGCAGTGGGTGATGTTGAAGCCGGAATTCGAATCAACGGAGAATCTATCAATAACATTAGATACACGGACGGCACGGTAGTATTCGCTGACAGTTCTGAAACCCTCCAGGAGTTCATGAAGAGAATCACAGAGGTCAGTCAGAGATACGGACTTTCACTAAACACTAAGAAAACAAAATGCATGATGATTTTTAAAAAGGAACGGCAATTTGGACAAATCAGTGTAAACGGTCAACAAATAGAAAGAGTAAAAACATACACCTACCTTGGTACGAACGTCAATGAAAATTAAGACCATTCTATAGAAATCAAATGTAGAATAGAGAAAGCAAGATCTGCATTTCAAAAAATGGCTAAGTTGTTTAAATGTCATGATTTATTAATGCCCATAAAAATCAGGTTACTCCGATGCTACATCTTTTCTATGCTGTTGTACGGAGTTGAGTCATGGACTCTCACAGAAGCCACCTGCAAGAAAATTGAGGCTTTTAAAATGTGGCTTTATCGTCGCATCCTGAAGATATCGTATACCGACCACGTTACCAATGAGGGTGTTCTGTTGAGAATGAAAAAAGAAAAGGAGCTGTTAACCACAATAAAAACAGCCAAAATCGAATACCTCGGTCACATCATGCGGAACAGCGAAAGATATGGACTGCTGCAACTAATCTTGCAGGGAAAAGTAAAAGGAAAATGGGGACCAGGAAGGCGAAGAATGTTCTGGCTGAAAAATCTACGAACGTGGTTCAACACAACAACCAGAAATCTTTTTAGAGCAGCAGTGTGCAAAGTGCAGATTGCCATGATGGTCGCCAACATCCGAAACGGATAGGCACTACAAGTAGAAGAAGACCCTGTATAATTATTGTTTGAATACTTTTTGGTTTATTTGAGAATTTTAAATGTCATTAGTTTTCATCATATGTACGATCGGTACTGTCATTCAGCTGTAGTTGTCACGATGATCTACAGTATATCTGAACGCGTGGAGATCATTTTCATATTTGCCTACCAGAACCAGTGTTATTTACGAACAGCTCAAATATTTCATGAAAGACATCCGGACAAAAATGTAAGTCACGTGTACGTACGTGATTTAGTTGAAAAGTTTAGAGAAATGGGATCAGTGCAAAATAAAAAAAAGGAATGGCCCAAGATTACATCCCAAATTGAGGTCCTTGGAAATTTTTCAATATAAGATACTACATCACACGTCAAGTATCTGCAATGAAATAACTATTACATGAGTAGGTTAGAAAGGTGTTGAAATTACATAGTTTCACCCGTACAAAACACAAATTCTTCAAGAACTAGGCAATGGTGATCCAGACCGAGGAATTAAGTTTTGTGAACTCATGACTGAAAGAGTTCGCGTTGAACCGAGAATGTTAAAAAATATTTGTTTTACTGATGAATGTACCTTTATGCTAAATGGTAATGTAAATAAACAAAACTGTTGGTACTCGACTGATCTGAATGCGCATCGATTCAAAGAAAGTCACACTCAATATCCTGAAAAACTGAATGTTTGGGCAGGAATATTAGGCGATGCTATAATTGGCCCCTTGTTTATACCAGACAATTTAAGCGGCGATAATTATCTCGATATGCTGGAAAATACCATCGAACCTTTAATTCTTCATGAATTAGATAACCAAGGGGAAAATTAAGGAAACCTATCTAGACGAAGATTTGCTGCACTTCCAACAAGATGGAGCACCTCCTCACTATGCATTGTTTGGATACTAATTATCCAAACAAATGGATTGGAAGGAGAGGTCCTATTAAGTGGCCATCGAGGTAACCAGACTTACCACCACTTGACTTTTTTCTATGGGGTTACCTCAAGTCAGTTGTTTATAAAACTCAACCTGCGTTACTTGGGGGAATTGTGAGAAAGAATTACGCAAGCATGTCGCGCTATTACTAGAACAACATTTGCCAAAGTTCGTGCAGAGTTTTGAAAATGGGCTGTACTATTGTTTACAAAACAAATAAACCCATTATAAACATTTACTTAATTGACATTTTTACAAATTTGTAGTTCAACAAAAATCTCATTAAATTTTCCATTTAAGCCTAAGTTTCACAATTATTGCTTCATCCTGTATAATTATTATTTATACCGTTGGATAGCATTTTTATAGTCTTTTCAATGACGTATCACAAGCAGAGATTTGCAATTTAAACTTTTTTGGTTGTGGTAGGTGGGGCCTAGAGGGTTGATCGGGGTGAGTTGTCTTTTATGTAAATTTGGTTCCCCCTTACTATCTTAGAAACAGTTTCAAGCATTTTCCAAAATGACCGTTTGTTCGTGAGATATTGCCCAGTGCTAGTTTTAAAATTGACACACTGTAGATTTACATCGCATACTTTTCTTATATCGCAAATAAATAGTATCGCAAAAAACGTGTCTTTAATGCCTGCCAATTGGTCAGTTCCCTTACTTTATTCTCAAACTATAATGCTGTTTCGGCCTTAAAATGTTTTCGAAATGTTTCGTTTCTATCTTAAAATTTTCATATTGTTGCAGTTTCCTGGATAACATTTTTAGGAACGGTACATTTTTAAGTTGTCTTTTAATGTCTCCGCCAAATTGGACTTAAGCCTCTCCTATTATAAGGGCTCTTTATTATAATATCTTTGATATTTGATGTCTACTTATATTCTAAAATTGCGTTTTTATGTGATCTTCCGGTAATATATACGGATAAATATTATATAAATACCGAATATACCGAATTATATAAATATATGATTTTTTTTCGCTAATTCAAAATTTCCGTCGAATTTATCTATTTTGTATGCCTGCACTTCCATTTTCTTCTCAATATTTCTCCATTTTCTGGTGCATTTGTTTGAAACACCCCTGAACATCTTGTATATATTATACATCATCTCTCTATAATTAATGCGTTGGTTCCTTCTCTTTGTTTCTGCATTGTCGCTTATAATTTATGTAATATTTCTTATTTTTGTTACTGCGTTATCGCTTTTTGTTCCTGCATTGCTTATAAAAAAGCTTAAAAAAATAGATAAAGCTGTAAGTTAAAAAAGTGGTCCTACTCTCAGATAAGATACTAATGTTACAAATAAAGGTTTTTTAGAGGTATAGAAATGTAAGTTGGTAACACTTTTTTAACTGTCGGTCATTCTGACAGCTGTCAAGTGATTTATGTTAAATTTGTTTTGGTATTTCAGCATGAATAGACTTGACGCCCAAACAACGCTTCCAAATTTCACAGATTTATTTTAAAAATCGCTAACTAGGTCCATTTTATGGTCAACATAATAGCCCATCAGAGCAAGTAATTTGATTAACCATGGAACGTTTATGCACCACGTTTACTCTAAATGATAATATGCATCCACATACACACGTCGTACAGTGCGTACAGAAGACTATCGCATCAAACTATCTGCTATCGTACACAGCAGTTGGACACGTGTCCATCCACTTTATGGAAGATTTTGCGGAAAGATATTACTTTACGGGTTTGACAATCCAACTCATTCAATCACGCAAGAATAGAAAGTACATCACCAACTAGCAAGGCGTAGATTCGGTGAGTGGGTCCAAAACAATATTGTCGTTGATTCTGATTTTCATAAGCGAATTTTTTTTAGCGATGAAGCTTACTTTTGGTTAAATGGCTACGTCAATAAACAAAACTGCCCTATGTAAAGTAATCCTAAAATGTATGTTGAAAAACAATTACATCCAGAAAAACTTACAGTTTGGTGTGCTTTATGGTCTGGTGAAATCATTAGGCCATACTTCTTCAAAAACGATGCTGGCCAAAATATTACAGTTAATGGTGACTGCTGTAGAGCTATGATTAATGCCTTTTTTCTGATTTCCAAAACAAGAAGAAGAAGAAGAAATATATCAAATTGCAGATGTATCATAAGATGACAATATTTTGGTAGGAAAAATAAGGCAGATCGAAAAGGGTTACAAGAACGAATAAGCAAACAGCTAATATCGATAGAGAAAATATACCAAATAATAATATAAAACAAGAAATAACCAGTGTATTAGAATGAAAAATAAAGTTGACATCAAGCAAAGAGAAAAGTACTGAGAAAAACTGGATGAGAATGAAAAATATATTACAGACTGTTCAATAAACAAACTGGAGTGTATTAAAAACAAGACGAAAACAAGAATGGATGAAATAAGAATTACTGAGACTTATGGACCAAAGAAGAGAAGTTAGAAATAATGATAAAAACGAATAAAAAGAATCCACCTAATAACAAGGCAGAATATAGAACATGCAAAAATACTATTTCATAGAAAATAATGCAAATAATAATAACGCTGTGAAAAGAAATACGATACATTTCTCTTGCACAAGAAACGGAATGAACTATCTCAAAGTTAAAAGACAACGAAAATTGAAGATGAAAGAGTATAACACTAAACAAAGATTGCCTTAACAGGTCCATCTGTAACAGAAAGAGGTTATATGGGCAACAAAATTATGGTTAACAGAATTTATGATACAGTAATTATCGGACAATAAGTCTGATGAGTAATATTTTGAAGATCTTGCTAGTTACTAGTAATACTTGGCAGAATGTACACGATATTAGACAAGAGAATTAGCAATACTCAATTCAAATTGTTGTTTACAGTACGAGAGGCCTTGTTTAGAATTTAGGTACTAATACAGAGAAACCGAGATATAAATTATAATGTATACATATGTGCAATCGATTTTGAAAAGGCTTTTGACATGATCCGATTTAACAAAATGCTCGAAATATTGAAAACAGCCGATTGGATGATTTACGAATCGATGAAGATTTACGAATAATTACAAATCTATACCGAAATGCTGCTGAACACCTTAACCCATTAGCGCATAGCGTGATCATATCATCACACATAACAAGATTCAATATTTTTTTTTTTGCAACATTATGATCACTTTTACCTCGGCTCAAGGCCAATGCGTTGCTTATGCCTTAGTTTGAAATAATAAACAATGCGAGGTGCATTGAATTGTTTTCAGGATATTATTTTGTAGTGGTGAATTTGAGAACATAATGTAATTTCGCCTATTTTAAAACTTTAAAGTGTTTGTCCTTGTGTATTGTAGTGTGATGTACAATTTTATGTTTATGAACATGTTCTTCTTGTTGGATAGACCACAATTGACTCCTGTAAGTCTAAAACTTAATCACATAAAAACTTTTATCAACCATCAACTTCGAGTTTTTCTCTCTTCGAGAAAAAAACGTTTCTTGGCTTATTTGTAGTATTGAATTGATATAAAAACTTTTTAAAATTTGGTTTGCGGTGTAATATTATGTTATACAAATAAGTTAAACTTTATCTTTATGATTTACATTTTTAAATAGTACTTTAGTATTTCATAATTACACATTTATTAGCGATGTGATCATATGAATACGCTAGGCGTGAATGTGGGAAGTGGGTAATTTTTTGCCTGGCTATCTTATATCAACCTATTTTTATTATTTTTATTATTTTAGTGGTATTACTTTGGAAGAAGCATTTGCTGTGGTTGAAAACTATGACGGTCAAGATTTAAATAAAATATTTATAGGGCCTCTACATCCAAGTATACTAACTGACGAGGACTCTGGTGATGAGGAAGGAGGACTAGTTGATAACCTAACCAGTAGACAATAACGTGCAGGTGCAGAGGTTGAGATACATTTATATAACGAGAGTCACGATCAGTAAAAATATGAGGGGAATGAACAGCAAATAAATGACTCGGTTCATGAAGTCGCTGTAACCATAGAGAACTCTATCAAAAAAATCTGCCAAGAAAGCTTATCTAGAGACTAAATGGATAGCAGGTGATATAGTACCGCCTTTGTTCGATTTTCCGTCCCCTTCTTATACAAAATACAAACATGAAAGTGGTAAAAATGAAAGCCTGGTTTAAAAAAATCTGGTTGTGATATGCCTCAACTTAATTTTAGAAGAAGCATCGTTCAGGTTATTTTGCAGAAATATTGTAACAGAAGACGGTGCTGTGGATTGAGCTACAAAAAAACTGTTCGCACCTAAGGTGGAAGATGTAATGTCGGACTATATATGGATTGTTTCGTAACTTTTCATAAAATGTAATCAAAAATAAATTTTTATTAGAAACAGTATGTTTGTACCTCATATACGCCTATCGTGATTAGATGAACATTCTGTAAGGACCCCCTTTTAAAAAATAAAAAACAAATTAACAAAGTTTATATAAATATACAAATAACTTTAAAATAAAAAAAAAATTATACAAATATTTAACAAAAAAATAATTCAGGTGCTAATGGGTTAAATGACCACACTTGGACACGAAAAAGTAAAGTGCAAAAGAGTAGAAATTATATACGTGTGGTCATTAATAACTTTTAATGTAATAGTTTATCTACTATAGTTATCTACTACATAATATTCTATTCAGTCGTATGTGTTTTTGAGCTCAATTTGTGAAATATTATTTCAATATTTTATGAGTCCTGGCTATTTTTGGTACCATCGAAATGAATCAATAGGAAATAATGACATGATTCCTGAAACCAAACTCAAATGAATAATTATGTATAAATCCTCTAGCGCCCACTATCAAACTGCACAAATGTATTAAACGGATCAATACAGAACGAGACAGTTATACAAGGTAATTCAATTTCACTAACGTCATCCTAGATTTAAATGTTGAAAGATTAATCAAATAAAATAAAATATCTATGAAAATACATGAAAAATAAAGGAAGAATATAGAACGTGGCGCGAAATACTGAAAGACTTATTTGTCATTAAGAGATTAAAACAAACCGAAACATGTTAAATTTATTTATAAGAGGAACATCTTTTTACACAAAAATTATACACACGCTTCCCCTTCGTCGTTCAGACGACATGAAGTTTAAAACAGATTTCTCAAAAAATGTAAAATTAAATAATATACAGAGTGTCCAGAAACTCTCCTGGCAAACGAAGACCGGAGATTCCTCAGATAATTTTAAAACAATTAATCGAATTCGTGTAATCCGAAAATGCTTCATAAGGGAGCTGAAGCTCTTTGAAGATGGCAGCTTGTAATTAGTATTTTTTAAGTATCTCCGGGACGCTTTTATTTAAAAAAAAAAAACCAAAAAAGGTACGATTATTTATCCTCCAGAGTTAAATCGATTTCGTCAGTTGTGACTTTCTAGTACCGGTCATAGGCGTCCGTTTTCAGTAGGTGAACGGTTATTTTAACGCATAACTTCTTTGTCTTTATCTTTTAAGCATTCGTGGTACTAGAGTACTAAATTTTCAGTTATTTTAGCACTAAAAGAATACTTACTTTAAGTCGGTAGGATACACCAGTTTTTAGAAAAATCGATTTAAAAATTTTTCTTGTGAATTCTTGCAAAAAGTTATTTCTAAATTGGTTGCAAACATCTTGTATTCTTAGCCAGAGCTGTGCACGATTTTGTATCGGAACAGAATAAATAAATAGTTTTATGTATCCCCAAACACAATAATCGCAAAGATTAAAATCCGGTGGCCTTGCTAGCCAAGCAACTGGACCGCCTCCTCCAATCCAGTGTTCTTCGTAGTTATTATTAAGAAAGACTCGTACATTTCCACAACAGAGCGCCGGACAGCCGTCATGTAGAAACCATAAGTGTTATCGAATATTGAAAGGCACATTATCTAACAAATCAGGTAAAACATTTTGCAGAATATGTAAGCAATCAACATCATTTAAACTACCAGAAATTCCATAGATCCAAGAAGATATTCGTGAACTACTCATATCCAGACAATTATGCTAAACCTATGCTGATGCTTAAATTCTTGAACAATGTGGGAATTACCGCCAACGTACAAATAATAAGGTACATTATGTACATTAAAAATTACATTTTTGTGAATGTAGCATCGTAGCAAAACAAAATGTAGTTTTAAAAAAATTTTATTTTGATTTTTTTGATATTGTTCTGAAGCTATTTTCTTGTGGCATTGTAAATTAATTAAATTTAAATTTAAATTTAAATTTAAATTTAAATTTAAATTTAAATTTAAATTTACTGTTTGTATTTTGAGAACGATTTCCGAAGTGGAAATTGAAACGTCAATAAACGTATTTTTATCTTTAATTGTGGCTTATTCCCAGTTAAATAGTAATTGTTTTTTTTTGATTTTGTAACTGTCTAGCGAATTCTTCACGAGCATAAAAATTGCTCGTGAAGCATTGTAGCAGTGCTTGTACTTTCGCAAAATGAAAAGGATGTCAATTTTCGTTGTGTAAGATATTTCCTACGGAAGATTTTGAACTTCGAACTCTAATTTCTGGATTTTCCTCAACTACTATTAACATAACATCTTCATGTGCTGTTGGTACACCATTATATCGCCCTGCTTCATTACTTTTTGGGACCACTGAACAATTTAATAATAAAAAACGTAGGTTATACTTATGTTGGCAGTACAAAGTCAATTAATGCAAAAAATATTAATTTAACTTTTAAATGAAAAAACCAAAAGTTTTTAAAACGTTTTTTTGAGAAAACAGTGTATCCTACCTACTTAAAGTAAGAGTACCTTTAAGTACTAGAATACCTGAAAATTTAATACCTAATTTAGTATCACAATTGTTTAAAAGTTAAAAACAGTTAAAAAAAGTTATGGGTTAAAATAACTGTTGACTTACCCAAAACGGACGCCCATGACAAATACTAGAAATGCGCAATGGATGTAACTCTGAAGGATAAATAATCGTACTAGTTTTCGTTTTTGTAAAATAGAAACGTTCTGGAGGTATTTAAAAAAAATTAATTACAACTCGTCATCTTTGAAGAGCTTTAACTCCCTTAGGAAGCATTTTCAGATTAGGTGAATTCTGTTAAATTGTCTTAAAATTATCTGAGGAATCTACGATCTTCATTTGTCAGAAGAGTTTCTGGACACCCTGTAACTTTAAAAGTTACAATACCGTTGAAGTAAATGTTAAAAATAATTATTTAGAATGAATCAGCTGTTTAATTTTGTTATTTTGCTTTTTACTTTTACTGGCCATATTATCGCCATTAAGAGCATTAACATATTTAGTTAATTTATCGTTTTCAAAATGACGACTTTCCAGATTATATCAAAAATGTGCTCCCAGTTAATAAAAATGGTGACCCAAAACAAGCACGTAAAGTCCGATAACACTTTCTTTGGCATTTTTAAAAATCTTTTAAAAAAATATATCTGACGAGTTTTCAGCCCGGTGCCCTCAAAAAACCGAATCTACTTACAAAAAAAAAACCTAAAAAACGTCAAGGTACCGAAGAGACATAAAAATACATACTCAACACCCGCCTCCCCTGTGCCTAGAGTACTATTTACGAAGACATTTTTACAGTTAAGTAAGGTAAAAAAACTCTACCCATACAGCAAAGTATTCCTTTTATAATACTCTCACAGGTTTATAATATGTGCAGGAGAAAGTCCTTTTGGGATATTTTCTGATCTCAGAAGGGCTTTCAGAAGAAAAAATGTAGAAAAAAGATAATTTTTAACAAAAATGTTTATAAGCATTTTTGTGTAGAATGAACCATTCTCTCAGAAACGACACTTAAAGCGACCGGAGATTTTGAGTTACGCGCGCAAAATCGACTTGAAATAAAATTTACCGTCGATCAACTCAACGGTAAAAATTCGATATCTTCTGATCATAGTATCAGATGTAGTATCATAGTATCATAGTCAATATCATAGATCATAGTATCAAATAGACATGTAAAATAAAATGAAAACAAAAAAAAAAGGGAAGAAGGAAGAGTGGCGAGTTCACCCGATATAAATCACCAGTAGAACTTCGCAGCGTCAGCGCCGTCAGCTATGCCCGAAAGGAAGCTGTAGATATTGGCAAGACAACCAGCAAAACTAACCATAACAAAAAATATACCCATAGAAGAAGTGCGAATAAAAATTCATCTGTAATTAAAATTTCAATTATAGCATGTTAAAATGCAAGCCAGGCGGTCATTAAGGAAAAAGAGTCCAAAATTAACAATATAAAGATGAAATATTTAAGACAAATGGCAGGAAAAAATGGAATAGAAAAATGAAAAAGATATCTTAATAATAACAAAAAATATATCTATATACTTATTGAATATACAGTAAACACAATTGACACCCAAGAATACTGACAATCACGTTGACGATCACCATTGCGAAGGCTTCTCGATCTCGAAGATCGAGAAGCCTTCGCAATGTTGATCGTCAACGTCGGATAATTCTGATATGGCACGCGAAGAAGAAGAGATATACATTAAATTTTAAAATATCTTTAAAGTTCTTTTTTAAATTAATAACTTATGTTAAGTATTTATATATCCATTTACTATGTACTTACTTAAGGGATACTTAAGTCCGAAAAAATACTATTTTTTAATAGCTTTCTTTCTTTCTTTCTCCCCTTCCTTTTACCCTATCAGGGTGTCGGATTTGGGCTAGCTATTTTAATTTCCATTTACCCACCTCTTCCATTCTTTTCTGTTTCCTGCCATTATTTTCAATTCCTCGAGTGATTTTTGTTTAAATTTTCCCGCCTCTACTACTTGCTGTATCCATTTTTTTCTTGGTCTGCCTCTTTTTCTTTTTCCGATATTTTTTGCTTCATAAACTTTTTTTGTTATTCTATTGGATTGCATCCTCGTCAGATGCCCATACCAGTTCATTTGTCTCTTTGCTATTTTGTTCATTATCGGTTCCTGGTTGGCCATTCTCCTAATAGTCTCGTTGCTTAATCTATCCCATTTTGTCTTTCCAACTATCCTTCTTAGATGTCTCATCTCCATTGCGTTTATCCTGCTCTTATGTTTTTCCAGAATGTCCAGTTTTCACTTGCATAGAGCACAGTCGGTATCACTATTGTGTTATACATTTTTATTCTTGTTCTCTTTTTCCCATTATTGGGGCTAACGCATAGTATAACTTGTTTGATTTCTTTGCTCTATTTGTTATTTCCCAGTCTATTTTTTTATCATTAGTTATTATACTTCCCAGGTATTCGTAAGTTGATACTATTTCCAATTCTGAGTTTTTACATTTTATTTTTATTTGATTATCTTTCTGATCTCCATTGCCGCTGATTATCATTATCTTCCTTTTTTTCTCGTTTATCTCCATTTTTAGTTCTTCTATTTGTTCTACCCATATATCCATTGGTTTCTGCATTTTATTCTCGGAATCTGCTATTAGTACTATGTCGTCTGCATACATTAAGGACTCTATTGTTACCGGTTGTAATCTGTGGTAACCTATTATTGTCTGTAGTTGATTGGTTCTGATTCTAGTGTTTCTTAACAATTCGTTCATTACTATTATGAATAACAAAGGGCTGAGACTATCTCATTGTTTAATACCTGTCTTCCAATTAAATGCTTCCGATCTTTCCCCTGTTATTTGTACCCTTCCTTTTACGTCTTTGTAAGTACTTTCTACAATTTTTATCAATGCATTAGGTACATTTATTTTTCTCAAGCATTTCCCTATAATATGTCTTTCTATCGTATCAAATGCTGCCCTTAGGTCTATGAATGCTAATACTAGTTTTTCGCCCGTATCTATGCTTCTTTCTATTAGGTTTCTAATGATATATATGTTGTCATCTGTCTGTCTTCCCGGTCTAAATGCCGTTTGTTCTTCTCCCAATACCATTTCTACTTCTTGTCTCAGTCTCTTCTCTATTATTTTCGTATATATTTTAAAACATACCGATGACAGACATATTGCTCTATGGTTGTCGCAGTTTACATGTTCTCCTTTTTTGTATATTGGCACGATGATATTCTTCTGCCAGTCTTTAGGTATTGTTTGTTTTTCCCACGCCTCTTTATATATTTTCCTTAGCCAGTTTATTTCTTCTTCTCCCATGTATTTTACCATTTCCGGTTCAATTTCATCGTCTCCACCCGCCTTGCCTATTTTTATATTTGATAATCCTTCTATTACTTCTTCTCTACTTATTTGCTCTAGCTCTGTGTTTTCTTCGCCTTCATTGTTTATATATTTTTTTTAATAGCAAATATGTATATATACTAATTGTCAAAAAAAGGTATGCACCTACGAATGTTTATTAGAATCATGCATTATAAATGATAACATTTTCAGGTTTTGTCGTGACTGCCTTAATTGTTTGGCGATAAAGAAGCGTTCAGTTTTTGCGAATTTGCGACCAGGAATAGAATCAGGTAATCTTTAGTGACGAATACGGCTTCTATCTGGCGATGCACGATAGTTGGGTAAGAGTGAGATGACGACGAGGTAAAAGACGTGGCTCATTATGTGATAGAAAGTGACGCGTTCACCATGCCGTAGAAGTTATGGTATATAGTGCTATTGCTTATGGTAGCAGATCACTACTAATTTTCAAGACAATATAATATCCCGAAAAGGTATAAAAATTTGTGGACAACGCTTGAACCATCTAAGGTACACTGATGACATCGTATTGATAACCGATAAAAAAGAAGAATTATTTGAAATGATGAAAGAACTGGACGTAGAAGCTGGAAAGATAGGCCTTAATATGAATTACAGCAAGACCAAAACTATAACAAATACAGATGAAGACATCACAATGAGAATCGGACAAGATGAAATAGAACAATATATATATATATATATATATATATATATATATATATATATATATATATATATATATATATATATATATATATATCTTGGTCAAACTATAAAACCTAACAAAGAGAACCAAACAGCAGAGATCAAGAGACGAGTTGGACTGGCATGGGCGGCATTTGGCAAACTAAGCTACATTCTTAAAAACAAAAGATATCCACAGCATCTTAAGACCAAAGTATATAATCAATGCGTACTCCCTGTTCTTACTTATGGTTCCCAAACGTGGACATCTACAAAAGCAAACATGGACAAAATCATAAAAACCCAAAGAGCAATGGAAAGACAAATGTTGCACATAAGACTAATGGATAAGAAGAGAAACGAGTGGATAAGAGAAAAAACAAAAGTGAGGGATGTTTGACAAGAAGTTGCAAAACTGAAATGGAGATTTGCCGGACACAATATAAGACAAAAAGAAGACCGATGGAACAAAATTCCTATAAGTTGGAGACCGTGGGAATATAAACCAAGCAGAGGAAGGCCCCGAATGAGATGGGCAGATGATATCAAGAAACACGTGGGCCCTTGTAGCGACAGACAGAGAAGAATGGAAAAGGATTGGGGAGGCCTATGTCCAAAGATGGACCGAAGAAGGCTAATTAGATAGATAGATGATACCCCGAAGCTATATTTCATAAATAGTGAAGCCTCATCTTATTCCATACCTAAATATCATCCAAACCCCAATTTTTCGGCAAGATCATGCCAGACCGCATATTGCCAGATAATTGTTAACCTTCATGGATTTCATCATCCATTTAGCTTGATCAGCTTTATGGCCTGATCCGTCTCCAATTAAACATGTCCGGGAGATGATAGGTCGTAGACTCTTAAATTTGCAACACCTTACATAGGCTTTAGTAGCACTTACTCACGAAGTTGCAGTAGCCTGGACGATGCCCACGCATATTAGTAAGTCTATAAGAAACACATTATTGAATCAGCTTCTGCAGTAAGGACACTAAAGATGTAAACCAAAAATTGTTAAAATCAGATAAATATAAGTAGGTGCTTACCTTTTTTGTCACTCAGTATAAATATATCATTTTAAGTAGTGTCAGGTCTTTGTGGTATAAAAACCAACAACTTCAATATTATGGTTAATAAAATTATGGGCACTTTCAAGCTCTGTTGGTAAGTAATTGGTCGTGTATGTGCGTTTACTATGAATGTTTAAAAAGTCGCATAAAACCTGAATCACATAAGTCCGTACTGAGAATATAAAAATAAACGAAGGTAAGCAGAGCTTTTAAAACACGTATAAAAAGGTATTAAGTACTTTTTTACACTTTACACCTCTTTTTATTATTCATAATATACAGCTAAATTACTTTATAGCTTAATTTAAAACAGATTCAAAAATAAAATTTGTTTTAAATAAACAAATGATCTTATTTTAGCAAATTGTAATATTTTAAATATTAACGGTATGAAAGTTCGAAGTGTAGTAAGTGTAATGTTTGACTGCCAGTATATAAAAATGTTTCAGCATTTCTATCGGTAAAATGTTTATTTAATAAAGATATCAAAAAATTAAATAATAATATATACAACTGTTGTAAGTCAGTTCCAGTTAAATCAATTAAGCAATTTGAGTAAAACTAAAATTAGTAATAGAGAAGCAGTGATTGTGGTCTTTGCCCCTGTGCTGGATGGATCAGCAGGACAATATAGGATAAAAACTAACAAAAAGCTCGAAGAACTATATCCAGACGCTAACAAATAAAATAAATAAAGTCCAGAAGACTCCAGTGGATAGGACACCTAAGAAGGTATTCTGGCGAAAGAGTAGTAATGCTGGTATGGAAAGAAGCTCCAACTGGAAGAAGATCACATGAACGAACTCGACTTTGGTGGAGGGGTAATAAAGCCGAAGACCTTAAAGGTATGGGCGTGGAGAATTGGATGAAGCTTGCCCAAGACAGAGACAAATGGAGGCATGCTATCATGTTGGCTAAAACCCACAAAGGGTTGTATCGCCACGGATTAAGTAAGTGATTGTGGTGACTTTTCTGTTCCCTCAACAAAAATAGCCAGTAGTTTTATGACATTTAATCTGTATTGGCGTAAAAAAACTATTATCAATATTGTTACCATTATTTAAATCATTTTTGTGAATCTTTTGAATAAAATTCCAGTTTTGTATTAACAAACAGCTTTTAGTTATGTGCACTGTGGTTTTATTATTCCATATTGCTCATTAATGGTCACGTTTGAATTATTTTAATATAAATATTTCTAAAACCTAATGAAATATGTACAAAAAAGTAGCTCAAGTTGTTGCTCAATATAATGACGGGCGCAGGATTCCATATATCATCTACAGGATACTTATGTCTATGCACGAAAAACTTTCGAGAAAAACCGGTTTATACTCGAGATTACCTGGCCGAGAAAGGCAACCATCAAGTAACCCTGTTGAATACCGTTTTAGTAGATTCTAGTTTTAGCACAACAGACAGTTACTCCTACAGCTCTGGATAAAAGATCGGCAGATATTTATTGTACTGCGGTCTTCTTTGAAACTATACTAAGAAGGTTGGGCCAATAAAACGTGATACCACCCATTTACATGCAACTGACTGACTTGTGAAAATGTGTGACAGTTCGGATATTGAGGAGTGGCGATGAATTCTCTTTACTGAGTTCTATTTTACGGAATAATCATCTGACTGGAATTACTATATATTTAGATGTTATCGAGGGCGACATAAGCAGCATTGCATTTTTCGTAGAGTAGTTTGGTGGTGAAGGTATACTGACATTAAAGTACTTTTAACTTCTTTGTCCAGACACAGAATAATAAACAATCAGAATGTCCACTCTCAGATGTTGCCTTATAGTTTTTCGGCACGCGCGCCATGTTCTAGAAGGAAACACATAACCCAGACATATGATTTGTGAGGTTATGTAATTGTTTATATTTATGTTTAATTCTATTATATTTATGTTATTATATTTAACAATGTTAATATAATTGTATAGTATATCTATGATTGACGTAAGTCGATTAAACCGGGTTAATTTTGTCTATACACACCACATACACGACACTAGTTCCCTCTAAAACATGGCGGAACGTCTGGGCGAACGAGATCCGCGTACTTAATTTTCCATGGAGGTGGGTATTCTGATTGTTCATTATTCTGTGGTCCAGATCTCCATAGTTGGACAATGTAATTCCAAGGTATTTTATTTCCATAGTTTAATACTGATGCCATCGATTTCTATTTTACATCTGATTGATTTTTGCTGATTAGGTACTACTGTTTTAGTTTTTTGAGTCAAGATTGTCATATTAAGTTCTTTTGCTCTTATGTTAAATTTGTGGAGTAGTCTTTACAGACTATCTTTATCTTGTGATACCAATATTGCATCGTCTACTTACCAGAGTATCTTAACTTTTTTGTTTCCCGTTCTCTATCCTCTTTCTTTGTTGACATTTTTGATGATTTTATTCATAATTAAATTGATGATCATAGGGATCAATAAGTCCATTTGTGTTATTTCGCTGCCTGTGTCTATAGGTTTTGTAAGTTGTCTATATATTCTTACTTTCATTTTGTTGTTTTATTAATTTTTTTAACGCATTTTTTTATATCTACAAGAACTTATCTATTATGCAGAAAAACATTACACCTTTGAATCTATGTATGTCAAATATTTTATTTAAGTCAATCAGATATAGAAATTCTGGTCTAATATATTATAGTGATTTCTCATTAATTTGCTTTATGACGAATATTGCCTCTGTTCACGAAACTCAAGTATGAAGACCCTCTTGTTCATCTGCTAAATTTATCCTTGCGGTTTTAGGGTAGTATTTAACAAGTTTAGACCTTAGCAGATTTCTGGCTGTTTTTGCATAGTAGAATTATTTCGCTAGTTCTTCATTCTTCCGATATTTTATTTTTTTGATTAATGTTGTTAATTTTTATGTCATTTCTGCTCCACAGTATTTTAAATAATTTGTTTTGTACTCCGTCTTTACCTTCAACTTTTCAGTTCTCCAGCTTTTCAAGTGTTTTCCGAACTTCCTATGTATTTATATTAACTTCTTCGTTTGTCAATCCATGCAACCTTTTCTATATGGTTTGGGTCTATTGGTTCCTTTACTTCCATTATTTGACCTCTTATAAACTGTCATATTTCCTTTTGCAAACCATAAAAATCATGGTCCATTTCTTTCGAAAAATGTTTCCAGTGATAATTTTTTATTCTTCTTACACGTGTATGTGTTTCGTTTCCTATTGTCCTGTAACTAATCTTTTTTTTTCTTTTCTTTACATTTTTTCTTTACGTCCTATTTCTTTAACACAGGTTAGGATAGTAGACTCAATTTTTGTCCAACTTTCTTCGACTCCATATTTTTTGTGATATAAATATATATATATATATATATACATATATATATATATATATATATATATATATATATATATATATATATATATGCTTCTTTCTGTTATTCGTTTTTGGTATTGGTATCTTGTATAGGCTATAGGCTTTTATCGACTTTTATCTCTAGTTTTTTGTTTTCATTAGGATTTTGCACAATAAAATCTGTTTTATCAAACTTAAAAACGCTCTGGTGAAATTTTGCAATATTTTAAGAATTTTTTTGTTTAGTTAATATACAATTGCCGTATTTTTGTTTATTTTTGTCAATTAATTTATATTATTAAACATCTATTTGCTGTGTATGGTAATACAACTCATTGCAGTAGACTGTAACACCGAATCATTCTCGGTATAAGCAATCCGCATCTATTGTCCAGTAACTACAGCCATATGAGGTAATATGTGTGTAAGGGCAGGCACTCTTTTGTCCTGAGATTGAGAAATCGATCTCAAAGCCAAAGGTGGTATATAAAGTGAATGTTGAAAATGGTTAAGGTTGCATGAAAAACAACTACAGTAAAGATTCACAAAAGCATCATTCTGTCAATCATAGATATTACTATTAATGCATTAAGGTAGTTTCCATGCAGTAAAGTTCGATGGTCAAATTCTGGAATAAGAATTATAGATGAACACCATATCTATTATTCTGTAGACGACACAACAAGAAACGGAAATGGCGTAGCGATAATAATAAAAAGGAAAATAGTTAAAGCGTTAATAGGATTTAAGCCCATATCAGACAGAGTTGTGCCATTGAAAACTAACTCAAGTCCCTCTAATATAAACATCCTTCAGGTCTACGCACCGACGTCAAAATCCACTCAAGAAGAAATAGAAAATTGATTTTATCAACACAAACAAAAGGTTTAGAAATTCACCTTAACAAAAACATCCAGGCACAGATGTCTTCACAGATCATAGTTTATTGGTTGCAAATATCAACATATGACTCAAAATAATTCATAAGAAAATGAGGCCCAAGATAGATATAAGACTATTAAAAGAAAATGACACCCAGAAAAAAGTAAAAATAGAAATTAATAAGAATTTTGCGAAAATAGTTAAAGACACTACTAGAGGCATAGAAGAACAGTGGAACGAAATGAAGACATCTAATACCACAATTTCGCATGAATATATAAAATATAAAATAGAAAAGAAGCAAGAATGGATGACAGATAAAATTTTGCATATGATGGAAGAGCGAAGAAAATTAAAAGGTAGAAATGACAACGAATACAGAAAGTTGCATAAGATTATACTAAAGGAGATAAAAGGAGCAAAAAAACAATGGCTGACAGAAAAATGTATGTAAGTTGAATCACTACCACACACTACTGAAGATAAATTACGAATATGGCAAGAGTATATGCAAGAATTATTCGAAGATGTCCTACCCATTGCCACTTGAGCCTTGCTATACGTTGTGCGGTATCAGTAATCTTTGTTCTTTCACGAATGTCGATATATCGAATCCTGTCTCTCAAACTAATCCCTAATGGGTCGGACAAATAGAAGAAACATATATCCAGCAGTAAACGAATACTGAAGAAGAAGAAGAAGAAGAAGAAGAAGAAGAAGAAGAAGAAGAAGAAGATTCAAAGATGCAGCACGAAGTCAGATTGAAAGAAACAATCCGTACGGCTCAGTAATAACAAACGGAGAAGTAACTATGGCCATTAAGCGGATTAAAGATGGGAAATCACCAGGCCTGATAAGGTGCATGGTAAAATTTTAAACTATTAGAGTCACACCAAATCACAGCTCTTACGAAGCTATTCAACAACACCTACGAGACTTGTTACTTACCAAATGTCTGGCTACTATCAATATTCATTCCACTTCCCAAAAAAGCCAACGCTAGAAAATGTGAAGAACATAGATTAATTAAATTGATGAGCCATGTACTTAAAGTACTCCTTACCATTATTCACTTGCGCATATACACCAAATTAGAAGAACATCTAAGTGAAGTTCAATTTGAATTTAGAGCAGGACTCGGAACGAGGGAAGCACTTTTCAGTTTGAAAGTTCTAATACAGAGAGCCAGGGATGTCAACTGCGATGTGTATGTATGTTTCATTGATTTTAAGAAGACATTTGATAAAGTCCCACATGGAAAACTAATCGATATCCTAAAAACATCAGGACTTAATGGTAAGGATATAAGACTGATCTCAAACTTATATCTCTAACAAAAAGCAACAGTACGATTAGAAAATGAACTGTCTGAGATCTTTACAGTCGAAAAAGGAGTTAGGCAGGGTTGCATATTGTCACCGGAATTATTTAACATATACCCTGAAAACATCTTTAAAGAGGCCTTGGACGAATCAGAAATTGGAATTGCTGTAGATGACCAACTTATAATCAACATTAAATACGCAGACGATACAGTGTTGCTTGCAGATAGTGCGCAAGGGCTGCAAAGCCAAAGTTAGAAAGAGTGGAAAAATATGCTATTTGGGCTGCAATATTAAGAATACTTGGGATCACAGCTACTAAATAAAATCTTGTATTGAAAAAACCGGAAGCTCTTTCAACAGCCTTAGGAAGATTTTCTGCAACTTATCTTTAAGTATCAATATACGCATAAGAATTCTTATGTTACGTCTTTGGTGTCCTCATCTATGAAGTAGAAAGCTGAAGCCTTACAGAAGATGCCATAAAACGGTTGGAGGCATTTGAAATGTGGTGCTACCGACGTAAGTTGAAATCTCATATATACACCACACAAGTAACATAACTACTCTCCAGAGGCTAAGAAAAGACAAAGAAATTATTAACACCATAAAGAACAGAAAATTGGCCACATCATGCGTAATGATAAATACCGACTTCTACAGTTGATTATACAGGGCAAGATTGTACACATTTAGACATTACACACATATAGAAGAAAGTATTAAAGCACAGGGTTCCCTAGGTTGAAACTCAGTGCAATCGCTGATGTAATTGTAAATAAAATAACATATTTAAAAATTGTAACATGAAATGTACAAAGTTGTCTACCACCAGGTAAAGTATATAACACAGCAACAGAAATGGATAGAGTGAGTATCGAAAGTATATGAATAACTTCACACCATATATGTCCTAGAACGAATCGATATGGTGTGGGTAGGTGGGTAAAGAAATAGAAAAATCAGTACTTTTTTATCCCCCTTTTAAACTGCATTAATAACAACATAGGAAAAATTACCAATATAGAAGTGTATGCTTCTACGGCTAACAACAAAGAACAGAAAATAGAAGATGTCTACCAACAATAATTAAATACTATAACGAAAAAAAAAATTAAAAAACGGGGTGGTTTTAGAGTAATAGGTAACTTAAATGCCAAAGAGGACAAAGGAAGTTTAAGAATTGTGGTAAATAAAACGAATCATTCAAATATGCCAAACTGAACAATTTGTCATCATGAACAGAATGTTCAAACTTCCCAATTAAAGGCTCCATAAGTGGGAACTAACTCCCTGGATACAACATGAATAGAAATACAACAAATCACGTATGTT
Organism: Diabrotica balteata; assembly: GCA_918026665.1. Taxonomy (NCBI): domain Eukaryota; kingdom Metazoa; phylum Arthropoda; class Insecta; order Coleoptera; family Chrysomelidae; genus Diabrotica; species Diabrotica balteata. The sequence goes on along the minus strand of OU898283.1, from coordinate 75,448,422 downwards.
ATTTATTTTGATAGGGAACATATGTAATAACTGCTTCTTCTTCTCTAACTTCTGTTCTGTAATTGTGATATAGCCCGTTTGGGTATTTTATAATATACCTTTTATAAAAAAATTTAAATAAGAAAAATTTGTGATACATGGTATACAGCCAGCTACAGGAACTTAGTTTCCTAGTGGATTGCAGAAAAGATAAAAAATCTGAAGATATAATAAAACATGATATTTAAAGAATTACGCAACATAATAAAAACGCCTTAAACATTGAAACAAAATGGAAGATTATAAAGACCATAATGCATATTGTGGGCTGAGAAACACAATGAATTTTTGACTTTAAAAGCAGGAACACACTTAAATATCAAACAATGAATAAACAGATAACACAGAAAATAAAAAAAAGCAAAGGCAACATGGAGGTCCATTAGATAGCAAGAAACTGAACATTTGAAGCAAGATTTAACACTCACAACACGGTCAACAAAAATACTATAAAAAAGCGTAGAAAAAATACCGCTATATTTAAAAATGGAGAAAGCACCATTATAACTGAACTGAAACAAAAGATACAAAGAATAAAATAACTATTTTACGATGACAAAGTAAAATAGGTAAAACGTTATGGAGAAATTACGGAATCAGAATTGATAAACGAAGAAATGATTTATGCTATAAAAGACATTAAAGAGGGAAAAGCTACGGGGCTTGAGGAAATCCCAATAGAACTTTTAAAGCTGATTAAAGAAAAATTGAATGTTTTTTTCTAAATTGTAGATCTTATGAACACCGTATATAAGATCGTATATTTGTCATGGTACCTGTTATAGGCCGTATGTCATTTTCATGTAAAGTTTTAGAAAGGACAAACTTCTCTTCTTTACAATTCTTCATCAATTTATCCGAAATTATATTTACCTAAATGAAGTCACGACACATCTTTCTTATTGGCACATCGACATATGACTTATTGGAGTTGTGTATTTGACTGAATCGGTCATGCATGTTTCATAAACCAGAAAGTGGTTTTTTTGACATAGGACCTATTGCAAGTACCACGACGATATATCCAAAAACTGGCTTCTCTAAACTTTCGTAAAGATTCTCAAAAAAAAAAAAAAATACAAAAGAATGCAACGAATATCTGATTAATTCACATCTGTGTCATAAACTGAAAACTTTTCTTAAAATAACGCATAGTAGAGTATATAGAAAATTAGGAAAAAATAAGTGAGCTCAGATTTTAGATCTATTTTAGAAAAATGAACAAGAAAGTAGAGATATTATAATTAAAATCAGACATGAAAAGTCGAAACAAAACTAATAATGGCAATAAAGATATTTAAAAAGTTAGAACGGTTGCAAAATTTAACCATTATTATTCCACAGCGAAGTTATATTTCAAGATTCTCCATCGGAATCTGCGGAAGGAAATATGGTCAACGAAAGTAACATTATTAACATAAAATATACTGATGATATGGTTATTTTTACAAACGGCATGGTATAGTTAGCATGCGATATTATCTACTATAAATAAAATTAAAAAAAAAACTCCAGACATTTAGATAGCCTGTTATTAACAACCCAAAATAAAAGAAATAACAGCACATATAAATGCTAAGAAACATGTTAAAGGACAACGTAGAGCAGGCAGAAATTAGATGTAGAATATAAATGGCAAAAAAGCCAGTTACATACAACCGAAACACTTCTGAAATAAAGTCCAAAAAGGTAATCATTCAATTTTTGTATGATTTGTTAAATAAACTATTTCATGATGTAATAAGAATAACAATGTAAGTGCAGTAAAATATCATACTACCTACTAAAAAATTGATCGATATTGAAAAATGCCATGATAAACAATTAGTAATTTAAGGAAAACAATTGCTATTAAATAATTCATAAGAGTGCATGAAGCGATAAAAAATAGCGTGTCTGTAAACCAGTAAAGTGTGTCTGTTAATGTGTAAATAATAACAACTATTACCAATTGTTATTATGTCAACAAATAGGGCAATTAACTATTTTTTATATATCGCACTAAACTTTAAACATTAAAAGCATACAGATTGGGTTCGTAAGGGACTTTTATAATTATATAGTACGAGTAATAGTAAATTTGGTGAAAGTACCAGGAGCAAAATTGAAGAAAACCTGGAAGGAAGTCCTAATCAAATAGAGATATTGTATATATATATATATATATATATATATATATATATATATATATATACATAAAACTACCTAATTTTTATTCCCTTTTGCTATTCTGGCTTCGAGCTCTCATTTTTCTTTTTCATTTGCATCGAAAACTACACCCAAGTATTCAAATTTGTCCACCCTTTTAAAACTATAGCTTTTACCACTTACAGACCTCACACTAAAGTCTTCTTTTTTTCCTTCTGTCCCTCCCATGATCATATATTTGGTTTTGTCTTCATTTAGTTCCAATCCGAATTTCTGTGCTTCTTCGATGATTTTATTCACAACTCTTCTTAATTCTTTCTTGGTTTTTGCTAGGATCGTTAAATCGTCAGCAAATGCCAAAGACTGGTGTTCATTTTTCATGATTGTTTCTTCCACCTTCATGTTGCATTTTCTGTCTACAGTTTCTAACACTAAGTTGAATAATGTAGTGGATAAAGGATCTCCCTGTCTCAGCCTTTTGCAACCGTAAATTGATCTGATATGTGACCCTGGCAAGCAATTTCACACTTAGAGTTATTTAATCTCATTTTTACTAGCCGAATCAGTTTCTTCGGTATACCATTCTTTGGTATATCATTTGCAAATCTGCATCTTAAAGGTAAATCTACTGGTAATAGATTTTCCACAGCTATAAAATGGTAAGGGTCAAAATGCTCGTGATATAGGATTTTTAAAACTAAAGTTCTCCTTATTCCTAACACTGTAGATCTTAATCAGACGTAATGATTTTCGGTCGGCATAAGTTGTCACGTTTGGGACAAAATGAACCACTTTCACCTATATTCCGAAATAGATGTTAACAGGCTTGGTTGCAGCCTGTTTAGGGACCTTTTTAAATATTTTCTTTACGATGCACGCAACTTAAAGCGTTACTGACAATAAATAACATTCCTGACATCAGCCTACCATGACATTAAAACTGGCTTAAAAAAAGTGGTGGGTACAGTAGCTGGTACTGTAGACTGGCGCGAAACTTCATACTACGATATTTTTAAAACTGAGGTATTATTTTTGAAATTTAATAAAATAACTTTATTAAATATCTATCGTCATCATCAATGGCTTTTACAACTCTTCGTGAGTTTTTGCCGCGTTTACTATTGCCTTCCATTGATTCCGATCCTGTGCTATTATTTCCCATGGCCTTACTTCCATCTTCTCCAGGTCTTCCCTGACAGCGTCTTTCCACCTTTTTCTAGGCCTTCCTGTCGATCTTTTACCATCTGGTCTTTCCCAAAACACATTGCTAATCAGTCTGTCGTCATCACTCCGTACCACGTGGCCTGCCCATCTTAATCTATCTTTGAAACAAAGTATATTATATTAAAATAATGCAATAAATTATTATGTTTGCTAGTAGCGCCATCTGCTTTCGCATCAACAAATCATATGTTGTTTACTTCTGATAGATCCGTTAAAGTCAGACTAAAGAAGCGGCTCTAATTATATTAAATGAAACCAATTGCGTTACAAACTCCTCGATAGAATGCAGTAGGGTTTGGTTACTCAAATTAAAAGAGGAAATCAATAGAAAGAAAATACCACTAGTAGTGTGTTAATATCATATCGATGATATGTTTTAAAATAGCATACAGATAAAATCAGAGGTTGGTTAATATTGAGAGTAAACTAAATGTAAGACCAAATATTTTGCATTTCGGGATTGTATCATGAAGTTTTTTTCCTGAAATTTTTTTCCCTGTTTTCCTCGTGATTTACTATGGGATCACTAACAGGAGAATATTTCTGTCACCATTGCATGTGGTTGTCTTTTTAAAGACAAATCTATACTATGATTTTTTTAACGGATATTCTTTAGTTAAAGTTGATTTCATGTAATCGAATCTTCTAATAAAGTGGTCCCAGAAAAGCAATTCATAATATTGGCAATATCATTTTAAAGTCATCTACTTTAGAATGTCTAATATAATACATTAGATATTATGTGTAAATTGTCAATATAATTGAGTCAAATAAAATTAAAATATTAGAAGAATTTTTTTCCAAGTAATAAAAACCAAATTTGTTTAATTTATTAATGTTTAGTATTTTGAGATCTATTACTATAGTGAAAATCGAAAGGTCAAATTAATAAACTTATTAAAAGCAAAACTGTAGCTTATTCCCAACAAAAATAGTTTTTTTAATTAATAATTCACTTTTACTGTTTTCAATTACTGTTTTAAATTTTATTTCTTAGAATAAAAGCTCGTAACTCGTTTATTTTTATTCTATAGACACATTCACCAATATATTACAATCAAAGTCAGATTTCTATAATAAACGTTATACCTGAACAGAAAATTTTAAAGAAGTAAACTTCTTAAAGTAAAGTTTTTTGTGTTCTCTGTTAAATTTGGGTTTTTGAAAAAAAAAAGTTTGCTCGTGAGCGTATCGTCATGTAAGTTTAGTTATAAATGTATCTTGGGCATCATTGACAATACAAGAAATACCAAAAATAAAATGTTTAGAAATGTTTACTATATTTCTTTTTCTTGGCGTGCCATGTCAGAATTATCCGACGTTGGCGATCACCATTGTGAAGGCTTCTCGATCTTCTGCAATATGGAATAATTGTCCTGCATTTGATATCTGAGTTCATTCTTCTAAGAAACTTGATTTCTTTCTACACCTCTACGGCCCTCTATTTTGCCTTTAAGGATCAGTTGTAATATTTTATATTGACTTCCCCTTACTATATGTTCCCCTTACTATATGTTCCCCTTACTATATGCCCCAGATAAGACATTTTTCGATGTTTAACAATCTTTAGCAGGTCTCTATCTTTGTTGACGCTCCTTAGTACTTCTGTTTTATATTACGAATAATAATTGTCGCAACAAAAATTTCAAGAGTTTGAATATATTGGAAGCAAACGAAAAATAATAAAAAATTAGTTATTCATTGTAAGATGAGGTATTACGAAAGTAGAATATGCTGTAATACACTGCTCAATAATTTCTAAGAATCATAATTATTATTTCAAAAATTTTAAAAGTTTATTGACGTCATAGTATTTTTTCATTAGTTATAGTTAGAAAATATATATAGTTTTTGAAATATAAATAATCAGAGGAAAATATAAAATATTTTAACACGAAAAACATTTTATTTAAATAAAGTATCATAAAATTGTATTCTATAAAATCCAAAATATCGAGATTATTAGCCTACAAAACTTAAATAAAAAATTTTAATATGTTGTTGGACCTCCTCGTGAACGAATACAACTTCTTACTCTATTACGCATACTCTCAATTAATGCCATAAAAATTTTTTAATCCAAAGTTGTCCATATGTGTTTCACAACTTCACTTAACTGTTGAAGCGTATTTCCAGGATTATCTAACACATTAGTAGTCGTGTTATAACGGTCCAGATATGTTTCATGCAGTTCAAATCTGGTGACTAGGTTGGCTACTCCATTCTGTTATTACCGGGATGCTGTAATCTTTCGTTGAAAATTCTTGGACGGTGGGGACGAACATTACCGTCAAAAAGGACAAAACTTTTTCCGATTGTATCCGCAAATGGTACAATAATTGGTTCTACATCCATATCTCTATATCTCGAACCGTGATCGTAGCATTTGTCAGAATTACTAAGTCGATGCGGCCTCTCCCAAAAGCAGTAGTAAACACCCTATAATGTTCATTATACCTATCTTCCCCTCGTTTCCACCAAACCAAAATACGACTATAGTAATTTTTTATATAAAATCTAGATTCATCTATAAATAAACAGTTCTCCATTCGTTGATTTTCCAGTTGCGGTGTTCTTTAGCCCATAGTCTTCTCAATTCGCAATGTTCCCTGGTTAGTACTGGATGAGATCAACGTCTTCTTGCTCTTAAAACAGTCATATGCCACCTTCTTCTAACGGTTTGGTTTGAAATTATTGTTCCAGTAGCGTTACTAAATGTTCTGTTAATGCGAGAAGCAGTATATGCTTGGTATCGTCTTGCAATATTTCGCATATATCGATCATTAATAGGGTTGGTACTCCATTGTCACCCTCCATTATAAACATATTCTACACCATTTGTGACGTAAGGATTGCAATCTCTATTTACAACACTTTGTGAAACCACTTCGTTGAGCCACTTCACGTTGCGTTTATCCTTCGTTAATCCACGTCACAATCTGTAGCATTTGGACAATATCTTTGGACAATGTCTTCAAGGCATATCATATAATTAATTAATAAAAATTTTTCATTTAAAACAACTGAAGCCACACTGTATTAATATCAAATGAAAATATACGACTTTATTATTTTACTTTTTGCTGACAATAGTGAAAAAAGAAAAAAAGGATGGTCACAATAACAAAATTTATTTTATTTCGTTTAACATTAATAAAGTCGTGATATGAATATTATTTTAACTTTATACAAACTCAGACTATTTCTGATGTAAAATATTACTTTTATCCTTCAAATGTTCAGCACTGTAGTTACGAGAAACAAAAGACATGTATTACCTAGTATTCAGCATACTTTATGGATCTAAAAATATAGAAAGAAGTAATCAAGCAATAGAAAATAGAAATTAAGATCATAGAAAGAAATAATCGTAAAGTAGGGAAAATATACTTAAATTAAAGAAACAACTACAGATAGGAAAACTATGACTTAGTCTGCATGGTAAATATTACTGCAAATTGAAGAAAAATTCAAAATGGTTTACTACTATTCTTTTTTAAAAGATAGATAAAAATAGTAATGTATAAGTCTCAGAATAAACATTAAGATGAAAATAACTTCCCTTACACTCTGCTTTAGAAGCCGCAGCAATTAAAGTTCAATGTCCAACTCAGCTATTTGTATGCAATTTATATCGAGCAAATTCCAAAACCTAGACTTATTCTAGGTGACTTTAACTCTCACAACATTTCTTGGGGATGAACAATTCACAGACAAAAGAGAAGAAAAAATAGAAACATTTCTTAATAAAACAGATTTTATACTATTAAATACAGGAGAACAAACTCGGTTTAACTCTGTTACCGGCAATCATTCTGCTATTAATCTGATTATATGTAAAAATTTCCTAGCTCCTACTATAAAATGGGAAGTTTTAACCCATAACTACGATAGTGACCCCTGGACTATAAAAATAAGAAATACTTAATAATTCCTGAAAGAAAAATTATAAATTTTTCAGAAACATGGAAAACTAAAGATGCAAATTGGATAGCTTACCAACATATGGAAGACTACCTACCTAATTTTAGAACAATAGGAGATAACATTAATATGGGTACAGACAAATTTACCTCAATGTTAACAGAGCTAGCCACAAATATTATAGGAAAATAGCAAAATCAAAACGTAAACATTTAGTACCGTGATGCAACAAATAATGTGAAGAGGCACTTAAACAAAGTAAGCATACATTTAATGCATTAAAAAAACATCATACACCGGAAAACATAACAACTTTAAAAAATATATAGAGCCTACGCAAGGTACGTAATTAAGAAAAGTAAACGAGAATCATGGCAAAATTATGTTTCCACAATAACCGAAAATACTCCAGCATCAGAGATCTGGAATAAAATCCCTAGGATTAAAGGCATTTTATACAGCAACAAAATTTAACTCTCTTGGCATTGAGGGAAACTTAATTAAAAACAACAGTCAAATAGCCTACGCTTTAGCGAACTCATTTCAGACATATTCAAGTGATTCCATAAATGACCCATTATTTGTCCAAAACAAAAAGAAAATAGAAAAAGAGGTCAAAATTACAGATTCCATCAGTCCGCTAAGTATGCAAGAACTAAACGAAGCACTACAAGGACTTAAAAATTCTAGCCCTGGACCAGATGAAATTTCAAATTGTTTTTTAATTAATCTTCCTTTAACTGCTAAGCATCTACACTTAGATATATTCAATTTTGCATTTTCGTCAACAATTTTCTAAATCCTAGAGTACCGCTACAATAATTCCTCTTTTGAAACCTAACAAAAACAAGTCAAACCCGGAATATTATAGACCAATATCCTTGACATATTCCTTATGTAAATTACTAGAAATAAAAACAAAAAAATCTGAATTTGATTTCGACAATTAGTTTCCGGATACTAGAAAAAATTTTAAATAGACGGTTACAATTCTTTTAAAGTATCAAAAAATCTAAAAGTTAATCAGCAAAGCGGCTTTGGGAAAAATAGAAGCACAACTGACAATTTAGTGCCGCTAGAATCAGCAATTAATGAGGCGTTTGCAACTAATCGACAAGTTATAGCTGTCTTCTTTGACATAATTAAAGCTTATGATACTATATGGAAATATGACGTTATTGTTAAATTACAGCATAGAAATTTCCAAGTTAAATCAAATCGGGAAGTTTCAGAATACTGTATACAAGAAAATAGCATACCCCAAGGATCTACACTAAGCGTAAGACTCTTTTTAGTGGCAATTAACGATATCGAGAACAGTATCCGAAACCCTGTTAAAGCAATCCTATATGCAAATGACCTAATCTATATTCTATATTTCTCATCTGTCTAATCTATAGTAATCTATATTCCTCATAAGAATCTTAATATGGCATCAAACAATATTCAACTTTCTATTAATTTCCTACAAGAATGGTCTAAAACAACAGGACTGGAATTTTCTACGGTTAAAACCAAAGTAATGTGCTTTTCTCGAAAACATCAGATTGTTGCAAATCTTCCAATATTAACACTGTATTATCAAATTTTAGAAAATGTTGAGGAACTTAGATTTCTAGGTATAATTTTTGATTTAAAACTTACTTGTAACAAAAACATCCAATTACTTAAAAAATCATGTTTAGAGAACATGATTTTTTAATTATTATTTAACATTCTTAAAGTACTAGCAAATCATAACTGGGGCGCCTACACAACACAGCTACTAAATATTTACAAATCCTTAATCCGCAGTAAATTAGATTATGGATCAATTGTATATAATTCAGCTAAAGACTCAACATTAAAAAAGTAGATATTGGACAAAATACAGCACTAAGACCAGCTCTAGGAGCCTACAGAACTAGTCCAGTTGGAAGTCTTTATGTCGAAGCAAATAAATCACTACTTTCTATTAGAAGATTACAATACGCAAGCAAGCTATCAACTAATCCAAACAACCTAGCCTACCCCTATGGCTTTTTCAAGGTCTTTTTTAATCTGTTCTAAAATCGGATGATGCTGATATATTTTCTGAATTCCCTGGATTGCACTTAAGAAATCTGTGAATATTACTGTCAAGTCTTCAGGTCGATTAAGAGTTTATTGTACTGCCTTGGATATCCCAAAAAGTTCAGCAGAATATATTGAGAAGTCCTTAGGTAGTTGAATCTTGAGCACAGAATCCTCTGTGACAAAGGCGGATCCTACTGTTTAAAATTCGGGTGTTTTAATGCATCAGTATAAGTTGACAGGATGAATATTTATTCTTAATATGGTAGAAGTATTGAAGAAAACGAGATGAAGGGGTATTGCCTTAGTATAAGTTGACAGATCTGTGATAAAATATGGAATTTGTATAGTCAAAGGGGAGCATAATCAATATTGGTAGGCATAATACCCGGAAATGTGAAGTTGCTAATTCTTTTGCTTAATGATGGTCGAAGATTAGGATTTTGATCGTAATCAATAAGTATAGTATATTATAGTATATATTGTACCACCGCTAATAACCTTCTATGATTGATGCGAGTTATTCCCAATACAAAAAATAAAATTTTAGAAACATACACAACTCACAAAAACTTAAAAAACGAATAACGTAAATACATATTTATCAGTTTCAACTTAAAGAATACAAAATAAAAACATAGACAACTGAACTAAAAATAGAACCAACAAGATTCAAAATGGTTGGAAAAAGGAAACAAAGAAAAATGTGGCGAAAACAAACCTAAATAGATAAAACAATAAAAGATTGCCGAACTTATTGCAAAAGTTAATAACAAGTAAGATTTGATAATGAGAGATAAATTATTAACTAGTAATTCAAAGTATTTTAACTATTTAAAATATACAAAGGGCAAAAAAGTCCATTATAAAACTAAATGGGTAAAGGTATGTGATTTGAATTATTTAACCATGGATACTTGAGAGTATTATAATGCGAAAAGAAACCAGTTTTGAACAACGTAGAGACAATTTGTAATTGGGAATAAAAAAGGGAAGCAAAGACATTATTAAAAGATGTTTAAGTTTTAAAAGAGCATTTCTTATTATTTAATCAAACAATAATGACAGATTTATTAACAACGATTTAAAAATTTATTAGTTCGTATTTATTATAAACATGGTAGGTATATCAAATTTGTTGTAGTAGTATCTATAAAAGTAAGTATTTATTATTATCTTCTAGGATCTGTTTTAGCAATACATATGCAATTTTATTTAAAAATATTGACCATGACATGCAGCTAACGCAAAGAAACAGTGTTTAGAAATATTTGCTATAGTAGGAATAATAATTTTTTCAATAAAAATCTTAAGAGCTTGAAGCAATTTAAGTAAAAAATTTAAGAAAAGAATGAGAGCCTTAATTGTATGAGAAAACGATGAGCTAGAAAGTAACAAAGAACAAAAGATAAAATATTAGTATAAAACCTATTGCAAATTGTATAACTGGTAAAAAAACAAAATAGGAAGATCGAGAAAAAGATAGAAATAATCAAGAAATAGAAAAATGAAATTTCCACTTCATAGTTAAAAAGTAAAATGCGATAAATAAGAAAAAAAATATTAAGGTATTATTTGATAGGGCAAGTAAAAAAGATCATTCATAACTCTAGTACTAATATTACAAAAAAAAACAATTAAAATTTGTAAAACATACAAGTAAATAGAACTGACTTCAAGGTTTATCCTTGAAAATTACAGTTATACTATCCAGCGAAGTATTTAAACTAATTTAAAATCTGCAAGCGAAAGCAAGATTGTGACAAACAAAAAAGGTAAATTCAAGCAGATGATGTGAAGTACTTAACTAAGGGCGGTCAAGGGTATTACGAGAAGAAACCCGAACCAAAACGAAATCTCACGACAAAAACTTTGAGAGAAACCAGTTCTAAAAGCCATAGAGAGGCAACATTTAAAGAAGAATAAAAAAGAAAAGAGCGAGAAGTGGGTTAAAGACTTGCAGTAATGATTTATCCGGAGAGAAAAAAAATGAGAAAAAAGAAATAAGCTCCCATTCACAAATATGTACAATTATCGTTTTACATGTAAACACGAACAAGTTTAGCAATACTCTTTAACACATTATTGTTAAATTTAGTTCTGCACTAATTTTTACAAAATTTATTTCGATAACTATTTTGACTAATTTTTTATTTTTGAAAAATTCTTAAATTCCAAAATTTTTAAAAACAATTATTCCAACAGATATTGTGTAAAAATATTCGCTATAATTTATAAGCTCGAATCAGCAGGCCATAAAAAAGCGTGTCTAGTCTGTAAACTCCGAAGTGTGTCTGGTAATGTACATAATAACAATATCCATTAGTAATTGTTATTATGTGAATGGCATGGAAATAACGAGGTTCATTAATAATTCTTTTGTTTATTGCATAAACGGTTTGTTAGTATTTAATTTTTAAGCATTTAAATCAACATTGATGTAAAATAGATGATTACTGGAAATAATATAATATAATATAATACGTATTACATTAAAATCATTGTAAATGATATATTTATAGATTTAGTCTAGACCTAGACATAATTAATACAATTTGCAGTAGTATCTTTGCAGGAAATGAAATTTAAATATACATTAGAAGATTCTGAATTCAAATTATTATATTCTCGTCCTTTGTGTGTGGAATGTATAAATTAATCTGGATCGGTGAGAAAGTATTATGATATTAGTAATTATAATATTTAATAAAGTTACCTTGAGAAATGCAATACATAATTTGCCGGGGTACTTTCAGTCCTGCAGCAAGACAGGCGGCAAATGATGCCGAAAAATTGATAGCCATTTCGATGGGGTTTCATGAGTTATCACTGAAATGTCACAAAATGTGATTTAGCAAAACACAATTTTTTAGCACATAGGGACACAACACATTCTTGAGTCGCGAGCAAAAATTAGTTGAGGCGTCCCGACGATGGTTAGTAGCAGTCAGTTGAGACGGGAACGCGCGCGAACCGCCGAAGATGATTTAGCGGTTGTGCCTCAGCATCCTTTTGGGCCGCGTAAATCTAAGAAGAGTTACGGCGTTCGGAGTCGGAGGACGGTGTCGTTGTTGCATACAATTTTGCCCAACTTTTAGAGTGTCCATGAAAGTGGGGATAGAGGCGACTGCCGTCGACCTCATGGCTGCCTGTGATCTCCTCTCTTGCAATCGCGGCGGGCGAGATCAAGCAGCCGATGAACTAACAGTGTTGCCAACAATTTGCCGCTCCTCGTCTGGCTCTGGATGCACCGCCCCCGCTGTCCCTTCACTTCACCCGGCTACACTTTTTGGCCCGACGCTGGTAAAGATCAGGGCCGGCATGTATGTCGAGAATGCACTTTTAAGCGTAATTTTTATTTTTTCGGTAATAGATTTGCATAACACTGCGCGGTTTTTGAAGGTTTTTTAATAACAATTCAACGGTATAATATTTTTACAACGTGTTTAACTATTTTCTTGTCTTATTTTGTTTACTTTTATTTGTTTTTATTGAAAATTTTAATAAACACATTCCAAAATGTTCATAACATTATTTTAAAATTATATTAAATTGAAAATCGTTCATTTTTACAAAATTGTATTACATAATAAAAAATCGTCAATATTTTTGTAATATGGTGATAATATTTAAGTAGAAGATTTCTAAATTCTGTAAATCAATTATTTTGCCAGATTTTTAGATTTATTATATTTTTATCGATACTTTAAACAAAAAGTTTTACCCAGCAGATTATATAACTACCAAAGTAAATTATAAAAATACTCGGTCTATCACTGATGAGTTATTGCACATTATCATGATTATTTGAAAGTTTTTTTACATTATTCTTCTTCCTTCTTCTTTTTTTACCCAAGCCGAGGTACTAGCACTTGGTCGTGACAAATATTTGTATCAAAGCTTGTTGTTTCATTAACCTACTCTAAGAAATTATGTTTAGATAAAAACCAGTAACTTTTTTATATGGAAGTTAAAGATTTTTCCTGACTGCACAGGTCAGATACAGGTCAAGATGCAGGTCTAATTTCATTATCTGGTATTTCCAAAATTAGTTCCTTTTCCTAAAATTTAGTCCACTAATATTTTCATTTAGACGAGGTAATGAAACACTAAAAAGCACTAACCCTACCAATTTTCCGCAGTAAGATGAATCGCTATACAACATTTTGCATTCTATTCGGAAAAGTGTCAGGAAAGTTTGTGAACAAAATTCATGCAAGTTAAATGAAAATTTCACTTTGTGCATAAGAAAAATGCTTTTCCAAAGTGCAAAGAAAATGAAAATTTTGCAACTCGGAAAAAAGGGTTCCATTTGGTTACTCGATGGTTTTCGAAGCCATTGAACATAAATATGATAACGACGATGCTCTTCGAGCTACCTGGTATCTAGGACAGAATTCTCTCCTGGAGAATGTTAATTTCATTCTAAATCAGTCGGCAATCATTACTCGGGAGTTTTAGAGGTCAGGTTTTATGTTATTTTCATTTGAAATGATTACTCAGTGGTTTTTAACGTTGATGAACACAAATATTATGGCATCGATGATCCTCAAGCTATCTAGTGGAGGGTAAACCTCGTCACCAAGAGTTTTATGTCATTTTCATTTGAAATCAGCCAAAAGTCATTATTCGGTGATTTTTGGTGTGACCGCGTCTCCTGGAATTTCATGTTAATTTCTTTCTAAATCAGTCGACATTCATTACTTGGAGAATTTCGAGGTCGCTGAACACGAATATTTCGTTGATAAATGACTTTAGAATATCTCATGCAACTTAGTATAAAACTTCAAAAAAATATCTTTAAAATATTATTTTTTTAATTTGGCACATTTAAGCAATTGTTAGCACTGATCGTTTGCCAAGTGCTACATATTATATTCTCCCCCTTAGCAGCTCCCGCCTTTTATTTTCACATGATGTGCTCTTTTACTTTTTTCCACACGTACTAGGACACAGATATCCTCAAAGTTACATAGTAGAAGGGCATTTTTATCATCGCTCGATTTCAAATTATTATAAAAATCTCTGTTTTTTTTATATAAAAATGTGGATGTAGAAAGAATGGCTTGATTTGCAAGTTGGCACGTAAAAATTGTGCTGGGTGAAAATTGCACGAATATGGAGAATATGAAAAAATCCATTATCTGATACAGAAGAAGATGAGGAAGAAATAAATTTGAATGATAAAATTATTTTTTTTACTTAATATTTTTTTTTATTTTCTTATTTTAGTAATCATATTTTATCTCTTCTTGGATTCCACACTTTCATAAAAGTTTTAAATAACAAATTAACATAACATTTTCGGGGAACGAGGTTCACCCTGGATTGCCGTCGTAATATTCACGTTTAGCAACACCAAAAACCTTCAAATAATGACTTTTAACTGATTACAAATGAAAATAACCTAAAACTTCAGGATACGAGTACCACCCTAGGCTCCAGGCCAGACCATCGCTATCATAATATGTGTCCTCGAGAACCCTCAACCCCCAAATAACTTCTTTCAACTGATTTCGAACAAAAAAATAAAACAATTCCAGGAGACGTGGACTGCCTTGGACACCAGGTAGCTCGAGGACCATCGTCGTTATCATATTCATTTTTAATGACCTCAAAATCCCGAGTAACAAAATTAAACTCATTACTTTCAATATTTTCTTAGTTGCAAATTTTCAATTTCTATACACTTTGAAAATGTATTTTCCTTATGCACAACATGCAATTTTTATTTTACCACCATCAATTTTGTTCAAAAAATTTCCTACCAGTTTTCCGAAGCGAGTGCAAAAAATTGGACAACGATTCATCTTGCTGTGGAAAATTCGTGGACTTTGGTACTTTGTTGCCTAACCTTATCGTTATTTACTCTTGATGATGTTTCTTCCAGCATGGATTCCCCTTCAAAGTCGTACGTTTGACATATTTTCGCAAGCCTTGATTTATTAGTGTCCTCAGCCTACGTATATTTCTTGTTCTTCTAACTGTATAAACATCATAAAGTTGGCAATAGGGCTCCTAGTAGAGCTTGTTTAATTCTACCTTGGACTCTGAGGGCTGACAGATATTACTCGATTTCTCAGCACTCCACCTCAACTTGTCCATTTTTATTTTCAATACGGATTTATATCACCTTAAAATCTTTATTTTTGGTCTGTGTAAGTACGCTAGCTTTTAGCTTGTTTGTTTTCTTTGCGATTTTAAAGTCTTCCTCAGCACATATATTTGCTCGTGCATGAGTCCACTTTCTTGATATCAAAGAGCACGAAGAGCATCATCAAGTTTTAATATAGCATACTACATATTGGACAACTTTTTTAGTTTTAACTAGATAGTTATTGTTTTTCACTGTCGGTTTTATCTTCACATGCTATACAACTTATGACATTATTGCGTATTAGTTCTCCTCGCGCAATAGTTAGAGGTTTTCATGGTGTGATTATATTGTTGGCGTTAACACCTTGCTCCCTTTTATATCCGAGCTTCTTTCTTTCAACTCCCGACAAGCATAGCCCAAATACCACAAGTTTCTCATTGTTTTGTGTACGAGTACTCAAATCTTCCTCTAACATTGGTTTCTATCCCGATGTTTTGGGGTCTGATTATCATTATTTTGTGTAACAGTACTTAAATTGTCCTCTAATATTGGTTTCTATCCCGATGTTCTGGGGTCTGATACCTCTTCTTAGTCTGCTGAATATGTTTTCTTACTTTTATTAATTTCGTATATACTAATTCCACAAGTATACATAAAATACACATATTGTTCTGAAGCTAGTTTCTTGTGGCATATTAATGCAATTACTATTTTTGTCGGGAATAAGCCACAGTTTAAGTTTAAAATAAGTTTATTTCTGACGTTTCAATTTCTGCTTTGAAAATCATCCTCAAAATACAAAACATTGATTTGTATTTTGAAAACGGTTTCCTATCTATTATCTGTGTCGTATGCTGTTTTGAAATCCACGAATATGTGGTAGGTGTCGACGCAGAACTCTAGGGTTTTTTTTTAATTTATCTTACTGTAAAGATTTGGCCTATTGTTAATTTATTAGGTCTGAAGCTGCACTGATATCCTCCCACTATTCGTTGTGCGTAGGGGAGCATTGTTTTGTACAATACATTGGACAGTACTTTATATGCTATATTGACTAGAGTAATACCTCTATGATTATTACACACCACCATGTCTTTCTTTTTGGGAAGTCTACACAGTTTACACAACTTGCAGTCTGCGGGTGTTTTTTTTGTCTTCTTTTTCAATCTTCTTGTCAGATTTCAGATTATGTGAACCTGGAGTTTTCTTATTTTTCAATTTAAAAATCGCTTATCTTATTTCTTCTACGGCTGCGAGTGGCTGCCGATCATTTACATTTATTTGAATCATGGGAGCCTCCATCTCCATCTTCACGATTGTCATTAAGTTGCTCATGAAAGTGATTCGCCCATCACTTTAGTATCTATTCCTTGTCACTAATTACAGAATCATCCTTATTCTTACATACTATTATTTTGAGTTTGAATTCTTTTCTACAGCTGTTTATCTGTTTCAGATAAAGAATCTTCATGAATCTTTTTTGTTATGGTGGTTAACAATTTCTTTTAAAATGTTTTCATATCGCTCTTTCTTTTTCCTTCTAAACGTTCTTTTCTCTTACCTCTAAGGTTTTTATAGTCTTCCAGAGTTTTTTTATTAATAAATATACATTCTTCGTAGAACCAATCTTTGTTTCTTCCGTCTTTGTAAGATTTTAAAATGCTTTTAGCCGCTGTTTGCATAGCCTTCCACGTAATCAAGTGTTCTTTTATGTTTAGATTTTCTTACATACAGGAGAAAAATAGTTATAGCACTATTCTGAATGATAAATTTTTCTAGAACTTCTTTATGAAATTAAAATTATACGCTTGCATATAATACCAAAATTTTTAAAAAATAAAAAATAAGTTAGAAAAATTTGCTTCTTAAAACATTTAAGTGAGCCTTGTCCTTTCATTTTCTAACCTTTTGCAATTGCCAGAGGAATTCATTAACTTAAAAATCATCTTATTTAACTGAAATATAAATCTCCTAGTACAGTCATAAATGTTAAAATGCTAGGTGTTAATGATCTTATTATATGGTGCAACTTCGTGGGCTCCAAACAAAACAACATAAAATATATTGAGTGTTTATAAGTGCGCTGCTACCGTCAGATACCAGATATTAAGGAGTTTTTGTAACTACCTAACGTAACGCATCTACTTATAGGTAAAGAATTCACGTATAGAAGAAAATGAACGTTAAATTGAGAGTTAAAGTTAGATACCATGTCTGATATACAATGTTAAAATCTTTTCGCTTTTGGATTCAATTCCACCTTTCTGAATTATCATAAGGGTTCTGGCCTACGACTTCCTTCAACAAGAACAAATCATCTTCATTGCTGAAGTGAAGTCGTTTTCTACTGCTTTCCATTATTTATAAAAATGAAAACAAATATACTTAACCACAAATGTGAAAAAACACGTGCCACATGTGATTATGAAATGTGAATGTTGAATGTTGATATTTTGGTAATCGGGTAAGATCATAAGATCCCCTTGTGCATTCGGTTACTTTCATTTTGACAGGAATGCGTATGAATGTAACGTACCAGCCCGTTACGTTAGGTAATACGTATCTAGATACGTTAGTTTAACCATTAATGCGCATGCTTATATGTCAAAAAGATACGTTACGTGTACGTATTTACTTGCACAACAACTTTCTATTATGAGCCTAATATGGGAGTTATAACTCAAATATGGAATTAATCACAGATAGTAAAAAGTAGTAAGCCCAAGTATTTTGACCACCTTACACAAAATACAAAAATACATTCGACTTTCTCATATAATGAAAAGAAGAAAGCAATCTATCTGTAGAAAAAAATCATGGATGCGAAATTTGGTATGTCTGTTAAGTTGGCATATCTTACAGCATATTTTTTAAGGCCGAATTCAGACCAACACTATAATTTATTGCTAATTTACATATATATATATATATATATATATATATATATATATATATTATATATTATTAATATTTACAACAACAAAATTTCTTAATTAGCAATAAACTAGCATACTGAAAGATGGTATGATGGTATCAAAGGAAAAAATGTAATCTTTAGCGGAAAAATAAAATAAAATAATGCCGCCAAAATGGGTTCTGTACCCTTTTTCATTGACGAGGTATAGCTATGGCTATGCTAGCTTTACCTTACAGTTAGCATAATTATTGTTTCTCGAAAACGGTTGCAGCTATAAATTGTTTCTTGGAGTAAAACTTCGACAATAAATTAGGAATCAATTTCTTGCAGTTCGCTTTTTGGCCGATATCTCGGTTTTCCAAGGGTGTGATTTGAGCTAGAGGATGATAGGGTTAGCTCTTGCGATTGATTAATATACCAATGAACAGCACTTAATTAGTAATAAAATATGCCGCCAAGATGGACCCTGTACCGAGATATACCTATGGCTATGCTAGCTGTACCGTAAAGTAAGCATACACACTATTTCTCGGAAACAGCCACAACAATTTTTTTTCTTTCCATAATCAATTAGCGTTAAATTAACAATATTGGTCTAAATTTGCCTTATAAAATGGATATGCTAACTTTACAGACATTAATTTGATAGAATAGTTTGGCTGAAAAACGATTTGAACTCTTTAGATCAGCGGTAAAAAGGTGATTTTCAAATGATAATTTCCAATCTCCGATAGGAATCATCGCATAGTTTTAAAATTTGTCTATGGTGCCCTACGATGTGAGACTTTTTTCTTTATCTACCATATTATTGGTTTATCGCAATTACTAATTACTTAATAATCCAAGTGTTTATTCAATATATTCCCTCTTACTTTACTTTATCGTGGTCATACGTTAGTTATTAGATTCTAGCGACTAAATATGTTTACAATTGTTTCCAATATTTCCAATTAAAGTAGGATTATATCGCACTTCAATTTCTTTCCACTATAGGCGAATAAATCTCAAATTATAAATTAAGTTCTTTATTTGGCATATTTATTTTGTGAAACTCATACTTATCTTGTGGAAATTGTTTTGTTTAACAAATACATTAATTTATAAGTCTAACTACTTTTCTAAACTTCCTGTACTCTTTTTTGTACTATTTTGTAATTATCTAGTTTGAGAAAATCAAATTGACGATTACATCTAAAGAGATCCTCTTAATACGTAGGCAATACATGTATTATTATCATTTGATTATATTGATACCTTTTGTACATTCTCCATTTTAATTATAATTAAAGCTGAATCGAATTAACTATGCAATACTTTTACATTTTTCTAGTTAGTCTATTACAAAAATTAATATTAAACTCACCAGGCTTCCAAGTTGAACTGCGTCAATTTTGACTGCACCAAGCTTTCGAAATCATCTCTGATATTTTCTTTAGAGCTTACAGGGTCTCAGTCGTGAGTGGTGAAGTACACTAAGTAGTGCAGTGAGTAGTGAACAGTGTAGTATCTGGAGGATCTGAAGACTGAGACCCCAGAAGTCCTGAAAAAGGCATCACAGAGAATATCGAAAGCTCGGCACAGTGAAAATTGACGCAGTAAAACCTGGAAATCTGGTAAGTTTATTATTAATTTTTTAATATTGATTACCGGAGGCCTATGTTTAGCAGTAGTAAAACAACTAATGATGTTGTACAGAGTATTTACAACAGACAAAAGCTTTTGGTCAAGGTCGAGACAAAAAGTTGTTAAGAACAATAAAAGTAAGCATAATTTTATACCTTGAACACATCATGCAGGGAGAAACAGGGAACGGATAGAAAAAAGTCATGGCTACGAAATAGGGGAGACTGGACAAACAGTATATTTCACACTGCTAAGAACGGAGAAGCTTTTAAAAATGTGGTCGCCAACCTCACTTTATGGGAACGAGATAGGAAGAAGAAGATTTATATAAACTACATATACCTTTTTGTATACCTTTACATATACCTGTACATATACCTTTTTGTATCGGCTAATGGATAAGTCCACAGTCAAAGGAAACCGACAGCACATACACCTTGTTATATTTTGGTATATTATATAGATATTTTATTTTATTTGAATTTTGTGCATCTTTTAGATATTTAATTAAGGTTAAAGTTGTTTCCGTTTCATTTTATATTCTTACTGGACTTTCCATGTAATTTTTCTATGCATAATATAAGCCTGCCATTACAATTTTTTTGGTAAAAGATTTAAATTTATTTGCGCTCGTTTTTTATTATTCTTTTACATTTTTTCTTGTTTATATCGTTCGCGTTTTCCCTACTTACCTTGCAACCCCGCCAATTATCTCCAACATCTGAGCAAAGGTGCCTTCGAGACACAAAATGTATCAGTGTCCTGAACCTACTTCCTTGTAGTTCGTAGTATATACATAGAGTCTTTTTTACACATTTTTTAAGCCTTGAAACATCAATCATTATCAGTATTGTTTCGTTTCCTAATCATAAGAAATTAGGATTGTTAGCAAAAATTAGCATATTGGTTTAAAAGAAGACTAGATTGTAATAATACACACCGCAGTTACAGTTGAAAAAAAATATTTAGAAGTGTGTAATGACTCAGACTAAAGAATACAAGCATAATAATACGGGAAGAAGATATTGAATACTATATTTTGATAAGCTCTATCGATTAAACGGTCAACAAGTCAAATAAATAAAGCTTTCAATTTTACATGATTTGGTATTTTTCCAAATTTTACGATTAAAAAACTAAAACGATTTCTCACCTACACAGTTCCGGTGTAGTTATATTGCAGAAGCAATTTATTAATGGTATATGTAAATAGTACACAACAATCGATACAGCAATAAAATCATAAATAGATTTCGCTACTTTGGATGCATATACTTACGTGGGTCGCCCAAATAATAAAGGACGATTGCGCATCACGCGCTGCGCCGATCCCCCCCGCCATGGTCGCGGTTTTTTGCGTACCTGTTAGTGGTTACACGTCTTTGTTCTATAACATTTTGAAATGGCGGCATCCATTGAAAATTCCGCCAAATATGAAGTACGCAGTGTCATTCAGTTTTTAAATGTAAGGGTTTAATTCACATGTAGTTTATGTCTAGAGCCGAAACAATAAATTCAGAAGTCTATAGCGAAACTAATCCACGGCAACGCTCGGCTGCAATAAGGACTTCAACTTCTACAATGGACAATTTTCGAGCACACCCTCTTCAACTCAGACCTCGCGCCTTCCAATTATCAACTGTTCCCGAAACTGAAGGAATTCTTGGGTGGAAAGAAGTTGGGAAACGACGAAATGCTCAAGGATGAAGTGATATTCTGGCTTAAGTGTTTGGCGTTAAAGGCTTATAACACCGGTATCGAAAAACATATTCCACGATACAATAAATGCCTCGACAACCAAGGCAACTACATTGCATGCAAAAATAGCATGAGATACTTTTGTTTTTAATTTTTTATGCCAAAACGTTCTTTGCTTTTGGACAACCTAGGTATATCTTAATTAGGTTGAAACTATTAGTACTATTACTATTAAAATCTATAACTATTGAGAAACTATTGAAATTATCAGAAAACTCAAGATTAGATTTTTAAAAAACGCAAAGGCGCTGTTAGTAGAATCAGCTAAAGAAGCTACATAACATGTTACTGTTCAAAGTATAGTTCATACCGCTTTATGAAATAAAAACAAAATCAGTAAAAGTATGTTGCATTAGACGACTAAAAGTTGTAGTAAAATAGATAGGGATAACTGTTAAGAATCAGAAAGTATAAATCTCCTATGGAAACGAACATCAAAGAAATTGTATATCTCGGCAAATAGTATCTAAATAATGAATATTGAAAAACCTTTGATACGCCAGAATGGCCGTGTTAATTTTAGGAGTGTAGTTTTCCTCGTCACGAGAATTTGCTTAAAAGTTTGGATTCAGGGTCCTCTTACCCTCTACGGTTTGATTTAAGTCCAAACGCTGCTTTTAATTGAGATGTGAAAGCCATCCCGTCTCGGAGGTAAAAAACATACGTTCAAAATAAGTCAGGAAATGGATAAACTGACTTATTTTCAGTAACTTCTGTTCTACAGAGTTTTTTCAGCAATTCAATAATTATTGAGCTACTTGCGAATGAAAATATTAATTTTTCAAAAAAAAAAACATTTTCAGACGATTTTTAAAAAATAACTCAAAAAGTAAGTATTTTATCGAAAACAATATTCTATGTTTATAATTTAGCTTATAAAAAAATAAAAGAAATGGTGTATTTATTAAGTATGTAGACCTAGTAGAAGCAGAGTTGTAGCTCATGACAAGTAGAGTCTTATTTGTGAAATTCAAAATCCAATATTTCAACATGAAATAACCAAAATATGAAGCACTTTTCTGGGTAAGCTTTTCAAAACTTTTTAAAGTTTTTAAAAAAGCTTTATTTTTGTCTTTAAAAGATTTTCTAGCGACAAAGCGAGTTACGCTCAAAATAAACCAAGTTGGTACCTTTTTTTGGGTAAAAAAATCGTGAAAATCACCACCTACTAATTAGCACTTCAAATGAAATAAATCGGTACTGCTTTACAATTTACTTTATTTATGTATTTTTTCTATGGTTTGTAAGTTTTACCAGCTCAAAATGGTATGAAAAAAAATTGGTTTTAAAGTTAAGACAATTTTTGAAAAAATGCCTTTTTTCAAAATATCCTAAAAAGTAATAGTGATACGAAAAATCTCGAAAAGTAAAAAAATATATATATTTTGCTTTCTGGACGTTTTAGATTTTTTTTGTTTTTCTGTAACAGGAAAATTTGTTAAGATATGTTTGTGCAAAGTTTGCATACACTCGTAATTAGTGACTCGTTTAAGCCTTTTCAACTAAAACACATTTAAAAATGGGGGTAAAAAAAAATTATTTTAAATAATCTTATTTCCCTTAAAAATATCCTAGAAAATGGCTTTTTACGCTTTTCATGTCTTAAAAGCTAACCGAGTTATGAGATAAAAACCAATCACATATTTTAGGAGATACACGTACGAGTATACTGGCGATTGTAAGATACACAATTATACATGTCATAATGTCTATATTAAGGCATAGACATACTTTCATGCCTCCTTACAAACTAATAAGAGTTGTTTTTTAAATTGAAATAAAATAAACTCATAACGTTTTTATTTAAAACCTATTGTATTTATAATCTCAATGAAAATAAAAATAAAATCTGGACAGTAGAAAAACACACAAATCTGGACACAATGGGTTGTTTTTATAAGGGTAGAAATGATGTGCCAAAAAATTGAAACAGTAAATAATCTAAATTTAATGTCACTGTATAATTAAATAATTCCAAATTGCTTGAATCTGAAATTCTACAGTATTCACTGCCATCCCTCGCTCAACAGTTTCCATCTCTCTCTCTGTTGTCCCATTCTCCATCGTTTAGGCCTCTCTTACTCATGGCGTCGTCTACTTCGTTACTCTAGGATCTTCGGGGTCGTCCTCTTTTCCTCCTTCCTATGGGGCTCCATTCGGTTATTCTCTTTATCCATCTGCTGTCGCTAGTTCTTCTTACATGTCCATACCACTTTAGTCTTTTTTGTTCTATATATGGTAGTATGTCTGTTTCTATTGATGTTCTTTGCTTTATTTCGTCATTACTACACCTATCCATTCTTGTTTCTCTGCAGCATGTTCGCAGGCATTCCATCTCTGTTGCTACTATCTTACTGCTGTTTTTCTTGTTTATAATTCAATTTTCGGCCTCATATGTTATAATACTTCGCACTAATGTTTTATAAATCTGTGGTTTTGTCTTCATATTTAGGTGTCTATCCCACCATACTGAGTTAAGTTGTCGGATTGCTGTTCTTGTTTGTCCTAATCTTTGTGTAATTTCTTCCTCTGTTGTTGCCTTTTTCGTGATTATAAACCCCAAGTATTTGAATGTATCCTTTCCTTTGATTGTTACGTTGTAGATCTTCTATGTCTTCTTCACTTGTAAATAGGTACTCTGTTTTCGCGAGGTTAATATCTAGGCCAGCCTTGGTATATTCTTCTCGTAGTTTTTCATCATGTAGCTGAGGTCTTCTTGGTCTTGAAGGAAAGATACTTTGCAGAGTTTTTGGTGGAAAAGTAGAAGAGGGAGAAGGGAGAAGACGAACTTATACCAGTGTACCAATGTATGCTAACCCTACAATAACAAAAGTAGTGTAGGAAGGTAGACTGAAATGGCTCGGACATCGAGAAAGAATGCAAGGTAGTTGACACGTTAATAATATTGGTTGGAGAGTACCTGAAGGCAAATAAAGAGAAAAAGACCAAGAAAAAAATGTAGTGATGAAGGATGTCAGAGAGATGGGAATCAGAGATTGGAAGCTAACAACTAAGAATAGAGAACGAGCAATGGGCCTAAAAGACCTGTTAACGCTATACATACAAACATTGGAGGGGGTGAGATTTAGGGGTTAAACTGCGATAAAATCTTAAATTATGTAATTAATTATATCTTATTTAACATTCATTCACTTCAGTAAAAGATGATTTAAATCAATTACTCGCTTTAACTTACAATTGTACGATTTTTTTCTAGTAGGGGTAATTTTCACGCCTAAAAAATAAAAAGCAACCAACGGCACGTCCAAAACTGAAGTCGAGGGTAAGTAGATCCTAAACCCACATTTTCATACAATTCGGTGGTGACAGCATCGCCGTACGAGTATTTTAATCAAATTAATTATTCACAAAAGTAATATTAAATCTATATATATATATATATATATATATATATATATATATATATATATATAGTTAAAATAAATAAATTTCTATTTTATTGATAGGTTGTTGATGCCTACTGTAAATTCTCAAAAATCTTAAAACGGAAATATTAAAATGGTCTTAATTAATTTAAAGACGTATATCTACTGCAAAGGAAGGTATAAATAAAAAACTGGGATCAACAACATGAATATCACAAAAATAAAATGTACAACGGAAACAGAAAGCTAATAATAGAAACTAAGCACCGATGTACAAAAGCTTTTACTAGGAGAATAGCAATCGGAAGGAAATGTACCGAAAAATGATCTATAGAAAAAACAGGTATTTCTAAATATAATACTCAAAGAAATCTTCAGGAGATAAAAACAACTCTTTAAAATCGTATATGAGATCAACCAGGAGTGATACATTAGAGTGAGGTGTGATTGAATGATATGTTTTTAATTCCGATAGAATTTGCTACCATTTAAGATAATTAAGTATTTTTTTTTTATAATTTACGATAAAATTTTGATTCATGAAGCTAATGAAATACTTAAAAACACGTGGGAAAAACACTTATTCGTGGGAAAAATATTTAATATAAAAGAAAGCTCAAAAAGTTTAGTAGTAAAACTGTAAAAATAACCACGAGAAATATTATGATGAATGTAGAAAATACAAGAAGAGTCATCCTTAACATAAAATTGAAATTAATCTCATAAGTTCTGACGTTTAAATTCAAAATAACAAATATTGAAGTGTTTTTCGAATTATATTATCATCATTATCATTATTAACTTTCAACCCTTTGCGGTGATGCTTCCTAAACTATAGTTTCCCATAAGTTTGTATAATGTATAGTAAACCCCTTCAGGGACATGTCTTACATACCCTTTTCTCATTTTACTACATATATTTGTTACACTCAGTGCCGTATACTATTTCAATATCGCCTTTTTTTCCTTTTATTTTTACTTCATCGAAACCTGACTACAGTACTCGACCCAATAACGAACTACGTCTATGACAATGTTGCTGAGCAACCGTAGATCGGATGTGAGGAGGTTGAGGGTATATGTTGGGGAGTACCTAGGCCACGTGATCCATATTTTGTTGTTCTATAAACTCGCATAGGTCATCATTAGTCTTTTGTGGGTTCCACTCTGTTTTACTGGGGTAACGTCAACTCGTCTACGGTTTAAAGTTCTTCAAGTCTTCCAGTAGAGGCTACTACCTAAGAGTCTTGCTTCTTGAGTTGTAGAGTAGTTTTCAGACGGATCAACTGGCAGTCAGCAACTCTTCTCGAAATTTTGGCTTTGAATGGTTGGGTTCGGCGTTTATTGAAGGTTTCTTTTAGCATTTCTATATCTTCAGCAGCTGTTCTACCTTCTTTAAGTAGTGAGAAACCTGCCGCTCTATATCCGAGGCTGAATAAAGTACCTTTTATATATCTGGTTACTATCTGGCCTTCATGTTTCGTTTAAATCAATATTAATTTGTGTGTGAACCGATAAGCCCTAGACTGGTTTACTCTTCGATTGAAAAACACATTGTACGTGCAGTTGGTTGTATTTAAAGTGCATAGTCATGCATTCCAGTTACTTTTGCCCACTTTCCTTGGTAAAATATTTTTCGTGGCGGCTTTTTGTCTTGCATTATAACAATGGTGCCTATATGGTTAAATACTTATCGCAAATTACACTTAGGTATTTAATTTTCTCTATGTGACCTTTTTCTTTCGTGTAGCTTGCAATTTCATTCTCACATTGTATTCATGTGGAGAAAGTGTTTATTTTTATGCAAGAGATTCGGCTTAAGATAGTTTTCCTTTCAGTATTTGAATATACGCTTCCCAAAGGCAGGCTTTTTTAATTTCTTCATCTGCTTTTCTTCACTTGTAATATAACGTTCAATCTCCAGTTATGTAGCAAATACTCTACGACCTTTACCAGTTTAGAGTTCAGAAATCAGAGTAGTATCTGGTAGATATTTTATCTATCAATTTTTTATGGTTCACAATATCATAGGCAACTGTTAGGTATACTAGTACGACTCCAGTTATCTGCTTGTTTTGGAAACCCTAATAAACTTTATGGAACCCCATAACCTTTATGGGATTCCACACCTAAATTCAGACTGTTCGGCGATTAGTTTAGAGCTCACTGTTTTCCGGAGTATGACCATTTTTAATAAAATTTAAATAAGTTACACAGACGGTGGATTAGTGGGTAATTATTTTGCATCTCAGGATGTTTTACTGGTTTAAGTAGAACTATCGCTTTTCCTTCGTTCGACCACTGCTATTAGTGTAGTCATTAAATAGCTTTAGCAGCCACAAAATATTTAATCTACTTGTAAATTATTTTTACTTTATTCTGTTCAAAAGGATTAATTATAATGTTTAAAGTGTCATAAAAAGGACAACTTGGTAGAATTTCCTAAAATCTTACCAATAAAAGGAAAACTATACGAAAAACGAACGAAATATTCTATTATGCGAATAAACAGTGTTGTAAAAATGGAGGATAGTGAAAATATACTTCCTAGAATAGTGCAAAAAAATGAAATATAATCAATTGTTAATAATTATTGGCAAAGTACAGAACTAATACAATGGTATTGCAGTAAAGAAGCATGTAATATAAATGAAATACGTTTCAGAATAGTAGTTTAATACAACTTTTCAATGCCATTCCTTCATGTAACAGCCTCAACGATTATAAATTCAAAAAATTAAAATTTTAGTATAATGTTTTCATTAAATTTTGAATGAATTACTGCCCTCCATTCTTATTTTTAAGATAATAGTAATGATGGTAAGAATTAAATAACTTCCGTAACACACGATCAAAAAGAGTTAAAGCTATGTAGATCCGATCCAATTGCGATCTTTCTACTGAGAAAAAAAAACAGAATAGCCAATTGAGTTGAGAACCAACCTTTGTATATTTTATTACGTTATTAAAAGCTTTTGACTATGTTTGCTTGAAAGACAAATACAGCATAACCTTATCAGAACTATCTTAAACTAAATCTAAGTGAACGTAAACAAGAACCTTGTAAACCAGTACTTTGTAAAACAAGATTTAATAGTGAGAAATTGATACCTCCTAGTGGCGAACAACATAAACCAATAACTTTTACACTCATGTAGTAGAAGAAACAAATTTTCCAACATAATGAGTATCTCTAAAATAAAATGCGTGCCATCAAAGATATTTCTGAGATGAAAGCAAGCAGTGCTCTGCGAAGATGACAATATATTTCCTAACTTTTCGTGAGACAAGAATAGGACATGATCCAACAAACAAACTAAAGAAAAAATGCATTATTATTCATACAGAAACTATGGAACTTAATACTGTTACAGGCCATATTTCTAAAGATAAATAGGAACCACTGAAAGGTAGTCAGAAAAGAGCATAAGGGGTGTAGCAAGAAAAATATTAAAGTACCTATTAAATCAAAGCTTTGGCCCAAAAATGGGTCGACAGCATTCACTGCAAAAACAATATACAGAACACATTATATATAAGATATACACAAAAGATCATTTAGGTTGCAATGTAAAAAGGTGTACGAGTTCTACTCAAGTAATAAAATTAAGTCCCATCTTAAGAACCAATTAGGTCAATAATCTAAACAAAAGTATATACTATAATGCATATACATTTGGATTAATTAAGTATTTACTTGTTAATTCCATAATAAGAAAATAGAAAATCTATCTTGAAAAATTAGAAATGAAGATTTTTTAACGGCTCGTCTCAATTCCTGTCTCTCCAATAGCATAAACCTTAATTAGCGTATGCTATAAAATGTATTGCCTGAGTACTTTATTAATCTACACAGAATGAGATCTATTAATTAAAATAATTCATAGAGAATATTATTAATTTAAACCGAAATATCTTCTCCTTTATCTCAAAAATCACAAATATCACATAACTTATGAAATTATAAAATTTTTATGGTGAGTTGTTGCTTTCTTCACACTTTTTAACATTCACTTTTTAAATTGTCACTACCAGTTTGTTTTAAAAACTTCTAAAATCTCTAAACGCCAATCATCAATTCGGTATATTCTTGAGAAAACTCGTTCATGCATTATTGAATTGAATTGTGCCACTTGTTACGCTAATAACTGTGCAGAAGAAATATTTGATAAGTATTGCTTCTTATTTCTATTTTCGTAATACCATTTTCAGTTTCAATTTCAATTGAGGGTTTTTTCACCATCATGGCCATTCGAATCTTCGATGCCGCTCCTCTAAATAGCTAGTTCTGTAGAACTTAAGTTGAACCACGTTCTTAGATTATTTAGCTAGAGAACGCGTCTTTTTCCTCGGTTTCTTCGTTCTTTTAATTTCCCTTGCATAATTACTTGCAGCAGTTTGTAGCACTCTCCTCTTATAACATGATCTTAATATTGCAACTTTTTAATTTTGATTGTGTTTAGGACATCTTTTTGTGTTCTCAATATTTCCAATACTACGTTGTTTGTAGCTCTGTCTACCTAGCTTATGTTAAGCATTCCTTTGTAAACTCACATTTAGAAAGCCTCCAATGGCAGTCTGTTTCTTTAGCCATGCCTATACTCCACACTAACACCAACTCTTAATACAATCGAAAAATCTCTGTTAAACAAAACATTTTTCATTTTGGCCAATTCTTGATTTGATTTTTTTAGTATAGTAACTTTATTATTATTGATCTCAAATATTTGTATTTTTGGAGTTGTTTTATTTTTTCCGTGAATCATTAGGGTCTCTTCTCGTTGTTGTGATTTAGTTGTTATCATAACTTGAATTTTTTTTCTATTTAGAGTCAGACTTCTTTCTTTACTTTGTTTCACAACATTGTTTACTAGTTGCAATAGATCATATAGTATCATCAGCGTAAATTAAATTGTTATTATGCTTTCTGTTCACTTACATACATGCACCTTTGGATCAATACTTTTATGGCAAATAAGGCTTCTCTTGTTCTAAGGGCATTTCCAAGCCAAATTGTGTATCACTGATATCTTGTTCCAATATTTGATAGATTCTGTTATGAATAATTTTACAGATTATTATGAAGGTGTGACTTATCAAACTAATCGTTCTATAGCCAGAGCATTCTCTTGTATTTGGTTTTTTTGGATAATGCGATAAATGTATACGTCAACCACTCTAAATCAATAGTTTCTGTATTGCATGTAGAGTTATACAAATCCACTATTACTTTAATATATATTCCTCATTGATCAGTTTTATTATTTCTGCTAGTATTTAATCAAGCCTGGGATTTTTATATTCTTTTTTTAATTTCGTTGCATATAATATTTTAATAATATTTGGATCACTATCAATGGTCGCCTCCTTTAATAAGGATTTCTGAAGTTTATCTTTAAGAAGTTCATGGATGTATTCTCTCCATCTTGCAAGTTTTTCCTTTATGTCTTCCATTTTTATCTAGTGACTATTGTCCCTATTTCAAAGTGGCAGTAGTAGAAGATTAACGGAGGATAAAGCAGATGAGGTTCTACTAAATGGTGTTGAAGGTGGAAGATTATTGAAGGAAAGATAGATCCCTTAAGTCCTGAAAGACAATTGGTATATGAAAAGAATACCCGGAGAAAACCTACCCGGCCTTCCATGTAGGGGGTTTAGACATTAAGCCTGTCTCCCAGTACTTACAAAAAAATTATGGCAACAAATCCCATAATACAGGAAATACCGGATGGAACACTTGGACGACGACCACGGCATCCAAACAGAGAAATGCATTTTGCAACATTGAACGTACAGGACTGGCAAGGTAAAACTGCAGAAGTTAATTAAGCACTTGAATAACAAAAAATATTGATACTTGTCATTACACAAACAAAGAAAAAAGGTAAGGCAATCACACTAACTGAAAAATTTGTCCACATTTTTAGCAGTATACCAAAAGATAGGAGAGCGGCAACGAGGGTATCTATACTTATTGAAAACGAACATAAAATGACTATATTAGACGTATACGCACGCCCCCAATGAAGATACATCAGTACAAAAAAAATATGTTTTACCAACAACTAAAAGACCTACTCTCAAAACTAGGCAATCAGCGTGAAATAATAATAATGGGCGACCTAAATGCAAGAACTGGAAGAAGAAGAAATAATCCAGTAATAGGTAACTTCGGCAAAGAATTGACAAATAATAACGGAAATAGACTTATGTACACAATTTGACCCAAAAATCATGAATGGATTCTATCCGTACAAAAATATACATAAATATAATTGACATCGGGACACAAGACAATTAAAATTAATTATTGACATCATATTATACTTAGACAAACATCTAAAATGAAAATACAACACACTCGAGTGTACAGTGATATAAAATGTGGATTGTATCACTACCTACTGAAATCCGAGCTCACATTTTCTATAAATAAAAACAATCAAATCCAAAAACTGCGAAACAACTAAGAGAAAAACAAAGTTTATTATAAACAGGTTTTACAATCTCAGCATACGAAAACTATATTAGGACTAGTACTATATCTACTAGGGCTATATCTAGACCAAAGACTTCATAGTGCATATGTGAATCATGACACAAATATATGTACTATATGCCCACATATTAGAATCGTTAAAGGGAGCTGTATATGAAGCCATGGGAAAAGAAGAGCGAACCTACCGATAAACAGATAAGAGCATATTATGGAGTAAATTAGAAGAACAGAAACAGATAAAGCAACGAGCGTACCACAAATGGGTTACCTCCCAAGAAGTAGACGCCAAACAACAATATCGTAATCAAATAATAATTTTTCAAAGAGTGGCTACGAAACCTAAGGAGAGAGGACATAAATACAATAAACATACAAACCATAAATATCAATGTATTTAAAAGTGACTACGCAAAAGAACTGCAAGAGTCTAGGTCCAGACTTGCATATAAATAACAAACACCCAGAAGATATCAAATCCATGGACCAGAAATAAACATAGAAGACGATCTAACTGCCAAACTTATAAAAACCATGAAATCCCCGCTGAACTTCTGAAAAATTCCAGACCAACGCTTGTTAGTATACTGACAGAACTTTTGAATGGGTACCTAAACGGAGATTATATACCGGGAAGCTGGAAACAAGGATGGATTACATCGATACATAAAAAAGGGGGATAAGGCAGACAGCAATAACTACCTCTGCATTTCAGTTAATAGCACTTTCAGTAGATTGTACGGAAAATATTAACCATTTGAGCTGAAAGAGCAAGCAGGATTTCAAGCTGGACGATCTTGTATCGATTACATCTACACGTTAACCGAATTAAATGAAAACAGAACGACTAAGGATAGACCAACTACTCATCTATTATTTGTGGATAATGAACTTCAATCAAAAATAAAGATTTACAACCAGTTCTACGAGAATTTTAGGGCAAACAAGAGACTAAAGCAAGGCTGTAGTATATTTTCAACACTTTTTAAAATCTACCTGAAAAAGGAACTGAAGAAATGGATGAGATCATGCTCTGGAATAGGTATACCATTAAACGACGAAACAACCTTATATACGCTTCATTTCGCGAACGATTAAGTATTCACCATACACGACCAGGAAGATCTGCAATTCATGACAAAGCGATTAATACAGAAATATGAGCGATGGGTACTAAATGTTAACTCAACAAAAATAAAATACATGTGCATAGGAAGAGCTGAAGATGATAAACTAATCTTAGGAGATGGAAATGTAATTTCATCATTATCCGAATATATCTATTTGAGGACATAGATGGAAATAAATGGACGCACTGAAACAGAAAAACTCGCTCCAAACTCCCTACTCTGGTCAAAAGCTATCTCTAAACAGAAAAAGATACAGCTATATAACAGCATTTTTAAAAGCATTGTTCTTTATGGATGCAAAACCTGACAACTCACTGAAAGAACTGAACAAAAACTCCTTGTTCTAGAAACTAATTTTTCGTGCAGATCAGCATCTATACTTAGAATGATGCCCGTATCAAATGAAAGAATAAGGTAAATATGGACAGAACAACCACAATCATAGAAGAAATACAGCAAAAACAGCTTATTTGATACGAAAATGTACAGAGAATGACAAACCATCGTCTACCAAAGATGTCAAAGAGATTGGGTCGATAGACGTGAATGGAGACTGGGTACCGGAAGGCGCAGGACACTATGAACCAGACATTATATAAAGTATACTAGTGCCCCTATGTACTTTATTTGTTTCACTTAGCTCCCTTTGTTTCTTGCGCAGCTACTATTTTTTTCTATTGGTATTTTTTTATAATTGTTATTTATTTTCGAATTGAATAAAAGATATCTTTAATAAATTTAGTTGAAAATATTTTGAAAAGAAAACTTAATTTTAATCTTAAGCTAAGTTATAATCTATCTTAATAATGGAAGCAGATATATGTCAACATCATATTCATAAAGACTAAGAACTTCGAAGGAGACTTAACATTAAAATAAATGTAATATATCTATTTAAAGAATTTCTTCAATAAGATCTCAAATTCGTATTTCCGGTCCTGGTACGTTGTGTGCGGCGCCGCCCCTTTTTCGGGGCGACGCTGGTGGCGTCGTTGTCGTTGTATAGTTAGTCGAATGCACGTGCATCGCGCCGGCTTGCTGCACCAGAATCAATATCACACATTATCACAAAAAACTGACCCGACTCAGGCGCGGGGCTTTGCACCTCGCAGCCCTCTTTAGAACAGTTAAATTATTTGTTTTTTTCAAAAAAAATCAAATATTTTCTGGATTGATGTAGTTTTGTGGAAAATAATTTTGGGAACAAACTAACATTTACTTAATCCGCGATATGTACCAATATTAAAGTTTGTTTACTTTTTTTCTATGCCTTCGACCGAAATTGGCGACCAGATTTTTTCAAGTGTGGAACTATATATTTCTATACCTTTATTTTTGTTAAGTTTTAGATATTTTTAAACTATTAGTTCTTATTTCTTTTATGCTTTTTGGTATATGTCAAGTGCGAGATAAGCTTTCTTGAACAGTTTGATGATGAATAAGTTATAATAATTTTTTGGCCTAACTCAATATAGTCCCTCATGGTTTACGCATTTAGTTTAGTCTAGACGTTTCTGCGAAAAATAGCAGTTAAAATGATATTATCGATCAACAAATCTGAGTCTAAATATACTTAGATTTATGTAGCAATAATTTAATTCGATTTTGATAATCATCATCTTGCTATCTCATTATTACCTGAATTTCTACATATAGATCAAAGTAGAGTTAATTTGGCCATCCAAATATTTACATTATTTCAATTTATTTGTTATTTCAGTATATTTATTACTATTTCAATTTATTGTCCACTAAGACTTAAAACTATAGGTAAAGTGTCGTCTAGAGTCTCCTACCTCAACATATTTCCTGGAATACCTATTAAATTTAAATTACTAAGGACCCTGGTTTCAGTTAAATTGACTGAAACTTCGCAGATACGCAGCTTTGGTCATGCTAATCAAAAGTTCTCAGTGTTCCAAGACACAGAAATTAATTGTTTTTTAGTTACAGATCTTCAAAGTGTTGGTTATTAATATCGTCATTTGAATAATATATATTTCTATATAGGGTGTTAGTAAACAACTACAACAAATTTCTAGGAATGATTCTGCATGAAAAAATAACAACAGTTTGCTATATAAACGTATATTCACAAATGATTAGTTTGCGGAGATACGAGATGTTGATTCTTCGTGTAATTTGTGATTAAAACTCTTTTTGTACAGACGGATCTAAAGTACAAAACAAAGTAGGATGTGCATTAATCAATATTCAAAGTAGATTTAAAAAATTATTGAAATTGCCACCTGAATCATCGATATACACTGCTAAAATGACAGCGATTCTTCTTGCATTAAGGCATATACATATAGCAACGAACCCTACAGCTGCATAATATTTACAGACAGCAAGAGTGTTGTCGACAGACTAACAAACGTACATAGGTCCAAACAACTAAATTATATAGAACTAGAAATTATAATAAAATTACAAATTTAGAAAAAAACCTTATTATATCATGGATAAAGGGACACGCAGGCATTAAAGGCAATGAAATAGTAGATAGCCTAGCCAAATCTGCCCTAGAGATAGGCGGAGAAGCTCCCTTGAACTTACTCCCCTTTTTGACATTGATATAATTAGTAAACGGCATTAAAAAGAAAAATGGCAAACATATTATCGAAACACGAGAACTGGAAGTAATTACAAACAAATGCAGCCTGAAATACCCATAAAAAGATGGTTTCATACTCTATCAAATCGCCTTTTCATAAGGGTTATAAACATATGAAGATCTATTCATAATCTTACCCCCCCCCCCCTTCATATGTACCAGTTGGGTATCACGGAGTCACCTAATTGCAAGTGTGAAAAAGAAGGTAACCTATTACATATTTTCCTTGAATGTTTCCACGAATCAGTAAACATAAACAAATTTTATGATAATCTCATTATATTAAAAATTACATTTCCCGTCTACCTGAACAATTTGATTATCTCTAGAGATATCAATATATTAAAAACGATTTATGAATATATCAAAAAAAATTATATAAAAAATTAATTACAAAATAATAAAAAAATGTATATCAATAAATATAAAAATATATTAAAGAATTAAGAAATAAAAAAGAAAGATGTAAACCTCCGAGATGTTGAATCGGGTTATGTCTTAGCACAGGAAAAAAAAGGAAGGAAAATAAAAAAACATTGTAATTTATTTAAAATTGTACGGATGATTGTATGTTTATTTAAAAAAATACAAAAAAAATTTCTTTGATTGTAAAAATTGTTTGTCTTTAAATTTGTCTCGCTAATTGGCTCCTCCAAGGCCATCAAACTAAAATAAAAAAAACTCTTTTTCCTTTTTTTCGGCGCAGTTTTTATGCAAAAAAATAATAAAAGATCTAACAGAATAAAACTTAAATTTTTCATTTCTTTATTACTTACATTCTCAAGAAGTATCTAATACAATAACATTCAACTACATTACATATACATTCAACATTCAAATCCAAATATTCCTAGTGTAATTCGTATTTACGTATGTAAAAGTGGTTTCAAAATTAAGTAAGAGAATTAGCTTTGATCACGCGGATCAAAAGCTCTTCTTGAGGTTTTTAATTTATTTTTCAAAATCATGAATTTGGAATCATACCGCTTCACACATTCAATATACGGCATCTGAATCTCAATAAACACATACTTGTTGTCTTTTTTTTTACAAGAAAAATATAGAAATGTTATTCCGATACCATATTCGTGTTTATTGAGATCCAGATGCTGTATGTGGAATGGCACGTTTCCTAATTCATGATTTTTAAAAATGGACTACAAACCGACATTTTAAAGCTCTATGACTCAGAAAGAGTTGATTTGAGTGAGTCCTTCGGTACAAAGAACTTTTAATCCGCATAAACAAAGCTACCTGTCTGGAAAGTTTCAGCCAATTTAACTAAAACCATTCTTACATAAGTAAATAAGAATTGATTATAACTTTTTTTGGGTATTATGGTATTAATTATCCGCACAGATGGTACACTCTCTTTGCGTAAAGTAAATGTTATATGTGCTGATTTGCTGCCATTTACTTTAACTCGCCACAGTTTTAACCATTTCTCTAGTTTATTTAAATGAATTTGTAAATTTTGACAGGCTGTTACAGGAACGGAAGTACAGGAACGGAAGTACAGGAACGAGTATGCATTTAAAAGACTAACATGGCAACAGAAAGGAATATCCATCGATGGAGAAAGATTAAACCATCTACGTTTTGCGGACGATATCGTGCTTCTGTCAGATAATCTGGGAGAGATCAAAGACATGCTCCAAGAACTGAATGACATACTACAAGAAACTGGGCTGGAGATAAATTTTGAGAAAACCAAAATGATGACCAATATGGTTCCCAGCGAAGAGATACAGATCAATACCAACAAGGCATTTAACCAATGCATCTTACCAGTCTTGACCTACGGAGCAGAGACCTTAACTTTAACGAAAGCTACTGCCGAAAAACTGAGGGTAACACAAAGGCGAATGGAGAGATCAATGCTGGGCCTGACCTTGAAAGATCGCGTAAGAAATGAGGAGATACGCCGACGAACTGGCGTAGACGATATTATACTGCGAATCAATAAACAAAAGTGGAGGTGGGCTGGACATGTTGCTAGAATGGAAGACGGAAGATGGACGAAGAGATTATTGGAGTGGAGACCAAGAGCCGACAAGCGAAGTCGAGGCAGACCACCCACCCGATGGACCGACGACCTAAAGAGA
Source organism: Diabrotica balteata (assembly GCA_918026665.1). Classification (NCBI taxonomy): domain Eukaryota; kingdom Metazoa; phylum Arthropoda; class Insecta; order Coleoptera; family Chrysomelidae; genus Diabrotica; species Diabrotica balteata. The sequence continues at coordinate 75,410,906 of OU898283.1, read as the reverse complement.
ATAGAAACAAACTGGATTGCAGCAGCTAGAGATAGAGAGAACTGGAGACGTTTGGAGGAGGCCTATATCCAACAATGGATATGAAAATTCAGCTGGATGATGATGATGATGTTACAGGAACCGAGCTAGAAGCCATTAACACAACAGTATTATCTGTATAGGTAGCAATTGTGCTGTTTACTCTTGTGGGAATATCTGCCGTATAGAGTGAGTATAAAGTTGGTCCCAATATACTACCCTGAGGTACTCCCGATAGAATTGGAGATATGTTTGATACTGCTTCATTGTATCTGACCTGGAAATACTCGTATCGATTTGTATTGATCAGAAGTGCATACAGAGAATGAGGAAAGTGAGTTTTTATTTTAGATAGCAGCCCCTCATGCCATACTTTATCAAATGCTTGTGAGACATTCAAAAAGGCTGCAATGCAGTATTTTTTCTTTTCAATCGCATCTCTTGCTACTTTGGCAACTCTATGTACCTGCTCAATTGTTCCATGTTGTTGCCTGAATCCAAACTGATAATTAGGCATTAACTGTTGTCTGTTGATTATAGAATTCATTCTTTGAAGGAGTATCCTCTCAAATATCTTAGAGATAATGGGAAGCAAACTGATTGGATGATAGGATAATAGTTCGTGTGGATCTTTATTTGGTTTTGGTATTAGAATAATTTGTGCCATTTTCCATTGAAACGGAAAATAGTCTAACTTAAGTATAGCGTTAAATATGTACATAACCAACTGAAATCCTTCTTCGGGTAAATTTTTGCAGATTTTTCCCGATATTAAATTTTTTAGCTTTTTTAGTATTGAGATGTTTAACTAACTCTTTTATTTCGTTAATTTTGATATTTTCTATAGGAGGTTCTATTGTTATCTGGTAGGGTGCACATAAGATTTTGTGAATGCATTCTTCTTATTCCTTTGAGATAGTTCTGGAGTGAGGTTGAAAAACTTGGCTGAGATGATTAGCGAATGCTTGTGCTTTATCTTCATCGGCCTTGACCCAATTACCATCTTTATTTCTAATGGGACCATCATGAGTATTTTATATTATCCGTCGTATTGAGACTTTCAAGAAATTCATTTATGCCTTGATCTTTGTATTTGTGTAGTTCTCTTTTAAGCAAACGAGTAGCCCTATTCAGTTCAGTTTTGTTCTCAGGAGATCTGGAAGTTTGCCACTGTTTTCTTAGTTTTCTCTTTTCGTTGATTAAGATTTTTATATGATGTGGATATGGTTTACAGTTATTACTCCAATTGAGATCTGGAGTTGCTCTCCAAGCTGTTAAATGATTGATATAAGGTGATGAACTGCTTCCTCAATATTTTCATTTGTTTTAAGAGAAAGATTTAAGTTAATTACATTTTGAATATTAAATTGAACAGACTCCAATTTGTTTTATAATTTGTAAACGTAGGGTATTTATTTGTATTACATATATGTTCCATCACATCAATAAATATGGAAGAATGGTCCGACGAAAGGTCAAAAGAAGGTTTAATAACCAAAAAGGTGTTACTTATTCCTTTTATGGTACCAAAATCGATGAGATCAAGTATTTTATTTCTGTCTGTAAGCCAGTAGGCTGGTGGTTGCCCAGTAAAAATTGGAGTCAAGTTTTTTTGTTTAAACTTTTAATAAGTCCTCTTCCGCGTGTTGTTATCAGTCTTAAAACCTATCTTGTATGTTTTGCGTTAAAATCACCTGCCGCAATAAAGCGATGACCAAGTCCATTGAAATAACTAGAAAAATGGTCATCTTTAATTATTTTAATAGGGGGCAATATGCAACTGACATAGTTATGTGTGCTTTACTGAGTACTACAGATATAGAGGTTGCGTGAATATTGATTTTACACACTTTATTTATTTCGTAATATTTTATGTTACTTCTAATGATTAACACAGTTCACCCATAACCTGTTCCCATTGGGTGTGGTGTGACATAGGTGCAAAAATCTGGCATACTAAAATGGCTCTTGTTTGTCACATGAGCTTCAGAGACCATCATGATATCAAGATTATGTAACTATACAAATGCCTTAATCTCCTCACTATGGTTTGTGAGGCCGTTTGCGTTCCAATATCCAATTTTAATTTTAGGGTTGAACATTAAGTTTTGATAACATCGTTATGAAAAGGTCGAACATTTTATCCATTTTTTCCATAAGTTTTTGGACCATTAGTTCTAAATTGTTACTTGCTTCTGTTGTATTCAGTTTTTCCTGTGTAGTATTTGAGATATATGCGGTAGTATGATTTGGCCCCTTCACACCATTTGCATCTGTTACATGTTATCAATAATATAAGTTAATAATATTACTCATAAATTATTCATTAAATTCTAACATTCCATTTAAAATAATAAAGCTTACAGCGATTTTGAATCTAACCAAAAATATTAATAATTAATAAAAAAACATATAAAATTAGAAGGTGGTGCATCTTTTACCTCCTCCTCTTGGTCTAAATTTTCAGAAACATACGACAATAAAACGTTGAAAACAATTTTTGGGTGAATGATCCTGTATTGTATAGTGTCTGAAGCAATTTAAACGTGAAAAGCTTAAAACAAATAGAAATTTTTACACAATATATTGTACAGGAAAAGAGGCCACTTGTATAAACTAAAGTAATTATTAAATTAGAATAATAATATAATTTTGATGTTTAATTGTTTAATGAAAATTGATGAAGACAATTTGTCTAGTTCCTTGGGCTTGAACAGAAACTAGACATGGCTTAAACATGCCAGAGGGCACAAAATAGACCAGATAGGAACATGAACTAGACAGTGCTGCACACTATATTCTTTATTATAAAACATCTATTCTGAATATATAATGAGATATATAATCACTATAGGAAGCAGAAAAATCAGCAACCCGCGATACATAGATGACACACTTATACTAGCAGTGAATGAAGTCGAAATGATTACCATCACTGAACGGCTAAGCCGAATAAGCGAAGAATTCGGATTTTAGATCAACGCCGGAAAAACAAAAATAATGATCGTAGACAGAGCAAGTAATAATCTACCTCACATACATTAAGTGGTGAAATTCGAATTGGTAGACAGATTTATATATTTGAGCTCCTTGATAACCAACAATGGCAATTGCTTCTCAAAAAGTAAGCATAGACTAGCAATGGCCCGAGCCGCAATAGCTAAACTGATTAAAACACAGAGAACGAACAATAACAAGGAATGCTAAGCTTAGATTGGTCAATGTACCTATTTTCTCATTGCTTACTTACATTACATACTTAGCTACATACTTAGCAAGAGGAAGATCTCCAATACGATGGGCCGATCAAATAAAAACTCTGGTAAGAAAATACCTACATAAAGCCGGGATCAGCAAGACAATATTATTTAGAGTGTCACTACGCTCTGACAAGGGCCCCAAGGAATAAGGAGGATGAAGTCTGTTCAAGAGAAAAAAGTACGTTTTCCTGTCAGTCCGAGAGATAATGCAGCCAAAAATTACAACATGTTTAGAAAAACCCTATAGTGGATTCGCATTCAGCATTAAAATTTTTAAGTCAAGAACCATTAGGATGCAAGCAGAGGTTTTACATTCAGATGCGAGAATCAAGTAAAACATTTACTTGTAAACTATGAAAGCTAGTTTATCCTGCTTTTAAATTTTACCATTAACCGAAATAAGCTTAGAAGTTCTAAGTTACATTTTATTCAAGAAATTCAAAAGAAAACACATTAACATGAAAAAGTGAATTCTATTGTTTAATCATTACTTTCGGCGATAAAAGTTTTCAGGTGAAAATATTTTGTCAAAGATGAGCTAATTTCCAACCATACATTTTTCTAAAAGTATTGTCGCGCTTTTAATTTAGTTATTTATTTTGTTTTAATTTTGAAATGTTTGAAAATTTACATATTCGAGATAATTATACATGTTTTCTTCCATTTATTTTTAAAATTATTGATTGGATTGTTTTTTCAGAATCTTGTCGAACATATAATAACAACGATTAAGAACTATCCGTTATTAAGAAGTATTTAAATATATCCTCTATATTTAATAGACATGTTTGTAATAGTAAGCGCTGCGATTATTGTATGTATCGTAGATCGAGATTACATATTTTAAATGTTCCAAAGATAAAATAAATAATTTACAAAAACATAACATCCTTATAATATTTATTATCATTAGAATCAGGAATAGTTTATGATTGTGTGCTACAATATTTAAATAAGAGAATAGCTTAGTGATTATTAAACGTTTTGCTTAGACTCGCAACTTTTGGGTAATAGGAGTATTTATTTTATAATCCACTCATATTAGACATTTCTTTCTGTATATTTAAAATGTCCTTATGAACTACTTAGCGAGGACAGGGAAAGCATTTTAAGTAGTAAACGTTTATAATTATATAATTTGATATAAGGTTGAATGCTCGAATAAATGAACTTTGATAAAATTAAAGGTAGATATCGAGTACAATTTTATTAAATAAAGTTTGCCCAAGTACTTTCGCTTTTCTAAAGCAGGATCTAGATTCTAAAGCAGAAGCTAGATCAGGGGCATTTCGTCAGGTTTGGGCTATACAACAAGTGCAGAATGTAATAAACATAACATTAAACATAAAATTATACAAACACTACACTAAACAAGGAGAAACAGTTTAAAATTAAACTTACTTTACTTTATCGTGTCCGGACATGTCATTCATAAAATTTCGGCCCAGTATCGGGCTACGTCGGTTCCATCTTTGTTGGCGAGACACAAATCTTCAAGGGTACATCGATGAGGACAGTTTCTGCTTGTAAGAAGATGTTCCATATTCTGTGTTTCTCCACAGTCACAGTTCACATCATCTTGGTTTATTTTTCCCCATTTTGCCATGTTTGATTTTACTGTAGCAACCCCCGTTCTTATCCTATTCAAGGTTTTCCACGTTTTAAAGTCTAGGGTCTGGCCGGTCCATTGAACGTGGAGAAGTGGAAAATACTCAGGCGGTTTATCCTGCACTGTTCCAAGGAAGCTTTTCCTAGATTTTAGTCGCTTTCGTGGTGTTCGAGCTTTGTATAGGGCATGCCGATCGTCCGCGATCTGTTTAATTTTCTCTATGTGTTCTGCAGCGCCTCTGCGTGTTGAGGGTTCTGCAAAACCAGCTGCTCTATATAGATTTGAAAGTGGCGTTGGTTTCATGCACCCCGTTTTTATCCTGCATGTCTCATTTAGCGCAGTATCAACTTGTTTGGTGTGGGCAGATCTGCTCCAAACGGTGCATGCATATTCAGCAGTTGAAAACACAGTGCCTGTGCCGTTGTTCTTAAAACGCCAGGACGTGCGCCCCATTTAATTCCCGTTAGCTTTCTGAGTATGCTGTTCCTAGTTGTTACTTTCCCTCTTGGTTTTATGCAATGTTGTCTGTAGGTGAGGGACCGGTCCAGAGTTACTCCAAGATATATTGGTTGGTTTGTGTGTTCTAATGTATTACCATTCCACACAATTTGGAGTTTTTGCTTGGCTTCCTTTGTGCGAAGGTGGAAAGCGCAGACTTGGGTTTTAGAGGGATTGGGTCTCAGAGACATCTGCAGGTAGTACGCTGTCATTGTTTTTAAGGCAGTTTCGAGTTTCTCCTCCACTTCTTCAAAACTATTTCCTTGAGCACATATTGCAAGATCGTCAGCATAGAGAAAGTGCTTGGTTTCGGTCGGAGTAGGTTGGTCGTTTGAGTATATATTGAAGAGCATTGGTGCTAAAACACTTCCCTGTGGGAGGCCGTTTTTTTTAACTCTCGACCTACTTACTTTACTCTCCAGAATTACGAAAAAACGGCTATTTTGCAGTAAGGAACATACGACCTTTCCCAGATGGTGGTCATTGAGAGTGTCGTATAATTTGTGGAGCAATGTGCCGTACTGTGTCACAGGCTGCTGTCAGATCTACAAAAGTAGCCCCTGTTATAAGTTTTTCTTCAAAGCCCCCTTCAATGTGTTCTGTTAATGCGAGGACTTGACCGGTGCAAGATTTGCCAGGTCTGAATCCTCCTTGTTGTGGGATGAGGTGCTTGTCGACATTTTTTTCTATTCTAGCGAGTATGAGTCTCTCGTATAGTATAAAAAAGTGACACAATAGCGAAATAGGTCTATAGCTACTGGGGTCTTCTGGATCCTTTCCTGGTTTTAACAAGGCTATTACTTTAGATTTCCTCCATGATTTTGGAATTTTGCAGGTTTTGCAGCACGTGTTATAAAATTGCAAGATCCAGTTTTTTGCTCCTTGGCCTAAATGCTTTATTTGTTCACTGCATATATCATCCACACCTGCATCTTTCCCGTTTTTTAACCTGTTCAGACCTTCGTGGAGTTCTTTTGGTGTAAAAGGAGTTCCTAGGTGGTTTGTCTCCGAATCCAATCTTCTCCTAGTGTTTGGGTCCTTATATCGGTTAGTATAAACTTATTTAAATATTAGTTAAAGCTACATTCTTGTCGACAACAGAAGAGAGAAAAAAGTCGTCTCTCCTGTTGCTGACAAGAATGTAGCTTTAACTAATTTTTAAATTATTTTAAACTGTTTGTCCTTGTTTAGTGTATAATTTTATGTTTAATGTTATGTTTATTACATTCTGCACTTGTTGGATAGCCCAAAACTGACGAAATGCCCCTGATGATGCTTTAGAAACACGAAAGTACTTAGGCAAGATTTAATTAATAAATTTCAATAAAAGTTCAATTATATAATTGTTTTAATTATTTTTACCTAAACTTTACTTTATCACACTGAAAATTGTGATTTTAGTTTTATATTGAGGTTATTCAATTGTTAAATCGTTCTTTATTTTTACTCCAATCATATATTTAAGTATTTTATTTTTTTATCATTCGTTTGATAAGCCCTATTTTCGATAGTGGGCCAAGTTGGCTGTGTGAAGGACTAAACTCAATATATCAAGAGAAAATAATGACAGAATGTGAATAATTAGAGAATAAATATGACACCAATAAAAACTGAGTGAATTTAAAATATACATATCGAAAAGTAGCAAACTAAGTAATTGTAAAAAAGAGGCGATATGAAAAAATTAGGATGAGGATACAAACCAAGGATTTAGAAAAAGGCGTAAAAGAGAAATAAATGGATGCTATGCTTGTATACGACAAATCGCATTTTGTCAATAAATTGAAAAAAAAAACACCTTATAATTGATTACTTTAAAAATGAGATATTTATGATCGTAATATAATAGATTACAGGATGCATAACATTAATATCAACAAAAATAACCTTAGGTTATACAAAAAAAGCATTTATGAACATATATGCTACATTTTAATAAAACAACGTGTTCAACCCCCGTCGGTTAAAACATTATTGTATGAAAGTAAGGCAGTTAAAACGTTGTTTTAGTAATAAAAAGTACTCGTGAAATTAAGAAACGTACATATTACGAGGGTAAATTGATATAAAACTAGCCTTTGATAGAAGAAACAAAATTTTTGGAATTAAATCGATTTATTTCTCAACATAGTCCCCTTTTAGCTCGATACACTTAGTAAGACGATGTTCCAATTTTTTTATCCCGTCCGAATAGTACTTTTGCTCGAGCTCTTCAAAATAGGCGACGGCCAATCGGTGAGCCGTTGCATTTTCTTGGTGAAAGAGCACTTTTTTGCGTTCCATACCGGGACGATTTCGACGCAATTCGGCATCGAATCGATCCAATAATGCTGCGTAGTACTCAACATTGATTGTTTTTCCTTTTTTCAAGTAGTCGATGTGGATGATGCCCTTTGCATCCCAGAAAACAGTCGCCATCCCTTTGCCGGCCGAATGTGCACTCTTTGCCTTCTTCGGCGGCCCTTCGCCGCGTTTGCGCCACTGTTTCGACTATTCTTTGGTTTCCGGTATGTAATAATGCACCCAGGTTTCATCAACGGTGATAAATCGGCGAAAAACATCCTTCAGATCAGTGTGAATGATCGAAGTGGTCACACGTTTTTGCATTTGATCGATTGTCAGCAAACGTGGCACCCATCGCGCGGATAGCTTTTTCATGTCCAAATGATGGTGAATGGTGTTATGTATGCGTTCGTAGGAAATGTTTAGGACCTCTAATAACTCGCAGAGCTTAATTCGACGATCTGCCATAATCATGTCATGAACTTTGTTGATCATTTCCGGTGTGGTGGACTTCATTTGGCATCCCGAGACGCTCATCATCAAAAACACTCGTACGACCACGAACAAATTCAGCTTTCCAAAATTTTACTATTGCTAACGAAGGTGCAACCTCACTATAAAATTCGTCCAGGTCGACTTTGATTTGCACATTAGTTTTACTATTTTTGTGGAGGAACTTAATCACCGAACAATACTTGACTTTTTCCATTTCTCCGAAAACACAAAGTGTGCTTGCTTTTGATGGCTGTAAAAACGAAACTAGTTGATTTTAAAACTTAAAATTTTGACATACGTCATGTCATGAATGGCAAATGTCAACACCGAAACCAATTCGGTATCAAGTAGCGCCATCTATCAAAGGCTAGTTTAATATCAATCTATCCTCGTATTAACAAATTACTTATAAACATGTTTTATATGATGTACATATCAAACTAATATTATTCACTCTTAAGATTTTGATAGTAGCTTACATACTGTAATGGAATATATTACAATATACATATTACGGCAATATTTAATGTTTTCCTGTTTTAATTGCTAGCGGTCCTTCATAGGCTTTTGTAAGTTCAGCAAGAGTGACTTCAGTTATAGGAGTTTTAGTTGACTTCAAAGAATAAGCTGACCTGGTCGGATACTACTTGGTGGGACCTGGTGTTGTGGGATTTTCTTGACCGTATAGTATTTGGATCATCTGAGCTAATTTGTATCCACACTGACTGAGTTATTTTGCACTTTGGATCTTTCCATACTACATTTTTTGCATTGATAAATTTTTTACTCTAGCTTTTACAATTATTTATGTCAACTGACACGGGATATAAATCGATTAAAGTTACTTGTTGCGTTCTATGAGGGCAAAGTATCTATTACAGGGCAGAAAGCCCACTAGTTAGAAACTTTTGCTCGATTTGAGTGAAGTATTTTTCTAACAGCGGTAGTGGAAGTAATGTTATGACTTCCCAATTGTTATTTTGGCCGATACATCTATTTGACCAAATAACAAGTTCTTTTCTTGGCCTGGATCAAGACGATTTTGGTTTCCAGTCATATAAAGTAGCAATGCTGATGCTATCTTAGTGGAGCCTCGATGCGCCATAACTTCGTTTCACAGCATCATTGTAGCAGTATTACTCCCTATATTATGAACAGCGTAGTTATACGAAGAAAGTTGTCGCTGGTAGAAGATTGATGAGTGAGTTAAATTAGGGCAAAAAAGAACCAGCTTAGTTCAATTATTGTACTCAGTGTAGGTGTATGTTGGTGAAACCGGGAGAAATCTATCAAATCGTATTGTTTCCCACAAGAGTGATTGTAGAGTAAAAAAAACATCTTGTGCTTTGACAGAGCATGTAATTAACAAAGATGATATTATAGATTTTGATAAAATTAAAATTTTGTGTAATCAACTTAATAAATCCAAAAGACCCTTTTTAGAAATAGCAATAGCAGAAGTGATAATAATTTAAACAAAAGATTAGAAATTCAAAATGTAAGTAAAATTTATAATTACATCAAAATTTATATAACCATCAAAATTTTTTGTATTTTAATTTTCCATATACTTATTACATGTTTTCGGATATTTGAATATTAAATAAATCTTCTTCTTTTTTTATTTAAAACTGCTTCAACCACAAGGGTTATTAGCAGTGGTCGATTTATAGATACCATAAATATACAAAAAATAAAGAATACAATTAGATTTTGTTAATTAGTCCTGAGGACACCAAAAAAAAGTATGGTACGATTGCGGTCACTATGTTCACTTAGAATGTCTTTTATTGTTGTAGGTAACTGTTCATATTATCTTTCAAATGCGTATAAAGGGCACTTCACTAATAAGTCATGAACTATTAGATTACTGTCACACACGTATCACAAAGGTTTGGGTTACTTCTGTAGTAGGAAATCTTGTATGATCTTGGTGTGTCCTAATCGTAGTCTGGACATGAAGTTTTTAAGATTGTTACACGAATTTCCTTTGAAACGTGTTTCTTGCAAACATAGGATGGATGAATGACATTTATTTATAAGCATTATAAGATCTTCTACATGGGTGTGGTACCCATTTAGCTTCTATTTAATAATAGAATTAAAAAAAGTTTAATTAATAAGTCTCCGCAGAGAAATCGCTAGGACCATCGATAGAAGTATTACTTAAAATTTATTCTGTAATTATGTTTTTAATTCTAAAACAACGGGATTTAAGATATCTTGAAGTTAACATAGGATGTATTTTTTTAATGTATATCAATCCTTCTTCCTCCTCCCGTCAGACGGGAGCTAATTGGTGTACTTCCTGTAAAGAGTTTAAAAGAACATTATTTTGGGTGTTGTTTGAAGGAGTCTGATTATTTTTATTGGGACACTGAGATGCGAAATGTCCTTATTGTTTGCATAAGTAGCAAGATTGCTTTTCGATGGAAAAGAAAATTTTATAGTTGTTATCCATGGTTAATTAACGTATAATCAGGTAGTTTGTCTAAGTTGAAGTTGAAATCACTATCCTGAGAAAGTCAATTGGAGTTATTAGATGTATACTTAAGTTTTTCAGTTACTGTTCTATAACGCTGTGCGGAATACTAGGACATATGTTGGAAATAATCAATCGTTCATTTGACGTTATTAGTCTTCGGACTTGAATGCGTTTTTGATTAATTACTACAATTCCATTGTCGTTTGCTTACTTACTTTACTTTATCGTGTACGGACATGTCATTCATAAAATTTCGGCCTAGTATCGGGCTATGTCGGTTCCATTTTTGTTGGAGAGCCACAAATCTTTAAGGGTACATCGATGAGGACAGTTTCTGTATGTAAAAAGATGTTCCATATTCTGTGTTTCTTCACAGTCACAATTCACCTCATCTTGGTCTGTTTGTCCCCATTTTGCCATGTTTTATTTTATTGTAGCGACCCCCGTTCTTATCCTACTCATAGTTTTCCACGTTTTGAAGTCTAGGGACTGGCTGGTTCATTGAACCTGGGGAAGAGGAAAATACTCAGTCGGTTCATCCTGCACTATTCCAAGGAAGCTTTTCCTAGATTTTAGTCGCTTTCGTGGTGTTTGAGCTTTAAAGAGGACACGTCACTCGTCTGCGATCTGTTTAATTTTCTCTATGTGCTCTGCAACGCCTCTGCGTGTTGAGGGTTCTGCAAAACCCGCTGCTTTCTATCCTTTTTGTGAACAACTGTGACGTTGTTCGTAAAACGCCCGGACGTGCGCCCCATTTACTTCCTGTTAGCTTTCTCAGTATGCTGTTCCTAGTTGTAACTTTCCCTTTTGTTTTTATGCAATGCTGTCTGTAGGTGAGGGACCGGTCAAGAGTTACCTCAAGATATATAGGTTGGTTTGTGTGTTCTAATGTATTACCATTCTCCACAATTTGGAGTTTTTGCTTGGCTTCCTTTGCACGAAGGTGGAAAGCGCAGACTTGGGTTTTGGAGGGATTTAGTCTCAGAGAATTCTGCAGGTAGTACGCTGTCATTGTTTTTAGAGCAGTTTCGAGTTTCTCTTCTACTTCTTCAAAACTATTTCATTGAGCATATATTGCAACTCTCCACTTACTTACTTTACCCCCCAGCATAACGAAAAAACGTCTATTTTGCAGTAAGGAATATACGACCTTTCCCAGATGGTGGTCATTGAGAATGTTGTATAATTTGCGGAGCAATGTTTTGTGCCTTACTGTATCATAGGCTGCTGTCAGATCTACGAAAGCAGCCCCTGTTATAAGTTTTTCTTCAAAACCCTCTTCACTGTGTTCTGTTAGTGCGAGGACTTGAGCGGTGCAAGATTTTCCGGGTCTGAATCCTTCTTGTTGTGAAATGAGGTGCTTGTGAACATTTTTTTCTTGCAAGATCCAGTTTTTTGCTCCTTGGCCTAGATGCTTTATTTGTTCATTGCATATATCATCCACACCTGCAGCTTTCCCGTTTTTTAACCTGTTCATTCCGTTGTGGAGTTCTTTTAGTGTAAAACGAGTTCCAAGGTGGTGTGTCTCCGAATCCAATCTTCTCTAGTGCTTGGGTCCTTATATCGGTTAGTAGTTCTTCCATTCGTAAGGAGCTGAGCAGCGACTTGGTTTGGTGTAACCTTGCAAGGTTTTTTATGTTCTTTTGGATCACCACTGAGTTTTTTTTACAAGGTTCCATGCTATTTTGCTGCTGTGTGTCATGTCCATTTTTTCCAGGGTCTCAATCCATTTTTCCTGTCTGGCTTGCCTTAGCTGTTGAAGCAGTACTGCTCCACAGTCAACCATTTGTTGGCTAAAAGGGTCAGTGGAATAGAGGGTTTCGTATGTTGTCATTATTCTTTGGACTCGCTGAGTATCCCGGGAACATATTGTTGTCTACATTCTCTAGGGATAGTTTATCTAGACACATTTTTGAGTACCTCTACAAATTTTTCGTAGTTCTCTACTTTTGGTTCAAGACATAGTAGCTCAGAATCTAGCATATCTACATACTTTTGCCATTTTGCCTTTTTGAAGTTAAATCTCCTTCTGAATGGAATAGCTTGTGAATTGGAAAGATATTTATACCAATTGGTCTATGCTGAGTTTTTGGTATGGGGCCATATACTACTTTGATACATAGGTCTTTGAGGTTATTGCTTGAAAAACAGATATCCGGGTTATATCCTCTTTTCCCAACTTTGCTCTGAAAAGATGGTGGAAGTTTAGGATCATGGATTAACGTGAGGCCACTCGTTTCAGACCATGCTTCTACTGCGTCTCCATTTGCGTCCGAATCTGCATAGCCCAAGAGTACACTGTGACTGTTAAAGTCTCCCAGTACAAACTGATTGGGTTGTGATTGAAAGTTAGTTGGGGGTGAAAATATAAAAGGCTAGTTTGGGGGCTTGTATACCGAGGTTATTGTGCATTTTCCGATCTCAGTGGTTATTATCTCTATACCGTATACATTTGTTGTTCTCACAGATGAGACTATGGTTTTAGTTTTCACAAATACCGCGCTCCCATACTTATTGTGTGATATCTCCGCAATCAGTTTCATACCAGAGACTTTCGGTCTCGCTGCAGTTAGATCTCTGTGGGTTTTCTGGATGCACAATACCTCACATTTCGTGTTCTTGTAGAATTCTGATAAGATGTCTTGTTTGGCTGTAGTGATACCCTCAATATTTATGCTCGCTACTGTCAGTGTTGGCTCTGAGAAGAACCGTTTTGGCTTGATGTTTGCCATCTGATTTGGTTTGTCCGGTGTTGGAAGGATTAGCCGTTTACTAGTAGACGTTTCCACGGGACCCCGTCAATACTGTTTACTTTGCAGTTGATGAGACACTATTGATCTCGTGAATGCTCCTTCCTTGTCCCCCATTGTCGTTTGCTAAAAACTCATCGACTGTCTGTTTACTGGTGAAGAAGATACAAATACGATCATTTATAATTTTAGAAATAGAATGTTTTTTCTGGGTTCCACTTTGGAAGTTACTGCATTGAGGTAAACTTCGATATTAGAGTTTGGCAGTAAATGAAGTAGAATTGCTTGTTTTTTGTTTGGAAATTTATTTGTAGGTTGAATAAGAGCTGGATATATAATTTTGATGGTTGGTTTACAAGTAGATTGCCACAACTTTCCATGGTGGAAGTTCCTGCTGCTGAATATATTTCCATGCTTGGGCTAAATAGCCTGAATAGGGCCCTGGTATGATATAAGGATACCAGATATGATATTGCCACGCACTAAACTCGTACACTCACGCGCATGACGTCACCTTGTGCTAAATTTTCAAAATGTATTCATGATTGCGGATGAAACGAACTGTTGAAATTCTAATATAATTTACTAGATGTTTTATTTACTACGTGAATTTAAGCTTAAGTATTTAAATTAGTATATTGTAAAAAATAACAATTTTCCCATAAGAGTGAAGTTTGATGGAGGGAGCCATGGCCGAATGTCACAAATTGCAAACTATGGAATGTGATTTTCATACAATATATATTTTATATACAGTAGTTAGATAGTATTGACTGACACGTTAGGTAAACTATTTCTTTTGAGGTTGCAGTCATTAATAGGGCAGGATAAGTAAAACTCTGTGTTCTTTTATTTAGCTTTCACAAAATTTATTCGCTTCTTCAGGATATGCTAAAATATGGTTATAATTATTTAATCTCCCAACTATATATATATATATATATATATATATATATATATATATATATATATATATATATATATATATATACATATATATATATATACATATATATATATATATATATGACTTATGAAGAACTTATGAAGTACTTGACTTCTGTTTTTTATTTTGTCAACCTGAACGACCTCTGAATTCACTAGTTGAATACTTTATTAATATATATATATATATATATATATATATATATTAATAAAGTATTCAACTAGTGAATTCAGAGGTCGTTCAGGTTGACAAAATAAAAAACAGAAGTCAAGTACTTCATAAGTTTATAGAAGACATTTCGCTTTATACTTCTAAAGCTTCATTAGTTCTAACTCAATATGTAGTATTAAAGATGTTATTATATATGTACTTAAGTTTACTCATTATTTAGAACTAACTTAAAAAAAAACAGAAACAAAGGACACAAAAACTTTGCAAAAAATAATATCATTCGCAGAAACAAACTTGAATACAAACAAAACACTCACCAATGTTTTGTTTGTCTTCATTGGAGAACCATCTCTAAATGAAGCCAAATGTACGTTTAAAATTTTGTTAAATCTTCGTTTCTGCGAATATTATTTTTTGCAAAGTTTTTGTTTCCTTTGTTTCTGTTTTTTTTTTAAGTTAGTTCTAAATAATGAGTAAACTTAAGTACATATATAATAACATCTTTAATACTACATATTGATTTAGAACTTATGAAGCTTTAGAAGTATAAAGCGAAACGTCTTCTGTAAACTTATAAAGTAGTTGACTTCTGTTTTATAGTTTGCCAACCTGAATGACCGATTCATCACTTCAATCGCTTTCAACAAAGTGCTTAGAGCAAACACGAGCAAATTTAACATTAAAATTATCCTGGCGTTTACACAAATGTTTCCAAACAGCTTGCATTTCCTTGTCTTTTGGAAAGCTATAAAATGCTGTACCGGGTACAAAACTCTTGCACATATTGTCAAAGGCACAACCATACACTGCACACCTCATATCGGGAAAAATTTAAAGCCTTGTAACATTTTTAAAATATTATTTTATTAAATATTGACTATGAACCGTAAATGTACATAAACGTCAAAACACAATATGGCGAAATTTAGCACAAGTTGACGTCACAAAATCATGCATAAGCCACGCCCACATGCGCGGTATCTTATCTGTTTGTATTTGTATCATGGGGCCCTGGTGCTTATAATGGAGCATAACCGCACGGACTAGTAATTAACCTTACGCCAAATTGGCAAAATAGTTGTTTACCCTGGATTTGTTATAGATGAAATAGGAAAAATCAAACTTACAGTGTTTTAGTGCAGAAGAAATACCACTTTTACACTGCACCTTTGTTTAAATTTTAGATATAAACAAAAGTCTACATTCGAATAAAAAAATTCCTTATATTGTCCAAACTAACAAGCTAATATAAAAAATCAATTATCGCTAATTGCTGATATGTTTACTGTTCGGAGGATCGATCGCGAATCAAATCTTCTTTTTTCTTACTAAAAATTTTTTAACAAAATTTTCATGTTCAAAAACAAATTAAACTACAAACTAACTTTCTTTCGAAGTTGGCATTCATGACATTAAGTGTTATTTGTACTTTTCTATTAGTTGCTATTCTAATTTATTTATAATTTACCTAATTCTAATTTATTTATTTATAATTCATTTTTTTTATTTAAATAATTTTTTCAAATTTTTTTTTAATTCTTAAAGATGAAGAAACATTTATTAGACCCAACATTTTTTATAACGTTTTTTAAATCCCTTTTTGCAGCAGATTCATTAACAAACCCAATTTTATTTGGTGGGTTACTCCTTTTTTAGAATTATTCGTTCCACTTTATCAGCGGATTTTTATTTTTATTTTAAACCCTTAAAAATAATTTTTACTACAATTGAAAGCTCAAGTAATTAAAAAATAGTTCTTTAAGAACCCCTTTTGACTCCAGCTCATCCAAACATAGTTTTATTTTTTTCCAAACGAGTCAACAAGCACTTGCTTAGCAAGAAAAACGATCTAACATTTCACTTATAATACTCTGGAGGTTATTTAAAGATGGGGCTAAAATGTAGTATTACAATATAAATTGTACGTATTCTCTTTCTCTAGTGCCATCCCTCCTTGTGGAATATTGGGCGCTTATGCATTTTTTAGCCAAAAGTGTAAGTTTGCTGACTGGCCGGGTCAGCGCACCTTCTGATTTATTTTCTGAATAAACGGTGTACCAGTTCCTTTCATTCTCTTCTATTTCTTGCTCTGTTTTAATTTCACCCCATCTAATGACAATTTTTTTGTGGTTATCTAATTGTAATTTTTTCCACCTGTTGTCTAGTCTTTGTCTCTTTTTTTTCCTCTGGTTGGCATTCAAGAGCTTTTCTTTTCTAAACTGTGGTAGATTTGTTGGTTTACTTTGTTCTTTCCCATAGTTTTATATGTTATTCTTTTGGGCTAGTATATATTCAGGATGTTTCTTAAACATTTGTTTACAAAAGTTTGTAGTTTTTTTATTGTAGATTTGTCCTATTTTGATGTTTCTGCTCCGTAAAGTAGTATAATTTTGATGCAACTATTAAAGATAGTACAAAACCCTGTTTGACCCCACTTTGTATGGCTTTTTCTTCCGCTACTTTATCTGAGTGTTACAGTTTGGCTTTATATCCTTTCTAGAAGAGTTTAATAAAATGTATGATTTTCAGTTGTATCCCATATTATCTTAGGATTTTCCACATCTGTACCCTATTTACATAGTCAAAGACCTTGTCAAAGTCGATAAAACTCATATCAATATTTTTATTCCATTCATTTGTTAGTTCCGTGATCAATCTAAGGGTGCATATATGGTAAATGGTGAAGCGTTAAGCACGGAGCCTGATTGGTTAGCCTGCTTACGTATTTGTACGTAAATTGTATGTATTATGAATACAATATTTACATTTAGTATTAGATGTAAAAATAAAAAGAAAAATTGGAACGAGAAACGGAAAATGCCAAAAAGTTAAGGTAATAAAACAGTTAAGTACATTTATTACTTAGCTTAAAGCTAAAAACTTATTATTATATTCCTAAAGACGATTATTACCTTGGGAAGGTTAAAATAAATACTACACTAAGTAATGCTAATATAAAATAATAAGTTTAAGCTATAATTCTAGAATCAATGTGTTGCAAATTATCTTGTAGGTATACTGTAAACTTAAATACTAATATTTTACATTTTGGAATTTGCGCGTAAAATACTGTTTACACAGAAATTCAGTTAAAATCTAAATCAGATAAATGGATGAGTAAATAAAGTATCGTTGTACAAGATTTATTACTATGGTGGTTTGTACCAATCTGAATCTGAAGATTTTTAGAAATAGATTTGCAAAATAAGATCCGTATTACAGAAGATCTCGTTATCGTCTGAAAATTCCAACGAAAAAGAAGAACACGTTTGACCAAAACCGCAAAACTTTTCAAATTACATTACCACTGACCGAAATGCAATAAAATTCTAACAAGATTTTAGTATTTTCTCATTATTTAACAGCTTGTTTCTAAATGTATCAGTAAATAATATGCAAAAATATGCAAAAAGAACCCAATATTAATAATGACGAAATTTCGAAATGATAAAATTCAGTAGATAAAGATTAAAAATAAATACAATAAAAATGTTTTATTTCTGTATATACATAAAATAGTTACCAAAACCGCAAAACTTTTCAAATTACATTACCACTGACCGAAATGCAATAAAATTCTAACAAGATTTTAGTATTTTCTCATTATTTAACAGCTTGTTTCTAAATGTATCAGTAAATAATATGCAAAAATATGCAAAAAGAACCCAATATTAATAATGACGAAATTTCGAAATGATAAAATTCAGTAGATAAAGATTAAAAATAAATACAATAAAAATGTTTTATTTCTGTATATACATAAAATAGTTAAATATATTTAAAAAACAATAAGTTACTTATTTAAAGTATTATGGGTTTGTTTAAATTAAACAAAACTTTATGATATTAATAAAAATATATATGTCAACTCTGTAAGGGGAATGAAAGTTTGTAACTTTTTTTGCAACTTATATAAAGAATTTAATTAATACCAACCAAATAGCTACCATATAAACAAGAGCAATAATTTGTTATATATTTTAGCGTACCTGCAGCTAGCTTAGATTAAGCTCCAGTACTCTAGTAGATCTCAACGGCCCTTTAGAAAACATGAAAAACTAAACTTGTAAGCACAATGTCTTAAAAAACGTAAAAAAAGGAAGTAGGTATGTACCTACTACGGCAGACATTTTATATGTGCACCATTCAAAGTAATGTTCTACATCTATGTATATTTTATGTTCTATACTACGAGAGTATTACTTTACTTTGACTTATTACACCGTGGCATAAATGTGTAATTTACTAATACGGTATCTTGGTTAAACCTTAATTTTGCACACATAGCTTCTAAATTTACTTGTAGTTATTTCTTCTTGTTCTTCTTTTCTTCTTCTCCTTATCGTAGCAGTACATCCCGGGGTGAGTGTTGGCTGACTGACTGTCATCGCGTGTCTTAATCCACTGACTAGTGCGCAAGCCGATGCGTATGGCCTCACCTCGAAATCCTTCCCATTAGTCAATTAATCTGAAAATCCTTTATATCACTATGCACTCGTGTGAACTTATTAGCGATTTCCAGGTCAAATAGGTCAATCCTTCACGTCTGTCAACTAGAGTGAGTCACTTACACTTTAGGAGGCCCTCCTGCTGGGACTCTGTCCTTTTCTTCAACTCCACGCTGCTTTTTCTTTACTAAAAATTGGTATGTAGAAATAGCTAATATTTGTCAAGGTTAGCTACACCAATACTTCGATAGTTTTTAACCAAAATGGACTTCGACAGTCGAAGCCCTCTGCAGAGCGTATGAGGCAGAGACGGCGGTATTCGACCCCTTTTGCTGACGAGACGACATGACCATATGTTATCTTTAGATAACTAACTAATCTCCCAGATTAAGTTGGAAAGGCATTGATCTTAGGCGTTGAGATTGAATTTTCATTTCTATTTGTACTGGTCACATTATTTTACTTATTGTCTATATCTCTAGGATCTTTAACATCAACTAATCGTTTTACCATAAACACATTATTTCTACTCCTATAGTTTTTTTATATTCGTTTGTATCGTATGACGATTTCGGTTTTCTCCATATTGGGATCTTTATTTGCTAAGCAACTTAAATAAAATAAACTAAAAAGGATCAGTCCTGGGAGTTGGCTGTATAACATATTGGTTAAAAAACTTGAACATCGAAGTTAAAAACTTTTGTTGTCTGTGGTATATTTAATTAAAAAATTAAAATAAAAAATTTAAACGGACTAAACAGTTCAGAACGTTTTCGGACTAACAGTTAAACTTCAGTGAACTTTAAAGTAATTGCGTAACTAACCGCAAAACCAAACAGTGATTGGTTTTACATTTATATAAACACACTTGAAACTAATAAATTACACGGCAATATGCCGATGTAATTGGATTACTAAGTCCACACTCGAAATAAAATATGTCTACATTCTAAATGTCGAACTGGAATTTACCAACTGAGTTTGTCTGACAACAATAAGAGAAACAGAAGGCAATAATGATATAAACAACCTATGGAATAACTACTAGGATTTCCTACTGGATGTAGCTAAGAAAGTATGTGGAAGTAGTAAAAAAGACTCAGCAAAGAAACAGACAGGGTGGTGGTCCGAAGAAATAAAAAAGCTAGTAAAAGTGAATAAAAACGCACGGAAACAAGATCTGACAACAAACGATAATTACAATAATTTTAAAAATTAACGAAAAAAGTTAAAAATATTAGTATCAGCACTTAAGAAATATAATTGGGAAAAAATTGGAAATAAACATGGAAGAAGATAGCAAAAGTAAGCTATTCTACAGACCCCTGAAGACGATAAAAACACAAAAAACATAAAATATATAGCATTAAAGATAAAAATGGAGAATAACAGAAACAAAAGAAATAATTAATAAATGGAAACAACACTGCTGGTAATGGATTTAAACCAAAACGACAATAATAAACAACAAAATAATATAATGAAAGATAACTGATGAAATATGGAAAAGATCGTGGAGTGAATAGAATAACAAAAAATTATAAAAAAACATTAAAAAAAGAAGAACAAATATTGCTAAACATATTGAATAAAATATTGAAAAATGAAGATTTATTGGAAGATTGGAAAGTGTCACTAATAGTAACCATATACAAAAAAGGAAATAGAAGAGAATGTAGTAACTTCAAAGGATTGGCGTATGAAACATTTAGAAAAAATAATAAACAAACGATTAAGAATAACGACAGAACACACATTAGACTAAGCACAAAGTGATTTAGATGTGATACAGGGACGCATATTTACTTTAAAACAGAAAACACAAAAAGTGCTGCTAGAGAAAAAGAACATATACGTAGCACTTCTTGATATAGAAAAACCGTTCGATAAAATACCAAGACAGAAACTGAGCCTCGTGAGTCATGCATTTAAAGTACTGCTTAAAGTAATAAACAAGGGAATCTTTAAAAAGTTAGAGTAGGATATTAGTGGGACGCAGTTTGGGTTCAGAAATGTAATGGGTGCTCGAAAAGCCATCAACATACTGATTCAGAGATGTCGGGATGTAAACGTTAACCTATACTTGTGCTTTGTTACTACGGAAAATTAATATTAATATTTATGAATAAACTCATAAAAGTACGATAGACCACACGGGGGCAGCATAGGCTACCACCAACTGAAAAACTTCATTTGGCACCTTTGTCTTGGTGCTACGTAGACCTCCAATGTTTGGCATCAGCCGTATCAACTCCTCCAGATTCCGGTTTTCCTTCTCTTACATCTTTTTAATGTGTAATCCAAACCTTAGTCCTTTCGACAACCAGATTCCCAGATACTTATTCGATTTAACTGGTGCAACCTCGACACCTTCCACTATAAAGCGAAGAGAATATTTTTCCTGGCTCAATTTGAGAACTAACGCCACAGTTTTCTGAAGCGCTAGCTATAGATCGTTCTCTCTGATCTTTCTACTAAGCCACTCCTTACGTACAGAAACCTTTTTTTTTTTATTGGCTTTGGCTTGAAACCTTTAGCCACGTAATTACATATAAATATTAGTATTCATTCATACATAATTGTACAAGGAGGACACTTTTCACGCTCAGGGATTCATCAGAGCGGCTTTATTGTAACAAATAAGACATAAACCACGGTTAGGTAGGTGGGCAACATACATGGTAAACATACAAAGGAAACATTCAAGCATACGATCAATTTTACACTCATACCTTTAATTTAATTTTTACAAGAAATATCATAATTATTTTAAAGGGTTGTATATTGTCTTCACTTAATAGAAGATTTACGTTTATTGGTGTACTTAAACCCTCTTTTATCAATTCCTTTATCAGCCACGTGCTTGCATTACAATGTAGTGGGCAGTTGAAGAATATGTGATTTAAATCAGCTATACTAGTTCCACACTCACATCGGTTTGTTGGGAGTCCTATTTTGTGTAGATGTTTCGGAAAACATCCATGATCTACTTTTAATGTTAAGACAGTTGACACTGTGTTTCTGTTTAGTGTAACTTCTTTGTAAAATTGGTTTACATCTACTGTTGGTTGTAATTTGTATAAATTAGTGCCCCTGTTTTCACCAAACTGAATCCATTGTCTGTCCCATTTAAATTTAATATGTTGTTTGATAAAGGCAAATAGATCATATGTGTTAAATTCTTCTATCACCATATGTGGGTGCTGTAATGGATTTTTAGCTGTAGAATCAGGTGTAGAAACAATATCTGAGTGTGCCTTAACCCATAGAAATTTAGTACCATATGGATCTGATAGTTTTAGTAACTGTTGAAAAATTTCTAATATGAATATATTGCTATTGATTGTGAATTTAAAGTTTTGTAAGGAGTGTAATTCTGACAGTGAATCACTGCATATGACAATTTTGTTCCACTGGTTTTTACAGCACAATTCAAGGGCTTTGTATATAGCACATGCTTCAGTAGAAAAAATGATGGATTGTTTATTTAAAATAAATGATTTTTTAATCTTTATTTTTGGTTCAAAGTAAGCACTGGTTGTACATGTTGGTAATTTTGACCCGTCTGTATAGATCACAATATGATCTGAATAGCCACTTAAGATTTCTTTAAGAATAGTGTAGCAAAATTCGTTTTGGTATTTAGAGATTATAATATTTAAAGCTAGAACACTTGTTAGATGTGGTATATCCAACGATTCCCAGATAAGATTACAAGGGGAATTTATTAACTTCAGTTCGTTGCAAGTTATAATTGCTCTTGCAAGTGTTGGAGAGTTTTTTTTAATGAAGTATGTAGATGTTAAATCACCTGTATTTAATTCATTAATTATTTTTGCATTATAAGTGCCACGATAATGTTGGCTTAGGAAATATTTGCTTGCGAGATATTCTCCGCGCAATGAGAGTGGGTTTTCAGATGCCAGAGCTAGGGTGGCTTCATTTGGAGTGCTTTTTATAAATTCTAACACAATCCTTAGAGCTTTAAATTGAATTCTATCAAGTTTACGTAAATTGGTTATACTAGCTGACCCATATACCACACAACAGTAATCTATTATAGATCTTATGTAGGCTCGATAAAAATTCAATGCAATGTTTTGATCTGCACCCCACGATCTCTTACACACCATTTTAAGAAAATAAATACTTTTTCGCAGCGATCAATTGTATAATTAAAACGTTAAGTCCAAAGCAGTTTTCTGTCAAGTTCGGCACCAAGATATCTAAATTCCGAAACAATTGGAATATCATTGCCATGTAAGGTTACAGCGTTACAGGTTAATAGGGTGTTGTCTTGAAAAAATACTACGGCACATTTTTGGTACGAAATATTGAATCCATTTAACCAAGTCCAATTATCCAAGTTGTATATAATATGTTTGAGTACAGTAGTGCTTTCACTGTACGTTTTCTTGTGTGAATAGATGACAATATCATCAGCATATTGTAAGCAAACAATATTGGGAGAACATAAATTGTGCAAATCGTATGTGTACAAATTAAAAAGAAGTGGACTTAAAACAGCTCCCTGTGGAATACCTTTTAATGTGATCTTGGGTCCAATAATATTGTGACCTACTGTTATCGATACACTTCTGTCTTTGTATAGGTTTGATAATAAATGTTCTATCGATTTTGGAATGCCAAGAAACACAAGTTTATCACATAGTATATTTAAATCAATATTGTCATATGCACTTTTTATGTCTATAAACAATGCACCTGTTGTCATAGAATTAGAAAAACCAATTTGAACATATGTAGTCAGACGAGCTACTGCATCTGTGGTTTCATAGCCTTGTCTATATCCATATTGTGTTGCTGGTAGAATATTATGCCGCCTTAACCAAATTTCCATTCTCAATTTGAGAATTCTTTCAAATGTTTTAAAAATGCATGACAATAATGTTATTGGTCTATATGATTCCAGAATATCTTTGTCTTTTCCCGGTTTTAGAATTAATATAACAAAGCAATCATTAAATTTGTAAGGAGGTATTCCAGTTTGCAAAATACAGTTATAAATATGTAGTAGTAGTCTTTTAGCTATTACACCCATTTTTTGTAACATGATATAAGAAATCTGATCTGGACCTGGAGCTATGTTTTTGGATATCTTGATAGCATATTCCAGTTCAGATGATGTTATTTCTTTTAATAAATAATGTTCTTCTGGATGTAAAGCCATGTAAGGTATATGTTTGTCAACAAATGGTGGACATAACTTCTGAAGAATATCTTCTGGAACTGCAGAAGGAGCATGTTTGATGTTTGCGTTTTTGTTGTTTAATTTGTTAGCCATCTTGCATAATATGTCAACTCAAATATTATTTGAGTTGATGGGCAACTAGAGTTAAGACTGGAGCAAAATTTAATCCATGTTGTTTTGGCTTTGTGTTTAAACATTTTTTTAGTTGTAGCTTCTATCTTTTTATATTCAAGAAAGTTATTCAGTGTAGATGCGGTTTTATATTTTTTAGGAGCATTTTTGTATTTCTTAAGCTATAGCTGTGTATTACATTCATCATCCCACCAAATTGATTTTTGTCTATGTTAAGGACTAAAGGGTACGTTTTGGGGGGTACAGAAACCTTAATTTGAAAATCAGACTAAATACCATTTGATTTTATATACTTTCAATTTTGTTATATGGCGGCTGAGACTTACACATTAAAAAAATTCAATTTAAAAAGAATTGAATCCTAGTTATACCACAGAGTATTAAAAATATCATGGACTAATAGAATTAAGGAATAAAGAAGTGCTGAAGAGAATTGGTACTAATCACTACTATACAAACCAGAAAACTGAAATACCTAGGCCACGTGATGGGGGGACCAAAATTTAAAATTTTGAGACTCATAATACTGAGAAAGATTCTTGGTTGAAGAATCTACGTGATTGATATCAATGCAGGTCGATTGATCTGATTTGAGTAGCAACCTCAAAAATAAAAATAGCCATTATGCTTGCCAATTTCTGTAGGGAGATAGCACGCTAAGAAAAATATATATGAGATGTAGAAAGTCTGTGCTCAATATTGGATACTAAGAGAAAGAAAGATATTGAAAAATATTTCTTAGTATATTTTCGATGTCGTCAATCTAGAGATAGATTGACGACAAAATTCGATGGATACCAGTCGAAAGAACAAGCTGGTTTTAGAAAGGGATTCAGCACAAGTGACCATTTACTAAGTATGAAAATACTTATAGAACGAGCAAATGAATACCACATTCCTCTATATATGGCGTTCATAGATTTCGAAAAGGCTTTCGACAGTGTCGAACATTGGGCAGTAAAAAGTTCTTTGATTAACAGCCGAATTGACCACAGATATACGGAACTAATAACCAATATATATAAGGAAGCCAAAACAAAAATTAAAGTATATGAAGGAACAAAATCATTACAAATAAGTAGAGGCGTGAGACAGGGTGATACAATATCACCGAAACTTTTCAATCAGGCTCTTGAAGATACTTTTAAATGATTAGAATGGGAAAAAAAAGGTATAAAAATTTGTGGACAACGCTTGAACCATCTAAGGTACGCTGATGACATCGTATTGATAACCGATAAAAAAGATGAATTATTTGAAATGATGAAAGAACTGGACGTAGAAGCTGGAAAGATAGGCCTTAATATGAATTACAGCAAGACCAAAACTATAACAAATACAGATGAAGACATCACAATGAGAATCGGACAAGATGAAATAGAACAAGTTAAGGATTATATATATCTTGGTCAAACTATAAAACTTAACAAAGAGAACCAAACAGCAGAGATCAAGAGACGAGTTAGACTGGCATGGGCGGCATTTGGCAAACTAAGCTACATTCTTAAAAACAAAAGATATCCACAGCATCTTAAGACCAAAGTATATAATCAATGCGTACTCCCTGTTCTTACGTATGGCTCCCAAACGTGGACATTTACAAAAGCAAACATGGACAAAATCATAAAAACCCAAAGAGCAATGGAAAGACAAATGTTGCACATAAGACTAATGGATAAGAAGAGAAACGAGTGGATAAGAGAGAAAACAAAAGTGAGGGATGTTAGACAAGAAGTTGCAAAATTGAAATGGAGATTTGCCGGACACAATATAAGACAAAAAGAAGACCGATGGAACAAAATTCTTATAAGTTGGAGACCGTGGGAATATAAACGAAGCAGAGGAAGGCCCCAAATGAGATGGGCAGATGATATCAAGAAGCACGTGGGCTCTAGATGGATGACTGTTGCGACAGACAGAGAAGAATGGAAAAGGATTGGGGAGGCCTATGTTCAAAGATGGACCGAAGAAGGCTAATTAGATAGATAGATATTTTCGATGTAGACTAAACGATGGAGAATGGGACAACAGAGAGAGATGGAAACGGTTGAGTGAGAGAAGGCTGTAGAATACCTGAATATATATATATATATATATATATATATATATATATATATATATATATATATATATATATATATATCGTATCTGGGCCACATACTTCGAAACGATAAATACCCTCTTCTGCACGTCATCATTCAAGGAATAGTAGAGGAAAGAAAAGACTTGGGAATAAAGAAGAAATCGTGGCTGAGGAATATGAGAAATTGGGCTAACCTCAGTGTTGAACACATATTTTACGTTGCAAAAGATAGGAAAGCGTTTAAAGAAGTGATCGCTAACCTTCGTTAGAAGAAGGCACAATAAGAAGAAGAGGAAGTAAGGTATCGTTTTGTTTAATAAAACTCACCATATCTCAAAGGCCATATATTGACACTATCCGGACTACAGTACGCTCAAAATTAATTACTAGTACATGATTTATTTACAACTCTCTTTCTCAATGTTTCGCCTCTAAATGTAGATTCGCTGCTCTTTCCTTTTGAGGTCATCCTCCACGCGTTAATATGTATTGCAACGCTAATATCTAAACACTCTCGTGTCATATAATAGGCCAAACGTGGACAAACATATTGTTACAAACAAATATACCACAAAAGACACGAGGCCCTTTACAAATATCTGGTTAATATTTTGATAATAAAATTATTACTGTCCAACATGTCTCACAAGATACACAAAATAAATTACCCTACATAAAAGATGGTGATACATCCGTCACGATTGTGAGATTATTAAACGGCGTCTCGAAAATTTGCGAAAGATGTGGCAGCAGGTTTACGTATAAAATTGGAGTGTACACCTACAGCTCAAAATGTATCCCCATTTATTACATATACATGCTATGACAAAAGTAAAGTAGGCGAGTTACTTTGAAAGTTTAGATATGCAAAAGTATACTACATGCATCATATAAAAAATTATGGTTGCTGCTAAAATTTTTAAAATGATAATCTGCTTTGTGTTAAAATGATGTCTAAAAATAAAAAAAAATGTAAAAACGAAAACTGTAATTTAGTTTGTGTTTTAATTATTGCTAGGTTGAAAATTTTCGTTTCTGCTATCATATCGAAAGGCTTTTCAAAATAAAAGTTTTTTACTGATGTAAAATCCACTTGACTACTAATTAAATACTAATTGAAACTATATCATTTTAAAATGTGCCTACATTTGCAAAATTACTATAGTAATTAATTCCACATTAGAAAACTTAAATTAAATATAACAACAGGAAAAAGTGTAAAAGTAATTATACAGCGTACATTACAATATAGATTAAAAGAAATAAAAAGCATACTAAATACTAAAAAAACGTAGAAACTCACTGAAGTAGAGCTACTATGACAATAGCACCCCTTGTTCGTGAGACATAAAAATATATATTCAAACAAAGAAGTATTTAATAATTGTATAAATATAAATAGTAAGTTACATATGCGCACAAAAATACATTAATTTTAATTTTAAATTGTTTGTTTTCTTAATTTGTTTTCAATTCATTGTTTAATTTCATATTTATGTCTAGGTTTTTTATAATTTCTAATTTGTTTTAAATTCCCTGGTAGAGAAATGTATAATTTGGGCCCTATGTCAACATATCTCTGGAGTATGGATTTAATATATTTAGGTAAAATTGAATTATTCCTTGAATATCTAGTTTGATGGGCATGATTGTTAAAGTTTAATATTATCTTTTTTTTTTCATGTACATATATATATATATATATATATATATATATATATATATATATATATATATATATATATTATATATATATATATATATATATATATGTATATATATATATATAAGTATTGGGTGGTTGGGGGGTATTGGGGGGGTGGGGGTACCCCCAATACTTAAAAACGAGAGTCTTCAATCAATGTATAATCCCTGTCCTCACATATGGCTCTTAAACATGGACGTTTACAAAGGAAAATATGGAAAAAATAGCAAAGACAAAAAGATCCATGGAAAGACAAATGCTGAACATTAAACTATCAGACAAAAAAAGAAACGAATGAATCCGTAATAAAACAAAAGTGAAAGATGTCTCAACCCAAGTAGCAAAACTTAAATGGAAGTTCGCCGGACACACCCTAAGGCAGAAAGATGAAAGATGGACTAAAACAATTATACGTTGGAGACCATGGAATCACAAACGTAAAAGGGGAAGGCCACAAATGCGATGGTCAGATGTCCTGAAGAAACACGCCGGGTCAAAATGGATGCAAATTGCCCAAGATAGAGAGGCATGGAAGAAGGAGGAGGAGGCCTATATCCAAGGATGGATGTTAAGGGCTGTATAAATATATATATATATATATATATATATATATATATATATATATATATATAAGGGGTTTGTAGCAGAAGAATTTACGTATAGTTAAAAATTGACTTTCATTATATAACAGCTCGCTAGAGTACCTTAAATTTTTTCTTATAATAATAATATAATAATTTTTCTTATAATAATAAATAATTATAATTGCCATTTCTAAATTTGCAAGTAATTATTCCGTATTCTACCCCTTCCTAAAAGGCCATAGGTAAGTTGAGATTGTATAAGTTCATAATAAACGATGATAAATGAGTTATTCCTAAAAATTGTTTTAAACATTTGAATCTTAATAACTAGTAGCGCTTTTAATTTAACTACTATATTATTTTCTTGAGTATTCCATCGTAAATGTTTATCAATTATTATACCTAGATATTTAAACTCGTTTGTATGTATACGGAATTTGTATGTATATGGACCTCGGAGGATATTTTGTTAATTTCTTCCGTTAACCTAACTTTTAAATCAGCAATACTGTTTGGTCTATTAAAATATACTTCAAATTTTAAATAACCCCATAAGAAGTAATCGAGAGGAGTCAAATCGGGGATCTAGCCGGCCCTTCGATCGTTCTACCACCTTTCTGTCTTCCAATCCACCTATTTTGAAAAACCTCGTTTAAATAATTTATAATTAAAAGTGCAAAATACGGTAGAGCTCCGCCTCCGCGTAGTAAAGAGATCGATTTATCTCATTTGGATGATTAACATCAGGAAAAAATCTTCCTAATGTATGCACTAAAAAGTTAATCAAAAAATCTAGATAAACCTTACAATCAACTGTACCCTCAAAAAAAGCACCAATTATTTTATTGTTAGTGATACCAGCACAAACGTTAACTTTTTTAGGATATTCCGTGTGAGTCTCACACACCCAGTGAGGATTTTATCTGCTCCAATATCTACAGTTCTATTTGTTAACCGTTCCGTTTAAATGAAACGTCGCTTCATCAGAAAAAACTATTTTGTTTATGAATCGCAAGTCTACATTCATTCCGTCCATCATTATTTAATACAATTCTTGTCTTCTGTCAGGATCATATTCATTTCACTTCTGAACAAACTGAACTTTGTAAAGATGGTATTTTTCTTTATGGGTAATTCCAGCAATAATCGACACAAGTCGGTGGGGTCACTCTGATTTGGCTAAAATTTTATACACAGACCTTAATATTTAAAATGGCGGCCGTGGCGCGCTATTGAAGTTTCACGCTTTTTATCAATTTTTTTTCGTGTTACGCCGATTTTTTTAGTACAGCGAGCTAAATATGCTTAAACAAATATCCACTTTATGTTTCCCAATGTAAAATTTCCCGCTGAACATGATCCCGGTGTCAAAATTGCCATATGACGTCATGTAAAGCCACAAAATGCGAAACAAAGAGCTTTTTTTGAAAAATTCATATCTCAAGAACACCCTCTTAAATTTTTTCAAATTTTCACAAAAGACGCCTTAATACAAGTACTTTCGAATAAAAGTTGTCTCAGAAATCCTTTTTATATGTTTGAAACCGTTGCGCACTATAAGAGTCCAAAAAACGCGATCTTCCCGCCTTTTTTAGCGCTTTTCTTTCGTTTTTCAGCTTCCAAATAACTTTTAGAGGTTTTCTGACAACAAATTTAGATTTTACGGAAAATTTTACACAAAAAATGACTATTTTCAATTTATTTACCACAGATTTTACCATTTTATAGGGGGCGCCACAATATTAAACTCAGAATTGCGCGCTGTAATCAATACATTTTTTACGCTAGGATTTTATTATTATACATATTATAATATTTGTTCGTCTATAAACACAAGGGTGTGTGTGTACACATATATATTATTATAATTAGTTAAATCACCATCACCAAAGCTGTTATATTTGTGATAAAATATTACTTTATTTTAATATAATAATACTTTTTGTCATTTTTCTGTTTTATAAAGAAATCAAAGTTACATTTTGTCCTGTCTAATTGTACTTAAAGGTGATTTTTATGTTTGCACACAGTTACATCATTTAGAATATAATTATAAGGAACTATCAGTTGTACATTTATAGCTTGCCATGCATAAACATTCGGTTTGATTTCTGGTAAAATAGATATTTCTGATGTCTATTCTTTGAGTCTCGGACAAATGAGCCACAATTAAATTTAATACGCACACATACTGCCGTCTTTTAGTAACTTTAAATAACTAAATGACAACAGCCTACTAGATTCATATCAATTGCTTATTTGGCTTTTTGACTAATACTTTATTAGCTTCAATAATGTTTAGCAGAACAGATACGAAAATACCTGAATATTTCTAAAGTATATTTTAATAGACCAGGCAATATTGTTGATTTAAAAGTTAGGATAAATCAAGAAATTAACAAAATAACCCCCGAGGTCATAAAAATGTACGAGAATTGCAAAAAAGCATCGGTTATTGTCAAGAAGTGAATGTTGGTTATTTTGAAAATTTAATTTAATTGTAAAGTACGTTGAAAAATACATTCTAAATATTATGTGAAATTATTATCGTCATTCAACCTAAAGTTTTTTTATAGACATTATCCAAATTTTACATCTTAAAAATAACTTTTCTCAGTTATGTTTGCCCCAAACTTAAAATACTTTATATTGCCGAACAGAGGACTAAAATCCCTTTTTAACAAAGTGTCACACGACGCTCTTCGTTATTTAAAATTTTCGAGGGGTTGCTTATAATTCAAAGGGGATGTTGGAGGGGAATAATATGTTTATACTGTAAATTGTCAATTTAAGAATACAAATCGACCTGTTTCAGGTTTTTATCACATAGTACCGTTCCCGTCATAAAAAACTGGTACAACTCTTATAATCAAAAATCGTGTTTTTTAAGTTGTGTACGTTGATCTTGTCACATGTGTCAATCTGATTTCTAGGGCGCCGTTGCCAGTTCAACGAAAATATTATATAAAACCAGCTAAAAGCAAGGCCGTGTGACAGACCGCCAGTTTTGAATGTACTAAAAACTAAAACATTATCGAGCATTCTCGATCAGTCAGTCACATTAAATTTGTTTAAACATGCATCCTAAAAATTCTCATATTAATTTTGTAATTTTCATTCATCTCAATTAAGTACATACATTGATTTGTGTTTTATAACAATTTATGAAAATATTTCAATTCAAAAATAATGACAGATAATTCATTGGACAAACTTCAAAATATTATAAAAAAACATTACAATGAGATATTGGATTGTAACTGTTACGTTTTGAAAAGCGTTTTTCGCACCGAATATTTTCTGGTATATAATACGTAGGGTAAAGTATAATGTTAGTTTTTCACATTTTTTATCGTTGTTTTAATAAATAATAAATTAATCTTGGTAGTTTGACTGTTACAAAACTTCATATACAGAAATACAGAATACAGTTCGAGTTCGGTAGGTAATTGAAATATAAAATTACAGTAGATGCATTTCAATGTTCCCTGTGTTAATACCCTAGGTAAAGATCCTTCAAACATTTTGGATAATAACTAAACCCTATCTCTACTTATTTAATTTCTTAGATTCAGTTTTTTTTTGGTAATGATAAAAATAATACCTATCTAAAAATTTTATACATTTTTGAACGGTTTTTTTTTCATTTAGATTTAGTGCAATTCCGTTATCTGTAATGGCAACAACGAATTGATTTCTGAACACAGATTTATATTGGGAAAAAAAGTGTACTAGTTTTATATGACGGGAAGTGTACATAATAACGCTAAAAATAAATTTATTCCATACATATGGACCGCATGGTATAAAAACTTGTTAAAAATATTGTTTTACGGAAATGTTTTTATAGTATAAATGAATATTTTTTTGTGTGGGTTTAATTTATACCTAACTCAACTTACTGTAGTTTTTATAAAAAGGTTTTTTATTTTATATTTATACAAATTTATTTTTATCTCATTATGGTTTTTATGTTTTATTTTTCGAAATCTATCATACACGTAAAATGTATTCTAATTTTTTGTTGGAAGACTTTTAAATCTAGGTTTTTCTTCTTGGCGTCTTTCTCTGTTCACTTAAAATAATTTAGATATACGATTTCTCCATGTTTTTGATTTATATTAATAGATTAATTTATTCATTATTTATTTGTGAAAATTGTGTTGCCCTTTATATTAAATATTATAGATCTAACAGTATGTATGTTTACGAAACATGATTTTATGTGTTATTTTCATCAAAAGTTGTTTTTCAAACCCATTATACAAATCTAATGTGTTCCTAATAATTTACAAACAACCAAACGGTCAGCATGCGATTTGATAAACAGTGAATCCGATGAACTGCTATAAACATTTCCTGTCCGAAAAACCTTATCAAACTTTCCTTCTTTTGTCACTGAGTGCATATCCACGAGGAGTGGAGCGTTCGCTACGTCACGACGTCATCACTTGCACCGCCGTCTAGGTTGCTCAAAAGCGACGCAGCCGCTGAACGTCGTCTACCGATGCAAACAGCGCGGTGTGGCGGCGGTGATGGTGGTGGTGGGAAATGCTGCCGGAGAAACGACCGAGAAGAGAAATGAGAAGTAAATAGCACGAGGAAATTTGTAAAAAAATGCACCCCATCGAACTCTTAAATTAATGAGACTTTCCGAACAAATTCGATTTTTGGGGAAAACCAGTTTCGATTCCACAAATTACTACTTTTTGTGGGAAACTGGCTTGATGACAAAAACAATTTGTTTTTTAAGCTTAATAGATTCAGCTGCCTGGTTCACAACAATGAAATTCATCATATTTTTACCAATAACAAAGCGCGCTGTAATTTCGGGTATTTTTACTATTTTAAAAATTTATGAAATATATATTTTAGAGGATGATTTAAAGTTTGTTGATCATTTACAGATATTTACAATTAAATTTAAATTAATTAATAATAATTTAAAAATCATTTAATTGAAAAATATAAAAAACTTAGAAACTATATCGGTAATTTGGATTTAGAATCGATCAGGAACCAGTGATGTATTACGAACCCCTTTCCATATCAGTTGGCCTAACATAAGATTGATAAGAAAATTAAATTTTAGAGAACAAAAATAAAAGCGCAGCGTAAATTTTAAATGCATCGAACATTTTTGAATTTCCTAATTATAGAAAATATTTATAACGTAATGAAAACTATTGATTAATCAGAATAATATTAAATTTAAAAAACGCATATAATATGTAATATTATCAAAAAAAATGTGAAACTTTACCACTGAGTTCATCATCAATCAGCCAATCGCGTCCACTGCTGGACATAGGCCTCCCTCAGTTCTTTCCACAGTTTAATTCTACACTGGGCCGCTTGTAGCCAGTTTCCCGCTACACGTTTTATATCATCGGTCCATCTAGTCGGTGGTCGTCCCCGGCTTCTTTTATAGTTTCTGGACCTCCATTCCATAATACGTCTTGTCCACCGTCCATCTTGTGTTCTGGCTAAGTGCCGTGCCCAGTTCCACTTAAGCGTCGTGGTTCTTTCGATGACGTCTTGAACTCCTGATCTTTGTCTGATTTGTTGGTTTGTTATGTGGTCTCGAAGGCTCGCGTTCAGCATTGCACGTTCCATGAATCGTTGTGTAACTCTGAGTTTATTCGCAGATTTTTGCGTGAGTGTTAAAGTCTCTGGTCCATAAGTTTGTACAGGTAAAACACATTGGTTATAAACCTTTCATTTGAGACACATGGGAATTGAACTTTTTAGAATATGGCTTAATTTGCCAAATGCTGCCCATGTTAGGCCTATTCGCCTCTGTATTTCATGTGTTTGATTGTCTCTGCTTATTTTGATTTCGTGTCCCAGATATTTGTAAGTGTCTGTTTATTGTATGGTATTATTGTCAATAGTTATATTTCCACTCATTACGAGATTTGTTATAAGTTTAGTTTTCTCAAAGTTTATCCTTAATCCTGCTCTTTCAGACAGACTTTTAAGCGAATGCATCATAGAAACTGTATCATGTAAATTATCTGGGATTAATACAACATCATCTGCAAATCTTAGGTGATTTAATCTTTCTCCATCTATATTGATGCCCATATCTTCTCATTGAGTGCTCTTAAATATTGACTCTAGAGCAGCCGTGAACAATTTTGGTGAAATATTGTCTCCTTGTCTAACTCCTCGACCTAAGCTGAATTTTTCTGTGTCTTCGTGTAGTCGTATACTTGATGTAGCGTTCTCGTAGATATTTTTGATTAGTGTCGTGTACCTGTAATCTATTCGGCTTTGATTTAGGGCTTCCAGTATTGTTTCAAACTCTACAGAATCAAAAGCCTTCTTGTAATCGACAAATGTAAGAACCAGTGGTATGTTATACTCGATGCACTTTTCTATTAAGATCTTTATGGTATGCAAATGGTCCTTTGTGCCATATCCTGCCCTGAAGCCTGCCTGTTCTTTGGGCTGATAGAAATCAAGTTTAGGTGTTAGCCTCTTTATTAAGATTTTCATAAAGAGTTTGTACATATGTGTCAAGAGGCTGATGGGTCTATAATTTTCTAATATAGTAATATCGCATTTTTTGTGTAACAAGACTATTACTGCATTGTTCCAGTCTTTTGAAATCGTAAGCGCATATGAGCATTTATTAAACAGTTCGCTTACTGATTTTAATAAAATTTCTCCTCCTGCTTTTATTGCCTCTTCATTGCCTTCTTCATTTCCTTTAAAGTTGCTCTTACTTCTGACACAGTAATGGGTAAAAGTATTTCCGATCCCTGATTTATGAGTCTTTACTCGTGTCGGGAATTGTCTTGTGATCTTTGGCTGATATAGAGGTCTTTATAAAACTCTGTGGTTATTTTCAGAATGTTTTGTTTATCTGTTGTTGCCTTTCCGTCTTTATCTCCCAGCTTGTATATTTCTTTTTACTTTGTGTGAGTTTTCTTTTCATTATCTTTAAACCTTTGTTCTCTTCTACTGTTTGAGTAATTACATTAGTATTATATCTTCTTACATCTTTTCTAATTTCCGCTGAAATTCTTTTATTTAGTTTTTTATATTCTTCTTTGTTTCCCTGTTCGTTCTCGCTTAAGTTTCGTCTTATTTCCATGAGAG
This sequence comes from Diabrotica balteata, assembly GCA_918026665.1. Taxonomy (NCBI): domain Eukaryota; kingdom Metazoa; phylum Arthropoda; class Insecta; order Coleoptera; family Chrysomelidae; genus Diabrotica; species Diabrotica balteata. The sequence continues at coordinate 75,375,120 of OU898283.1, read as the reverse complement.
GTTTTGTATTTTTGCTAATCTTTTCACTGTTGGTGTCATTTTTCTTGAAAAATTTGAGTTGTGCGTTTCTTACCGAGACTGTTGTTAATTTATTGTGATCGTCGATACTTAGAGGTTTGGGATTATTACTCAGTAAAGTTTCGGCTATATTTTTTATGTATGCTTCTGGATGACTTGGTGAATTCCAAACTATGCGTTTGCAACTGTTTATCATCTTTGCTCTTTCTTTTTGTAGATTTATCGTTACTCTAGCTCTTACTGGTCTGTGTCCGCTTCCTACTGATAGTTTATTGAGTACAGTGACATCTTGGATAATTTGCTTTTTGTCTGTTATTATATAATCATATTCGCTCTTAGTTCTTCCGTCTGGACTACTCCACGTCCATTTTCTATTCTGTTTCTTCTTAAAAAAGGTGTTCATTGCATACAGTTTGTGTTACAGTAGAAAGTTGGTAAGCATTTCGCCTCTTTCGTTTCTTACTCCGATTCCAAAATCTCCGATTGCCACTTCTTGTTCGTCCTTTTTTCTTCCGAGTTTCCTATTAAAATCTCCCATTATCAGATTGTAATGAGCCGTTTCCTGCTTTTTTGCTCTTTCGATTTCCTCATAGAAGGCTTCGACAATTTCATCTTCGTAATCGCTGGTGGGGGTATACCTGGATTATTTTCAGATTGTATCTCTTATTTAGTCTTAGATTTATATGCATAACTCTTGAGGAAATGCAGTCAATGCTCTGTATATTTTTCTGTAATTTTTTGTGTACTAATAAACCTATTCCTCCAGTTGTCGATTCCGTTTTCCCTCTATAGTGGAATATGTTTCCTGATTTTAGTTTGACCTGATCTTCACCTCTTCTTTTGACTTCGCTAATTCCTATAATATCCCATTTCACATATTTGAGTTCTTCCTCCAGTTCTGTCATTTTTTCATCCTTAGATAAGGTTCTTACATTATACGTAATTATGTGCAACGTTCGTCGTTCTTGGTAGCCTCTTACATCCCGGTGATTCTTCGCATTCTCTACCCGCTGTCCGTGAGTCCTACCGGTACCTTGGTCGGGAACTAGCGAGCTGCCGGAGACTGAGGGCCGGACCACTGAATTACATCCCTTTTATTTTTAATGACATTCACAATTCGTCGAGGCATAGTTTTAACCAAGTTCTAACAAAATTTTAATGCAAACCAATCCCATTCAATTCGTTAACGGACCTGGCAGGATGTTTTCTCAAAGCTTTTTTCATTTCGCGCCACAAATACTCAATCAACTATTAGAAACCCATTCCAGAAGTGGTATACCATGGTCTTGACTCCATTTAAACTCTTTTTTGAGGTATGACAACCTGCGTCGCCCTGTTCGAAGAAAAAATCTTTCTCTGATGTTAAACGGTGTTCCATAATCGGTAAAAGAAATTCTTCTAAAATATTCAAATATTTGTCCATGTTTACAATCCCATCATGACACATGCAGGAAATTTGACTTTTCTCTTCAGACAGTCGGGATGGAAAGCTTTATTTTTTCTGCGAATGATGTGACTCCTACTGTATCCAACACATACTTCAAATCCAATCTTCCAGTCTTTTTGCTCTTTTGACCATATTAGTCTATTTTTCTTTAGTTGTAATGTTAAAAATGGTTTTTCCTGTACCCAAAATAAAATGAGATTTATTAAAAACAATTCGTACTAATTTTTTTAACTATAAAACTTACTTTGTAAGTACCAAATCCTAATTTTGTGGGCCTCTCGTTAACATGTTGATCTAGAAACGTGTCTTCCAATAACGTCCCTTTATAAAACGCTAATTCCATATAATTTGCTCGTCGATTTTTCACTATAATGCGTCTTAGTGCCCTTCGATCTGCTTCGGTTATTATACTTTTTCGTACATTTCTAGGTTTTGTAACGACCGAACCTGTAGTTTTGTATCTTCTGAGTATATTTCTTCTACTATAGCGTGCCAATTGCATCATATTCGATATTTCCGAATTGGATTTTCCAGAATTAAAAAAATCTAATAATGATTGAACAAATTTTCTCATCGCTAACTTTACCTTGATCTAGTGTATAATCCACAAACGGCAAAAAGTTTTACAATAGTACAAAATACATTTGACATTAACTGACAATATTACTGTTTTGATGTCATTTTTCCATTAGTACCGTTCCCGTCATAAAAAACTGGTATAATTCTTATAATCAAAAATCGCTTTTTTTAAGTTGTGTACGTTGATCTTTTCACATGTGTCATTCTAATTTCTAGGGCACCATTGCCAGTTCAACGAAAATATTATATAAAACCAGCTAAAAGCTGGACTGTGTGACAGACCCATGACAGACCGCCAGTTGTGAGAATACTAAAAACTAAAACATTATCGAGCATTCTCGATCAGTCAAATTCAAGTCGGATATTTAATTGTTTTCGTAGGATAAAGTAAAATGTTATTTCTTTACATTGATTGTTTTTGTAATAAATAATAATTTAATCTTGGTAGTTTGTTACTAAACTTATTGACACAAAATCCAGTTCGTGTTCGGTAGGTAATTGAAGTATAAAATTACAGTAGATACATTCCAATGTTCCCTGTGCCAATACCACAGGTTTAAAAATACTTCAAACATTTTGGACAATATGAACCCTGTATTTGCTTATTTAATTTCTTAGATACGGTTTTTTGATGTTAATGATAAAAATAATACCTATCTAAAAATTTTATACATTTTTTAACGTTATTTTTTTATTTAGATTTAGTGCAATTCCGTTATCTGTATTGGCAACAACGAATTGATTCCAGAACACAGATTTACATTGGGAAAAAAAGTGTACCAGTTTTTATGACGGGAAGTGTACCTCTGGATTTAATGTAATTATGAAAAAATCAACGTATTTAGACAAAATGCATAGTGAAATTTTTTTTATTGTTGAAAATAAATAAAAAACCATAAGGGTAATGTTTTTAATAAATATTAATAAAAATGCTAGATTAATTAATATGGAAACTTATAAAAGCATGCAGACTGTAATTTGTTTATGGTAATCGACTTAAACTGCAAATTCCATAGGTGGGCCAAATGATACGGGAAGGGGCTCATTTGTTGTTAACGAATTAACACAACGACTCTTATACATAAACCAAGACATATTTGTTTGTTTTCTTCTTCTATCTTCTTTAGGTACCGTCTCCTCTAAGGAGGTTGGTAATCATCACAACTATTTTCACTTTTGAGATTGCCGGTCTGAACAAGTCGATGGAACTGCAATTATACCACATTTTCAGATTGTTGAGGTAGGAGATGCGTCTTCTTCCAATACTTCGGTGTCCCTGTATTGTTCCCTGCATTATGGTTTGTAGCAACACATATTTATCCCCTCTCATAACGTGGCCGAGATATTGTAACTTTCTTATCTTAATCGCATTCATGATTTCCATTTCCTTTGTCATCTTTTTGAGGACTTCAACATTATTTGTTATTCGGTCTACCCAACTTATTTTTAATATTCTTCGGTAGATCCACATCTCGAATGCTTTAAGTCGTCCGCTCACCTCTTTCTTTAAGGTCCAGGCTTCCACCCCATACATCAGCAACGAAAACACATATGAACGTAATATTCTTATTTTGAGTTGCAAACTAAGGTCTCTACTGCATAATACTTTTCTCATATTATTGAATGTTGCTCTAGCTTGTCCAATTCTCATTTTTATTTCTTCTGTATACTCGTTATTTTCATTAATAATTGTACCAAGATATCTGTATTTTTTTTTACTTTTTCTGTTGGAACCCCTCTTATGTTTAAAATGTCTTGTTGTTGTGTTTTGGAAATTGTCATAAATTTTGTTTTTTTAGCATTAAGCGTTAGTCCGCTTTCCTCACTAGCATTTACAACATGATCTAAGAGTGCTGTAGATCTTATATATTCTCTGCAATTAGTATAGTATCATCGGCATATCTGATTGCCTTACGCCTATTTTTATCTCTACTTCCTCCGAAAGTTCTTTGCCTACTCTGACTTTTGCTGTTTGGTTAAAGTAGAGATGAGTTATTATTCTTAAGTATTTTTTGTCAATGTGTTTATCTTTAAGTAACTGTATAAGACGGTTGTGTCAGACCTTATCAAACGCCTTATTGTAATCAATAAAACAAACAGAGTGGTTGGTTTACATCCATACATCTTTGCATGAGGACGTTAAATCCAAATAATGCCCCTCGTGTACCCATGGCATTCCTAAATCCTAATTTAGTTTCAGTGATGTCTTGTTCCACTTTTCTGAAAATTCTTAAATGGATAAAATTCTTAAGAATATTTTTAGTGTGTGACTCATTAGACTAATTATACGGTGGTCATTAGAGTCCCTTGCATTAGGATTTTTGGTAATGTAATAAATGTTTGTATGTTTGGTAATATATATATATATATATATATATATATATATATATATATATATATATATATATATATATATATATGTAGTATTATATAAGTATACTAATACATTGATCTGATCTTCTGATATTAATTTAATTATTTCAGTTGGAATTGTGTCAGGCCCCGCAGTTTTATGAGATTTTACAAGGTTTATTGCATGTATTATTTCAACCTTAGATATATTTGGACCTATATCATGTTCCTCGCAATCTTTTATGCTATCTTGTTATGTCCTGTCGTCCTCAAACAATTCTTGGACGTATTCTCTCCATCTGTTTAGTTTGCCTTTGATATTAGATATTATTTTACCATTCGTATCAACCAGGGTGTTACTATTGTTGGACTGTCTTATACCTGCTAATTCTTTAATTTTTTTGTGCAATTCAAAACTATCATGATTTCTCTGTAGTTCTTCTATCTCTAAACATTTGTCGTTGTACCACTTCTCTTTAGCTTCCCGTATTTTTATCCTGATCTCCTTGTGTGTGGCTTTGTGTTCATTTTTGTTTTTGTAGCCGTAGAGTCTTAGCTTCATCAATTTTGTGACTACTCAGTTTTCTAAACTATAACAAATCATTTGATGCAGTACAACATAATTCGTTAATGCAATTAAGGTGGGCGACCCAAATAAGGCCAACAGCTTTTATTTCTAAAACTAGTAACACTGGACAGATGAGCGCAGTACCAGTCAATGGGCGGTAGTTGAAGATAACGTTGTAGTAGTTTCAAGATTATACGCCATATGCACCACCGTCAGTCACATGTTGCATCAGATCAAAATTAAAGGTTATAAGTTCAGGTAAGTTTTAATTTTCGAACTAACGTAATTTTATCCATCAAAACTACTAAGTGGTATACATTTTCGTGTTTAGCATTAACTGTATTATACGATCATAGCATGAGTCTTTAAACACATAAAGTATGTAGTAGTTATTATAACAGATTCATTTGGTAAACAAGGATGCTCTAATAAGGCCAGTGCCTGGCCTCAGGACCATGTTCTGTGGTCATCTCTATTGAAGTCATAGCGAGGAAACTTAGTTTTTATTCTTTTAACGTTTGGTCTCTTGAATAGCCATGACATCTATATCGAGTCTGTTCGTAAACTCGTCTAGTAGGTTTAATTTTTGATGCCCGTCCGAACTCCATGACCCAACTCATAAATCGTCCAACCGGTCTGGCATTACTCCTGTCCGAAACTACCCAAAGCATTCATTACTCTAGTCATTTTTTCTAACATGTGAGCGAAATTTATCATCTGCATGTTTAAGTTATTCATTAAGGCAGCTGTTTTGCTATTTGTTGTTATGATAGCGGGTGAGTTTGTGTTGTTTGCAGATTTTGTGGCTGCTTGCGCATAACTTATGTTATTGTTAACCGGTGTATTTTGTACACTCCTGCTTCTTGGTTGTTATTGAGTAGGCAATTTATTTTTGGGTGCTTTGGAGCATCTCCTGTAGTTGGCCGTGTGTGCCTCGCCACAGTTTGTGCATTTAGGATCCGTATTACGGTCCTGGAAGCATTCGCTGCTTTTGTGATTATCACCGCACTTTACGCATCGAGAGCCACAATGACAAGCCCTGGATCCATGGTAGAAGTTTTGGCAGTTGTAACATTGTAGATTTTTTTTTTGGTTTGGCTTTCGTCCTCCACGTATATACGCATATAGCAGAGGTCTGTAATTTTCATAATTTTGTCATCTTCGCTTTCTTTGATTGTCACAATGAAGAGGAGTAATATTTTCTTATCTTCTCTTTTGGATATCATATTAGATACCCTTATGAGATCTATGCCTATGAGTTGGAGTTCGTCTCCAATTGTTTTGATGTCAGTTTTTTCTGACATGACAAAACTGATTCGCTTTTCGTAATGACTTTATAATGATCTTTGTTTCTCAAAAAACGTGTTTACAATAGAAGCTATTAAAAATTGATAAGTATAGATAAGCTATCGACAATGAGTTTAAAAGAGGAGATAAAAACAACCAGAAAGCTACATACGCATTAACTTGTTATATACTACCCTAAAACTTGCAAATAAAATTTTACAAAAACTAATAAATCAGAGGATAAGCTAAGCAGATGAACAATAGGATTTTCGTGCTGAAAGATCGTGTTCAGATGCAACATTCGTCATAAAGCAAATTACTGAGAAATCACTAGAGTATAATAGACCAGAATTTCTGTGTTTGATTGACTTAAAGAAAACATTTGACAGAATAAGACAAAGATGTAATACATCAGAGAAGTTCCCCTAAATATTATAAAAACTATTGAAAACATCTACCCAAACAACAAAACGGAAGTCAGAACGGACATACAACTTACAAAACCTATCATGGATGAAATTATCAAAAGTAAAAATACTCTATTACGGAGACGAAGCAATATTGACAGCCCAAGATGAACTGACTGGTTCACATTTAACACAAGAGCAAGAAAATTTAGTATTATGACAATCTCATCTCAGAAAACTAAAACAGTAGTAATCAGCAAAGAACCAATTAAATGTAAAATAGAAATTGATGGCATCAGTATTGAACAAGTAATGGAAATAGAATACCTTGGAATTACACTGTGTAGCTATAGGGACCTGGACAAAGAAGTGAGAGATCAGGTACAAAAAAAGTAAATAAACTGACAGGATGCCTTAATAACACTATACGGCGAAACAAATACATGAACACTGAGATAAAGTCAAAAATTTATAAAGGCAGTGTAAGACCAATAGTGACCATATGCTTCAGAAACAAGACTCGACAAAGTCACACCACAAAGGCTATTGGAAACGGCAGAGATGAGAGTACAGAGAGCACACTAAATAGACAAAAAGAATGGAATAACGACATAAGCTGAATAGGGGAGACCCGTTTCGTCAAAACAGCAAGACATAAATCACCAATCTATAGAAGAAGTATCGGAAGACCGAGCCAAACCTGGAGGAAAAACCTTCGATGGAGGTATTAATCCACCAATGAATAAGAAGAATTGCTTCAAAAGAGGAAGAAGAAGAAAAAAATTATTAAGGTACATGCCAAAAGTTATACAAAATATTTGTTTTGCATGAAAATACCCCTGCATATAAATCGCACGTTACCATTCACACAATTTGTGATTAAGTGATTAAGGGTTTGAATTACTCTAATACTGTCTGTCTCGATCTGAAAAAAGTCCAAAACATAGTAAATTTTCAATTTTTGTATCTACAAACAAGTTGTTATTATTATTTTTTTTTCAAATACGAACATATTGAAAAACATTCGCCCCACTGACGTACAAAACAGAAGTAAAACTTAACCCTGGTAGAGCGATCACGGCTTAACTTTACAAAACTTCTCTAGATCTCTAGTTAATAGTTAATTAAGTTATTTGTGGATGTAACGTCTGTCGAATATAACAATACACTGGATACATGATACGTTTCATTAAATTGTGGCTTCGTGGATTAGATGTTTAGCCTACGTAAAATATTCTATTATTATTATAATGTATTTTATATTCGTAAAATCTAATGTGAATATATCATTATGATCTGTTTAACTTTAAATTAAATTAAATTTGATTGAATTAAATTAAGTTCAATTAGATTTAAAATCTCAGGGTTCTTTAATAAAAACAAAAATATATAAACAATATTGGTTGGTTCCCTAGCAATGTGTAGTCTTAATGAGAAACAAATGATATACATATACAAGTATACTTAATCTAATTTACATTTGTTGTCAAACTATAAAAAAATCCTGAATCCATTTTAAATCAAATAGGTCACATAATTATTGCAAAAGTATTGCCACCTCTTTACAACGACTATTTAAATTCTTATGTGACATTTTTGAAATAAGATACACTAATTTTGTTCTAAAAAGAACATATTTTATTAAATGGGTAAAAATATAAAACAAGGGGTATTCACTTTAAAACACAAAATTCTAAAATTAAAAACACTTTAAAATAATAAAGTACAAACAGTGTCAACACCGCAACTGTAAAAGAAGTGTTACCAATTTATGCCAAAATTTCACCTTCGTTCGATTACAGTTACAGAGTGTTCCGAACAAATGTTCTTCATAAAAACGCTTTATAATGCATTTATACAAATTAAATGAAACATATTATTATGTATTTCTTTAAGTTAACATAATTAAGTTAACAATAGAAATCTTTAAATATTATTTCTACGCGTATATAATAAAATATGTCTAGTGGCTGTAATATCAGTGTACTCGGCAAAGTGATTCTAAAAAAGAACATATCTACTGCCTAAATATTTCGTGTTGGTATCATGTGACGTCACGGGCTATGACGCCAATGACGTGCATCGGTGTGTAAATTAGATGAAGTATAAGTAAGTAAGCTGTTTGAGTAGTGGTTGTAAAAAAATTATATTATATTGTAAAAAAAATTTACTCATAGCTCATACAGAAACAACACACATATATATATATATATATATATATATATATATATATATATATATATGTATATATATATATATACATATATATATATATATATATATATATATATATATATATATATGTATATATATATATATACATATATATATATATATATATATATATATATATATATATATATATGTATATATATATATTTACGGCCAGCTATCAAAGTGAGACCTCACCGACTACCGTACCAAATGAGGACACCATTAAATCGACGTAATACGTGAGCCGCATTTAGATTTATATAATGTTTGAATAATATCGAAAGTGTTTTTCACCAATATACTCCGAAAATATTATTAAGGAAAAAGTTTTTTTTTTGGAATATATTGTTACCATGTGAGGACCAACTAAACAACTATCAAAGAGAGGACCGCATGAGTTTTTACCTGAAATGTAACCAAGTGAGGTCCTTGATGGATATACAGCGCGCTAAGTGAGACCCACCAAATAATGTAAGAGGGGTAAATCTATTTTTAGAACAACTACATAATATTGAGATATTATATTCGTGTTATCCTGTTTTTATGTGTTTTTAATGTGAAGTTACAGTTGAAACAATTTTTAAATAAAATAAGAAGTCTGAGGCGACTTATATTGGCAGGTAAGTTGTTTCTATTTTATTAGAGTATTTTTATTTATTCTTTTTTATAAAAATTAATCTTGTTCTTTTAAAGGATGTGTTTTTAATTTCTCTAAAAAATTAAACTACAGGTAATTGTAGCTCTAAATTTGAAGGGTGGTGGTGGTGCAGTTGATTTTAATTCTAAATGGGATCAAGTAGCTTTATTAGGTTGTAATTCCATTTTTGATTTGGCCTGCCTCGTCTTTTCTTCGTTGATCCTCCCATTTCCTTTGTCTGTTTTCGTGTCTTTTGTTTTCGTATTTTTGTGAATTATCCAGTTCTTGCTTGCATATATGTATTATTGTCGTTAATGTTGTATATTATCTCATTTTAAAGTAATCCCCGGTGAAAAACCGGATAAGTTATTATATCTCTGAAAAAAATAATTGAAAGAAAAACAACTATTGTTTGTTATAAATTCTTCAATGTTGATGATTTGTTTCATTTAATATTGGTTAATGACTCTTATACTCACTGAAATAATCTAAAAAAAATGTGATAGGCTGAACTGGCCATTTTGATGATTTTGAAAGTAAGCACGTCTTATTTGTTAAATTGGGAATCCTATTAGAAATAAAAAAAAATAGTGGGTATTAATCAGCTGTGCTGCTGTGCAGTCATAATTAGTTGTAATTGTATAGATCATATACACAAACGAGAAAAAACTTATTTTTAACCTTAAAAAATAAAATAGTTTTGTGTGTTGTGTAAAAAGGAATTAATTTTTTTGATATAACCGAAAACTGGAGCTGTGCCAACACTTCTTCCATATTTCATCTACTGTCCATGTCCATCGTCTGTCCTCCTTTCCCCTTCTTTGGAATTCTTTAGTCATCATTTTTGTTATGTTTTTTGACTTTCTTTTATTTGGACGTAATACCAAATTATATTTATACTATACGTATATTATATCGTAAATAAAATCCCTAAACATGTCGGTTTTTATTTTTAAATTGCAGTTAAAACAGTTGGCCATTTTTATGGGCCACACATCTGATATCCATAAAACTTATAGACTTCCAAACGATATTTATCAAATGGCTAAAATATCCAAATTGCTTCTTCTAAATGAGACTGGAGAAGCGTCAAAGTTTCAAGGGAAACGTTTGGATGAAATCAATATGATCAATATAAACTTAGATCCTGTTGAAGATGAATCAAATGATGAAATAGAAGAGTCACACGAAATAATGAGCGACATGCTTACAGCAACTAAATATGATGGCCAAGTGAAAGTAAGTATACCTATTGTCAAATTTGTAGTTTTTATATTAATGAAAGACTTGAATTTTGTGTAAGTATTAAAAAATAACCTGTCAAATATCACACAATAGTAAGAATAAATAAGAAAACAATGCTCCAATTTTTGTTCTTAAACTTGTTTCCATGCGATGGCAATAGTCACTCGAGCCTTCCAGGCTCACGTGACTATTGCCAGGCAACAAGTTTCCGAAAAATTGTCGCAATAATGTCAATTTATTCTCACCCTCTAGTGATATTAACGCCGAAAATAGTGCTTGTTTTTATTATCTTAAAAATTGTTTCACACAATTTAAACGTTTTTTAGCTATGTACAGTGAGGACGTTTGAGTTGGAATACATTCATTTTCTTGGAAATGGGGGACCCTAGAAATAAATCCCGAAAAGATCGATTTTTTATTTTTAAATTATAATTTTTTGGCATATATATCATACTAGTGAGTCATCCATCAGGGCGTGATGACTTAATCGATGATTTTTTAAAATAAGAATAGGGGTCGTGTGCTAGCTCATTCGAAAGGTTATTAAATTCTCTATTCACTAGTATAAACATTAAGATAATTATCTATAAAGTGTACTCAAAAGGAACTTTTTTTTAATTAAATTATTTGAGGCAAAAAGAAGAATGTATGTAATTTGTTTAATGCAAAATACATTTTACTGCTGTCAGAAAACAGAAAAAAAAATGGTAATTTGAAAAATAAACATTGCGTTACGCTTAAATTAAATATTCAAAGTACTAAAGAGCCAGGTGGGGGACACATTTAATATTAAATATAAACAAAGAACAATATATATTTATCAAATTAAAATTTTTCCCTCTTTCCGGAGAACATTAAAATGTATTTCGAATTAATTAAATTACATACATTCTTCCTTTTTTTCCCAATTAATTTAATGCAAAAAAAGGTTGGGCAGGCACTCTGTATAAAGAATTATGTCAATGTTTATATTAGTGAAGAGAGCATTGAATAAACTTTCGAATGAGCTATGACACGATCGCTATTATTATTTAAAAAAATCATCGATTACGTCATCACGCTCAGATGGATGACGTCACTAGTATGATATATATGCCAATAAATTATAATTAAAAAACAAAAATCAACTTGTTTCGGGATTTATCTCCAGAGTCGCCCATTCTCGAGAAAATGAATTTATTCCAACTCAAACGTCCTCACTATATTAATGCATTGGAACTTTCTTTTTGAGGTTAGTTTGGTATATTGGAATATAAAAATAACAAAAATGCATTTATTATAATATATTGCCTGTTTTGTAATAAAGTTTAATAACATATTAATAAAATATTTTAAATGACCTAAATTAATACACTTTTTTTATATAATTTATATTTGGTTCTAAATCCTACTGCCAAAATTATGACCATTTTTGCCTGAATAAAACGTTACTCTGGTCATTAGGATTCTATTAAAGCATTTTTGATTGTGACGTTAAATGCTGCAAATTCATAAATATTTTCATAAATATAAATATTTCTGTCTTAAAAAATTAGAATAACCTATAAATAATATTTTACTCTGCCTTAAAACAGTTAAAATCAATTAAATTACAAATTTAAGAAAATTCACTTTTCCGGAAAAGCCCAGTAATATCGACGTGAATATTTAATATTTATACATCTATTAGAACATAAATTCAATTTTCAACAATGAGGAATAATAATAGCATTTCTTGTACCTAAATAAACAGGTAGGTACGCCTAAGAAATGTTGATTTATCTCCCTTATAACCAAAACAAAGTATAGAAGGTGGTCTAGAAACAAAAAAATAATTATTATTCTATTTTCTAAAATGTATTCAATGTTTTGTATAAAATGTTTCGTTTTAGGAAAAAGACAATATTATAAATCCAATCAAAGTAACTCAAAAGAAAAAACGAATTTTGGAACCTTGGAACAATTTGCAAATAGAAAAAGCTCTAACGTATTTTAGGAATCATGTTCAACAGAAAATTGCTCCAAAAAAAAATGAATGTTTGATGTTGAAAGAAGATAACACGGAACTTTATTCAAATAAAACATGGGAGAAAATAAAAATATTTATTGTAAATACCTACAACAAAAAATGAATTTCAATTCCTAATATAACTTTTTGTTCAATAAAGCATGTAAAGGAATTTTATTCTTAATAAAGATAACAAAAAAAATACATTTTTATTATTGTTTTAGAGTCGTTGTAATAAAAAAAATAATATTTTGTGTATCACTAGGACAAATGATATTCTTTCTTTCTTTCACTTACTATTCCTGTAAGGCCCTTTTCAGGGCGTAGGAGGGACCACCGGATTACACCTCCGGATTTACATCTCCGAAGGACGGAGTTGAAAATTAAAACTGAAAAAAGGAACGAAAGATGGCGATTTTCAAGGCTCAAAAACATTAAGTATAAAACATAATTTGTGAAATTATGAAGTACCTAAATTCAAGTTCAAACCTTATTCTATCAGTTCTTGATAAGTCTTTTGGACTTACTTTATTTTGAAACATTGTTTTTTAGTTTGTTGTGTTTTTAGTTGTTAATGCCAGTGTCCCCATAAAAAATCTTCCTCATTAACAATTAAAAATATATATTTTAGAATAAAATATTGCTAAAATTCTTATCGAGACCTGGTAGAAAAAGTTTGAACTTGAATTTATGTACTTTATGATTACAAAAATGATATTTTTTACTTGTGTTTTTGAGTCTTGAAAATTGTCAACTTTAGAGAAAAATTACAAAATACCTTTTTTGTTTAGAATGCAGGAGAATCTAAAAAATCTCATATACTATCTGCCCGGGTCGAGATTTTTTTTAAACTCATAAGAAAATGTCATTTTTTAATTATTAATCAATTAAAAAGTTAGAACAAGATTAGATCAGGCAACCCTTCATTTTTTAATTGTTAACATGCTAAATTACATATCCAATAATATTTATCCATTAAAGAGATCGGTGCAAATCGACCTCTACTCGGATCCTCTACACTCTACCTACTATTAAATTATAATAATAATAATCTCCCGTTTTATACCGCTCACGTGGCTTTGGGAGTATAGCAGGGTAGTCTGCTATATCTAGGGCCTACGGTATACAAGGAAGGTAACAGGGCCAGTGCTACGCTTCAACCGCCTATTATTACCTCTGGTTTTAACCAAGGTACTCATTTTATCCAAGCTGAGTCGACCTGGGGCCCATAACATTTTTTACAATTTCTAGTTGTTCTTGCCGGCGCGCGGTAGGATTGGAACTCCGGCCTACTAGCACACGAGCGAAGCACAGTACTTAAATTAAATGAATATTTTTAATAAAAAATACGTATTTAGGTCGAATTTCTCATATCCAGTTCAACTCCAGTTTAAGCTGAACTGCCAGTGAACCACAGTTAAACGTCAAATTTTTGACGTTGAACTGTAGTTCACCAAGAGTTTAAGTTAAACTTGAGTTAAACTCGACATGAGAAATCGGCCCTTAGTATACCAATTTTTTTACAATAATTTACCAACAAGAATCAAATAATTTTTGTTAATACAAATAAATATAGATAATTTATTTTACGTATACTGTTTCAAAATTTAGATCTAAAAATATTGACCTACATAATATTATATTTTTAAGGTACTAATAAATTGTGGTCTGTGATTTCTATATTCTCGAAATATTAACCTCAACATCTTAAACGAATCAATCAAATTATATAAATTTACTAAATACTGAACCCACGCTCGACAACAATGGCAAATATGTCAGAGAAACAAAAAGTTTTCACTTAGCTATAACTACGAAATAGTAAGTGAAATCAAATTATCAGACAAATAACGCTGTTTAGTATTTTTCATATCATCTAATCTATAAATAGACATTTTACACTAATAATATACTAACTGCCAAGCTAGGACCAGCGTATATATATGACAAATTTCTGGTCCCCACTTGTTCCGCTGTATATTTTAACATGGGCCACAAAGCGAATTGTTAATAAATATACTCCAGAAAAGACGCCGACAGCGGCCGAATTGAGAACTACAATATACGTATTTTAACGTATAACCAACAAAACGAGACCCAATTTTTTTCTCGTAAAAAATAATTCTACAACGATTGTCAATGCCAAATAATGATTTTACACACCGGTACCAAGTGAGGACCATATATCGGTCCTCACTTGGTCGCGGTCCTCACTTCAACCGCAATTTCGCCATGAAACTGGCTCACTTGGTACTATAGACATAAATATATGTATATGTATATGTATATATATATACATATACATATATATACATATATATATATATACATATATATATATATATATATATATATATATATATATATATATATATATATATATATATATATATATATATATATATATATATATATATATATATATTGTTATGATGTGTGTTGTTTCTGTATGAGCTATGAGTAAATTTGAATGATATATGTAAGTATAGGGTTTTTATCGCGGTTCTCAAAGAATTAGTTTGTAAGTACATTTTTAAATTATCTTTATTATAACTATTATAAAACAAACCTATCTATCTAATATAAGCAATATCAATTTAAAACAATCTATCTAAAATTTGAAATTCTTACAATTATTAAATTATTAACAAAATTTGGTACCTTCTTTCACTGAACGCCTAAAGTTTTTTCAAAATTAAAGTTATTATCACCACTCGATATTTTCTTACTCAGCCTTGGTTATCTAACAATTTTAATATGTTTCTTCTTAATTATCTCCACTCATCATATAAATATATAAATTTAAATACTTGTAATTTCCATATAATGTACTTTCAAATATACTGGATCTTGTGGTTGTATTATTGAATGCTTACTTCAATGAATTAACTTCAAACGGTCACTATATTACTGTAGTAATAATTAATCTCCAACTGTATTTCACTTAATAAAATAATTCATTTAACTTAATCAATGCCTTCTTCTAGCTAATAATCTCTTCATAACCTCATAAATTATTCTTAATTCTTCTTTGTAATTAATAATCACATGTAACTGATTTAATAATAATAATAATTGACTTAATAATCTTCTTGTAACTAAATTCTTGAATTATAACTTTACTGACTCACTTTACTAACTGATTAATCAACTGTAACTAATCATAATCTGTAACTAACTAACTAACTGACTGACTTCTAACTGATAACTGACCATACTGACCGCTCCCGCTCCAAATTACATGGTATATATATATATATATATATATATATATATATATATATATCTTTTTTCGTTTTCAGAATAATCTAGCAATAAATAATGTTCGAATCATTCTATTTTTTTCTATCTGAACATTCTGGAATCGTTTCCTGTCTGTGATGTATTATGCAAATAGTCCCATAAACATTTCTAGAACTTTCTATGTACAATTTACTTGACTTTAGACTCTCCAGATCAGAACTACACTATTATATGAAATAAACTTAAACATTTATATGAAATATATTTTTACTATTCTACATCAACAATTATATTCTAAATTAACATTCCAAAAATAAATAACTTTTTGACTTTGACACTACAGTGTATGTTTGGTTGCATATGCACCTGGCTGACTTAATCATATTGTACGATTTTAAATGTTATGGCATATAGAACTGTAAATATTTTATGACTAATTCTTTTTTATTGATTCTCGTAATTTGTAGGTCAAAATATACCTGAGCTTCGCTACCAGTTGTTTACAGAAATCTCTAGACACTAATTTTAGTGAGTCATCCACGTCTCGAGGTTGAAAAACGAGTCGAGCGCCTTCACCAAAATACGTGATCATTCCAGTATTTTCGACAATGGTCAGGTCAGGTCTAGGCGGTCTTACGGTTCTTTATATAAGGACGAAATTTTATTGAAGGGGTCAGTCATAAGAAGATCGGTAAACGCGGTTTACTTGTAACGAAACGTGAAATAAATACATTTGTAAAGTTATTTAATAAATTAGTAATTAGCTATCGTGAGTTTTAATAAATTAGATTATAGACAATAAATTAGAATAAAGACAAATAAATTCGAACTATATAAATATACAACAGTGGTGTCAGAAGTGGGATATTCAAATAAAAAAGCGGAATTTTAAATAAATCTAATTTGAATTTGAAATAAAAAGAAGTGAAATATGGCTACAATTAATGAGCTCACAGTTACGGATTTAAGAAGACATCTTGAAGACAGAGAATTAGCTTCTACCGGAAAAAAGGCTGAGTTAGTCCAACGACTAAAGAACGCTTTAAAAGAAGAAGGTTTGGATCCGGAAACTCCTATATTTGAAGACAAGCAGGTTGCTGTTGTCATCTCGTCGATTTCGAAATTAGAGAACAAGGTTTCCTGTGATATCGCTTCTTTAGAAAGCAAAGTTTCTAACGAGATTTCTTCTCTGGAAAGCAAGGTTTCTGCTAACATCTCTAAAGTCACCTCTGAGATGTCTGCCCTCGACGATAAAATGTCTTCATTAAAGAACCAAGTTGCTGCCGATATGTTGGCCTTCGAAGAGAAGATAAAAGAGATGGAAAGGAAGATGGAGGAAACAGGGACAGCAGAGAGAGAAAACAATCCAATTGTAGCAGAGACAAAAGAAGAGGAGACGAAATGTAAGTTGGAAATACGGCCGAAATTTGAAGGAAGCGGGGGTTATGTTCATGTCAAAGTTCCAACTTTCGACGGAAAATCGTCATGGAACAACTACATGAAACAGTTCGAATCAGCTGCAAGAGCGAATGGATGGTCTGAAAAAGAAAAGGCTGTAAACCTGACTATCGCTCTTCGGGGAGATGCTTTGGATGTGCTTCAGACCATAGCCGTAGAGGAGACGGATGATTTTGAACAACTTAAGAAGAGGTTAAATATGCGATATGGCCACGAACATTTGGAGCATGTATATCAGTCGCAGCTTAAAAATCGAAGACAAAAGAAAGATGAGGCCCTTCAAGAATATGAGGTAGATATTGCCAGATTAGTGCGATATGCTTATCCAACAGCTCCCGAAGACATGATGGAAAAGTTGGCCGTTCAAACGTTTATTGATGGTCTTCGTAATCATGAAATGCAGAGAACACTACGATTAGCTCGTCACAAGACGCTGATGGATGTCTTATCTGCCGCCCTCGAATACGAGTCAGCTACGCAGGCCTCTGGCTGGTATAGCAAAGTTAGGACTGTAAAAGAGGAAGGAGATGAAGATAAACTTGACCAGCTCGTTAATATGATGAAAAGCATGACATACAAGAAAACGAAGACCATAAGATGCTGGAATTGTGGCGAAATAGGACACGTACGAAGTTCCTGTAAGCATCCTAGGTACGACGCAAATCAAGAAACTCACCATCAGGAAAACTAGAACGGGTCAGCCTTAGGGGGGCAGCTTCGACCCAGAACTTTTCCAAAGACCCTCTCATACTAATAGCTTCCTTGAAATGTCGTGAAGATAGTGTATATGTAGATGGAGAAATAAATGGTAAAAAGCATACGTTGTTGGTGGATACGGGAGCGACCAGAAGCATTATTCGCCCGACAGTTATAAACAGCCGTAAGAAACTGTTACCAACGAGGTTGCGACTGCGGACCGCTACAGGTGAAAATGCTAACATTCATGGAGAAATCCAGGTACAATTAGGAATTGGAGCAGAAAAGTTCGTCCATACTGTTATAGTTGCTGACATCGAAGAGGATAATATATTAGGAATGGACGTAATGAATACGCATGGATTCCAATTGGATTTTAAAAATAAAGTAATCAAAGTTGGTAACGAGGAGGTATTTCTCCATCCACATGATGACAACACTATGCAAGCAGCCGTTAAAGAAGATACAGTCGTGCCTGCGAGAAGTGAAACAATCATAGTAGCGCGGCTACAGGGAATTGTGGACGAAGGGTCACCTGTTATGATGGAGCCTTGGAACCATGACGACGAAGTTGGCCGTGGAATCATAATTGGAAAGGAATTGGTGACCTCGGCTAAAGAAATTCCTGTTAGACTTATCAATGTCAATGACTACCCAGTGACCATCAAGAAAGAGACAAAAGTAGGAACTTGTGTACCTGTGACATCCATAATCCGTCAGACGACAACGTCTGATAATTCCAACGACAAATTTGATCAAATGGTTGCAGTTGCTGGACAGTCTCTGAATCATATTGAGAAAAGGAAATTAAGGGAATTTCTTCGGCAGTATCGTGATATTTTCGTACCGAAAGGAGGAAAAGACGGGAAGAACTACCGTTGTTAAGCATAGAATTGATACTGGTAATGCTAAGCCAATTCGTCAAACAGCTCGACGATTACCACAGGCGAAAAGAGAGGAAGCTGAAACGATTGTTCAGGAAATGAAGAAAGACGGGGTGATAGAACCTTCTACGAGCCCATGGGTCTCTCCGGTAGTCCTGGTTAAGAAGAAAGACGGAACAACGAGGTTCTGTGTGGATTACCGTTTGCTGAACAACGTTACCAAGAAAGATAGTTATCCTCTGCCTCGGATTGATGACACATTAGACACATTGGCTGGAAGTAAATTATTTTCTACTTTGGATTTGAAGTCTGGATACTGGCAGGTAGAAATGGACCCGATAGATAAAGAAAAGACAGCCTTCACCACAGGATCTGGATTATGGCAATTCAACGTTATGCCATTTGGACTTTGTAACGCTCCTGCGACATTTGAGAGGCTTATGGAAAATGTGTTGAGAGGGTTATCTTGGAAAACATGCCTAGTTTATCTAGACGACATAATCGTCTTGGGGGAGACATTTGAGGACCATCTGAAGAATTTAGAAAACGTTTTTAATCGACTTAAAGCTGCCCAATTGATGTTAAACCCCAAGAAGTGCCAGCTATTTCAAGGTAAAGTCAATTATCTGGGTCATATAGTCAGTAAAGAAGGAGTGGCCGTGGATAAGGGAAAAATCGATTCCATTAAGGAATGGCCAAAACCAACTGACAAACATCAAGTGAGAAGTTTTCTTGGACTATGTACTTATTACCGGAGGTTTATTAAGAAGTTTGCAGATATCGCTAAACCATTAACGCGACTTACAGAGGAAGCAAGAGAATACCGCTGGATGTAGACTGCCAAAATGCCTTTGAGACCTTAAAAAAGCATTTAATCACAGCACCGATTTTAGGGTATCCACTGCCAGAAGGAGAGTTCATCTTAGATACAGATGCAAGTAATGTGGGAATTGGAGGAGTGCTGTCTCAGATTCAGGGAGGACAGGAAAGAGTCCTTGGATATTTCAGTAAAGTTCTCTCGAAACCTGAGCGGAATTATTGCGTCACGAGAAGAGAACTTCTGGCAGTAGTGAAATCAGTAGAGCACTTCTATCAATACCTCTATGGAAGGAAGTTTTTAATCCGAACCGACCATGCCGCCCGTAAGTGGTTGATGCAGTTTAAGAATCCACAGGGTCAGATAGCCAGGTGGATCGAACGACTCGAAGAATATGATTTTAAGATTGAGCACCGGGCCGGAGTTAGCCACCGAAACGCTGATTCTCTTTCCAGAAGGCCATGCCCAGCAGAGTGTTCTCACTGCAACAAAACGGAATCCAAGGAAGCAGCAGTGCTAAGAACGACGGTGGTCCACGACGACTGGACGCCTACCAAGATCAGGGAAGAACAAGAGAGAGATCCAGTTATACAGAAAATCCGAAAATGGAAAGAAGAAAACCGTCGACCACCTTGGCAAGAAATATCGAACCTAGGCTCAATAGTTAAGACGTATTGGGCCCAGTGGGACTCATTTATCATGGAAGATGGCTTGCTTAAACGAGTCCTGGAAAATGATGACGGTTCAGAGACGGTTGAGAGAGCACGTACTAGAGTCCGACGTGCAAAAGTTAGCCATGCCAAAGTTGGAGTGCCGCCAATTAGATTGGAGGGTTATACGAAACATGGTGGAGGAAATCTTTAAAGACACCGAAGTCCAGGTGTTAGTCTGTTGCAATCCGCATAGTTACTGCTGCGGAGAGAAAACCGTCCCTTGTCATTTCTATACAACTGGAAGTTGTAAAAGAGGGTCCAGTTGCCGATATCAGCATGTCGTTCCAGTTCCAGTCCCGACAAGGTTCCAGGAGGAACCATCTTTTAAGAGGGGGGCAATGTTACGATTTTAAATGTTATGGCATATAGAACTGTAAATATTTTATGACTAATTCTTTTTTATTGATTCTCGTAATTTGTAGGTCAAAATATACCTGAGCTTCGCTACCAGTTGTTTACAGAAATCTCTAGACACTAATTTTAGTGAGTCATCCACGTCTCGAGGTTGAAAAACGAGTCGAGCGCCTTCACCAAAATACGTGATCATTCCAGTATTTTCGACAATGGTCAGGTCAGGTCTAGGCGGTCTTACGGTTCTTTATATAAGGACGAAATTTTATTGAAGGGGTCAGTCATAAGAAGATCGGTAAACGCGGTTTACTTGTAACGAAACGTGAAATAAATACATTTGTAAAGTTATTTAATAAATTAGTAATTAGCTATGGTGAGTTTTAATAAATTAGATTATAGACAATAAATTAGAATAAAGACAAATAAATTCGAACTATATAAATATACAACAATATCTAATATTAAATACAATAAAATAAAAAACTTCTTTAACTTAATTCTTATGCTAAATTCGTAAAAATACCCTCATATAATTATTTTTTAATAATATTATCTAGTATATAACTTATAAATTATGTCTTTAATTACTATTTAAATAAATTTATTAATTAACATTGTATATCTGGCTGTGGAATGCTGCGGTGTTATGTCTTTTCTACCCTGTTATATGGAGTTGAGGCTTGGACACTAAAACAGTTGACAATAAAAAACATCGAAGCTTTCGAGATGTGGTGCTATAGGCGCATTCTCAGAATATCATGGATGGACCGCGTCACTAACACGCAAGTGCTCCAGACTTTGGACAAAAGATGCGAAATTCTAAATGAGATAAAAACTAGAAATATGGAATACTTGGGGCACATTGTGAGAGGTGAAAAGTACGAACTTTTAAGAAACATCATGCAGGGCAAAATTAAGGGCAAAAGAAGTGTGGGAAGAAGAAAAATATCGTGGCTTCGTAATCTACGTGAATGGTTCGGATGTAGTTCGATTGAACTTTTCAGGCGCGCTGCTAACAAAGTCGCAGTGGCCATGATGATTTCCAATCTCCGCTAGGTGTGGCACGAGAAGAAGAATCTGGCTGTATATATTTCTATGCTAATTTATTGTATTTATTGCTAATTTAATATATATATATATATATATATATATATATATATATATATATATATATATATATATATATATTAAAAAGTGTAGGTGAGAGACCATATCCCTGTTTGAGGCCTTTTGTTGCGGTGATTTGTTTTTGTTATTTCATTACCTGACTTTATTTGCACTTGTGTTTCTTTATACAGTCTTTGTGTTATATTCACCCATTTCTCTCTAACGCGGATTCTTCTCATCACTTCCCATAGTTGTTTTCTGGGCACGCTATTGTATGCTTTCTCTAAGCCGATAAAGGTCATATGTGTTTCAATGTTTTTTTCTTTGTTCTTTTCAATCACCTGCCTCATAATGAATATAGTATCTAAACATGATCTGGCTTTTCGAAATCCGGCTTGTTCTAAAATAACTGATGAAAAGATTCTGTTCTAATACTAGGTTAAATAAATTCGTTGATAGTGTATCCTCTTGTTTTTAACCTCTATTCACTGTGAATTGTCTTGAAAAGCTTCCTTCCATTGTTACCCCATTCATCGTGTTCCTAAGCGTCATTTTTACTAGCCTTATAAGCTTTTCTGGCATTTCTGTTGTCATGCCCTCATATAGCATCGTTCGATTTAGAGAGTCATATGCTTGTTTAAATTCGATAAACAGGCATATGTAATCCTAAGTTTTGATCGCAGCTAATATTTTTTATTAATTTTAACATACTTATTTGATCAATAATTGTTCTTCCTGATCTAAAACCTCCATGATATTCTCCAATCACTATCATATTTTATTAATATTTTCGTAATAATTTTTGCAAGTATTTTATAAACTACTTCTAATAGCACTATATCTCTATAGTTTTCGCACTCCGTTTTGTCTTCTTTTTTATAGATAGAACAAATAAGAGCACTATTCCATTGTTTCAGCATTTCTTCCTTTTGTCAAATTATTAGTGTCAAGTGAAATATCCTTGTCTTCAATCGTTCGCCACCTTCCTTAAAAATCTCAGCTGGGATACTACTTTCTTCTGCTTTTTTATTATTTTTTAGGTCTCTTAGCATTTCTTTGACTTCATTCAGAGTTGGTTCCTCATACGTCCCTTCTTCAACTTCTTGCCAATTTTCATTTCCCTCAAGTTCATTTTATTGGTCTGAATTTAAAAGATCTTCGAAATATTCCGCTCATCTGTTTAATTTTTCTATTCTTTCACCTAGAAATAAACCTTCTTTGTTTCTGCAATACTGTGGATTATTTTTTGTAGTTTCTCTGGATTTCTTAACTTCTTGGTAGAAATTATTTGCCTCCTTGTTTATGTAGGCTTTTTCTATGTTTTTCAATTGCTTTTCTAGCTGTTCTCTTTTCTTTTTTTTGCAAATTCTTTTCACTTCCCTTCTTCTTGCCACATAGTTTTCGATCTCATTGGGGATATTTTCTTTATTTCTTTGTAGTTTTGCCCTGTTTCTTCTTGTCAAAACATTCCTACATTTTCATCGAACGAGTCTTGCCGCCTTTTTATATGCTCTCTTCCTATACACTTTTTCGCTGCTTCCGACATGGCTGTCTGTATGGTCTGCAATTCTTCATCTATATCCTGTTTTGACTGGATTCTCTAGTTTTTTATTTATTTCTTCCTCTAGTCTGTTTACAACCTGCTTCTCTTAAAGGTGCTCTAATTGGTAATTTAATTTATCTCTAATAGGTTTTGGTATTATTGGTAGTTCTTGTTTTAGTTTTGCTATTAGTGTATGGTCACTGTTGGTATCTGCCCCTCTGTAACTCCTACAGTCTATTATTGATTATTATGTTTGCTTTCATATAGGACATGATCTATCTGATTTTTTATTTTTCCATCGGGAAAAGTCCATGTTACCTTATGAATGTCTTTGTAATTAAACCTTGTGCTAGCTATCTTCATTTTGTTCTCTGTAGCAAATTATATTAACTTTTTCCCATTTTCATTTGATTCCTTATGTAAACTTTGTCCCCGGTTATTCCTTTATATATTTCCTCTTTTCCAACTTTCGCATTCATGTCACCAATGGTTATATTGTTACCGTATTTCTGTATATTTCCTATTAGCGTGCTTAGCTTTTCGTAGAACTTGACTGTTTTGGTTTTTAAGTCTTTATCTTTAGTGGACGCATGTACATTAATGATACTTATCTTTCTATACTTTCCTCTGACTCTCAAGTAACATATTTTGTCTGATATTTTTTAAAAATTTATAACTGCTTTGCTTACTTTCTACGACACCATGAATCCCACTCCAAAATATGTCCTAGTTCCTCCACTCTTGAACGGTGTGCTCTTTCCTATTTTTATTATATCATTTCCCAGTTGTTTCGCTTTTTCAGCGCAAAGATATATATTTTATATTTTTCCATAATTTAGTCTAAGTTTCTTAAAACTTCCTGCTTATAAGTATCTCTCACATTATAAGTCCCAATTTTTATTATATTTTTGGATTGTTGTCTTTCTTTTGAGTTTATTGTTCCGTTTTCCATTATCGTATTCCTTTGCCTTGCCGTTTTGATATCATATATTTCCGGTTGTTTTTCTTCTACCAGTTTTCTAGCAATTTTTCTTTGGTATTTTCTTTTATTTGTTGTTTTTCTTCATCCTATATCCATTCTTTCCCATTCACGAACAACTTTTTATAGCTTATTTTTGTCTGTTTCCTTGACTTTTTTCTTCCTTTGCTATTTTAACTATTTCTTTCTGTATTTCTTTTTCTTTCACTGTCGGATAATTATTTATGTAGATGTGATCTTTATGATACTTCAATTTACTTTTCCTATTTAGTATTTCAATTATATTCTTGAAAGTTTCTGTTTCTGAGGCATAGACTATTTCTCCTATTTTTGTTGCGTTCCTCGGTTTTATTTGCGCCTGCAGTTCTTGTGATATGAATGTTTCCATGATTTCTTTTAGTTTTTTATCATCATTTGTATCTATTTTTAAACCCAATATTATCAAACTTTTCTTATTACTTGTTTTCTCTAGTTATTCCATTCAGTCTTGTAATTGTTTCACGTCGTTTTTTAATTTTCTGTTTTCCTCCTTTATCTCTTTTAGTTGTTTAATATTTTCCATTTGTTCTTTTCGTATTTGTTTTATTTCATTCATCATTTCTTCATTTTTTGTCCATTAGTTGTTGCATCAGTTTAATCATGACATCCTCTTTCTCTTTCTTTCTTTCCGTGTCACTTTTAGAAGGGGTACGCTTTGTCACTTTATTTCTTCAAAATATTGATCCTGGTTTCTTCTCTTGCGTTTTGTTTCTTCATATGTATCTGTTTCGCATCCTGTTCCTTTGTCACTTTTATTCATTTTCTTATATTCATTAAACATTTTTAATTACAACAACATTTATTATTTTAATTCTAATCTTAACTACTGTATAATCGTGGAACTACCATAGGTAAGCGAAAAGTAAGAAAGAGACTTAAACAACCCGGTCTCAAGTCATATGAACCAATACAGGCTCCCAGACTCCAGAGATTTCATCGTGTAGCGCGACGACAATTTGGTCGAGAACATCAAAATTTGTATAACCAGTGGAGTCAAATTCTCTTTATGGACGAGAGCCATTTCTACGTAAATTGCATCGACGGTAGAGAAAAACTTCCTCTTTCAATCTTACTACAACCATACCTTTTCGTGAAAGTTCAATTATGCACCATACATTGGAGAAAATTTAATTTTATTACCTTTCTAAGTTTAAAGTAAGGAAAACTCATGTATATTGTTAAATACGTTTTTATTAAAAGTAATAAAAATAAATATAGAGAAATAAAGATAAATACAAACTAGAATTTAATATATACCCTTAAAAATACTTAATACTAATTATACATAGGTTATCTACGTGGTGGAATCTGCAACAAATAATTAGCAGTATGTAGAACAAATTAAAATATAATGATGTACAAAAATTAATGATCACACATATTCAAGAACAAATTAAAATTTCGTAATAAAGGGCTTGTAAGTTGACGGAAAACTGTTTTATTATGGTAGTAAAAAGTAAAGATTAAGTTGGGTTTGGTAAAAAATTGTAATAAAACTTACACAATATATGGTGGTTTACTACTCAATCACTGCATAGCAAAACGCCATCATCGATATTTTTGTTAGTCATATCTGTAACAAACAAAAAACATTATCAGTATTGTAATTGTCACTAGTAATACCACCCACATTTTCTATATGTTCTAAATTTTGTCAGTAAAATTGTTACAACATAATTTCAATACAAATTCTTAACTCTAGAATCCGATCTCATAGCAATCTCCAGCAAAGTGTTGGTAATGTTGAGGTCCTTTAATAATCGGCATTGCTTCTTATGCAAAGTGTCCAACATTTTTTCACTATAACCAAGTATTTTTTCTACAGCTTTTCGAAGGAGTTCGCTTTCCTTAGTACTTTCCCTTAATCTCTGCTGGAGACGGTCCAGATGACGTTCATGAGCCGTCACAATTCCATCTTTGATATCGTTACAAAATGCTATGTGACAAGCTTCCATCTTATTTGGGATATTAAGAACGCTTACCATTGCATTAGTTAGTGACGGCTCTGTCTCAGATATTAATTTCTTCAACCAGACCTGCACCTCCGTCATAGGTTTCTTGGTTTCCATCTTGGATGTGGAAACATCGGGTGTTACCGCCTCTTCGGAGACGGAGGCATGCACGATCTCATCCTTGATCTGTTTATAGCGATATGATGTAAAAGCGACGCCGTCTTCAGCTGGAGCATGCACCTCTGTCGCTACAGTTAACGTTTGCGATGGTGCTTTATTTTTTTGTATTTTTAAAATCAAGCGCTCTGTTTGGCTTTGGCGTCGCTCACTTGAAGAAAGTGTCTCGCTCTCCACATATATTACACTTTCATCTGATGGAGCCTTCTTTCTATCTCTCACTTCTAGTACTGATGGAGTGATGCCCGATATATTACTAAATACATTGCATTTTTTTTGTTTCATCGGTATCGGTGCTATCGACTGTTCATCTGGATTTAAAAGCACATGTTTTCTTGAAACTAAACAGGGTTCGCGACGATTTTCACTACCGGCTACTTTCATTTCAGCGGATAAAAAGCGCGACTGTAATAATCGGCTGAATATCTTAAACTGAATTTTATAAGTGAGCAGTGAGCCAAACCCGACGAAGTGGTAGGATAGATCCACACTTAACCCGGTCCGAACAAAGAAAGGTAAATAACCGGTTCAAACAAAAAAAGGTGAATACTCCGTCAAGGCAAATATCAGATAAACTATTATTAATGTGTTATGTTAATGTGATAAAACTAAATTAATGCAATATATTTCTTTATATTTTTATTGTTTAGACATCTAAATAGCTTTGAATGCGTCTCGTCATAATAGAGTTTTAAATGTCAAAGGGTCATTTATATTTTCTCTCATATATCCCCATTTCCGTGCATTATTTATTTACGCAGACATTTTTTGCTTCTTTTATTTTGTTTTATATTTCTCTACTTATTGTTTTATAATTATTCTTATTTTGCTTTTTATATCATCTTTTGATTTCGATAGAAAATTTTTTTATGAGGATTATTTTTAAATATTACATTGTTCATACTAAAATAAATATCCTTGAACTTGGATCCTTGAACTTGCAATGACAACCGAGAAATCGAACATTCCCGTTCTAATAACTAGTACAGGTATGTAAGTTTTAGTTATCTACGAAGTATTTAGGTACCCATTAGACGAGAGGTTTTGCTGTCATTCATCGCCGATTCTGGATACGATTGACCGAAAACTTGTGTAAAATCTTAAGATCTGTGTTAAGTAGGGTATGACTAACAATGTAACTGACTAACACTAAACTGTAATAAATTTATTACAATCTAATAGACTGTTTTATAACAATTTGTGTGTCTTACCTTGTCTGTTTAAACTTTTAAAACTTTTTATACCTTTTTATTCATTTTACTCATTTTGAAAAAACCCACAGACATGTAATATTGGCATAATTATTGTAATTTATAACATCTAATTTGTTTATCTTTATTAGACAAAAACCCTAATATGGGTTTTTATCATTTCAGCATTTATTTAACTTTGCATCGAGACCTGAAGATCCTTGGCATATTGTAGAAAGCGAAACCGGTCGTCTGAATAGTTAAATTAAATTGATTGTAAGTCTTATTTATTATTTCTTTACCTATTTGAAATGGACTCACACAAGCAACATATTCATGATATGTCTTTTGATTGAAGTATTTGACATAGTGTCGCTAACATCCTCTCTCCAAGAGTCCACTCTAGTGCTGTGATTTCCTCACTGGGGTAGATGTTTAAGTCGTATATGTAACCAGTCATGGAATCGCATCGTTGCATTTACAATTTCTGTAATCATGTTTACAATTGAGTCCATATCATGGAACCATATATAAATTGATTCGTCCTTTGAGAACTTTAAAAATTTTCATTCGTTGAATTGTCCTTTCGACATAAATACGAGCTGCAGCTATTTTAACAGTTGATAGTGCATCTTGGGAGGAGAATTGCTTTGTTTTGCCTAGAAATGGTGGACGTATCAGCTATATATTATTTTTCAAGCATTTAACTTCAATTAAAAAACCTTTGTCGACCATTATTGCATCTATATTAGAGATTAACTTCACTAGGGATTAAACCTGAAGGTGCAATACCAATAAGTACTTTCAGTGTGATCACCTTTATAATAAGAATAGGACATTATACGACACATTAAACACCTATTTTTTCCACAGGAATGTCTGTGCAATCAAGTATTATTCGGGTATTGGGATACTTTTCAAAATAAGTTGTCATTCGTTTCAAAACTGTTTCTTGTGCCAGCCATGGTACAGCAGGTTGTAATACTTTATGTAGTACTTCAACTGTCACATGAAAGTAATTTTTGCAAGTATTTGCTAATACCCCAAATAATACAGATAAACATATAAATAAAAGGTCGATTTTTAACTTTACAAATACTAATATTATACGCTGCCGTAATCATAAGTGCCAAAGGTTTCTTCTTCTTTCTTTCTTTTCTAGTATACTGGCATATAAACATTTTTTGTCAAGTAGAATAATTGACTTAATCCCTGTTAATGCATTCATATTTCTATTTGTTTTCAGCATATCTTCCAATGTGGATTTTCTTCATTCATTTATTATTGATTCTGTAACTTGTACACCTTAATCAGTTAAATAAGTCTTAAAACCAGAATCATTTTCTGCAGCAGTAAAAAAGTCCTCCATTAAATTTATTCCTTAATCTTGTGCAGGTGATGTAGATATTGTATCTTTTATACATGTGGTTGAGCAGCCATTTTCATGTACAAGGCCTTGTCTTCGAGCTACTCTTGCAGCTCGATCCTGCTTCCGAGGTGAAGATATTGTTCTATCAAACCTCTTTTTAGGAAGCTTCTGGGATAGAATACTACCTTTTTTTTAAAATCTTTTGTAAGTAGTTACACCTGAAAATAAAACACTATTAAGCTCACAGAAGTGTAACAAAATCAAAATATGTAACTCATATGTTGAGTCTTTTATTAAAATAGCATGAAGGATTGGATATACAATGGCCAATTATTTAAATGTTTACTTGGTAGAAAATAGTCAATCTTTGTAAAATGTTAACTGCATACATTCGTGTATTTTGATATTTTTTTTTAATGCGAAGTACACGACCCCATTCCTTCTACATTTCATTTCGGGGAAAATAATACAGGGAGATATCCTTCGTTGTTCTCGCAGTACACTGCGGAACTAAACACATTCTGTTACTATTACTAGGCTTTTTGGTTTTGGTCTCCATAATTATAAGCAATATAAATAAATATATCGTTCAAATAAATACAAAAATACAACCGAGAAGCATTCCACTGACGTTGATACATATGTTAACCGATTTGTTTTTGATTTGTTACTTACACCAGGACTTCCCAAACTTATTCGTACTGTGACGCCCTTAGGACTTTTCTATTTTTTTCGAAGCTCCCTCAACCCAACACTAAAAAACATTATTTGAACATTTATATTTTTTTATAAAAAATTAAGAACGAAATCAAACATAGGCACAAAAATGAAAAAGGATATTTATTTATGTAACTGGCTGGTTAATGTAAGGGATGTGCGGGAAATTTATGTTTGATCTGTGCTTGTTTTTAATTACTGCAACTGCAAAAAAGCCCGTTTCGCACAAGTACGAAGTTGCAAATGGTAATTAAACATTTAATGCAGCAGTGCTGATGGCACGATATTCATGAGAAAGTGAGCTCCAAAATTCAAACAGTTTGTCCTTGTCGTATTGAAGCTTTAGTCTGGAATCACAGGACAATTCTGTTAGTTGTTCTTCTTCCTCTGTTGAAAGTGTCGATGGCTTGGATGTCAGGAAAGGGTTTCTGACCCAGTCATATTGCTCCATATCTTCGGGGAAATAAGTTTTCGCTCAATGACCACATGTGTCGCGTTAACATATTTTCTAAAGAGAGATCAAGAATTTATATCGATTTTTCTTGTATAATACCTTGTAAAGCAGGGAAGCAGTCAATTTCTTGATCTTCTAATTTTCTCTTCTATAAGAGCAGTTTCTTGTGAAACCCAGTAATTTTATCTGTAAATTGCGGGATATATGTATCGTTTCCCTGCAAAAACTTATTAAGATCATTAAATTTGTTAAATATGGTACAGAGATATGCTAATTTTGTTATAAACTCTAAATTAATAAAGTTTTGCGCATTATCATGTGATTGTGTATGTAGATACATGTAAAATGCATTTCTTAATTCCTATATATGTGCGAGTACGTTGCCTTGGGATAGCCAATGAGAGTTGCAATAATAAATTAAAGAGGTGTGCTTGGCCCCCATTTTTTCATACATTTTATGGAAAAGTCTTGATTTTACGGGTCGCGTTTTAATGTAGTTCACCACTTTAATAATGCTATCCATCACAACACTTAATTCAGGTGTAACGTTCTTTGCTGTTAAGTTCTCTCTATGCATGACACAATGTGTCCCCATTTTACACTTGGAGCCTTGGTTTTAATGAAAGCTTGTTGTCCTCCATACTGTCTAGATATCGCTCGGGCACCATCCATACAGCCGCCCACGTTTCTTGTATGTACCGTACATAACAAATCAATTGAACATCATCATTACTATCAGTCGCCTAGTCCAGTTGAATAGCAAATAAACCTTAAAGTTTCCCCACACTTTGCTCATTAATATCTTCTGCCTTGTCGTGAATACGGCGACTAACCGTATTGTTTAAAAGAGGTACATTTTGTGTTTCTTTAGCTGCGGATTCTCCAATCAATCAATCAAACCGCTGCAGGTAAGATCAGTTCCCCAGCGATCGTATGTGGTTTTTTACATTTGGTAACACGGTAAGCTACCATGTAAGAGGCGAGCAATGCTTTGGTAGAAATTGATGCTCGTGACTGATGTTTTAGCTCACGCCATTTTCTCACAAAAAAGTCGCTTGGCTTACCTTGTAAATGACTGTACGTTGATTCCAAATGCCGTCTAAGTTTATTGGGAAGCATAGGCCGCCAACACTTTGTGACAAACAACACATTCTTGAAGTTATACATGCCCTTTAGTAACGCAGGTAAATCTAAAATCCAAATATTGGTTGTCATATTTTCTATATTTCTTCTTTTTACTTCTTCTTCTTTTTGTGCCACTCCTATCGGAGATTGGAAATCATCAAGGCTATTCTGACCTTGTTTACGGCTGACCTAAAGAGTTCATTAGTGGTGCAGCCAAACCACTCTCTCAAATTCCGCAACCATGACATTCTTCAACGGCCTGGATTTCGTTTTCCTTCTATTTTTCCCTGCATTATATTTTAAAGTAATGCGTATTTATGTCCTCTCATCAGGTGACCAAAATTTTCTTCGCTTTAGCGTTAACAAATTCTTTTTACTTAAATTAACATTACTGCTCTCGCCTGATTCTTCACTTAGTTTTTTATTGTTTTGAATATAAGTATCCATTGTTGATAGAAAAAAACTCCGTGTGAGTAATAAAACAGAACAAAACCTTGACTAAATGACATAACACACAGTAGGGTACACGGGGGGGGGTGGAGCAGACCGGCGAAACAGAATGCGCCCGGCGCTAAAGCGACGTTGCTAATGTCCGGATAATTATCGGATTTTCGGATAATTTCGTGGATAATCGGATAATTTTCGAATTGAACAATTTTTTGAATAATTTCGGATAATTCAAGGGTCTATCGACAGTACGCGCAACGCCCCAAGGACAACGTAACGACGCCGCAGTGCGCCGCGACGCACAATTTGGGAAGCCCTGACTTACACCATATTTGTTCTTTGAATTCTTTTTTAACTTTTACAGAACTAACTTAGTTCGGGTTTTTTTGTTAACTCAAACGGAATGTGTTGTATTTTTCAATCTATAATAATTCATAAATTAAGCTATTTTCTTCACCTTCGGCATATTTTTGCTGCATACCTTTTACTTTTAAAAGGTAAACCATGTGCAATTTTTTTTGTTTCTATTGAATGTTTGCTTATTTAAACAATTTTATAGATGAACTGATTTATAGATGAACACACCAAAGTGTGGTTTGATCCTCGAGAGAGCTTAAACCAACATTCAAATGAAGCCATCGGTTAAAATTAAATTAACAATAGTGTTCTTTCAGTTTTTCTTGTATTTTTTTTGTTTCGT
The DNA here is from genome assembly GCA_918026665.1 of Diabrotica balteata. Taxonomy (NCBI): domain Eukaryota; kingdom Metazoa; phylum Arthropoda; class Insecta; order Coleoptera; family Chrysomelidae; genus Diabrotica; species Diabrotica balteata. Next base: position 75,342,418 of record OU898283.1, on the reverse strand, counting down.
TTTTCTCGTTTAGTTGTTTATCTTTAATGTTAAGTTATCGTAGAGTGTTTATAACATCTAAAAAAAACCTACAAGTTGTTTTTTGAACTGATGATGCTTTTAAAAATAAAAGCTAAACGTATTCAAATAAATCAATAAAGTAGTTGACGACTTTTATTTTCCAATTATTGACCGATAAAACCTCTGCTATTCAACTATTGAATATATTTTAAATATATATAAACCACATATATAAGTGTGGAACCATATATATAGGTATGGAAACCACTTATGGAATAAAATTGTTTGTGTCCTTATTATAAAAAATAATCAAAAACTCTGGGACACGTTAACTTTTAAATTTAAATGTGCGCTTTTTAAACATAAGTTTAAATGTACAGGGTGATCCACGCAAGTCTGGCATAGTCCATAATTCTTATTTTTGATGAAACACCCTGTATATTTTTATATTTTTAAAATACTTTTAACAACCTGATTTCAATGATTTATATCATGTAGGGTCTATAATGAATAATACAAGGTGAAATTTTGAAATTAATAATTTATCACGTGTTATGGTATTATTTTAAATAGCTTAATACAGACAATAGACTTCTACTCTAAGTGTCAGTACACTGTATATTGGGGAAAATTTCTGTTTAGTAACCGTGTTAACATTTTTTGTCGTGAATAGGTAAAAACTGTATAGATAGTCTGCTAATTAAACTAAATCGGTAAATAATGCGGATTTTTATCAATCAGTTGACATGCTGTTGACATTTTCCATTAAAATAATAAATTCTTAATTAAAAACTAATTTCTTGCAGAAATAAAAATGAAATATTTAACTAAGGCCCACCGAATTGCGATTTTAATGATGATCGGTTACGGGAAGAATTGTAGAAGTCAAGTTGAAGTAGTAAACTTAGTTAATCAGAGGTATCTTCAGTTGCCTAATATTTCACAAGGTACTGTGTCTAAAATTTATGCACAATTCAGAGAACTTGGATATGTCAAACCATTAAAAAGAAAATTGAACTTCATTGAAGATGAAGTGAAAGTGGATATTTTGTTAAGTGTCGCAGAGAATCCAACGTCAAGTTCACGTCAAATTGCACGTCAAAATAATGTGAGTCACACAACTGTCCTAAGGTGTCTCCATGAAGAAAACTTCATCCATATAAACTGACATTTGTGCAGGAGCTAACAGAAGACGATCCGGATTGTAGAATGGATTTCTGCAAAAGAATGAGGGATAAAATTAACAAATGAAATAGCTCTTGGCACAGTTATTTTTTCTGATAAATCAAAATTTACATTGAAAGGAGAGGTAGACTGACAAAACTGTAGATATTGGTCAGCGAAGAATCCTCACTGGATGCGTGAGACACACACTCAGTATCCTCAAAAGTTGAATGTTTGAGCAGGTATTATAGGAGATCATATTATTGGTCCTATATTTATAGATGATACTTTGACAGCGGAAAAATATTTAAGCATGCTAAAAGACGATGTTCTTCCTTAGTTGGCTAACTTATATCCCAATCCAATAGATCCGACCCTACCGCTTGAAACTGCCTGGTTCCAGCAGGACGGTGCAACACCCCATTATGCTTTAATGGTGAGAAATTACTTGAATGAAATCTTCTTCAATAAGTTGATCTGATTAAGAGGACTAGTGAGCGGCCAGTTAGGTCGCAGTAGTATATGCAACACAATCAACTATCATTGAAGACCTAAAAAAGTAAGGAAAACTACAGAAATACGGAATATTTCACCTCAAACTTAAAACAAAGTTCGGAACGAGTTTAATAGGAGACTGTGTTATTGCCAACAACAAGGTGGAGAACATGTTGAGCATTTATTTTAATGTAATCCAATCAATTACCTCGGGTATTCTATGAATTCATTGTCTTGAAGAAAATACCTAATTTCAAAATTTCACCTTATATTATTCCTAGTAGACCCTACATGATATAGTTCGTTGAAATCAGGTTGTTAAGGAGCTTTTAAAAACATGAAAATATACAGGGTGTTTCATTTAAAATACAGATTATGCACTATGCCAGACTTGCATTGATCACCCTGTACATTCAAATTTATGTCTAAAAAGCGTATATTTAAATTTAAAAGTTAAGGTATCTCAACGTTTTTTATTATTTTCTAAAATAAGGACACAAACAATTTTATTCCATAAGTGGTTTCCACACTGTATATATATATATATATATATATATATATATATATATATATATATCTCGGGTTCGACTCTGAAATAAAAGAGAGAAAAAGATTAGTAAATTGTTAAATAAATTAATTTTGACTTATCTGGTATAGTGTTAATAATTTCTGAATAGTATAATTGCCTAGTGTATAGGTGAATCGTCTAAACCTAAAAAAAAAACAAAAAAGAAGAATTCTTAAGAAAATATTTAAACATAGAAATTTTAATAAACGTCAGAAAATAAACTGTCAAGCAAGTCTGTGGGAGCTAAATTAATAGAGGTTTTGTTAAATAAGGAATTACAATGATGTGGAGATGAGAAGAATAAATTGTATTAGCATTGTAATAGAATAAGTTTTATATCTGAACATTTTTTTTTATAAATTCTCAAATTAGATGTGATTAAAGTGATTATAAGAAAGTAATGTGGCTTGACAAATATGTCAAACAGGACAGTTTTATGGTTTATAAAAATAGAAGACGAAAAGAAAAAGAACGTTGGTTGCTGTTAGCAACGGATAATAATTTGGTTTTTTTGAGGACGCCGACGAGGATTTTTGGACGAAGGGGAGCCCTGAAACTGTGGAATAGGCCGGGAGTGTTTTTTAACTCGTCTAATTAGAATTTAGTTTTTCCACAGTTTCCACAGCAGAGATATCCAGAATTTGTTACAAAGAGTAAGAGAAACAATTTGACATAAATTATATTGGAGTATAGAAATGTCATTTAAATTGAGAAAATTAAAATTCATGAATTAACATAATTGCGATAGGCCTTAAAAATTGAAAATATTAATGATCATTAAATTAAAAATAGAATAGTACGTACCTTAACTTCCGAAGAGAGGATTGATATTCCAGTTTCACCGATTATTTTGCGAGTAGTTAGTTTTCTTTAAAGAAATCAGAACTGTTTTAAAGTGAGGTTGGATAATAATTTTGGGGATCATTTGAAATTTTGATTATATTTGAATGCAAGTTTAAAGTCAGCGGAGTAAAGTGTTCAGTTTCTTTTTCTTTATAGTTCATTTAAACACTTTATAAAGTTGCAATATTTATTTAGTTTTTAGGTACTTGTAGAGAGTCTCCACATTTTGTAATACATTTTTATTGTCACGTCACTAAACCACGTTAAGACTTAAACGATTCCTATTTTTGTAAATTTTTAAAGGCAACCGAAGTTGCAGACGAATTGTATTGTTTATATTAAATTTGTTCAATATTAATAAATAACGTGCTTCATTTGGGTTAATTTATCAAAAGTCTAAAGTAAATTCTGGTTTAATTTATTTTTGAACTCTACCAGGAGACTACAGAGTCGACGTCACACAGTGACAGATTGATTAGAACACATAATTGAGCTAGCTGAGGTATATATTAAATTAAACAACGAACCACATATTTTTAAAATTACATTTATTATAAAAAAAAAAATAAAAAAAATAAAACTATTTCAATTGACGCTAACAACGTGGTGCCTCTGGGAAAACAGAAATAAGGGTGTGTTTAAGCAGATTTATTAATATTACACAGATTAGAGTAAAAATAAATTGGTGTGATTAGAGTTGCAGAGATTCTGAGGCAGTTAAAGTTAAATTTGAGAATAAATAGATATTAGGATAAAATGGCAGACCGAATGACTTTAAAAAATGGAAAAGAAGTAGTACCGAAAGAGAGTAAAGGAGAACAGGTGTTAGAACAGGAACAGGATATACAGGTAGATAAGGAAAGCAGAGGAGGATCAGGAGAAGTTGTAGTATATTTAGAGCAAGGCATACAAGAAGCAGGACAAGGTGATAGAGAGGGAAGTCTAACAGATAGTTTGAGAGAGGAGTTGGATGAGACAGTGAGAGATAGACGTGATGAAAGTGAGGATGAAAGTAGAGTGCAGGAGGAGAGACGCAGAGAAGAAGTGTTGGAGAGTCAGGGATGACACAGATAGATATGAGGCAAATAATGCGGATGCTACAACATATGGATCATAATATTAGGGGGGATATGCACAAAATGGATAGTAATATTAACAATATTAGGGGGGATATGAACAAAATGGAAAATAATATTAAAGGAGAACTTAGGGGAGAGTTAATTAAAATGAGGGAAGAAATCAAAGAAGAAGTGAAGATAGTCAGGGAAGAGATGTTACACATTACCCAAGGTTTAGAAGAGAAAGTAGAACAGGTCAGAGGAGAAAGTGAGAATTTTAAGAGAAATGTACAGGAGGAGATATCCAGAGAAAAGGCCATAATTAGAGCGGAAATAGGACAGGAAATTGGGAGCAGATTTGTAGAGTTGGGAACAGCCATTCAAAAGAATTTACCAACGGAAATAAATAAAGAAGTTAATAAGCAGAATAAAGAGATTGTTAGGGAGGTAGAAAATGTTAAAAAGCAAACTCAGGATCATGAGGAAAAACTTACCATTATCAAAAACAATATAAAGATGGGATAGCAGAATTTGGAACTGGAAATGGGTAGGCATGCAAATCAAGCGGAAAAGGGAGATAGAGTATTACAGGAACAAGTTGAGGAATTGAGAGAGAAATTTAAAAATGCAAGTGAGGAGATTCAGCGTTTGGAATCAAATCTAGGACAAACAAGGGGAGTGAGTACTGTGATGCCGAGTTATAATGATGGGGGAATTAAGTTTGACGGAAACCTGAATCACTTACATCCTAGAATATTTGTAGATATCATCAAAAATAAGGTAAAGAATGTAAGGGATCCGATAGAAATGAAATTGAATATTCGAAACATGTTAGTGGGCATGCCATTATTATGGTTTTGCAATAATGAAAATTCCATAAATAATGTGCAGGAATTAGAGGCCAAGTTTATTAACTATTTTTGGGGAGAACACCAACAGGCTATTTTCAGGGAGCGGTTGTATTTTGGGAAATTCAATTATGAAAAAAGTACCAACTACAATCTGTACGCAATGCAGTTATTCCAGACAGCACAATACTTAGAACCGGCTATGCGAGAAGAGGAGATTGTCCTAAAAGATCTCCAGGCAATATAACCATAACATGGCGGAAACAATAGCTTTCCACAATATAAAGACGATGGAAAGTTTGACAGGATATCTTCAGAGGATTGACAGGAGTGTAGGGACGCAGAATCGAAATGGACAAGAGCAATGGACATATAGGAATAACACAGCAAATAGACAGGGATATGTGAATCGAGGGAATAATTATAGGGAAAGAGAATTTGAGAGACAAAATAGAAGCAGGGATTTTACAAATAGGGGAGAGAATATGAACAATGTCAGGAGAGATATCGGAAGATATAACTGGGAACGTAGACAAGGGAATCCAAACAATGATAGAGGGAATAACTGGAGACAAGGAAATGACAGAGGCAGTAATTGGAGACAGAACCAGGCAAATTATCCACAGGAGACGAGAAATAGTCAAGTTTACAGAGAAGGGAATCCAAGATATAATAGGGGGGAAAATGAGGAGAGAAGACAGGTGAATGTAGTTAGAACAGAGGAGAATAGGGGGGAAGCAAGTGTTGATGCAGAAGGGAGAAATTTTGTTTAGACCGCTCCTATGTGCATAATATTGTCTACTTATCAAAGTATAAACATCCAAGGGACTTTATTAGAGATACTGGGGAATTAAATAAAAACAATAACACTAATACTTTAAAGTTTATTGAAGGGTACATACAAGATTCAGTATACAAGTTATTATTAGATACAGGTTCAGAAGTAACTCTAATCAACAAAAACATTGTAAATAATTTAAATAATGCAATATTATGACACGAATTTGGTATTACAAGATATAAGTTTTGTAAATAAAAGGATAATTGATAAATAAGCATATCTTGAGATAAATTTGATAATAACATGATTTAAATAATTTATTAGGAACAGATGTACAGAATAATGATGAATTTAATAAACAAAAAAGGTTGATTTATTTTCAAGTAGATTTATAGGAGTTACAAGTATGAATAAATGAGCAAAGTACTATGGACTATATGTGGAAATAAGATAAAAAATAGAATTATATGAAATATTGAAATATGAAATATAGAGAGTTATATGTAGAGATGATGAAATGAATATTATATGCGGATATAAAAAGAATAAATAATAATGCGGCAATGAATAAAGATACTGGATTTTTATATGAGTTTGTTGTTCATGAATTTCATGAAGCCATCACAATGTGGGTTCGACTCTGAAATAAAAGAGAGAAAAAGATTAGTAAATTGTTAAATAAATTAATTTTGACTTACCTGGTATAGTGTTAATAATTTCTGAATAGTATAGTTGCCTAGTGTATAGGTAATTCGTCTAAACCTAAAAAAAAATAAAAAAGGAGAATTCTTAAAAAAATATTTAAACATAGAAATTTTAATAAACGTCAGAAAATAAACTGTCAAGCAAGTCTGTGGGAGCTAAATTAATAGGGGTTTTGTTAAATAAGAAATTACAATGATGTGGAGATGAAAAGAATAAATTGTATTAGCATTGTAATAGAATAAGTTTATATCTGAACATTTTTTTTATAAATTCCCAAATTAGATGTGATTATAAGAAAGTAATGTGGCTTGACAAATATGTCAAACAGGACAGTTTTATGGTTTATAAAAATAGAAGACGAAAAGAAAAAAAACGTTGGTTGCTGTTAGCAACGGATAATAATTTGGTTTTTTTGAGGACGCCGACGAGGATTTTTGGACGAAGGGGAGCCCTGAAACTGTGGAATAGGCCGGGAGTGTTTTTTAACTCGTCTAATTAGAATTTAGTTTTTCCACAGTTTCCACAGCAGAGATATCCAGAACTTTTTCCAGAGAGTAAGAGAAACAATTTGACTTATAAATTATATTGGAGTATAGAAATGTCATTTAAATTGAGAAAATTAAAATTCATGAATTAACATAATTGCGATAGGCCTTAAAAATTGAAAATATTAATGATCATTAAATTAAAAATAGAATAGTACGTACCTTAACTTCCGAAGAGAGGATTGATATTCCAGTTTCACAGATTATTTTGCGAGTAGTTAGTTTTCTTTAAAGAAATCAGAACTGTTTTAAAGTGAGGTTGGATAATAATTTTGGGGATCATTTGAAATTTTGATTATATTTGAATAGTCAGCGGAATAAAGTGTTCATTTTCTTTTTCTTTATAGTTCATTTAAACACTTGATAAAGTTGCAATATTTATTTAGTTTTTAGGTACTTGTAGAGAGTCTCCACATTTTGTAATACATTTTTATTTTCACGTCACTAAACCACGTTAAGACTTAAACGATTCCTATTTTTGTAAATTTTTAAAGGCAACCGAAGTTGCAGACGAATTGTATTGTTTATATTAAATTTGTTCAATATTAATAAATAACGTGCTTCATTTGGGTTAATTTATCAAAAGTCTAAAATAAATTCTGGTTTAATTTCTTTTTGAACTCTACACCAGGAGACTACAGAGTCGACGTCACACAGTGACAGATTGCTTAGAACACATAATTGAGCTAGCCGAGTATTAAATTAAATATTAAACGAATATTAAATTAAACAAAGAACCACATATTTTAAAATTACAACATTTATTATAAAAATAAAAATAAATTAATAAAATACAACTAATTCCATATATATATATATATATATATATATATATATATATATATATATATATATATATATATATATAGCGTGCGAATAATTCGCATATCTAAAAACGGGATAGTGTTCTCAACCTCCAATTCACATTGGATAAATTGTAGGTGAGGTTCAAAGCAGTTAAAAACTGATGAAGTGTCGTCCGTCTTGTTCGACGGGGTTGCTAAACTCAGATCGTCGACATACCGTTTTACAAAGGGAACCTGGAAATTCAACTTCTTGATACTCTCATTAATAAGATCGTCTAGAACAAAGTTGACTAAAATAGGAGAAATCGTGGATCCCATAGAAGTTCCAAAAATTTGGCGATAAAATTTGTCATTAAAAATTAAATAATTGGTGTCAAAAATCAATTTTAATAATTCGGAAAAAGTTTCCCAAGATATCGGACTGTGGGGTTGAATTTGATTCCAATGGTTACGGCGAGAAGTTAATACGCTGGAAAGTGGAAGATTTGTGAACCAAGGATACTATTTTGCACAAAAGTCACAGACATAATTTTCTGGTGTATCATAACCGGTACATTTGGAATGAGCCCAATTAGAACATAAAAAACAACGATACCATAGTTCGTTTGCCCCAAACTCTCCACAAATTACACATACTTCTTTATTGGAGTCACAGTAGACATCAAACAATGTGTCATCGTCGTCATCATCATCGCAGATGGTTTTAATATCAATATCTTCCAACCAAGAGCTGGAATCTAAATGAATGCGTCTTTTGTGCGTTTTCTTTACTCCTTTTAAACCCACATTTTTGAGAACTGATTTACCCTTAGCAACTCTTTTAGATGTTTTCTCTGGTCTGTTCTCTTGACCTCTTTTCCTATTTTGTTTTTCTTTTTTTATATTATTTGCTTGCTCTTTCTTTTTTATCTTTTCTTCTTTTCTTAGTTTGGCATCTTCAAGGATATGTTTTATAGGAGTAGATGTCACAATAATAGAGTGTTGTTTTTTATTATCATTATCATTATTTGCCAGCTTTTGAGATGTTATTTCTGTTAATGGTAAAGGCGACAATTCTACTATGCTTGTTTGAAAATTAGTGGATGGCTGTGGATCTGTATTGACCTCCAAATTATTGAAGCTAGTAGATTCATCAGTACCAATTTGGTCAACTAATTGGTCAATTTCGTGGTCAACTTTTTCTTCAATAGTGATGTGTTGGATAAGTTGAGATGGAGCAAAATCGTCTTATGAAAACTTATTTGGGTGAAAAGGATAAATTCCAGTTGAGCTGAATCCTGATACAGCTTTTTCAATGGTGGCAATTTTCATGTATGCTTTGTTAAATATTGACGCAATTTCATAAAGTGTGATTTTTTGGTGTAAATTATTTTTCATATAATAATCACATTCTCTGTTGAAACCATTTTTTAAACATCTAGAGGTTGTAGTCTGTGGGACTTGTGTGGCGGTATCGATATAACGTGAATATAGTTAGCCTTACAAAATTCATAATTGGTCAATGTAATATGACTGCCATGGTTGTCCAGGACCAATAACAGAGGATCGTCTTCGGTAGGTTTTGCGATCTTTGCAAAATGTTGGAGCCATTCAAGAAAGAGTTTCTCATTAGACCAGCCATTGTCTGAACAACAATATATTCATCCTACAGGTCCATCTTTTTGCAAAAGGGGTGCCATACGTTTTCTGGAGAAAATAAACATTGGCGGTATGTAATTACCAGAAGCACTCATTGCACAGACGACAGTTACGTTCTTTCCTCTTTCCCAACTTGTCATGCTTCCAACCTGTTTTTGACCTTGTGGAGCAAGGATTTTTCCTGGCCGTTGTACAGATGATATGCCTGTTTCATCCATATTGTATATTCTACTTGCAGGAAATTTATATTTCGTTAAAACTGCATCAAGATTATTATAAAACAATTCAACTTCAATTTTATTAAAAGCACGTGCTCGATTTATGCTAGTAGCCTCGGGTTTTCTCAAGCTAATCTTGTGACGTTTTATAAAACCCCTTAACCAATCCATTCCTGTCATTTTGTTTTCCTTATTAAAACTATGTTTTACGGAATTTTTTTCAGCTAAGTCATAAGCTAACCGTCGTAGCTCAGTAATCGTAATACCATAAAATATGTTTGCTAACAAAAGCACATGTTCAGCAATTTGCTTTTCTTGTTCGACGGAAAATACTGTTTTACGTCCTAAAACAGGTTTAGTTGACTGTTTAGATTTGATTCTGTCTATCAAAGTTGTTCGAGGTATGTTAAACTCTTTCGATACACTTTTTACTGATTTGCCATTCTGAACCTCTTTCATTGCAATGATAAGACTTTCTTCACTCCATTTAGCCTTTTGGGTAGTTCGTGGCCGTGATCGCACCATCTGAAAATAACAGAAAATATGTCAGTATGAGAAATCTACATAGTTAAAATATATGTGTATAAAAATTGTTCAAGGGGCAATACCGACACTGACGATATTGCCCCGCTCGTACTGACGGTATTACCCCACTGAAGGATTTGGCAAAAAAATATGTAATAGTTAAATAAATAATAAAGTTAGCTTTATTTAATTTATGCCACAATGTACTTTAATGAACAAGATTTAACAAATAATAAAGATAAAAATCAATACCCAATGTTTAGTTATACTTACCACGTGTTCAATAGAGGTTAGAAATTAGAAGGTCAACCTTTCACTTCAACTAACTAACAGCGACTAGCCGTAGTTATCATGATTGGCGCCACAGATTCGATGTATTTGGCAGCGTATTGGTATACATAGGAAGTTGGAAGGGGGGGTGTCGGTATTACCCATGGTGTCGGAATTGTACCATCTTCCCCTATGCTTGTGAAAGAATGTTCGTTAGAAATTGAGCTATATTCGTGTTTGGAGCATTTATTGAAGATAATATGGGTCGCATACTTAGTTGTGGTTTGTGAATTTTGGGGAGACAGTAAAATCTAGGAGCATAGCCATTGTAATTATGGAGGGATTTGGCTAGTTTACCGTCAATAATTTTTTTGTTTTTTTAGTTCAGTGATATATCGGTTGATTTTGTTGGTGTAGGTAGAAGTGGGATTGCGAAGAAGTGGTTGATAGTATTTACTATCTAGGAGTTGCTGGCTCAGGTTAATGTATTGCTCTCTCATCATAAGGACTGTGGCATTACCTTTATCACTAGTTAATACCATTAGGTCACAGTGTTTTTTTAGAAAAGTGGCCGCTTGTTCATAAACAAGATCAAAATCGGTTTTGGCAAGGCTTATGTGAGAAGTTAGTGAGAATGTTGTTGGCAGAAGATCTTAATTCGAGAAGTTCGTTGGTTTCAGACTGAGGTAGTATGTTTTCTATGTCAGCTACGAAATTACATACAGAGTAATCCTTGAATGAGGGTTGTAATCCGAACTTTGGTCCGAGAGAAAGAAGTTTGAGGACATTATTGGGTATTTGGATGTCTGAGATTTTTTATCCATTTTTCGTGGAATGGTAAACGATTGAACGAAGTGGTTCCAAGCTTGTTTAATTTGTTTTGGAGATGAGATAGAGATTTATGTAAGTAGAAGTTGTATTTTTTGATTAGGAAAGATTCATACTGATCCAAAATGTTGGAGGGAAGAAGACGTTCAAGTTGGATGAATATGTTTGACAATTATTGTCGATGAATAAATGCTATATCGGAATGTATGGACGAAATATTGAGATATATATATATATATATATATATATATATATATATATATATATATATATATATATGTGTTTATATATATATATATATATATATATATATATGTGTTTATATATATATATATATATATATTCAATATTTATATATATTTATAAATTACTGTGTTAATTCCAACTCTGTGGTTTGAATATCGACTAAACTAAATGAGCAAAGAAAACGTCACCAACGTCGTCACCGCGACCTTCTCAAGGGTTTCGAGTTCCTCCTTGGGTCTTGTTCGGCTACGATCCTTCATCCTCTCTCGTCTCCGCCTCACTTGCAGACGGTCTACGGCCGCTTCAACTTTGTGCCTGCCCAATATCTAACCTGCAAACTAAACCACGAAGCAGCATCGCCTGGCTGTTGCGTTCTTGATATTCCTGCAATTGTTAGAACTACTGATGTTGACGATATCATAAAATTTATATGCCAGTAAATCTTGTTCATACCGTTCAAAATAATTTCGATTTTGCCGTTATGCTTGAGTTATAGGACTGATAATTGGTAATATTTGCATTTTTCGATTTCATTTTATTCAAAATATGTAACGAATATATTAAGAACTATTATTTAAGTAAAGTGTTAGGTTGCATTGAAAATGGATAAACATTAATTTTGAATTCATTAGTACTAGTTTTTGTTTTAATTTTTTAAACTGTGGTAGTCCAAAAACATGCATTTTTAACGCATCAACAAGTCTTTTCAGATCGAAAATCGTTGACCATCGTAGTTTATGCTTAACATACTACTACCTGAACAAAAAGAAATTGCATCCCAGATCAGGACTGCACAACCGACTACGACCAATAATTATTATCGTATTATATGTAATATTATTAATAAACTTTTTATACTAATAATTAATTAAATTTATTTAAAAATTCCTTTATAAAAGGTATATTATACCTTTTTAATATAATAATTAATTGTTTCCATTTTACATTATTATTTATTTTATTAATTGGGGTCTTATCAATAAATTCATGACTTATTAATTAAGAAATTACATTATATAAAATTAACAGAACGATCTGTAACTGATAATGTAACCAAAAGCCATTGGCAGAAGCGTCATGTGTGTTAATAACCAAGGGATGAATAGCATATATAATGTATCTAATATCTTCTGGGAGGAATATACAGTAGTCTTTCTTTATAACGATTCCCTATATAACGATAATTCCTCTATAACGATGAAAATAGTAAACGTTGGTTGGTTCGTCATAAGGACAATGTATTAATTCTTTCTCTATACCGATATCGTTCTCTCTTTATAGTAATGACTCTGCAGCGTTCAATAGTTGATGAAATATGTGTTATTGTGTTTAAAGTTCAGACTATCTGAGTCACGAGTGACATTGTCCAGCGGTTGTTTTGTTTTTCGCTTAAGGAATGCGGCAACCCATTCTACTCATTCTTATCAGAGGGCTTAGTGACTCGTTTTTATTGTTCGGGAGGCGTGCCTAACTGTTATCACACGGATGTTGTCATCTATTGACGACTTTTCATTTTCAGTTAGAGTTGTGCCTCAGTGTGTCAATAGTCAACATGTTTTCGACTATTGACACTTTTCCGGTGGAGGAAAAGTTATCGATAACTCGAGCAATAGATAAAGGTGAAAAGCAATCGGATGCCGTTCGCCGTACGGGGCTGTCTCAGTCAAATGTGGCTACGATATGGCAGGACAGAAAAAAGTGGCTTGAAGCGGAGATAGAGGGCGGTAGCCGGAAGAAGTTGCGGAAACCTCAGTACGAAGATTTAGATCGCGCCATGCTTCAGTGGTTCCAGCAGCATCTTATGAACCATATTCCACTTTCTGGACCTGTGGTTAAGACAAAAGCTGAGTTTTTTGCACCTGAGCTTGGAATTGAGAATTTCAAGGAATCTGAGGGTTGGCTGAGCAAGTGGAAGCTGCGGCACAAGATTAACTACGGGCAAATCAGCAGAGAGACTAGCGATGTTAACAAAAACGTAACAAATGATTGTCTAGAAAACGTGTGGCCTGGACTGAAGGCACGATATGCGTCAGATGACATTTTCAATGCTTATGAGACTGGCTTGTTTTTTGTTTTTTAAAAGACACCAAACAGAACTTTAAAAAATTTAAATCAGAAAAGTGCGTTGGTGGAAAGCTCTCTAAGGAACGCATTACGGTTTTAGTGATCGCTAATATGACAGCGGTCAGAAGAAATGAGGATCTGTAGAGGAGTTAGACAGGGATGTGTGTTATCACCAATTTTGTTTAACTTATATTCTGAAGAAATTTTCCAAAACACGCTCAATAATATCGAAGCGGGAGTCACCGTTAACGGAAAATTAATTAATAATTTAAGATATGCAGACGACACTGTGATCATAGCAACGAGTATAGAGGATCTACAACATCTTATCGAAAGCTTGAGTATAAATAGTGCTAAGATGGGAATTACTATAAACGCTAAAAAAACGAAGTACATGCTGATTACAAAAAGGCCACAAAATATACATCACCTATTGACAATAAATGGTAACGTGATAGAACAAGTAGAAAAATATCAGTATTTGGGAACTTTGATCAATGAAACCAATGATCATACTGTAGAAATAATCAAATAGAGATTGCCAGATCAGCATTTATACGAATGAAGCCACTCCTAACGTGCAAAAATCTAAATTTGGAGATCAGACTACGTACCATTCGCTGTTATATATTTTCAATATTATTATATGGAGCTGAGACTTGGACATTAAAAAAATGTAATTTAAAAAGAATCGAGGCCTTCGAACTCTGGTTATACCGCAGATTATTGAAAATATCATGGACTGGTAGAATTACAAATAAAGAAGTACTGGAGAGGGTTGGTAAAGAAACAGAACTAATCGCCACTATACAAACCAGAAAACTGGAATACCTAGGCCACGTGATGAGGGGACCAAAATATGAAATTTTGAGACTGATAATACAGGGAAAGATTCAAGGAAGAAGATCTGTTGGCCGAAGGCAGAACTCATGGTTAAAGAATCTAAGTGATTGGTACCAATGCAGATCGATTGATTTGTTTAGAGCAGCAAGTTCTAAAATAAAAATAGCCATTATGATTGCCAACCTCCGTAGGGAGACGGCACTCTAAGAATATGACAGGTCCGGTAAAGCAAAAATTGTTAGTGATAGGGAAGTCGAAAAAGCTTTGTTTTCTACGAGCAAGACGATATGAGTGCTATGGAAGATTCTATGCGTTTTCAGGACAAGGTCAGGTCAGTTCTGTGGAAAGGGAAACAGACCAAGGTGACAGACTTTTTTGGTATTGTAGGCTTAATATATTTTACAGTAGCATATTATTTTGTACAATACACATGTTTAAATTTTACAGTCATTTTTTTATACTGTATTGCTTATATTATTCTTTAATAAATCTATATGGTGTATAATAAAGTGTTAATTCATTTATAATTCGTTTTGATAATTTTTTTAAATTAAAATAGGTTATTTAGTACAGTATACTAAAGGTTCTAATAGAAAAAGTTAACGAATACAATTTACCAATCTGTTTAGCATTTACAGACTACGAGAAAGCTTTTGACAGCATAGAATTATGGGCTATTGAGGAAGCACTGGTCAACAGCAGAATAGATTCTAGATATAGGATATTAATACATAATATATATCAACACGCTGAAATGGTAGTCACGATGGATAACGGAATGAAAACGAGGCCAATAAAAATCAACTCAGGAGTAAGACAGGGAGACACCATATCTCCAAAACTATTTACTGCCACACTTGTAGACATCTTTAAATCACTAAATTGGGAAACTAAGGGACTATCGATAAACGGAAAGTATTTAAACCATCTAAGATATGCAGATGACTAGTACTAATAGCCGACAGCTGCAAAGAACTGAAGACGATGATCGATGAGCTTCATACGGAATCCATAAAAAAAGGACTGAAAATGAATCTGAGAAAAACTAAGCTAATGTCGAATAAAGATGATCAACCGACGATAACCATCCAAGGAACAAAAGTGGAACATGTAGAAGAATACATATATCTGGGTCAGAATAGCAAGGTAAACAAAGAAAACCAAACTACCGAAATAAGCAGACGAGTAAGAATGGGATCGGCCGCATTTGGAAAACTCTCATACATACTGAAAGACAAAAAGATACCACAAAACCTTCGAACCAAAGTGTTCGATTCTTGTATCCTTCCCGTTCTCACTTACGGAGCTCAAACCTGGACATTCACAAAAAAGAACATGGACAAGATTCGAAAAACTCAGCGAGCCATGGAACGACAGATGCTTGGTATCTCACTAATAGATCGGCAAACGAACGAAGCAATCCGGAACAAAACAAAAATAAAGAACGCCGCGAAAAAAGCAGCTAAATTAAAATGGAAATGGGCTGGACACAACGAACGTCTCGAAGATGGTAGATGGAACAAAGAAGTCGGAAACTGGCGACGGTACGATGCGAAGAGACCAAGAGGAAGACCTCAAATGCGCTGGAGCGACGATATCAAAAGAGTCGCAGGACCAATGTGGAAACGCCTAGCACACAACAGGGATGAATGGCAAGAAATGGGAGAGGCCTTTATTCGACAATTCGGATAAAAAAAGGGCTATAAAAAAATTTAGTACAGTATTAATAATATTAGAGTACCGAATTTTGTCTCTGTATAACAATCTCTCCTTATAATGATGAAATTTTCCGGTCCCTTGCATATCGTTATAGAGGGAGAGGACTGTATAATACTAATATGACAATTCTGAAAAACATTCGTGAAATATGATACTTATTAAGTACCGGGGTGAATAGAAATAGTTGTCAACTTTAAACATAAATATTGTAAAGTATTATGAGAAGTAAGAAATTAAAAGCTACCCTGGTTTATCGGCCTTGCAGTTTTCTACAAACAGACACCATTGTTAAAATTAAAAAAAAAGTTAAAAATTAAAACATACTGTCAAGTTCTTGAGCATAGTTTGCCATATCAGATTCTCTTCGGAGTAAGATAGAATAAGTTCTGCATCACTATCTTGGAAAGAGTACTTTGACATTTCTTCAGATGAGGAATTAAAATTTTTATGTTTTTTTATTTTTCCATATTTGTTTTTTGACCTGCTTGTTATTTTATTTTTAGAAGTACTAGAACTCCCATTGTCAGTGCTTGTACTAGCATCACCGGCAGGTTCGACCTAAACTGGATCTTCTGGAATTGGAAAATTTGCCACAGAAACATTTTCTCCAGGCTCAAGAGAAAGTTTCGCATGTTTTTTTGCGAGGTGCAGTTGCTCCTGGTTGTCTGAGACATTTCAGGAGTTCCCTGAAAGTGTCGTCAGTAGCAGCGACGGAAGTTGTGGCTGTTGGAGTTGTAGCTTCAGAGTCATATCAAGATGGTAACACCTTTAGTACTTGATTGCGACAAAGAGGCACAATACCACATTTTCTAAAACCAGCAATTATGTTATCTAATTTTCTGGGTCTTGGCTTGTTCTAGGATTTTCCGCCATTCTGTTCTGTTCCTTGCCTTGTTGTTGCTGTTCCTTGCTCCCTACTGGTGTTTGCCTCATTATATATTTTGGTATTTCAGTCTCCAACATCCGTTCAACATGGTCCATCCAGCGCAGACGTCCGATCTTCATGGATGTTATGACCTCGGATTTATTGTATGCTGTGTATAATTCAAAATTATATCTTCTGAGTCATATGTCATTTTCTCTGCCAGGTCCTTTTTTCCAATCAGCAACAATTGCCCGCCATGCAATTTTCATTGGCCGAAAGAATGCTACATCTAACGAGTGTGTTAGATGCGATGAGTTTGCTAGTAGAAATATGAATTATGTGTTCTCTGAACACGTTTGTATGATATCTAGTGGCAGATGGCTAAATTGTCTCTGATCAAGTATTTTTTGCCGTCATATCGTCTAAAAAATTGAAGTATGATTGTTTCGATATTATCTGAAAAACAGAATTTGGCAAACCAATCACTTTTGGTGCTATTATACCTAGAGCCCTCAGGACCGCTCTCTTTCATACAAGTTTAATACTTTATACACTACATAAAAGGGCAAAATTTGACTATCAGCAGTAGCAAAAAAAAATTATCACCCTTTTATTCTAGTCTAGCTATTACTTTACTCCTGCCCGGATTATCAGATAAGTTAGTTTCGTCATAATAGATTATATTCGATGAAGGAATGTTAACCAGTTTTACTCCGTCTGTCAAAGTATTCATTAATTAAAATCCGTAAAATTTAAAATTTTAACATCTTTTATCAACGTCTGTTTGCCTTGCAATTTTTAGAAGGCGCAGATTATAAACAGAAATCTGAATTGTGTTTAAAAACTATTTTACGGATTTTATTATTAGATGTCGCTATCGCGTCCGTATTGAAGCCATTTTATTGTTGCTTCTTAAAAGACAGAAAATATTGATTTTTCACGTTGAGAACACCTATGAATAACTGTTCTGATGAGACCTATTAGGTCGAAATACGTATCAACAGATATATAGGAGTTGTTTGCGTGAAATCAAATATTTGTTGTCTTTTTCATTTTATTCATTAATTGTTTTCGGAGAGATTGCTGCTTTGCCCTGTTTTATGTTTTAGTAAATCGGAATGACAAGCTAGCATGGTGCCTTTTCAAAAAAGAGTAGACAAACTCCCGACCAGGTAAATTGTCTTTAAGTTGCTTTATGGTCTTGCCTTGGTGGTCAAGTGAATCTTTATTTAAAAGTCTCCCAGTAAACGACTTAATGGGATATTCACTGTAAATAATTAGACGAATCGCCAAAGTTTTTTTCCCCTCTTCAGTCAAAGCTGTTTGTCCCCCCTCTTTTTTAGCTCATCACACTTTCTGAAATTAAATATAAAGGACACTATTGTTAATGCCGAATTTACTCTCTGCTTTCCGGAGGCTGAAACCATTGGCTATCTCTGCTACGGTTTTCTAAAAAACGTGTAGATCTTGTATTTTGTTTGATTTCACAGGTTTATAATTCCTTGGCATGCTGAAAGTGAACAAATATATTAGATATTTTCTTTCTTTCTTTAGAATTTAATTATATTCTTTAACTTCTCCCAGTGGCGGCCAGTTAGGGCTGGCAGGGTCGGCAGTGCCGACCCACACCTTTATAGATATTATAGATTTTTTTTAATATTTAATTTAATCAGCATTTCAATAACTAATTGTGGCAGATAATCAGTTGATGTCATTTGTTTCTGTGAAATAAAAAAAATATCTGTGAAATAACTAAATTTTATTCATGGTTTTTAAAAGAATAAGACCAATTCGACAAGACTAAATTTTATTCATGATTTTTAAAAGAATTCGTCCAATCTGAGCGTTAAGTGATCCCTGTGTAAGACACTTTTCAAATTTATGATCCGAAATCGGAGATATGCATCCGCCTGTGAATTCTTAAATAGGCACGTTTCAGGGTTTCGGCAAGCCGATCCCAAGCTTGACAATTTACAATATTTACATGTAAAAATCAACGGAATATTACTTGATGCTAAAGCTGAAGCTAATTACCAAGTACGGCAAATTTAAATTTGCCGATGCTTCTTAAGGATTGGTGATTGGTCGTGAACTGTACCTTGCAAGTGCGGGACGAAATGTTATTCGGGATGAGGATGGATAAGTAGTGAAGTGAAGTGATATTGACTGCACAAACTAGCTTTTCTTTCTGTGATTTATTTTTATTTTCTAAAGTAAAACTGTGATACGTTACCACTGCCGTAAGTAGTTAAAGGTTAAAGGGTTTTTTGAAGTATTAGAAGTTTTTTGTAATGAATGTGTAAACAAATTCAGGTAAATTAACCTAAAAAATGCAAGCTATGGGAGAAACTGTAAGTATTGATAAATCTGATATTGTAAATTATATTTTGCAAAATGGGTTTTCATCTATTCCATACGAAGAACAAATTTTTATTAAAAATTAGGGGCGTCCTTTGCCTAAAATGACCCGGCATATATATATTATAGCAGGGGGTAAGGGAAGTAATAGATCATTTTCAGATAATTGGTATAGCAAGTGCTCATGGCTTACCGGGAGTGAAATAAAAAACAAACTTTTCTGTTGGCCTTGCATTTTATTTTCGACAAATAGGTGCATCAAAATCCGTGGTGTGAATCTGGTTACGATAATTAAATTGAATTATTTAGGGCTTTGCATAAACATGATATTTCGAAAGATCATACATACAGCCAGAAAATTAGATTCATTTGGAAAACAATATATTTATGTTTCATTAGATAATGCCCAAAGTGAAAATTCTATTAAACAAAACATAACGAAATTGTAAAAAATAATCACGCAGTTTTACGTTGTTTAATTGATATTGTAATATTTTTAAGTTGTCAGGAATTAATATTTAGGGGACACGATGAATCGGAGCATTCGTTAAATCAAGGCAATTATAGAGAAGTAATATAAATGCTTAAAAAATACGATTTGGAATTTTCTAATGTACTCTCTAATTTGAAGACATTTAGCGGTGTATCTAAAACAATCCAGAATGAATTAATAGAATCAATTAATTATATTTTAAGTAACGTTATTGAATCTGAGATTTATGAAACCATTTGCTTTTCATTAGAAGTAGATGAAACTACCGACATATCATGTCATTCACAATTATCAATTGTTGTTCGATACGCTTTAGGTGGTAATATTTATGAGAGATTTTTAGATTTTACAGAGGTGAGTAAAAGCCATAAGGCAGAATAAATTTTTGGTGTTTTAAAAGACAGATTTTTAGGATAGATTTTTGGGAAAGTGTTTACCCAAACCGATTTGATATACAATGTTGTTCAAAATCAGTTAACTGACAGTATTCATTCCAAAAATAGAATAACAAAACTAGTGCAAAATCTCAGAGATTTTCGTTATGATAGTAATTTCCAGTAGGTATATACTCAAAAAAAGACAAGGGCATAACACAGAAACAGATCTCGAAAAACGAGTATATTTTGAAATTTTGGATACTACTATTATGCAAATAGATACTCGTTTTTCGAATTTTGAAGTTTTTCAAATTTTTGACCTTATTGACGATTCAAAATTTACGCCAAAGAATTTCTAAGATATATATTAGACAGGTTAATTAAAAATTATCCATCATTCCTTAATAAAATAAAATTAGAAAATGAATTAAAAATTTTAATGTTAATCCAAATATTTTCGGAAGGTGGGATGTTATAAGATATGTATAATTGTATATACTGCAATTCATTACAATAAACTGTTATCGAAATTAATAAATTATTGTCATTAATTCTCCCATTACCAGCAAAATCTGCCTCAAATGAACGAGATTTCTCTTGTCTCAAAATAATTAAAACGTTTTGTCGAAACACCATGAAACAAGAGCGAATGTCAAGCTTGTCTCAAATGTCAATAGAAAAAAAAAACTTTTAGTCTCTCCAAAACTCTAATAAATTTTACATTGACGTTATAACCCATTTTGCTACTTCCAAACAACGTAATGTAGAGTTAATTTATAAACATGTTTAGGTTCTAAATTTAAAGAAAAAAAAACCTTCTATGATGATTGAAGTCTTTATTATACCTATCTGAGCCGACAAAAAATACCTTGCCGACCTCGTCTTTCAAGCCACGAGCCGCCACTGACTTCTCCTGTTTTGAGAATATCGTTGTTTCTTTTTACTTTGTTTAAACTAAGAACAATATTTTGCTAATCTAAGCAATCCTCCACTTACCTAACCTAACAAATTATTTCGGGTGGGCAAGCTGGGAAGAGGAAGAAAGCTTTGTCCTGGGACTGAGAAATCAGTCTCGAAGGTGGAGAAACCAAGGAATGGTCAACGGCATATGGATACAAAAGACAGCGCCTAATACAATTTTACACGGTACAACAACTCTCTGTAGTAAACACATTTTTAACCTAAATCGTCGCTGCCGTATACTTGGAGATCCCCTGCTGACTGCAAAAAACACAGTCAGAAATCAAATAGACTATCTATTATTTAACACGTGTCCCCAATAACTAGTCAATTTAGTAAGAGATAATATAAGACATACCCTGCAGCAGATAAAAAGAGTGTTCATAATCAAATTGTTATGGAACTAAAGATGCGTAGATTTAAATACGTTGATAAACCAATTCACGTTTGGCGCCGCAGCAAACCTTTCCCTGGTTAAACCTCCCAGCTGGGTTTCTTATTTGCTATACAAATAAGAAACTTACAAGAAGAAACTACCGACTTTTCTCCCTTTAGGAACGTAATCATAAAAGCACAAAATCCTTAATCAGCTGTTGACAAGACCAAAATTCCTCGACCAGTTCAAGCTCACGATTTGTCGATTTGTCTACTTAATTGTTTAGAGAAACTCTACAAGAATCTTGTCAAAAATTGCCTTGAAGGCGAGTTGAGGGAAAAAGACATCATCTCAAGTAGACAATACGGACTTAGAAAAGCAAAATCAGCTATAGATAATGTTAAACATATCACAGACACTGTAATGACCACAAGGAAACGATAAGAAGATGAAGAATGGCCTCTAACTCTATGGGATAATGTGGGGAAGTGTCGTTATATTTAATACACATCATAAAGAGATACTTAAGTAATAGATATGTTTCAGTGGCTAGAAACACAAAGATCAGATTAACGCCGGCGTACTGCAAGGCTCCGTATTAGTATATGAAATGTACTATATAATAGGGTACTAGCCATCGATTACTGTAGAAACAGGATGGCAGTAGCCTATGTCGACGACCTAGCTATATTAGTAACAAGTGACTTATATTGGGAAATCTTAGACACTGTAAATGATTGCTTTGGTAAAGTAAATAGATGGATGCCGAATAACGACCTGAAAGCCCCGAGAGCGGTGCCATATTTGATATTCCAACTAGTTAGTAATGAGCTAAAATCAAGGAACTGTGCTAAATATCTATGCATTGATACGCTTCACGAAACATCTTTTGAGAGTGGTTACGAAGGCGGAGAACAGAAAGCAGACATCCAGATAATAACACTCAATATAGGTGGACCTAGCAGCAACAAGGGAATATTGTACCTACATGTTTTACAATCGACCCTCCTATATGGAACCTCTATCTGAATAGATGTACTGAGATACCAAAAGTACGAAGATATCGTACTCGTAATCCTATTCGTATCGTACGAAGATATAGCTCTTAGCCACAGAACGGCAGATGTTATACGATAACCGGAACAGTCACTCACCCCAGGTAAGAGCGGACCTACGAGAGCAACTAATAGCAGAATGGCAGAGGGAATGGGAGGCACAGACTACGAAAGCTCAATGGGCCAAAACGCTAATCCCTAATGTGGTGGCTTGGTAGCATTGTAAGTTTAAACGAGTAAATTATTATTTTACACAATTTCTGACCGGACATGGATCTTTTAGGTCTTACACATACGCTATCAGGGAAACCAACGATGACATATGGTTTACATGTAGCGAATATGACGATGCTGAGCATTGCATCTTCTGGTGTAATGCTTTCGCCCCCGACGACAACGCCCAACAACATTATATATATATATATATGACCAACGAAGAAGAGAACTTCGAAATCATAATAGACCATATAACGGAGATCATGAATAGAAAGACTATACTTAAAAGGGCTGAACAAGCCGGATGAGAGAGGTTTCACCCGCACCCATAGAGCAAAAAGAGGGAATGTAAAGGTGGGGACAAAAATATTGTTAGATAGGAAGTGCCATCTTGAGAGGCCACTTTAAATAAGGAAAGACAGTCTCTTTCCTTGTTTAAGAAATCAAATTTAGTTTGGTTATGTTATTGTTTGTCTCAACTGTCACACGTAATTTTATTTATATTGAAGTTTTTCACCAATTGTGTCACATTTTAGACTATTATTGTTAATATTTAATTAAAACTTTCTCGTCTGAAACATATTTTATAGCTATTGTTAATAAGTGTCGGAAAATTTAAATTTAGTGCCTTTGAATTTCCGTATATGTCCGCCATCAGAGGCCACTTTTTTGTCTTCTTTTCATAACGATTAGATTCCCTCTTTTGTCTTTTTGCTAGATGCCCGCAGCACACAAGGGTATACTTATAAATAACTTCTATTTCTCTTCTACTTTTCCTAAATATACCCAGAGCAGGTACACCGAATATATATGTCAGACATATTAGAATAATAATTATATGTATATACAACAGTAGTAAAAATGACTTATGCATATCTACCCCACACAATTTTTAACATGCTTTCCCCCTATTATTGGTACTCAGTGACAAAACTACTTCATTGCGGAAACTACAGTGAAAAACTAATTTGTCCTAATGTTGTTCCGGTAGCAACCAGCTTCCATATAGAAGGCCACCAGAGACACTAAGGGTGTAAACTTTTCTCTTTGTTCTTCTTTCTCTTTCTATTTCTGTTCATTATATAATAACATTAGTTTTACGAACTACTTTTCCCTTTTCCTTTCAAAAAGAAACCAGACCCTCCCCTAGTTGCATGCCGTTATTAGGTATGCATCGTAGGACAAGCCCCAAGACTTTCTACAAGAACACATTTCCAGACTGCGCAGGATATCCCCATATTTCGTTCTCTAATGAACTCGTCCGGGGATATTCAGCATTCAAGAGGGGGTGGTTTTTAATTGGTAGGCGACTTAACTGGGGCACACGATGGAAGCTCGGATTCCGTGTAAACTATGTGCCATTCTCTTGTGGTCCTACCTTCTGGTTGAATCCAACAGTACTAGGGACACCTTTCCTAGTCGGTTTCGAACCTTTTCACCTCATTAAAAGGTTTAAATAGGTTAACTGTACCTTACTACAATAGCGCATAGGCATAAAAAAACTGAAAGACCCACAGATGAAGATACTAGTCACAGAAAATTTAAACGTTAGAATGTGGAACATCGAGTCTACTTTATTAGCTGAGTCAAAATGGATAGCGACTTAAGTAGCACTTATTGAAATGTAGAAGCAGCATATTGGTCTCCTAGTACAGACAAAAAACAATCCTGGTCAATTTAATGAAAGAACGGAGGGAATAATAACAAAAAATGCTGATATATACAAGGAACTTAATAAAACTATTCGTAGAAAGTGTGGAGAAGAAAAATAGCATTGGATGGCATAGAGATGCTGTGAAATTAAACAACTACAGCAAAAGCAAGTTTGCACAATGTTCATAAAAAATCAAGAAAAGATCAGGGGGATATTACAAAAATAACAACAGGATATTGAGAAATAAAAAAATCAAATTCGTGTAGGGACTGAAAAATCATTCTCCTGTCAGCATAAACAAAAAGATTCTTATTTATTTTCTGCATAATTATCTAGACGCAACTCAGATCAAACGAAAAAGCAATTTGCTTATTCTAAACAGTCTCCAAAATGTTTAGATTATTAATCTCAGAAATGCAAATAGATTAAGAATATTTATCGATGTTTAAGATACAAGGGTTAAAACAAAAATGCTACAAGCCGTCTGTTATAAACCTGTCGTATTAGAACCAATTGTCTTATTGTAATCAGTTTCAAATCCTAACCAGGTTATGACATTGTTATCCTAATACGGTAAAAGTAAAAGTTTGAAAAAAACAATACAAAAATGAAGATGATGTCAGAAAAGTCATACCAGGAATAAGTTGGCACAAAGCTATGCATAAATGCAGCAGAGACAACTGGTGTTTAGAAAGAAGTTTGTTAGGACAATATTTTATTTATAAACAAACTGTGTAGAACTTAAGCCGTTTGGTAATATTTAATTAATATCGTCCAAAATATATTCTTGACATTTTCCATATTATCTTCGGTTATTCAATGTAGGCATAATATTTTGCTCCTATCTCCTATTTTTCTTCTTATAAATAGGAAATGAAGAAAATCCAGAGTTAGAAATTCAAAACACAAAAACATTTTACGGGAGGCCTACGTTCAGCAGTGGACAAACATAGGCTAATTGATGATGATGAATCAGTGATTCAGTATGTTAGTAGTTGGTATTAAAGTTTTATAGTATTGGAAAGTATATTAGATGGAGATTAAAAAATAGTGTTAAGAGAGTATTAGTTATTATATTAATTATATTATGTATATGGAGATTAGAAGAGATTAAAAATTATAATATTTATATGGTGATTTGAGATTGGAAGAGAAAAAAAGATTATTA
The DNA here is from genome assembly GCA_918026665.1 of Diabrotica balteata. Classification (NCBI taxonomy): domain Eukaryota; kingdom Metazoa; phylum Arthropoda; class Insecta; order Coleoptera; family Chrysomelidae; genus Diabrotica; species Diabrotica balteata. The sequence goes on along the minus strand of OU898283.1, from coordinate 75,316,732 downwards.
GAAAGAAGAATAAACAAGAAAGCAATAAAGAACGAAGAATATTGTGCCGATTTATAAATGCTATTAAGAATAAAAATATTTTAAAATGGTGGAAGCTGATAATTAAAACATTGTGGTGTATTTGGCGAAGCAATTTCACAAACAGAAGGATAACCGAGGCTGATAACGAAGATATTGAGTGGTGATTAAAATCTTTATTTTGGAAAATAGTTTCATTTAGGCATTCAGTGACAGAAAGGTAGTAAATTTTGTTAATCTAATTTAATTATTGTAATAATAATTTCAATTTAGGATAGGTTGTTCAAATTTATATTATCTATATCAGATATATATGTGTGTTTCATAATAATTATAATACAGATAATTTCAAAAAGTGCTTACAAACTAATTCTTTGAGAACCGCGACAAAAACCCTGTATATATATATATATATATATATATATATATATATATATATATATATATATATATATATATATGTATATATTGGATTTGAAGTTTCCGCGGGAGCTATATGTGATTTCAGTTGTTTCCAAGGTTTGACTCCGCGTTAAGTAATTTTGGTTTTTAGAAAAACCATTGTTTTGACGACGTTTCGGCAAGGTCACACTTGCCATTGTCAAGTCAGATTAGTTCTGCTTCGTCTTGATGTTCTTCTGAAACATCAAGACGTCAATGTTAAATAAAATTAATGTGAAAGCGTCGCATTAATATCTAACATTTAAACAATCTGTATAAATTAAACTTACTGATTCACTTATAAATTATGGATTTCCATCTCTCGATCTTCTTCTGTGTAAGATTCCTTGTTCGGCCCGATTGGAATGATTAAATTGACAAAGTTCTTCAGTATTATAGTCCGTCTAAAATGTATCCGGAAAAAAGAAAGCAGAAATATAATTTTACGGTATTTATTTCTATCACTTGAAATGTAAAATTTCAACAAATAATTCATCTCATTTACTTATATAACCTCCATTTAAATCTAAACAACTAAACGTCCAGGTACACCCGAAACTAGGTCAAGGCCATAATGGTAATGGTATTCCAGGCCTGTAAAACTGACCGAATCAAACCTTCTTTATCTCGTGGCGCTGCTCATTCCACTTCAATCTTCATCAGTTCTCATACGTTTTCAATGGGGCTAAGATTTGGAGATGCTACTGGCCACGGAATTGTTGCCAATTCGTGTTCTGCATCCAAGCTTGAGTATAAGCAGAAGTATGGCATCTTTCATTATCTTGCTGAAAACGCCACCCCTCTGAATATAAAACATGAGCCGTTTCAAGAAGAAAACCATTTAGGATGTTACAATATTTCGCACATTTAACATAATAACATTTTCTCTTGATAGGACTTTTAGATGATTTGCACCAAGCTGGAAACAACTTTCATAAAATATAAAGACATTATTAAAATTATCTTCTCGAAAACGTTGACAAAAATCTATTCTTCGTTGCCTTTGCAGAAGTGTCATTAGAGGGTTTTTTTTTTAGAATTCTTGATATGTAGCCTGGCTTTTTCAGTCACATGCGGACAGTTTCTGGGCACACTTTTATTCTTCGTTGATTTCCAAATCTGTTCACTAATTTTCAAAACCCAAGGTGCGGATTTTGTCGTCGTAAAGCCACTAAAGCATTTAAATTGTTTCTGTGAATCTTACGCGGTCTACCCGAAACTGGTCTATGGCTCATATTTATGCCATTTTTTATCCCCTTTATTGTCTCATACACTACACTTTTGCCGAGTTCAGTCAATTGCGTAAATTTTTTCACGTTTCGGACACCCTTTCTATACAAATATTCCACCACTTTTCTTTTTTCTACTTGCGACATTAATGAGACATTAATGCGACAGTAATGTTAGCATGGGAAAATAATATCATTATTCTGACATTTCCACCACATTGCAGCAATCATCTACAACCAGCAGACTTTTCCGTCTTTGGGCCTTTTAAAACGAGATTTAGAATTTCTATGATCATATGGATGTTGTCTAATCCTGGCAAGACAGTCATAATATATGAAGTAGCGTCATTTGCTAACAAGGATTTGCTTTTGGTATAAAAAATGTAATAAAAGGATTTGCTAAGACACGTATTCACTCATTTAATAGAAATTTGTTTTCAATGAAATTGCTGATATACAATCTTTATTAACATTAAATGAAAGTAATGATCTTGACTTACCTTCTACTTCAAGAGATGTTCCATCTACTTCAAGATATGTTCCATATGTATTTCCATAATAACTCGGACCGTATCCCAAGGCTGGTACCCGAAAATCAAAGCTGGGAGGGCCCAGAAAAGGTAAAACTACAATTATCACTGACACCCCCTAGAAGAATACGACGACTTATGAAGGAAAAACAAGTAGCTGCTCGTAAAACACAGAAAATATCAAAAGTCACAAGAAAACGTATTCAAATCTTATGTCAAGAATCAAGTTTTGATAACTCAAGTTCAAATATATCGTTACACAACTCAAGCGATGACGACCTTCCTCTTAATACATTTACCGAAACCAAAGATAAAAGTATAATACCAAAAAGAAAATTAAAAATAGTTGTTGAAAAAAACGTAGGACAAACGACAAGCGTTGAAGACGACATGCATCTTGATGGAATTGTGAAAGCAAAAAATACAAAAAACTAAACAAATAAAAATCACACAAAATTCGCTAATGAAAACACTGAAGAAGATGAGACATGCAGAGGGTGTAATTGGGACTACATACAAAATAAGATAGACTGGTTACAATGTTATACGTGCAACAGGTGGAGTTACAAATCTTGTGGCCTACAAGAAGTTTGCAATTTTTTTTGTAACAATTGTAATTAATGTTTTAGATTTTGTTTAATGCTTTTAATGTTTTTTTTTCATATATTTGTTAATAAGCTACATGATTATTACCTTAGTAATTGGATTAAGTTACCGACTGTCATTTTCAAAACACTATCTGTCCGTTTCAATACACCGAAGTAGTGAAACGGACAAATTGACTATTTCATGTTCAGTAATGTCAAGATGTTTTAGCTTTATAAAGCCAATTTTTATTACTAATGATAGGTTAAGAACGTACTTTTTTAATGCCAATTTATTGGTGTATTTGAAACATATCTGCAATAAATATAAGCCTATAGAGTAAAATATCCGTTTCATTGCCACTCTCCCCTTCCTCAAAGATGATCTGTCAAATTCGTCAAAGTCATTAATACAATATTATCCCCTAATCAGACCAAGTATTCTATGAATGTAATAGTATAGATATGCCTTATGAATCTAAAAATAGTACCACTATTAAAGTAGAGAAGTGGTTTCGTTAAAAAATTAAAAAATAAAGAGCGGAAAGAAAATACAGATAATTATCTATCTAAGATAAAACTCTTACAAAGTTCGTGCTTTCTATTTTCTTATTAATTTATTATAGTCAAGAGTTTCATGGGATTTTTTTAAAGTATATGTAACTAAACAAATTTTTTCAAAAAAAAACCTTATTGGTTTCAACTACATTCATACGGTAATGGTCTTGAGTCTTGACGGTAACACTTAACCCGTATTTGAAGATTTACTGCCATAAGCTGCCCATTACTACTATGAGCTGCCAGTTGCAAACAAATAGACTTTAGTAAAGAAGTACTGATACTAATCAAATTAACGAATAATCTATCTAAACTATTAATCAAAAGAAGTGTGGGAAGAACACAGAAGATATTGCGAGGGAGGTTGAAATATCAATAAAAGGATTCTAGTCCTGCAATTGTAGTTAATGTCCCCTGTTTGTTAGTTATATGTAAAAGAAAAATTTTACAAAAAAAATTGCTTCAAAATAATTATTTAATAAACCCAGGATGGTTAAAAGATTTTCAACGATAGAACTTCTGAAATGTTGTTAGAATATTTTTATTATCCTGTGTCGTGTTTGTTAGTTCGCCACCTATGCGCACAAAACTTACACTACATAGAAACTTCTTATTTTCTTATTACTCTTCGCCCAGTCGTTATATCGAGAGTTATATTATAATGCAGGTTATTACGATTTTGTCAATGTAGCTAAAATTGAAAATATTACATCGAAGAATATTTAAGTTGTCGAATGCAACCTAGGTAGCCCACTGGAGAATTTTATGATAACAATTTTTGATACTATCTACCAAATTAAGCAAAAACTTATGCTTGAACGCAGTGTTGTCACGTCGTTTTAAAGATATGGAAACAAAGTCAAAACAGCACATTCTAAAATAACAGATAAAAGTAATAATTTATCTTCTAGTTCTTAGTGTGCCACAACATAATTATCCATAACATTGAAGATCATCAAGGCGAAGACTTCTAGGTCTTCTCGCCTTATATTTAGATCCAGTCTCAAATGTGGTTCAGCCAAGAAGTTTCTTTTATCCTTCAATCTTCTGTTTTCCCACTAAAAATCAGCTGGTTTTATTTATATATCTGGATCAAGTTAGTCCGTTCTAAAAATTTCCCAATATGTGAATTTGTGAATGTTTATGTCTATGCAATTACCATTCAAATGCAATTAACTGGAAGACTACGCTCGCATTTCGAGCAGCAAAAAATCAGAAATTAAAATCTGGCTGGAATATCGAAGCAGTGTTTTATTCTTCTTTCTTCTTTATGTTCCATCTTCTATCGAAGGTTGAAAATAATCATTCAAACCATTCCCTCAAGTTTTTCTTCTTCTTTGGGTGCCGTCTTCTTAGCGAAGGTTGGCGATGACCTCTGCAAAGTCTTCCCTATTTTGGGCTTTCCTTATTAAACTTTGAAAGTATAATCCTGTCCAATCTTTGATGTTGCGCAACCAGGTCATTTGTCGTCTACCCGGGCCGCGTCTCCCTTCTATTTTCCCTTCTATAATAAGCTGAAGGAAGTTATACCTGTCGTGTCTAAATATGTGTCCAAGATAAGACGTTTTACGCTACTTGACAATTTCTGTGAGTTCACGTTCTCAAGTTTTTAAGCCACGATATTCTTCGTCTTACTACATTTCGCTTTCCTTGAATTTTGCCTTGCATAAGCTACAATAATGAATATTTTTGCCCTCCCGTAACATAGCCTAAGTACTCAAGATTTCTTCTTTTGATAGGTTCAGCTTCAGATTATTTCAGCTTCATCTCCTATTCTTCTAGTACCTTCTGCGTTTGACAATTTTTCTTCTTCTTCTTAGACTTCTGTCGTCCATGTTTGGACATAGGCCTCTCCCAAGTCCTTCTATCGGTCTATATCCTGAGCAACATATTTCCAATTTGTTCCGGCTATTCTTCTAATGTCATCAACCCATCTCATCTGTGGTCTTCCTCTTGGTCGTTTACTTTCGTAAGGTCTCCAATGTTGTATTATAGTATTCCAACGTTGGTCTTTCTGTCTAGCAGTGTGGCCCGCGAAGCTCCATTTAAGTTTGGCAATTTTTGTTGTTATGTCCTCGGCTTTTGTTTTGGATCTTACCCAGTCGTTTTTTTTTATCTGACAGTCGTATACCTAACATTGCTCTTTCTGTTGTGGTTAGTTTATTCATGTTTGCCTTGGTTATGGTCCAGGTTTGACATCCATATGTCATGATAGGAAGGATGAATTCGTTGAACACTTTGCTCCTCAAGTATTAGGGTATTTTGCGGTTCTTAAGTATTCAACTGAGTTTTTCAAATCATGCCCATGCTAGTCTTGCTCTTCTAGTAATTTCCGCACTTTGGTTCTCTTTGTCAAGTCTCAGGATTTGGCCTATGTAGATATATTCCTGGATTTGTTCTAACTCACTGCCGTTTATAGTTATATGTCTGGGGTCATCTGTGTTTGTCATTATTTTTGTTTTTTTTTTCATATTCATTTTTAGGTCGACGTATTGGGAGCTGGCTGCTAGTTCCCCCAAAATAATTTGCAGTTCCTCGAATTTGCTCGCTATAATCACTATGTCGTCAGCGAATCTAAGGTGGTTTAACTTGTTGCCATTAACGTTAATGCCATAGGTTGACCAATTTGTAGTTTTGAAGACGTCTTCTAGGGCTAGCTTGAAAAGCTTTGGCGATATTACGTCTCCTTGTCTCACTCCTCTCTTAATGGGGATAGGATTTGTATTTTCGTCTAGTTGTACTATTATAGTTGCATTTTCATATATATTATGTATTAGTTGCCTATATCTCGAATCTATTCTACAATTATTAATAGCTTGTTCTATGGCCCACATCTCGATACTATCAAACGCCTTTTCATAGTCGACGAAGGCAAGAAATACGGGTAGTTGGTATTCATTTGCCTTCTCTATCAATGTTCTCATTGTCAGCAGATGATCTGATGTACTATATCCTTTGCGGAAGCCAGCCTGTTCAACCGGTTGGTAATTATTCATTTTGTAGGTTAACCGGTTATTAATAATTCTCGTAAATAGTTTGTATACTTGACTGAGCAACGATATAGGTCTATAATTCTGTAGATCACATTTGTCCCCTTTTTTGTGTAAGAGTATTACTAGACTCTCGTTACAGTCTTTAGGGATCTGGCTATTATGGAGACATCTATTAAATAGCTCTGCTAGTACAGGGATTGTTAATGTCTTGCTTGTTTTCAAGAGCTCGGCAATTATACCGTCGTGTCCTGGAGCTTTATTATTTTTTAGTTCTTTTAAAACTCTTTCTATTTCGTATCCCTTTATATTTGGTAGTCCTTCTGATCCCACGTTTTTTATTTTTCTTTTGACGTTCTCCTTTGTTGTTTCATTAGGCTGCCCTTGCGAGCTGTACAAGGATGTGTAGAAGTCTTCAAAAATATTTGTTATTTTATATTTGTCCTTCTCTACCTTATTGTTGGCGTCTTTAATTTTAATGATTTTTTGAACTCCCAGTGCGGGTCTTAGACATTTTAAGCCTTTGTTGTTTTCAATGACTCGCTCTATTAAGTTCTCGTTCCATTTTTGTATGTCGTGTTTTAGTTCTTTTCTAATTGTTTTATTCAGTTCTCTATATTCTTGAGTATGGCGTTTGTTTTGCGCTAGTAGTTGTCTTCTTTCCGTCATTAGCTGTTTAGTTTCATTGCTTATTTTGTCTTCTTTAGTCCTTGTTTTCTTTGTGACCTGTAGTCCTGCTGCGAGCAGGTTTTTATTTAAGTTTTTATTAATCTCGTCAATTTGATTTTGATTATGTAAAGGAATCAAAATCAAAATCTCGGAATTGCTCTTCATTTGTTCTTAGTTTAAAGGCATCTATTCTCGTTGTTTTTTTTTTAATCCTTTTTCTCTCTTCTTTCATGTTAATATTGTTTTTTTGCTCTGACTATACGATGGTCACTACCCGTTGTTACGTTGTTTATTGTTGTGACGTCTTCAAATATTCCTTTATTAATTACTATTAAACTGGGAATAAGCCACAATTAAAGATAAAAATACGTTTATTGACGTTTCAATTTCCACTTCGGAAATCGTTCTCAAAATACAAACAGTAAATTAAACAAATTTTAAAAAACAAAATTTGTTTAATTTACTGTTTGTATTTTGAGAACGATTTCCGAAGTGGAAATTGAAACGTCAATAAACGTATTTTTATCTTTAATTGTGGCTTATTCCCAGTTTAATAGTAATTAATTTACAATGCCACAAGAAAATAGCTTCAGAACAATATTCCTTTATTGTTTGAGAAAAAATAGTCTATTTCATTTTTGGTAGTTCCGTTAGGTGCGACCCATGCCCACTTTCTGTTAGGTTTCTTTTTGTAGAAGGTATTCATAACATACATGTTTTCTTGTTCCAGGAATTCCATGAGTTTTGCTCCTCTTGCGTTTCTTGTGCCGAATCCAAAGTTTCCAATCTTGCTTTCAGACAATTTTTAAGTCCATGATATTCGTATTTACGAGTGCATCTAAACTTATTTAAGTCCTTGTTTTAATGTCCATGTTTCCAAGCCATAAAGAAGAGTAGTGAATACGTAATACCGAAGCATTCTTAGGAGTGGTCCTAACCTTATATCCCGACAACAAACAAACTTTTTAAGTTTATTGAATGATGCACGTGCTATTTTAATAAGTGTCTTAATTTCTTTGGTTTTCTGTACATTTGATGTTATTCATGTTCCTAAGTATTTGTAGGTATCCACACTCTTAATTACAGTATCCTCAACAATGAATTGGATGTTTGCATCTGCTGATTTAGTCAGGATTATGCATTTAGTTTTTTTTTTCAAATTAGTCCGTATTCATGACAGCAATCATTAAGTAGTTTTTTGGGCTATTAGGGAAGTACGTGATGTATTTTTTATATTTTTATGTTTTATATAGAAAAACGGAAAAGTCCACTGGTTGAAGTCTTTTTGTTGTGCGGGGAGGGAACGACAGAGTGTAATACCGTGCTCTGTAAAATAGTCAAGGAGTTGATGTAAAGATGAGCACTGTGGTTGTTCAACAAAATTAAACTAAAACCGGTGACTCCTTTGAGCACCTTATTTTTTTACAAAATGCTTCATAAAAAACAAAAATTCTACAAAAATCATACATTTTTTATACAAAAATCATAAAAAAAGTGCTACTTGCAAAACTGACGTGGAAGAATGAACATGAAAGATCTTCGCATGTGCGTCGCAAAGAAAAGATGTATTTGCATGTTTCGTGGACTTCGAAAAGGCATTCGATAAAGTACAGCATGTAAAATTAATACAACTACTGAAAAATATCGGAATAGATCACAAGGATATTCGTGTCATTAAAAATTTGTACTGGAATCAAACTGCTATCGTAAAAATGGGAGATAACTACACCGATGAAATCCCCATACAACGAGGAGTCAGACAAGGTTGCATTTTGTCGCCAACATTGTTCAATGTTTACTCGGACTAGCTATTTAAAAAGGCACTTGAGAGACAACCATATGGAATAAAAATCAACGGGGAACTACTTTTACAAAGGGTGTTTAGTCGTGACCCACATCCCGATGCAAAGCTTCAATTGAACAAAGTCCAAGTTGAGAAAGTTTACAAAATGACATATTTGGGAACTGTGATAACGGACCAACTAGATCCAGACATAGAAATAAAACGTAGAATAGCAATGACTAAAACTACTTTTATGAAAATGAAGTCATTTCTTTGCAATAACCATCTCAGTTTAGAACTAAGGCAAAAAATGGTTAAGTGTTATGTTTGGTCTGTACTTTTGTATAATGCAGAAGTGTGGACGCTAAAATTATCGATCATGAACAAAATTGAAGCATTGGAAATGTGGGTTCATAGACGAATGCTGAAGATTCCTTGGACAGCAAGAAAAACTAATGAAGAAGTACTAAGGAGAGTCAACAAAGACAGAAAACTGCTAAAGACTGTTAAACATCGAAAAATATCTTATCTTGGACATATAGTAAGGGGAAGTTGATATAAAATTTTACAACTGATTAGTTTCTTGGTTAAAAAACATTCGTGAATGGACTCAGATACCAAATGCAGGACAATTATTCCATATTGCAGAAGATCGAGAAGCCTTTGCAATGGTGATCGCCAACGTCGGATAGTTCTGATAATTGTATGCGAGGAAGAAGAAAAGATCCATAGGAAGACGAATAATTTCCTGGCTAAGAAACCTAGGAGAGTGGTATAATTGCAGCTCAGTAGATCTTTTTAGAGCAGCCGCCAATACGGTACGGATAGCTGTGATAATAGCCAATCTCCGATAGGAGAAGGAACTACAAGAAGAAGAACAAATACTATCTAAACTAGTTAGGCTGATCGGGATGACGATCACGGACACAGTGGCTCAGTTACAGATCGAACATGAGATGACCGACCCACTTCAAATAACAAAAAGATTTAAACAGGGTGAAGGACTGGCATCAAACTAAACTACTGGAATCAAACTACTATCGTAAAAATTGTAGAAAATTACACCGACGAAACCTCCATACACGAAGAATCAAATAAGGTTGCATTTTGTCCCTAACATTGTTCAATCTTAACTTGGACTAGCTAATTAAAAAGGCACTTGAGAGATAACCATATGGAATCAAAATCAAAGAGGAACTACTTAATGTAATTAGATACGTGGACGACATACATTAATTCTGTCAGAAAATAACGAAGGTCTCCAAATTCTGCTTGAACGTATTGACAAAGTAGAAGAGGAAATGGGCATTAAAAGAAACTCAATCAAATGTTTAGTCTTTAGTCGTAACTCATATCCAGATGCAGAGCTTCAATTGAACGGAATCTAAGTTTAAAAAGTTCACAAAATTACATATTTGGGAACTGTGATAACGGACCAACTAGATCCAGACATAGAAATAAAACGAAGATTTACTAAAACTACTTTTATGAAAATGAAAATAAAGGAAATGTCTTATCTGAGATATATAGTGAGAGGAAATCGATATAGCATATTATAACTGATCCTTAAAGGCCGGAGAGGTGTAGGAAGAAAACAGGTTTCATGGTTAAAAAACATTCGCTAATGGACTGTCTAATGGACTGAGAAATCAAATGCAGGACAAATATTCCATATGGCAAAAAATCGACAAGACTTCGCAATGGTGATCTTCAACCTCGAATAACTCTGATATAGACCGTGAAAAAGAAAAAGAAGGACCATCATCAATATTGTTTAATTTGGTAATTATATACGTAGTTAGATACACTTATCAATAAATCAATACTACCTGGCAGTTGATAACTTAAAAAAGAAGAAAACTGTATAGAAATCTATTTAGCAGTCCTCAACACAAAGGACAACATTGACGATGCAGAGCTTAGCAGAAGAATTATCCTAGCCAATACGGCATACTTTGCTATGAGCCTGATATTTAAATCACAAGACGTACATCGAAGAACTAAAATACAAATCTACAAGACCATTATTCGACCTATCAAAACCGAATAGTGAGTTACGGATGTGAAACTTGGGTATTGACTAAAAAATCTGTAAACCGCATAGGCATCTTTGAAAGAAAGGTACTGAGACGACGGGCCCCTTCCCATATCAGTTGGCCCACCTGGGCCAACAAATGGAATTTGCAGTTTAAGTCGATTACCATAAACAAATTATAGTCTGCATGCTTTTCTAAGTTCCCATATTAATTAATATAGCATTTTTATTAATCTTCTTCTTCATGTGCCTTGTCCGTTCCGAACGTTGGCAATCAACATGGCTATTCTGACTTTGTTTACGGCAGATCTGAATAGTTCAGCAGATGACAATCCGAACCATTGCCAAGTTTTGGAGCCACGAGTGTCTTCTCCTCCCTGGACCCCTTCTGCTGTCTATTTTCCCTTGAGCGATCAGCTGTAGTACTCTATATTTATTATGTCTCATAACGTGACCCAAGTATTCCAACTTTCTTTTCTTTATATTTATTCCTACCTCTCTCTCTTTACCTATCCGGCGTAGTACCTCTTCGTTGGTCACGTGCTCAGTCCAGGATATATGTAATATACGTCGGTAAGCCCACATTTCGAAGGCCCCTACTTTTTTTATCAATGTTGAAGTCATTGTTCACGCCTCTATTCCATATAACAAAACCGGGAATACATAACATTTCAGAAGTCGAATTTTGAGAGGTAGGGTAAGGCTTTTAGAGATGAAAATTTGCTTCATACTAGTGAACGATGTTCTTGCCTTTTCTACTCTTATATGTATTTCCTTTTTATTAATATTTATTTAAAACATTACCCTTATGGTTTTTTGTTTATTTTCTACAAATTCACTAAATGCTGGCTATGCATTCACTTATATAAACATACGTTGGTTTTTTATAATTACGATAAATTCAGAAATCGCTAATATGTGGCTATTATCACGCTATAGTGTAAAAAATATAGTCAGAAGATACAAAACTACAGGTTCGGTCATCGCAAAACCTAGAAATGTACAAAAAGTAAAATAATGGAAGCAGATAGAAGGGCATTAAGACGCGTTAGTGAAAAAACACGTTTTATGGAGTGACATTATTAAATTAGGATTTGGTACTTAAAAATTAAGTTTTATAGTTGAAAAAATGAGTACGAGTTGTTTTTAACAAATTTCATTTTATTTAAGGCTAAGGAAAAGCCACTTTTAACATTACAACAAAAGAAAAATAAACTAAGATGGTCACAAAGCATAAAGATGAGATTCAATATAATGGAGTTATGAGTCCAGATTTGAAGGGTGTGTTGGAGACAGTATTAGTCGCCTCATTCGCACGAAAAATAAAGCTTTCCATCTCGACTCTCTAAAGAGAAAAGTCAAATTTCCTGCATTTGTCATGATCTGGATCAGCATGTCGTCTAAAGGAGTGGAAAAGCTAGATTTTATTGATGGGATTTTAAACACAGACAAATATTTGAATCCACTAGGAAACTAAGTTCCTGTAGCTGGCTGTATACCATATATCACAAAAAATTATTTCAAATCCTTTGTAAAAGGTATATAATAAAATGCCCAAACGGGCTATCACAATTACATTACAGAACGTTTTCGGAATGTTAATTCCATCATCAGTGTAAACCTGAAAGTATATAACCACTTTAATTAAAAATAACGTTGAATTTAAAATGTTGACTAAGGTTAAAGCAAAATGTGGTTAATACTTAGGGGGTGTACATGCTATGAGCCACCAAAATATATGGGTCAAAACATTTAACGGGTAACATTTAACGGGTTTTGACCCATATATTTTGGTGGCTCATAGCATGTATACTCCGTAAGTATTTACCACATTTTGCTTTAACCTTAGTCAACATTTTAAATTCAAGGTTCTTTTTAATTAAAGTGGTTATATACTTTCAGGTTTACACTGATGATGAAATTAACATTCCGAAAACGTTCTGTAATGTAATTGTGATAGCTCGTTTGGGCATTTTATTATATACCTTTTATATAGGATTTGAAATAAAAAATTTTCTTTTTTGAAATATTTGAATATTTTAGAATAATCTCTTTTACCGATTATGGAACACCGTTTAACATCAGAGGATCAGCGTATCTTCCAACAGGACGGCACAGGTTGTCATACCTCAAAAATAGAGTTTCAAATGGATTGAAGACCATGGCATACCACTTCTGAAATGGGTTTCTAACAGTTTAGACTTATTCCCGATAGAGACTTTGTGGCGCGAAATGAAAAAAGGTTTGAGAAAACATCCTGGCAGGTCCGTCGACGAATTGAAGGAAAAATTGCAAGAAATATAAGATTTGTTTACATTAGAATTTTGTCAGAACTAAGTAAAAACTATGCCTCGAAGAATTGTGGATGTCGTTAAAAATAAAGGGGATGTAACTCACTGGTAAACTTTTACTTGTTTTTTTGTTAATATAACATATTCTATGCGTTTTTTAAAATTTATTATGATTCTCTTTAATCAATAGTTTTTATTACGTTATAAAATATTTTCTATAATTAGGAAATTCAACAATGTTGTTCGATGTTTTAAAACTTCTTAAATTTTAGGCTGCGCTTCTATGTGTGTTATCTAAAATTTAATTTTTTTATCAATCTAACGTTGGACCATCTGATATGGGAAGCGGATCATACTAGGCCCTATAAATGAGAACAACAGGTGGCGAATCAGATACAATTATGAAATATCTCTCTCCTCAATTCTCTCTCTGGTCATTTCTTTTAACTCATGCAAAGGTATTTTACATGTGCTCGTAATTTGATCGATCCATCTTATTGGAGATACTCCTCGTGAACTTCCTTTCTACCTTTCTACCTTCTAACATTCCTTCTACCTTCCCTTGGATAATAAGGCTTTGCTACACTTTGCTGGATAGCCGTTTGTTGACTTTTAGCTTATTTAAAATTGAAATATGTGTCCTGTAGTTGGTCCACGGAATTCGTAACATTCTTCTCCATCAGAACATTTCAGTGGCGTCTATCTTTCTTCTTTCCGCTTATCGTTGTGACCAAGATTTACATCCGTATATCAGTATTGGGAATATTAAGCAATTGATCAACCTCATTTTTAGACTTCTTGAAATTTGAGAGTCCTTCCATATTTTGGCAATTTTTCCTATGGCGACTTTTGCTAGATCACATCTATGTTTTATTTCTTCCTGTGGTGACCCTGTGTTGGTGATCAATAATCCCAGATATAAATATGAGCTCACGACCTCAAAACGGTCAGTCGTGTTTATGTGAGGATGATTGTTATGTAGTCTATTCACTAACGTCTTTGTCTTTGTCTTTGATATGTTTAACTGCAGACCAAATATTTGACTTTCGTTTTCAACCAGTCCTATAAGATCAATTAACTCTTCTTGACTAATTACAAGAGGTCTATATCATCTGCAAAACGTAGGTTGTTTATTTTTCGGTCATTTATTGAGATGAACTCTTCTCATCCTTTAAGCGCTGTTCTCATAATATGCTTCCGTATAAATTAAATAATTATGGAGAGAATATTCATCGTTGTCTGACACCTTATTCTGGATGGAATTCGCTTGAGAGTGTTAAGCACTTTAACTCTTCCAGTAGTGTGTTCGTATATTTCAGTTATAAGCGAAATTAAGTACTGTGTGTAATAAGTCTGTGGATGCAATGAAACACAAGTATTTGGAGTAATGTAAAAGATAACATATACTTTAAAGCTGGCTAGCAGAAGGTGCCGGAGAGTGACTACTTGACACTCAAAGGAGGATTCGGCCAATTTGCATGCCCTACAGCGACCGTAGAATAAGAAAATGAATGACGAAGTAATAAACAACTTATAGGTATATAACTAAGATTAATAAAAGTGATTATACAAGTTGCTCCTAAATTTGAATGGTCGCCAGGAAAGTATTACCATAAACTTTCCAAGGTATCTTGTAAAGCTATTTGCTGAAATAAAAAAAGGATATAGGTATGAATTGAAATATTTAGTTTTCACCAAAAATTTTCATTTGGACTATTTTGGTCACCTGGTCATGCCAGGCATATCAGTAACCCTGAATATTTCCAACATCATAAAATGTAAAGTTATATATATATATATATATATATATATATATATATATATATATATATATATATGTTATATGTGAAAATAGTCACCTTGGACCACTCAAGGGTTACCGACACTTTGGTTTCGCAATATCAGTTCCTATTTCATCATTCTTTTAGCAAGCGTTCCCATAGAGATAGCTGACTATGCACGGACATCAAACTCTGACCAAAGCTGGCCTTTCGTGGGAAATGCCGACACCACATTTTGTAGATAGATTATAAATTCAGGACTAACATTATATTTTTCACTCGTCATATAAGTTTCTTACTAATAACATTTGTATTATATAATTTTATTTGCTTCATTTTATCGTATAACTAAGTGTAACTTTTATTTGTGAAATAAATCTTTTTTAAAAAGTCAATCAAGAAGTTAGTGATTTAACATTTGGCGCAGTCAGTAGGATCCGGTTAACGTTGTTAGAACAAGGAAACTCACTAGCAACGGCGGATCCCTATCCCTCAACGGAAAAAGAACCTAGAGCCGTCCTCATTCAACTGGATACTACGGAAGGAACACCTGGTGAAGCCCCTGGTAGCAGATCCCGTTAGAAAACAAGACGTACTCGATGTTTCTGTTAATGTAAGTTATTGAATCATCTCGTTTTAACTATTTTTATATTTGCAAACATACATCATAATTTTTTCAATTTATAATCTTGACTATACAAAAAGTCAAGCCAAGTTGATTATCTAATAAGGAAATACCTTTTTATTGCATACTTTTATTATTTTATCATTCTTATTTACACATTTTATTGATTTCGTATTATATTTTCACCGATATTTTACTATATTTTACTTTATTTTACCACATTTTACTTGATTTTGCCATATTTTACTTGATTTTACTGCATTTTATTTTATTTTACCATATTTACTATTCGTATATTTGTTTTATACTTCCACTAACATATTATTATCAAAATGCCTGAAACACGTTCACAAACCCAAGTTGAAATTGAACCATACAAACTTTCAGAAATATTCTCCATAATTCCTGAGTTTGAAGGAGACCCAATCTCTCTTCCCACATTCTTAGACGCATGTGATTGCGCGATTAAAATGTCTTCGGGAGACCAACGTATTTTATTAACGATTCACATTAAAAATAAACTAAAAGGTAAAGCAGCTCAATTAATAAACTCTAGAAAACCAACTTCATACACAGACATAAAAAATTTATTAAACCTTCATTTCGGAGATAGTAGAGATCTCACTTCCTTAATTCACGACCTACAAAGACTTCGACAGTTATCGAACGAATCACCTTTAACCTTTTTCAATAGATTACAAGTTCTAAATGCAAACATGCACGCCTCAATTCAAAAATCAGGCCTAACACAAGACCAAAAAACCGCCCAATGCACGTTAATTGACTCTATGGCTTTGAATACTCTCTTAACTGGACTAGAACCCCGCTTAGGACAAATAATTAGGGCCAGTAACCCTAAAGACCTTATTGAAGCCAGTAACCGTATCCGACGTGAGCTTCAGTTATCGTATTTCGAATTTCAAAAATCAAATAAAGATAGCCAAAATAATCCAAAACCTTCCCAACCGATGAGAAGAACCTCATCTAATTTTTCTAAATGTACAAGTTGTGGTCGTATTGGCCATTTAAGTAGCGAATGTCGCTCATCACGTTTTTCTTATCAAAATCAATATAGCGGTAGACCACAAAACTACCAAAATAATCAAAACCAATCCAATCAATATAATACTAGATCACAAAATTACCCAAGTAATCAAAACCAATACTCTTCTAATCAACAAAATTTAAACCCACAGAGATCGAATTTCCCTTCTCAAAATCAACCGCAGAATCGCCCCTCTGTTATTCAGAGAAATCCAAATTTCCAAAATTTTCAGCAAAGAGCCCATGTCTTTAATGAATACCCTGACGATCTTGTAGAATCTTATGAAGATTATTATACAGAAAATGATCTTCAAACTAACTATTTTTACGAATATACCAATGACACATCTGATTTTATTAATAATACACCTGATACAGAAAATTATCAGGATTTTCTTTCGCTACCCAATCAGAACCATCCCCCGGTACATACGAATCTTTCAACCGATATCACGAATGTACAACAACAAATCCAAGCCCTCAATTTGGACAATTTCGATCCAAATGTGAATTTCCCCGAACAGAAATTCCTGTAAGCCCCTTCCACACAATGAGCTCTAAAAACTTATATTATATCAATGACGCTACGAATACTTTTAAACTTCTAATTGACACCGGTGCAGGAATTACAGTTTTCAAAGAGAATACTGCACGAAATTATCATAACCGATCCCCAGAAAATGTTACCATTCAAGGCATAACCGACGAGAAACTTCTAATTACAGAATCTGTCCTTATTCCCTTTACCGATGACAACCCTCACAAAGTTTTCATTTTTAATCTAGACATTGACTTTGACGGCATAATAGGCCTAGATTTCCTAGACCACTACGAATGTGTAATAGACCTTAAAACAAGACAACTTCATACAAATTTTAAAACTCTTACCCTGCATAAAGTCGGACAAGAGACCCATAAACCCATAGAAAATATTCCGGTTACATTTCCTACAAAAATAGTACCGTCAAATAATTTCCAAACATATCCGAAATCTAACTCAAACGTTAAAGCTCAACACAATAGCAGCTCATTTCACGAAAACACTCATGATCAACACAAACACATCCCAAGACCAGAGAAAAAACGAATAAAAGAAAAAATAAACCAAATTTCGATTGATAGCCGAACAGAACAAATATTCAAATTGAAATGCAACCTATCCAATACAGACGCAATACTGTCATCCCAAGAAATCGAAAAAGTTCGAATTCCTCACGCATTAGTCCATGTAGACGAAAACGGAGACTTTTAACTTCCGTCATTAATGCTAATGCAATGCCAAAAATAATCGAATTTTCGAATATTTCCATCGAACCTATCGAAAACTTGGAGACAATCTTCACCTACGATCAAAATTACTGCGAACAGCCAATTATAGACAGAGAAGAAATAATTAGAGAACAACTGAGAATAGACCACTTAAACTCAGAAGAAAAGGAACAAATTCTAAACATTTGTACGGAATTTTCAGATATATTTTACGTAGAAGGTGACAAGCTAACATTCACAAATGAAATTAAACACGCAATCAAAACGAACAACGCGAAACCGATATACACGAAATCTTACAGATATCCACAGGTTCATAAAGAAGAGGTAAAGACGCAAACCAACAAAATGCTAGAGCAAGGAATAATTCGGCATAGCATATCGCCCTGGTCAAGTCCAGTGTGGGTGGTACCCAAAAAACTTGACGCATCTGGCAAACAGAAATGGAGAGTCGTTATTGACTATCGTAAACTTAATGAAGTTACAATAGAAGATCGTTATCCAATTCCGCAAATTTCAGAATTGTTGGACCAACTTGGAAAGTGTCAATACTTTACAACATTAGATTTGGCGTCCGGATTCCACCAAATTGAAATAGATCCAAAAGATATCCAAAAAACAGCATTTTCAGTAGACAACGGACATTACGAATTTGTTCGTATGCCTTTCGGATTAAGGAATGCTCCTTCCACATTTCAACGAGTAATGGATAACAACCTCTTAGGAATTCAAAACGAGAGATGTTTAGTATATATGGACGACATAATCATCTATTCAGCCACCATTCATGAGCATATGTCACGACTAACAGAAGTATTTAAAAGATTAAGAAAAGCAAATCTGAAGATACAACCGGATAAATGTGAATTCTTAAGAAAAGAAGTCGCATACTTAGGACACCTCGTAACTGAACACGGAGTAAAAACAAATCCTGCCAAGGTATCATGCATAAAAAGTTTCCCAGAACCCAAGACAACTAAAGAAATAAAATCATTTTTAGGCCTAGTAGGTTACTACCGCAGATTTATACCGAATTTTGCCAAAATTTCCAAACCACTGACTAAATTACTTCAAAAAGAAGTCCCTTTTGTTTTTAATGCCGAATGTAAGGAAGCATTCAACGATCTCAAAAATATTCTAATGACAGACCCAATTCTCATATATCCAAATTTTGAAGAACCCTTTTTACTCACTACTGACGCTAGTGCTTTCGCAATTGGAGCCGTTTTGTCACAAGGCCCATTAGGAAAAGATCTGCCAATCGCTTATGCATCACGAACATTATGCAGTGCAGAAACCAAATATTCCACAATAGAAAGAGAATTACTAGCTATAGTATGGGCAGTAAAACATTTCAGACCATATCTTTTCGGTCGCAAGTTTACTCTTATCACTGATCATCGACCTCTTACATGGCTATTTTCAATTAAAGACCCAGGAAGCCGCCTAGCACGCTGGCGCCTAAAACTTGAAGAATATAATTACAAAATAGAGCACCGTTCAGGAAAAATCAACAGAAACGCAGATGCACTCTCCAGAATAAAAATAAACCATTTTAAGGACTGTGCAGATTTTCAATCAAAACTTGCCCTGCACGCATCTAACAGAGATGAAACCGAGACAGATGAAGACGAAGAAGAAAAAGAAGACACAGAAGAAGGAATAGAAAAGATGTCCGAAGAATTCGATAAATTTCTAGAATTATATAGAACCAAATCCATTATCGATTACTCCAAAATAGAAACGTCAAACGCAGAGCTGTTAGATAAATCTCACAAGAATATTGTTACCTTTTTCTGGCAGAATAAACTTGAGGACCTGCACGAAAAAATAATGAGTGACATATTCGAAGAAAATATAGAATACAGTAACCGAAGGATCAATATTGTATCTAGTAAAACCGTAAAAGATCGAAAATATTTCATTATCCCATTACCTTACGATCCACAAAGTGTAATGTCATACTTATTTCTCATACTTTATGCGAACCAAGAACAATTTGACGAATCAAAGACCTATTGCATAGAAAACAATCTCGAACTTCCCATTCTAGAAATATTTTCCTATATATTTGCAGACAAAGAACTTAAATTAAAAATCTGCCAAAATGTAATTAAGCAGGCAAGCGAAGACGAAACCCCACAAATCCTAGAACATTACCATTGTGGCAAAAATAACTTGCACAGAGGAATAAACGAAACCGTTAGACGTATAAAAGAAAAATATAATTGGAAGAACTTAGCAAAAGATATAGAAAAATATATAAAAGCCTGTGAAATTTGCCAAAAGGTTAAAATTTACAGAAAAAATCTAAGTGGACCATTAGTTATAACGGAAACACCAAAAACACCATTTGAAAGGATCAACATAGACATATTTGAATATCCCACTAGAAACTACGCTTTAACCATTCGTGACGAATTGACAAAATTCACGCAAGCCTATCCTTTGGAAGACAAAAAGGCAGTAACAGTAGCCAACACACTCCTACTCTTCTTTCAACACTATGGAACACCACTAAGAATTCATTGTGATTGCGGTCGAGAATTCGAGAATGCTATAATCAAAGATCTATGCGGATTATACGACATCAAACTAACATTTTCTAGTGTTAACCATCCACAATCTAATGGGTCTGTGGAAAGATTTCATGCCACACTCTCAGAAATGATTAGAGCAAATCAAGCCGAGAACCCAAACGATCATCCCTTCACTATACTTCCTTATGCAATAATATGTTATAACAACACAAAAAATAAGACCCACGGTTTCACACCATATGAACTTATATTTGGGCACACTGCAAGCCGACCACCAGAAACGCTATACAATCAAAAAACACTAATGAGCAAATATATTCGAGACCTGAATAATCGCATGGAATATTTTTACAAAGTAGCCAAAGCAAAAACAGAAAGACAGAAAGAAAAGGCGAAAGTAAGATTTGACGAGAATATTTCAGAACGAAGACCTGATTTTAAAATTGGTGACAAAGTTTACGTAAAAGAATCCCAAATTAAATCAAAATCAGATAATCTTTTTAATGGACCTTTCGAAATCCAAGAAGTTTTTACAAATTCCGCAATTATCCTTAACCCCAAAACTAACCAAGCCTCTAAAGTAAATTTTGACAGACTGAAACCTTATTTTGAATAAATTTCTTCTTTACAGATTCTATGGACTATTCTCAGTCGCCTACTCCCAATTTTACCTCTCTCCCATTAATAATACAGTCGGAATCTTCTATCACGAAGAAGGTACCATTCGAATATCTAACGATAAATGGACATTACTTGTTTACAAGGAATTGCTCCCTATAGAAACTGCCATATCCAACAACGACAAAATTTTAGAAAACTTGCTAGATAAATTTACTAAGGCCGATACTCCAAGAAAACTTGCATTTCAATCCGAAGTACAAACACACATTAGTTTGATAAGACAAATTTCTAATTCCGTAAATTTAAAATATAGAGAAGTAATTGCCGACACACGAGCCTATAATCCACGCCAAAAACGAGGATTAATCAATGGTGTTGGAACCTTATGGAAATCTATTAGTGGAAATTTAGACGCATCAGACGGTGAATATTTCAATCAATGTATAAATAGGATCACTACAGATGAAAAGCAAATAGAAACACTCCTAAAGAACCAAATCTCTGTTACAACTTCTGTCATAAAATCTTTTAACACTACTATCCAAAAATTACAAATAGACGAACAAACTTTTAACAAAGACCTAAACGATATCGAAACCACTCTTATAGACATTGCAGACGACATATCATTTTACCGTGCACAATTACAAACCTTAAATTTGTGTAAATCATTAATGGAAAGCTACATATTTTTAGAAAATTATCTCAATGACATTTTGAACGCCATCACCTTTTCTCGGTTGCAAATTTTACACAGTTCAATTATTTCGCCCAATGATTTACTAGATTCATTGAAAACTATCTCACAATCATTACAAAATATTGTATTACCATTGCAAATTTATACATCAAATATAGCCCAATATATTGATATAATAAAACTTCAAGCATATCAACTCGATTCCAAAATTGTATTCGTCCTAGAAATTCCATTCTCAGTCGCCTACTCCCAATTTTACCTCTCTCCCATTAATAATACAGTCGGAATCTTCTATCACGAAGAAGGTACCATTCGAATATCTAACGATAAATGGACATTACTTGTTTACAAGGAATTGCTCCCTATAGAAACTGCCATATCCAACAATCATTACAAAATATTGTATTACCATTGCAAATTTATACATCAAATATAGCCCAATATATTGATATAATAAAACTTCAAGCATATCAACTCGATTCCAAAATTGTATTCGTCCTAGAAATTCCATTAGTCGACCCCGAAATCTATACCTTATATCATCTATATTCGATACCAATATTAGATAATCAAACTGGTCTTTTTCATACACTCTCTACAATAAATAAGTATATAGCGCGAGATGATGATTCAATTTCATATGTATTACCCCGAAACACAGAAGAATGCAAATCAATTAGTCCAAATCAAAGAATATGCACAGATATTCTTCCTTATCCAATAGACAGCGATACTATATGTGAGGCACAGTTATTGAAACCAGTTAGCTTTCTACCAAAAACTAGTCAGATGTCGACGTTTTTAGCACAAGATTACAATGTGCAAGAAATTGACCGAAATTTATGGTTAATAACAGTATCCGATCCATTACCAGTTACAATCAAGTGTGAAAGAAAAGACATTAGTACCCAGACAATCAAAGTAAACACAATTCTAAGATTACTACCCGAATGTACAGCATTTATTGGAAGTACCAGAGTCCACGCCAGAGATCAAATCAATAAATATCCAAATATAACCTACAGAAGTCATCCAGTTAATATTCCATACAGATGTTGTGACCATTTCGGAAGAAGAAACCATATACCAAATTTGAAACCATTACAACTCAATAAGATAAATGCAGACGATTTAAATATTGCACAACATAAGCTGGACCAATATTCAGAAGAACTCGACCAAATCATGAACCAACCATTCATCGAAAAACATTTGCCTTGGTTCACTATATTGTCTTTATCATTAATTATCATTTTAGTTTTTGTATACATCCTCTGCAAATGTAGACGCAAAAGATTTCCAAGACTTGCCATGAACTACCATCAGGACTCACCTCCACCTTCACCACATCGCAGCAGTTCCATTAAACAGAAACTTAAAGGATTAACCTTTAAAAGAAGACCAGACGTACGCCCAGAAAATGAAGACGTCTCCGAAACCCCAATTGAGCTTTAAAAGTCGAAGCAAGGCATCGACTTTTCACTAATGAGGGGAGCTGTTATATGTGAAAATAGTCACCTTGAACCACTCAAGGGTTACCGACACTTTGGTTTCGCAATATCAGTTCCTATTTCATCATTCTTTTAGCAAGCGTTCCCATAGAGATAGCTGACTATGCACGGACATCAAACTCTGACCAAAGCTGGCCTTTCGTGGGAAATGCCGACACCACATTTTGTAGATAGATTATAAATTCAGGACTAACATTATATTTTTCACTCGTCATATAAGTTTCTTACTAATAACATTTGTATTATATAATTTTATTTGCTTCATTTTATCGTATAACTAAGTGTAACTTTTATTTGTGAAATAAATCTTTTTTAAAAAGTCAATCAAGAAGTTAGTGATTTAACATATATATATATATATATATATATATATATATATATATATATATATATATATATTAAACTCTTAAATATTGGGGAAATCTGCAAGAAAGACTCTAATGAGTATCAATTGTTTCGTCAAACATTTTCGCCAAAGAGAATTAATTTGGCTTCTTCAGGGCTGAAAAAGAATAAATTATAATTAGCTACCATATATTATCTATTAAAAAACACTGTTGATCTTACCGTAACTTAGAATTATAGATTTAGAATGTTAAAAAACTTAGCTAGTAACAACATAGTGGTTTTTTTGTTACTATGTGAAGAAAAATTTTTTTACCGTTGGAAATATATGGTAGCTTTGAAGTTAAAACGCAAAGGTGTACCCCAGGTCAATCGAAAAACCCAATGTAACTACATTTAAAAGGAAGTAATTCTTTGAATTGTCGGCAATAACTAAATTTTTGTAACCAATCACTACAACAAAAAGATTCGCTAAAATTGCTAGGAGTTACTTTTGACAGAAAGTTTTTTTTTACTTAATTTGATGGCTTTGGTAAAGACCAATTAGACAGTTGACAGAAAGTTGAATTGGAAAGAAAATATCAATAATCTAACATGTAAATGTTACAGAAGATTAAATTTACTAAAAATTTTAGCACATAAGAATTGGGGTTCAGATATGAGTACATTGTTAATTATATACAGAACTATTATACGATCACAGCTAGACTACGCGGCTATAGCTTACGACTCAGCATCGAAATCAGTACTTAAGAAGCTCGACACTATACACAACTCAGCACTGAGAATATGTCTGGGATCCTTCTGTACAACACCGATTGAAAGTTTACTTTGCGAAGCAAATGAAATGTCGTTAAATGATAGAAGGGCTTACCTTATTCTAACATATGCAACAAAAATTAAGGATAATGCAAAAAATCCTGTCTATAGAAATACTTTTACTGATAATTTCCCAAACCTTAATGCAAATCACCGTTCTGCTAAACCTTTTAATAAAACAATAAAAGACCATTTGCATCTGTTTGATATTGTTATACCTGAATGTCTTCCATACACATATGACCATAATCCACCTTGGATTCCAAATATACCATAATATAACTTTGAACTTACGTCATTTGATAAAAACTCCACTAATCATGATTTAATTATTTATTATTTTAGAAAAATCCTTAATCATTATAAAAATCATACCCAGATATACACTGATGGTTCAAAATCATCCGAAGGTGTGGGAGCGTCTGTAGTAACTCCAGAGAAGGTCCTTAAATTCAAACTATCTAATGTTAGTACTATCTATACAGCTGAACTGTATGCTCTCTACCGCGCCATAGAACTAATCAATCTGACAACAAACTGCAAATATATTATCTTATCAGACTCACTTAGTGCCATACAAAGCATCCGACAACTGTATCCAAAAAACCTGCTTTAAAAAAAAAATTAAAACGGTCCTTTTTCAGGCTTATATTAATCATAATGAGATAAATTTCATCTGGATTCCATCCCATATAGGAATAAAAGGCAACGAAATTGCTGACCATAGTGCGAAAGACGCGATAGTGAATGACGTTTCCGAAATCGTAAACACATCGGTATCAACGGATATAAAAGCTTATGTAAAAAAATCAATCTTAAGTGCGTGGAAAAATAAATGGAATGTGTCGAATGCAAAATTAAAATAAGTGAAACCCAGCATAGAGGCATTGAATGTGTTACCTACGTCAAGAAGAGAAGAAATAATAGTAACGCGCCTCAAACTCGGACATACTAGGTTAATGCATGATTACTTAATTAAAAAGTGCGAACCGCCGCGATGTGAAACGTGTAGTGCGACACTAACAATAAGGCACATACTATGTGAATGTCCCCTCTACAATCAACAACTAAGTAACAACAAGATACCAGGAACAATTCTAGAAGCTCTAGGTGCAGACTGTAACTTTAAAAATACTCTGAATTTCTTTAAAGACATTATTAAGTACCACAATATTTAATAATAAACCAAATTGTAATGTACCTAATGTAATCCATTAATTTTTAGCTAATGGCCATTTGGTCGATGCGATTTTCTAAATAAAAAAACTAAATTTTGGATTGTTTGAAAGTTTAAATGTGAGGTTGTGTTTATCAGAACGCATGTGCTGACAATTCAAGTAGTGCTTTTGAATCTTTATGTCGTTAAGGTTCATTGGTAAATCAAAATGAAGTTAAATCCCAGTTTAACCCCAGGAAATATTATTTGCTGATGTTATTTTGTTCACAATACTCGTTGTATAATTGATACATTTTCTGGATACCCTTCTGGGTACCCTTTTTTAAGGTACATCTTACGCGTATAATGGGAAGGTACTACAGGAAACTGATTTATGTGATTTTTACGTTGTCTATTAGTTGCGGTAATAGTTTATGTGGTCTGTTAGTTTGTTTCCTACTTTTTTTTCTGATGATCCACCATCTTTCAGTTTTTTCAATGCTGTAGTGATAGAAGTTTCTGAAACATTAAGGGTTTTCTAGAACACAGTTTTGCAAACACGTGGTTCTTCTTTTCGAATGTAGAAGTAATATTCTCGAGAGTAATTTCTTCGAGACCGTCTTTCTGCACTAATAGTTACTTGTTTTTTTGGCAACCTGTCTCACATTACGAACAATAAAATCTCACTTTCTAATATGATCTTTTAACTTTCAAAATTCAATAAAAAAAAGGTATCTTTCTTCTCTAGCTATTTTGGTAGCACATTTTAGTCTACTTGTATTTGCACATGGTGCATCTTTCTTTCTTTAATTTTAATACGTTTTCAATTTTCATGTTCAAAACCCAGATTTAGACTAGTTTTAGATTTTTCATCCACTCACTAACGTTTCTATTTCTTTTCCTACTTATTCTCCCTATATTGCCCATGTTTCTTCTCTTTCTACTTGTAGTTGCCTCAGTTATATTGTTATTAGGTTCAATTATTACTCCAGGAATGTTTGCTGTAGAATTTAAACCAACCTGTAGACATTAATATTAGTCTCGTGGTCACTATGATCCTCATCCGTGTTTTTGTATTTGCTTTCTTCTCTAATACTTACAGCAATATTTTTACCTTCAAAAATAAGAACGATAAGAATTATCCGCTTCAGTGTTTTTATCCGTTTTCTCAGCTAATTCTAATATTAGCTCACTTCTGGAACACATTATGGCAGTTATAGCAAAACTAAACTTTTGAACATAAACTTAAACTAGCGCCGAATACCGTAGTAACTCATGTTAGGATACCTAATGCTATTGCCTCGGATAACAATGAAAACTATTGTAACTCAAGATACGATGATTTTCGATGGTTTTACATACGTAATATTGGTTGCATAAGTATATTTACTGAGATACGATTATTTTATAGACAAGAGATCATTATGTTTTATTATTATATTATTCCATTGAACCCTATGAATGGACTAATTCAAATGTAGTCCCAAAAGAAACGGATGGTAAAAAAAGAAAAATCAAAGAAGCGGCTCTAATTATGCTAAATGAGGCCAATTGTGTTGCAAATTCCTCGGCAGAATGTAGTAGGATCTGGTTACCAATATTGAAAGAGGAAGTTATTAATAAGAAAATACCAGTATTAGTAAGTCAGTAACATATAGAGGATACATCATTTATGTTTTTTTAATAACGAAACATATAAAATCAGAATTTTGGTGTTTGTTGAAGGTAAACTAAATACACGAACAAATACTTACGATGTCGGGATAGTATTATGAGGTTTTTTTCCTGGTTTTTCCCTCATAATTTACTATGGAATCACTAACAGGAGAATTTTACTGTCATCATGGTATCTTATAAGTAAAGTCGTCCCGGGAGTGAAACTCAACAATATTGGCAATATCATTTTAAAGTCGTCTACTTTAAAATGCATAATGTATGTCTGAATTGTCAATATAAATGAGTCAAATAAAATTAAATTATTAGAAGAATTGATGTTTGTATTTTGAGAACGATTTCCGAAGTGGAAATTGAAACGTCAATAAACGTATTTGTATCTTTAATTGTGGCTTATTCCCAGTTAAATAGTAATTCATTTAAAATGCCACAAGCAAATAGCTTCAGAACAATATTAAGTTAATAGAGTCTTCGTTGGACCAGTCGAATTACAAATCTTCCATAAGCTTGTATAATATAAATGACAATTGCGAATCGAAGAAGCCAAATGTTTTAACCCGATATAATAGTACCTATGAGTGTAAAAAAGCAAGGTGTAAACAATGTTAGTGTGATAAAACTATAAATAATAATAGTTATTTAACTATATAGCTTATTTACAGTGAACAAAAAACAAAGACGGAGGTTATGAAGAAATTATATGAAACCGTCGCCTCAATTTTATTTCAGGTGTAATTAAAAAATAAGTTATTTCTCCTCGAAGATGCAGAAAATGAACGATGTAATTAGTTTCCCGGTTATTATTCATAATAAATCTAGAGCCTGGTCGTAAAATTTGCAAGCCTACTTCTAGAAGATTATTCTGCTCATAATTAGACTAGTAAAAAACAAATAAACAATTATACACCGCTACATTAAGAACATCTATCGCTTCTCAATCAGAATGGTAATTAAGTAAATTATTAATTTCCTTGTATATTCAAGTAGATTAATATTTCCATCTTTGTTTAAATTGCCGTTACGTAGGTACATATATAAGGTTAAAACATATCATTATCGCCTAAATTACTCATACTCAGAAAAAATTATAACTTTTACTCTAAAAATAATAATAAAATAGTTTTAATAACGCTGTTTTTTAATACTACCTATAATTTAATTTTGCTGCTTATTGTTCTTCTTCTTTTTTTCCCGATTTTACGGAATTTGTCATTTTCTGTGTTCGATTATACTCTTATGATATTATTTTAATTCGTCTTAATTTATATAGTCAGCTCAATCTACATAAATCTAGTCACGCTCTAGTTTCTTCATACACATCTCTTCTTTTAAGGAAGTCGTCTATCAACTGTTATTTTAACACTATCAGATGATTTGTTATACTCTATTTCGATGTCCTTGCTATATATATATATATATATATATATATATATATATATATATATATATATATATATATATATATATATATATATATATATATATTGAATACAAAAGATGACGCAGACAAAGACCGATACAATGAAATGAAGAAGAAAGCTAGAAAGATAATTATGACCTCCAAAAATGAGACATGGGACAGAAGGTGCAGAGAGATAGAATCTTATATTGGAGGACGACAATGCACTGAGGCGTGGAAGTTTATAAACTCTGTTAAGAAGCCGACTAACGAGAAAGTGATTCTAAATCCCATAAATCCCGAGGATTGGACACATTATTACAAACATCTATTAAATGAGAACAGAGACGAATTTAAAGAAGATCTGAATTCATCAAGAATCGAAATTCTGGGAGAGCATATTACCATAGATATCAACACAGTTCAAAAAGCTATAGCAGGGATGAAGAATGGGAAAGCAAGTGGACCAGAGGGAGTAACTACGGAATTAATAAAGAATGGCTCAGAGAAATTACACAGAATGATCACGGTGATATTTAACGAATATATTAATGGACATCCAACACCAGATGAATGGAAAACAGCATATATGACCCCAATATATAAAAAAGGTGACAGGAGAAATTGTAAAAACTATAGAGGGATATCGGTCACAAGTTCAATGAGTCGACTATACGGTCGAATACTACGGGACCTGATAGAGGAAGATTATCAATCGTCTGAAGACGAAGAACAAGGAGGATTTAGAGCAGGTCGTTCATGTACAGAAAACATCTTCTGTCTTAAACAAATTATAGAAAAGAAAGTTGTGACAAATAGAGAGTTACATATGACTTTTGTAGATCTTGAGAAGGCATATGACACAGTCCCGCTAAATAAACTATGCGAAGTCCTGGGCACATCAAATATACATCAAACATTGGTTAGTGCTCTCAAAGATCAATATTATGGTTCAAACTCCCAAATGAAATTCGGAAATCTCTTAGCTGAAAAATTTGCAGTTACTAAGGGTCTCAGACAAGGATGTTGTATCTCTCCGACTCTGTTTAAGATTTATATCTCTGCAGCTCTGAAACAATGGAAAAGGAAAGTCAAAGGAATGGGTATACAATTGAACGATCAGGATTACATATATACTTTACAGTTTGCAGATGATCAGGTGGTGATCTCAAATGACAAAGACGACATGGAATACATGCTTAGAAAACTAATTGAAGAATACCAGAAATGGGGATTAAATATCAATTTAGAAAAGACAAAATACCTCTCAATTGGAGCTGAAGCAGAACAACTCGATATCGATGACAATTAAAAAGTAAATCCATGTGACGAATATAAATACCTGGGCGTCATCTTCGACCGTAGTGGAAAAGACGAACGAGAAATAGAACATCGAATTGTACAAGCACGAAGAGCTATAGCATGCTTGAACGGAGTTCTATGGAGTAAAGAAATATCAAAGAAAAGAAAATGGAACATCTATGAGACAATGGTTAAAACTAGCCTACTTTATGGAGCTGAGACATGGAGAATAACCGAGAAATATAAGAAAAAGGTCGAAGCCACGGAAATGGATGCCATCAGAAGATCGATGAGAATATCAAGAGCCGACAGAATACGGAATGAAGTGATAAAACAACAAATGGGTATAGAGGGCACTATAGTTGAGGATATTGAGAGAAAACAGCTCATATGGTATGGACATGTGAGCCGAATGGGGGACGAAAGATTGCCTAAAAAAACGATGATGTGGCAGCCCCCAGAGAAGAGGAAACGAGGAAGACCACCACAGAGCTGGAACCTGGGAGTTAGGAAAGCGATTAGCGCTCGAAATCTGGACGAAGACCTAACTCAAGACCGAATACAGTGGCGGTTGGGAGTCGGACAACGTCGTAAGACGTTATAAAACCGAATTTGTATATATATATATATATATATATATATATATATATATATATTTATATATTTATATATATATATATGTATATATATATATATATATATATATATATATATATATATATCAAACTGTTTTGGATAGGTTGGAGTCAATAAAAGGGGCTATTTGTTAACTATTTTTTACTCGAGCTTTCAATTGTGTTTACAATTATTGTTAAGAGCTGCTAAAAAATACAAAATATCTTACAAAGTTAAACTAGAAAGAAAAAAATTGTTGTTAACTCACCAAATAAAATTAGTTAAGTTAATAAAAATGCTGAAACATATTTCAAAAAATATTATTATGAAAATGTTCTAATCTAATAAATACCTCTCTTAACACAAAAACAATTAAATTTATAGATAAGTTTGATTAGTGACTAATTACAATTAAGCCTCAATGTCATAAATACCAACTTAAAATTTTTATTTTTGACAAGTATATTGCCAAAAATAAAATTTTGTTTAAAAATTCTTTCTTGTTTAGTAACAAACAAGAAGAAGATTGATTCACCATTGATAGATGCCTGAAAAAATGGAACAAATATATGGAAAATTACATCAAAATGTGATATTTTACTGGTTTCATATATAAACTACTTACATAGAAATAATATAATTACAAATTTTGTTTAGATTTTGAATTTCTGATCTTTTGTTTAAATTAATATCACTTTTGATAATAGAAACCATTTCCAAAAAAGTCCTTTTGAATTTATTACTTTCACTACACAAAATTTTAATATTATCAAAATCCATAATATGGCCTTTGTCGATTACATGCTCTGTCAAAGCACAAGATGATATTTTAATTCTGCAATCACTTTCCTGAGAGATAATGCAATTTGAAAGATTTCTTCCGGTATCACCAACATACTCAACTTCACATTGAGCACAACTAATGCTGTATACTACATTTGTTTTATCTAATTTGTCTATAGGATACTTAGTTTTGTAATATAAAGATGAAATAGTTTTGATGTTCTTTGTTGCTATTTTTATATTGTCAATAACCTTTAGTGTTTGTATTAATTTAGGTGTTAATGATGGTAGGTATAAAAGGTAGTGAATGATAATAGATGTTCTGATTGTTAGATACAATATTCTGAGATTTAGCAAAAAATGGTGTTAAGTTATTTATATTAACTCTGTCTCTTTTTGTAAGTCTACAGCTTCTCCTCAGGAACTCCATTTCTACTGCTCTTATGATACCTCTATTTCTCTTGTTTATTGTCCAGTTTTCGTACCCATATGTCAGGAAACTTCTTGTCAGGGTATTATATATTCTCTTTTTTGTCTTTATCGTAATGTTCTTATCCCACAGCACTGAATTTAGTTATCTTATACAGTTTCTTGTTTGTTCTAGTCTGTTGTTTATATCTTCTTCTGTTGTTCCCTGGTTCGATATTATGGTTCCTAAATACTTGAATTTATCTGTTCCATTTACTTGTCTTCCCTCGTCTATCTCTAGGTTTCTGATATCCTTGTTTTCTGTTGTTAGGTATTCGGTTTTCTTAAAGTTTATTTCCATTCCGTTGTTTTTATATACTTCTTCTAGATTTCTGAGCATAAAGCTAAGATCTTCTTAATCTTGTGCGATGACTACTTGATCGTCGGCAAAACTTAAGGTGTATAGGTATTCGTCTCTTACTGGTATGCCCATTCCTTCGCACTTTCTCCTCCATGGTTTGAGTGTCTTTTCCAAGAATATTTTAAACAGAGTAGGGGACGTAGCACAGCCTTGTAGAAGTCCTGTTGTCGTCTTAAATGGATTGTAGGCTTTTTTTCACATTTAATAGCTACTTTGTTTTCTTTGTACAGTGCTTTAACTGCTTTTATTAATGTTTGTCGGATTCCGAGATCATTCATTTGACTCTAGGTATTGAGTCGTATGCTTTCTTTAGATCAATAAACGCCAGATGGACCGGTCTACCTTTTGCCAATTTCTTCTCTATCAGTTGTTCTAATGTGAACGTATGATCTAGGCATGATTTTCCTACTGTGAACCCTGCTTGGTCTTCTCCAATTTTTCCTATTATTTCAGTTTCTAGTTTTTCCTTGATAATTTTCCCGTAAAGTCTACCTACCGACGATATTATACCAATTCCTCTGTAGTTTTCACATTTTTCCTGTTTCCTTTCTTATGTAGGGATGTGATGTATGCTTCTGTACATTCCGCAGGTATTTCCTCTCCATTTAGTCCTTTTTCGAACATTCTGTGTAGCATGCGGAATAACTTTTCCGTTCCGTTTTTAATTAGTTCGTTTGGTATCCCTCCGGGTCCTTTGGCTTTTTTGTTCTTCAATGTCTTGATTGCTCTCGTGACTTCTGTCAGACTTATTTCTCTTCCTGAAATTGGGGACGATTTTCTGTAAGTAGTTCTACGTAGTATTCTTGTCACTCGTTTTCACTAATTTTGCCGATCTGGGTTTTCTCTGTCTTATTTAGTTGGAGTGCTTTTAATATTCGCCATGATTCTGAATTTCTCGTTCCTCCGATATGTCGTTCTATCTCTGTGCATGCTTGTTCCCATCGTTCGTTCTTTTCATTTGTTACTATTTTCTTTACCTCTCTGTTTTTTGCTCTATATAGGTCTAAGTCTTCCTGTTTTTTGCTGTTTAGGTATTTTATATGTAGTTTTTTCTTTTATTTTATACATTTCAATGTGTCTTCCCTTAATTTGATATTCTCATGGGTGTTCCTTTGGTCGTCTTCTCCAAGAGCTTTTAAGGCCGCTAAAATCAGGCAGGTTTTTATGTGTTCATGCATTTCATCTAACGTGTCATATCTGAATTCTTCTAGTTTTTGGTCTAGTCTTCTTTTTAAACAGTTTTTTTTATTGATTCTTCCTGTAATAGATGTAATAATAGCCTCTTTTCGTTTATTGTCGTTCCCGTTGTAACAATCGATGTATGTTTTTATTTTGTACACATAGGGGAATTCCATCCATGCCACCACAAGTTTGTGATCTGTTCCACACTCTGCCCCTCTTTTCAGTAATACAATTCGGTTAGTAAGAATGCAACCTAGTTTTACAAAAACATTGGCCACGAAAATCAAAAATTCATATCTTTCTTTTCGATATCATTATGATAGCTCGAAAACATAATAATGAATATAAAATGTTACATTTATAGTATTTTTTTATTTAGTTTAGTCAAGCAAGACAATAGTAAAATATAAATAATAATAAAAAATACACTAAATTATTTTCATTAAAACTGATAGTAACGTTCAGAGACAAGACAAGTGATATATTTTTCTCTTAGGCTAATCAACCATCGTGGTGGGAATATAAGTTCAGGAAACTAGACTAGTTTTTTTGTTTTAGTTGTTCATTGGGTGGCAAGACCATCTCTCTGGAACGGTGGTTAGGTTTTAGCCGGAACACGGTTAATCCTTCACTACCCTGGGGTCTTATGGCTTAGTATCCTACTCGGCCGAAAGATGCCAGGGTGTCTTGTTCCGTGACTTAGATTCCAAAAAAAGATTCCCCCCACCGTTGCCTGTCAGAATGCAATGGATACCCTCTTACTGGAATCTGGAAATAGGGCAAAAAAGCGGTTAATCTACAAGTAGGTGAAATTAAAAATGTTTCATTCGCAGTTTTTCTAAATTTTTTATTTAAAAACTACTATAATAATGTATGATTAGTAATATTATACGTCTTTGGAATCAGCTCATTTTTATTGATCTAAAAATCTCATAAGATAGAGGGTGTTACATTTATACTTTCTGTATAAGTAAGTTTGGTTGTAAAATGTAGGTTATAATTAAAAATCGACGTGTTTTAGATTTGTCTTGTAAGAGATCCAGTTTGGGAAACATAAAATTTATTCCATATTTTACAGACACACTATATATTGAAAATACATATTTGTAGTCTGAGTTACTTATCCTTGTTAAGGAAAGCTCGGCTCGTTTCGAATTCAGCTCAGCTTGGCTCGAAAAAAATTGGGTTCAGTTCGAAGCTCGGCGCGCAAGAAACAAACAAAAAACAAACAAAAATACATTTAGTATTGTATTAGAAGCTGTAGGAATATCACTAGGTTATTCTTGGGGCAACTCATCATCACGTTCTTATTGGGGCAAGTTTTCGTGGTCTTCAACTTCGAAATTAATCTCACTTTCTATATCATTATCAGATAAACATTTATCATTCAAATTCAAATTAGAAAAACTGCCAGACGATGGAACGTAGTCTGAATCGCTGTACTGGAAGGACTCTTCTTTATGATCCGATTCATTCCATAAGTTATCAGCCAAATATTGTAATTCATGTTCATCCAATTTTCTTTTTGTGTAATAAAATACAGCGTATGATGCGTGAGGGATAAATACGTACCATATTAATATTTTAGTGGAACTCATATGTCTCAACTTACATTTTTCAATAATAACAATTAGTACCGACACTAAATTATTTGTAAAAAAAAATAATAAAGAATTTTTCACTTCAATGTAAAGTGTTTTAACTATTATGCTATACAGCCAACTCCCGAAAACTTTAAAATTATAAAAAAAATAAAATCGAGCAGTTAAGGATATCGATATGTATATGAAAATTAAAACTTATAAAAGATTTTGATTTAAATCACTGCATAAGACAATGACATACATTACAGATCTGTTATTGAAAAAATACATAAAATAATTGAAACAGAAAAACAAATCAATGTAGTTAGAGCCGGTGGAGGTATTTCCCTAATAATACGTGTCACTAAAACGACACCCAAAGTAATGGAAAAGCATTATTCTGGAAACTAGAACGAAAGTTATAAAAAGCAAAGGGACGTAGGTAGAAGTTTCTGAATAGAGTTTAAAAAAAATATATTTTTGCCATTATTTTTAAATCTACGATCACATTTAATTATATATTTTGCATGGTCCTGACCTGAAATGCAGCCATATTGAGGGTTTATTTAACCGCGCCCTGTGTTGCCGTTTTTAAATTTGTATAATTTTAAGTTGAGAATTTTTTTTGTACACTATTCGCGCTGCTAATTTGGTTGTGGATGTATTTATGCTTTTTGCTATATATAGATTTGAGTTATTCAGAAATTTAGGCTTCAATTATATGTACTTTTAATAAATGATTTTCACAATTTTTACCATGATTTCTGACACAATAAAATATCTCAGTACGAAGCAGATTTATTCTAATAAATATAGAAATCTGCGAGGTGAGATTGTTGACACACGAAATGAATATTTTTCCCCATTTTGAAAACCCCTGTAAAAAATTGAAATGCAAATATTGAATTCAATTTCTGGTACTCCAAACGGAGTAAAAAAATAAAATATAATGACGGTACCAGATTTTTGTTTCAATAAAGATGAATATCCTTATCCCTTTTAAGACTTTTTTGGATTTCCTCTTTAGATTTAATTTCAGCTTGTCTTATACTTACTAAGAATTTTGTGCAGGTGTTGCATATATCCTTTCTTGAATATTAAATTTAATGATATTTTTTTTATTATCAAAAAATTTATGTTGTTGTGTTTTGGTTTAGTGGCATGACGGCCTCTATTGTCTGCTGGATGAGCAGCAGTTCTAACCTTGTCTAGCTGTACGAGTTCCTGATTGCTCTTTATTATGTACACATGATCGGATTTTTATAACTTTCTTTACACAACCTTGTAAATAAATTGTTTGTTCTGCATTGGTAGATAAACTACGGTACTTTTCAAAAATATTTGCTTACTCCAAATCACTTAGCTTAGTTGCCCTCTTACACCTACAAACGCCAATTTTACGAAGTTTTTATAAAACGATTTTTCCGTTTTAAAGTTCTTTTCCAATAAGCTTTCTAAGTCATTTTTTTCATTTTGAAACAGATTATAAATTCTCGGAGTCATCTCCAACAGTAACTGAGTTATAGGCTACATTTCTTAGTTCTAGAACCTTAATGTCTCCTTCACTCTTTGTTACTTACCCTGTTTACCAAACATATTTAAATGACCTTAAAATCATTATTTTTACTAAGTTATGCTTATTGTTTAATATTGTATTTCTCATATATTTTCATCAACAAACTTATAGATTAGGAATCCCCCTGTCAGTAGCAACAAGTTGTCAAGTCCATAGACCTTAGCAACTTTTTGCACTGAAATGATGATTGCGAATAATTTGATTTTGGGGATTTTGGATTGAGGATCAACATTATATGGGCTCTTACCCAGTAAGACACTTTTTATGAGAAATTTGACTTCGCCAACTTATAGTACAGATAATTTTATATAGGTGTTGGTACTTAACTTAATTCTAGAAAAATATTGACTTAGCTAGTTTTTGCACTTACCCTTTAATTATTTATTGAAGCATTCTTACTTCTGCAGCAAACATTCTTTGTTCTTATTTTGTTTTGAATATTTCAACAGTTAGTACTGTATATCATAGCTGGTCTTATTGCACTTTTAAAAAATTTGTCTTTTACTTACATTGAAAAACAACTTAAAATAATCTGCTATGCAGACGACTCAATACTAGAATTATAGTTTATTCGTCTTCCGGGTTTGGACCGTGTCATTTGTGAGTGACCCAAAAGTGGGTTCATATCAGATGAACCCACTTTTGGGTCACTCACAAATGACACGGTCCAAACCCGGAAGACGAATAAACTATAATTATGACTCTGGCCGTGGAAGCCTACGATTTCATTTGACTTAATACTACTCTCTCAAAGTAAAGATGATTTACAACGTATGCTGCACCAATTTAATATAACCACCAGAAAATTTAACATGTTAATTTCCCCTACAAAGACAAAATGCATGGTTACAACATCAAATTTAGTAAGATGTAAATTTGAACTGGAAGGTCAGATAATAGAACAAGTTATGGAGTATAAATATCTAGGCATCACATTATCTAGCTACGGAAAGCTCGAAACCGAAGTAAAAGCTCAAGTGAATAGAGCAAACAGAGCCGCAGTCTGCCTAAATGAAACAATATGAAGAAATTAAAATATTGGGAAAGAAACGAAAGGCAGAATTCACAAAACAGTCATCAGACCAATAATGACATACGCGGCAGAATCAAGACCTGATACAGAGAGGACAAAAAGGATGTTAGATCTTAGAAAATCTTCTTATCTAAGATCTTAGATCTTAAAAAAATTGATGGTAAGATACTATGGGACAGAGAGAACATCAAAAACTGGGTAAGAAACAGAAGAGTAGAATGGAACGATCATATAAACCGAATGACAATAAATCGAGTCGTAAAGATGGCAAGAGACGGTTCCCCAATAGGAAGACCATTAGTAGGAAGACCACGAAAACGATGGAATGACAACTTACTGAAGGCACATTGAAAAACAGACAGTGTCATGTCTATATAAAAAGGAGAAGAAGAAGACTTACATTGAAATTTTTCTATGTCAAACTCCATTCGTTTTGTTTGCTTTATTATATTTCTTAATTTACATGTGGGATTTTGATAGTGTTCTATTTATGGGCAATGTTATGTTGGTTTTACTTCTTTTTTTATATTTCCACGGTTTCGTTTAGTAGTCGAACCATACTTTTTCTTTTATCAGAGAATCCCTAAACCACTTTTATCGTTTGATATTTATCTCACTTGTTTATTATTTTCCACACTTTCCTCGCTCTACATAGTCAAACTCTTCTTACAAATTTTTGATTTATTATTGGCAGTTTTACCTAAAATGCAAAACTCCATTGGTATTTTTTATTTTAAAAGAGGTAAAAAAGTATTTTTGAAGTGTGTATATTTTAAATAATTCCTAGCTGAGCGCTTTCGGCTTTACAAAGCCATCATCGGAGCTATGCTACAATAAAAAAATGTTCTTATAAGTACTAATTGGTGAAGATTTTAATTTTTTTAACTTACGTCAATTTATAAATACCACTACAATGGAGAGATCTCATTTCCTTGTATGTCGAAATATTGATTTTTTAGTTGTTAAAATTCTTAAAAAACATATAAAAAACATATAAAAAAAACCGACACTGGACTTCACAGACACATTAAAAAATTGAAAAATTTTTTGTCATGGTACAGGTGTAAGAACCCGACCATTGATTGCTGTGAGGAGGTAGACAGAATAGAACTAATGAAATCAAATGTCGGTCCTTTTAGACGATTTTTCAAAAGTGACAGTTGACAAATGTCATATATAGGAAATAGAGATTGTTTTTAAATTCTTACAAAAATATTTAATAGTTTGGAATTACTAATAGTCATCAAAGACTTTCTAAAAATTAAGTTTTTAAATTAAGTCTTATGTGTTCATCACATCATACAGAATGACATTAGTTTTGTAAATTCACTCAAGTCATTGCTCAAGGTCAATGTATGTTCAATCTGACAGTCATCCTTAAGAAACAAGGGCTCAAATTGTTCAACAATAATATAATGAAGAAACATGGTATTAATGTTACATTATCTGATACTTAAGTGTATTGAGAATTGTATCTCTTGATGGAAATTTGTAAGAAATTTGCATAAAAAATTTTTAAAGAATATATTTTCATGTTTCAATTAAGAATAACTGTCAAATGAATTACAAAATGTTGTAAATTTCTAATAAAGTATAAAATTTTTGTTTAAAAATATAAAATTATGAAAAAATTTAATAAGATTGCATGAGGTCACCCTTCTTCCTCTAAAGTCTCCCATAATAATTTAAAAAGAGGTTTATAACTGCAATTGAGGTTGATTTGTGTGTTTAAGCAACAATCAGGGTTTAATTTCATTTCTTTGGATATCTCAAGATCTTCCAAGAGATTCATGAGTCTAAAGTTTTTATTGGGAATGTTGTGTAAAATTTTACTGTTTTCAGAAGGAGAAAAGGAATGATTATTAAATTTAATATGATATCCAAAGTTTGATTTTTCTGGGTTATCGAGGTGTTCTTTGATTCTTTGATTCAGAGTTCTCATTGTTCTACCTACATAAGTCATATTACAGTCACCACAGGACAGTTTTTAAATACCACTTCTGTTTAGTTTGTCAACTTTGTCTTTGGTCTTGCTGAAGATGGACTTGATGTTATATTTGGTTTTAAAGGAGATGTTTAAGTCACTGATTTTATTAACAAGTACTCTTGAAATTTTTTCTGAAATTGGTCCTAAGTAAGATATATGGAAGTAGTGTTAGATTTTTTATCAACATTAAAAGCTTGGTTTAGTCTCTTTTTGAGTATAGATTTTCTAATGACTTTATCAACAGTAGTAGAAGGAAAACCATTGTTGTTTGCTATCTGTTTAATGATGGAGATTTCTTTATTGTAATTTTCTTGAGACATAGGGATATTAAGAAGTCTGTAGAGATAACATTGAATAGCTGCCATCTTGTGTTGAAAATATGAAAAGATGAAATACTCGTAGAATGGAATAAACAACGATAGAATAGCGCAAAAATGAATGGTAAGAATATCTTAAGACACATCTCCAATAGATCGAAGAAACATTATACGACCTAAAAACGCTGGTATGACTGTTTAAAAGTTACCAAAGATTGAACCGGAATTTTGTATATTTAAGAAGAATGAAGACAAAGAGAAAGTGAAAAAATTAAAAACTTTGGAACACAACTATAAAAATAAAGAGATAAGAAATTTCTGCCAAGAAAGAAAAAAGTGCAGTAGTGCAGAAAGAAATCCGTAAATATCTCGCACTAGAGAAATATACGAAGGGAATTAGTTGGAGAAGTAATTAAAAATATTAAAGTATGGGCTTATATATAAAAGCCCAGGTGAAATTAGTATTCCAACAGATCTAAAATAAGGACGTCCATCTTAGTCACCTTATTTAGTGCGGCCGCAAACCATTCAGAATGTGATGACACGAACAAAGGGCCGTTTTATGTCCAATATTTAAAAGGTTATAGAACACACTGTAGTAATTATAAGGGTATCTCACTATTGGACGCAGCCTTCAAGTTTTAGCCATAATTTTAAGAAATAGGCTAGAGCTATGTAGCAAGAACGTGATAAGATAATACCTAGATGGATTTATTAGAAGCAAAGTACAACAGATTAAGTTTTTGTGATAAAACAAATACAAACCTTAATTAATGAACAGGGTTTAAAAAAGTTATAGCATTAATGTATGGCACTGAAAAATACTATATGTAAAGTAGCAGTTGAAGTTAATATCCTACTGAAATAAAGAGATTCCCTCTAAAAAAACACTGCTTCATAATAAACACCAGTGTAAAGTATGTATATGCAGCCTTAAATGATTAGAAGAAGAACTAAAAAAGAAACAACTAGTGGCTTCCATGGAAGCATAGAAAAGAAGATGTCGATCTAAGCGGTAATAGTTGGACGCGGAAAGTGGGAGCAAAATGGTGGAATTAACAGGAGAAAATAGAGAAAACTGAAAGACAATGCTAAATGAGTTCTAAGCAATGGAGCAATAGAGCCACCAGAAGCCAATTCGTATATCGCACCCTGAGATGACAAGTGTCGTATCTTCCATAACCAAGTTTCGAGATAATCGAATTTTAAAGATTGCCACGGTTGCAGTAATTTTAATATTGTGTATAAGGTTACCACACATTTTTCAAATACTTATTGTAACAATTTTGTACCTCAAAAGCAATTCTTTTAAGTAAATGAATTACTTCTTTAGTTGTAAATAATTAAATAAAAACATGGGATGGAACATACAACAGTTTAATATTAGAAAATAAATGCACTACAGGATAAATTTTTTTATTAATAATTTTAAAAAATTGAACAAAAATTATGATAATTTGTAAATGAATGACAAAAACGCATAACATATCAAAGAATATTTATACTGGATTGGACAAAACTTCCTCTTCTTCTTCTTCTTCTTCTTGTAGTTCAACGACAAAATTATTGTGCTTATTATTGCTTACCAATGATTCATAGAAGTGTGCATGGAACTTAGGTATATGATTTTGTTTAAGCAACCACAATAAATCATTTTTTTTTTCAATCGAAATTCCAGGTTGGGTTGCGTACATTGGATCTAATGTTGAAGTGCAACCTCTTTTTCTTCCTCGGCTAGTAACTGTCTTCATTTGTATTTTAAAAAATTCCTTCTGCTTCCATGATGTTTTGTAAAATATTACATTTGGTTGGCGTTTTTCCACCATTAGCACATTTATTTTTAACCACTCCACCTTGTCCTTCTCTGTGTTAAGAGAAAAGTTAAATTCTCCAGCTAATTTCTTAAAATTATAGAAGTCACTGAAGTGTAATTCCTTCACAGCATAAGGATCTCCAGTTTTTTTGGCTGCACTGACTATACCAGCAAATTGTGAAGGTGTGTAGATAGGTGAACTCTTGAGACTTCTCCTACACTGACGTTCAATGCAGGAATGAATGGAATCACCTGAATTCTGTGTATGGCCAACTGTCAGATATTTGTGAGTTATGGTCTCCAGAGATTTACTATTTTGTAGAACATAATCGTACATCGTGGCAAGAAATTTGTTTTTATTTTGAGCTGAGCAGTTATCTAAAAAAAATATTAAGTGTTTTACCTTTTCATCAACATGCTCCTGGATATAATTATAAACGCAACTTGCTATCTCTATCGCTCCTTTTTTTCCACGATTCTCATCCCATATGTAACAGAATCCTGCCTTTGAAACATTCTCAAAAATTGTAAAGTTGTAGGTATTTAAACGGCGTTTGTAGAAAAAGCTGGACACGTCACCTGATGGTAATGGAATTATAGCCTGTAAATCATATTCACATACTTTGATTTCTTCTGCCAGTTTGGCGCGCTTTACATCCTCGGATCTTTCTTCTCTCGATAACTTTACGTTTTCTCGATGAAGTTGATAATTTACATCTCTATTCTTCTTCTCAAGTTCAGTACAATTAATATACTGATGGCAGGTTGCACACTGGTCCTTGCGAGGCACGAAAAATCCAATATTAAACTGGGTGTTAAATATGTGCCTATATTTACTCTCTTTCAAAACAGTATCTTTATGATCATCCTGACATTTCTTCTGATACAGGCGATACATTTCAGCGAGTGTTAACTGTCCATCGATGTACTTCCTTCGCGTTTGAGCACGAAGATAGTGAGACTCCACTACCGGAAAGGAATCAATATGCTGTCTGGCATACTCTACAGCATCTGGTGGTAAAGTGCCATGGCTCTTATGTTTTCCACGTTCATCATCACAAATAATGCCAGATTCATCAACTTTGTTCCATGCGGTATAGACATACCTTTCACTGATCCCAAACGTATTAAGAAAAAAGGTTTTGCACACTTCTACATCATTACCATTTATCGGCAGCACCTACTTATAATTATTGCACCTAATCTGTTTGCTGTGGTGAGATAGAGGTTTCTTCGATGTCTTCTGAACCAGAAAAGTTCGCTGCATTCTCAAATCACCAAGGGTCCAGAACTTTCGATTAATTTCGTGACGTTGGTCATCATTAAATTTTGCCGAACACTTCAATCTACAGCGTTATGTACATGTAGGTTTCACTTGACGCTGTAAAACAATAACTTTTTTTCGTGTGACATAAGCTTTACCTGAATTGCGATTCTTTTTTCTAGTGTTGACTGCCCACTTGGATTCATTTCTTTTCCTTTTTCTAACTGTATTAACTGAAATTGAAAAAACTTCCTTTAGTAACTAAATTTACTGAAAACAATAACAATTATAAATGAATATTCAAAAGCCATCTTACTTTCATCTTCATCTGATTTTTTACCACTGTCTGCTTTAGCTTCGGCTATATGACCATTCTCAGTAGGACTAACTTTTGCAGCTGCTACTAAATTTTCATTTACGTCTTCAGGAATGATACCACAAGGAAAAGAATTTTGGTTGTTGTCAAAGTTAATAAATACCAAGTTGCCTTCGTCATCTACAGTAGCCTCCAAGACAGGTGTATCCTACATTAAAATAGAACGACAGAAAGATATTTATTGTCAAACTTTGATTTGGAAAAAATAATTTTAAAAATTTCTCACCTCTGTAATGATTTTTATAGTGAAAATACTGCTATCGTTATCAATCTCTACAGTAACTAGATTGTCATCTGCTTCAAGTAACGTCTCCTGTAAAATTAAAAACACAGTTACCATAAACAGTCTTAAAATTTTCAGAAAATTAATAAATAAAATTCGTGCTAGGTATCTACTACGGTTCTATTTCCAACGCTCAACAGTAATAAAAATATTTAATGTATCAAATAACGAACAGTATATAATTACGGGAACAAAATGTATTATAATAATATAATAAATTATTAACTTACCGTTTTATCCTTAGAGCAACTTTGCTTGACAGACAAAAGATCATCATCTTTTTCTTGAACTAAGGTACTTGATTCACAAATCATTTGTGATAAATGCAACATCAGTTTACTACGAGTGATGAAATCTTTTCCACAACTATTACAACTCATTGTAAATAATTTTAATACCAGGCCGCTGTTAACTGTTAAACACAGACTAAAAACAACTAAACTAAAATAAGGTTAGAAAAACCGGTCTCATTGCGCAGTAACTTCCAAAACCTAGAGTCGAACTGTTGTATGTTACATGCCACATTCGATTCGACTAGAATACTGAAGTGAATACTGAAGTAAGTTACATACGACAGATATTTCCTTAAATGAATCTGTGGTATGTAACATACAACAGTCTTCTTTTCAGAGACTGGGCATCTTTTTGAATTAAAACAACTGTTGTTGGCTAAATAACATTTAAATGATGAGAGCTGGATATTACGACAGTGTTTCATTGACAAGAGTTCTTCTTCTTCTTCTTCTTTCGTTTTATGGCCTCCACCTCTTAGGCACGTGGCCAGCTCATGACAAGAGTTCTTTAAATCACATACGAATCAAACATAACCTGAAAATGGTCATTTTGGAACTTACAACAGTTGTCATCTCAGGGTGCGATATTTGAAAGCTACACGTGTGGCAGTACAGATTGCTTTGTATGTATATGATTTCATATTT
Organism: Diabrotica balteata; assembly: GCA_918026665.1. Lineage (NCBI taxonomy): Eukaryota > Metazoa > Arthropoda > Insecta > Coleoptera > Chrysomelidae > Diabrotica > Diabrotica balteata. Next base: position 75,272,239 of record OU898283.1, on the reverse strand, counting down.
GTTCCACTTTTATTATTACAATTTTTATTATATTTTTACTTCATTTTTATTCATATTTCCTTTCTACTTTAAAACGCTTTAATAAAAATATGTTATATAATTAGTTTATCTCTATATTATTAGTATAATGTATTTTCTAAAAATCACTCCTTTGTGTGCTTGTTTGCTTAAAGACAAAATCGACGTATTTTATAAGCCTAATTTAAACAGGATACTGATATAACCTAAGAACACAATTCTATCAAAAAATAAACTAAGGAAGCTGTTGGTAAATGGCTTGCTTGACAAACTAGCAAGTAAAAGAGATATTCTGTATTGATGCCCTAGGGCAACTACCAGAATAAAAAATGCATCGCGTAGCTGCAGGTGTTAATGCAGATGAATGCAAGCGGAGGATGGAAGGGTGAAGCGGGGGCGACTAATCAAGTACACGATATTACGTCGGCAGATACAGTTCAGGTCTGGACTTTATTGCAGTAGCAAAATGATTCTAAAAACTTTATTTTTTATTACACTAATGGTAATTTTTAATGGTAGTTATAACCTTCATATTTTAAATGTTAAACACTTAAAAACATTAGCAAGTGTATTCGGATTTCTGAACAATATGCAATTTTCATACAGAATATCTCATGAAGTAACAATTAATAAATTTCATTTGAAATTAGCGTTGAATCGAGACTCACTACTGTGTGTTTGTTGATTTATATTAATGTTGATCATAAAAGAAGGAAATTTTCTTACAACTTCCTAGAAAGTATCACAATTAAGAAGGATTATATGCTTTGAGACAGATAACTAATTAAAAAGAAAATTTTACCGTCGACAAGAGACGTGATTTTTGAAATATTTACATATAATTCAGTAAATTTGTACTGTAAAGTGATACTAGTAGGAAAGTTTTGGGGAAGTTCTGATTTTTTCATTCCATATGTGTTTTGGGGTGCTAAATCTGAATCTGAGGTTTGCGGACAAAATTTCGTGACGCAAAAAAAAACAGAAGAAATCGTTTTATTTTTTGCTTTTTTCCGGTTTTTTGCTTAAAACTCAAAAACTGTTAACTTTTAGTAAATGGTCTGTTTACAGAAATTAAAGTACTTAAAGATCTGTACAAATGTCACTATTTTGGTTATTGTACAGACGAACCGTTCGGTCTCAAGTGCAAGTTGAAAATTGGCAATTTGTACTGGTGTGACTGCAAAACCCACTTTTTAGATTTGTATTGAAAGGTTTTCAGTTAATTTCCCCTAGTATTTAAGGAAATTAAAATAAAGACCGAGTCACACGGATAATTCACGTTTTGACTCAAATATTATAGCTAGATTGCAAAAACTTAAAATAACTCAGTTAAAAAGCAGTTAAAGGCGCTTTACATTCCAAACGGCAACAATGTGCTAAACTGTTGTAGACGTTGTAGTATGTGTGTACGTGTAGCGCACTATAAACTGGATGGCACTCGATCGGCATTCGGCACAGTGTGACAGTGATGGGAGAAGATATCGACCTACTGGTCATTTTGATTGGCCTTTGTAGCCCTGATATAAAAAATGTATTTTTTTTTAAGCCAGGAAAAGGAAATCTTTCGCAAAGCCTCTACAACCCTCATCTGGCTGCTGAGAAAATCCTATTGGATCATATTTTATTCCTGCATGCGATGAGTGGTTGTGATACTACTTCTGCATTGTTTAATCAAGGGAAACTGAAATTTCTTAAAGTCCTGTAGAAGAACAAAGATTTGCAATCGGTAATTGAATCTTTCAAATACCCTAATTCAAGTCAAGATGAGATTGTCACAGCAGGAAATATGTTTCTCACGGCTCTATATGGAAAAAAGAGACAAAACTAAACGATTTAAGATATAAACAATACGTATCTTCATCATTCAAAAATAAGACCAACATTTCCTCATTGCCCCCAACTGAAGCTGCTGCACGAGAACATTCACTGAGAGTTTACTAACAGGTGCAGCAGTGGTTATCCGGTAAAGCCACACCTAACGAGCAACAAAAAGATCCAAGTGAGTGGGGATGGCAAAAAACTAATAGTGGTCTTGTGCCAGTACCAACTACTTTGGACCCTGCACCAAACTCAATACTCCGGTACATTTCATGTAAATGTAAAAAGGGCTGTCAACGCAATTGTGGATGCAGGAAGGCGGGACTCCATTGTTCCTCAATATGCGCATAATGCGAAGGACTGTGTAACAATGTTGAGCCCCCAGAAGACAGCTCTGACGTAGACGTAGAAGAAACTGAAGAAAGAGTGAGAGGTATGTTGGATCTGACAAGTTATTTTGTAGTCATTCATCTCTCCTTGATATATGATATGTGTCTCTCCTCTTTTTATTTTCCAGGAGAACGACTCCCGACGCGGACGATGGAGCAATCAGACCCTGAGCCAGGACCCGATGCCATCGAAGAACCTCACTACGATGCGGAAGGTATGTTTAATCTCACAATCTATTTTGCAATCTTCATCTCTTCATACTGAATTTGCATAATTTTTCCCTTTTTTCTTTTTAATTACTTGTGTGGAAAACTAGGTGACATTTATCAAATGACAGCATCCATAAAAATTAAATATTGAAATGTAAAAAGTGGGTTTTGCATAAAATGCTAAAAATTTACAATTTTCAACTCGCACTAGAAACCGAACGATTCATCTGAAAAAAAAACTAAATACTGGTATTTGTAGAAAATTTCAGGTACTTTAATTTCTGTAAACAGACCATTTACCAAAAGTTGATAGTTTTCGAGTTTTAAGCAAAAAACCCGAAAAAAGAAGAAAAAAAATCGGTTTATTCTGTTTTTTTTTTTTTTAATGTTGCGTCACGAAATTTTGTCCGCAAACCCCAGATTCGGATTAAGCACCCCAAAAAACATATGGAATGAAAAAAATCAGAACTAACCCAAAACTTTCCTAGCAAAAATACAATTTAACTGAACTAATATAAGATATCATACAAGTTCTACGTTCATACAACATACGTTGTTCTAAGAAATTGATTTTAATAGGAATCTTCCAAAGAAGGTCATCAGCTTTGAATTATTTCTTTTGCAAACACATTTTGTTGAATAGAGCATATCTTAAAAGACTCTTCAATTTCTGAATTCAGGCGAAAATATGCATGCAGAATAGAAAAACAAACACACCTTTACAATAATTACCCACAGTTTTTAATAAGGAGAACCCGAAAAGTGCAAAAATTGTAGCACTATTTTGTCATTAAACAAAACGAATAAAATCCAGACCACAATTTGTTACCGACTAAATTGTTACACAAAAAAAACAGCAAAAAAACATCACGATAACAACAGGGATTTAGAAAAAGGAGATCAACAATAGACGCATAAAATGTACTAACGCAAATCATTGAAAAAAAAACTATGAACATAACAGTAAACTAAATTCATAAACATAACTAAGTTCATTGATTTCCAGTACTCCTTTGACATCATATAGAAACAACAATTATTATTAAAATGGCAATGAAGAATTCTGTAGCAAGAGTTAAAACAAACGAATGGTATACAAACGACATCAATATAGAACGTAGAGAGACAAAGAAATAGTCTGACAACGGCGCTATTATTATTTAAAGTTCAACACAAATTATAGCATACACAAACGACCTAGCATTGGTACTGCGTGATGAACTTAGCCTAGAAGAAACACTTCTAACGCTGATAAGAGAAGCAAAGACCAACGGACTAAAAATTACTCACAATAAAACAAAATACTTAAAAAGCTCAAGAGACGAAGTAATCTCTCTCTTATAGATATACATGTTTTGAACAGGGTCGCCTAGAAAGAATATTGACTTAATTATGGAGACACCCTTTTCGATGTATTACGTCGAAGATATACTTTTGGAGTCTCTCTATCCATCGAGCAACTTGTCCTTCTGGCTTTTTAAAATTCATTAGCCACTGCTATGGTCTGTTTTAATTCTACAATCTCTATTATAAATAAAAGTATGAAAATCATTTTGACAATCTATAAATTCAGTCAAATTCAATATTGTTTTCGGTGAGTCGATAAAAAGAAATGCGGCCAAAATCTTTAATAAATTTTCGGTAAAATGAAAAGAGTCCAAGAAAAAAAAATAACGTCTTGAAATGGCGGCGTTCATTCAAAATCCCGCCAAATCTGAAGTACGCAGTGTGATTGGGTTTTTAAAATGTAAAGGATTAATTCACTAAAGCTGTAATACAGAATAAACGACGTGACCTGTTGTCAAAGAAAGTTTCTGACTCAAGATAATACTTGACCCTATGCATATGCAAGAACTCAGCAAGAACTTCAACGTCTACAATGTGAAATTTTCGAGAATCCTCCCTTCAGTCCAGACCTCGCGTCTTCCGATTATTTTCTGTTCCCGGAACTGAAGAAATTCTTAGATGGAAAGGAGTTTGGAAACGACGAAGAGCTCTAAGATGAAGTGATATTCTGTCTCCTGGCGGTAGAAGACTAAAACACCTGCATTGAATAACTGATTTTACGATACAATAAATGCCCCGACTTCTACATTGAAAATACCTAAGGTACTATGACTTTGTAAATAAAATTTTGTGTTGATATCTTTTGTTTTTTAATTATTTTATGCCGAATGAAGAATACAACTGCAAGTAGATAATGCTCCAATCGATCAAGGGAAAACATTTAAATACTTTGAAATGATAATAAATGACCAATGGTCATTTATTATCAACAAGAAATAAAATGCCGTACCGAACAAGCAAGACAAGCTTTTATCAAATTTAAACCACTACTATGTAACCGCAATCTTTCCTTTAATCCCCGCTACAGGATGATTAAATGCTATGTATGGTCCATATTGTCATACGGCATGGAAACATGGACGTTAAGAATACCTTCCATTAATAAGTTGGAGGCCTTCGAAATGTGGACGTTGCGAAGAATGTTCCACATACCAAGTACAGATTAAGGGTGAGTAACGAGGAAGTCTTAAGAAAGGCAAATACTGAGAGAGAACTACTCAATTTCATCAAGGTACGAAAAATGGATACCTCGGCCATATTCTGAGAGGAAAAAAATACGCAATCCCTCAACTAATCATCCAGGGAAAGTTTGAAGGCAAGAGAGGAGTAGGTAGCAAACAAATGTCGTGGCTACGGAACATAAAGAACTGGACAGGCATAAATAACACTGGCGATCTTTTGCATGCCGCAAAAGGCAGACGTCTGGTCTTAAGATAATTCGCCAACACACTATAGGTGCACGGCACTATAAGAAGAATATGCCAAAACGTTCTTTACTTTCTAGATGACCCTAAGTATTTCCTGGCTTAGGTCAATTTTTAGTAACTGAAATCTTCTCTTGATCAGTTTTAATTCCTTCTTCTAAAGCGATATGTCATAAATAGTACACCTCTGTTTGAAACATTAAACATTTCTTATAATCTAGCTTCAAATTGGCATTTCTCAATCTGGACATAAGTTTTGGACATAATCATTATATCTTCAAGATGCACTAGGCATATTTTTTAGGTCAGTCTTCCTAAAACCACCTCCATCAGACGTTCAAAAGTAGCTGGAGCATTACAAAGACCAAATTGTAGAACCTGGAACCTGTAGAAACCACGACCTATTAAAACAGCTGTTTTATCAGGATTATCATAATGCACTTCCAGTTGCCAGTAGCCGCTTTTTAAATTTAGTCACAAAAACCATTTAGCACCTGTTAAAGTGTTTAGTGTATCATTTTTTCGTTGTAATGTATAACTGCCTTTTTGTATAACCTGATTTAATCTTGTGTAGCCTATACAGCAGATCCATCTTTATTAGTTACCAAGACCACTGGTGAACACCAGGGGCCGGAAGCTTCTTCTATCATATCTGCATTTATTATGTCTTGTATTATATTTTCAACTTCTTTTTGTCTAGCAAATGGTAATCTCTGTGGGGCTTAGAAAATTGTTCCTGCATCTCCAGTATAAATTCTATGTTGAACTTGTTCACTATTTAATTTTAATAAAGTTACGATATGGTTTTGATGTTTAATTCTTAGTTGTTTTGCTATTTAAGCCTTCTAAGCTAAAGTTAGGTATTGTATTAATTTGTATCATTTTATTATTGTTTTCAATAAATATATAGCTAAAATGTTTCCATTATCTTGCAACACTATTTATTTATTATCCACACCATACGGAAGAGTAGTAGTAGATATGTTATTTTAACATACAAACTTGATTAATACTCTATTCATTATTAGAAACGCTGTATTGTTCTTGCTTATTTATTTCGTGATTTATTTAATGTAGTTTTGACCTTTACTGGAATTCCTGCAAATGCTACACAAGCTGTTTGAAGTAAATCACAGAAAAGAAATATATATATTTCACTATAAAAAGAAATCATAGTCAGAAAGACCTACATTAGAAAAGGTAGTGTAGTGTCAGTTTCACAAATTAGGAATTACATATTAGCAATGCAGGACGATTCAGACATTACACCATTTTATTTAAAATTCTACCTTAGAAGAAAAGCAACTAAAATTTTGAAAGTAAAGATTTTGTTTATATACTATTACGAATATGCATTCAGCGTGGCCCGTGTAACGGTTGCATCTCGAAACAGTATCTCGGTCTTCGAGAACATTCGCGTTCTATGAGCGCCTAACAACGAATTAGAGGTCGGACTACCCCAGAAGATTCGAGAATAATACTTTTTGGTATATATATTAATGTGATATTAAAAGTATGAGGTGCGTCAAGCAATTAATCAGCTAATTAATTAATTAATTAAATTATTTAAATTATGCAATTGCTAGAAATATTGGAAACAGCTGGATTGGACAATAAAGATCTATAAATAATTACAAATCTATACTGGCATCAAGTGGCAAGAATAAAGGTTGAACAAAAACTGTCGGATGAAATAAATATAAAAAGAGGAGTGAGACAAGGCTGTATATTGTCGCCTTTACTTTTTAACTTATATTCGGAGGAAATATTTAAGGAAGCCTTAATGGAGACAACCGAATGTATTATTGTGAATGGAGTAACCGTCAACAATATTAGATATGCCGACGATACCTTAGTCCTTGCCAATTGCGGAGAAGACCTTCAAAATCTAATGAACAAAATAAAACAGACTTGTGATCAGTATGGATTAAAACTCAACGTTAAGAAAACTAAATATATGATAGTTAGCAAACAAAATTATATACAGGATGACGGTATAAAAGTTGGAGATGCTACACTGGACAGAGTAGAGAAACTCGTGTATGTCGGCAGTAATATCAATGAGAGCTGGGATAAAACCGCAGAAATTAAAAGCCGAATAGAACAAGCCCGAGCTGCCTTTATAAAAATAAGAAACGTGCTTTGCAGTCACGATCTTCGCATTGACCTTAGAGCTCGTATGACATCTTGCTACATCTTTCCTGTCCTGCTGTATTCAGTGGAAGCGTCGACTCTAACTGAGGCTATGCTTAAACGTTTGACATCCATTGAGATGTGGGTATACACACGACTACTAAAAGTAAGCTGGGTCGACAGAGTTAGAAATGAGGAGGTCCTTAGACGGCTGAGCCAAACAACACAACTGGTCAATATAATAAAGGAACGCAAGCTGGAATACTTCGGTCACATTATGAGACACCCTGAAAAATATGATCTTTTACATTTGATCATTCAGGGAAAGATCCAAGGTAATCGTGGTCCTGGTAGACGAAGAACATCATGGCTAAAAAATCTAAGGCACTGGTATGGAAAATCAACTACATCGTTATTTAGAGCTGCTGTCAATAAAGTCACGATAGCGAATATGGTAGCCAACATGATATCCAACGATCGATAACGGTCATGGAACTAGAAGAATAAGAAGAAGAAATGATGCAATTATGATTTTATCACACTATTTAATTCTCTTGGCACCTCCTTTCCGGTTCATTATATTGGTCATGTTGTCTTTTGTTTCTCATTCCTCTTCTTTTCGCTTCTTTGAATTGAAGGAATTGGCACAAACTATCAATATCTTGATAGTTTCTCAAAATCACGTGATCCTCCTACGTTTCTTCGAAATGTCTGCTTATCATTTTTACCAGTTGTTCGGTAGAGTATTTGTAATCTAGATATTTTGAATTGTTATATATCTGCAAAGCATATATTTCTTCAGATATTCCCGTTTTCTTAAGAACTAACGAAGAATTATATTTTCTAAATATTTCTAGTGTATTGTCTTATTCACTGTATCGACGTACAAAGTCCATTTGAAAAACCTGCTCGCATTGTTAACGATTTCACTATGCTAACTCACGTCACTCGAATATATTTTACAATATACTCATATATTGTATATGAATATACATGATTTATGCATATCTTTAAATTTTGTTTACTACAGGTAATCCAGGATAATGGAATTTAATTTCTTCGAAATATCTTTTATAGTTTATTAGTTGAATTATTTCAATTATTATATTTTGTAGTCTATGCTGATAGAATTTCAAGATGTTTATACCCTTGATAAGAAGGCTAATGGCAAAACAAGCATAGTAAGGCATAAAATTAATACCGTAATACCGGAGACGCTCAGCCAATCAGACAACAACCTAGACGACTTCCATTTGCGAAAAGAGATGAAGCCGAAGACATCATCAAAGATATGAACAAACAAGGGATAATTGAACCATCAAACAGTCCATGGACATCACCAGTAGTGCTAGTAAAGAAGAAAGATGGTTCAACACGTTTTTGTATTGACTACCGACAGCTCAATGCAGTAACTAAAAAAGATAGTTATCCTTTGCCCAGAATAGACGATACTTTGGATACACTTTCTGGTTCTCGTTGGTTCTCCACACTCGATCTGAAAAGTGGATATTGGCAAGTAGACATGGAGCCAGCTGATCGTGAGAAAACCGCATTCTCGATAGGATCAAGGCTTTGGCAGTTCACAGTTATGCCCTTTGGTTTATGTAATGCCCCAGCCACATTTGAAAGATTAATAAAGGCAGTTTTAAGAGGTCTAATACGGAAAACATGCCTGGTTTACTTGGATGATGTAATTGTAGTTGGAAAATCGTTCGATGAACATGCCAATAATTTGACAGAAGTCTTTCAAGGATTGCGGGCAGCGAGTTTGAAGTTGAGTCCAAAGAAATGTTACTTGTTTCGACGAAAATTGAAGTACTTGGGAAATATTGTAGCATGTAGTGGTGTAACAACTGATCCTGAAAAACTTGCAGCAATTAAGGATTGGCCAGTACCAAGAAACAAACACAAAATTAGAAGTTTTCTTGGCCTATGTACATATTACCGACGTTTTGTCTAAGGATTTGCTAACAACTCCAAGCCATTAACATAGTTGATAAAAGAAGGCAAAGAATATACATGGAGCGAAGAGTGTTAAAGAGCTTTCGAACACTTAGAAATGGCTCTGATCAGCGCACCGATTTTAAGCTACCCTAGACAGGCACAGAACTACCTAAGACACCTTGACATGACGATGCATCATGTGGACACTTTGGTATTACGAAGACTCTGCAAAAGGTTCGGGAACGGTTCTATTGGGCAAACTGTAAAGATGATGTAAGAAGATGGTGCTGGAAATGTGAACTGTGTGTAACCAATAATGGTTCAGTTGGTAAAAAGAGGGCACCCATGAAACAGTACAATGTTGGTAGTCCTATGGAAAGAGTAGCAATCGACATTGCAGGTCCACTTCCAGAGACGAATGATGGAAATAAATATATCCTGGTAGCTAAGGATTATTTTACGAAATGAACTGAGGCCTACACGATACCAAATCAAGAAGCTGCTACCGTTGCAGAGGTACTTGTTAAAGAATTGTTCAGCCGATTTGGTGTTCCTTTGGAGATCCACTCCGACCAAGGGCGAAACTTCGAGTCAACCCTTTTCCAAAACGTTTGTAAAACTACGAATTAGAAGTGGGACTACCTCAGAAGATTCGAGAATAATACTTTTTGGTATATATATGTAACCATGTTATGAGTTAGTTTAATTGATAAGATAGTACCGAACTTTAAAGTTATAAATAAATATATTTATATAAATTCGAACCGCTCGTTTTATTTAATCACGCTACAATACAATTTAAGAAAAATTAATAAAACGCTTTAGTATATACCACTTTTAACTATATAGCAAGAGTTGCGGTTACTTATAACCATTGCTTAGATTTATCACTTGTCGATATAAACACATAACCTCTCCTTGCGGCCTCATACCTCGGCCATTGTCTTCCATTACCCTTTCTACTTGCTTTCGGTTAGCCTTTGATGCGTCTTTCTCATTATTTCAGTTAATATTTATTAATTTGTTATAATAAATCAATATTTAATGTTAATGGTGCAGCCAGTTACTCGTAAGTAGTAAATTATTAAACTAACTTCAAGATGTTCAAGATAAATAATCGCAAAAATGTGTGAAATTTACAATTTTTGAGCAACCTTTGCCAATGGAAAAGGAGGCCAATTGTACAAAGTTAAAAAAATAATTTAAAATTATTTAGAGAAGCAACGGGTTGCACTAATGACTTATTATGCTTAAATTTGATGATAATGACTGATTTTAATCGGCATCGGGGAACCTAAGTTATGTATGAGATTATCAGCGGAGACAATTACATGAGAAACTACAATTTCCCTCTCTTCAGTCGTGATCCTCTGAGGGATTGTAGTGGTCATCGTGATGTCCTGTATTGTCCGCCTCCAAGGATTTCTGTCTCTGGTCATTTCTTCTTAGCCCATTCATAGGCCTTTTGTATATTCCCGTAATTTGGTCGATCCATCTTGTTGGAGATCTTCCTCGTGATCTTCTACCTTCTACTTTTCCTTAAATAATAAATCTTTCCATGTTTTCTGTGTCTGCTCTCATAACATGTCCAAGGTATTTTAATTTTTGAGATGGACTTTGCTGAAGAGCCGTTTACTGACATTCAGCTCATTTAAAATTGAAATATTTGTCCTGTGGTCGGTCCACAGAATTCGTTACATTCTTCTCCAACAAACATTTTAGTAGCGTCTATATTTCTTCTTTCCGCTTGTCGTAGGGTCCAAGATTCACATCCGTACGTCAGTATTAAGAATGTTAAGCAGTTGATCAACCTCATTTTTAGAGTTTGTAAAATTTGAGAGTTGTTCCATATTTTAGACTTTTGTTAAATCATATTTACTTTTAATTTCTTTACCTTTAATATTTTTAGAATATATCAGAAATATATATCTTTAATTTAGAATATATCAAGCACTTTAACTGTTCCAGTAGTATATTCGTATAGTTCAGTTATAAACGAATTAAATGTTACGGTACGCCTACTCCTGTAAGTGTCTGTCATAAGTGTTAGCATTTGACCCTGTCGAATTGCTCTTGGGGCATTTCTCTTTGTAGGAAAGTTTTCAATCTCTGATTAATTATGTGTCGCATTTATAGAATCTGCCTTTTTTATGTATTGTTATTATTATAAATTTTGTCAGTCGTCAGTCCATTCCTTAAATTGTCATATCTTGTTATAGAGTAAGTGAAGCAATTTTATTCCAGTTTCTTACATGGCTTTGAGAATTTCCGCTGTCGTCATATCCGGACCTGATGTTTAATTCACGTTTATTAGTCCCCATATTTCTTGTAATATCGTTACCAATAAAAGGCATACTTTTTTGCACTTCTTGTAGAAGGTGATCCTTCTTTCTTAGTTCTATCATCTTTGTCTCTCTCCGTTTTTTGAGTACATTAAGTTTGAGCTTTACTTTAGCTACGAGGGGACTATGATCTGATGATCCTCATATCGCTGCTAGCTGCATATGTAGTCAATTTAATTTCTAGACCTACCCCAGGACCTACTAAGTACGAAGTAGGCGTACATGGTGTTTTTTAGGTCGTCATTCTGGGTAGTGTTGCCCACTTTTGCGAAGTCATTACATATTAAGGAATCTTAATAATCTCTTTATTTGGAATGATGGGAAGTTGATAACTTTTCTGTCGTCTGATGTGTTGGTTGACACATAAACGTGTATGATATTCAATGTATGTGGTTTGCCTTCTAGTTTAATGGGAACTATACTATCGTTCACACCTTGGAATTCAACAACCAATTTTTGTTATGGTATATATTCAATCTTGGTAATGGCAACACCTGTATAGTTCTGGGTCTCACCGCCAGAAAAGTTAACATCTTCTAACCAATGCGTTTCAGTCAGTCCAGAGATTTTAAGGTTATATCTTGCCAGTTAATTTTAATAATTGACAGCTTGCCTGAGATTATCTTGGGTCCCTGTACATTCCATGTACAGATATTAATTAATGTTTTAAGTTTTAATTTCTGTGTACCAGTACCAATTTCGCAATCCTTGGCCTGGACCTAAAGTCGTGCCGGTCCTGAAGCAGATTGTATGACAACATCCGAGGCATTCTTTTGGACTATGCTGGATCATGCATAACTTTCTTAAAAATGATAAAGCAATGGATTCTCCTACTCTATTGCATCGCGGTATCAAAACCATTCTGCTAATACAGCTCCGCTTGTGAAAATCCAATGATAATCCGATCCAGGATCATTTCCTATCCCTACATATCCTTACATATTCCTCCGTTAGAAATATTTAACGACCTTCCGGTCGTGGTGTGGAAATTTTCTTTTCCCTTGGGGATTCCACTCTAGGGCAGTCTTTGTGATACTGGAAATATTTTTTCGGAGTGTGTGACCGATCCAACCCCACTTTCTGGTCTTAATTTCATTTTGTACCCTCTTTTGTTCGGTCAGATGTAGCAGATCTTCGTTTCTGATGCTCTTAGGCCAGAATATACGAACAATTCTTCATAGACATTTGTTAAAAAATACCTGCAGTTTGTCTGTGAGGGTGTTTGTCCCTTTCCAGGTTTCACATCCGTAGAGTAGAACAGACATGACATTTGATCGGAATATTCGGATCTTTGTCCTTGTATACTCGCCAGATCTTAAAACAGGGTTGAGCGTGCTGAAAGCTTGTTGGGCTTGTCGTATCCTCATACGAATATCGTCTTCTGTACCTCCGTTTTCTGTTATGACACTTCCAAGATACGTAAAGTTTTCCACATTTTCAATCTGCAAATTGTCGATAGTAAATAGCGTGTTGTTCCTTGCATTTATTCTCATGGACTTGGTTTTACTAATATTGATTTTCAAACCTATTTTAATGGCGTCAGTGGAAAGTGTTTCCAATTGGTAAGCCAGATCTTGGAACCTTTGACCTAATAGGCAGATATCGTCCGCGTATTCTAGATCGCTTAATCGTGTGGTTAACGTTCATTGTATCCCTCTTGTGTCGGAGTCTAGTTTGGAGAGAACATAGTCTATAGCTATGTTAAAAAGAAACAGAAAAAGTACGCATCCCTGTCTAACTCCAGTAAGTACGTCGAATTCATCACTGTTGATCCCATTGTGTGTCACGCTGCATTTCGCATTAGTATATAGTGACTTTATAATAGAAATTATTTTTTGTGGGATGTTTCTTAGCTCTAAAATTTTCCATATAGCAGCGTGAGACAAGCTATCAAAGGCATGTTCAAAATCAACAAACACCATGGATAGGGGTGTGTTCCATTCAACCGATTGTTCCATTATTACCCTCACAGTATTAATGTGGTCTATGCCGGAGGATTCTGGTCTAAAACCTGCTTGATTAGCTCGATCATGGTATGGAAAGAGAAGTATATATGGGAATTAGATGGAGTGCAGAATTGGGACTTGTTTTCTCCTAGGAGGAAAGCTTATGAAAGAAACGGTAGCTGGCGTAAGGGCAGAGTTGCCAAGTCCTGAAGTAGTCTGTTTTATCCGGTTTTGACGGTAGTATATATACGTATAAGTGTTAGTTCCATGATTTTAACAAGATAGAATGATATTTAAATTCCATCGTAGCCTGCAACACCTTGTTTTTATTTACCAAATCATAGGCTGCCTTGAAGTCCACAAATTTATGGTGGGTGTCGGCGTCAAATTCTAAGGTTTTCTCAAGAATCTGTCTCACTGTGAAAATTTGATCAGTTGTTGATTTATTAGATTGAAAGCTGCACTGACATCCCCCTATTATTTGTTAGGCGTTAAAGAGCATGTGTTCTATAATATATTCATTAGTATTTTGTATGTCATGATGAAGAAGGTAATACCTCTACAGTTGTCGAATATCATCATATCTCTCTTTTTATGAAGTGGGAATAGTATACCAAATTGCCAGTATGTGGGTGTTTCCATCCGATGTCAGATTTCCTTTATTAACTTATGCATGTGTTTTGGTAGTGTGTCGCCGTCGTTAATAAAAGAATTGGTCAGGAAAATTGAAATTGCGTTCCTTATTTCTTGCATGGTGGCCTACACTTGGAGGCTATGGACCTGGGCTCTTCATCAAACCAGTCACAATTCCTTCTAGGATTCCTTATTAGATTTCAAAACACCTTTTGCTGTGGTGTGCATTGCCTTTTTATATTCATATAAGTGTTCTCCTGTGTATAAGTTTTCATTCATTATTTTTTCGTTTTTCGTTTAGGGTTATGCCTGACTGTTTCGGATTTTAAAGCACCAGTGTTGTATTTTATACTTTTTGTACTGTGACCTTTTTTGAAGTTGGATATACTAGTTCTGAGCTTTGTTCTGACTAGGAAATAATCCGAGTCTATATTAGCTCCTCTACATACTCTTACATCCAATACGTCAGAGACATTCTAACTCTCAATAATTATATGATCGATTTGGTTTTTTATTAGATTGCAATGTAACTTTGTGTATGTTTTTGTTTGCGTAAAACACGTGTTTGCTACCAACATTTCCAACTATTTTGAGAGATCCATCAGAAGTAAGTTATTTTGGTTACTGAGCGTATAAAGAAAATCCAATTGGAATCCATGCGTATTTATTACGTCCATTCCTAATATAACATCCTCTTCGATGTCAGCAACTATAACAGTATGGATGAACTTTTCTGCTTCAATCTCATTGGAAACTTTTTGTTACGGCTGTTTATAACTGTCGGACGTATAATGGTTCTGGTCGCTCCGGTATCCACCAACAACGTATGCTTTTTACCATTTATTTCTCCATCTACATATACACTATCTTTACGACATTTCAAAGAAGCTATTAGTATGAGAGGGGCTTTGGAAAAGTTCTGGGTCGAAGCTGCCCCCTAAGGACGACCCGTCCTAGTTTTCCTGATGGTGAGTTTATTGATTCGCTTCGTACCTAGAATGCTTACAGGAACTTCGTACGTGTCCTATTTCGCCACAATTCCAGCATCTTATAATCTTCGGTTTCTTGTATGTCATGCTTTTCATCATATTAACGAGCTGGTCAAGTTTATCTTCATCTCCTTCCTCTTTTACAGTCCTAACTTTACTGTACCCGCCAGAGGCCTGCGTAGCTGACTCGTATTCGAGGGCGGCAGATAAGACATCAACCAGCGTCTTGTGACGAGCTAATCGCAGTGTTCTCTGCATTTCATGATCACGAAGACCGTCAATAAATGTTTGAACGGCCAACTTTTCCATCATGTCTTCGGGAGCTGTTGGATAAGCATATCGTACTAATCTGGCAATTTCTACCTCATATTCTTGAAGAGCCTCATCTTTCTTTTGTCTTCGATTTTTAAGCTGCGACTGATATACATGCTCCAGGTGTTCGTGGCCATATCGCATATTTAACCTCTTCTTAAGTTGTTCGAAATCATCCGTCTGCTTTACGGCTATAGTCTGAAGCACATCTAAGACATCTCCTCGAAGAGCGATAGTCAGGTTTACAGCATTTTCTTTTTCAGACCATCCATTTGCTCTTGCAGCTGGTTCGAACTGTTTCATGTAGTTGTTCCATGACGATTTTCCGTCGAAAGTTCTGACTTTGAGATGAACAGAACCTCCACTTCCTTCAAATTTCGGCCGTGTTTCCAACTTACATTTCGTCTCGTCTTCTTTTGTCTCTGCTGTAATTGGATTGTTTCCTCTCTATGCTGTCCCTGTTTCCTCCAGCTTCTTTTCCATCTCTTTCCATATATTTTCTTTGAAGGCCAACTTATCGGCAGCAACTTGGTTTTTTAACGAAGACATCCTATCGTCGAGAGTAGACATCTCAGAAGTGACTTTAGAGATTTCCAAGGAGATGTTAGCAGAAACTTTACTTTCTAGAGAAGAAATCTCGTTAGAAACTTTGTCTTCTAAAGAAGCGATGTCGCCGAAAACTTCGTTATCTAATGATGCGATGTCGCCGGAAACTTTCGAAATATCGCCAGAAACTGTGTTCTCCAATGATGCGATGTCGCCGGAAACGTTCGAAATATCGCCAAAAACTTTGGCAATCGACGAGATGGCAGCATCATGCTTGTCTTCAAATATATAAGTTTCCGGATTCAAACCCTCTTCTTCTAAAGCATTCTTTAGTCGTTGGACTAAATCAGCCTTTTTTCCGGTAAAAGCTAATTCCCTGTCCTCAAGATGCCTTCTTAAATCCGTAACTGTGAGGTCATAAATCGTAGCCATTTTCACAACATCCGAGGCATTCTTTTGGACTATGCTGGATCATGCATAACTTTCTTAAAAATGATAAAGCAATGGATTCTCCTACTCTATTGCATCGCGGTATCAAAACCATTCTGCTAATACAGCTCCGCTTGTGAAAATCCAATGATAATCCGATCCAGGATCATTTCCTATCCCTACATATCCTTACATATTCCTCCGTTAGAAATATTTAACGACCTTCCGGTCGTGGTGTGGAAATTTTCTTTTCCCTTGGGGATTCCACTCTAGGGCAGTCTTTGTGATACTGGAAATATTTTTTCGGAGTGTGTGACCGATCCAACCCCACTTTCTGGTCTTAATTTCATTTTGTACCCTCTTTTGTTCGGTCAGATGTAGCAGATCTTCGTTTCTGATGCTGTTAGGCCAGAATATACGAACAATTCTTCATAGACATTTGTTAAAAAATACCTGCAGTTTGTCTGTGAGGGTGTTTGTCCCTTTCCAGGTTTCACATCCGTAGAGTAGAACAGACATGACATTTGATCGGAATATTCGGATCTTTGTCCTTGTATACTCGCCAGATCTTAAAACAGAGTTGAGCGTGCTGAAAGCTTGTTGGGCTTGTCGTATCCTCATACGAATATCGTCTTCTGTACCTCCGTTTTCTGTTATGACACTTCCAAGATACGTAAAGTTTTCCACATTTTCAATCTGCAAATTGTCGATAGTAAATAGCGTGTTGTTCCTTGCATTTATTCTCATGGACTTGGTTTTACTAATATTGATTTTCAAACCTATTTTAATGGCGTCAGTGGAAAGTGTTTCCAATTGGTAAGCCAGATCTTGGAACCTTTGACCTAATAGGCAGATATCGTCCGCGTATTCTAGATCGCTTAATCGTGTGGTTAACGTTCATTGTATCCCTCTTGTGTCGGAGTCTAGTTTGGAGAGAACATAGTCTATAGCTATGTTAAAAAGAAACAGAAAAAGTACGCATCCCTGTCTAACTCCAGTAAGTACGTCGAATTCATCACTGTTGATCCCATTGTGTGTCACGCTGCATTTCGCATTAGTATATAGTGACTTTATAATAGAAATTATTTTTTGTGGGATGTTTCTTAGCTCTAAAATTTTCCATATAGCAGCGTGAGACAAGCTATCAAAGGCATGTTCAAAATCAACAAACACCATGGATAGGGGTGTGTTCCATTCAACCGATTGTTCCATTATTACCCTCACAGTATTAATGTGGTCTATGCCGGAGGATTCTGGTCTAAAACCTGCTTGATTAGCTCGATCATGGTATGGAAAGAGAAGTATATATGGGAATTAGATGGAGTGCAGAATTGGGACAGCATTTTCTTTTTCAGACCATCCATTTGCTCTTGCAGCTGGTTCGAACTGTTTCATGTAGTTGTTCCATGACGATTTTCCGTCGAAAGTTCTGACTTTGAGATGAACAGAACCTCCACTTCCTTCAAATTTCGGCCGTGTTTCCAACTTACATTTCGTCTCGTCTTCTTTTGTCTCTGCTGTAATTGGATTGTTTCCTCTCTATGCTGTCCCTGTTTCCTCCAGCTTCTTTTCCATCTCTTTCCATATCTTTTCTTTGAAGGCCAACTTATCGGCAGCAACTTGGTTTTTTAACGAAGACATCCTATCGTCGAGAGTAGACATCTCAGAAGTGACTTTAGAGATTTCCAAGGAGATGTTAGCAGAAACTTTACTTTCTAGAGAAGAAATCTCGTTAGAAACTTTGTCTTCTAAAGAAGCGATGTCGCCGAAAACTTCGTTATCTAATGATGCGATGTCGCCAGAAACTTTCGAAATATCGCCAGAAACTGTGTTCTCCAATGATGCGATGTCGCCGGAAACGTTCGAAATATCGCCAAAAACTTTGGCAATCGACGAGATGGCAGCATCATGCTTGTCTTCAAATATATAAGTTTCCGGATTCAAACCCTCTTCTTCTAAAGCATTCTTTAGTCGTTGGACTAAATCAGCTTTTTTTCCGGTAAAAGCTAATTCCCTGTCCTCAAGATGCCTTCTTAAATCCGTAACTGTGAGGTCATAAATCGTAGTCATTTTCACAATTCACTTCTAACACCAATGTAATGTCTTTATTAATTCTAATTTATTGTTCTTATTTTAATTTACTAAAGGTTCAATATGTATAACACTTACAAATTTAATTTATTTAAAGTTTATTTATATTAATTTATCTTACAAAAATTTATATATACGGTCGTTACATTTAAATACCCGATCGCGATTTTCTTCTCTGACTAACTGTCCTCCTTAATGAAAATCTCCGTTATTTATATGAAATGCCGTTATCTAGAAGGGTCTGGCGATGCATCGATAACCTTCCAACCATTAGGTGACTCATGGGCTGGTCTCGAAGGGTCTAGTAATTTCTGCCGACAGGTAAACAGGTCTGAGCGCCGAAATTACTGGAAATAGAAAAGAATTAGTCATAATATATTTACAGTTTTATACGCCATAATATTTATGATCGTAACATTTGCCCCCTTTAAAACTCTTGAAAGAGCCCCGTGCACTAGAAAGGTATCAAAATTACCTTGAACATGAAAGCACAACAGATGAGAATTTAACAGCTAGCGAGCAATGGGATATATGTAGAAGAACAATTAAGGAAGCGGCAAACAACGTCCTAGGACCAGAAGAATCCACTCCACGCAACAGTTGGTTCGACGATGAATGTGAAGATATCACTAAAAGAAAAAATTATGCATATAAACTTATGCAACAAAGAAGAACACGGGATAAGGAGCAAATGTACAAAGATCTTAGGAAGGAGGAAAAACGCATACATCGAAGGAAAAAGCGGACCTTCGAAAACCAGATTATGCAATAGCTTCAATCATTAAAGGGGCAAAATGAAACTAGAAAATTCTATAATATCCTAAATAAGACAAAAGAATTTAAACCACGGCTGACGATGTGTAGAGACAAAAATGGACATATAGTCAGTACCGCTGACGCAGTACAAAGCAGATGGGTTGAGCACTTCAAAGAACTACTTGGTACCGAAGTGGAAAATGATGCGTCACCCCAAAGACCAAGAAATAACACTCATTTAGAACCTCCTTCAATATTTGAAGTGAAAGACGCAATCACACGACTCAAAAATAGCAAGTCCCCAGGAGTGGATTGTATCCCCGCAGAGCTCATCAAACATGGAGGTAACAGCATTATGCACCAAATTCACAACATAATAGTCAAAGTCTGGGAAGAAGAACAAATGCCAGAGGAATGGTGCACTGGAATCATATGTCCACTGCACAAAAAGGGAGATTTGTTGGAATGTAAAAATTATAGGGGTATACCTCTTCTGAATACAATGTACAAAATATTCTCCAATACCCTGTACAGCCGTTTAAGTACGTACGTGGAAGAAATCCTTGGTGAGTATCAAAGCGGTTTTAGGCCAGGTAGGTCAACAATTGACCAGATTTTTGTGCTACGTCAAATCTTAGAAAAAACCAATGAATTTAATATTGACACGTTCCATCTCTTTGTAGACTTTAAGTCAGCGTATGATAGCGTCCTAAGAGGTAAATTATACGAAGCCATGAACGAACTTAACATTCCCCATAAATTAATAAGGCTCATAAAAACAACTATGAGTAAAGTGATCTGCAGAGTGCAAATACAAGGCGATATGTCACAAGCGTTTGAAACATATGCAGGGTTACGGCAGGGAGATGCGCTGGCGTACCTTCTCTTTAATATAGCGTTAGAAAAGACTATAAGAGATGCCGAGTTACACAATAGGGGAACAATCTTTAATAAATCAACGCAGATTATGGCTTACGCTGACAATCTGGATTTGATCGCACGTACTATACGAGGACTTAAAGAGATGACTTCCACCTTCTTGACAGCCGCACAAAATATGGGCCTTAAAATAAACGAGGAAAAAACCAAAATGTTAGCATCTATTCCAAATAACAGAGATAGAGCTAGAAACGCCGAACAAAACTTCAGTATAGACCAATATAATTTTGAGATAGTAAATAAGTTTACATATTTGGGTTCTCTCATAACAAACGATAATGACACATCTGAAGAAGTTAAACGGAGGGTACTACTAGCAAACAAATGTTATTTTGGACTAAGCAAGCAGCTAAAAAACAGAAATTTAAGCCAGAAAACCAAACTAATAATATATCGAACACTCATCCTACCAGTGCTGACATATGGGTCAGAAACATGGACCATCTCCAAAACAGACGCAAATCTTCTGCTCGTCTTCGAAAGGAAGATACTAAGGAGAATAATGGGCGCATTCTGTGAGAATGGTATTTGGAGAAGGCGATATAATTTCGAATTGTACGAGAAGTATAAAAAAATAGTAAATGGTAGAGATGTAATATCCTTCATAAAAATAGGTAGGCTTAGATGGGCTGGACATGTGTCAAGAGCAAATGAAAATTACCCACCCAGACGAACTCTATTATCGGTCCCAGTGGGAAATAGGAGTAGAGGCAGACCACGACTGAGATGGAGGGACGGTGTGGACGAGGACGCAAGGAAAATCGGCGCGGCAAATTGGCAACGGTTAGCGATGAACAGAAACGACTGGCGAAATAGACTGGGGAATGTCAGGGCTCAACTAGAGCTGTAGCACCACTGATGATGATGAACATTGGCCCCCTCTTAAAATATGGTTCCTCCTGGAACCTTGTCGGGACTGGAACTGGAACGGTATGCTGGTATCGGCAACTGGACCCTCTTTTACAGCGTCCAGTTGTATAAAAATGACAAGGGACGGTTTTCTCTCTGCACCAGGAACTATGAGGATTGCAACAGACTAACACCTGTACTTCGATGTCTTTAAAGATCTCCTCCACCATATTTCGGATAACCCTCCAATCTAATTGGCGGCACTCCAACTTTGGCATGGCTAACTTTTGTACGTCGGACTATAGTACGTGCTCTCTCAATTGAAGTAAGGCTTCCCATACATCTCGGTACGTAGGTTGGTCACGGGCAGTGTCTTTTGTTACCAGGTAGAAAAGGTAACGTGATGCATCTTGGAGTTTCAAGGTTTTACCGGGAGCTGGCACTTGGCATTGAAGTTCTGCAACTCGACCAAACTTCCTTCGAAAGACGGATGCCAACCCTGGTGCGTCTTTGATACTGGCCGGGATGGTAAGGTCCAGTGAGTAGTCATCGGGAAGCGCGAGTAGATCTTACCTTTCTTCAGTGGTAATACCATGTCTTGATTTACCGGTACCTCCACAGGCACTTATGAATTTCTCAAACGTGAGGTCAGACACATCTTGGACTTGGTTTACTTCCACTTCTTCATCTACGTCGCGGTCACCTTCGAAAGACGCCAGCCGGTTATGGTGTACTATCATCGGCTTTCCCCTCGGAATCTTGCTTATTTGGTAAATGACATAATTGATCTTCTCCATAATAAGGTATGGACCTTAACAAAACTGCTGCAACTTGGGAGAACAACCTTTTCGCTTTTTGGGATTATAGAGCCAGACTTTGTCGTCCTTCTTAAAACACCCTCTTCGGCTTGCGTATCGTACGGTTTCTTCATTCGTGACGAGTTAATGTGTCGAGTAGGTACTTAAGTAATATGTTTATTTTAAAAATCCCCTTGTAAATCAGCGTATCAAATCTCCGGCTAAGGGCTGGTGAATGCACTTAATTTTAATGACTTTCGGCTGAGAATGTAGGGTTTCGAATATCATATAGTATAAGAGTATATTCAATTTGTTTAGAGTTAGTTTTAGTCGAATTTATACCACCGACCGAAGGAAACTGAATAAAACTTTTAAAGTCACATTTGTGTATTTTAATACGAAAGTAATTTTTGTTATAGAAATTTAATTTTGTATTTAACAAAAACGTAGCAATTCGGTCACTAGCGATCTGAAGATGGGAACATTCTTCTTCGTAATTCGATCACATAATCTTCACCTGCTACATCTTCTCCAGGTCGATACCAAAACTCTAGATCACAAGGTAGTCGCATCTCACGTCCGAATAGGACTCTGGCTGGTGTCTGGCCTGTTGATTCGTTAACAGCAGATCTGTAGGCCATTGTGAAAAACGGAAGATATTGGTCCGAGTTTCGCTGATGATCGGACACCATCTTTGTCAAATACTTGCCAACTGTCCTATTCATCCATTTTACCATACCATCCGACTGTAGATGATATGCTGTAGTTCTTGATTTCTTCATGCCTAGTCTATCACATATTCTTTGGAATAGATCGCTTTCGAAGATCCTGCCTTGGTCACTATGGATCTCCAATTGTTGGTTTGTATGCTTCTACTTCATCTACTTTGATGTTCGAGTTTTTAAACAATTCTATTCTACTAAGAGAATATAACTCAGTATTTCAGAGAGATTTTTGCAATCTTGCAGTTTGCGAGAGAAATTAATATGGGGGATTTCGAATTGAAGCATATTATGTACCCATACTAACACTAGTATAAGTTTCAGGTCACCGGGGATACATGGCAGTAAAAGTACTAATGAACTTTCCAAAAGAGCACCAGCTACAACATACTTTTATCTCAACATAACTCTCACTGGGAAAATATACCCGGTCAAATACATGGCAAAAATATATTGAGCGGATGTGCTAATAGGGCTACATTACTGATGAAAACAAGCAGAAATTAACTCATAACATGCGTTAGTTAAGGGACAACTGCATACAATGGGACTGTATTATGGAGACTTAAGCTGATAAAAGATTGCAGCTCTTTCTTTGTATAATAAAATCCTTAGCTTAACTGCTATCTTATTACAACTATCCAATATCGTTGCATTGATTTTTATTCCTCACAGTTCTGATTTTCTGAGCAAACATTTTTTCCCTTACTATAAAGGTCGTGGCATATTATCATACACTTTCCGTTTCCAGCCTGTAGCGTTTAGTTTCCGAAAAATATCATTTAAATGGTTTTAAATATGAACAACTCACACTGTCCGGAAGGTACCGTTACAGACACCTAACGTTACCGTTCAGTACATTCAAAATCAATATTTTACTGATGCCGACGGCTACGTAACGGGCAGTAACCGGTTGGTACGGATCATGTGAATTAGGGGTCCGTCGTTTTCCCCTCGCTGTTTATTTAGGAATTTGTTTGATTTTGATACAGAGTATTTGAAAAAATAATTTTCGAGACTATTTTGTCATTTATGCATGTGTTTTCATTGCTTTATGACATTCTTTGTGTTAAAATGGATTTAGAAAAAATAATTGAACTTGTACGCGGTGAAACAATTTTATATAATTACAATGATAAATGCTATCATGATGCCAATAAAAAAGAAAATATTTGGAGGGAAATCGCACGCAAATTAGGACAAAATGGTAAGTAGGTATCAAATTAAACCACAAATATTTAATCCGTCCAAAATGTACTAATTACACGAAATACATAGGAGTTATTGTTGCCAGTCAAGTTTTCCAGCAGCAGATTAAAAAAATATTTTAAAGTTGCCCGTTACTGTGAATGCTAATAATGAATTATTTTCACCCTGTCTAGGCAGATTAGTAAATTCCTTGTCATTTTTTTTTTGTCATTAGTTAATAAATGTTCTGAATGGGCCCCAATAAAATTATGTAATATGCACGTAGTTAGTACCACCTTGTCTACAAATTCTGGTTTCAATTGGATTCTTCTATTATAAATTCGAAATCTTTGAGATAAGATTCCAAAGGCATTTTCTACCACCCTCCTAGCTCTTGATAATTGGTAATTAAAATGTTGTTTTTCTATGTCATCACATTGAGCTGCAGAATATGGCCTCATTAAGTAGGGCTTTAAGGGGAAAGCCTCATCACCTACAATAACATGTGGCATCTTCAATTTCATTCCTGGTAAAGGTTTATCCTCTAACTTAATTTCGTTTTCTAAATATGTTTTTAAATAGAAATTATGAAAAATGCCTCCGTCACTATTCTTGCCATAGTTGCCTATGTCTACAGCAATGAACTTATACCTAGCATCCACAAATGCCATTAGGTTTATGGAAAAAGTTTTCTTATAATTAAAAAATAATGAACCACTATTTGCTGGAGCAATTATTTGAACATGTTTGCCATCGATTGACCCAATGCAATTAAGGAAATTCCACAATTCCCAAAAGTCTTGAGCTATTTCTTGCCACTTGTGAGGAGTAGGGACAGGAATACATTCTGATTTTATAGTAGAAATAATTGCATTTGTAACATCCATAATGATTGATTTCACCGTGGACTGTTCGAGTCGAAAACTATATGAAATTGTTTTGAATGAATCCCCAGTAGCTAGCAACCTAAAATAAAATTTTATTTTTAATGTTTTTTTTTTCAGCTAAGGATTGTAAAAAGCAATTGAATTCCCTTAGAGATGCGTTTAGGCGACAGCAAAAAAAGCGAAAAACAAAGAGTGGCCAGGCCGCAATTATAACAAAAAAATGGAAGTTTGAAGAATAAATGAACTTCCTTCTTCCTTTCCTTCAAGATAGGTCTACCATTTCTACAATCCAAATTCCCGAATAAGAAGAGTCGCAAGTTGAAGCTGAGGCTGACTTAGAGATAGTAGAGACTGAAAAAAAATCTTTAAATGTTGAGGTGTCCTACGAAAAACAAGCCCCAAAAAGAAGTGTATTTGAAACTCCGCAATTGCCAAAGAAAAAAAATGATGAAGGTACTGCTGCATCTGTGGTTATGGATTATCTCCAAAAATCCGAAGAAAAAGACGAAGTTGAAGCGCTTTTTTATGGTTTGGCCCAAACTGTAAGCAAGATGCCACCATATTACAGAGCACTGGCAAAAGCAAGAGTTTCTTCAATTGTCGGGGAGATAGAACTACAATCTATTACTCATCCTAATCCACCTGCGATAAGAAATCCATACATCTATCCTGGTAACTATCCTGCCTATAGTGACCAGCTTAACAAAAATAATTCAGCCCCGATTACGCCAATGCATTCACCACAGACATCGGAATGTTCAACATCAACAAAGACATCTGCAGCATCCAATATCAGAAATTCTAATGAATATGTTTCAGAGAATTTGGTTTTTGATAACGAAAGCATGCGGTGGCGGATCCAGGAAAGGGCGATGGAGGCAATCGACCCCCCCTCTCAAAACGACTGATGTTTTTTTAATTGCAGAGGGTGTCCCAAAAGCAGCGGAACGGTCCAATATTATGCGAAATGAACATTTGATCGAAAAACTGAAAAAGACGTTTTCAATCATTTTCAAAAATCTATCGAATGACACCAAACCCCACTCCAGACGCTGGAGGTGGGCTCTTAATTCTTAAGTATCAACCCCCGTTTTTTATTGCAGTTTTGGATTCCTTGTGAAAGATTAAATATCATTTATTCGAAATATTTTTTAGAATTGTTGATAGATGGCGCTGATGAATTGTATTTTTTCGATTATAGCGCCATTTATAAACAATTCTAAAAAATGTTTCGAATAAATGTTACTTATATTTCATGAGGAATCCAAATCTGCAATAACAAATGGGGGTTTCTCTTTACAATTTTAAAGGTAGTCCCCACCTCACCTCTAGGGGTGGAGTGTGGAGTCGTTTTTGGTCTCATTCGATACATTTTTGAAAATGATTGAATAAGGTATTTTTCAGTTTTTCGATCCGATGTTCATTTCGCAAAATATTCGACCAGTCCGCTACTGGACACCCTGTATATAAAAATTTATGTTACTAATATTAATTTTTTTTTAAGTAGGATTCGTTTGTTCATACTTTATTTTTAAGAAATAAATGAGTTAATTTTGTTAATAGAAAGTTTTACTTTAACTTACCTTAAACACACAGCTAATTTTTCTTTAGGTGTTATGGCTTCTTTAAATGTAGTATTTTGTTTTTTAACTAAAGGTGTAATTAAATTTAAAATATATTCAAACTGAACCCTATTCATTTTAAAATATCTATAATATTTTTCATCGTCATGAATTAATTCTTTGTATAAAGTCCAGTATTCACCTTCCTTTTTCCTTTCTCTTAACATTGGATGTACTCCAAACCTTCTTTTTACTACAGTTTTTCTTTCTTCATCATCAAGTAGAAGCGCAATTGCACACAATTTTTGACGCGAAAAGCGATAACACATCTTTACCGCATCAAACTGAAACGTTGTATGTATGAAAATGTGAACGCGCAGTCCAAACCGCATCAAACTGAAACGTTGTATGTATGAAAATGTGAACGAGCAGTCCGTTTGCTCGACCCGAAACGCTATGTACCGGAAACGCAAAGTGTATGATAATATGCCACGACCTTAAGAGTATGTCATAACTTTCCTAACTAACTATCTCGTGTTATGTAACCATATTTATCTAAACTGTTAAACAAAATTGAGTTAAGATTTCTACAGAGTACAAACACAATGCGATTTTTGAGAAGCCTTTGAAACACGTGTGGGTTTTGCGACAGGAAAACCCTCTGTCCTTTTTCTCAACATAGCACTGGAAAAATTGTGTGCGGAGTAATATAAGATTTATCTTAAATAAATAAAGAATCGTTTACTTTCTTTCAATTTGGTGCAGAAAATATGCTAGATTATAACAGATCTAGATATAGAAATAATTTCTTATTGGTCACATATGACTAGTGATAAGTCCACAACGGATGAAATAAAAAGAAGAAAATTCAAAAATATAAATTATTTTGGTTAACACAAACACATGGAAAACAGAAACTCGAGCCCACTAACAATATATAAGACATTCATCCATTCTAGTGCTAATATATGAGTTGAACACATGACTTATTCTAAAACATATATTAATTATCTACTCATCTTCGAATGAAAGATCACGAGATGCAAGACAATCCCATCAAGAGAAAAAGCGAAGCAAAATACCTCGGAGTAATCATGGACAAAGGCAACATTTAGCAAACATGTAGAAGCTACAGTACAAAAAGCCAACATGACAAGAGCATCAATAAGAGGCCTAGCAGGAAGAAAAAGCAAACTTAGACTGAAAACAAAAATAAGATTAATAAATAGTATAATTCTTCCTATACTAACATATGCATCTCTCTAACGTACCGATATACGTAGCAGAAAGATTCCTCTTTAGAGAACTACAACAAATCAGAGTGACTGACACAATGAAAGAAAAACCTAGGACGAGGTTCGCGGAGATAGAGAACCACCCTAGCCACATATTGCGATAGATAATGATATAAGACGCTTTCCACAAAAGACCCAATCAACAAATAGTAGAATAAAATCATAATACTAGAGAGAAAATCAACAATCACACCAGAGAGAAAACACTTCAAAAAACAACAACAACGCACAATGAAGATAGTTCGTAGCTCATAACACTCATGGACAATCGCAATGTACAGCATGGTGCCAGTTAATTTGAAGTAGATAATTTATTATATTAATATTCACTAATTCTGATTTTATGTTTCAAGCATCCTACAAAAAAAATCCAAAAAACATTAAAAAACAGCTTCGACTACCAAAAAATCAAAAACTACTAACAAAAACCGGCGCAAGCCACAAAAAAAAATATTAACAAAAACCATTAAAAACCCGGCACGTAGGGCCCAATTCCTTGAGCACCAATTCGTCGAACTGGACCTAGCTCAGAGCGGAGACTTGAGGCCCAAGTAAGTAATTTTAATAAAAATAGTAAAAGGAATATAGCGATAATACGCTATCCTGAGTTTTAAATTCGGTTAGGAAACCATGTTGGGATTCTATTATCCAGGATCTCCACATGAAGAGCATTTGGCTGGTAGTTGTGCCCGTATCGCGCATCACAGTGCTATGGGGGGGAAAGGGATAGTCTGGAGCATTGGAGCGCGGTGGAGTGACTCCTGTTTTTACTCGAGTTAATAAACCTCGCTCCAATGAATTGTTACACCCGAACGTATTTCTTAAGGGTGAACATTTCTCACAGGCTGGGTTTAATTAAATTGCCTGCTTGCTGAATTGAAGATTACGAGAAGAATATTTGGTGTAATCTGTGAAAACCTCATCTAAAAAAAGGGAATTCGACACTTTAAAATTTTTAAAGAAATAGCAAATGGCAGAGATGTATTACCCTTCTTAACAATATTTTATAAGATGGACAGCACGAACTCAATTATCAATGCATGTGAGAAATAGAAATGCAGGACGGCCAAGACTGAGGTATTGTAAATATGATGTAACAAAAACGCGAAAAATATTAACGTGACAAATTGGCAACGATTGGAAATAGACAGAAAGAGACTAGGGAATATCAGGGCTCAATTAGGGTTGTACCTAGTATCGTTGACGATAATAAAAATAAATCGTTTGCTTTATATCATTCAAAAAGATAGAGATTTTAATATCTTATAACACTATCATTGGATTTCCGATGATAATCATTCTAATTTAACTTTATAATAAATCAACCCACATGAAACTATCATTATCTTTTAATAGAAACAAAGATCAGAATATATAACAGTCCAATTGCGTAATGGAATGTGAATATAACATTTCTTGTGGAAATAATTCAACACACATTAAAAGTAACAAATGATTTAGAATATTATTCAGTATATCATAACTAAAAAATATAATAATTTGGTAAAGGGAGACAGAGGTTACAGAAAATATAGATCAGATCGAAGAAGGAAATTACCGAAAGAGTAAAAACCTGAACACATATCATAAATAAAATGATGAAGAAAAATGATAAAAAATTGTTTTTGTATTCTGAAAAATTGGTTCGTTAGATATATAGCAAAATAATCAGTGTGGTATATAAAATTTCTCATCAATGTGAATGCACGCATAACCTGGTATTTAAACATCCTCCAACGAGATTATCGTACGCAATTTGCTCGTAATAGTTATCAGAAGTAATAGGCAAAGATCTAACTAATCATAACGGTTTTTCATTAAAGACGACAACAGATATTTAAATTTCTTAGCATGAGGCATACAGCGATTATCATGCATGACTGCAGCAAACTATAAACTTGATATATTTTTAACAACTCCATAAAAGCTCAGATATATCATACAAATGTAACTTTTTAAAGCAAGGATGAAAATATTTAATAATTCCAGTTTATGTAATAAAACGTTAAAGCCATTATATTATACTATATAAATATATCGTCTCTGTAAAACTAAACCGACATAAGTACAAACAATCGATTTTTGAGATATTGGTATCAAAAATTTCCTTTTTTTTGTCTCTTTGAGACAAAAAAGTGGCCTCTGATGGCGGACATATCCGGAAATGCGAATGCGCCAAATCTAAATTTTCCGACACTTATTAACAGTAGCTATAAAATAGTTTTCAGAATGTATCTTGAACGAGAAAGTTTTAATTAAATATTACCGATAACAGTCTAAATGTGAAACAATTGTTAAAAAACTTCAATATAAATAAGATTTCATGTGACAGTTGGGACAAACAATAACATAACCAAACTAAATTTGATTTCTTAAACAAGAAAAGACTCTTTTTCCTTGTTTAAAGTGACTTCTCAAGATAGCACTTCCTGTCTAACATTATTTTTGCCCCCACTACCTTTACATTCCCTCTTTTGTCTTTTTGCTCGATGGCCAATACCGACCGATTTTTCAATCATACATCCAGTTTTTACAAAAAGTACCAATGCGTAGTTTGGAAAAAATGTTTGCGTGGATTATGAAAATCATGTATTGAAAAACGATTTGTCCAAGGAAGGAAAAAAATGACAAACAAACAACATATTCCACTATCGTTGCAGTCTACGACCTTCAGGCAGTGCTTTCTTGTCCGCAGGAAGGAGAAGCTTCATCCTTTTATTACATATCTAAAAAAGCCGTTTGTAACTTTACGATTGCGGAACTGAAAAGCGACAAAACTGTGTAAAAGTTTTGATGAATCAGAAGCAAAAAGGGCGCTCAGAAAATTGTAAGCAATTAGCTCAAATATTTGCGTTGCATAAATAACATAAACAGAAAGATTAATGTAATATTTTATAGTAACAACTGTTACGGGCCGCAAAAAAAACAACTACATGACGGCCATGTACAAATATGCGGTTACAACATTGGCAAACATAAAATTAATTAGGCATAAATTTATAATACAAGGACACACCCAAAACGATCTCTGTAAAGTTAGCATATCCATTTTATAAGGCCGACTTCATATCAACACTGCAATTTATTGCTAATTTATTACGGAAAGAAAGAATTTATTGTTGTAGCTGTTTCCTAGAAACAATGGGTATGCTAACTTTACGGTAAACCTAGCATAACCATAGCTATATCTCGCAGTGAAAAGTGGTACAGGGCCTATCTTAACGGCATATTTTATTGCCAATTAATAGGTATTTATTAGTATATTAACCAATCTTCAAAAATTACCCCATCATCCCCTAGCTCAAAACAGACCCCCGGAAAATCGAGACATCGGCTAAAAGGCGAACCGCTAGGAGTTGATTTGCTAATTTATTGCCGAAGCTTTACGCCAATAAACAATTTATTGCTGCAACCGTTTCCGAGAAACAATGATTATGCTAACTTTATGGTAAAGCTAGCATCATCATCATCAATCAGCCAATCGCGTCCACTGCTGGACATAGGCCTCCCTCAGTTCTTTCCAGTGTTCTCTACACTGGGCCGCTTGTAGCCAGTTTCCCGCTACACGTTTAATGTCATCGGTCCATCTAGTCGGTGGTCGTCCTCGGCTTCTTTTATAATTTCTGGGCCTCCATTCCATAATACGTCTTGTCCACCGTCCATCTTTTGTTCTGGCTAAGTGCCCTGCCCAGTTCCACTTAAGCGTCGTGGTTCTTTCGATGACGTCTTGAACTCCTGATCTTCGCCTGATTTGTTGGTTTGTTATGTGGTCTCGAAGGCTCACGTTCAGCATTGCACGTTCCATGGCTCGTTGTGTAACTCTTAGTTTATTCGCAGATTTTTGCGTGAGTGTTAAAGTCTCTGCTCCATAAGTTTGTACAGGTAAAACACATTGGTTATAAACCTTTCGCTTGAGACACATGGGAATTGAACTTTTTAGAATATGGCTTAATTTGCCAAATGCTGCCCATGTTAGACCTATTCGCCTCTGTATTTCATGTGTTTGATTGTCTCTGCTTATTTTGATTTCATGTCTCAGATATTTGTAAGTGTCTGTTTGTTGTATGGTATTATTGTCAATAGTTATATTTCCACTCATTACGAGATTTGTTATAATTTTAGTTTTCTCAAAGTTTATCTTTAATCCTGCTCTTTCAGACAGACTTTTAAGCGAATGCAGCGTATGCATTCGCTTAAAGCTAGCATATCCATAGCTATATCACGACCATGAATAAGGTTACAGAGCTCATCTTGGCGGCATATTTTATTGCTACTTAATTGCTATTGATTGGTACATTGTGTACCAATGGTACATTATGTGATTGGTACATTGGTACAAAGTGAATCGCAAGTAATTAATTGCTAATTTATTGTTAAAGTTTTACGCCAAGAAACAAAATTGCTGTAACCAATTCCTTGAAGTTCGATGTTTGGCCGATATTCCGCTTTTCGGGATTGTGTTTTGAGCTAGGAGAAGATAGGGTAGCTTTAAAAGATTGGTTAATATATCAATTAATAACAATTAATTAGCAATAAAATATATCGTCAATATGGGCCCGGTACCCCTTTTCTTGGTCGAGATATAGCTATGGCTATGCTAGCTTTACCGTAAAGTTAGCATACCCACTGTTTCTCGGAAACGGCTACAGGAATAAATTCTTTCTTGTTGTAATAAATTAGCAATATATTAACAATAAATTAGCAATAAATTAGCAATAAATTAGTAATAGATTATAGTGTTGGTCTGAATTCGGCCCCTATAAATTGGATATGCTAACTTTACAGACATCCCAAAATAAGGAAGATGCAGTTTGTTCAATCATAGAGAAAGATGTTAAAAGAGCTCTCCGTAGCGGACCAATATAGTTGCTATCTCAGTATGCAAAGGCAATGATAACTGCCAAAAAAATTGTCAAATCTTACTATTATCAAATGATTAAAGTAATTAAAGACATTCACACCTTTTACATCAAAACATTCTACGGATCGTACGTTTGGAAGCAGCTGGAAAAAAGAAACAATCGGAAGAAAAACAGCGTGTTCACTTTCTAAAAATCGATGAAAAAAAGAAAAAATTGTTTACTAAAGGAATAATTCCAGCAATTCATTTTAAATTCTATAGTAATTTGTGAAACTGTAGGTAGGATTTCCAGTTCAAAAACAATGAAGCAGTATCAAACATATCTCCAATTCTATCGGGAGTATTTCAGGATAGTAGATTGGGACCAACTTTATACCTACTCTATACGGCAGATATTCCCATAAGAGTAAACAGCACAATTGCTACCTATGCAGATGATATCGTGATATTGACTTCTCGCTCGGTTTCTGTTACAGCCTGTCAAAATTTACAAATTTAGTTAAATGAACTAGAGAAATTGTTCAAACTGTGGCAAGTTAAAGTAAATGGCAACAAATCAGCACATATAATATTTACTTTACGCAAAGAGAGTGTACCATCTGTGCGTATAAAAATACCATAATACCCAAAAAAAGTGATGTTAAATACTTGGGAGTACATTTTGACAGTCGACTAAATTGAGGAAAGCACATCTGGACAAAGCGACTTCAACTAACATTAATATACAGGAAAATGTATTGGTTCATAAACCAAAAATCCAAATTAAGTCTGCATAATAAATTATTACTGTATAAATGTATTCTAAAGCCAGTTTGGACCTACGGTATACATATATGGGGTGCAGCATCTAATTCCCACTTACTGAAACTTCAGCGTTTTCAATCTAAAGTTTTGAGACATTACCAATGCGCCGTGGTATGTGCCCAATTATGATATACACCCAGACCTTCAGATCCAAAATATTAAAAACACGGTTGTCTCACTCAGTGGCACTTACAAAAACAGACTACTGAACCATCCATATACTACCAAGCCCAAGACCTACTTAAGCGACTGAGGAGAGGAAGACTAAAACGCCGTGATCCTTTAGACTCTTAGACCTTTCTATACCTTTACATACATAAACGTATACTCTATCATTTTATAGCTACAACTTATACTATATATTGTTGTGATCTGCTTTATGATGTTGTATTATTAATTAACGCTAATTTAATTAATCCAATTATTTAATTAATTAATTCACTAATTTATGCAGAGTCATATAATTCAGTTACTATTAAAAATTCTCAGGGTGCCTTTTTATTAAAAATTATTACTTTAATCAGTTTACTTTATATATCTCTTCTAGTGGGTTCAGTATCTCCTAGTTGCTCATAATCGGGATAGAACAGGAAATGGAACTAATATTAAAACAACATAAATATGCACACAAATTATTATTTGTTTTCAATAAACAATACGATTAATATTAATAAATAACTTCTGTGGGCAATTATCTTTCCCAACAAACTCCTATACTCTAAATTTAATTTTAATTACAAACTATCTATTGATCTGTTTTATAATAATATCTACTAAAAAAAATGACCATATAAAAATATAATTTATTCACAAAAAAAATAACTCTTTGAAACTTGGAATCTTAGTTCGTATGCTTATATTTGATTTTATCTTTAAAATATCTTAAAATTTTCTTTCATTCAAATTATTTGACTGACCTTTATTTTTACACCAATGATGTCTCTTCTCGATCAAACCGCAGTTCCTTCCTTGATTGATTATGTCCGGCTACCAAATCTTTCCCGTTCTCAGCATCGATCCAAACCGCATACCAGCAAACTACTCCTCCGAAAACACAAGCCCAAGCCTCTTTTGACCGGACTATTTATTCACAAATTCTCCTTTCTTTCTCAATTATATCTCGTGGACTCAAAAGAGGTATTAATCTTCTCGATTTTGATCTGCTCTCAGCTTCCACCTTTTTCACTAACAAACGAAAACACTGGTACTCAGATTGACTACACGAAAACACGTCTTCTCTTCTGGTCTGCTGGAAAGTGGCACTTCCACTCGAACATCGACAAGAAGCAGACCATCCAGAGAGACTTGAAAATGGCAAGTGAGATCTTGCCGAAACGTCGTCAAAATGGTTTTTATCAAAACCAACAACATTTAACGCGGAGTCAAACCCGGAATACCATTGATATAACATATATATATATATATATATATATATATATATATATATATATATATATATATATATATATATATATATCTTAACTTATAATTGTGTCTGTATTTTAACTATTGTTATTTTTTAATATGTTAGTAAATGTTTTTGTAAAGTGTTATTTATATTTCAAATATTAAGGATTTAAAAAAAATTACGTTAGTTCTTTATATTATGATAATTTTGAACTTATGTTGTAAGAAATTTTAAATCTCAACGTTATCGTTGTAGTCTCTACATACAGGAACTGATCTCTCCACTTATAGCTTCCTACTCTCGGATAAATCAAATAAGAAAAAACAAATTAAATCTAACGACTTAATTTATATTAAAAGCTGGGAAGAAATAATGCATGCATCATAATTTTATAATTCTCTTAAAATTTAGTAAACAACCACACTCACTATTATTATACTAATTACATTTGTTTTGAGTTGCTTCTTAAATAATATCTTTAAATAAAAACACGAGTGCATTCTTTAGGCTTTGATGAACTCGTTAAAGAAATTACTTGTAGGTATTAAAGAAAGACATTTTAAAAGCGAAACCTTGGACCAGCTTGGAATATTCTTGTGCGATTGTCGACCCGACGCCGGGGACGCCGCGTCGTTGACCGTCATGACACTGACGTCGTTGCTGGCGGCGTTGACCCTCAGCCTAAATATAAACAACGTCGCGTGATGCACATGATTAACGTGATTTTCTACAGTTGCAAAAATAAATTGCTTTTGTATTTACCTACTACTATTTAATGTGAATTATCAAAAACAAGAAAACATGAATATGCCGAATATAATAGTAAAATAATAGTTTAATGAACAGTAAATATTCATATTTTTAAGTTATATTTACAACAAAATAGCAGGTAATTGGAGTAATATTATGCATATATATGAAATACATACATTTTTGGCATAAAACACATAGATATCAGTTCTTCTTTAAGTGTCATCTTTTTTAACTTTATTTATTTATTGGATTTTGTTATCAATATAACAATAAACAATATTTATAAAAGATATAGAAAAAATGACACAGTGGGAGCTTCTTCCAATGGTGAACACCCTTTATCTATGTTTAGTTTACAGTACCAAATTTCTGACTTTTATAGAAATTAGTAACTTGTATCTAGTTCCTAGCTGTAGTGAGAGCTAGATTCTAGTCTAGATGATCCAACCTTTTTAGTCTTCTAAGCAGTGGTGGAGCCAGGAGGTCATTTGCGAATGGATTTGGATGAAATTATAATTTCTTAAAGTAGTTTATACACCATGTGACGGTTGCTTCTTGAACAGTTTTAACATTTAACATCATGAAGAATATCATAGTATGACACATACGATGGGGTACTGCAGACATCACGAAGGATTTTGGATTGGAATCTTTGCAATCTTTGCATATTTGTTTTACTGGAAGTTCCCCAGATATACCGGTCGTAGTATTGCCTTATTGGCGACGTGCAAGTACTTGGATGTGATACGAGAAACGATCGTACGCAAGTAGCGGAGAAATCTTGCATTTTTTACTGCAAATTTCATAGATTTCATAAATTCATATTGTCAATTATCATATTTCATATTCGTTTGTTTATTTACACCTTCTGTCACTAAAGAAAATGGGATTTAAATGCTGTGTTATAAATTGTAAAAATACAACAAAAAAGTGTCAATTTAAGTTTTATTCGTTTCCAACTTCGAAGCACAAATTACTACAAAGAGAAAAGTGGATTTATATCACACAAAAAAACATAAGTAACATAACCTAAATTATGCATTATTCTTGCGCCCGATTTTAAAGTCAGTTTGAAATAAATAATAAATAAAAGTTCACTTTTAAGTGTAAATTTTAGTTTCATAACACTCACTTAGAGTTCATTTTAACCCAAAAATCAAGTTTATTGTTTAAATTTTATCTTTTTGAAGTTTACAAAAATGCATCAAGTTCAAGTTTTTCTGAAGATGCATTAAGATATATTCGCTGTCCAAAAGTTTACAGGGAAAGAATTAATTGTTCAAACCAATATGATGATATTTATTTTTCTTAATTCTTCCACATAATTCTTCCATTTTTTTTGACATTTGCCACTACTAAAGCTTTTCCATTTGACTTAGTGCTTGGTTGAAAAGTTATTTGGTGATTTCCTTTCTCAAATCCAGTTTTTATTATTGCATCCATATTAACAGTAATGCTGTAATTTAATAATATATTTATTTGTATTTACACTACATACAACGTTTACCTTTTAATAACATACCGACATAACCTCAATCTTACTTTTTCTTCTTATTCTTTTTTGGGGCTACATCCTTGACAGTTATCCGGTAACATCGATCTAACATGAAAGCGCAGTAAATTTTGCTGATTTACGACACCAGGTGTCGCTGTTCCGAACTTGCACGGTCCCGATAGAGAAGAAGTTTGTTTTGTTTTGGATACTTAAACCTGACTTCCCGTTCATAAACCAGTACATTTTCTTGTAAAGCATGGCAAGTTGTAGTCGTTTGGATCATTTATGTTTTCCCCAATTTAGGTGATTATCTATGATGATACTCGTACCAGGTTAACCCATCTCTAGCTGGCGTGTATTGGATTTAAGATAGAGGAGTAACTAAAACTCCCCTGTTCTACTTGTGCGCAGTTTACTGTCGCACGTACCGTACTTCAAAAGAGGGATGGCCTCTGACTTTCTCTTATCTATATCTTACATCTGTCGTTGGTCCGGCTGGTGTTTCTCTTCTTTTTCTTGCTTTTTAATTACAGTTTGAATGTAATTATGTACAATATTCCACCCCTCCTTACTTCCCATCATCTTCACGATCATCTCTCTCACAGTTACAGGGTATACCTATTTGTCTACACATTCTTTTCTCTTCCCTGTCCATCTATTTCAATCCAACATTGTGTGAGTAACAGTGTCAGAATATTTACAGTATATGTATTTATCTGTAACTGACTTTCTGAATCTACGAATATTTGTCCTAAAACACCCATGTCCTGTGAGCACTTGCGTCAGGAAGCATCTTGGTCTACTGAGCAACATCTTCCGTGTTATTCCACTCTTCTTGCCATCTTTCTACTGCTAACACATGCAGAGGAACACAACACGTGATAGTAATCAAGGCCGCCGCAGGTACAGTCCTGTAAGCGCATGCTACTAGCAACAGACTTTTTCTGTCTACTCGTATCATGAGCCCTTTGTAGGTCGGTATCTCTATCACCTCACTCCAGCCTGACACTGCGTAAAGGATGATTGATTGCACAACACCGTGTAAGACCCTCCTCCTTTCTGATTTCGGTCCTCCAATGTTATAAATCACTCTCCTCACTCTTCACTGCCTTCTGGGCTACTACCCGTATATGCTCCCCCCAACCGCCATATTGGTGTACTGTCAATCCCAGATATTTAACGCTTTTCTTTGGTGTTAGTTGTACCCCTGCACATTGGAGTTCTATTCCTTGTCTTTTCCGTTTACCCTTTAGAATAATGGCTTCAGTCTTGTTTGCTGCGAGTTCTAGTCCGTGATCTGCCTTCCAGTCTTTCACGACGTTGTCTTACAAGAAATTGGAGATCCTGCTCGTCCCGCGCTACTACCAGCACAGCGAGATGATTTTCACAAGCAAAGGGGGTTACACCTTCTCTATATTCGCAGTTGATGACCCCGTTATATGTCAGTTTCCATAGCGTCGGACCCAAGACCGATCCCTGTGTGATTCCTACCGTTACTTCAACGAGCACGCCCTTCTCAACCATGATCTTTCTCTCAGAAAGATAATCCGCCATCAAATTCATTAGATAGTTAGGACACTCCCTCTTTTCCTGTGAGTGATGCTCGCATCACGTCGTTCCACTGCATAGTGTTGAATACATTTCTAACACCGAAGAGCAGGACGCTGTTTGTCCCCAAAGTTGTGCAATGTCTCGATCACACTCTAAATTACGTCAACTGTGCAGAGTACACCTGCAAAGAGATAAGGCTCCAATCGAACAAGTAAAAACATTCAAATACTTGTGAATGATAGTAAATGACCAATGAGATCCTCAACAAAAAATAAAATGCCGTAGCGAACAAGCTAGATAAAGTTTTATTAAATTTAAGCCACTACTATGTCACCGCAATATTTTCTTCAATATCCGCTACAGGATAGTGAAATGCTATGTATTGTCCATATTGTTATACAGCATGGAGACATGGACGTTAAAAATATCCTCTATTAACAAGTTAGAGGCCTTCGAAATTTGGACCTTGCGAAGAATGTTCCGCATACTATGGACAAATAGGGTGAAAAACGAGGAAGTCTTAAAAAGTGCAAACACTGAGAGAAAATTACTCAACTTGATCAAGGTACAAAAAATTGGATATCTGAGCCATATCCTGAGAGGATAAAAATACACAATCCCTCAACTTATTATCCAAGGAACGATTTGGTGCAGGAGAGGAATAGGTTGCAGACAAATGTCGTGGCTACGAAATATAAAGAACTGGACAGGCATAAATAACACTGGCGAGCGTTTGCATGCCGCAAACGATAGCCGTCTGACCTTAAGGTAATTTACTAACGCACTGTAGTTGCATGGCATTATAAGAAGAAGAAGACATATAAAATGTAAAATATTTATTTGTCAAATAAAGTACCGAATAAGAAGATATCTACAATTATGTTGTAGGTTATAGCGAAAACAAAAATATAACCTAAATATTGTTATTTATTGTGGGTGAGAGACATGGATCTGCTATTAGAAGGTTTAATAAAATGGAAGAATATGATGTTTAATGTTTATAAACTTTGTGCGAGAATATAATATTTGAAAAAAAATCCACAAGGAAAAATTCCTGTAGCTGGCTGTATACCACGTATAACAAAAAGAGGTTAATCTTTGTAAATGGGTATATTTATTTAAAAAACCCTTAAAAGGGCCACATCAATAGAACAAACGTTTTCGGACTACACAGTCCATCATCAGGTTATTAAAATCGAAAATGCCTAAAAATAAGTATAAACCATTTAGTTAAAACAAACGAGATTTTGAAATTTTGACTAAGGTTGAAAAGCAAAAGATGGTTATACTTACTAGGTCATAATGCCTGAGCCACCAAAATATTAGGGTAAAAACCCTTTAAATTACATTTAGTTATGAAATGTTGTACATTGTGTTATAAAATAACTGTGATGTTCTATATTAAATTAAATTTGACCAAAGGTAA
Source organism: Diabrotica balteata (assembly GCA_918026665.1). Classification (NCBI taxonomy): domain Eukaryota; kingdom Metazoa; phylum Arthropoda; class Insecta; order Coleoptera; family Chrysomelidae; genus Diabrotica; species Diabrotica balteata. The sequence continues at coordinate 75,232,375 of OU898283.1, read as the reverse complement.
CACATGGCTCAAATGGGTTCCAGAGCCGGGCGAGAGACAACCTCTGCGCTCGGAGAACAACGTGGAACTGATTGACAAGATACTTTTGAAGGATGAAGATAACAGAATGTCAATGCAACAAAAACTATAAAAGTTGTACATAGTATTACTACAGCCAAAAGATTCAACAAGTTTTGATGATTTTAAAAATAACAACAATCTAGGTGTTGGGATTTAAAAACTTTTTATTTATTAATTTAGGGTATAAAAGATGTCAAATCAATGATGGTTTTATAGTCATGATTAATATAATGACCTGTGCCTTAGGCAACTTATGTTGCTTTTCGTCGTATGGAATGTGGTCTAAAGTGTATTTAATTTTTGGGTTAGCTTGTATTTGTGAAATTTATCCTTTTATGTTTAACACATCTAGGACAAGGTAAAAATTAAATAACAAATATTTGAAGCTAATATCAGACCTCATGTTTAAATGACTTTATTTAGGAATGCTCCTATGGTGAAGAATTAATAAAATTAAGTTTATTAAGATGGAAATCTACAGGCTGAAGAAATTGAAGTAGTAACATATGTGATTGAATTTAAAATCGAAGAGACTGGGTTCCTCAGAGACTGATGAGAATGAAAGTAAAAGAAATGAAAGGAGGGGGGGGGGTTGAAGGAGAAAAGGAGTTGATCAACAATTAGAGATAATAGGGGTCCTTTATACTTAAAGTATCTAGCACCCTGAACAAAATCTATTTAGGTGGTATTAAATTCAGTTTGTAGAAACCTGAAATTTGTTGTATAAGTGTGCTACTAAGTTGTTGACCGAAAGAAGGTGGACAAAGGTAGATTAGGATTCTATGTAATATGGTAGATTATGAATTTTAATAAATTGTTAGATAATGTTTAAGTGATTACTAAATTAAAACTATTGGATACATGTTTAATATATGAATTGACCAAGAAATAATGAAAGAGAACAAAATTAACAGGAAAACGATGTAGAAGTGAAGAGTGAAGTGAGTGAAGAGATAAGATAGTGAAATGTTGGTATGGTGGATGTGGATGGTTATGAAGTCAAAATTGGGGTCAGAAATTTGTGAGAGGAAGGTGTGACGATATTGTATAAAAAGGGGTGTTTGAAGAACCACAAGATTATGTAGGAATAAGGTGTTGACGTTTGTATAGGAAAATAAGGCAGAGAAAATAGGACAGTATTGTGAAGTGTGGACTATGAAAAAAGTTGACGATGTAAAGGTTGAAAGTCACGGTTGAAAGATACATGGCGATTAACACATAATATTTGAGGCAAAATCGACCAATTAAATTTTTGTAATGATAGACTTTTTTAAGAGGTTTAGATTAAGTAAAGCGACAGTTATTTATATTCTGAGAATATATTGTAAATAGTGGGTAATAAAAGATTATAAAAGCAGATATGTAACAGAACTTTTTATGTATGGAAGAGAAGGTTTAGATATTATTATCCAATGGAAGTGGCTTTAAAATTGAAAAGATTCTACTATTCTAATCTACAGCAACATTTTATAACCTAGCGAGAGATCAAAATAAAGACAATTTTAAAGATGAATTGATAAATGAAGACATTATTGAACTTTCTGAAGTTAAAGATGTCTGAGCTAACTTTATATAATATTTTAGTGTTATGAAAAAACCTCAGAAGAATTATTAATAATATACATGTAACATTTTTTATTCGGTAATAAATTTGTCTTTACATAATTTAATTTCTTCCTGCCACCATAAATCGATTAATTAAAAAAAATTAAAAGAAGCTATTGAGAGCATGTTACACGAGCAGTGCGAAGAACTGAAATAATTTGAGAAGAAATGTAACTTATATAATATGCGTAAAAGAATTAGGGAACTAACAGGAACGAAAAAATGAAAAAAAGAAAAACACTTCAAATTAGACAACTAAGAGATGAAAGTGGTGCACTTACAACAGATATAAACCAGAAAAGGCAGAACTGGACACAATATATAACAAAGCCTTGTGAAAACAAAGAGATATAAGAAACACCAAAAGAATTTAAAGATGATATGCAATGAAACAAGTTAAAGTGGTAAATCTCTCAGGTCTGATCAAGTTTCGATCGAATTTCTCAAAATTGTGGATATTGAATCTATTGACCTTAATTAAGAATGGCTCCAATCGACATTTATACTGCTTCCCAAAAAAGTCAATGCAAAGGAATGCAGTGAATATCGCACCATCACCTTAATGAGTCATGTCTTGAAATTGGTTTTAAAAGTATTCAAATGATGAAAAGGTTGCCAATGTGGGTCCATAATACTAGTATATGGAAAATGAGTCAATACTCACAATTTTAAGTAGTTTTTATTAATAAAGTTGGTAAATTTAGGTCTACCGGTTTTAAGGCTTACAATATTTGTCCCATCATCAGGACCCAGTATATTTTTATTTGTATTAAAATCTAAAAGCTAAAACAAATAGATAGATAGATAGATAGGTTTATTGACAATTTTTACATAGTAAACACTACATGTCATGTCACAATAAAAATAATTTACTTTTGTATACTAAGAACTAAGAAATAATACAAGAACATATAATAAAACATATACAGTGAAAATTAGATATATAAAATTATAACAAATAAGAAAGAAACATTTCAGTAAGGCGTAATATAGTTTTCATTAAAAACGACCACACTAGGAGCTCAAACAAACAAATTCCTGTATACTATAGAAACAGTGTTCCAGCAGGAAGTGTTTTGCTAGTTTATAAAATTGTTTAGAATTCATTGCCTTAATATCAATATTTTTGTTTAAGTTTAAAAAACAATTATACAGATTATAATCTATTGTATTAATTTGTGTAACACACAATCTGGAATATGGTATAATGATATGACTTTTATTTCTTGTATTGTAATGATGTTGATCAGCATGTGATTTTACATCTTTTATATTATTATGAATAGTTAACAAAGTTTCAAATATATATATTGAAGGTAAAGGAAGAATGCCATACTCCTTAAATAAGGGTTTACAGCTGGCGCGATATTCTGCCGAGTCAATAATTCGGATTGCTGCTTTTTGAAAAGTGAAAACTTTATATGCATAGGACGAGTTTCCCCAAAGAAGTATGCAATATGTCAGGATACTATGAACCATTCCAAAATAAACTGACCTAAGAATATCTCGACTCACAGAAGTAGCCAATCTGCGCATAGCAAAAATCTGTGAGGCGAGCCCCCTACACAATCGTTCAATATGGTGCGACCAGTTCAACCTTGTATCCATAGTAACACCTAGTAACTTTACTGGTTCAGATGGTGTAACCCATCTATCAGAACTAAATACGATTTTCTGGGTTTTCTGCTCGTTTAACTTAAGTTTGTTACAGTTAAACCAGGATTTAGATTTTGCTAATATATCCTGACTGTAATCAGTTTTACCTCTACATAATAAGGTTGTGTCATCTGCAAAAAGAACACAGTTGGTGTTATCCAATGCACTTGGTAAATCATTTATATATATCAAGAATAGTAGAGGACCCAAAACTGATCCTTGTGGTACTCCGGTTGAAACTGGTAAAGGATCAGATTCTTGATTATTAAATGCAACAATCTGTGTTCTTCCTGTAAAATAAAACAAGCAATAAATAACTGAAACACTGAGTGAGCAACTATAACATTAATTGAGGGTGAGATTAACAAACCTTATATACACAAACCCTACACTAACAGCTGACTGACTATTTAGTGCAGCTTCCATCAGATCGATGATGCCCAATGGCACTAATGTCCCGATGCAATACTTGGTTTGTCAATCTCACTCTCAATTAATGTTAAAGCTGATCACTCACTCAATTTGTTATTATTTAGTATCATTTATTGTGTTTCAGTTGCTTATTGCTAGCTTTATGTTGTTTTAGCTTTTAGTTTTTAATACAAATAAAAATAACGTACTGGGGCATGATGATAGGGCAAATATTGTAAGTCTTTAAACCGGTAGCCCAAAATTTACCAACTTTATTAATAAAAACTACTTAAGATTGTGAGTATTGACTCATTTCTCATTTATTAGTTTTTACAAGTAATTCACAATAGAATACATAAGAAATTAGAAGAAGGCATAAGTAATACACAAATGAGATTTAGGAAACGACTGGGAACACGGGATGCCCTGTTTGCAGTGAGTACCCTCTATTGAATTAAACAGCAAAAGTTAAAGTGGAAAATGAACTGACTGAGGATATCCAGATTCGCCGTAGGGGTGCACCAAAAGTGTTTTTTATTACCATTGTTGTTAAATTTATATAGTGAAGCCATCTTAGAATTAGCGTTAACCAAAGTCAATGAGGGCCTAATAATAAACGATGAGAAGTAAACACTAGAAGAACTGCAACACTGCTTAACAACTAAATATACATTGTAATGATCATGGACTGAAAATAAATTTGTCGAAAACCAAGTTCATATTATTTACAAAAGAACAAAATATCAAAGTTAAGCTAGTACTAGATAATATAGGAATTGAGCAAATATCTTCGTACAAATACATTGGAGCATGAATCAGTCAAAAGAAATAAGATCCATCCATCCATTCAATGGCACTACAGCCCAAATCGGGCATGGCCTCCTTCTTCTTCTCCACTCATTTCGATTTACCGGTGTTCTTTTCCATGAACGCGTTCCCAGGCAGTTTCTGGCATCCTCATCGACTTCGTCTTCCCATATCTTTTTAAGTTTTTCAACAGGTCTTTTTTCCTGCATTTTTGCATTTAGTAATTTTTTGGGGATTCTATTCTCATGCATGCGGACCACGTGCCCTGCCCACCGTAATTTCTGCAGTTTAGTGTATTGTGCTAGAGTTGGTTCGCTATATTGCTCGTATATTTCTCTATTATACCTAATTCGCCAGTTGTTGTTTTCACTTATTGGGCCCAGTATCCTCCGTAATATGTTTCTTTCAAACACATCTAATGCTTTGGTAGATTTCTGTTCACCACCCATGTTTCACAACCATAACTTACTATAGGCCTGATTATTGTTTTATAGTCCCGGCGTGTTGTTTTCCGGTGTACCTCTTGCGATTTGAATATGTGGCCCATTGCGAAATAGGCTTTATTTGCCAGCACAAGCCTTCTATTTATTTCCGGTTTTTCTTCATTGCTTGCAACCAAATCTATTCCTAGGTATGTGAATCTATTCACATGTTCTATATCGTCAATAAAGTGTTGTTGCGTCGATCTATTTGATCTGGTTTGTATGAGTAGTTTTATTTTATTTGTATTTATTGCTAGCCCTACTGCTTCTGCATTCTGTTTCAACTCAACGTAGGTTTCTTCCGCTGCATTCATTGTTCTGCTCATTATGTTTTTATCATCTGTGTATGCTGCTAATTGGGTAGATTTGTTTGTAAAATTTAAGAGCGTTGGAGCCAGTCCGTCTCCTTGTTTCAGTTCTTGCGTTATCGTAAACGCATCAGTGATCTGTCCTTGAATACATACCTGTACTTCTGTTTCTGTCATTGTCATTTGCACTAGTCGTATTAATTTTGATGGTATGCCAAATTCTTCCAATATATTAGGTAGAATTGTTCTATCTATTGAATCATAAGCTTGTTTAAAATCTACAAAGAGATTGTAAACGTCCATGTCATATTTCCATACTTAGGCTAGTATTTGTTTAACTCAATGGTAGATCTATTTTGCCTAAACCCTGCTTGATATTCCCCGATGATTTTTTCCGTGAGAGGTTGAAGTCGTCGATTAATGATGTTTGTGAATATTTTGTATCCCGAACAAAGCAAAGAGATGTCTCTATAATTATGACAGTTTGTTTTCTTTTTTATGACTAGGGCAGATTATACTTTTCTTCAATTGTTGGGGGATTTCTTCTTCTATCCATATCTCCCGTAATAGCAGGTACATCTGTTGTGTCAAATTCCTTCCTCCTTGCTTGAGTAGTTTATGGCTTTTTGTATGTGTATTGCCATTTGGACCTCCTCTAGCGATGGGGGTCTAGTTAATTCATCTTCTTTTCCATCTTCCCCCAGCTTTTGTTGTTGTACCTCCTGCCGTGTCTGCTCCTGCCTCTGTTGTTGTAATGGTGGTTGGGTCCCTCTGTTTAGTAATTCTTTAAAATATAAAAAAAGAGGTTAATCTTTGTAAATGGGTATATTTATTTAAAAAACCCTTAAAAGGGCCACATCAATAAAACAAACGTTTTCGGACCACACAGTCCATCATCAGGTTTTTAAAATCGAAAAATGCTAGGTCACAATGCCTGAGCCACCAAAATACTAGGGTAAAAACCCTTTAAATTACATTTAGTTATGAAATATTGTACATTGTGTTGTAAAATAACTGTGACACAAAACAACACAATGTACAATATTTCATAACTAAATGTAATTTAAAGGGTTTTTACCCTAGTATTTTGGTGGCTCAGGCATTGTGACTTAGCATTTTTCGATTTTAAAAACCTGATGATGGACTGTGTGGTCCGAAAACGTTTGTTTTATTGATGTGGTCCTTTTAAGGGTTTTTTAAATAAATATACCCATTTACAAAGATTAACCTCTTTTTGTTATACGTGGTATACAGCCAGCTACAGGAATTTTTCCTTGTGGATTTTCTTTAAAATATGTCATCCAGGTTCTCTTAATGGTGCTCTTAATTTCGTCCATATCGCTAATAAAAGAAATAAGACGCCGCGTTAAAATTGCACGGCAAACTTTTAACAGGATGAGACAACTGTTCTGTAATCGCAATATCAATATAACGCTTTGAAGAAGAATGTTTCGACCTTATATTTTCTTCACCCTTTTGTAGGGGTTGAGGCCTGAACACTGAAATAATCAGGATATCAATATTAATCCTAAGCATTTGTTTTTTGGCATTATCGAGTTTACCTTCCGCAAAAAGTTTTCTAGTATGTCATGTAGTAGTGTGTGTGTGTGTGTGTGTGTGTGTGTGTGTGTGTGTGTGTGTGTGTGTGTGTGTGTGTGTGTGTGTGAGAGGTTTAGTTTTGAACTATGTTCATTAGCACAAATCATGCTTCTTCTTCTTCAAATGCCATCTCCGCGGCGAAGGAGGTCGGCAACCATCATAGCTATTCGGACTTTTGAGACGACTGCTCTAAAAAGTTCATTTGATGTACATCCGTACCACTCTATCAGGTTGCACAGCCATGACATTCTACACATCCCTATGCTTCTCTTTCCTGGAATCTTTCCCTGCATAATCAGTTGAGTTGGAGCAAGGTGTACTTCACTCCACGTGTAATATGTCCGAGATGTTCCAATTTTTTTGTTTTAATTATATTTAAAATTTATATTTCGTTATTTATCCTTCTCAGAACTTCTTTGTTTGTGGTATGTTCTGTTCACGATATTTTCAGAATTCTTTTATACACCCACAGCTCGAATGATTCCAGTTTTTTCATTGATGTTGCATTCAAGGTCAAAGATTCCATTCCATAAAACAAAGTCGAAAAAACATAGCACCTCATCAACCTTAACTCTTAGTTAGAATTTTAAATCCCTTGTACATAGCCCTCTTCTCATTTTGTTAAAATTTACTCTAGCCTTTTTTATTCTGATTTTGATCTCCTGAATATAATCATTTGTGGAGTTAATCATTGTTCCCAGATATGCATATTTGTCCACTTCTTCGATGTTGGTTACGTTTATTAGAAGATTCTCGTTATTTCTTTGAGTTTTCGATCTTCTCATAAATTGCGTCTTCTTGACGTTCATTGTTAGACTGTACTCGTTTCCATACTCCGCTATTCTGGTCACCAGTCTCTAAAGATCTTCAATATTTTGGCCTAAGATCACAGTGTCGTCCGCATATCTAATGTTTTTAATGGGATATTCCCTTTATTCCAGATGTTTCACCCTCCCGAGCTTTCTTCAGGATCTGTTCGGAGTAGAAATTAAAAAGAGTTGGCGGTAATACGCATCCCTGTCTCACTCCACGTCTAATTCCAATTTCTTCTGACAGCTGTTCGTTAACACGTACTTTTGCTCGCTGTTTATAGTGTAAATTTGATATGATCCTGAGGTCGTTGTAGTCTATCTTTTTTTTATTTCAGGACATTCATTAATTGTTCATATCGTACTTTATCGAATGCTTTATTGTAGTCAATAAAACAGCGTATATATCTTGATTGACGTCCAGGCATCTTTGTATCAGTATATTAAGTGAAAAAAGAGCTTCACGCGTTCCTAAACCTTTGCGAAAACCAAATTGTGTATCATTAACGTTTATGTCCAGTTTGTGGTGATATATTCGGTTATGGATGACTTTTAGTAGTAACTTTAGCACATGAGATATCAAGCTAAGAGTGCGGTTATCATACAAAATCATAAATAATAATAATAAAAAAATCATACTAATCACATATTACTGACTTAAAATTAAATGTATTGTAATGTACCTAGTTTTAAAGAATACGTACTTGAACGTATCGATTGTATTTTAGTTACTAAGTAGCTCAAAAAAATGTATGCTATTCATGCTAAATATTTATTTTGGTTTTCCTGAGAACTTCAATTAAGAGATCATACACTGATTTGTTGAATGGGACAATTAAACATGATATATTGTATTAACTGGATCTGCAATGGGTAGTTTGTACAATTTGGAGATGATCAAACATCTGCCCAGTACTGAGAGCCGAATTGTTTAGGTTTCTTGACATGATAAAGAAAAGTTACAGAACAATGTCCCGTGGAAAGTAATGCGGTAAGCTCCCTTTGCTTTCTATGTAGCAGTACCAGTAGAGACCTTTCTACGGATTCAGTCCCGCTATCTGTTCCTCAGTACTTTACCACTTCAAAAGCCACTTTCTTGAGTCGTGGTCAGACTTAATATACCCTTAATATAACTGCTGCCGTATACCAGATTTAGGCTATACTTATTTAATGGCGGCAGTACTCGCCACTTCACGATATTTCCCCTGAGCTTCTGTAGCATTTCTTAAGGCATGCTTTCACCCAATACACCCTTCAGTATTGCCGCTGCTTAGCCAGGGACTGCTTATTTATTATAATCTCATCTAACCTTCATACCTGAAGGCCATCCACTGTGATCATCCGCCACCTGTGATCTACATGTGTTAAAATTTACTAACACATAATAAATTTTATCCCCGCCTGTTTCAAACTGTCTGATTCGTTTCTTGATTTTTCTTAGATACATTCGGCTCGACACTAGGAATTCATACATTTTGCTTATTTCTTGTAACCCCTATTACCTGTCAACTTTTTTTTATTCCTACGAGGTCTAAAAGAGTTTTTATTTGTATAGCCTTATTGATGTACTTTATACATATCTTCAGTAGTGAACCATATAAGTACTAATGAAAGAATATTGTACATTAAATCTTTTGCGATAGGACAAAACATAAATCTTTACCAACATTTTAATTATCTCACGTATATCTTTATAAGCTCCAATAAGCACAGACGTTTTTAAAGGTTTCACTGGATTAAACTAATTTATTATAAAACCGAATTGTCGTTACGCACAGAGGGACATTCTCACCTGAGAAAAAAATATCACTGAAATTGGTAATCATTGAGCCATTACACTGATTGCTGCGGAAGTAACGCTTATTTGAAAAAAAAATGTCAATAAAACCAATAAAAAGGTTCTAACAAGAAGCATAAATTTAAATTCTTCGTTTGTTGGTGAAAACTGTATCTTCGTTGATGTTACTTCAACGTGTTCATCAACAAAAGATAATATTAACCATCTTGGTAAAATGTTTTTGTACATTTAAACTTTTTTCTCTTCTAATCTCAGAACAACGAAATGTAAAGTGATATAAACTGGTATTTAAAAACCATATTTGAATTTATTTAAATGAATAAATGAAAGTGGTTTTAATCATTAGTACATGAATTCGCCATTAAGGGAGGGGGGACTAATTTCCTTCCTCTAAAAACAATTTGTTCCGATGAGAATTAAAGTGGAGTAAGTCACTGTAGGCAACATCTTCATAGATACACATTCAAAAAAAAATCAATTTGTATTTTTACATTCCTCAAAAAGATACATGCAAATGTTGCGATAAACTTAAAATTAAAATATCTGACCCCGATTTGAGCCAGAAAAATAAGAGATTACTTGAAAAGGATCATGAGCTTCATCTAAGAAAGGCTGAATTAGCTAGAGATTGCATGGGAGATGATGAAAATTTCCAAGAACAATCAAGAAAGTTAAGCTTGAATTATGGATTTGCAAAACACTTTACCCTTTCCAGTATCAAAAGGTTTAGATGAATACTATAAACGAAACATCTAGTGCTACAATTTTGGAGTACATGATTTTAAGAAATATTCTAAATATTTTTATGTGAGCAATGAAACCATCATTAACAATAAAATCAGAAAAAATATAAGAGAGGCAAAACAAACATACTATGAGGAAAAGTTAAAAGAGATAGAAGATCTTCAGAACAAATACGACCTATTCAACCTACATAAAAAGATTAAAGCAATGGCAGGGCTGCAAAAAAGAAACCACAACACAATTCTTTTAAATAAAAATGAAAATACTATGATAACGACTGAAGAAAAGCTAAAATGATGAAAAGAATATATGGAAGAGCTCTTAGGAAACCTACAAGATATCTTTCGAGGACAAAGAAACAAGTATAGAAATTACAAAGGAAGAAATATTGTATGCACTAAACAACACCAGAAACGAAAAAAGCCCGGTGCCAGATCAACTGCCTATTGATATCCTTAAAATAATATAAAATTACAGAATGAATGTCCTCTTAAAGTTTCGACCACCGTACCATAAGTCTGATGTCTTACACACTTAAAATCTTTTTAAAGATCATCCATAAACGCATTTACCAAATACTTGATATGGATACTGAAAAAACCCAATTTGGATTCCTTAGAGACGTAGGTTTAAAGATGCTGAAGAGATGTCAAGCTCTAGGTAGGAAGAATATTGTGAAGCTCGCATATCGAAATGGAAAAGTGGTAACCGATAAAGATAAGATAATTAAGCTAGTTAAAGAATTTTACACAGAATTATATAGAGAAAGGGGTAAGAAAGACGGCACCAAGTTGAGAAAAGTCCAGAATGTGGATTTAGAGGATATCCCAGAAATAAGAATCGAAGAAGTCTCAAAGTCATTAAATCAAATGAAATACAATAAAGCAGCTCGTGATGACCAAATCGTTATTGAGGCAGTTAAAGCAGGAGGAAAGACAGTATTGAAAGCATTGACACAATTATATAACTTATGCCTTTCAAAAGAGGTTACACCATCTCAGTGGAATAAAGCTGTTATAGTAGTCATGCACAAAAAGGGAGATATAACAGAGCTAAAAAACTATAGACCTATTAGCTTGTTATCTCACGTTTATAAGTTGTTTATGTACTGTATAATAACTAATAGGATGACATCAAAACTAGACTTCTATCAACCTTGCGAGCAAGCAGGATTTAGAGCTCGATACGGAACAAATGATCATTTGCAAACCATTAAGTCGTGGATTGAAAAAAACCATTGAATATAATAGACCCCTGATACTTGTCTTTGTCGACTTTGAAAAAGCGTATAATACGGTCAATCAAAGTGAAATGCTCCAAGCTCTAACACGATGTAGAATAGATCACCGATACAAATCCCTCATCAGATACATCTATCAGCATGCTACTGCCTGTGTAAGACTTCATGAAGATACTAGGATCTTTATAGGGCATCAATGTAGATGGAAAATTTTTAAATAACCTTAAATTTGCAGATGATATTGTTCTTATTGCAGACAGCTTTGATCAGCCACAGATAATGCTCCAAGAACTCCATACTGCCACAAAAAGAGTTGGTCTTAAAATAAATTTTTTAAAAACACAATTTATGACAAATTTAGTCCACAACAAAAACATCTCAGTAGAAGACAAAGATATTAAGCCAGTTGACTCCTATAAATACTTGGGCCATGAGATCAGAATCAGTCGAGACAACCAAACAATCGAGCTGAAAAGAAGAATGAACCTCGCTTGGGCTGCATTTGGAAAGATGGATATTTTTAGGTCTAAGATTCCAATGTGTCTGAAAAGAAAAGTATTTAATCAGTGTATTTTGGTTCGTGATTCCACACTTTTCTCATAATATACTCTCTTCATATATAAATATATAGTTGGTATATATATATATATATATATATATATATATATATATATATATATATATATATATATATATACGCTACCGAATTGTGTTGAAATGTCTGGAATGTGGTCTTCGGCTTGAATCGACATTACATTTATTTCATCAATTCGAAATTTCGCTGATAATTTATGTTTTCAACTTCATCAGGAACATACTACAAACTTAACAAACAATTTGATAAAAACATAACATTCACTACATTCTAACTTACGAAATAATATATTTTAGGTCCTAGTGTTACTAGAACCAAGTTTTATTATCAAACTAAATGTTAAATAGTTTTTTTCTTCTTCTAGTGCCGACTCCACTAATGAATGTCGCCGTATAAAGCGTCGTTGGCAAAAAAACTCTTTCGCTAAGTCAACCAAGGTGTGCAAAACGACTATAGGCACACAGGCCGTGTCCCCTTTATAGGTGGAAATTGAACGCCGGGTTTAGAACATTAAGACCTGAATGGCACGAAGCAAAATCCCTGAGAAGATCACGGATCTCCTCAGCGAGAATTGGCTGAATTCCTTGTTTCCCAAGGTTTCTGTTATGGAGGGTAGCCCGCTTGACTCTAATGATAACGTGGCTGTGTATATTTCCGCCGACTTATATGATAAGAAGGTCCTGAAGGGATTTAAAGAGAGATATCAAGAGTTGGCACAATGCTCAATTTAGTAAGTATTGTTGATGGTGATGGGCAAATGGCTTCCCCCGAAAGGTGCATCTACAAGCTCATACCTAACAACCCAAATATACGTGAGGCGGTCAGGTTTTTGGTGGTGAGCTATAAACTTTTACATAGGATGGACGAGTTATGAAGGAAGGGCAATGGTCTCTTCGGAATGGACGTACCTGGGGACACACCATACCCGAAAGCTGCTGGAATGGTCTGCCGAAGGTAAAGAAATTAAGACCGCGGTATAGGGACCGAGGAAGAGCTGGGCAAGTATGTTCAAGCCCAGAGAGAGCAAGAAAGTTACAGTGCTCACTAAGACAAAGGACAAGTCCTTCGATAAGCTACAGGGCGAGCTACGTACAAATCTGTGCGGCAGGAGTGACTTCACCATTAAATGTCTTTACGTTAAACGACGTATTTAAGGGGCAGACCAGCGACCAAGGAATAGTCCCACAAGAGCAGTGGCGAAAAGTGGTACAGTCAGGCGGGAGCTCTTTGTAAATGGAGCAGAGAGATTAACCAAAGAAATTCACATTGTCAGCGCAATTGAGACTAAACAGAAGGAAGCCTCTACGTAAGCATCCATTGGAGACCTCAACGCCATCGTTGAGGTCGATGAAGACATTGTGGCGCGACTTATACGAGTAGGATCTCCTAGGGTGGAATTCATTCTACTTCTTCTAGTACCGATTCTACTAACAGAGGTTGGTAATAACCATTGCAAAGTCGTCTCTGTATTCTGCTTTCTTTAAAAGCGTCGGTGTGTTTAACCCGGTGCAGTCGCGAATACTTTTTAGTCAGGATATTGTTTACCAGGACACCTTTTTCCTTCAATTTTATTCTTCATAATCAGCTGCAACAACTTGTACTTTTTATTTTTAAGTATATGCCCCAAATATGCTGTCTTTCTCCTTTTAATGATCGTCAAAAGTTCTCTGTTTCTTCCTATTCTGTGCAACACCATTTCATTCGAAATATGATCGATCAATGGTATTTTCAAAATTCTTCCAAAGAGCCACATCTCACAAGCTTGCTGCTTTCTCATTCAACGTGAACATTCAAAGCTTCGGCACCATAAAGAAAAATAATGTGGATTTTACATTTTACCATACGATATCGGATTTGGAGATTGAGACTTTGGTTACTCGAAAATTTCTTCATCTTCAAAAAGGCTGCTTTTGATTGCTTTATTTTTGATCGAATTTCTGATTTCGGATTTAAATCTTCAGTAATGCAGATTCCTAAATACTTCATTTTGTCCACTTCTTCAATATCTTTATTTTCTGGATCTTTGTTATGACTTTACCCCTCGATCTGACAACCATGGTGTTTATTTTCTTTATGTTTATTGTTAAACCAACTTGTTGTCCAGTATTAATACCAATTGTTTTCAAATAATTGTGAAAATAAGTTTTCGGGGTATATATTAAATAGAAATGGTAAAAGTACACAGCCTTGTCTCATACCTCTACTTATCTTTTACACATCCGTGCTATTTCCATCTGTTACCACGGCCTGTTGGTTCCACTAGAGATTTCTCACTATGTTAATATCATTTTTGTTGAGTCCTTTTCGCTTTAGGCATTCCATGAGAATGTTATGTTTAACTTTGTCAAAAGCTTTCTCCTAGTCTATAAATGCGACGAAAAGATATTTTTGTTGGTCCAGACATTTTTGAGCAAGAGTTGTAAAACTATACAGAGCTTCTAGTGTTGGCCATTACGAATGCCAAACTGTCTATTACTCATATCCGCTTTACACTTTCTGAATATTCTAGCATGTATAACCTTTAAAAAAATTTTCAATAGTTGTGGCATTCTTCTTCTTTTTCTTTTTATGTAGACATCACTATGTCCGTTTTTCAATGTGCCTCCACTAAGTTGTCGTTCCATCGTTTCCGTGGTCTTCCTACTGATCGTTTTCCTATTTTGGAATCATCCCTTGTCGTCTTCACTACTCTATTTGTTTTTGTTCGGCTTATATCATCGTTCCATTCTACTGTTCTATTTCTACCCAGTTCTTGATGTTCTCCACCTTGTATCTACGTCGAATATCTGTACTTTTAACTCTGTCCCATAGGGTCTTGCCTTCAATTTTTCTGTTTCCATCTCTGCTGTTTCTCTGCGTATGTCATTAATGGTCTGATGACTGTTTTGTATTTTGATATTTTTATTTCTCCATATTATTTCATTCATGCAGCCTGCGGCTCCATTTGCTCTATTCACTTGATCTTCCACTTGAGTTTCGAGCTTTCCGTAGCAAGATAATGTGATGCCCAGATATTTAACTCCATCACTTGTTCTACTATCTGACCTTCCAGCTCCAATTTACATCTTAGTAAATTTGCTGTTGTAACCATACATTTTGTCCTTTTTGGGAAAATTAACATTGTTTTTCTCCCATTTCAGGTTGAATGTAAAAATGAATTAAAAGATGTAGTACGAGCTAGAGTAATCAATATTATAATCAATTATGTAAACCACACTACACTAAACAAACCAAATAACTTCAACAGTATATAGGGCAAACATCGCAGTGGTTAAAGTAAAGAATAACGCAGCACAAAAGTGATTGCAAAACATAGAGAAATTCTTGTACAGTAGCGCACCATTCCAACAAAACAGGTCACATATTTATTTTATCAGATGTCAAGATATTAGATATAGAAAATACCTATGAAAAAGACTCACACAAACGAAATTTACCACATGTCAATAATACGAAATAAAAACAAAATGTCAATTAATTATAAGACTGACACTTGCAAGTTAAGCGATATGATATTGTTCTGAAGCTATTTTCTTGTGGCATTTTAAATTAATTACTATTTAACTGGGAATAAGCCACAATTAAAGATAAAAATACGTTTATTGAAGTTTCAATTTCCACTTTGGAAATCGTTCTCAAAATACAAACAAAATTGTGGCTTATTCCCAATTAAATAGTAATTAAGCGATATGATATATAGCAAGGTTCTGACACTAATTTCTTGTGGCAATCGTTCTCCAAAAAATTGATCTTTTTGAGAACGATTTCCTGCGTGGAAGTCGAAATGTTAAATACGGGTTAGTTAAAAATGTGATTTTTATTACAATCAATAATTGTGGCTTAATCTCATATAAACATAATATTTAAATATTATGTACTAGAATATTTTTAAATTCTGAGCCGGTAGCTTTTTTCTTTTAAGGTTCCTTATCCTATTTTCAATTTCTAATTTTAGTATCGGTGTTTATTCTTCCTTATTTAGAATCGATAGTAATTAGTGTTAGTAATTAGTTCTTCGTGTTCATTGCTGATATGTGTGCGTGGTATAAATTCTTCAGCTAGGTGTCTGATGGTTTTAAAAAGTTCACGCTATGTACATGCTATTTAAAGCTCCCGTCTTTTATCCTAAGGCTCTTAATTTTTTGTACGATATAGTTAATCAACCTAATGGTACATAGAAAGAAAACTTAGAAAATTATCTCTTATTATAAAACTGGAATATAGATAATAACTCTTGTAATGTATTCTACTACTGTTATAATTAACGTTTGATGGCCGATTTATCAGAAAACTTAAGTTACAATTACATAGGTAATCAATAAAATCGCGTGCATATTCCATCGTTTTAATCAGAAGTGAACTAGAACTTTGTAGTTCAACTTTAGTTAAAAATAAACTATTTTTCATATTAAAGTATTCATTTAAGCATATAAAATATTTTCTCTTTTTTAAATATCATCTAACTACGTTTGGTTATAATAATATGATAATTTGATTATTCGGTTGTGTTTATTATTTGAGCCATGTGATTTCAAAAATTTCAAAGATATGACATAGATATAACAGCTCTTCAGGAAATGAGATGGACCTTGAGTGCCACCATTGAAAAAAGACACCACATTATATTCTATAGTTGCGACGCTAAAGACCACGCACTAGGTACTGGCTTAATTGTAAATAAAAAGGTTAAATACCTCGTAAGAGACTTTCGTGTTATGAACTCTAGAATGTGCATCCTGAGACTAAGGATAACATTTTTTAATTATAGCATCTTAAATATGCACGCCCCTACAGAGGAAAAGGAAGACGATGTCAAGGAAAAATTCTATGAAGAACTAGAAGCTGCTCAAAGAATGACATCAAAATGATTTATGGTGATCTCAACGCAAAAATAAGAAAAGAGCAACAATACCTACCAACTATAGGTAAGCACAGCCTTCATGGGGTATCCAATGGCAATGTCATCAGACTAATAAATCTAGGAACTTCCCTTAATATGGTCATTGTCAGCACATGCTTCCAGCAAAAAATATTCATAAGGGAACGTGGAGATCTCCAGATGGGGTCACAGTAAACATGATCGATCATGTTATTATTGACTCTAGACATCACTAAGATGTAATAAATGTATGCAAAGGGATTCAAAATTGAAAAATATGAAATAAAAAACTTAGCAGACAACAGCAAAAATGCAAAATACAAAGAATATATAAAAGAAAGGCTAGAAAATAGACACAAGCACAAGAATATAAACAGAGAATGGGAAGCGTGTAACAACATCATACAAGACGTGGCCAAAGAGACTCTGGATCTACAAAAAAAGCCCAAATCAACTTAAGGACAGTGGTTCGATGAAGAGTGTCGTAATGTAATAGAGAGGAAAAATAATGCATATCAACGACTACAACAACGACATAGAACACGAAAGGCAGAGGAGGAATATAGAATGCTAAGGAGGGAAGAGAAGAAAATACATCGCAGAAAGAAAAGAGAACACATAGAAAAAGAACTCCAAGAAATGGAAGAACTAAATAAATCATCAGAAAACAGAAAATTCTGACAAAAACTTAACAAAAGTAGAAAAGAATTTAAAAAAAGAACAATGATGTGTAGAGACATAGAAGGAGATATAGTAACTCAACAGAGTGAAATACTACAAAGATAAACAGAATTCTTCAAAGAAAAGTTTGAAAAAAACGAAGATTCACTATATGATGAAATTATACTGGATCAAACAAATACCACAGAAACAACCCCCCTTCAGTAGCTAAAATGCAAGAAGCAGTTACCAGACTGAAAAACAACAAGTCACCTGGATTAGACAACATTAGTGCAGAATCAATAAATGAAGGTGGAGACTCCCTATTGAATGCGATACACGAACTAATAGTGTACATATGGAATAATAAACAACTGCCACAAGACTGGAATACCGGAGTAATTATCCCACTACATAAAAAGGGAGATCAGCTTCAATCTAAAAACTACCGGGCAATAACGCTACTGACTGTGGCATATAAAATACTGTCAAATATTGTGTATGACCGATTGAGACTATATGCGGAACAAATAGTTGGAGGATATCAATGTGGTTTCCGCAGGCACAGTCAATGCTGACTGGCATCCAAATTTTGATTTTTCGTCTGGATTCATTATATTTGTCCAACATTGATTACGCCTCAATGACGTTTGTCAAACTGCGAATAATAGTAGAATTACCAAACACCTTCTTGACAGATCTGTCATAATTTTGTCGCTGAGAAATCAGGGGCAGGAAGGAGATTTGTCAGTAGGAAAGGTGGAAACTATGACGTTTTATCATTATCAAATTTATATAATAAAGCTGGCATTTACTGCAAATCCAATGTCCCTGAAGTATTCACAGCATAGTTGACAATATCCAATTCAGCCAATGAACATTAAGATATCCATCACGAGACTTAAAGTTGATAATGTCATTTTATTATGCTTGTAAACATAAAAATAGTGGTTGTTTGGAAAATTTGTATAATTAGAAAAAGTAGTCAGTTTTGGGGAATATTATATCGCATTTTTAAATACGGAACACTATCCTACTGAAACCAATCAAGAAAATGCCAGAGAAATACCTTCAAATTCAAAGAATTTGAAAAGTACATTGAAGAAAGAAGCAAGGTAGGTATATAGGGTAGACTTATTGTATTTACATTGCTTATAAATATCATTTTCAGACATTTTTTTTATTAGGTAAAGAAATAATAAATCAGACTTACTCACAATCAATTTAATTTAACTATCCGACGACCGGTTTCGCTTTCTACAATATGCAAAGCATCTTCAGGTCTCGGTACAAAGTTAAACAAATGATGCCGGTACTCATTAAATAACACACAATAACACTCAATAAATAACACACATTTCAAAAATATATCTCTGGAATAAGTATAAATAACTTTCAATAACACAATAATATATTACACCACTTACATTTAACAAACAATCTCACACACATCTCAAATTCATTGGATCAAATCTACCTCCTCAAGAACTTCCCGTTTACTGTCAAACAACTGCAATAATAGTATTGAGTTCTCCATTCAACAATATACAGTAGTTTCAGACATGTTCTACCATCCATCTATTAATAGAGTACCGGCATCATTTGTTTAACTTTGTACCGAGACCTGAAGATGCTTTGCATATTGTAGAAAGCGAAACCGGTCGTCGGATAGTTAAATTAAATTGATTGTGAGTAAGTCTGATTTATTATTTCTTTACCTATTTGAAATGGACTCACACAAGCAACAAATTCATGATTTTTTTTATTGTTACATTGCAACATTGCATGTTTACAATCTACTCTATATACAGACTAATAAGTAAATAGTCTGTAAGTAAATTAACTTGAGTTATTATAGGTACCGTCCAGTGACGGTTCTCTAAGTATTATTGCGGTAGGTCTTCTGGTCATACCCTCTTTAATCCTCTTTCGGCAACTGGTTGGGTGAATAAATTATTTATCAGTTGGTCGTGATGAGTGGTGCGATTTTTATATTTTATTGTGATTCTTGATTATGTCCTTAAGTAATGGGATGTCCAGATCAGTATGAAATTTTTGATTAGATACATACCCATCGAGCAAAAAGACAAAAGAGGGAATGTAAAGGTAGTGGGGGCAAAAATATTGTTAGACAGGAAGTGCGATCTTTAGAGGCCACATTAAACAAGGAAAGAAAGTCTCTCTCCTTGTTTGACATCAAATGTAGTTGGGTTATTTTATTGTTTGTCCCAAATATCACATGAAATCTTATTTATATTGAAGTTTTTTAACAAGTGTCTCGCAGTTTAGACTATTACCGTTAATAATTAATTAAAACTTTCTCGTCTAAGACACATTCTGAAAAATATTATATAGCTACTGTTAATAAGTGTCGGAAAATTTAAATTTGGCGCATTCACATTTCCGGATATGTCCGCCATCAGAGGCCACTTTTTTGGCCTTCTTTTCATAAGGATTAGATTCCCTCTTTTGTCTTTTTGCTCGATGTACATACCATAGAGCTTTACTTATCATACGAAGTATTTTGGATTGGAATGTTTGAAGTATCTTCGTATTTGAAGGTTTACTACAGCTCCATAGTTCTATTCCATATGCCCAAACTGGTATAAGTATAGCTTTGTACAGAAGCAGTTTATTTTCAAGAGATAACTGAAACCTTTTGTTAAATAGCCAGTTCATATTTTTTCGTTTAAGATCTAGTTGTTTCCGTGTAGTTTGCGTTGTCCAACTAAGTTTTTCATTCAGATGCAGTCTCAAGTATTTGACAACTGGTTTTATAGGAATAGGAGTATTATTAATATAAACTTGTGGACATGTAGATTTTCTTGTTGTAAAAGTAATTTGAAGTGATTTGCTAGTATTAACACTGATCGTCCATCGCTTAAGCCAGTTAATCGATCTAAATGATTTTGTACTTTTTGTGATGCTACGTTAGTGCGATATCCACTGCTAGAAAAAAATAAAATATTTGAGTGATATTTCTGTAGATCTAAATAAAAAATATGGTATTTTTTGGTTTCAGGTATGTCGACATCCCTTCTAAGTCAAAAATGTATTCATTATTCTGGTACATTCTAGTGTAGAAATCTTACCATGACTGATATAAAATCACTTCAATTTCAGGATAGAGATAGTATGGTTTAATACTTCTTCTTCTTCTTCGGGTTCCTTCTCCTAGCGGAGGTTGGAAATCATCATCGCTATTTTAACTTTGTTGGCCGCATTTCTGAATAATTCTAATGAGCTGCAGCCGAACCACTCTCTCAAATTTCTTAGCCAGGACATTTTGCGTCGTCCTGGGTTTCTCTTCCCTTGTATCTTCCCTTGCATAATCAACCTCAGTAATACGTACTTCTCACCCCTCATTAAATGTCCCAGATATTGAATCTTTCTAATTTTAACAGTTTTTATGACTTCACATTCTTTCTTCATTCTTTGTAACACCTCTATATTAGTTACTTTTTCAATCCAAGATATTTTATGCATTCTCCTGTAGCACCACATCTCAAAGGAGTTTAATTTTTTGATTTCAGACTGCTTTATTGTCCACGCTTCCATGCCATATAGTAAAGTAGAGAAGACGTAACAACGTAGCATTCTTGTGCGAATCTCTAGATTAAGGTTACGGTTGCAAAGTAATTTCTTCAATTTTATGAACGTGTTTCTTGCCATTTCTATTCTAGATCTGATCTCCTTTACTTGATCTCCATCTTCGGTTAGCCACGTTCCTAAATATTTATATGTTTTTACTCTTTCTATCGTTGTATTATTGATGATCAGGTTATTTACATTTTGTGGTTTTTTGAGAATATCATTGATTTCGTTTTCTTGAGATTCATTTGCAGTCCGTAACTTTCACATGCATTGTATACATGTTGTATTATGTACTGTAGATCTTCCATGTCACTTGCAAATATGACAGTATCGTCGGCATATCTAATATCATTAATGGTATTTCCGTTGACATAAATACCTTCCACGATATCCAATAAAGCCTCTTGAAAAATCACTTCACTGTAGACGTTGAATAAGAGTGGTGAAAGGATACACCCTTGTCGAACTCCTCTAAGTATACTTACTTCCTCTGTCAGTTCTCCTTCGACTCTTACTCTTGCTTTCTGGTTTTGATACAGATTCGATATAATTTGTAGATCTCTACTATCAATGTTTTTAGTCTTAAGAATACTTAAAAGCTTCTCATGTTGAACTCTATCAAAAGCTTTCTTGAAATCTATAAAGCAAGCATATATGTCCTGATTCATATCCAGGCATCGTTGTGTCAGAATATGGACTCCAAATAATGCTTCTCTAGTTCCTAGACCCTTTCTGAAACCCATCTGTGAATCACTTATTTCTTGTTCTAATTTCATGTGGATTCTGTTATGTATGATTTTAAGGAAGGTTTTCAATGTGTGGCTCATTAACGCAATTGTTCGATAGTCATTGCAATCTTTAGCATTTGTGATTTTTTGAATCGTCACAAAAGTTGAGAGAAGCCACTCTTTGGGTATGTGTCCCGTCTTGTATATGGAGTTAAAAAGGTCTACCAAGACATCAATATTATCTTCATTAATTATCTTCAATAGTTCAATTGGTATTTCATTGGGTACTGGAGCTTTTCTGCCTTTTGTGTGTTTTATAGCATACATAACTTCCTCTTTCATTATTTCTGGTCCCG
Source organism: Diabrotica balteata (assembly GCA_918026665.1). Taxonomy (NCBI): domain Eukaryota; kingdom Metazoa; phylum Arthropoda; class Insecta; order Coleoptera; family Chrysomelidae; genus Diabrotica; species Diabrotica balteata. The sequence continues at coordinate 75,210,044 of OU898283.1, read as the reverse complement.
TGGTTTCTCCGTTAACTTCTAATAATTGTTCTACTTTTTGATCATAAAATAGTTGTTCAATGTATTCTTTCCATCTACGTAATTTGTCTTTCGTTTCAGTTATAGTGGTACCATCTGCATTTTTTAATATCCCGATTGGTTTGTTACGATTTTCTGAAATCATTTCTTTAACCTTCTTATGGGTGTTGAAAGTGTCATACCTTGCCTCACATTCCTCGATTTCTTGACATTTAATGGACATCCATGTTTCCTTAGCTTGTATTATTTTCTGTTTTATTTGTTTATTAATTTCTTGATATTTAATTTTATCTTTGTTTTTATGTGTTCTCCTTTCGTCCATCTTTTCGAGAATTTCTTGTGTCATCCATTCTTGTTTGGCAGCTTTTGTAAATGTTAAAGTTTTCCGTCCCACAGTCTCGATTGCGTTCTTTATATTCTTCCACTTTGTGTCAATATCTGTAGTGTTCTTATTTTGTTGTTTTATTTCTTGGATACTCTGATTTATTTTGTTTTGAGTTTCTTGGTATGTATTTGGTTCTCTTAACTTATCAATGCATATTTGTGGTCTAGATCTTTTCATTAATGGTTTTCTCAATCTTACATTCATATTTGCTACTACTGGGTTGTGGTCCGAATTTACATCTGCTCCAGGGTAAGTCTTCACTACTGCAATAGAGTTCTTGTACCTGTTCCTTATCAAGATGTAATCTATCTGATTTCTTATGATTCTATCTTTGCTGTCTCCAGGAGCTTTCCTCGTGTAGAGCCGGCGATTTGGTAATTTAAACATTTTATTCATAACTACTAGTTCTTCTATTTGGCACATCTGAATTAGTCTTTCACCACGCTCATTTCGCTCTCCCAATCCATACATTCCAACACAACTATCCACACTTCCTCTGCCTACTTTGGCATTAAAGTCACCCATTAGTATCAGAACTTCACGTTTTTTTGTTGTTTTCATTATTGTTTCTAATTGCTCGTAGAAGTCTTCTATTTCTTGTTCCTCCTTGTCAGCTGTTGGTGCATATACTTGAATAACATTCATTTTCCCTATATTGGTGTTAATTTGTAGCATTATAATGCGATTCGAAAGCGGGGTGAAACCAAGTTCGGATTTATCTATTTCCTTTCTTACCATTATGGCCACACCATATCGGTTTGTTCTATCAGAATATCCACTATAATATATAGCTCCGTTTCTAGTCCGTTGTTTTCCAGACCCTGGCCATTGTACATCGCTTATTCCTAGAATTTCGATATTTAATCTTTCCATTTCTATCGCAGTATTATCTACTTTACCTGATTGTAGTAAGCTTTGCACGTTCCGTGTTGCAATTCCCATATTTCCTCTTGTGGCAATTTTTAAAAGTGTTCTATTATTTACATCACAGGGATTTCGCTTGCTTACGACCTGGGAAGCCCTGTGGCTAACTAGTGATTTACTTCCCCTGCCGGATCTTGGTTTCCGCGGCTCATGATCAGTAAGGTTACTCATTTGGTTATTGCTAGCCATGATGATTCTACTAGGGATGCTCTTGTGAGCCTTTACTACAGTGGTTTCCCGTGGCCTTCTGTAGCCTTATGTCGTTGACCATCTTCCTGGTTCATCCGCCTTTGAGACCGATTTCTCAATCTCAGGACAAAAGAGTGCCCTTCCACCAACCAGCTCGTCCGCCCGAAGCCGTTGACCAGAAGGTGGGGGATTGCTTATACCGGTATACCGACAAAAGGACGCGGAAAAAAGGACGCTAAAAAAAGGACGCGGAAAAAAGGACGCGCGAAAAAAGGACGCGTGGAAAAAAGGACGCGTGGAAAAAAGGACGCATATTATTAATGAAATACTATAAATAGTTTATTTTAATCGACAACAGCAATTACCCCCGTTTATCCCCTATATATAATTACAGAAAATGATTCTACCTAACCTAAAATCGGTTACGGTAAAAGTAAAAAGTGAAAAATATTTATATGAAAAAAACTTGCCTTCACACTTTATCCAGGCTTAGGACTGGCATACATAATTCTGATAATGTGGAATCTAACCTGTTTCAATACCAGAAATCTTGAATCAACATTATATTAGTATTTATTATTTTACTTAAGATATTTTAGTCCTAAGCCTCGATAAAATGTGAGGGCAAGTTTTTTTCATATAATTATTTTTCACTTTTTACTCTTACCGTAACCGATTTTGGGTTAGGTAGAATCATTTTCTGTAATAACATATTAATATGGAGATAAAAAGGGGGTAATGGCTAATGTCAATTAAAATAAACTATTTATAGTAATTCATTAATAATATGCGTCCTTTTTTCCACGCGTCCTTTTTTCGCGCGTCCTTTTTTCGCGCGTCCTTTTTTCCGCGTCCTTTGGTCTCGCGTCCTGTTTTCCGCGTCCTTTTGTCGTAGACTCGCTTATACCGGCAATCGCTCGGTGGTTTTTCGCCATATCTGGCTACCCTCACTTAGTTTAGCCTGCAGACCAATGCAGTTGCCCGGGGTGTGGCACGTGGAGCCATAAGTGAGAGTTAGGTGTCTTATGAGGACCAGTTATCAAGAACCATCTCCCGTCTATGACGCTCGATGTGGTCGTTCCGATAAAAGGTACTACCTCTATAACACAACCCTACACCCCAATTTAATTTAATAATATAAAGGTTTATATAATAAGTAATAAAGGTTTAATACTTAAGTTCACCCAAACAGGAAGGTACTCTGATTCCTGTTTGCCAAGTAGTATTCCTGATTCTACTCAATATTACAAGATGTCGTGTTTAACGTGTTTTACAAAATTTTGTGAATACTGGTACAGTTCCAGCAGAAGATCATAAATCTAGTAAATATAAAGACAAACGATCGGCTATAATTGCTTATATAAAAACATTTAAATCATATCACTGTAGAAGTTCGTCTTTCCGACAGTACCTAAGTTCGGAATTAAACATAACCAGGCTCTTTAGAATGCACAATAATCAGGCTGAAAACCACAAAAAAGTCAGACGTACATTGATTGTTTTGGAAGATTTTCTGCACCAAGTTTAATCTAGGATTTGGTCATTCTGTCACAGATCTTCAACTAAGTATAAGAATAAAAAATGAAAAAAAAAATTGTTACAAAATCTACTCCGATGGTCAAAAAAGTTCACAAACTTCACAAAAAGGCGAAAGCCTTTTTTTAGTTGGTAAAATAAAAACGAGAACATCTAATACCTAATATCTTGTTTTGATTGAGATAAAAAAAATTTACCTCTTCTTAAAATTTCGGCTCAAAGTTGTTACCATAGTCGACAACTCTACTTTTACAATTTTACAGTCACTGTCAGTTGCTCAAAAGACAAACTTGTCAAAAACAACACGTTTTGTTATACATGGACGGAAGATCAGATCGAATAAAATTGCGCTTCCTTTAAACCATCGACATACATACATACATACATACAAATGTTCCAGGAAAAAAGATCATTCTTTTGATTGCCGATCAGAGATCATAGGGGTCAGAACAAGAATCTAATGGTTATTACCGCATGTTCATTCTGGTTTCTTCAAAAAACACCTCAAAATATTGAAACAATCGGGCTTGTGTTTCCTGTAACAGGACATTCATTTATACCACTGATTAAGTTTTTGGAAATATAAAGAAAAAAAATCAGAAGTCGTGAAAATACTGTAAATCCAGATCAGTGCAAATAAATAACACCCGAACATGAAACTATTATAGAACTTGGAAGCGATTGTGTGGTGTTCGATTTTAAGGAAGCTGCAGACACAGTTATAAAATCCTCAAGTTTGTTACATTTTAAAATCAGCGAGTGCAAAAGGTTTTATATATGGAAGAGTTCCAGATCTAACAAGATACTAGTAAAAGGGGAACCTGTTTATCGACACGATATGAATTAATCTAAATCAGTCACAAAAAGAATAGAAATATGGACCAGTTTTGTCCTGGTATAATACCGAAATATAGTTTACAAGTGAAACAAAAATTAACCTATTTTAAATAAGTTTTAGAATGAGACAACTTTGAAAAACATCCACCTGAAGACACCGATTTATGTCAATCTGCCTAAGATTTATCAGGCTATACCGTAAAATTTTGTTCATAAATTATTTGTTTACTTTCAACAACAATAAATCATAAGTTAAATTTAATGTTAATCACTAATCCGTATCTACACTCATAAACGAATATTTTAAATTTTCTGGTACAAAGTCAATAATCTTCATATGCTACCACAACAAAATAAACATTCTACGACGGTTCATATCAAAGTCGCCAATATCCATTACTTATATTAAAGTGATTTTCTTATATGAAAATAGCAAATATGTAATTGTGAATAAATTACGAGCATTAACTAGCTTTAACTCATACTGTTATCTGTACAAAGAACATGGACTTACCCTTTGAAATATTGGTGTATTCGTAGCCAGTGGATTAGCGTTGGTATCACGTCATAACGTTAAGGGACACCCGGCGCCGAGGTTCGATAGGACGATATCCGATAAAACTGGGTGCGTTTCGTTTGCTGTCTCGTGATGAAGTGTTTCTTGATATGGTCAGAAAGAAACCTCTGACCGTTAGGTGGTTCATAGAACAAGTGCATCCCATAAATGAACGCTGTTGTAACGCGCTTTTGAATGGTGACATAATTTCCAAATAACAAAAAAAAAAGTCCAATTCCTTGAACAAACTAAATGTGTTTAAGCCAGTTTAACCATGAAATTTTACTGAATAACAGGAAACAATATGTCTTACAGCAAAGTCGTTAGAATATACCATTAAATTAGATCATATTATAGTACAGTAAAATAAAGTAAAAAAATATAAAAATATGAAAATATGAAAATAAATACTACATACTTTCCCAAACATGTTTTATTCTCTATATTTTCAGATTTTCATGTCTAATCGTTTTTGTAAATTTGCTCAGATTGGTTTAGGTGGGAGATTATCACTTTTGATACGGTACGCCTCATCTGTGGCCATCTCTTCTTATTGATTTATGAGCTACTCAAAATATGATATCATACCTCTCCATTACGATTTTATTCTCAATTAAAAGCAAATCTCCAATTTAATTGCTCATTCAGTTTCTTTTTCGTTAGTTACTCCTTTATATAAATTATAATATCCTTATTTCTATAACTCTCTTCCATTTTTTTTTTTCAGAAACATTTCATTTTTCTTCTTCGTGTGCCTAATCCTTAAAGGACATCGGACATTTTACTCTGTCTGCAGCCGTTGTGAACAGTTCTATTGTTGTTTTTCCACTCCACTGCTTACATTTTTTTAACAGGACTTGCATCATCTCCCCGGTCCCCTTTTTCCTTCCACTTTTCCTTCTATAACCAATCGCATCAACTCATATTTTTCATTTCTTAATTTGTGAACAAAGTATCTCATTTTTCTTTCCTTTATTATAATGTTAAGTAATTCTTTTTTTTTTCATCTTTCTTAATGTTTCTCTGTATGTTACATGTTGTGTCCATAATATTTTCTACATTTTTCGATAACACTACATCTCAAAGCTGGCAAGTCTTTTTTCAGTTGCGTCCGTAACTTTCCATAATCTAGTTTTAATTTCTATTTCATTTCATTATAAATTTATTTTTTGTCTCTTAATATCCTTTTCGTTATTTTCCTTTGCTCACTATATTTACTATTGGTTTCTTTAGAGTTCGAGGTCTACCAAAACGTATCTTCAACCGTAACTTTTATTTATTTAGGTGCTTTCATCGTTCTTCATTAAATCATAGTTTAATTTTTTTAGTTGGATCTTTACTAATGTTGTTGTTATTCATATATTCAGAAAGCATATTAATATATACAGATATTGTATTGGTTATATTAATAATTAGAAATCTTTACTGGAATTAGACCGCAAGTCTCAGCATTGAAAGTGAAAACGTGAAAATTATGCTTGGAGTTGGGCAAGGCTGTATTTTGTCTCTAATGTTCAATCTCTACTCTGAAAGAATATTAAGCGAAGCTTGGCCCGAAACTGAAAAAGGCGTTCTACTAAACGGGTACCGGCTAAACATATGCAGATATGTTTGCAGATATAAGAAGGCAAAACTCATGATAATTAGCAAGAAAAATATAACAGAAGGTCAATTATATTTGAATCAATCCCCAGTCGAAAGAGTGAGGCACTACAACTACTTTGGCACCATGATAAATGAAGAACGGACCAACAACTAGAAGATAAGAGCCCGCATTAGAAAAGCTATTTCCACCAAGCGATTGCTGATATAAGCAATCCCTCGTTTACTGGTTCGGGTGGAGGAGCTAGTAAACGGTAGGGCCCCCTTTGTCCTGGAGTTGCGAAACTGGCTTCAAAGGTGAAACAACCGTGAAGCGGTCAACTGCATAGAGATGAGGAAGAAAGATTAGGTCAAGACGCCTAATTAAAGATGCGGATTGGATAAGTCCTGCTAGAATCAAATGGCTATGCTTGCAAAAAAACGAGCTCAGTTGAGTAAACACCTCAATCGGATCTCCGGGAGGAGCAGTTACAAGTATAACAAAAAGATTAAAATTCGAAGAAGACATTGGAATAGGCACATGAAACATGAAAATCATGACACAGGAAGGTAAAATCCATAATACAATACAAACATGAATTAGTCAAACATGAATTAGATGTCAGCATTATATTGACAAAAAAAATTGGCAAAATCTGTTGACAACTTCATCTCAATCTCAGCAAGAGTGATGCTCATATAACTGAAAGCAAGGCCAATCGATATCAATATGATTTAAGTGTAAACATCTACAACAGAAGGAACAGAAGAAGATGTAGAAGATCTATACCATAGCATTAATCAAGTCGTGAAAAGGTTGAAAAAGCAAGACCTAACAAGAGTGAAAATCTCAATATAACGGTACTAAAATGCAGAAATGCAGGAACTATAGAGAAAAGTCTAACCATTATACAAAAAACAGTGAGAGAAATAAAAGAACAACACCTGAAGCAAGATACAGAGAAACGGAAATCGTAGATAACCGATGAAATACTTGAACTTATGGATCAAAGAAAAAAACAAAGAAAATTGCCAAGAATATAAGAGAATACACACCATCGTCAGAAAAAAGATAAGGAAGAAAAAAAAACAAAAAACACAACAAAGTTAAGAAATAGAGGAGTATCAGAGTCGATATCATAACTTCAATGTCCATCGAAAGGTGAAGGAAATAGCCCGAAAGTTCTTAAAATGCAACAGCGGAAAAATATCAGATGATGAAGGCAATTTTGCTATAACCAAAGAAAATAACAAGAAATATGAAAAGAATACTTGGAGAAACTTTTCCATAACCTTAGAACAATACAGGAACCCAGCATTGAAGAAAATTCAGGTCCCGAAATAGTATCAGAAGAAATAACGGCAGCCGTCAGACAAATGAAGGATGGAAAGGTACCGTGACTTAATGAAGCTATTAGATGCAGAATGAATAAAAATAATAACTGAAATATTTAATGAAATATACAAGGCAGAAAAAATACCAGTAGAGTGGCTCAAATCGGAGTTCATACCTTTGCCCAAAAAACCAGGAGCAAAAGTTTGTGAAGACTATAGGACCATAAGCAAAATGAGAAATCTAGTGAAGCTGTTTTAAAAGTCATCCACAAAAGAATTTACCGGAAATGCGAGGAACAAATTGCGTCCAATCAGTTTGGATTTGTGAACGCCGCGCGCCGTTGGTATGAGAGAAGCTTTATTTAGGGAGCACATTTTTGAAGAGGCTCTAAAAGACTGATGAAGGCATCTCAATAAATGGAGTCAAGCTCAATAACTTGCGATATGCAGATAATACAATAGTGTTTTCCAATACCATAGAAGGGCTGCAAAACTTAATGAACTAAATAGCGGAAACAAGTAGAACATATGGACTGGATATAAACACCAGCAAAACCAAGCTATTGATCATCAGCAAGGAAAACATAACTGGAGAAAACCTGTATGTGAACCAAATGAGAATTGAACGTGTCTCACAGTACAACTACTTGGGAACTGTAATCAATTAGTCGAGGGACAATATCCAAGAGATTAAATGTCGCACAGGAAAGGCAAAAAATGCATTCTTAAGCGCTCTGTATTCATGAGCCATAAACTCATCCTAGAAACAAAAATAAGCCTCCTTAAATGTTCCGTGTACTCAGTGCTTCTGTACGGAGTAGATATGTGGACATTGAAGGTTGAAAGTCTATCAAAACTTCAGGCTTTTGAGCTATGGTTATACAGAAGGATCCTGAAGATAAAATAGACAGACAATTTTTGGATGTTTGAACAGATTTGGTCAACATCATCAGGGCCGTAAGCTGCAGTACTTGGGACATATAATGAGAAATGGCAGGCAGATATGAGCTACTCATATGGATTTTAAAAAGGTAAATTTGAAGAAAAATGGGCCCCAGGAACAAGAAGAATATCCTGGCTTACTAAACTGACAGCATGGTATAGAAAGACCTCAACAGAGCTATTCCGTATAGCAACCAACAAAGTCATCATAGCCAGAATGATCGCCAACGTTCGGAACGAAGAGGCACTGTCTAGGCATCCACCTTCAACCAGATGGGGGCCTTCTTTAAGAGCTATAACTTCTTATTATAAAAGTAAGAATGCTGCGATGCCACGTCTTCTCTATTATTTTTTAAAGTATTGAATCGTGAAGCTTGAACGAAGACATGTGCAGAAGATTGGAAGCCTTTGGGATGTGGCTGTATCGGAGACTACTTAAGATCCCGTGGACTGACCGGATCACAAATAAGGTGGTTCTCAGAATTATGAAGAAGAACCTGGATGTACTGATCACCATCAAATCTTAAAAGCTACAGTACTTTGAATACCTTGTGTGAAATGAATCCAGATATTCTCTCCTACAAGATATCCTGCAAGGAATGATATTTGGAAAACGAGGTCCAAGAAAAAGCAGAACATCCTGGTTAAAGAACCTTAGAATTTAATTCGACGCAACATCTGTGCAGCTTCTCCTCGCTACTGCAGACAAGATACAGATCTCCATGATAAGTGCCATCATTTGTTACGGATAAGAACATCAAGAAGAAGAATTTTATTGGTTGGCATGTAGGATACGTCACTCCCCAAATTGCCCAATCATATAATTGTTCAGTTATAAACAGTTAGAAACTGTCGTTCCGTAAGCGAATGAATATTAAAAGTTCTATAGTGTAATTTGAAAGTCGTCCTTAAAATTGTCCGGGTAGGATTTACAGAGTAGTAATATAACCCGGAAAATGTATCTGTTCTTTTAAACAATTTAATGGTAATTATACTCTGAAAAAATTGTTTCTATATCTGTTTTTTTTTAACAAGCTCTCTATTCTTTTTTCCTTTTTTCTCTAGTCTCACTTCTCATTCTTTTAATATCTCTCCTAGTTAGTATTCATCTTATTGCTATATTGTGTCTTTATTATTGTTTATTACTTCTGTTACCTAATCTACTATTGGGTCTTGTATTATTTGTTCTTGGTTTTTTTGTATTATTGGGATTTTTTATTATTGCCATTTGTTCTACGTCATTTTATAGGTCTTTGAAATATTTTGTCCATCTGTTTGAAAGGGAAGCATATCAAGCAGACATGGAATATTACTTAAGCATTAAAACTTATAAATTATTACTTAAGTCATTAAAAAGTCGCTTAGAAACTGAAATAGAATGATAAACTGAGGTGGACAAAAAAAGTCCTGGAGAATACATCGCGAGCAGATAGAGCAGACTGCAAAAATGTCAAGGCTTGGATTGGTATGATAAAACTTTTTGGGATGCACTTTACTCAGTTTTAAACAAAACTAATATTACTGGACACATGGCAGCACACTGGACTGGAGAACATAACTTATAGATAGAAATTTAGGAGTGGTCAAAGAAGGGATAGATCAGGACAAAATAAAATTCTTTTACAGAACGGAAATGAACTTATGTACAAAAGGTTATGTATGATACCCCAGATTTTCTAAGACTGGGGTATATATCAAAAGCATGAAGGCTTGGAAAGTCGTAAAGGTAGCATTTATACCCAAAACTGCAAAACCGAATAGGTAAAAGCTAAGTGCCTAATTCCGATAAGTCTGATGTAATTTCTACTGAAAAACTGGCTGACCGGCACATTAGGGATGATATATTGGTTGAAAATCCGATACATCAGGTACAGTATGCATGTAAAGCAGGATTATCTACGGACACAGCACTACATCATCTCGAAGAGAGAATGAAGTACGTTCTGTAAAACCAAAAGGTGATGCTGGATAAATTTCTGGATACAGAGGTAGCATTTCCCAACACCTCCTACGAAGCAATCACAATAATGATTCGTCTAAAAGGAAGAGACGAAATAATCTGCAGATTATTAGTGTATATGCTGAGGAGCTGTGTGATATACACAAGGTTATTGGATAATGCAGTGTCAGTACAGGGGAAGCCTTATCTCTCCTCTTGTGGAATCTGGTCATGAATGGGCTGATATCTAGATTCAGCTATGACAGACATCATCTCGTGGGCTTTGAGGATGACCTCTCATCTTAGCCCACAACAAATTTAATGGTACAGTCGGAGATAGAATGCTCTGACTGTAGTTACAGAATGGACTTCAAATGTATGTTGTCTTAACATAATTCACCAGAAGTCCAAATTTATGAACTTTACTAGTAGAATAGTAGCCAGATGACCTCATGGAATAATGTGGGGTTTAAAACCAAACATATTAAATTGGATTTATAACATTGTGGTAATTACATCAGTAGGATCGTAGCCAAAGGTGCAGCTATATATAAGAATTGCTATCCTCAAACTAAGCAAGGTGCAAATACTTGCTTCCCTTGAAAGCATATTGGCTCTGAGGGACACATCAGGTCTAAAGTACCTTTCCAAGTGAACATTTGCCCATGAGAGGGGTGGTTCAGATGAAGCATATCACCCAGACTGCAAGGAAGTACCCACCTGGTACAGAGACAGGTCTCAAAACTGCAGAAGAATAGGATGTAGGAAAACTCACTAGTGGTGGAAATGTAAAAATTTATATTCCACTAGGAGACTCTATTTTATGTAGAGATTTATGCAATATTATATCGTGCAAGACAAATTAACGTGAGAGCTTTTGCACTGAAGCAGAGCGGTACTTGAACATCTGGTCAATCGGCCATGGGAGCTGTTAGAAGCCCTAAGGTGGACTCTAGGCTAGTGTGGGAATGTCGAGAAGAACTCAATCGACTGACGGAATATAACTGAAATGAATAAAATATTTTCTTCAGTCAGAAAAAAAATTGCTGCGAAAAGACACTTAAGGAAGCAATGGGAACAAGCTAGGACTACAGAAAATAAGAAAAAATTGAAAAGAGCGACCAAATAATTGAAAGAGCTAATCATGACAGACTAAAATCAGAGAATCCAATCTTACATGGAAAGCCTTATATCTATAGAGACCAAAGATTATTCGCTATGGAAAGCAACGAACAAATTAAAAAAGTCTTACTTGCCTAATCCACCAATAAGAAATGATAAAATCTGGACCAGAAAAATCTGAGGCTTTTGGCAAATATCTGAAAAATGTCTTCATGTACTTTCCTTCAGAATTATCTGCTGAAGTAAAAACACGAAATTATCGACTATCTAAATATAGCCTTCCAAATGGATCTGCCTCTTAACAAGTTCAAACAAACAATTATGGAAGAAATTAACATAAAAAAGCTCCTGGTTTTGATTTAGTAGCTGGAAAAATTCTTCAAGAACTATCCGAAAAGTGCTGTAGACTTATTACCTACATATTTAACTCTATATTGCGACTAAATTATTTCCCTAGCATCTGAGTGCTTTACTCAGATGCTTCATATCGTTATGATACCCAAGACCGGGAAGAAAATAGAAGATTTGTCTTCCTACAGACCGATAAGTCTACTGTCAATTATTTCCAAGGTTTTTCAAAAGCTGTATGTTAATACGCTAAAAACTATAATAGACGAAAAAAAGATAACTCCAGATCACCAATTCGGATTCCGCAATAAACACGGGACAATAACACGGGAAGTTGATCACTGGTAAATCAAATTAATAACGACTTGAATAGTAAAGGATATTCTTCAGCAGCTTTCCTTGATATATTTCAGGCTTTTGACAAAGTGTGGCATGAAGGATTGAAAGATAAACTAAAGAAGCTACTGCCCCATCCCCACTTTCAATTTCTAAAATTATACCTGAGAGATAGGCACTTTCAAATAAAACATGGAAGTGAATATGCAGAGTTGCATCTAATAAATTCAAGAGTTCAACAAGGTAGCGTGTTTGGATCGATCATGTACTTATCTGTACTGCAGACATGCTATCAACACGACTTACCACTGTTACGATATTTGATGATGATGCAGCGATTTTGGCGTCCTACACTGATCCATTATCAACCACTAGGAACCAAACTGGTCTAAACAAAGTCCAAACTGGGTAAAAAGATGGCGTATTAAAGCAAATGGATTGAAATCAACACACGTGACGTTTACCCGCCACATAGAAAAGTACCCAGCTGTTCAATATATTAGTTGTCTTCTTCTTCTTCTTCTTCGGCTTTTCCCATTATGAGTTCGCCGTTTTCGTCCTCCACAGCACTCTATTCTCCCAGTCACCTTCTCTGAGGTCTCTATCTATTATAGCATTTCCGACGTATGTTTTTCATCTTGTACCAGGTCTTCCTCTCCGTCTTCTTCCCGGCGGGTCCCAGTTTAATATTCTTTTCGGCCACCTATGCTCTGGCATTCTTTGTACATGTCCGTACAACTGCATGGCTCTGTTTTCCCACTTTTTTGTAATTGAGCATTCTACTTCCATTCTGTTCCATATTTTCTCCGTTCTTATTCTATCCGCTCTTGTGATTTGTAGACATCTTCTCATAAAGTCCAGTTCAACTATTCTTATTTTATGTCGTATTTTTGTTGTCATTGGCCATACTTCCGCTCCATATAGGGTAATATTCATCACTATGCTTTGAAAGATCCTCTTTTTGTTTTCTTTGGTTAGAGTGTTTTTCCATATCACTCCATGAAGTGTTCTTTTGGCTTGTTTTCCCCGTGCTATTTTCATTTCTATATCTTTTATACAAGTACCATCCCTGCTAATCATTGACCCTAAATATTTAAAAGTCTTACAACTCTTAATAGTCTCTTCTTTTAAACTTAAGATCAAATCTGCAACCTCGGGTCCAATACATAAGTATTCGGTATTGCACATATTTATCTTAAGTCCCCAAAGTTCATATTCTTCCTTTAAATTCCTTATCATATATATTAGTTGTCAATTTACACAATCTGATAGCGCCAAATACCTCGGCATGCATTTGGATCGACGACTGACTTGGACAAAAGACATATTCAGTAAGCGAAAGCAACTTGGCCTCAAAATAAGAAACATGTATTGGCTCACCTGTCGCAGAGCAAAACTTTCAATATACAATAAAATAGTATTATACAAAACAATCTCTGTATCAATCAATACTCTGTAAAATCCATTTTACAGAGATTCTAAAATAAAGTACTGCGAGCTATCGTTGATGCTTCCTACTACAGCAGTAACGAAATAATACAACATGATATCACTTTAGAATACATGCAAATCGGTTAGCCGCCTAAGTAAACGTACGCAATGCCAATGAAATCCGTAGGCTAAAACGTCTACTGCCATCCGACCTATCTACACCATACAGACTTTAGTTTTTAAGGCAAATGATTATAAATTCATACAAACAATGTTTAATAAGGTTTAGTTATCTATAAAAGGGATTATTCATTGGAATGATACTCTACATGTCATCAGCGTCATTATCAGAAAACACGTTTATTGACTAATAGTAAAAATAATAAAAACATATTTATAAAAACAAAAAAAACATTTTGTGAAATCGATTTCTGCATTGAAAATTGAAACGTCAAAAACAAATGTAAAATGGAATTTTCATTAAAATCACTTGTGGTTCAATCCCGCATATAATATTTAACTTTATTTTTCATTTTATTGTATAATCACTAAGAGTTAGGCAATTCTTATTACATATTTAACAATTTGGAATTTCCTATTCCCCTAGTTAGATACTTCCAAGTCATACAGTTCTGCGCGAATCATCGATATAATATACTAAGGATATAATCTATGTATCTATATCTCCTGAAAACTTTTTTAAAAATTATACGTAAAAGAAAATATAAATAGTGTGAAGAACACATGACAAACACACAATTCGGCTTCAGGGATGCATTGGGTACTCGAGAAGCACTTTTTGCAATACAAGTTCTCTTTCAAAAATGGAGAGAAGTGAATTGTGATATATATGTTTTGTATTCACAAAATGTTATATTGGATATATATATATACATGTGTGTGTTTTGTTGATTATCAGAAAGCGTTCGATTACCAGAAAGGTCAGCTTTAGTAAAAATGAAAAAAATCTTTAACAGACACCACATAAAATTGGAAATAAAAGTTCGTTTACTAAAATGCTACGTATTTTCCGTTCTTTTATATGGCGTGGAGTCATGGACCTTAACTAAAGCATCGAAGAAGTACTACTTAGAATGGGTAAAGAGCGCGAACTAGTCGTAACATAAAATGGGAAAAGAGGTCCAGGACGGACAAGAATATCCTGGCTGCATAACCTGCGAAAATGGTTTAACTTAACCACTTCCGGACTTTTCAGGACAGCAGTCAACAAAGTCAGAATAGCCATGTTAGTGACAACATGTCCAACATTGTAGTCGATAATGTGACGTCAGTTCCGTCGATGATCAGCTATATGCAAAAATATAAACATGTTCCATCGTTAGCATATCGTCGCAATAACCGCATTATGTCGTAACCCACCAACACTTAATTTTAGAGGAGAAGGAAAAAACTGTTTTATGTCATTTAAAGCAAATTTAAGAAAATGTAATTAATATGTATAAAGTTATTTCATTGCTAGATTAATGTTTTATTACATTTTAATTAGTTCTATTACTTTTTTCTGGTTAACGGTGGCTTACGACATATTGAATTTTACAATTTGGACTAATTCTGTGGATTACGACATATTACTACATAATTCGGCTATATTTATTTAATGTATAGAACAGACGAAAATAATTAAAATTGCTTTTATTTTGTTCATATAATTTAAACGGAATTTTCTTCCCCTATTTCCATTCATTTGTCTGTTTCACCTTTCACCATTCATTCTGCCTTAATCTCATTGTATCTAAAGTAGGCAAGTCCTGTGTCATGAAATCTGGTTTAATAAAAACTACTGGTAGTTTGTAGGAGAATTTTTTATTTACTAAATTATAATAAACGATGTAATAGTAAGACGATTATCATTACGTAAAGTGAGGTATGTTGTCGTAATAAGCATGACAGTCTTTGGGAATGACTGGTTTAAGCTCCTGTAAGTGCTTGAATTTCGATGCAGATATTTTTCTTGGTTCTTTATTAAGCTTGTTCCAAGTGATGGGTGCTGCAACTTGAATCATCCTTTGAGGTAATATCTGCCACTCGTGATCAAAATTTGTTTTGTAAAGTACCTCCCCTCCTGGAGTGTATTTAATTGCTCTTAGGTCAACAACTTTGTTCGTACCTGCTCGAAGTGACTTGAAGCGATATTTTGATGAATCGGAGTAGTCAATAAATTCATCATAGTTCATCCACTTGGCAACATAAGGCATAGGCTTAGATCTTGCAGTTTCGGTAGCTGTCAAATAAAAGCTTGGTAGAAAAATTGGTTTGTTTTTAACTTTCTTTTCAATATTCGCATGAACAGAATCACACTCCATGTGAGTGTGTCCAACTTCGAGATATTTCTGAATTATGGTTTTTTTATGATCTATCGCAAAATCTAACAGAGCATTTCCCATTATACAATTTCTATTTTGATACGTGCAGCCATCGGAATAAATTAAAATTTCGTCGTCATCTTGGCAGTGGGTTTGCAGGTAACGAATTAATATTGTAGCAAATGTCGATGCTTTTAAGTCAGTGTCAGTTTCGCTAAACCAAAAACATACCGTATATTTAGTGGCGATATCATACACAGTCAGGTTATGGCAACATAATTTTGTTTTAAAGTATGCTGAGCTTGATTGTATGGAAGGGGCCACCTTAACAGCCTGTAAATCCATTTGAATAAGTCTAGTTTTTTTGTTAACAGCATCTACTTTGTCTTTCTCCAGTTCTTCTCTAGCTCGATTTTTCCGATTTACATGCTGTTTCCAGACATCTTCGGTAATATTTCCTACTTCATATTTTGTGCAAGTGTCACATTTATCTTTTTGGATAGTATGTAATGACATGTTTTTATCTTTGAAAACAATTGAAAACTTGGTTTTACTTAAGGGTATTATTCCTTTGTTTTTAACGTGTTCACAGTATACTGAGTATAATTTTGATAAAGAGTCAAAACATTGTTCTAAAAAAATTTTGAATTGTTCTTTCTAGAATAATGCGACGGTAACTTTGGTAAATCGTCTAAAAATGTTTCTAATATACCTTTGTCTTCCAGTTTCTTGTTAGATACTTTGCGAAGTGAATTCTTGACTTCTTGAGATTCAGCCATTCCGTGTTTACTATTGATCACCCAATCACGGACAGACCTCTCTCCAATAGAGAAAGTTGAGAGAAACATCTTTTTGCACACAGGAAATTTTTCATTCTCCAATTTAAGCGTGTATATAAATGTTTGTCCTCGTCTCGAATGATCTGATGTTGTGTATCGACGTTTGGGTTGGATTGTCTCTACTAAGCTAGCTATGTATACTCGCCTTTGCTCCCATGATGTTTTCTCCCAGAATCGTTGAAAAATTTCCAGCCTTTGATCCTCATTTATCTTGTGACATTTTTGGAATTTCTTACAATATTCAGACGTACAACGGGGTCCAATACTTTTATTTGTTCTTGGCTTGTTATGGGTTATTATTTTTCCTTTTCTTTCATAGCCTATATATTCCTTACCTTCTAATCTAAGTTTTTTATTAACAGCTCGATGCCACTTTGATTTTTCAGACCTAACAGCCCTTTGTTTTCTTTTCCTTTTTATAACTTCTTCGTTGATAACTTCATGGTTTTCTTGAGCAACAGATGTACTTTCGACTGTCACTCCTTCTTCGAGTTGTGTTCCATCATTTAAGGCCAACTCTGTTTGATTTTTTTCATCGGCTGACGTATTTTTAACTACGTCCATCTCTACTAATAATTGTACTTCATTTTGTGCATTAACAGTCTCTAAGTTCTTTTGTAGATTTTTTGAACAGGTAATTACATTATCATCAATGTTTTCATCAGAGCTATCTCTGCATTCCCAATTGCTCTCTTGAGTAACAAATGTACTTTCAATTGTCACTATTTCCTCAACTTGAATTCCGTCATTTAAGAAAAACATGGTTTGATTGTTTTTAACTCCGTCCGGGTCTAGTAATTGTATTTCATTCGTTAGCTTAATAGAATCTAAGTTCTCTTGCACATTTTTTGAATATGTAATTACATTATCATCAAGGTCTAACAACATAGCATAATTTAACTGGTCATCAGCATGGGTTGTACTAGGAAGAGTCAGAGTAAAACCATTATTTTCTTTATTTTCCTCGTTACCAAGATCAAGAGGAATTGTTAGGTCATCTGCTTGACACTCACTGTGTGAATGATTTTGAACAGGATAAGTAACACAGTTAATACTACATACCAAATTGCTTTCAGTGTTCGATTGAATAACGGTGTCCTCCATATCACATAACGCAAGTATGCGTCTACTTCTGCTATTCATTTTGCTCTAAAATAAAAAATTAACCTTATAAGTTATACTAAATTTACAATAAAGATGCAGTAGAAATAAACAAACCAAGACACCTTAAGTGCTACTAGGAACACTCCCAAATCATAGTTTACAATGTATATACATTGTAAATCTCAAATCATGGTTTCCAAAGTTTATACATTGTAAATTATGATTCGGGAGTGTTCCTAGTATCATTAAACGTGTCCTCGTTTGTTTATTTCTACTGCATCTTGATTATAGTATAGGTTAGAAGAGTAAAATGATGCAATTACACGCCCAGTTGCTAATTATCAGACTGTTTTTTACTTACCTTAATATTAGAAGAGCTACACAATACTTTCAATACTGTATTTAGTACTAATTACTAAATAAACAATAAAAAATAACAAACTTTTACAGAGTGTTGTAGGTTTACTTCAACTGTGAAAATAATACTACGTTGTCACGTTGTTGCAATCTGTCGTAAGCCACGTATATTTTAACGGTTTTGTGGGTTTGGACAAATTGCACTGGTAATTTATGCGCATTGTCGCTTCCGACGTATTACTTAAATATTAATTGTGGTTTTGAACAAATTACGCTGGTAATTTAAATGCATTGTGACTTCCGACGTATTACTTAAATATTAATAGAAAAATAAGGAACATTCTAGGGCTTACGATATTTTGCAGAAACATGTGTCTTCAATAGCAGAATTAAAATCTTCAATAATGAAAAAAAAAAAAAAATTGTGGGTTACGACATATTGCGGTTATTGCGACGATATTATATAACACGGTCTATATAGACATTTGAAATAACAAAAATTGCCAAATTTTAGTGGAGAGCTAGGGTATACCATTACAAATAAATTTTTAAAAGTCCCCATCGATCCCATATGTGCAAGAAAAGTTATTCGGGGTCAAAGGTCAAAATTTGAGATAACCCAAACAAATTGGGTTATTCAATCAACGATATAATGTATAAAGTAACTTTTAAAATCGCGATATCTCAGGAATGGCACCACTTAGGAAAAAAATTGTAAGGACTATTTTTGTAGAGAATGTTAAGATCTACAACTTTGGTTTGAGATTTTTTTGATAAAACTTACCGTTTTCGAGAAAAATCCAAAAAATCTCAAATTTTGACCTATGACCCCGAATAACTTTTGTTGAACACATGGGATCGATGGGGACTTTTAAAACTTTATTTGTTATGGTACACTCTAGCTGTCCACCAAAATTTGGCTTTCCGGCAATTTTTGTCATTTGCCAACTATTTTGATGTCTAAGTTTACCGGATTAATATCGATGACGCGAATACAATTTTGGAAGATATGACGCGGGATTGAATTATACCGTTTACTTCTAGGTGGAAATTCCAAGTGAGCACACACCGGCAGGTACTAAATGATGTGAAATAGTTAAGTTATATATATATATATATATATATATATATATATATATATATATATATATATATTGTTATGATATGTAAAATCAAGAAAATAATTCAGATAAGTCGAATAATAAACAACAAACATTTCGAAGAATGAAAGTCTTTTATCTTTGGATTACCTATATTGAACAAAACGTAAGATATGCATAAATTATTTTCTTTGTTAAAATATATTTGAGTGACGTGAATAAGCTTAAGTGAAATCCTAGACAATGGAAGCGGGTTTTCCAAATAAATTTGTGCAGTAATTAGGACAATAGAATAGATTTTAGAAAGATATGTTTTTGTTAGTTCATAAGAATTGGTAGAAAAAGATTAGTTTGTAAATAAGTTTTAGGAAATTTTATAATTGTAGGTAAAAATTTGTTTGTGTTATCAAAATGAAGATATGGGAGATGTATGACGCGTTTTGATTGGATGAGATTAAAAAAGGTGGGATGGTTTTTTTGAGAATGAGACTTTAGTTAGTTTTTGAAGAAAAAAAGATAGTCTCCAAGGGTGCAAGGCGAACGGCCGTTGTTCTCGGGTAGTTTCCCAGAGGTAGGAAGCAGTAGCAGTGAAAGTTTGTGAGTATTCGTGTAGTTAGTGTATCTGATAATAATATATTCCAAGAGTCACACTTCACTCAGGCCAACGAGAGATTCAGTTTATCGAGAGGAGAAGAGACTAGCATAATTTGAACGATTCGTGCATTTGAAGGAGATCATTAAGGACGATAAATTTGCAACAATTTGTTGTAAGATTGCTGATTGCCTAGGGAGCTGCTAAGAATAGATAGTATACGCTACAAGGAACAAGGATTTGGACCACTCATCATCAGAGAGAGATAATTTTGTTTTTCTGCAGTTTTTCTTTTATTGATAACACAATTTTTACAATACTTTAGAAAAGATATAAATATTTTGATTAGGAGATTTAGAATAATAATTGGAATTTTGAGATTTTAACTAATATTGTTTGTACCATTAATTTTGAAGGTTCACGTACGTAGAACAAAATTTTGAGAATCATTATATGAGATATTGTTTATTGAAAACATTTGAGTGTGAATTTTATTTCATTATTTTTATTTCAATATATAATGTTATATCCTATATGTTTTTTATTATTCCGGTATTCTTTGGACCTTACCTTTCACATGTAAAGCATAGATATTGAAGCACGAATATAACTCTGAGATAAGAGAATTAAAAAGTGTGATAGAATCATAATCATATCATTTAAATAATTTTAATTAATTAATTAATTAATTAGCTAATTAATTGCTTGGCGCACTATGATTTTGAATATTACAATTATATATATATATATATATATATATATATATATATATATATATATATATATATATTGGATTTGAAATTTCCGCGGGAGCTATATGTGATTTCAGTTGTTTTCGGGTTTGACTCCGCGTTAAATAGTTTTGGTTTTTAGAAAAACCATTGTTTTGACGACGTTTCGGTAAGGTCACACTTGCCATTGTCAAGTCAGATTAGTTCTGCTTCGTCTTGATGTTTCAGGAGAACTGATTTCTCGGCAAACAGATTAGAAGCTTTCGAAATGTGGCTTTATCGCCGTATCCTAAAAATACCATGGACAGCGAAAATCACAAATATAGATGTCCTTAAAAGAATAAACCAAGAACGCCAACTTTTCGAAACCATCAAGAAAAGGAAAACGGCGTATCTAGGTCACATCATGCGAAATGAAAAATACCAGTTCTTCCAACTTATAATCGAGGGTAAAATTGAAGGCAAGAGAGGAATGGGACGCAAGAAAATGTCCTGGCTCCGAAACATAAGGCAATGGACAGGGATTAACGACATACAATCTCTGATACATATTGCAAGAAATAGAGAATTAATGGAAAATGTGATCGCTAACATCCATTAGTGGATTTGCATCTGAAGAAGAAGAAGATTTCTCGGCAAGCAAGCAATTTGATTAAACCCAGCCTATGAGAAATGCTCACCCAGCTAGTACGATCGGGTGTAACAATTCATTGGAGCAAGGTGTGTTAACTCGACTAAAAACAGGAGTCACCCCACCGTGCTCTAATGCTCTAGACCATCCCTTTCCCCCTATAGCAATCTGATTCGCTATAGAGGCACAACAATCAGCCAAATGCTCTTCATGTGGAGGTCCTGGGTAATAGAACCACAACATGGTTTCCTAACCGAATGCAAAAACTCAGGACAGCGCATCTCCGCTATATTCCTGTTATCTTAATATGGCTTATCCGCGAACTAAAATTGCTTACTTGGGCCTCAAGTCTCCGCTCTGAGTCCCGGCTCAGTTCGGCGACTTGGTGCTCAAGGGGGTTGAGCCCCCCGTCAAGGCCCTACGTGCCCGGGTTTTGGGGTTTTTGTTAGTTTTTTTGGTGGCCGAAGCCGGTCTTTGTTAGTATTTTTTGATTTTTTGGTGACCGAAGCCGGTTTTTTGTGTTTTTTGCAATTTTTTTTTGTAGGACAAAAAATCATAATTAGTATATAGTCTATATCATTATAAAGAAAATATATAAAATATTATACGATACCACAATATAGACTGTATCCTTGTTGAGCAGCTGGGCCCACTGTGAACGAGGCGATGTACGATATTCTGGGTGATTTGAGCTACGAACTATCTTCCTTGTGTGTGTATTATGAATTTGGAGTTTCTTCTCACTCTGGGCTTTTTTGTAGAGTTTTGTCCATCTCTGGGGGGGGGGTTTGTTTCTCTTTCTGGTTTTACTTTAATCTACTATTTGTTGTTTAGGTCTTTTGTGCTTCCATGTGTGCAAAGCGTCATACCTCATTGTCTCTCGTAACTGATTTCTCGGTCGCTGCACGTTGAGTTTAAATACCTTGTAGCACTTCTTGTGATTGGTCCTGTGCGCAGAGTGGGCGGGGTCTTCTTCGTTATTTTAATTTCTACTTTTTTCTGTAGAATTGGTTTCCACGTATTTGGGAGTCTTTGGGCATCATCTCTGGTATTTAAATTTTTCGGATGTTTTTCGATCTCTATGGCTTCCCTGATTACACGTTTGGCCTTATTTTCGATGTTGGCTAGCACTGTTGTTCCATTTAAGTTTATCTTGTGTCCTGTGTGTATGGCATGTTGTGCAAGAGATGAAGTTTTTTCTTTTCTTTCGATGGCGTTTCGATGTTCTTCACGTCTAGCTTGTATCCTTCGATTTGTCTGTCCGATATACGATTTATCGCAGTCCTCACACGGGATTCTGTACACACCTTGATTTTCCAACGCAACTTTTGTTTTTGCCGATGGTAATACGGTTGCGATTTTTTTGTCGGTGTTAAAAATAGTTTCTATTTTGTTTTTTCGTAGCACTCTGCTGATTTTGTCTGTCGTACCCTTTATATACGGAAGGATAGTTTTTCCGACTGGTTTTTCTTCTTCTTCTTCTGAATCTTTGATTTTGTTTCGAGATTTCTGTGCCTTTTTAATCGTAGACATGGAGAAGCCATTTTTTCTTAGAGCTGTTTTGACTTTTTTTGCATTTCTTCGTTCTTATGTTCCTTATCTGCCAGTTTTTCAGATCTTGTTATTAAGGTTTGTGATGTGGGTATTAGTAAAAATAGTTAGGTAATGACTGTGAATATTGATTTATAGGATTTTATTAAAAGAAAACCATGTGTTATAATTTTAACCTACATCTTACAACAACAAAACATATCTATCTGTCTCTTGTCACCGTTAACTCTCGGTGGACACTGTCATGGTTACTTGGTGGTATTCAGCCACGGAGCGGTGTGGCTGTTACATCCTCCCCCTTTGCACCACCCTGGCGACTCGCGGGTGGGGCAACAGAGTCTAACAGGAATAGAGCTCTACAGGACAGCAATGACAACGTTTTGGTCGGGGTTGTCTACGTCTGGCAATATGGTCAGGTGCAGGTTCAGCTTCAATATGAGCAAGGTCATCTCCAACATGGGGGCTCATTTCGCTATCGTCTAACCCAAGGGTCAAAGACTCTTGGCAGGAGACCAGTGGAGCAGGAGGGTCGGCTTCTGAGGATTTCACTGGACGACCTCTTCTACGGAGAGGTTGAACTGGAGCAGGGCACGGATCTTCTGGATCGGCATGGAAAGGCGTCAAGGCTGAGACATGATATTTCCCAGCAGGAACATCTGGAGTGTCGATGTGTGAAACTTCATAGGTTGTAGGGGACAGCATTTTGGTCACCTTGTAGGGTCCGTCACGACGCGGCGCGAACTTCGAAGTTATGGACTTAGACGCGTCACTTAGTGTATGCGAATCGACTATCACAATATCACCTACTTCGAACGAAACAGAGCGGCGGTGGCAGTCTTTATACTTCTTACGTCTATCTTGAGATTGTTCATGTGTCTCGCGGGCTTCACTAAGAGCTTTACTCAAAGTTAGTAGATAGGGCGTGATTTGTGGCACGAAGTTGTCCTTGGCTATGATGCTTCGAAAATCACGATTTGCATCATCAGGAGTTCGTAACTCGCGACCGAACGTGAGGTACGCAGGAGTGAAACCGGTTGAGTCGCACTTCACAGTGTTCATCGCGAACCGTATAGCGGGTAACTTTTCAGACCAAGACGAATGGTCATTATTTGTTAGAATAGCTAACTGAGTTTTAATGTCTCTATTCTTTCGTTTGACGGGGTTAGCTTCCGGGTGGTATACAGGTATAAGGTTCTGTTGGTACCCGAAACAATGCGCCACTTGCCGCATTACCGCACTCACGAACTGAGTACCGTTGTCACTGATGACTCGACGAGGGATTCCGTATCGTAAGATTATGTTGTCTATGAAACACTTGGCGCAGGCAGCGGCAGTAGCAGATTCTAGCGGGAATAATTCTACCCAACGACTAGCAGTGTCTTCCACTACCAGAATCCATGTATAACCTTGAGGAGAGAGGGGCAAAGGCCCAAATAAATCAATAGATAGCACTTCAAACCTCTGGGACTGAACAGGGGTTTGTAGGAGACCAGCGGGTTTGAGGTTAGAGACTTTATAGCGTTGGCACTCAAGACATTTACTTACATGGTCAGAGATAATTTTCTTCATTCCAGGCCAATAGTAGCGTTTTATTATTCTTTGATATGTCTTCTCCACTCCATAATGACCAGCAGTAGCGGAATCATGGTACTCATGCAGTATGTGAGGAATACGTGTACTAGCCACTACCAATTGGGGCTCTTCTTCATCTACTTCAGGAGTATAACGGTATAATATCCCATTGTTCATGATATATCCTCTTTCTGCCCACCTCTTGAAATCTACGCTTGTGTCAGAAGAGGGATCTTCTAAACATCTAATAATCTTGGCAACATCTGGATCATTAAGCTGCTCTTCTCGAACATCAGCAACACTAAGAGTTGGAAAATCTACTCTTACTAGATGAACTTCAGCTATGATGGGAACTTCTGTCATGGGAGGCCTTGATAGAGTATCTGCAATTACATTTTTTCTTCCTGTGATATATTCTATTTTTAGGTCATATGGCATGAGCTCTAAAGCCCATCGAGCTAACCGTCCAGTAGGGGACTTTAAGGTCATTAGCCATTTTAAGGCTTGGTGATCACTTTGCACCATTGTAGTAGCGCCTTCTAAATATCCTCGAAATTTCTTCACTGCCCAAACCACAGCGAGAGCTTCTCGTTCTGTAGTGCTATAGTTTTGTTCAGCAGGAGTCAGGAGTCTCGAAGCATACTCTACAGGTCGTTCGTTCTCTTTCTCCCCTGCAGAAGACATGCCCCAAAGCATAATTGCTAGCATCTGTACGAAGGATATAAGGTAAATTGCAGTCAGCTTGTCGTAGGATTGGGGCGGAACACAATAATTGTTTCAGACATTCAAAGGCCTCTTGTTGTTCTGCTCCCCAGGTCCATTTCACATTTTTCTTGGTTAAATTCGACAAAGGTTTAGCAACATGGGAGAAATTTTCGATGAATCTACGGAACCATGAGCATGTTTGCAGGAATTTTAGCAGTTGAGTAACATTTAGGGGTGGTGTCATGTTTAATATGGCAGATACTTTATTTTCACTTGGCCGGATACCCAAAGGTGAAAGGATGTGTCCGAGATATTGGACTTCCTCACAGGCGAATGAACATTTTGCTCTATTTAGACATAATTTAAATAGGCGCATCCGGTTGAATACTTGTTTCAAATCGTCTATGTGATCAGAGAAGGATGGGGATAATATTATCAGATCATCTAAATAAGCTAGGATATTCAGATTTTGAAGACCAGCACGAAATTTATCAATCATCCTTTGGAAACTAGCGGGACTGTTACACATACCAAAGGGCATGCGTGTGTAACGAAAGGTGCCAAATGGACACACGAAGGCTGTTTTGTCACGATCAGCGGTTCGTACAGAGATTTGATGATAACCATATTTTAAGTCGAGGGTAGTCATAAATCGGGTTTCCTTTGCTGCATGCAAAATATCTTCAATACGTGGCAGAGGGTACTTATCTGCACGTGTTATTGCGTTTAAGCGTCGATAGTCTACTGTTAATCTGATACCTCCATCTTTCTTAGGCACAAGTACCACGGGTGAAGCATATGGGGACTCACACTCTTCGATTATGCCTTGAGCCAAAAGTTTATCTAATTCCTGACGCAGTAATTGCCTTTTGGGCTCTGACATACGGTAAGGTGGAACAGATATTGGTACATCATCAACCAATACAATGGAGTGTTCAGCATATGGAGTAGGGTCTCTATTATATACGAATAAATCAGAATTTTCCTTAACAATGTTGTTAAGATTGGATCTTTCTTCTAAGGATAGAGAAATTCCTTCATCTGCTCGTAGTTCTAAATGAGCAAGAGTAACGCTATTGACCTGGCAAGGAGAGCTGACCTCAGCCGGATCTGGAGCAAATGAGTAGGGGATATTAGGGACATCACCATAAAACCATGAGTCATTAGGAATGTCTAGAATGATGTTAGCTTTTCTTAAGAAGTCTGCCCCCAGTAAGGTACGACTATTTGTGTGTGTGGGCACAGAAATTAAGGAAATGCTATGAGAGCGGTTTTGTAAGATAACAACTAAATCAAATACCAAAACAGTGGTAGAAGTAGTCCTACCATCCGCTAGGGTCATGTCTACACTTTTTGTGGAAAAGGGTACCTCATCCTTCAAGAGGATATCTCTTAGCTGAGAGCCAGCAATGCTGCACTGTGCTCCCGAATCAAGATAACAATGACCTACATGACCTTCAATAGTGACCTGAACAATGGGTTTAGTTGATAGGTTTGTGGCAAGCTGTTGGTCGAAATTAACTGTTTCAGCAAGCATAAATTCAGATACTGCTGAGGATTTACTGGATGATTTGCATTTTGGACAATTACTCTTAATGAATCCAGGAGTCTTACATCCATAACACGAAATCTGATTCGAAGTAGAAAAGGTTGGTTTAGGGCTAGTACGAGAAGTTACTAAAGGAGGATTAGGTTTGGGCTCAACCGAAGATTTTCGAGAATCTGCTTCCTGGTTCTGGCTGCGGCCAATTTTCGACATTCATCCTTCACGTGACCTGGATTTTTGCAAAAGCTACACCGTACCCGTTTTGATTCGTTTTCGTTTTTAATGTTTATTTCCGGATTTTCATACGATTCTTCAGTTTGCCTCGCTTCTTTTAAGAGTTCGCTAAATGTATTGATCTTATCACGTGCTACTTTTTCACGTATTCTCCTATGCAACAAACCGTATACCATATCTAATTGAGTGGCTTCGGTTAATGTATCTGCCGGTAACTGAGCTATTATCGCGCGCGCTTTGCATACAAAAATGTCACACGGTGTTTTAGCATCTTGTTCCGTCGAAAACAGTTCCCGATATACTCTGTAGGCTGGTTTTTGAGGTCCAAAAGTCGATCGTAATAAATTAATGGCGCTGGCCCACGTGTTTACCGTATTTTTAACACCTTGAAACCACGTGGCGGCGAAACCGTCTAGCAGCATGGGTATACCCTTTAATGCGTTCGCGTCAGACACGTGGCTGCACTCTTTATAGATCTCGACCGCATCTATAAAAGCTTTTACATCAGCCCCCTTTGATCCATCGAAGCGAGAAGCGCATTTTGCTAAACTACCCGAGTCCGAAATAGGCCTTGCTATTGTATTTAATAAGGCTTGAAACTGTTCGCTTGTTAAATTTACTGACGACATTTCTGCTGATGTTGATTCGCTTGAACTAAAAACCGTCGTCGACCTAAGCGAATAAAGGTCGATTCACACACATCAGTCACGTCTCGTCACAGTGATTGCGCCGAACCGAACAATCCGTCATACAAAATATTCTTTAATACAAATATGTTACCGGCATTCACACTCATCAGTTGACAAACAGTTTCCCAGCTGTCAGATAGTTGATAGTTCTGTGACCAAATAGGACCGGTTCGGCGCCGAGACTATGACGGGACTGATGTGTCTGAATTGACCTTTACTGTGTTTATCGTTTGTTGCCGTGATTGCAAATTTAACACAAAAATAGTAATAAAAATTAAAGGCTTACAGTTTCTGTTGCTTATTTCTTGTAAATACCCTTGAATGGAAGCTTGATATTCCCACAGGATATTTCTGAATGGTCTGTAGTGGAAGATTGATATTCCCACAGGATGTTTTGAACGATCTGTAGTGGAAGATTGATATTCCCACAGGATGTTTTTGGATGGTCTGTGCGGAGTTTCCACAGCAGTCACATACACAGTAGATTTATTGTTGTGAAGCACTAAACTAAGTGAAAATGTCCACTAATCACCTTACAATGGCGGGAGCAAAAACACTTTTTACTGTTCACAATGAAACTTTACGATTTTCACAGTACGAACTACACTTTAAACTATTTTGCCCAAGTTGGGTGCCAGTTGTGATGTGGGTATTAGTAAAAATAGTTAGGTAATGACTGTGAATATTGATTTATAGGATTTTATTAAAAGAAAACCATGTGTTATAATTTTAACCTACATCTTACAACAACAAAACATATCTATCTGTCTCTTGTCACCGTTAACTCTCGGTGGACACTGTCATGGTTACTTGGTGGTATTCAGCCACGGAGCGGTGTGGCTGTTACAGGTTTTTATTACCGAATTTAATTGTGCAGGATGATGGTGTGAGTCTGCGTGTAAGTATCTGTCAGTATGAGTTGGTTTTCGGTATACTGTGTGTCCTATGCTTCCGTCTTCTTTCTTAATAACTAACACATCTAGGAATGGAGAATAACCAACAACTTCCCGGAAAACAACTTTCATTCGCTTCAGGTGACCATACCTCACTAGTTGTCTCGTTTCAATTCTGTCTACACTGGAATATAATATACACTATTTGTCCTCCCTTTAATATCTTCATTAATGATATGATCTTTTTTAATATTGTTCTGAAGCTATTTTCTTAAAGGTTGAAGTACGTTTATTGACGTTTCAATTTCCACTTCGGAAATCCTTTCTATAAAGACAAACATTAGTAAATTGAATGTTAATAAATATAACAAATGTACTAATGTTTGTATTTTAAGAACGATTTCCGAAGTGGAAATTGAAACGTCAATAAACGTACTTTAATCTTTAATTCTGGCTTATTCTCATTTAAATAATAATGATCTTTTTTGGATACATTACACGCTCTCCTTAGAAAATCCATTCTTACTACTTCTATTCTTTTACTTAGCTTTTTTTCCTGCTGCGTTCTGTTTTCGATGCCTCTTTTGGTAGTGCCTTCTTTAGATATTATAGATCCCAGATATTTAAACTCATTACATGTTTTTGTGTTTCTAATTTCTAACTCTGGATCTTCTTCATCATCTCCTATTTTAAGATAATCTGTCGATGATTGATATATATATATATATATATATATATATATATATATATATATATATATATATATATATATATGTATATATATATATATATATATATATAGGGGAAAGTGGGGGAACCGTGCGCGGTGGGGAACGGTGCGCACCATTAAAATTCAAATTACGCGGCATACTGAGAGTCCCCTCCCGAACAGGCTTAAGCGGGAACATGCACAGAGTCTCTGAAGCCATTAACTGCCACTGCAGTTGAGTTGTGTACTTAGTGAAAGGCGAAAGTGTGCATTTGAGGTTTTTGTTACTATTTTCCACTTGCACAAATTAAGACGGTGAGTCCGTAAATCTTAACTACTTGTTTTGAAATAATTATATTCTTAAAGAATATCATCTGCTGCATATATGCACACCATTTGGTTGCATTTAGATAAGTAATTTTTGTAGGATGATGTAATTACGTTTTTAAACCATAGTGGGGTAACCGTGCGCGAAAATGCGCACGGTTACCCACTAATCAATTAAATATGAAGCAATATTGTTATCGTTTTTGGGTACTAAAATCCGTCTTTTATTTTCAGATGCCACGAAATTACGTTCGAAAGACTGAAATCCATCAATATAGTGATGAATTGCTGGAGACTGCACTGAATGCAATTAGAAACGATGGGAGGAAAATACGAGAAGTTGGGAGGTCTTTTGGTATTCCTGAATCAACACTCAGAAAAAAGCTTTCTCTAAATCAACTAAAAATCCCCCATCTCGGTAGAAAGGCGATTTTTACAGCAGAAGTGGAAGCTGAATTAACCCACTATATTCTGACACTCGCAAAATTGTTTTACGGCGTAACGCCCCGACAACTGAGGCAGTTAGCGTTTAATTATGCTCAACAGAAAAATATTCCAAATAATTTCAATAAACAAACTCAGTTAGCAGGCAAAGATTGGTTGTATGGGTTTCTCAAGCGAAATCCTGAAATATCATTGAGACAGCCTGAGGGGACTAGTCTTAATCGAATTGCTGCATTTAATGCGGACGAGTTAAAACTTTTTTATTCAAATCTCGAGAAAGTTTTACAAAAATTTAAATTTGAAGCAAACAGGATATATAATATGGACGAGACGGGTGTAACCACTGTACAGAAGAAGTGCCCGAAGGTTTATGGACGTAAGGGTGTAAAAAAAGTAGGAGCTGCTATTTCAGGTGAAAGAGGGAGGACCATTACAGCCGTATTTTGCATGAGTGCCACAGGAAATTATATCGCGCCCATGCTGATATATCCCAGAAAGAGAATGGCTCCTGCGCTGCAGAAAAATGGGCCAACTGGTGCTAACTATAAATGTTCAAAAAATGGATGGATGAATTCTGAACTTTTTCTTGATTGGTTAATGCACTTCGAAAAACAGGCAAATCCCACTTTAAATGACCCGATTCTCCTTATCCTTGACAACCATTCAAGCCATATATCCATAGAGGCATACGATTTCTGTAAGTCAAATCATATTCATATGGTGTCCCTTCCGCCACATACTTCCCATCACCTTCAACCCCTTGACCTATCCTTCTTTGGTCCTTTAAAAAATGCGCTATACAGGGAGTATGATATTTATTTAACTACAACAGGCCATGAAAAGATCACTGAATATGACGTAGCTGAGCTGTTAAATAAAGCGTTCGTAAAAGTCGCATCGATGGAGAAAGCAGTTTCGGGATTTCGTTCTGCTGGAATAAGGCCATTTGACCCTAACAAATTCAACGAAGATGATTTCGCTCCGGCCAACGAAATGAGACAGTTTGTAGTAGAAGGTTCTCCCGAACGTAGCGCTAATTTATTAACACTTGCATCTCAGCCAAATCTACAAAAAATTCCTAATCCGGCAACACCCGAACCTAGTGAAAATTCAGACGGTGAAGATAGACAGACAGCTCATATGCCAAAACAACAGCAGCAGGATCTACCTATTCAAGGTCATCTACCATGTACATCTACCGCTGAACAAGATCATCTACCATCTACATCTAAGTCTGGACACAACCATCTACCATCGACATCTACATTAAATAATTCATTCTTCCAATTTGCACCTATTCCAAGGAGAAAAGAAAAAGGAAGAGTAAAAACAGTGTCTCGTTCGAAACAACACTCTGAAATATTGACTAGCACACCCCTAAAAGAACGATTAGAACAAGCTCAAGCAAAGAAAAGGGAAAAAGACGTGAAAAAAAACATGAAATTAAAAAGTGTCAAAACATTAGGAAAGAACAATATTAAGAAAGATAATAAGAAAATGAAGAGGGCTCCAACACCTGAACTTGATGCACAAGAACGTGACGAGGAAGATGAAATCGAGAATGCTTATTTCTCGATCCCACCTCACTCCTTCTACGGAACCACTACAAGAAAAATAACGGCAAAAGAGAATGTTGCAAAAAAAGTAAAAAAACGCATATGTCAGTCTCCGGAAATTAAAAGAGGGAGAAATAAGAAACCAGCAACGCCTGAATCATCAGAGGTATCTGACATAGACGATAGTGACATTTGTGACGATGATGAAGTAGACGATATCAACCCCAACTATGTTCCATTTGATGCAGAACCTGACGTGCGGACTGAATTATGTGGCATATGTGGAGAACATGGAAAAAGCGAACTATGGTACCGGTGTGTTGCATGTGGCTTATGGAACCACGCGGCATGTACCGGTAAAGATGCCCCGAACAATACATTTGCGACTTTTGTCAAGGTTAAACAGATACCTACTTAACATTATAGGTATATAATCACTCGTACAATAAATATTTGTTCTTGCATGTGAATTTGTTTTTATACCACTGTATTATTAGGTACTTGTATATTCCAAACTACTGCGCACTGTTCCCCACCCTGTGCGCACAGTTACCCCATGGGGTGGGGAACGGTGCGCAAATGCAATTTTTTACTTTTTCTAATTATATATGATTATGTTAAGAAATTCAATATCTATTATAGTGCATACTGAAAGTAGAATAATTAGGGTATCAGATAACGTTTTTATTTTATTTTTTATGTTTAAGAGTTGACCACCACAACGATTCTCGCTTAGGTGCGCACCATTCCCCCACCTTCCCCTATATATATATTAAATAAGGTCGGAGATAGACAACATCCTTGTTTAAGCCCCTTTGTTATTGGAAATGATTCAGATATAAAGTTTCCTTCTTTAACGACAGTTCTTGAATTTTTGTACCTATATATTTGCGACAGCATCCACATACTCTTTACTAGAGACATACTTTCGTCAATGTTTGAAACAGTTTTTTCAAAGGAACCATACCGTACGCTTTCTCTAAATATACAAACAATAGGTGGGTAGATAGATTCCTTGCCATCCGTTTTTCGATTACCTGCTGCAGAAAGAATATAATATAAGTGCACGATCTTATGGACGAAATCCATTTTGTTCTTCTATGTCTTCGTATTTTGATTCTATTCTTTCTTTTATTATTCGACCGTACAACCTACCCACTAAGCTGATAATAGTTAATCCCCTATAATTAGAGCATTTGCGTTTATCCCCTTTCTGAATATTGAGCTGATACATCCAACAATCCAATTATCAGAGATATTTTGTCCTTTTAAGCATTTGTTAAATAGTTGAACCAACATTTCTTGTAATATTTTTGGTCCATACTTTACCAACTCAATTGGGATGTCTCCAGGTCCAGCTGCTTTACCGTTTTTCGATCTTTTGAGGGCATCGCTTAACTCTCCAGTTCTAATCTCAATTATTTGTGTATGTTCGGATATTTCTTCCAATTCGATCTCTTGGAATTTACATATATCCTTTGTCAGTAAGACCTCATAATGGTGTTTCCACTGTTTTAGATCTATTAACTGTAAGTTAGATTTTTCCTTTCCTTCCCTCCGGAGAGACATTATCACCTTCCACGCTTGCCCAATCTTCGATCCCACGTCCCTTGTCATCTTTTTACATCTCGATTTAATATTTTATATATCTAATGGAATCGTAGGCTTCCACGGCCAGAGTCAGAATTATAGTTTATTCGTCTTCCGGGTTTGGACCGTGTCATTTGTGAGTGACCCAAAAGTGGGTTCATCTCAAGGAGATGAACCCACTTTTGGGTCACTCACAAATGACACGGTCCAAACCGGGAAGACGAATAAACTATAATTTTATATATCTTGTAATCTTCCTCCTTTCTCGTTGACATCCATTTCTGGTAAGCAGTTTTCTTCTTGTTTACTAACGTTTGCATATTCTCCGACCACCATTCTTGATTTTTTGTTTCATATTTGTCTTTATACCCCGAAGCTTCACTTACAGCCTCATGAATGCATTTTTTAAGTACTACTACTATCGGTTTACAGCGTTCTCCGACGCCTTCCGACTCCTTACCGCCATTCTTCTCTATTCAACCATAGGTCTGAAGGGATTTCTCTTTCCTCTAGTTCTTTTTCAATTCCCTCTCTCCAGCTTCTTCTCGGTCTTCCTCTTTTCCTTCTCCCTTGTGGTGTCCGTCAAAATCTGTTTTGGAATCCTGTCATCTGGCATTCTCTGTACATGGCCGTACCATATTAACTGTTTTGTTTTTGTGTTTATTTTATGCTTATTTTTTAAGTTGCTGATATAATTCTTCCGCTGATATATTTTCTCGATCCACATTTTGTAATTTTGAGGCCAGTCGTAATTTGTAAATAAATTTCGTTGAACCTTCTTTTAAGCTTTCTAGGATATATTTAGGGATGTTACTTCTTGTCCCTTTTCTATATTTGGTACCTGAATGTTATTGTTTTTGCGATGGTTAACTATCACGTTGGCTATAAGTAAACGATGGTCTACCCACGATGGACCACGGTATACCCTTACGTCAGTTGTTTTCAGCTGGGAAGTTTGACGTTAGATTACATAGTCGATTATCGAGCGCAGATGCCTAGTAGGTTGTATCCATGTAAATTTGTGGACGTCTCTATGTTGAAAAAAGCCATTCATAATTTTGAGCGATTTTGTTTCACAAAAATCTCTAAGACGCATTCCGTTGTCATTGGTTCTTGGTTCCCCATATCTTTCTACGTTCTGTTATTTTCGGCTCTGTTATTTTCTCCTCTCCCTACTCTGCCGTTTAAATCTCTTAGTATAAAGATGTCACAATTTTCTTTAACATTAGAGAGTATTTCATTCATCTTGTAATAGAAATCGCTTTACTTTCTGGATCTTCATTTGGGGTATACACTCCGACAATTACGATATTGTGCCCATTATTTTTCATTTCCAGTATTAGCACTTGTTCATTTACTTCAGTCCACGATTTAATATTGTTTTTAAGATTTTTTCGAATGGCAATAGACTCCTCTCTGAGCTCTGTTATCTTTACTCACTCCACTGTAGATATGTATATATTCTCCTATCTCTATTTCCTTTTCCCTTTTTCTTGGTCTCGGTGAGAATACATATATCTATTTTTCTTTCTGGTAATTATATTTCGATTTTCGATTCTGAAAGCCATATAATTATATTAATTTACCTAAGGTCGTAGCAAATTTCAGATCATTAAGTTTTTGTCAGCAGTAAAGCAATTTCTTGTGCGAACTTTCTCTCTCTTTATGCAAGTTTAAAAACCTTGGTTTGTTTTTTGTCGTCCCTTTTTTCCTTCATAACCAGAACGGAAATTAATGAGGTATATATTTTTTAGCCAGTTCCGAATAAAAAACTCTTCATCACATTCACCAGAAGTCATCTAGGATAGGAAATCATTTAATTTGGTGCTGGGTTTTCTGTTTCTTTTTTGGGCACTTACACTAAGGATTGGTTTTTGATTTTGATTTTCCTTTCAAGAATGGAAGTTAGGTTGGAGTTCTTCCTCCATTGTTCCGTAATAGAAGCTCCATTGTTTAGTTGTTGTTCATTAAATTAATAACTTATTAATTGAACAATTTTTAATTCATTTATTTTTTTTGAATACATATACATATTTAAACTTTAATTAAGTAACATCCTCCTCAAGGCTTCAACTTTTTTTGTAATAATAATCAACTTCTGTCACTTGTTTAATAATAACCCTTTTGACT
The DNA here is from genome assembly GCA_918026665.1 of Diabrotica balteata. Classification (NCBI taxonomy): domain Eukaryota; kingdom Metazoa; phylum Arthropoda; class Insecta; order Coleoptera; family Chrysomelidae; genus Diabrotica; species Diabrotica balteata. The sequence goes on along the minus strand of OU898283.1, from coordinate 75,174,941 downwards.
TGAAATCATGTTTTTACCTGTACCCTGTTTATTTATATATATATATATATATATATATATATATATATATATATATATATATATATATATATATATATATATATATATATATATATATATATATATATATAAACTTTCAATTGGGAACAGAAAATATATTAATTTAATTTAAGAAGTGTTTCAAGTGACCTCCCCTTCCTGTATACAGGCTCTACATTGTTTCAAGAATAAATACGAATATTTTTAAAAATCAAATGCCTGTCGAAATGCATTCACAGTTTGTAAAATTCGGTTTATTGTTAAATTAAAATTTTTATTCTGTCATTTCAGAAAAACGGTAATTCTTCAATTTCAATTTAATAAATTCAAACAAAACTTTCGTTCACAATAACAGACAAATAAATATTAAGATAGGAAACACAGGAACAATTTGCCCACTTGAATAATAAACACAATATCTTTATAATGGTATTATTCTAGCTTGACAGTTAAAAAAGTCGATGTATCTTCTAAATTAGTGATTTTACAAACAAATACCAACAGACAAAAAAGTTGTAAAATAGGTATTTCATTCTATTGACGTCCCGTTTTTAATCCAATATACTACAAACAAGTTGGTAGGGGAGGTATGGAAACCCCAGGTTTCTTTCTAGTGGGCGACTAAATTACATTTTCAAAAATAGGTTTTACTTTTTCTTATTAATCAATTTACTGTCAGCGTATACTAATTAAGAAAACCCTTCAGCGATACAACATACCTCGGGAAGTAACGTTGATACTTTCCGGGCACCCACAATATTTTTTTAGTATCTTCCTTATTTCAGTATTCTTTCCTTGTTAATTATTATCGATTCTATCAGTTTGTTGTATCCATTTCTAGATAACTGTCTTACGGGCATGCAAAATTTCCGGATCCTTCCTGTGTTTCCATTGGTCATTGTCCGACATAGTCCGCTAGCGAATCTACATAAGTCTCACACATTTTGTGTTGTGAGCACATTTCTTCTAGTTTTGTTACCTTGGCCACTACATCAGCCAATTCCATATTTTTGTTACATTTTTACTTACCACGAAAGCCCACTTCTACAATTTTTGTTAGAACACGATGAAGTGTTGGTCCGACGCCACTATATGAGCAATTAATTTAGAACAAGATTGACTTTCTACAATTGTACAGCACCTCAAAGAATACCATACATTGAACAACTGTTAGTGCAACAGCCCAATTTAATCGAAGGTGTATATGACGTTTTATGCCACTTTTTACTACATACAATAAACATTATCCTTTAATAAATTCTTTAACTTTCTTATATTCCGTATCCCATGACTACAAGAAGCTTGTGCCTCGGAATAAAAATTACCAATTTAAAATAAATTTATAACAATTTATTAATTTGATCTTTAAGTAACTACAATTAGCGAAAAACACACATTTATAAACAAATTCTTAAGTAGTTAACACCTAGATTATTAGAACATCTTACAAAATTAAATACATAAATATATTATTATATTAATTTAAAAATCGTTAAAAAAATAAAAGCTATGTTACAATCCCTAATAAGGCAGTTTTAAAGGCACTTAAATATTTTTTTAATATGAATTACAGATCAATTTTACATCTATACATCGTTAAACGATTGTGCCTACGGTTATATCTTTTTAAATGGAACGATAAGTTAATAACATAAATACACCGAACATTGTCACATATTAATAATTCGTAAGACTCCTAAGATTGAAAAAACTAATCTTGCCAACAAAAAAAAAACGATCCACATAAAATTGTCGTATATTTTTTTTAGACTGCAATATGGCGGTAAGTATATTCATTTTATTTTTATATATAATTTAATCTGAAACTTGTTAGAAACATGTAGGCATCGCCATTCATGAAAGAAGTGGTGCAAACAAAGTACACTCACCTCTAGTGACAGGACTCCTCCCACCTAAGAAACGATTGGAAACTCAACATTCATTCAGTGGCATATCTGAACTTGCAAGTGTCACGTTTTACTTGATTAATGCCAAGGGTCTTCTTAAAACAAGCGCGATGAAACTTGACAATAATCAACGTTTACTGCGTGCCACATTATACAAATACAACGGCAGTCTGATAAGTGCTTAGTCGTAGATAAGCACTTATCCTCATGCAATTTTGGTCATAAAAAAAGTTGCGAAACAAGCGCAATCGTAGGCCAATTCAGAGCAGTACTTGAAGTCGTTTAAGAGCAATGCGAAGGAATTTCTGCGTCGTTTCGTGACCGTCGACGAAACATGGATCCACTGGTACACACTAGAGACTAAGGAACAGTCGACAAAGGAACACTCCTCGAACGTTCTCTGAAAAGGCGAAGACTGTCCTATCGGCCGGAAAGGTAAAGGCCGCCGTTTTCTGGGATTCACAAGGTGTGATCTACATCAACTACTTGGAGAAGAACAAAACAATCACGCTGCTCTACTATTTCAAATTATTTGGCTTATTCGATGCCGAATTGCAGAAAAAACGGTCCCTTTGGCGAAAAAAAAGTGCTCTTCCACCATAACATCATACTGGCTCACAGCTCCGCTGTCGCCACGGCCAAATTTGACTACGAACTGCTGCCCCATCCTACATATTCTCAAGATTTGTCAATGCGACTTCTTTTTGTTTGCAAACTTGAAAAAGTCACTCGCCGGGTAAAAATATATATTTTAGACGGGTTAAAGAAGCATCTACGCATCGCTGGATCAAGTGTATTAAGCTAAAAGAAGACTGTGTTGATAAATAAACCGCCACTCTTACAAAATTTTCATTTTTTTTTTTTTGTAGAATAAGTACTAGGAATAGAGGCTGGAAGAAATTATTTGAACAGGTCCAAAATTGATACGAGTGCCACAATGTTAACACGAAGTGCGATTAAAATATCATAGTACCTAATAATCCTCTTATTAGCATCTTCTTAGTGTGAGCAACCACTCTGCATATATCTGTGTTGTGTCTTGTGTATCATTAAGTGTACAGATTTACGGAACCTACAAAACTTTGAATCCGAATGACTAAGTATAGAAAACCTGTACTACAAAGAGTATGACGTCGTGGTGTTGTGAGTACCTTCGAAGCGGCGGCTTACTTTTTGAATTTAATAGTGGGGGAATCGGAGCTATATCATTGGGTACCAAGGGCAGATACACTCACTTCTGAGCTACCTAGGTGCAGCTCCTCAGGAGTGACAAAGTTTCAGAAATAAATAAATATATAATACTTAAAAAAACAGTCTATGGATCATCTTTTCCGTCAGTATAAACTTGAAATCGAGTTAATAAATTTAAAGATATATTTAATAAAATGTCCTTTATATAAAGAGTTACAGAGCAATTTATATTAATTTATGTGAGTAACAATCCAGATAAGGCGATAACCGTTTTTTTAAGAAGACATTAAACAAACTTCCTAATCGATAATGAAGTGGCATAACACCAATTTTTAACGGACCATTCGGTCCAATATTGGCAAAATCATGTCGAAAGTGGGCCGTTTTCCTGGATCCTCGTTCATGCAAATATTAATTAATTTGGTCATATGAGATGAGATTCCTGGTTTGATACTAATTCTTAATCCTTCCAAAGCGATCCTCATGCCTACTTCCATCGGGCTTTGGTCGGCAAATGGCACTTCTCTCGTAGCTAGTTCCCAAAGTAAAATGGCATAACTCCACATATCAGAAGCTTCCCAATTTCTGTCAGTAATTTTTTTCTGTAGAGCTTCTGGAGACATCCAAGCAGGGTAGTAAATTCTACCTTTTTCTTGGAAGCTGAACTTGGCATCTGCCATACTAAGTCTGGCAGTCAGATCATCGTCGATCATAACATGCCGGCTATTCAAGAAATATTCAGGTGTTGTTCGTTCCAAACTGTGTAAGAAAGCCATTCCTTTTGCAATGTCTATTGCAAAACGGAGAGCTTGTGCAGTATCGACAACAATACCTCCGCTTCCTTCATGCAATACATTATACAGTGATCCCAAAGGTAAAAGCTGACTAATAATGATTAGATGAGGCGGGCTATTGCAACAACCAATAACAGGTAATATATTTGGATGAGAAAATATACGTAGTTTTGGAAACTCTTCATTGAAGTCTCTAGATATTCTGGAAGTCACATCTCTTACGTTAAGTATTTTAGCCACGATGTCATTATTTTGCCATCTTCCGATGTAAGTAATGCCGCTATGTGTGTCAGCTATTTTCTTTTTCATTTCTAATTCTTTGATGTTAATACCTTTATGTCGAGACAGAGTCGCATCTCGAGATCTTGTCTTTAGACCTAGATAACTTTGATCCTTAAACTTAATTTTTTTCAGATCTTGTCCAGATTCGACAGCTATGTCATGCAAGGCTTTAGCTAAGTTTCCTTTACTTTTGTCAAGTGCTGTTTGCCCATATTTGTTGGCTATAGCTACCTTTGCACCATGATGAACTAAATCTTCTGCTATTTCAATATAATTCCAGAAACATGCATAATGCAATGGCGAATTCCCATGTTCATTTGTAAAATTTACATCTGCCCTTTGACGGAGAAGCTGTAACAAATATGTGTGTATTAAATTTATGTAGAAATAAATAAGTACGGTGAGTAAGTTTGTCTGTTTACCATTGTACTTTACAAAAACATTTATCAAATACATCGTGAGTAATATACCAAAAATTATATACTTAAATAATTCTATTATATAATAAACTACACTACTTCAAGAAATTAACGCACCATTTACAAAAACAAAAATGCGATTCATTGGTGTATTAAATTTAATTGTATTCATTTTTGTATGGAATATACCATGTATTTGGAATGTTTTTATCTGGTTACTTGTATTGTTTTTTTGTTTCAACCGGTTTCTAAGGAACACAAAACAAAGGTGCTGTAAATTTGTTAATGTCGATAAGAGGTTAGTGTTATTTTTCAGTAGTTGTGTGAACTATTGCTGTTTGGTGGTAACATTTTGCTATTGTTTTAATGAAAATGCAACGCGAATCGAGAAATTTGACTAATGAAGGGTGTGCTCAAATAGTGGTTTTGCACGAAGAAGGTTGTAGTTACAGACATTTAGGGGAACGGTTCGGCGTACACCATACATCGGTCTCACGAATGATGGAACGGTACAGAGAGACCGGTAGTTACTCTAGGCGTCCAGGACAAAGTCGACATCGTGTAACAACGTCCGTTCAAGACCGTTTTTTACGACATCGCACCCTAAGACAACGATTTGTAACCACCAGAAGCTTACAATCCCAACTTGAAGATGTTCATAATGTTCGAATCAGCTGTGAAACTGTTCGCCAACGTCTCAAGCAAGATCATTTGGTAAATCGTATACCTGCCAGATGGCCAGCCTTGACCGTAGCTCATCGCAGAGCGCGTTTAGAATTTACACGAAATCATATCCATTGGTTTGAGGCTGATTGGAATAGAGTTCTGTTTACAGATGAGGGCAGATTCTGTCTTTACAATTGTGATAGGCGTATTGGCGTATACCGACGTCAGAACGAACGGTATGCATAGTGTAACATGCGAGGAACGACGTTATTCGGTGGAGGGTCGGTTATGGTCTGGGCTGGCGTTTCTTTAATGGGTCGTACAGACTTGGTGGTGTTGAATAACGGTACCATCAACGCTCACCGATATATCGTTGACGTTCTTCAAGACCACGTTGTGCCATTTGCTCCTTATATTGGCGAAAATTTTGTTCTAATACACGATACTGCACGACTGCAAGTTGCAAATATAGTGCAAAATTATCTAGAGGAAGTTGGAATCAATGTTATGGAATGGCCAGCGAACAGTGCCGATCTCAATCCTATAGAGAATGTTTGGGACTTGCTTGGTAGACATCTACGGAATTTTCCTAATCAACCAAACACTCTGCAGGAACAACGTCTTGTCCAAATTTGGAATGAACTGGATCAGAATACTTTAAGACCATTTATTTTAAGTATGAATCGATGTTGCCAAGCTGTCATTCGTAGCAGGTGTGGAAATACGTCTTATTAAGCAAAAAAAATGAAGACTTTCTATTTTTAGAATTAGAGATTTTGTTGTTAATTGTTTTAAGATTGTGTTAAGTTTATGAATATTGAAGATGGTTAAGCGACAACATAACTAAATATGTTTGTTTTACAAAGTAAAGTAATATGAAATAAAATGCTTTTCATTTCAGTTAATATTTTCTTGTTATATGGTAAGTTTTAAAGTGGTGCGTTAATTTCTTGGAGCAGTGTATTTCACTAATCAATTTCAAGATATATAGTAGCTCTGCACTCTCAGCACCTTTAGAAATAACAATCGGTTTAATGAAATGAGATGTACTATTCACTGTGTTATTCAACTTGACTATTGAAGGAATTATGAGAAGGTTAACAGGTAATTTAGTTTAACAGAATGTCTTTGAAGAGTCCTATACAGTCTGAAACGCCGTACCAGGGAGGAAGGACTATGGGTTTCCAGAGAAAAAACTAAAATCCATGCCAATATCAAAGACCTAAGGGGAAATACAAGATCAAAAAGTCACTACAAATGGAAAAAGGCAAGTTTTACATACAGTAGTGACCGAAAACAATTCTGTGAAGGAGGAGATTAAAGCCAGGATGACAGCAGCTAACAAAAGCTATTTTACTCTACTGCAGTTAAATCTTTATTTCCAGAGTTGTTAGAAGGAACACAAATAAGATCTTATACCTACGCGTGATTCACTCTTACGATTCTCATGAGATCAATAAAATGTATCACTTTCATTGCCTGGTCGTAGTGTAATTTCCATTGTTAGAGTAATTTTAAAACAACTTTTATATTACAAACGATCGCAAGTCACGGGAATGACTTCACAAAGACGGTATTGGGTGGAGTTTGTAGCTAAAGTCGTAGTTTTGATGACGGCACCACACTTACGCTATGTATAATGAATTTAAATCTCCAACAACTGAGCAACACAAACCTTCAAGACACAAGGTGTATCAGTATATTAAGCCTACTTCTTAATAGATATGTTCACTATGTGTTACACAATTTAATGTAAGTTTCTAAACTGGTTGACAAATTTCCACAAAAATTATTTTATTTCACAAAAAAATTTTGTTTAAAATCCTTTATAAAAGGTATATAAAAATATATATTTTAATAAATATAAATATATATAATTATATAAATATTTTTATATACCTTTTATAAAGGATTTTAAACAAAATTTTTTTGTGATTTATGGTATACAGCCAGCTACAGGAACTTAGTTTCCTCGTGGTATTTTATTTTAAGACCTCAAAGAATGTAACAAAAGAAATACTGAATATAATAGAGAAATCAGAGTTTTATAAAGCTTCTTGAACAATAATAAAACACCCTAAAGTATAAAATATTTAGGAAAATCAAGGAACAGAACAACCGTGGAAAATCTTAATGTATACAGTTAGAGTACAAAACTTACCATATTAACAATCTCCCTGTGACCATGAGCAGCTGCCATATGTAACGGAGTATCATCACCTCTATTAGTGGCATTTACTCTAGCTCCTCTAAGCAGTAACATTTCCACAATTTTGTTGTATCCTTTCATCGCAGCCCAATGAAGGGGGCTGAACCCATGATCATCACTAAAATAATATCAACAGTAAAGCATACTAGGTGACAAAATGGATATTTGGAAAAACTTAAATTAATCATAGTTTACCCGTCAGTTTCTGTTAACCATTAGTGCTAAAGAAACAAAATAAACATTTGTAGAGAATCCGATGGGGGTAATGCTTTGCGCAAAGGCTACCATAGATTACACCTTCTAGTAATGGGAAAATTAAAAAAAAACAAAGCAAAAAGTAAAAATCCGAAGATTTCTACTTGTTCAAAACCAAAATTCAAAATTCTTACTTAAATCTGTCCCTCATACGGTTTACAAAGCAAGCAGACGATGAATGGACCGACATGGAGAATCCAAAATTGTATTCCACATCATATTGATTCATCTAAGTAAGAACGTTTTATGAACTGGCTTCTAATAATCAAAATACGAGTAAATAAAGATATAGAAAAGACAGTTAAGGTTTGATTTCACATATAGTGTCTCTACAAGGACCCCCTTTAAGGTCTTCTTACTGAGTTGCTCTGATGAGCCCTAAAAGGATGAAATATGTACAAGAGAATTGTAGAGACACTATATGTGAACTCAAATCTTAACTGTCCTTTCTATAAAAAAACGTTTACTTAAAAGTTTGAATGTCAATGCTTTGCCTACCAAACATTATGTTCAAAGATGCGCTTGGCTGGATCGAAGTAATTGGCTTGACGAACAGCTTGTGACTCAAATTACAGTACTCGCAACTTGCAAACCCGTCCTCCGGTATTTTTTCATCTTTCCAGGTCTTCTTAATAAGCAAATGTATTGGTTCACACAGCAGCTCTCCTTTTTTTAGCATTTTAGATATTATTAATGTCGTTCCAGGATTTTTATTATTTTTTAATTAGCTCTATTGGTGCCTCTATTTCCAGTTCATTTCGTTCTATCTTCTATGCTCTATCGTGTGTCATGCCCTGTTCTTCTCCATTGCTATTTATTAAACTTTGTAAGTAGATTTTCCTCCATTCCAGTACCTCTGATGCCTTACTTATTAGTATACCTTACCTAAGTTTGATATATACACTCTGATTCTGGTAACTTTTTAATTTCCTGATAAAATGACCTTTTTTCTTTATGTTTGAAACTTTTTCAATTTAAATGATGAATAAACAGCTGAATTTATTTCAGCTTATTCTTCTGATATATTAATTTCTTTTCTCTACATAGTTTTTTAATTTCTCTTCTTGCATCTTCTTCTAAAGCTATTTTGTTACTTTCATTGTCATTGTCTTCTTATTAACCCTGCTTCTTCTTCGCTTAAAGTCATATAGATATTACCCTAGCAAGCATCGGTGTTGCCAAGAAGATTAAAGATTAGGATGTACTGGATGAGAATCTTTTCATCTTTCACCGGTATATCATGTATGAAATTGGCACAAGGTCATAAAATACGGCAGGATGAGGATAGTATTCGATGAAGAAAAATTTAAAGGAGAAATAAATACCTTACCAGTACCTTGCTGGTGAAATGATCAAATCCAAAATAAGAAGGCATATAAAAGCGTAAAAAAAGCACTAAGTAGAGAAATTAAAAGGGCTAAACGTACATGTTGACAGAATTTGTGCGCTGCGCTGGAAGAAGATATATGGGGCGAAACATACAGGATTGCCATGAAAAATCCAAGTATTGAGACCCCATATAACCTTTGTGCAAAAAAAAAATTGAAATAACGAACAACCTATTTCCAAGAAAGCCCGAGAACACATTTCTACGGATAGACAAAAATATTCAACCTGTGGAGTTTATTACTGAAGAAATCATCCAACCAGCTGAAAGTATGAAGACTAATAAAGCCCTGGTCCTGATAAAGTAAAACCAGAGGCAATAAAACTGGTAGTAAAAGAAAAATCCGAATTGATAAATAGAGTATTTATTTAACGAACTTTTGAATATGCAATAATTCACAGATAAACTGAAGTTGGCAAGACTATGCTTACTAGATCGTATAGGAAAATTCTATGAAGGTCTTATAAAGAAACGCCTTGAAGAAGAACTTGAAGTGCTGGAAATAATTTCAGATAGACAGTATGGTTTTAGAAAAGCCAGATCGGCTATAAATACGGTGAATAAGATTCTGGCATTGTAAAAATAACGAGAAAGGTACGCTCCCCATTCAGCTCCTAGCAAAAGAATGTAATATCTTATACGACAATGATAACGGCCACCTAACACGAGTGAAAGCCGAGATAAGAGAACAAATGCTACACAAATGGCAACAAGGTTAAGAGGCACACACATAAAAAGCACGATAGACAAAGACACTAATTCCAGATGTGAAAGAGTGGTATAAATGGAGGTTTAAAAGAACAAATTACTTTTTAACCAATTCCAGGCCGGACACATCGCATATCGCATAAGGAATACATATCGCATAAGGAAAACTGAAGACAATTTATGTATAGAATGCGGAGTGCGCGACGACGCAGAGCATTGCGTATTCCATTGCAGCGTTTGTCACGATAAACACCAAGATATGAGAACAAGGCTAGTAGAAACAACACCAGAGAATATGACAGCCATGCAAAGCAAAGAGAACTTTAACGTGATAGTAGAACTAATAACAGAAATAATAAAAAAAAGGAAACACTAGAGAGCGGGACAAGTGACCGAAGACTGCAAGACTGTTGTTCCTCATATGGAACAAATCATAAGATCAAATCAAATCAAATAAGTCAAAAAGTGAACTACTCTTTACTTCCAAAATAGCGTTAATAAATTGAACTGTGAGTTTATTTTTTTCTCTTTACAATATTCTTTAGTTCTGTAATACAAATGGCTATTATATTGAGGTGAGTTCTTATACAAATTGAGGTAGTTAAAAAATCTATTGAAAGCACCTGATTCCGTGGTTATGGTACCAGACTTAGGTAAGAATCAATATGTTTATGCTATCTAAGTAGAGTAGTGTACTTAGATTGCGTTGAATCAAATTTTATTTCTGATCTCAAAAAAAATTACAAATAAAATTATGTAAAAGTAAATATATGTGTACATTTCTGAAAGGATTGTACATTACTTAATTAAAAAAAAAATTGTAATTAATTGGTAACCTAGAAGACTCAACGATATTATCAAAACTCTGACTTTTTCGCCATGCATCTAGATGAATTAAAGTAGTTAAGTATTTTTAAAAGTTTCAAAATTTTTGATTTGGAAATCGATTTTAACTAAAACTAAGTTATCTGATTATTTCTTAAAACAAATTTAAGTAATTAGATAAAATTTCAACTATGTTGAAAAAAAAAGTTTTATTTCCTCATGTCAAACAAATTAATGAAGAAACATTAAAAAATTTTAAATTGAAGTATTTTCAGAAATAATAATTAATTGCTTCATTATGTTGTTAAACAGTCTTTAATTTTTCCTTTGGGTCAGACCCGAGTAATATAAATAATGAGATAAGGTAAATGCACCAATGGTCAACACTTTAAAAAATAAATTTTTAAAATATTTATTTGTATATCCACATATAATGTAAAATTAAAAGTAAAATGTTGTGAACAGAAGTCATTTTTATTGCAATGACTATTTATAAAGCACATAAAGAACATAACAAAGATAACTTAATATTATATGTGAAAAAACAAAGTAAATTAACATAAAAAATCAAAATTAATACTGAGTATTTCCTCTTCTGAGTTTTATGACACTTTCCATGAGATCTTTTAAGGTCCTTATTAAGTTTCTGACTGATTCCTGAGGAGTTCATCCTGAAATTCATCTCATAGGTGGTCGATGGGATATATATCCAGACTCAATGGCAGCCAGTCCATTGTTGTTATATTGATGTTGCCTAGGTAATCTTTCATAATCCATGCTGTGTGTCATTGAGAGTTATCATGCATTAGCATGAAGCCGTCGCCTATGTAGCAGGCATAAGGAACATGGTCTTAGAGAATATCCTTAATGTAATGATAAGCTGTCAAATCCCCTCCGTGACCACCACCGGGTACAAACAAAAGCTCTGTTTTTCCTTCTAAAGATATACCAACCCAAAACATACCAGAACCACCTCCATAGCTCACTGTTTTGACACTGCAGCACTGAGCAAATTATTTTCCTGGGCCTCAGATAGATGCGTCGCCTTGTCATTGTTATACAAACATATTTGACCCTCAACAGAGAATAAAACTATGCTCCATTGGCCAAGGTTCCAATTCATGTGTTCTTGGGCAAATGTCGAGCTTGTTTCTGATATGCATTCAATTTTACCCTGTGTTAACTCATCTGAGAGTCAAAGTGGCAGCCTTAAGTCTCCTCCTAAGTGTCCACTGAGTGACATTGACACCTTGTACATTCCTCAAGTTAAAGCTCAACTACAGCTGCGCGCTGATTCCAGAAGGCACTCAGGACAATGAATTGATCATCCCTCTCTGTCATTACACCTAGCCGACCCAAATCTGGTCATCGACTGTAGCTACCAGTCTCCTGGTATAGATGTTAAGCCCTTGAGACTGTAGACTGAGTCATAAGTAGGCCGACAGTCTTTTGACTACAGTTCTCTCTTAATAATGCAATTACCTGGGCCGCATTTACTGGTAAAGTATCCATTTATAAAATATTCACTTACTGCATGCTGAAATGAACACACATGTCAACATTTGAAAAGCGACTGAGACAACCACTGGTAAACTCATGGAGTTTGCATTTGGAGTTTGTTCATTGCATAGAACATGCCCATTACAATGTTTGTTGCATTCCCTATGCCATACAGAAGTAGGAAAATTTTACAACATGTTACCAATATGCATAAAACAATTTTTTAGAAACTCTATAATAGATAATATTTGTTTGCATTAGTCATTTTAATTCAAAGTAACAAGAGCATAAAATCTAATTTATCAAGTGAGTCAATTTTTTTGCTCACATGTGTATTGTAGTATCTTAATCCTTATGGGTCGCTATTAAAAATGTATCTATTAACAACACTTTAATTTTATAAAAGATAAAATTTTAACTTTTTTCTTAGAGAATGTAATAGCACCAAAGGTTGACACCCAAAAAACCCAATGTTCCATTAGTTGACACACAATTGCAAGAATTGTTAACACATTAAAAACAATTAAAATGTGTTTTAAAAATGTCAAAAAATGACTGTAATATGTATTTTAATAATTAATTTAATTATAAGTAAGTACTACCTAAAACAGTACAAACACTTGTAGATAAACATCAAAAAGTTGGGTAACATATACAAAATAGAACATAATATAATATTAACATCATGAAAAATGTATAAAACTTAAACTTAATACAATGTTTACATTTACATTTCTTTTACGTCAAGAGATTGTTCAAACTGATAGTTAACTCTCTCTCTCTCTCTCCTGTTACAACAATTTTGGAGTTTGGAACATTTTGTAACACTTGATTGAACAATATAAGAGATATATCATTTTCCTTGGCCATAAAGATTTTTCTTGTTTTATCACTACTATTTATCCCCATTACTTCAATTTCATTAGATGAAATAATTTTTTGAATAATGCAAAGATATACAAAATTTTATGCCATACATTTTCCTCCTTTAAACTTCACTAATATAAAACTCCCCTCTTTTGGTTTATTTATAAATTAAATTTGTAAAATATTCCTCTTCATCACTTCTTTCATTCCAATCAGAGATATCAGACTCCTGCAGAGACATCTCCAACTCCAACAAGAATTTGGAATCAGAAGATTATTCATCATCTTTAATTGCCTGTTTCTTCTTTTTCTGGTGTATTCGTTTTTCTTCTAAATTTTTTTCATTATTTCCCTGTCTTTTTCTGTCATCTTTTAATTTTTGGGCATCAATGTTTTGCTTTTCTTTTTTACTGGCTGCCGACAATTTTTCTCTCCTTTTTGAGTTTACCATCTCTTTTGGTTCAGGCCACATCAAAGCCCTTTTAAATGGGGATGGTATTAATTCAAGTTTAGAAGTTAACAGTTTTTGATTATCCTCAGAAGATGTTAACATATTTTTCTTCACAGGGATTTCTTCTTCATCAAGCAGTGTCACTTATTCCTCTGTACTTTAATTTCCTTGTTCTTCTTACAACTGTGTTACCTATACAAGAAAAGTATCATCCTTCTGTGTGTTTGATAGATCTAATTGTTTTGACTCTTCTGTAGTTCTGGTAGTTCCACTGTGTCTTCAAATGTTATCAAATAAAAACTAATTGAAATTCTCAATATTAATGCAGATCTTCAAAAGATCCAAGATTAAAGGCAAAATACTTAAATCTAAAAAGAAATAACTAAAAAACTATAAGAGGGAAAACTGAGGAATACGCACATAAAATAAAAAATTTTGATCCCCTTAAGAAAGACTAGCTATTTCTTTCTATTCCTGTGTTGCTGTGTGGAAGAGGTGCATTAATGTAACTAACTCTTTCAATTTTCTCTTCACACTGTCACTCAATCTCTGTTAGGGACCACCTTCCTATAGGTTGTGTGCTAAAGATTTTTACATTAAACAACAGCCAACCTTAAAGTCTAGGGCTAAAACTACTTAACAGGTGTACCTTAGTAGCAGCCCAATAAGTTAAAATCCAAAATCTGAGGGACAATCCAGGAATTCTTCCTAGTAAACTTAGAGAAGCAAGAATATAAACCAGCACTCACAACTTCATTCACTATTTCCATCTAGGGTCCACTGCAGAGGAAATTAAGTCCATAGAATTTGAATACATTACTATCAACAGAGCAATCGAAAATGGACTTACCATATATGAACAGTTTACAAAATTTTGATACCACTATGCAATACCTTCCTCCAAATTGCCAAAGAGAAACAATATATTCAGTCTCTAGAAGTTGAAGACGACTTACTAGATGAAGTAGGATGTGTAATAAAATCAGTTAAGAAAAGTCATTCAGTTTTGAATCCTCTTCTGAGTGATCTCTTTTGGTCTCATATCCATTGAATTCACTTAGTTGTGACTAAATGTTATCAGGCACAACAGTCCTATACCCTGCCAAGGCCAGATTTCTCAGCTCCCTTGGGCATAGCTTAGGCAATATTTTTCCCATGTGCCATACATCTCCTGGACTGGACAGTACTGTGTTACACCTTGTGAGTGGTGCTCTCCACTGACATAAATTTCACCATATATTTTAGTTGTGTTGCAGCTGTCTGGTGATTTTCTGATTAGGTATGATGTAGATAATATGCATGTTTGTGTTTTTGTACCTATATGAGTGTGTCCTGTCAGAAACAAAAGTATAAAATACAAGAAATAAAACTGTGGAAAAAAACAGTATTGCGTGTATAGCGTTTTTGTATACTTATTCCTTCATGTTTGAAGGTATTATGCTTCTTAACTCTACTTTTCAGAGAATTGATTCACTGTCATAAACTATTAATTGATAGCCTTGATAAAATTAGAGTAATGATATAAACATTTCTAAAAATTAGCATTAAGGACAATTAAATAATATGGTTTTAAAACCCATGCACAGTCCCCACTCCACAATTATTTACAAATATTTATTGAACAGTTGCCAAATATGGAGCTTAACACATGTAGTCAAAACTAATAAAAACGTACTTACCCTTGATTCATATCATGTTCTGGTTCATCCAGCCAAACCCTAACTTGTAGGGCATTCCCTTCTTTGCACCATTGAAAAATATCTTCCATTTTATTTACTTATTTTTTCTTAAAATAAATACTTGGGCGTTCACTTCAAACAAAATTCTTTCGGTAGCTTTATAATGCAGTAATATTTAAGTACTTTTACAAACACTAATTCTAAAGGAAGCACTTTTAACCACAAACCCTGATAAGTTAGAATTACCAATTTTCTTAATTTATTTTAAAAATTATGTCACTTCCATTTCAGGTGACATTTAGCTGCCATAATAAAATGTAAAAAAATTATAAATTGGAAATTGGAACAAACAGTGTTGCCAATTAAATAAATGGTAAAAGTCATTGAGCGAACTTTGTTTATTCGCTCAAAGATGGAGTTATATTTATGGAAATTATAAGGTATTCATTTGATATTAATTTATTCAAAATTAAATAATTAATTTCTACTGTGCATTATTATAGGGTTTAGATATTTTACTTTCAAAGACAAATATGCTTACAAAAAATTAATAATTTAATCCTAACTTCATTAAACTTTATGTACTAACAAGAAAATTCTGATTCTATTTTAATAATAATAGGTATATCTATACATAAATATAATGTTCTAATGATTGATTCTAGTGATTAAATCTATATTATTTAAGATTAATAAAGTTGAAAGTGTATTTTAGTAAAAGTACATAGACTTTTGCAAAGATGTCAACAAAGAATATATCTTCTGTTATGGGAAGTTTTTGAAAAACAAAATACAATCTATGAAAACTATTATAAGATGTTTTTGTCATTTTTTAAACATATTAATAACTAACGCAAAATTTTATATGCAGTCTGTATAAAATTATTTGGTTTCGTTTCTTTATAAGTTGCCATTAAAAAAAGTAGGTACGACTCCAACGTGTAAAAATATTTCTGTAGGACATAGGCAATTTTACCGGGACCAGGCGATGTAAGGGCCAAACAAAAGAACTAATTTTTACTGAACACAGAAATTACTTGAAATTAATAAAACTATAGAAGTTCTATACTTATTAAAAATAAATTTAAACTAAATGAAAAAATACATTAACAAATTGAATGTGTACTTAATGTCAACGATTTGGTTTAAAATTTTAACAGCAAAAAATCACAGGAGCCAAACACTAAAGTGCAGTCAGATAACTATGATGGACATGGTGATTAAAAATATAGGGGAAGTGGGGTAAAGTGAAATAGCTAAACTTAGAAATTAAATAAATTTTACAATTTTTGAAATAAAATTTTGTAAAAATCATATCTTATTACAATCTTAGATTAAAGAAACCCTGGTTTCTTTAATCTAAGATTACAATAAAGTATGAGATCATTATATAGAAATATAAATTAAACCAAGCCAGTAAATTTTTTGTTATGCGTGGATTTGTCATTCATCGTCTTTTTTCCACTTTGCCCCGAATGTTTGGGTAAAGTGAAATAGTGGGTGAGGTAATGTAAAATGTTTAGCATATAAAAAAGTATACCTAATGAAAATGTAATCAAGAAAAATAACACAAAAAGTAGCTAGTTTAATATTGGTTACAAATAATAATTTAAAAATAATAAAAACAATTATGAAAATTTAAATATTTCATGGAGAAGCGAAGATAAATTAATGAGAACTAGGTACTTCAATTCCACTTTTTATAATAACACTGTAATCAGGTATATCTGGAAACACGAATGAGTCCTGGTGGTGCCTGTAGTTTCTTGTAAAGTATATCATATATACTTCTTGCTCATAAATGTTCTCTAAATACTGGCCTTTAATTTTTTCAACAAATTTCATTACTATTTCTTTTCAGATCTATGTTAAAGTTACCACGACAAAATCGTCTTTTTCAAAATTCTTCTGTATTAACCCATGAATGCCCAGAACTATTTATGCTTATTTTTTTTAATTCCTGAAAAATTTATGTCCTAAAAGTTACAAAATTAACAAAAACATATGTTTAAAAAATGAAAAAGATCTCCTTTTTTGACAATTGGCTGTTGCGAAAACGCAACACTGGGCAGTTAGGATGTAAAAAAATGTGTTTGGAATATTTTATTAAATCATATATGTTGCCGAATTGAACGATGTTGCCGAATTTAACATCTTCTATAATGTTATTTATGGAAGATTGAGATGGGCCAGATTTTCTTGGAGGAGTTCCAAATATCGTCAACAAGGCTTTCGCTATATTTCGACGAAACTGCAGCAAATCCATTTCTGGTTATTCAGAGATAATTAAGGTCGATTCAGACACATCAGTCACGTCTGGTCACAGTGATTGCGCCGAACCGAACAATCCGTCATACAAAATATTCTTTAATACAAATATGTTGCCGGCATTCACACTCATCAGTTGACAAACAGTTTCCCAGCTGTCAGATAGTTGATAGTTCTGTGACCAAACAGGACCGGTTCGGCGCCGAGACTATGACGGGACTGATGTGTCTGAATTGACCTTTAGTCTCATTCTACGGTAAATTAACCAAGCATTTTGTATGGAGACATCAAGGCCCCAGATAAATACCGGCCAATGCCATTTATTGAATCTTATATTTGTTCTGTAATAGGCAACATTTTGATCCATCCGATCAGTTCCTCCCATATTTTCCTTATAATCCCGAATAAGATGTGGTTGTGTTACTTTGATTTTTTTGTTTTGTAACTATGCTGTTGTCAATCCACCTACATAAAAGCACCTTATTTTTTTCGTCGTACCAATTTTCGTAAATTCCGCGTATGGATTTTTTGAACGTTTCACTGAATGGACAATTTTCTATTCTATTTGATCGTAGGGTTCCTACGTAACCTATTCCCTTCGATGTTAAAAAATCAATTAGTTTCATAGAGGTGAAATAATTATCAGCATATAAGCAATGAGGCATAACCCTATAACTAATTGTATTTTAGGAATAAGTTGAGCAAACTGCAATATTATTTCACTTTCAAGGCCAAATTCTTTTTTGTATTCATTGGGTTTTCCCTTTGCTCCTTGATAAATATTGACATCTATGAGGTAACCAGATTTCTGATTGCAACACCACGATTTATATCCAAAGCGTATGGGCTTGCCTTTTATGTGTTGTTTTATACCATGGCGCCCATAGTATAATATCATCGCCTCGTCCACGCTAGATTCGGTGTCCCATACAGTGTATTCTGTAAATCATTTGCGGAGGTTTTCAAGGTACGGAAAAATTTTGTATGTTTTTTCTGAACGATCTATGTTTAGGTTATCTTTAAAATGGAGGAATCTTATAATGGTTTCAAATCAGTTACGAAGCATATTACTTGAAATCACTATATTTTTAACGCCATCAGATTCTTCCCAGTACATTCTTGGATTCGTGCTTTACCCACTAACAAGTAAAATTCCTATAAAGGGTTTTAACTCGTCTACTCCAAATTCTAAAGTAAAACATTTTTGAAGAGCATAACGAACTTTTAATATTTGTTAAAAGCTCTTCATTGGAAAAAAATCAAAGATCTGTAAAGGAGTGAGTGGTCGTGAATAAAATGAAGGAGCGTATGTGTTCCATTGAGATTTTTTATTTTCAATATCCAAATAATGAGAATTTTCATCTGGTAAATCTTCCTGGATCCATTTCCGTGTAGATGCCACGTGAATATCTTGATTTTTTTCATTTTGCGTCTCTAGTTCTGTTTCCATCTCAATCTCTTCCGTATCTTCTTCTTCGTATCTTCTATATTTAGTGGCTACATTCATGTACTCCTAGTAAGTATTAACCAGACTTTGTATTAACCTTGGTCAAATTTTAAAACTTCATGTTCTTTTTAATTAATTGGTTATATATTTTCTATGACACTGATGATTGAATATGGATTCCGAAAACGTTTTGTCTAACATAGCCAGTTTGGGTTGCTAAATATATACCTTTTACAAAGGATTTTAATAAAATTTTTATTATTGTTACCTCACAGAATACACCAACCCTTGCTTGCTGAAATTTCAGTATCAGGTTCAACTGTTTCTTTAGTTGCCTATATCTGGAGTTTTTCAAAAATATTGATAATTAACGTGTTGAATATATACTATTTTTTATTAATCTCTTATTTTTTTTAATAAAGCCAAAAATTAATTCCTACTTTTAATGAAGGGTGCAATTAGCTTATAAATGGCAGTCTCCTGGATGCACGTAACTGTCATGGCATCATCGACCAAATCCATGCATGGCATGGAATGGACATAATAATTACTGACTTTAAATTTTTTACTTTGAAAATATAATTTTAAAATAGTGGCACTGAAAGTTTTTTATTTTTACAGCACAGCTACAGTACATATATAAATCAGAATATATTATATTATATGAATTTTAATACTTTATACAAACGACATCAATATTGTTTAGTGGCGCCATCGGTCAAAAAATTTTAAAACCTATCTAGTAGAGAACTGCTGAGTATTTAGTAAATAACACTAGAGATTGTCTTATAAATATAATAAAACTAGCCACAAAGCACAAAAAGAATTTTATATGTATGTTAATAAATATCCGTTTTAAAACTTTACTCAAATTGATTCAACTTCTTTACATTTATTTAACTTATTAAACTATAGAAAACTATATTTCTCGGTTACACACCGTTCATTCATAATTTATTTATTTCTCCGTTAGATGGTGGTAGTTTTTAAATGTATATAGTATTGTAAGAATCGCCCAGTAGGGCTTTTCCTATCGTCGGAGCGGGATAAGTATTTATAAAATTATACTTATCCGCTGGACGTTTTAAAGTGGCATTGTCTTGAAAAAGACAAATGCCTAAGGGTTATTTATTATAAGGAATAAAACAACCATTTCTAAGTAGAAAAAAAACTCAGCTTCAGAGTCTTTTTAAACTTTTTGCAGAGTCCTCCAATGAGGAGCCCTGCGGCTACTCCGTAAGAGTAAAACCACGACTGACTGTAAATCGAAAATGTCCCATATTTAAAGTATATTTAACTTTTATATGAAACTTTTACGATTTTTAACCAATAGAATTTATTAAAACTTCCAGAAGGAGGGACGATGCACGTCGATGCGCGAGATTGCGGCGCTCGGCGACATCCCCCCCGCTTTGGAGACTCTGAGGCTGATAAAAAAAGCTGATTTTATTAAATGCATTAAGAAAACAGAATTTTTACAAGTTAAAAAATAAATTTACAAAAATTATGCATAAAAATGGCAAAATTGAATGTTCAAATGTTATCAAAGTCATTACTTACAGTTTTCTTAACACAAAACTACACTCGCGTGGCACTGCACTGCACAAAAACACTCACAGGCGGTGGTCGGTGTCGTGGCCGGCTTCTGCAGGTCCCTCCTCGGCGATGTGGCCGGTCGTCGGCCGCTACGTCTCGTTCTAGCCCTTCAGTACCCTCTGCATGTCACCGGTGGTCCGTACGTAGGCGAGTTTTACCTGAGCCTCCGTGGTGCTCCCACATACTGGTAGGGCAGGCAGTGACTGGCTACTCCGGGGACATCCATCGTGCATCAGGTACGGCATCAAGGTAGGTTGGCTTCGGAGAAGGTCACACATCGACGGTTACAGGTTGCAGAAGGTTGGATATCGGCATATTAGTGTATAACATACTAATATCCGATCCTCTCCCCGCTGTTTCTTGAGTGGTTCTTGTTGCAGACCACGTGTAGGAATTTCTGCGATGGTGGAACGCTAGCATGAGAACTCTAACCACTCAGGGCGTGGTTACGTTCGAGTTTTGTTGGGCGCCATATCGTCGGAGCGGGATAAGTATTTATAAAATTATACTTATCCGCTGGACGTTTTAAAGTGGCATTGTCTTGAAAAAGACAAATGCCTAAGGGTTATTTATTATAAGGAATAAAACAACCATTTCTAAGTAGAAAAAAAACTCAGCTTCAGAGTCTTTTTAAACTTTTTGCAGAGTCCTCCAATGAGGAGCCCTGCGGCTACTCCGTAAGAGTAAAACCACGACTGACTGTAAATCGAAAATGTCCCATATTTAAAGTATATTTAACTTTTATATGAAACTTTTACGATTTTTAACCAATAGAATTTATTAAAACTTCCAGAAGGAGGGACGATGCACGTCGATGCGCGAGATTGCGGCGCTCGGCGACATTCCGACTTAATTATTGTTACTCTGGTTTCCTTTCAGAGCGAATAAATCTTTCGCCTTTTACTAAAGATTTCCGTGGAGGGGAACAACTCAAATGAGTCTATAACCAATTTTTTGTGCCCATGCCCAACTATGTTGGGCTTTTAAAATAATGAAAACAAAATCTACAAGTAAAGAAGACATAGAAGATCTATAGTATAGATTGATGTCAACGTAACAATCAAAGGAAAGGATAAATTCAAATACTCGGGGTTTATAATCACGAAAAAGGCAACAACAGTGAAAGAAATTACGTAAAGATTAGAACATCCGACAACTTAACTCAGTATGGTCGGATAGACACCTAAATATAAAGACAAAAACACAGATTTATAAAACATTAGTTCGAAGTATTATGACATATGGGGCTGAAAATTTGATTATAAACAAGAAAAACAGCACTAGGATAGTAGCAACAGAGATTGAATTCCTGCGAAGATGCCGCAGAGTAACAAATATGGATAGGAGAAGTAATGACGAAATAAGGCAAAGAACATCAATAGAAATATACATACTAACATATAACAAAAAAGACTAAAGTGATATGGACATGTAAGAAGAACTAGTGACAGCAGATGTATAAAGAGAATAACTGAATAGAGCCCCATAGGAAGGAGGAAAAGAGGACGACTCCGAAGATCCTGGAGGAACGAAGTAGACGACGCCATGTGTAAGAGAGGCCTAAACGATGGAGATGAGATGAGACAACAGAGAGAGAGAAACGAAAACGGTTGAGTGAGGGAAGGCAGTGAATACTGTAAAATCCCTGAATATATATGACTATTTTCTTATAATTATTTTTGGATCAAATATGGTACCTAAATTGAATACCGTTTTTGTTAATCTATTAGTTACTGGAACTTATTCAAATCGTCACTACATTTAAATTGTGTGAATTTGTGTGTTCGGTAAACAAAATTTCAATTTAAAATAATACATAAAATAATTAATATTATATCGCATGCTCTTTCGTTATTTATTAAAACGAAATGGCAATACTGTCAAATACAAACCAAAGAATATAGACGCTTAGGTTAGGTTAGGTTAGGTTTAGAAGAGCAGTTCAAATGGGCCATTTGGTTACGGTTTATACGTCAAAACACTCCTTAAGAGGGTGGCTGCATAAACCCAAAGCGTGGTGCCGTGGCCGTCGGGTTAATGAAATATGTAGTTAGGGGGAAGTGGGAAAGGAGTACGAACGGAGCTATTTATGTAACTTTGCATCTACGCCTAAACAAATTTCGATGCCATTGATTTGCAAACTGTCTTTTTTTTTGTTTTTTCACAATAAAATCTTTAATTTTAATATATTAAATTGTTAAATTTTTAATTTTAAAACTTAAAAATGTATGATATTTACAATATTCAAAGTATTTATTTTTTTAATTTCATAACTTTGAATTAAAAATATTCATACACATATCCTTCATTACGAAACACCGTCACATAACTTTTTATTATACTGTTTTTCTGCCCAAAAATTAACGAAACATTTGTAAAAAATTTCAAAATTTTTCAACCAAAAATTTAATTTTTTCAGGACTTTTCGTCAAACTTTTTAGATAATTTTTCAAATTATTTCATTGAACAAATGTCCTGTTCAAAAAAGTATTCAATGAAACTTTTTACTAAATTATGAAATTTTTCATTTCGCCGAAACTTCCATTTCATCCATAATTTTTTAATAAGAACAAAAAGCATTCCTGATTTATTTTTGAAATATTTAACAGTAACTTTTAATGAATAGTCTATGTGAAAGTTTTTACGCTGTATGGGTACTATTTAATCTTTTAAAATAACAACTAGTACTAAAACATAATTAACTAATAAAGGTATTAGTAATATTATTAAAAGGAAAAATAATAATATTTATAATATTAATGACATTCTGTGTATAACTTAAAATATAAAGCAGTGAAATAAAAGCATAAAAAAAATTGAACAAATAGATAAGGTATTGAAGAAAATAATCTAAAAATTGTTATAGCTGAATGTATTTGCTCCGTGCGTGACCATAGTAGGGGTACCTTGAAACGATGCCAGCGTGCTTAGCGGCGAAATATGACCTAATTGGACCTATCTTTTTACGCATAAATTTTATCAAAAATGTGTACAAATACATGTTGCGTATTTAATTGTGCTAATAATAGCAAAAATATTGAGTGTAGTTTTTATAGGTTCCCAAAGATTACATATAAATTAAAGAAAAGAAAAAGATGGATTTGTGCTATTAGCATGAAAAAGTAAATATCACATAATTTCATTTTTATGCTATTGAAATAGGAAAAATTTTAATAATTTACCTTAAATAATATTTCATAAGGCTTCAAGCTAACTGCCTGATGACTTTAGCTTGTATATCATAACTTTTATTATTATTGTTTTTAATTATATGGTCTTTCACGTGAAAAACTTAATTTTCCAGTACTAGATTTTTCCATTTCTTTTCCGTTTGGGTTGAAAAGATATATTATGATGAATTGTGAGAAACCCAGTTTTAATACTACATTTATTTTGTACATAAACTGAAAAAATATAATTAAAAAACTAATTATTAATAATTGTCAATTTCGCATGTATTTAACAATGTCAAACATATGTCATATGTTTAACCTGAAAATTGGGGGGTCCAAAACTGTCAGATGAAGGCGGTAGGTGTCGCGTGAGTTACGCACGGAGCAAATATTTAAGAAATTTTTATTCTAAAATTGAAATTGCTTTTTTACATTACCTATTGATGACCTATTGATAACTAAAAATTCTAATAACCGTTGTCGATGTGATTTACAAGAGTCGTCAATGATTAAAAATGATGGATTGATTTCATTTAATTTTTTTTATACCATTTAAAATCAACTTACTGACAATTTACAAATAACAAACATTTTTAAACTTAACATCAAAAATATCAAGTAAAATATGTATTACTTCTGTAGGTACGCAAAGATTACCAAGTTTGTTAGTATTTTGAGAAACTTTATAAGCTTTAAAAAATAATAAAAGATCTGTCATTGAAATAAAATTAACATTTTTATGAACAAAATAATTTTCACACTTTTCACAATTAGTTTTTTTAGACATTTGTATGCAAAATATCCGGCAAGGTACTTGAGTGAATTGAGATAAAGAGAAGTTGAGCCAGTCGAAGATGCATTATTTGATACTCTTTCAAATATTGATAAACATTTAAAACTCGTTTCTGAAAGTTCCTCATTGATGGTCAGATTTGTATCAAATGATTTACAATCAAAAACTTCATTCAAGCTAGAAGTACTATCTAATTCATCTTCGACAAAGTCATCAACTTCCTTATAAGATATTATCGAATCATCATTATCGCTATTACAATCTTGTGCATCTGAAAACCGTGAGCATTTGTTTAAAGGATCATTAGAATAAATAGTATTCTTAATATTTGCATCATGTTTTTCTGACATCTCATCCCCTGCATCCATAAAAGCGCAAACCTCTAAATCAGTTACAGAATCAATACGTTTATTATTAAAGCTTATTTGTCCATCATTTTTTTCTTCAATAACTTCATTTAATTCATCGAATGATTTTTAGTAGCGTTATAGTTTCATCTAATTACGTGAGGAGGGTCATAATTAAAAAAAAAATTTCGACCAAATTTTTCAATGGATGGTTTTTCTGGCGTTATTCCAAATTTTTTATCGCAGTTTGACTGCTACGGCCGATATCGCAAACCACACTTTTAACTTTAAAACCGGCTTCTTCAGAGAAATCTAAATCATTTAGAATTAAATTGCTTAGTTTTTTTCCAGGTACACAGTTATGGGCGACATAGTACTTAATAGATTGCCTCCAATCAGTTTGTCTACCTCTTAACATGAAAACTAAAACGTGATTACCTTCTGTTGGAGAGCGACCTAGTTCTCCCAAATATGTGAACCCCTCAACGATATCTTTTTTAGTATTATAATCTAGCCACTTTTTTATACTCAATTCATCCCACGATAAAACACATTCCTTTTCTTTGGAGTGCATTAGCGACGATTTAATTTGTAATAATGTCAACAAAGTGTTACATTTACCGGGTTTTAAATCTAACTTATTAATCCAAACTCTAATGTTACTTACGCAATGGAAACTTAAAATGTTTTTTTTCTCTCGAAGGTAGCAATACGCTTTTGGAGATCTATAACATAAAGATATAGCATACTGTTTATCTTTTTCAGTCCATTTACTTTTCTGAATATGGTTAATTTGCCTAACTAAAAATACTTTTATTTCGTCATCAAGTTTATTAAATAATTTTTTGAACTTTATTGCTTCGTTTGAAGCTTTTGTACGTTTATTTCATTTACGAGTTAAGTTGTATATAACATATATACTTGGTTTTTATACCTATTAATCACTTTGTTTTTAGATTTACTTTTTGCCTCATATTTGTTTACAATTTTATTTATTTTTAACTCTGATGTAGTTTTTAATCGTTTTAATGCATCTTGTGCATTTTTAACTTCTTCATTTTTTTTATTTAATTGGATTTGGACTGAATTTTTCTGAATACAATTATCGCTTAAGTTAGGGTAGTTATTAGAAAATGAAGAAAAATTTTGGTCACAATTTGAAAAATCCAACGACGAAGACATGTGTGCATCATTTAGATTTTGACGGTATGGTTCACTTTTAAGTGATATAGGAATTTTGAGATTTAATTAAGAGTCATTACTGAATAAATATGTATTGTTAATTGTTGAATAAGAATTATCAGTTCTATTTTGCAAAGCTTCGAATATAGCAGAGGTTACCTCATTTTTAAGAATAGCTGTAGGTTTTAATATATTCTTACCGTTTTGGTTTATTGATTTTATATTGCTATCAGTAAAATGATAGCTGCAAAGAAATTTTTGACCAACTTGATTCTCTGTTAAATCTAGAAGAGTCGAATTTCCGAAATGTCGAACCCACAGATGACGTCTAGATAAAGTTATAATTTTTAAGTAGTAAAAAATAAAAATAAACTTTTTATTTTTCTAATTGCGTTGTCCGAACAATATTTGATGTAATTGTACTATAATTACTCAGTATATTTTGACAAAGGTTCATTTAAAAATTAAATTAAAAGTTTCAAAAAATAATTTTTTTTGAAGCTTGGACAATTGTCATTCAGCCAGTCTCGATCAACAGAAGTTTATTTAAAGAATTTAAATATAATACAATTACAACGATAAACCTCAAATTACATCTTACAGACCTCATAATTAAAAATAATGGTCTGTATAGTCTATATTAGATATACGAATAAATAACACGTTTCGCCTAATACCTCAAATTAATGAAAAATGTAAATAATGCAATTATAAATCTGTATGGCAAAATAAGTTCTCAGATTTAATAATTGCATTTTTGCACACAAATTTAATATCCATACTTGTCAATACAATCGACATACATTTAATTTAATACTTTTTTTATTTTATATACATACTTATATAACTATGAGAAATTCAGAATAATGTTATTTGCATCTAAATTCTACATTCTTTGTCAGTGAAAGGAAGGTAACGAAAAAGGTCTGTTGGCCAGATGTTGGGCACTTATACTGCTTATACCCTCTTGAATGGAAGTAGAGTAGGTACCTACATTTGGTATATATAATAAAATTTTAAAAGCATGTGAAGAACTATAAATTTGAAATAAAATTGTTTGAAATATAAATATTTTGTAAACAGAAATAGTTATTTTAAAATTATTTTCTTCTAAGAAATATGATAATAAGGAGCAATGTATCAAATTATATATATAACAGTGTTGTGTTTTAATTTTATGTTAAGATATTATATTAAAAACAGAGAAGAAATTATTAAATTTAGAAATTTTGGAAATATTTAACGATATAATTAATAAAATTCATCATTATCATCATTCTGTCTTTACAACTCTGCGTGGATTTTAGCCTTCTCATGAACTTCTTTCCAGTCGTTCCTATCCATTGCCTTTCTCCGCTAAGTAGGTACGTACAGAGAACTCGTTGTTATTCCATTAGGGTAGGTCCAACAAAACTACACAGTACAAAACGGAGAGATATTAATTGCACCTTTTATTCCAATTAAGTATTCATCTTTTTCAATCTAGATTAGAAAAAGAACAAAATGAGATAAAAAGAAATATGGATGTAGAACAAGAATACAACAACCTTAAAACGATAATAAAAAAAATTGCTTATGAAGTATTAGGAACAGAGAACAACGACAAAAACACCACGAACCACCATAGATGACAGAAACCGTAAAATAAACGATACAAGAAAAAAACAAAATGTATAAGAAATGGCTAACAAATAAAACATCTAGCAATAGAGTAACATAAAGGAAAAACGGAGAAATACGCAATCAAAGAGTACGGAGAAATGTATGGATGTTGAAACACTACAACGCAAACATGACGATTTCCATATGGACAAAAAAAAATAAAGAGGTACAGAATACCAGAAAACAACACAAAACAGGAATAGTTGTAGACATTGAAGGCTAAATGTTGACTACAATTGAGGATAAATTACGAAGATGGAAAGAATATATGCAAGAATTATTCGAAGATGCAGCACGAAGTCCGACTGAAATAAACAATCCCCACGGCCCAGAAATAACAAACGAAGATGTTATGGCCATTAAGCGGATTAAAGATGGAAAATCACCAGGACCTGGTGAGGTGCATGGTGAAATTTTAAGTCTATTAGAGGCACACTAATACTAATACAGAGAGCCAGGGATGTCAATTGCGATCTGTGTTTCATTGATTTCGAGAAGGCATTTGATAAAATCCCACATGGGAAACTAATCGAGATCCTAAAAACATCAGGACTCGATGATAAGGATATAAGACTGATCTCAAACTTATATATCCAACAAAAAGCAACAATACGATTAGAAAATGAACTGCCCGAGATCTTCACAGTCGAAAAATGAGTTAAACAGGGTTGCATATTGTCACCGGCATTATTTAACATATACTCTGAAAACATCTTTAGAGAGGCCTTAGACGAATCAGAAGATGGGATTGCTGTAAATGGCCAACACAAACAACATTAGACATTCAGACGATACAGTGTCTCTGGCAGACAGTGCGCAGGATGATGGATAACGTTGTAGAAGCATGTAAGAATAGTGATCATTAGTAAGAACACCGGCATAAACGCCCAAATTACAATTAACGATACACCGTTAGAAAGAGTGGAAAAAATATGCAATTTGGGCAGCAATATTAAGGATACTTGGGTTATAGCTACGAAATAAAAACTGGTATTGAAAAAGCCAGAAGCTCTTTCAACAGCCTTAGGAAGATTCTCTGCAACTTATCTTTAAGTGTTACTATACGCATAAGAATTCTTAGATGTTACTTTTTTAGTGTCATCTTCTCTGGAGTAGAAAGCTGGAAGAGAAAGCTGGAGTAGAAAGCTGGAGTAGAAAGCTGGACCTTAGAGAAGATGCCATAAAATGATTGGAGGCATTTGAAATGTGGTGCTACCGACGTATATTAAGGGTGTCATATATACACCATACAAGTAACATTATTCTCCAAAGGCTAAGAAAAGCCAAAGACATTATTAACATCACAAAAAAACAGAAAATTGGCTTACTTCGGCCACATCATACGTAATAATAAATACCAACTTCTACAGTTGATTCTACAGAGCAAGATTGAGGATAAGAGAGACCCTGGACGTAGACGTATATCCTGGCTGGCCAATCTTAGGAAATGGACTGATCTAACGTCAACTGATCTATTGCGCGCTGCTATGAATAGAATAAGATAGGTCAATGTGGTCGCTAACATCTCTATAAGATAAGAAGCAAAATACAATTTCTGGGAACAAAAATGTGTCCAAGTTTGTAAATTTAATTGGTGGTTCTCAGAGTACGGAAGCATGGAAAACTATCACTAATCTAAAATAAAACACTCATAACTCCTTAAGTAACTTAATTCCTATAGAACAGTGAGAAAATCACTATTGAAATTTTCTCCAACAGTCCAGATTGGAATATATGGGACAGGAATACAGAATGGAGAGACAAACAAATAGTAACATTAATACTATTAATAACGAGGTCCGTACCACGTTAATTAAAATAAAAAACGGGCGATCTCCAGGACTTGGTAATATAGCTGTAGAGTTACTTAAAGCAGGAGGTCTACTCCTAATAGAACGAATAACTTTTCTAATGAAGCAATGTTGCAAACAAATTAAAGTAGCATCTGAATGGAAAACCGCTCACCTAGAGTCCATCTTTAAAACAGGTAATCGAAAAGATCCTAACTGCTACAGAGGATTACGTATCCTACCTACTTTCGGTAGATTGTTTGAAAGAAAGATAATAAATGGAAAAATACAAGATGATGTAGGACATCTAATTAGCGAAGAAGAAAGTGGATTTACGCCTGGTAGATCTAGCACTGATAACTTATATCCAACCAACCAATTGTTGGAGTTTATACTCCAACAATTAACAGAAAAAAGAATAACGATTGGCACCGAAGTACATCTAGCTTTCATCGATCTAGAAAAAGCGTATGATACAGTTCCAAGACTTAATTTGTGGCAAGCTTTACAACAACTCTGCATTAGTCCATACTTTTTAGGAATAATCACAAAAGTGTATATAGGGATAACACTACTTACCTAAAAATCGGAAATAAACTATCAGAGCCAATAAAAGTAACCAAAGGACTAAGACAAGGATGCAGTATGTTACCCTTAATCAGGGAGTAAGTCCAAAGGAACAAAAAAAGAATAGGGCAAACCATGGTTGAATCAGTTCTTTGTTATGGCTCTGAAGTATGGACAATTAATGCAGACCTGAAGAGAAGATTGTTGGCAGTTGAAATGGATTATTTGAGAAAAAGTGCTAGAACATCAAGGCTGGAAGGAAGACCAACGAATCTATAAGAAATAATGCGAATGCTACAGAAACAGAATAGAAAAAAAAAGTTTAAAATGGTTTGGACACCTATTGAGAATGCCTGACTAACGTTGGCTCCAAAAACTTCACAGATGAAAGCCGCCTGGAAGAAGAAAAAGAGGTAGATAGGATATAGGAGGTATGCTGATCTGAGAACTATCTCCATAACTCCTCCCTCTATAACATTTATCTTTACTGTCGTTCAGTATGTGGAACAGAGATCACAAGTCTTCTGAGTTAAGGTCTTGATTTTGCCTTTTTAGATGGGTCCTTCATCAAGTTTTTTCTTGGGGTCGCGGGTGAGGATCATGGGGCGCTTAGGCATATTATTGAAACAATTATATTTAAGTTTACTCTCTCCCACAGGCCCTCAATAGTCTTCACCACTTCAGTCGTCCATTTTTTTGTATACTCGTTAACACAGTTCACCCACAGAGTCCCTTTGCTAAACGATGTTTTATGGAACTGCAGGAGTTCATTTTGACCTTAGATAGGAGCCTCAAGTGCTTGCTCTAGTTTGTTAATGATCAAATTTGCTTGAGCCCGATCCAGTTGAGTATCAGGGTGGTGTCTGTTGTCAGGGTGCTTTATGACCTAGTCTGCTCGTTAGAGCACTTTGATTTCTTAGCAACTCTATTACAAGGGGGTGATGTTATTCTCCCCAAGTCTCATTTTATCGTCGGGTGTTGCTGATTTGGATGTTTAAGGATTTGCTATGGTCTATGCCCCAGTTGCAATTTTTGCCTTTTTCTTATCTTCCTTTGTTGAGCTCTGGTGATTAGTTATTTGAGACTTACTTATTTTTTAATTTAAAAATCCGAAATTATACTTCACAATTTCGAATTTTCAAATTATAAAAAATAATTCTTTGGTGTATGTGTTAAAAAGCAATTCTAGCGTACTAACAAGATCAGGAATTGTTTTTTGATCGAAACACCTTACAATTTTTTGAGCTTTCTCTCCCGGTGATTGCCGCTTAATTAATTTTATTTATAGTTTATAAGAAGAGAGTTTTAATTATATTATTTATACTTTTGTATATATTTGAATTAAAAATTTGAGTCATATTTTTTTAAAAAGATTAATTTATTAAAAGTTAAAATAATAATAAATAATAATAATAATAAAATATATTCTTTTCTTTAAAAATTTTTATAAAATGCAAAAATTTAATCCTGTTCTACGACCACGCGGCATCTCATAAAAATATCTCATTGTTGCATTTGTTGCCCCACTCTTTCATATTTTAGAAGCAATAACAGCGCTGACTGACCGCTCCCTAGTGAAACCTCGATCCATCTCGATCCACCTCCCTTCTTTTTTGTAACGTGCGATCAACTCTGTTCAATCTTTCTCAACTTGCTAAACGGGAAGTGAAAAATTCTTCTATATTCTTTGCCTACCTCTATTATTATTATAGTAGTTATTAGTATTAGTGGTCTGTGACCGGTACTTTCTATATACTTTTGCCATTAATTTAAACTAGGTAAACTAACGAAAAGTTTTAATGTTAAAAATTTTAACTAACAGTAATAAAACAGTATTCAGGTACATTAATTCCAAAATAATAAAGATGTGGTCATAAAATTTATATCTGCTGAACAGCTATAGCAATCAAAACCTCTTGTACATTCATCAGTACTTAAGTGAAACAGAGTTCATTGAAATAAATTTCATATTCGTAAACAATCTATCCTTTTACGGAACTAGAACCGAAATGGTTAATTTAAATGTGAAATATTTATAGCTCCGACTCCGAGAAGCCAATTAGGCGGAGAAGGTTCGAGTAGGAGGAAACAGGAAAATCAAATTCCGATGTATACTGTTTGCAATAAAACAATTAGTATTGGTGCCACTGGAAAGTCGATACAAGTTATTGCGACACAAAGAAACTGCTCAACATTTAAAATTAACAAAATCGACCAAAAATGAACAGAGCTTGACAAGTATGAGTAAGTTCAAAAACGTTAATTCTCTTGAATAATCAGTCAAACAGGCAGATATATATATATATATATATATATATATATATATATATATATATATATATATATATATATATATATATATTTAGAAGCTTGTGTAGCTGAACATAATATTTCTTATAGTGCTGCAGAGCATTTACCAAAACTAATAATTGAAAAAATGTTTCCCGACTCAAATATTGCTAAGAAAATTAAATGTGGCCCTACCAACGTCATCGCTGGTAAAACATGTGATAGGAAACCAGAACGAATTAAAGATTATTAATATTTTAAGAACCAATAAATTTTCTTTAACAGTGGACGAATCAACTGATATATCCTGTACAACACATTTGGCATTAGTTTGCAGATACTTAGAAGGCGAAGAGTAAGTTTGTTAATTAGTATTTTTTATGATATTCTAAGTATATATCGAATTTCAGGATTTGCGACACTTTTTCCACATTGCTACCCATGAAAGGATCTAGAGCAAAAGATATATTTGAAAAAATTTACTTTTTTTGAAGGTAAAAATATACCTTACAAGAAAAATTTGATAGGTTTTGCTTCAGATGGGGCAAATGTCATGGTTGGAAAATACAACTCAGTCATGAGTCGACTGAAAGAAAAAATTTTCAACATATTTCTGATGTGCTGTGTGTGTCACAGCTTTCATTTGTGAGCTTCAGCTGCATGCGAAAAGTTACCTTGGGGGGTTGAAGATGTTGTGAGGGATGTTTATAACTTATTTCCAATAGTCCTAAATGAATTGAAATATAAAAAGAATTCCAAACTTGTGCAAATGTTAAAATTCACAAAATTCTCCATCCAGCGCAAACTAGATGGCTTACTTTGGAAGCTGCTGTGGTGAGATTGCTGGAGCAATATGATGTCCTAATTTTATTTTTTACACATGCTGTTACTACCGACCGCATACTTCTAGCAGAAACAATTTAAACACGTCTACGAGATCCATTGATAAAATGTTTCCTGCAATTCCTTGAATTTGTGTTACCTTTCTTTAATAACATGACCAATGAAATGCAATCTTCTAACCCTAAAATTCAAAAAAATTCATTCTTATTTATTAGCTAGAGTGAATGTACCAATTTCCGACCAAATTAGGATTTTTGAAATTAAAAAAATTGAATCATTAGTTTTTGAACGTAAAACTTCTAGCATTTATTCTGTATTTTAAAAATACATTTAATATTATAAAGTATCTTTGACGTAACCTATGTTTTCTAATTATTAAAAATTATTTGACAAATTCACCAATAACCGACCACTTTTTCCCGTTTTCGACCACTTATACATCAATATTCGACCGAATGAAAAGTACATTTATAAAAGACCTTTTTATTCTTTAAACATTTATTTAGAGTAAAAATTTATAAAATAATTAATTACAGAACTTTGATGGTACACAAGGCAAATATCGAACACAGTAGTTAATCAAATCTTGCCCAAGTACTTTCGATCACAAGATCATCCTCAGGGGCATTTCGTCAGTTGTGGCCTATCCAGCAGTAATAGAATGTTATAAATGTAAATTGGGACATAACAAATACACTACACAAAGATAAACAAACACTTTAAAATTTAAGAAATGGAGAAGCTACATTTTATATACACAGAAGTCTGTCTCCGGCTTCTATATAAAATGTAGCTTCTTAAATTTTAAAGTGTTTGTCTTTGTTTAGTGTATTTGTTATGTCCCAATTTACATTTATAACATTCTATTACTGCTGGATAGGCCACAACTGACGAAATGCCCCTGAGGATGATCTTGTGATCGAAAGTACTTGGGCAAGATTTGATTAACTACTGTGTTCGATATTTGCCTTGTGTACCATCAAAGTTCATTTATTCGAACATTCAACCTTATATTGTATTACAGAACTGTTGTCAATTTTACACTGTACCTTTACTATTCTACCGAACATTATATTTCTTGAGATTTACTTCAAATGTAACAGATGACATTTGTGAAATTTTCACATTTGTGTGCTTTATTTTGCTGTTTATGTTCTTCAAGTAATTTCTGAATTCCGTTCATTTTCATTAAAAGATGATTCTAAATTCACCTGGGCAATACTTAATTCATCGCGTTCATTTTGAGTTGGGGTGATTTCTGAATTGAAGTCTTTTGTAAGAGCATCTGACTCCTTATCATCACTAAAAGAGGGCTCTGTAGTAAGCTTAGCTTGATTTAAAATATGTTGTTTGACTTTATACCAAGCATCAAATAGCTCTTTGGCTGACTCACCCACTTTTGGCCACTGCTTCGTCAATATTTTATTTATCAAAATGGAAGATTCTCTATTTCTTGAAACGATTCTTCATGACGTCTTCGTTTGCTGTTTGTAAAGCACTTTCAATTAATGGTGCGAAATTAGCTCGTGTGACAGCCCTAGCTCTAGTCTTATTTAACCAATCTGAAACAAGTTTCTTCCAAAAAACTTTAATAGGACGAAATACTGAAACGTCTGCTGGTTGTAAAATATGAGTGGCATTGGGCAGCGATGAATACAAGATGATACCATTTTCCTTACAAAAAGTAGCAACTTCAAAGCTTATGTGTAATCTGTGTCCATCGACTATGTATAAAACTGGAAATATGGTATTTTTTTCCTTTAGGTAAGGCAACAAACTGTTTGTAACATATTCATAAAACACTTGTGAAGTCATCCATCCACTTTTAGATCTGCCTAATGACCAACTAGGGTTTACGTTTCAGCTAATTTCTGCAGGTATCCTGTCATATGGATAAATGGTGCAAGGAGGTGCCATATTCAGCGGCGGCTCGTGGCCTAAAAAAGTGGTGAAGATGAGGAAAGCTTGCCGGAGCCAAAAGGAGTTTTGGTACCTACGTCGCGCCCAAATCTGATTAAAAATTCTTTAAAATATGTATAGTTATATAAAAACTAAACTAATAAATACTATACTATATAAAAAATGTCTAAAAATATAATAGACTAAATTTCTAAATATTGTCGCTGCGAATACTAAATACGTACCCATGCAACTAGTGGCTAGTGGGTGAAGATGGATAATATATTTTTTAACGGATCTGCCATGGACGTATACGTCCATGGGATCTGCACTAAGCTATTTTCTCAACGATCATTAGAAACAGGCTGAAGTCACGTTGCCATGGCAACCATGAACGCTTATGCAGATGGATTTCGCATTTCAAAAATGATATTCACCTATTCCTGAATCATACACAGCAAGTGACACAGGTCAGGACTTGACCGTCAAATACCTACCGCACCGCTAATAAAGCTAGCTGTTTTTTTTTTAATTTTTAGATTAATTAAAAGAGAATAAATAATTGATTTCAGAATTTAGATATAATAATTTTGTTTTTATTTTTTATTTATTTGTCTCAATTTAATTATATTTTTTTGGTGAACCTCACCTTCACCTGGCCAGCCGCCGCTGGCCATATTTCCACTACCTGTAAATGTTACCATTACCGTAATACATTCCTTATCACAACCTTGAACCTGATACAGATCTTTAAATCCTTTGGGACCTACAACTAAAGAGGTTCCTGGGTTAGTTCGAAAACCCGATTCTTCCCCATTGAGAATTTTGGAAGGATCTTTTAGCAGACCGCTATTTCCAGTTTCTTCTATTATATAAATTTCTAAGTTCTGAGGCCATTCACAAATTGCATGTTCAGTTACCAACCCTCTTGCTAAACTAAGAGCTTCTTGGATTTCGCTTAACAAAAAGATCTAGCCACTTTCTTCCAGGTCTTCCTTGAGTAAATGGACTTTTTTTATTAACTTTTGAACAGAATCAATTGTCTTGGTTCAACCGGTATTCCTTTTTGGCCATTCCCTTTAACCAACAAACTAGTAGGTTTTCTTCCTGCAAAATGAGAAAAGGGTTACGCACAAATCAATACAAAATTCTATATAGAAATACATGTTTACTAAAAATATAGACATACTTACATCTGAAGTTGGTTGAATAGTTAGAGGACCCTTTCTAGCATCCAAAGATGTTTTTTTCTTTTAATTTGTTCATAAATGTGGCATGGGAAATGTTAAACTTCCTCTCAGTTTTCCGTATTTTTGCTCCATCACGATCTTCATTAATAGCATTGACCAAATCTTCTTTAGAATAATTTTTAGGCATATAAAATAAATATTTTGATTACTGTACCCATTTATGACCACCGTTTTGCTTCAGTAGCCGACCACTGGTCGGTTATTGGACAGAAATTAGATTTAGGTATAAAAATTAAAATCCCCTATTCGTACTACCAGCAAGAGTCTATTTAAGAAAACATCTGTGGATACAAACCCAAATCAGAAAGCGACCAGCTGGTCGTCTAATGGAAAAGTTTTACAATGGTGAACCATAAAGCGACCACCATAAATGAATCAGTTAGCTACAGATATTTAGAAAAATAACAAGTTAACTGTATTTATTACACGTTTATAACGAGCAACATCACATTTTAACATTAAAAAAGTTAAAGAACATTCGATGTAATTAGATAAAAATTGTTTACCTTTATGTGCATCTAGTTACACGCTCATAGATTTAACTTATTGGCAGTGTTGCCGATACACCAAAATTCCCACTTCCTTTAAACTTACTTTGAATAAGTCAACGAAATTTCCCTGCATATCTAAAGCCACGTAGTGGGCGGTGCAATAATTTCTGAACGTTCTAATATTTTCCTAGTTTTAATATTTATTTGAAGACTGGTCGGTAAGTGGTGCATGGTCGGTTACTGGTGCATTCACCCTATTTACAAAACATTACTAGAATGTTTCATAAAAAGAAAATAATTAATTAATGTCTCATCTCTTGAAACCATAAATTTTAATGATCCCAAAAATTACCTGCCACTAAACGACATATATTTGGGGGCCAAAGTTTCTCTGTCTGAAACTATTCTAAATGAACGAAAACATATTTTGCATACACGATGTTTGGATTTTTTTATTGAAAGTTGTGCTCAAATTACTAAAAGATTTGACTTTAAGGTCGATATAAAAAAATAGAGATTATAGATCCAGTTCATGTACTTGCAGATACAACACCTAGCATAGTTCCCTTAATGAAGCTCTTTCCAAATCTTATTAAAGAATCGGAATTACAGATACTAGATAACGAGTGGCGGTTTGTCTTATTTTGCATTAAGTTTATTATGTTTGCCTCATTCTTCTGCCAACGTTGAACGGATATTCTCCCAACTGAATCTGTTAAAAACAAAACAGCGCAATAAGTTAAGTAACAATAGTATTTTAGGGTGTGTTATCTCATAACTAAAAATGAAATGTTATTCTTTTAATTCTTGAGAGCTTATAAGGCTGCATAACTCCCAAATCTATAAACAAATATCAGAGAGTTAACTTACTCTAATTCAGAATAAATTTAATTCCTTTATTTTTTATTTTTAGTAATTTGTTTAGGCATTTTATATTATAAAATCCAATAGGAGCGATATACCTATGTGTGACAATGCAAGATTTTTTGTGAACTACAGCCTTGTTTAGTGTAAAGTAGCCTTAAGATAGTTATTTTGTACGATTTACTTACATTTTTTTGTTTTATTTGAAATTATTAAAATTCTCAAGTTATCTATTATTTTTTTATGTCCTATTCTACAGTTATGAGAAATTTTCATTTGGCAACACTGCATGTATTAGTACTTAATTTTATCAGACAGAACAGAGAACTACGAACACACTGCGTTCGTAGTTCTCTGATTTTATTCTACGAGACAAATTTTGTCTTTCACTGGAGCAGGAATTTGCTGAAAGGTTACTACACAACCAAGCACACGTGCTGATTGGTAAATATTAATTTAAGATAAGAATGCTGGATGAACGAGCTGTGTGATAAAGTTAGTTCTGAGATAACAGGACTAAAAGTTGAAGCTTGGGTTTTTTTAGGTATAAATTTTTCATTTCCAAATAACATTAACCCTCAACTGGCATGGTGAATATTCTGTGCGTAAACGGCGTTCTGACCCTGAATTTATGTTTTTTAAAACACAAACATATAAAATCAGAATTTGGTGTTTATTGAAAGTAAACTAAATGCACGATGAAATACTTATCATGTCGGAACAGTTTTTTTCTTGGTTTTTTTCCTCATATTTTACTATGGAATCACTAACAGGACAATTTTATTGTCATCATGGCCTGTCTTTTTAAAGACGAATTACATGCTATGATTTTTTCTGACGGATATTCTCAAGTTAAAGTTGATTTCATGCAATCGAATGAACTATCTTATAAGTAAAGTCGTCCCAGGAACGCAATTCAATTGGCAATATCATTTTAAAGTCGTCTACTCTAAAAGGTATAATGTATGTCTGAATTGTAAATATAAATGAGTCAGATAAAACTAAATTATTAGAAGAATTTTTCACCAAGTATCAAAAAAACAAAATTTGTTTAATTTACTAATGTTTTTATTTTAAGAACGATTTCCGAAGTGGAAATTGAAACGTCAATAAACCTACTTTAACATTTAATTGTGACTTATTCTTAATTATTATTATTAATATAAATACTTTTTTTATAGTGGTATAACTATAATTACAATCATTCACAATTTAATCAATAAATATTTTTTAAACTTACCTTCTTACTACTTTTGTTCTAAAACTTCTTGCAACTGATGTACACACAAATTTCTTGACAAAAATTTGGCGGGAATTTTTTGTTTTAAGGATAAAAGATTCTATAGTTCCAAAGAAGATGTATACATGACCCTAGTTAACTATGATGATATTAATTATAATTAAAAGCAATTTGAAAAGCTTATTATTTATGCTTAAAATAGAAAATTTCAACTACTGGTACTGTGTCAATTACTAGTGCATTTATCTTTAGTATTAAACAGAATAGCCAGCTCAATTAGAAGGTGTCTTAACCTTCCATCACTCGCACCATTAGAAACAAATTCACCATAATTTTGGAAATATTGTTTCTTTTTTGCTTCTGCAACCAGGAATACTAAGAAGACTCGTGTAAGACTATTTTAAATATTGGTGGGAGTAAACTATTATCTTATAGCCGATAGGGGTTGTTGTCATCATCATCATCACTGGCTCGACAACCCTTTTTGGGTTTTGGCCTCTTCCAGGATTCCTCTCCCTTCTCCATTCTTATCTGTTTCGTGCTTTTTTTCTCCAGTTTTTTATTTTTAAGGTTGTTATATCATTTTCTATTTGTTCTAAGTATCTCAGATTCGATCTTCCTCTTTTTATTTTTCCTACTGGCATCTGTTTCAATATTTTGTTTGGTATTTCGCCTTCTTCCATTCTGTCTACATGTCCTATCCAATACAGCCGTAATATTTTAATGAAGAATGTTATAATATCCGGATTCTGGTATATTTTGTATAATTCAAAGTTATATCTTCTTC
The DNA here is from genome assembly GCA_918026665.1 of Diabrotica balteata. Taxonomy (NCBI): domain Eukaryota; kingdom Metazoa; phylum Arthropoda; class Insecta; order Coleoptera; family Chrysomelidae; genus Diabrotica; species Diabrotica balteata. Next base: position 75,135,274 of record OU898283.1, on the reverse strand, counting down.
GTCATATTCCGTTTTCTTTTGTGAACTTATATATGTGTCGCAAGATTTTTCTTTCGAAGGTGGCAACAACGTTTCCTCTCTTTTAGTGTGTGTCCAGGTTTCTGAGCCGTATGTGAGTACCGGTTTTATTAAGGTGTTATATATTTGGCATTTTGTTTTTCTTGCCACGTTATCTGATCTTAGTTGCCCAATTAAGCCATGGTAACATTTATTGGCAATAAATATTCGCCTCTTCATTTCCTCCGCAACGTTATTATCAGACGTGACTAGGGATCCCAAGTATATAAAGTTTTTCACCCTTGCAATGTTGCATTCTCCTATTGTTATATCTTGTGGCTGCCTTATTTCTGCGTTTTTACTTACCTGCATATATTTTGTTTTGGTCCGATTGATTTTAAGACCACTATTTTTTGCAGCTCGTTCTATTTGGTTGTATGCCTCTATCATTTATCTTCTTGATCTTGCGACTATGTCAACATTATCTGCAAATACTAGTATTTGCATGCTTTTATTCATGATTGTTCCTCGAGTATAGACTATTGTGTCCCTCAGTATTTTCTCGAGTACGATGTTGAACAAGATGCATGATAGAGCGTCTCCCTGACGTAGTCCCTTTTTCACATCTATTATTTCCGTTAATTCATTTTGTATCCGGATTTTACTTTCTACTTTTAGAGAAACTTTTATCAGTTCTATTAGTTGTGTTGGTATATTACATTCTTTCATTGCTTTTATTAAGAATTCTCGGTTTATATTGTCATATGCGCTTTCAAAGTTTATAAAGAGATGATGTGTGTCGATGTTATATTCACTTGTTTTTTTCGAGGATCTGTTGCAGAACAAATATTTGGCCTATTGTTAACTTCTGTATACAGAAGCCACTTTGATATTTGCCAACTATTGTTTCAGCGTGTGGTCTAAGTCTTTCATAAATGACGTTGGACATTATTTTGTATGCTGCATTAAGCAGCGTGATTCCACGGTAGTTTCCACATTCTAACTGATTTTCTTTTTATGTAATGGTACAGTACTACCGCTTTTCCACTCCGCTGGTAGCTGTTTATTCGACTATATCTTTGTTATCAATTCATGTATTGTTTTTTGTAGCGCGTCTCCTCCTTCCTTCAGTAACTCCGATGCTATTTGACCCGATCCCGCTGCTTTATTGTTCTACTGCTATTCTAATCTCGGCTATTGTTGGTGGAGTCTTTTCTCTGTTGTCTGCTTCCTCTAATGGTATGTCAGGGTTCGTCTCTCTCCGATCTCCTTCAAGATTTTCCGTAAAATGTTCTGTCCATCTACTTAGTATTTGTTGCTGTTAATATATTACCTTATCTTTTTGAAGTCTTTTCTGCTTTTGTTCAGTTTCTGATAAAATTTTCTTGTCTCTGTTGATTTACTTAGTTCTCGTAGTTCTTTGTTCATATATTGTCTCTTTTTTCTTCGGTGAATTTTCTTTTCTTCTTTGCGTAGTTGTTTATATTCTTCCTCTGCTTGTCGGGTTCTGTGCACCTGTTGCATCAGTAAATATGCTCTATTTTTCTGTCTGTTATAATCTGACATTCTTCGTCAAACTCTTTGTTGTTTATCTTTTCTTTATACTCTTTATTTTTGTTTGTTTGTTTGAATCCTTCTACCTTTATTGTCCATGTTTAAAGACTCTTTCCTTTTTGATGTTTGAAATTCTAGCCCTTACCCTACTTTCGACGAGGTAGTGATCAGAGTCCGCATTTGCCCCTCTTCTGGTGCGGACGTTTATTATATTCGATTGGTGTCTCGAGTCTACAATGACATCTTCTTCTTTCAGTGCCTATTCGTTCCGAATATTGGCAATCATTCTGGCTATAATTATTTTATTGACTGATGCTTTAAATAGATTTGTTGTTGTTGTGGAAAACCATTTCCTCAGGTTCTTCAACCATGATATTCTCCTTCTCCCAATTCCTCGCTTTCCGAATACTTTACCCTGTAGGATTACCTTCAGTAATCTGTATTTAGTGCTGTTTCTCATTATATGTCCGAGATATTCCAACTTTCTCCTTTTAATGGTATACATCACCTCTCTTTCTTTGCCCACTCTTCGTAATACGGTCTCGTTGGTTATCTTGTCTGTCCATGATATCCTTAGAATTCGCCTGTATAGCCACATCTCGAAGGCTTCAAGTTTTTTCTCCATTGCTTCAGTTAGTGTCCAGGATTCAACTCCGTAATACAATATTGAGAAGATATAACATCGTAGGAGCCTTACTTTTATCTCCAGATTAAGATTGTGGCTTTTAAAGAGTTTGGCCATGTTATTGAATGCACTCCTAGCCTTCTCTATTCTACATTTTATTTCCTGTGAGTGATCCCATTGTGAGGGCAATGGGATCATGTACAATGTCATTGTGATCATGTACAATGACATGATCTATCATATTTACTGTAAGCCCATCTGGGGCTTTCCTTTGTGTATATCTTTGCGAGCGCAGAATGTGCTTGCAATCACCATATTAAGTGATCTTGCTAGGTTTATTAACCTATTCCCATTATCATCTGATTACTCATGGAGACTGTGCCTACCTATTGTGGGTTGAAATTGATGTTCTCTTTCAACTTTGGCGTTTAGGTCTCCATATATTATATTTATATCATTTTTTGGGCATAACTGATATGCGGACTCTAATTCATCATAAAACTCTTCTTTAATTTCCTCTTCTTTTTCTTCTGTCGGGGCATGCGCAGTAATTAGACTGCAGTTAAAGAAACGACCTTTAACTATTAAAATGCACATTCTTGGACTAATGGCTCTGAAATCTCTTATAGTATGCTTTACTCTCTTGTTTACTATAAATCCTGTGCCCAACTTTAGGATCGCAGCTGTAGAAGCTCCCAATCTATATAAGGTTCGAATATTCCATGTCGCAACCCTCAAATAGTGTTCCTTTTTCTCGCACAGTCGTCGTCGTTTGATCAGTCCGGCTTTTCTTCCTTGAACGTTTATAACTCATAGTTTTTCTAGGAGAAGGTAGTTAACCTTCAGCCCAACCCCTTATTCGTCGGATGACCAAGACTCCCCTCTTCGTCAGCCCTGACCCCACCTTCCACTGGGGGTTGGTTACCCAATATCCAGTGAGGTTGCTCAGGTTACCGGCATGAATCAACTTGGAGGTGAAGATAGGAATTGAGTAGGATAGGCTAAGTGATGCCAACAGGATACGGCATCATGTAATGCGCCTCACTACCCCCTTTACACACCCAGGGGTTGTTGTCATTGTTGTTAATTCAGATCTAACACAAGGCAATCGCGTTCGTCGGGGCGTTAGAAAAAATCTGACTGTATGAGTGTTGATATTTTGAGAGCTAACTTAAGAGAAAAGTTATATTGTCATAAAAGGTGAGATTTTTAAAGAAATATAGATTACTGCAACTCCGTTATTATAAGCGCTGGGTATTTTCATATCTTTTTTTGGTTTACTTCAGGTAAATATGAGTAAGAAAATGGAAAACCAGTTATTAAAATGGTATGAAGAGATAGATAGCGATGTGGCTGGCACCACTAGACTGAGATCAGGATTTAAGTGATGTTTGTTTTGAACACAGTATCCGCAATACAGATTCTGAGCAGTCCACACAAGATCTAGCCAGTGACACTGAAGATGTCATGGAAGAAAGCGACCAAGATAATGATTTTCCAAGATTTTATGGCAAAGATAAAACACGGCATTTTTTTGAAAACATCGTCACCATCCTCATTGCTGGACATAGGCCTCCCTTAATTAACTCATCCATTATTTACGATTTTGTGCTCTTTGTTACCAATTTTTGGTGATACGCCTGATGTCGTCAGCCCAACGTGTTCATCCACTACGTTTATGTGCTCTTGGCCTCCAATTTGTAATTTTCGGCCTGCCCAGTTCCATTTCAGTTCTGCTATGCGTTCAACAACATCAGCAATACTCGTCCTTCTTCGCAGGTCTTCGTTTCTTATTTGGTCCCGCAACATCACTCCCCGCATAGACCATTCCATTCGTCTGTCTGTACCACTCTCAATTTCAAAGCCTTAGTCTTGATTATAGTCATAGTTTCCGCCCCATAAGTCATGACCGGTAATACGCATTGATCAAATACTTTTCTTTTGAGGCTAATTGGTATGTTGGTCCTAAGTGTGTCTCGCAGTATTCAAAAGGCTGCCCACACTAAAGTAATTCGTCTTTGGATTTCGCATGTTTGGTTATCCCTGCTGATTCTTATTTCATGACCCAATTACGTATATTTCTCCACGAGTTTTACCACTTTGTCTTGAATAGTTAAATGGTTATTGGGGACCATATTTGTCATAAAATTATATTTGGTTAACTTCATTCTGAGGACCACTCTCGAACATGCAAAGTCCAATTCATTTAACATATCTGTGACTTCTTCTAAATGATCTGTGATAAGGTCAATGTCATCTGTGAAACGGAGATTCTTCTTCTTAGGGTGCCTGTCCGTTCCGAACGTTGGCGATCATTCTGACGATGATGACTTTATTGGTTGCTATACGAAATAGCTGTGTTGGGGTCTTTCTATACCATGCTCTCAGGTTAGCAAGCCAGGATATTCTTCTTCGTCCTGGGGCCCTGTTTCCTTCAATTTTACCTTGCAAAATGCATTGAAGTAGCTCGTATCTGCCTTGATTTCTCATTATATGGCCCAAGTACTGCAGCTTACGGCCCTTCACGATGTTGACCAAATCCGCAGTTGTGTTCATCTTCCCCAGTATTTCTTCATTTGTGACTTGGTCCATTGTATCTTCAGGTTCCTTCTGTATAGCTACAGCTCAAAAGCCTGAAGTTTTGGAAACGGAGATGGTTAAGCTTTTCGCCGTCTATTGTTATTCTTCTGTGGTTCCAATTGACTACTCAATGCCGTTATGAATAATTTCGGTGACAATCTATTTGCTTGCCTTATCCCACGATTTATTTTTATTGGTCGGGTTTTATCGTGTATCTTAACAGTCATAGTGGCATTTTTGCAAATAAGTTCACTATACCTATGGTCAATACTGCTGTCATTCATTGCTTCTATAAGACTGTCGATTTCGATCATGTCGAACGCTTTATGAAAATCTATGAAATTGAGGACATATTTTTTTGAAATAAATCCCCTTGTTTTGTTCTAGGGTGTTTTTGTGAGTTAATAGCCAATAAACTTAACCAACAAGTACTAATGAGTCATTTATTTGACCTATACACATTAGATAAAATCTAACAGGAGACTGATGGCGTAATTTTTTGAGGTGCGAGTGATGGAAAGTTAATAAAAATGACAAAAAAGAAAAAAGTTTGAGCATACTTGGGGCATATAATGAGGGTAGTAGATACTAGATAGTGCAATTAAAACTCAACGAAAAGGTAGAGGGAATTGGTAGGAAAAAATATTCATGGCTCCAAAACCATCGTGAATGGACTGGTTAATCAGCAGATCAAATGTTACATGTCACACAAAATGGAAACAAAATATCGGCAAATTGTCATGGAAGCTACAAAAGCCTACATCTGGACACGGCGCTCAAAGAAGAAGCTCTAGGCTGGTCGATCTACATTTTCGATACATAAACTTTTGAAAAATTTGTTGCTACTAGTTAACGAATTAGTTTGATTCTCGCACAATTAGTATATTGTGTACTAGTTTCAACGCTATAAAAAGTCCTAGTAGGTTTAAAATAAATAAAAGTCCAATAAAGCACAGAGGAGTTTATTTTTTAGTTATACACATTTTTGGAAGTAAACATATGTACAGTCCTGTTAGCGAGACCAACTATAAAATACAAATAGGAATAAATAACAAAGTATGCATAAATATACATTCTACTATAGGCTTATCTGAAACGTAGTCAAAACAGTTTGCAGGGTAATTCTAGAGAGCTACTTTACATTAAACTTATTTTAAATTTTGTCTCCCTACATAGTTTTACAACCATAATCAAAGGCTATTTAACAGCCAAACATTGATATGTCTAGCAATCCATTAAAAAAATGATATCTAGACTCGACACAAACATTTTTTTTGGAAAGGAACTAAGGTACAAAAAGTAAACGTTTAAGCTCAATCAAATTGTTACACATCTAACAGTTTACTGAGTTAAGTTTCCCGATACTCGTGGATATTAATTGCAGTTACACTACAAAAAATTCAAAAAGCGTGCTACATACACTGCATTTGATGGTTATGTACATGAAATGTCGTCGTGCATGTCGACAGTATATACAAGGCAATTGTGAACTGCACTTTAGCGACGTGTTAAGGAGGGCAGACACTTCCGGTACACAATTATTAATTGGAAAAATTAGCAGAAGGTTGGAAATTTTGGTATTCTCTTATCAATTGCATGAAACTAATAAATGTATAAATCCTTTTACTTTTTTAATAATAATTGACTATAAATGTGGTCCTTTTTCCTGCATCCTTCCATGTAAAATGATACATTAATATATTCTACCTACCAGTTAACTTGTTTTATTGTAATGATTTTGCCAATCAGAAATTAACTTTAATCGTGTTATACTCGGTATACACAAAGCTATTGAAAATTTTGAAAAATATATTTTCTTGAATGAACAGTTTTTTATACTGTAATACAAAGAAAACCTCACATCCACTGAAATAAATATATTGGGATTTTCAATGTAATAAGTATCTATCCATAAAGGGCAGTTCATAACCTCTTTTCTTAATTATTCTGTTAAAAACTAATCTGTTAAAAAAATTTCTATATTTAATGATATTCCCAAATAAATGCTTTCAAATGTATGTGCGATTAACGCACCAACTAAGATTTTACAATTCTATATAAGCTACTGCTCAGCTACACAAGATGTCGGCATACTTTTTAAAAGGCATCTACTTAAAAGAAACGATCATGAATAATAAAAAAAAGTGTAAAAAGTTGTGGAATACCCAACGCAAGCAAAGTTCTTTTGAAGTTGAAAATGAGCTACTCAATTTTGAGCCTTTATTGGTGTTGTGTATCTTTAAATGTTTACACATATAAAGATTCCACAGTTTAACATCGACTCGGTTTACGACTTATGGTTTTTCAGAAGCTTTGAAGCGGCGACCTTGACTTACTTTTTGATTTTATAACAGATCACATTAAATGGCACCAAAAATGGATAATTATAAGTTTGCTTTCGCTCATCACCAATCCCTTCGAACGACTTTTGCAAGAAAAGATTATCGCAGATGTAGATATCAAAAATTGGATCCCTAATCACCAATTTGGCTTTCGGGTGAAACACTCAACCACTCAACCGTTGTTAGTCAACCTTTTGATAAGGTTAAGCATACAGCACTCTTGCATATAATTAAAAGATACCTGCCAATAAAATAAATACTTCTACTTATTGAAGATACTTCAGTAAGAGTTTCTACTTTATTTGATATTCACGGCAGATATTCCAGGGGGATCTTAACACCGTCTAGACTAGCACTGCGGATGACACATTGCACTTGCATCTCATAAAAGTCCAAAAGCAGACGCAGACAAGAACACTGTTCACAGATACGTTTAAATAATATGGTACTACAATAGACTACCACAATAGATTCAGGTATTCACTTGGAACATAAATTCACCTTGAAGGAACAATAGTTTTAATTTACAAAAAAATAATTAGGCCAATTTGGTTAGGTGGGGTGTGATACTCCAATTAAAAATATTTCACAAAGCAAATTTGCTATTATCTATTATCAAAGAATGAGAAGTCAAACATTATCACAGATCTCGATGCAAATGCCGACTGCAATTGTTAATAGAACCGTAACCAGATAAAATACCCAAAATATATTGACCAGCTCACCTAAGGAAAGCTTCAAGGATAACTGTTCATTGGAGAAATAACTCATCATTCACAAGGAAAAAGTTATTTTCCTGTAGACAGCTGTATACCATATATGTCAAAAATTGTTAATAAAAATCCATTACAGAAGGCATATTTATTAAAAAGAACTCTTACGGGTTAAATCACAAAACGTTTTCGGAATAAAATCGATATTAGATTACATAGTTGCTGAGAATTATGTAGTATGTTAAACTTTTAAGTTGCTACCTAAAGTCCGTTTAGAGACTACGTCTTCAGGTCGTTGTTAAAGTTTTAAGTTAATCTACTTAAAACTTTAACATCCTACATAATTACCAGCAACCATGTAATATAATACCAATTAAAAAACATTTAAATGGATTTCACCATTATGTTTAGTGGCTTTAAACATGTATACCTAGTAGCAGTACTGAAGATGGAATATTTATTCCGAAAACGTTCTGTGACTTAGCCCGTAAGGGTTCTTTTAAATAAATATACGTTTTATAAAGGGTTTTTTTACTAAACATTTTTTAACTAATCATTACCTGGCTCACACGCGTGAGCAATTACTCACTGCCCAGTCAATGACGTGCCACTTTCGATACAAACTTTCGTGTTGTTTTAATTTTTTTTTTTTTCATTTAGGTACCCATTCCCAAGGTTCGTTAAAAAAGCTTTGCTTCAAAAAATATGTTACAATTAAGAGTATGTGGCAATTATGTCTAAATATGTTTTTCGATTCCTTTTTAAATCTTGGCTTAATATTTCTTTCAAAGCCAGTATGAATAGTTTCTTCTTTCTTTTAATTAAATATGTTTGATCCATCCTAATCCACATTCCTACATCGCAAATATTTTTGGCTTATGCTTGGCATTTCCAAAGTGTTTAAATGATAAAAATGATCTCACTGACAGAAGCAGAAAGAAATGTTGCTAACTTATAGCACAACCAGACTTATGATTTGCCTTGACATATCTCATATACGTATTTAAAAATTAGAGCGGTTTCCGCTAAAACTGACTACTAACTACTAACTGTTATCCTGGAAAGTGTAAGATACAAGAGGGTAATTTTGTAATATTAGAATGAAACCATAGAATCAAAAAAAGAATTTTGTTATATATTTTAACTCTTTGATCGGATTTTCTCTTTTTTGATCATAAAAATAATGTTTGTCTAAGTGATAATAATAATTATCAATTTTTATCGATAATTAAGCGGTTGAAAAACAAGAAATAAGATTTGAATTATCAGAAAGAAAATATATTCAGTTTTTTTAAATTACTTTTCATTGTGTCTAATAAAGGAAACTTTTTTGCTCAAAAGGAAACGTGATATGCAATTAGGATGTTCAAGCATCAAGCATATTATAATGTCTTATATAATCTTCGTTCATAACTTCGCGTCAAAACGTTTCAGCAATCTATTAGGGATTCGACCGTAACTCTTAATTTCACAAACTTCCCCTATACCACAATTACGTGACCACAACACAACTCCACGCAGGGAAATGCTGTGCCAGTGAGGGTAAGTGTCTACATTATAATAGCATGTTTGTGTTTACATGATTTTTTTGGCATCACTGATTCCAAATTCTGAAAATGACGGAAAGATGCATGAATTTGCATTAAATGTTCCTTTTAAACTCGAAAGAGTTATGCGACAACTATTCAAATCGTGCTAAATCCTTTTAAGATGGATATATGAAAAAAACACGAGAAAAATGGGTTCAATCGGTATAAAAATGGTCGCACATATGTTGACAGAGATACAGGTAGACCTTTTAGCACAGCATCGGGAAGTAGCGAACGTGTGTGACTTGTAATCGAAAGAGATCGTTGGTTGAATTTGCGCGACCTAGAAAGTCACCTTTTTTCCTGTATATCATAAACTTTATTACGACTCTGTATAAGGTTTTAATTTGGCGTATTCCGATTATGTATTTCAACTTAAGTTTTTTATTGTAAGCATTCAAATGGCATCTCAAAATCTTCGAAAGAAACATTTGAATTCCGAAAGTGAAGGCCTACTCTAGGTGTGTATTTGTTAAGTATCAATTCCACTGAATAAAAGCAACCGCGTTATCTTTATATCGTTTTCTTTGTAATAATTCTAACAGATAAGCATAATTGTATACATCGACTGCAACTTTTTAATAGACAATATAACAAATGCATTTTAGACAACTAAATTTACGTTAGATATCCGAAATATATAATATCTGAATGCATGAAAAGAAAAAATTACTGTTTATGAAAATATCTGAATACCAAAAGAATGAAATGTTCTTTTTCAAACATAATTGAGTTGATTTGCATATATTTACCATATTAAGTTATTGAAGTTATGAAAAGCCATGGCTAGAATAGACATTTAAATAAGACCTACATAAATCGTGACTAATTACAAAGGTAATGTTAGGGTGTACAGAAACAAAGGTTCCGAAATTATAAGGTTTCAATAACGTTTAAATCTGACGGATTTTGAGGGTAACAGTGTACCGTATGAATACATAATAGCAATCAAAACCTCGATAAAACAATACATATTAAGGACATTTCGGTGGCTTGTAGTTAATTCGATTAAAATAAACTGATACAAACTAAAGCACTACCAACATTTACCGGAAAACAAATCCATCCAAATCGTTTCTTAAATTCTATACCAATTTGTTTTTACGCAGTAGTTTTAAATGAAGAACACATCTTAGATGGTTCATTCTTTTATTTTTAAGTGTACACTTTCATTAGAATGTTAGTTCTTTACTCTCCTTAAACTTTCATGTGAAGAATTAAATATGCAATGACTACGTATCATCTTAATTGTATCCAAGCAAATCACAAATTGGTTTATAATATTGACCATCATTATTATAAATCAAGCTACGTAATACAAAATATTTCTCGGCTGCTCAAGCCCGAAAAATACGATTCTATAAGTTAAAAACAAATGTAAAATAATAAAAAGTATCACTTTGTAACAATGAACAAAAATTAACATATACACAAAAAATAAAGACTTGCATCGAACTCGAAACCAACTCTCGCCCATTGAAATCACTGGTTATTAGAATTATTTGTGAAGTAAAATGTATTTTATGAAAATATTTGTATGCTACAATGTCAATATTTTCTATGTGCAATAATCCAATTGCCAATTATACAGAAGTTTCAATTGTCAGAATATTAACGATCAACAATAGTTTAATGGATGTGGTGTTGATACAACAATACCTACATAAAAGGACTACTCCGATGGACCCCTTCACGGCCATACCAGTCCTGATCGTTAAAGTCAGTGCTATTGACATTCAGAGTCAAGACCGAGAGTGACAAATATTTCAGTTAGAGTATGATGTTCTATAATAAACTTTTTTAGTAAGATTTAGTCCCATTTACTCAACTTTACTTACTATCGGAGGAATCAAAAATGACAGTGAGGAATATAGGGTTCGACATGTACCAACAAAGTAAGTACCAATTTCTTCAATCTGAATTTGATCATATAGTAGAAGGTACTTTTTAATCAATACTTTATATGAAGGTATGTTGTAAAAAATATTGATGAAAGTAGATTAAAAATTGATGAGTTTTAGCTCATATGTTTTGATTTATCTCCTATAATACGGATGATGACAATGTACAAAGATCCAGCGGATATATTGTATGTGTACAAGCAAGCTATAAATGAATTTTATTAGTAATATTGACTATTATCTTTCAATCAAATCAATCTTAAATACTTTCAAATGTTATAAAATATTAACTGTCGGTTACGAGACCATCTTGACTCTGTGACGATTTGAAAAGTGTCAACTCAGCATACCATGAAATTATTTTTAAAAGTAGTACATGATAATGCTAGAATTTACAGAAAATTAGAAAAGGATAGAAATACTGAATTTGGATTTAGAAATATTTAATGTAATGTCTCAGAAATGCCTAGATATGAATCATTATATGAAATTATGCTTTATTGACCATAATAAAGCCTCCAATTAAGTTCTTCATCAAAAGATTGAAAATTATTCCAAATCTTTACTATGATCAAACAAAGTACAGTAGTACAGACAGAAGAAAAGACAACTGAAGATAAAGAAATAAAGAGAGGATTTCGTCAGGGTTGTGTATTTTCGAAAATCCGTTTAACGGAAGCCCAGTAACAGAAGACAATCTGAGATATGCAGATGATACACTTCAGAGAAACTTCAAAAACCTACAGGCATTTATTAATAGTCATGGAAGTTAGTCAGGAATATGGACTATCACTAAACATAAACAAAACCAAATGTATGCTTCTAACGAGTGAGAAAGAATGAAAAAGTACAATTATCTAGGTATTCGTTTTAATGATAAAGTTGTCAGTTCTCTTGAAATAATCCGAATTTGAAGTTTGAGTTGTTTTTTTGTTTTCTGTGAGTGATTTTGTTCCAACTTTTCTTTAAATTATCATTTAGATCATTGTAATAGTTAAATCAAATTTCTGACTTAAATAGAATGAAGGTATAAAACATAATGTATTTAATAATGTTTAAATATAAAAAATCAGATCTTTAAATTAAAAAATAAGGGATAAAAATCTATTGTAAAAACTAAAAATTGTAAAGTAAGTGATCACAAATCCAAGTTAAAATGTTCCAAGACGTTAAACTGTTAATCGTGCAAGCGTAATGTCGTAAATTATATTTAACCAAACAATGTTCTCTAAAGTAAAGTCTTGTACAGAAATATATTTATAACGAATTAAATAATTTGAATGTTATGATACTTCGAGATGTATAGTGTCGAGGACAATGCAAGATACAGTTTTCACAGCTCTTAAAAAAGCAAAACAGTGCAAAACTGCTTCAGACCTATAATACACAAAATAGCTTATTTTTAGAAAACAATACAGAGCAATCGATAGAACATTTAACGATTTCGGTACAAACAAATTCCACATGTTTCATTTTTGTTTAGTTTGCTAGCGAATAAATAACTTCAACTGTTAACTATATTTTTTAAAACATTGGTATTAATAATCCATTAAATTAATTATTCCATTAATTAATTAAACTTAAAAATTATTTTTGTATTTTCACTTTTAGTAATATTTTTTATACATTCTAATATACTTTGTTTAATCTTGAATTACAGGGACCTTAATATACATTACTGATAAGTAGTGAATTTAATTCACAAAAATCAGCAAATAAAAAATTATACAGCATACGAACGTGAAGAACTGGAATTAAGATTTTAAATGGAACACCGTTAAGCAAGTCAATGAGAAGCATATACAGTAACAAGCATTTTATCAATTAAACAACATGAAGTGTTTTGTGAAAATATAAATAAGATATTTAATCAGGATCCAATTTTTAAGAATCAAATGAACAAACAATTATTTGTTCCAAAAGTCGCGTCGAGCAGATTAGAAAGAACATAGTTTATTGATATTATTTTTACTACATTCATTGTAATAAAAATCTTTGTTAAAAATCTTCTCGACAACTTTCTTGTTAGCTTCATTCTCATCAATATGAAATGAAATATTTTTTGAAAAAATAATAATAAAACTATTTATTTTTTATTAGAATTATTTTTTAAATGCTCGATGTTTTTTGTTTTACCCAAAAAAGAGAATAAAACCTAATAACGAAAAAAATATTTGACAAATAATTGCAATGAAATATGTTGTTACTAATTTAAATGCTATTGTAAAAATCTATCGGTTGTATATTCATTTCTTAAAATCAAATAATAAAGAAAGAGAAATGAATAATTAATGGTACGATTGATGACATGTAAAGATAGTGGAATTTGTCTTTACTGAAACTTACTACTTTTATTTAATATAATTAATATAAACATCTCTTAAATGATTTTATTTTCTAAAAATAAGTGCTGGGCATTCAACTGCCTAGTATATCTTTATCGTGGTAAAAACTATTAACAAACAACTATTTCTTCGTTGGAGTACCTCTCTGAGTGAGTCCTTCGAATCTTTTGAATGTGTAGTTGATGAACACCCAATCTTTATAATTGATCTCGCCGTCTTGAGGAAGGGGTGCAGAAGCTAGAAAAATATATAATGTTTTAGTGTAATTCAATAATATACAAATAAGGTAAAACTTTAATTAATATATCACTAAAACCAAAAAATATTTATCAAATTTTGTGATTTTATATCTTTTATATCATAAAAAAAATTTGAGGATATTGTTAAAAATCGACATGCTCTTTAAATATAAAACAAGCTTATAGTCCGTGCCTGTTTTTTTTTTTGTTACTGAACATAAAATATAACATCAAGATGACGATAAACGATGCGTAACAAAAAAGATAAAGAGTAAATCGTTAGATAGCTTATTAGTATAAAGTCACACAATATGACCAGTGAGTCAAACAAAATTTGTTGTTTTTCACTTTAATTGCTCCTTTTTTTCTTCTTTCTAGTTTCTATTGGGAGTATTATTTTTAATCTCGACGAAATTGACCGATTTGATCTTTTTCAATTCTTTCATTTATACATTCTTTTTTTGCAAAAAAATTGTCTGTAATCCTAATAACAAAAAAAAAAAAGGTAATGGACGCTAGGGGAGACCCGGAGACTTTGGACACTATGAGATAATGGACACCTTCAAATTTACCGCCACACATAAATTGTTTGAAAAGCCGTTTGTGTGATACAGGTGAAAGTGTTCTTTTAAAAATTATAAAACGTTATTAACGAATTTTCCTTTCTGGTAAGTTTAACTTAACCTCATTTGTGTAAGATGCAAACATAATTTTACAAGAAATAGAGACAAAATGAGTATTAGTATATTACAAAAAGTATTTATTTTAATGTTCGGCAATATTTTACGGCTCTACTCCTAAATTAGTGAGAAGGTTGATCTATGAGTAAGCTATTAAAAAAATCGAGAAATTCCTGAAAACTTGATTAATAATATGGTGCCTAATCGGCAGGTACAAGGTCTTAGATAACCAAGCTTGTTAGAACATAGTAGATTATCTCACTAGCCAAATTAGAGATTCTAGACTGCCAATAACCGTGCATAGTTACCCAGGTCTTTCCTTTGCTCAATTGTTAGCAATAATAATGTCCATATGACGTCTACCAACATGTGGAATAAAGATGCATGTAATATTTTGAATAGAAAGATATTGAAAAATTAACAGGTCTTCATTCCAACATGGACTTATATGACTTACTGGGTAAACTAACACTGCCTGGGATAATTGCGAATGCTGCTCAAAGAAACAATGCCTTGGAACCGCATAGACACTATGAAGACGACCACGGCAAGGAATAAGGAAAGCGAAAAATATCTAAAACTCGGATGAGAATTACTAACTGGAATATCAGATCGCTTAACTCAATGGACCAAGAAATAACACAAGTGCTGAAAGAGAGACAAATGGACATTTGTGCTCTAGAGGAAGCAAAAAAGAAAGGAAGAGGACAATCAAAATTAGATGAAATATACTCATCTACAGTGGAGTAGCAAAAGAAAATAATGTCAACCAAGAGGCAGCCTTACTAATACACCAAAGGTACCAAAATAATACCAATACGTTTCAATACAAATCAGACAGGATTGCTACAACAAAGATAAGAATGAAAAAGGAAGACCTGAACATCATCGAAGTATTCGGCCCAGAAAATAACAAGCCTCAAACAACAAGGGAAATGTTTTAAGTAACAAAGTAGTAGAACAAGTTAGAGGGAAGATGATAATATTGGAGGATTTTATCGCTCGAATGGGCAATAAAGTAATACCCGGAATTAAACGGAAACATAAAGAGAATTTTAAACACGAAAATGAATAAACGTCTGCATGAATAACGAACTTAATAAATATCACATTGACTACAAAGACCAATACAAATATACATTCAATAACACCTGTGGACAAAGATCTATGATAGATTATATTATAACCAACAAAGATATACATACATAAAAAAATAATCGAAGTACGATGTCTTAAATCGGCAGATGTGTAAATAGCGACCATAGCCTAGTATTAGGGAAAATATGAATCATCCTGGAATAATTCACTTCCAAGAGAGCGGCGCCAACACAAACAAAAATCAGAGTCGAAGGACTAAATACGAAATCCACGGAATACTTATACAGAAAAAGAATCTCATAGAAGATTGCTGAAAATGAAATATTAGAAAATGATTAAATCAATTAAAGCTGGGAAAACCTCAAAAATAACATAACTAACACCGCAACAGAAACACTTGGACAGAAAAAAGTAACGAACAATAACATATAAAAAAAACCCATGGTTTAGAGAGGAAGTGAAGACAAAATGTGAAGAAAAGAACAAAATATTTTTGAGATACAGAACACAACAAACACAACAGGCATACAACCTCTGTAAACGAATATTTTAGTACTACAAATAAAAAAAAAGAACACTGACAGAGCTTCTAAAAACAGATGGGACACGACTTCTATGGAACACAAAAAGAAATATGGAGAATAATCAGAGGATAAAGAAAAGCGATGAACGAACTAATAAAAACTAAACGTATTCAAAAGGAAATATGGACA
Organism: Diabrotica balteata; assembly: GCA_918026665.1. Classification (NCBI taxonomy): domain Eukaryota; kingdom Metazoa; phylum Arthropoda; class Insecta; order Coleoptera; family Chrysomelidae; genus Diabrotica; species Diabrotica balteata. The sequence goes on along the minus strand of OU898283.1, from coordinate 75,118,898 downwards.
GACTACTTTGGATCCCTATTTGCCAAATGTGACGATAATGAACAACACCAGAAGTGACGACAAACGAAGGAATAAATATTGAGGAGGTAAAGGAGGCATAATGGAAATTAAAAAATGGAAAATCACCAGGAGAGGACAGAATAACGAATTACCTCATAAAGTACGGAGGACCAGATTTGACCAAACAACTATTAAAACTAATCCAAAAAATAATAGAACTAAACAGAAGACCACAAGAATGGAGATCAAGCATCCATTCAAAAAAGAGAGACAAATAGGACGCGGAAAATTGCGGAGGAATTATTTTTATTAAACACAGCATTGAAATTAACGACCAAATAAACTGAATGAAATTATAACACTAGCAGAAGAACAAGGTTTTATGTAGGTAAGATCATGCAACGACGCTATATTTTTAATTAGGTAGTGTAAGAAAAATCATTGGAATACAACAAACCCGCATATTATGTTTAAGCAAGAGAGATACATCTAAGAATAATCAAAACGATCGAAAATATTTACCAAAACAACACAATAAAATTAAAAGTAGAAGAACTAACTTACCCAATTAAAACTGACAATGGGATAAGACAGGGAGATTCCCTAAGTCTCTATTGTTCAGCTTGATCATGGATGAAATAATAAAAAAAATAACAACTAAAAAAGTATACCAAATGGGAGAAAACGTCTGCTATGCAGACGACGTAATACTATGTACTCTCTCAAAGTGAAGATCATTTACAACAATTGCAGTATTGGGACCGTGCAAGTTCGGAACAGCGACACCTGGTGTCGTAAATAAGCAAAATTTACTGCGCTTTCATGTTAGATCGAGGTTACTATATAACTGTCAAGGACGTAGCCCCAAAAAAGAAAAAGAAGAAAAAGTAAAAGATTGAGGTTATGTCGGTATGTTATTAAAAGGTAAACGTTGTATGTAGTGTAAATAAAAATAAATATATTATTAAATTACAGCATTACTGTTAATATGGATGCAATAATAAAAACTGGATTTGAGAAAGTAAATCACCAAATAACTTTTCAACCAAGCACTGAGTCAAATGGAAAAGCTTTAGTAGTGGCAAATGTCAAAAAAGAATGGAAGAATTATGTGGAAGAATTAAGAAAAATAAATTACCATAAATAATGCTAATGCATAAATTAGCAGGTTAAGCCCATGATATCATCATATTGATTTGAACAATTAATTCTTTCCCTGTAAACTTTTGGACAGCGAATATATCTTAATGCATCTTCAGAAAAACTTGAACTTGATGCATTTTTGTAAACTTCAAAAAAATAAAATTTAAACATTAAACTTGATTTTTGGGTTAAAATGAACTCTAAGTGAGTGTTATGAAACTAAAATTTACACTTTTACACAAAAGTGAACTTTTATTTATTTCAAACTGACTTTAAAATCGGGCGCAAGAATAATGCATAATTTAGGTTTGTTGATTTACAATTATATGCAAATGCAATTGACGGAGATGCAAGGTGGAGAATATCAGGACTGGGTAAGAAATAGTAGAGAAGAATAGAACGATCATTTGAGCCAAATGACAAGAAATAAAGTAGTAAAGACCGCGAGGGACGGTTTTCCAATAGGAAGACGATCAATAGGAAGACCACGAAAACGATGGAACTACAATGTAATGGACTCACATTGAAAAGCAGACAGTGTCATGACTACACAAAAAGAAGAAGAAGAAGAAGACTAGGTAAACTGTGTTTTTATTGCCAAAAAATATTACAAAAATGATGTATAAACAATTCTAAACTTTCAAAGAATTACCATTGGTTGTAAAGAAAAGACGATCTATCCAATTTTGCTCTACAACCATGTACAAGATATTGTGGATAAAATTAGATTATTTAAGTTATAAATGTATACAATAGTTAATAATAATATATCGTTTTCCGGGCTTACAGGCCCTGGGTCTAGAATGGTTTATTCTTCAAATACGCATATAACTAAGGCAGCCATTATCAAAGTCGGCACAGCAATGGTTGTAGTTGTCCTCTTGACTGAGACTGATTATTCCATAAGCTTGTTGGTAAGTGGTTTTAATCAACGGATCGCATCTACCGTAGTGTTGCCATTGTTAGTATTTCTCTTATCATGCATGCTTTTGCTGTGTTCATGTACTTTATAATGTGTCATTCATTATTCATTGCTGTCTGGTTAGTTTTTATATAATCTGTCGTTTGCGGATACCTTCCTCTGGTACCATCAGTATTGTCCCATTTTTTATTGTTTCCTGCATATTTAATTTCAACCCACTGTTTTTATATTATATAAATTGTCGGTACTTATTTATTTTCTCTATATATCGGGCACCGATAATTGCATTGGCTATCTATTTTCGTTGTTACTGACTCTTTTCGTTTTAAGCAGTATGCAATGCCGATATTGTCACTTGATTTTTCTACCTGATTAAATTGAGTTACGATCTTAAAATAATTTTAATTCCATTTAGGAATTAGATATTTCAATACAAATAAAAATAAACGAATACTTACGAATTTCAAGTTTAACATCAGGAAAATCATCAAAGTTTGATGTGTCATCAATTGACTTAACTTCTACAGGTATGGCTGCTGGCCTTTCCCTTATATGCTCCCAATCGACGCCTCGGAAAAACTGATTTAATTTTAGGTCTTCTAGACCTTTTTGAGATCCCAGTCTTCTGTCTGCTTCACAACAGAACCTGGAAATAAAAATATATAAATAAATGCAAATATCGTAGCACATATTAAGAAATACTTTATCGAAATACAGAAATATTATTCTCGACATTTCGTTTTCGACCGAAGATACTTAAATATGTGCTACTTGAATCGAAACACGCTTCACTTCGAAATTTTGTAAACATCGACAAGGATTGGTTGTTGTTAAAAAGTGAATAGAATCAGACTCTTTAGAGAGTTCAATTTCTTCTTCTACTAATATAATACTTACTTAATGATTGTATCTTTGGCCTCTTCAGAGATCGGTACTTCAGCGGGGAAAACCAAGGTGTCCCTCCAATTCATCACTTTTGTGTATGTATCTTGAGGGTTTTCCGAACAGAACGGAGGATAACCTATCAACATTTCATACATAATAACACCTAATGACCACCAATCGCAAGCAGGTCCATATCCCGTTTGCATGAATACTTCTGGTGCTATGTAATCAGGTGTGCCTACTGTACTATAAGCCAGGGCTCTCCTATTTTTCTTCCAGCTTTCCGCTCTGCGTTTACTATCCATAGGACTCGAGGTAATAACTGAAAAACAACATGAATTTATTTGAAAATGAATTAAAATGGAAAATACAATCTCATTAACAATCGAGTTTTTTGGACATTTTATAGTATGTATTTTAAATTATGCAAAATTGTAAGAGTTTTATAAGTGGATTCGTCGGTAAGCACTTTAAGATCACAATGAAAATTTATACAGATAAGATTATACAAAACCATCAAAAAACAAAGCAACATTTTCATATTAGACTTGTATAGCTACAAGAGATGCTTTGTTCGGCTTGAATGTGCTGGCTGGATGCATGGACATGAATCAGGATATGTACTTATGTTTTGTAGACTTTGAAAAGGCATTTGATAAAGTTCAACATAAAAAGCTTGTAGATATACTAAAAAGCAAAAATATTGACAGTCGTGATCTGAAAATTATATCTAATTTATATTGGAATCAAACTGCCAAGGTAAGAGTTGACAGCCAGTACACCGAAAATATCAAAATACAGAGAGGAGTCCGCCAGGGTTGCGTGCTGTCCCCACTACTTTTCAATGTCTACAGTGAAGCGGTATTTCAACAAGTGCTCTCAGACTCAATAGAAGGTATATCTATCAATGAAGAAGTTTTGAATAACTTACGTTTTGCAGACGATACAGTAATAATTACGGATAACAACAATGATTTACAGAACCTAAAGCAACGCCTTAATGAACGCTGTCATGAGTACGGACTGAAAATAAATTTAAAGAAAACTAAATGCATGATCATGACTAAATCTGCACATGCAAATATCCAATTGACTATTGAAGATACTGCAATTGAGAATGTTAATAACTATAAATACTTAGGAACATGGATAACATCAGATATAGACCAAACCAAAGAAATTAAGACACGTATTGAAATAGCACGTACATCATTTATTAAACTTAAAAAGTTTCTTTGTTGTCGGGATATAAGGTTAGAACTACGCCTGAGAATGCTTCGATGTTACGTGTTCTCTACTCTTCTTTATGGTCTGGAAGCTTGGACACTAAAACAAGTTCATCTGAATAAGTTGTCCGCCTTTGAATTTTGGTGTTACAGAAAAATCCTACGAAAATCATGGATTCAAAGAATGTCAAACATGGAAGTAACTAGAAGGATAGGAAATGAGGCGGAAATAATATTAACTATTAAAAGACGAAAACTTGAGTACTTGGGACATGTGATGAGAGGGCAAAAATACGCCTTATTACAACTTATTATGCAGGGCAAAATCCGAGGAAAGCGAAATGTGGGAAGACGAAGAATATCCTGGCTTAAGAACTTAAGGGAATGGTTTGAATGCAGTAGTGCAGAACTTTTTAGAGCGGCAGTCAACAGAGTCCGCATAGCCATGATGATTTCCAACCTTCGATAGAAGATGGAACTTAAAGAAGAAGAAGCTACATTTGGAAACTCTGTAGTTACAGAACCATACTTCTACTATAGATACTCGTTGAACCAACATGGACCAAACCAGTAATACTAAAATAACGGGAGACTTCGGGACTCTGGAAAAAAATAAAATGCTCAGCAGATTAAGGATTAAAAAAAAAGTTAGTTACTAATCCCCAGAACATCGAAAAAGAAATAAGGATTAGAAGATCATTTGCGTATTCTTGCAGAAGATACCGAGAAACTTGGATTATCTCGGTAATACTTATCATCCGGAACCAAAAAAGTAAAGCTCAGGAAGATCGGAGAACAGGCTATTCAGCAAAATGGAAGTAAAAGAAAAATATGGTAGATAAAAACGTTCCATGCCAGGCACTGAGGGTGCCAGGGTTAACAGAATTCTTAAGAGAGGGGATAGTATCTACCAAATGGAAAGTATGCGGATGCTGAAAAGAAGACGATTGATTGTATTAAAAGTCGCCTTTTCGCGGTTGGAACAGCTGACTCAGGAAAATATTGCACATTTATAATATAACCTGGGAACGACTAGTTCGATCTATATAAAACAGCCTAATCAGATACATATTCACAAAGCTCGTTCAAGAGAGACTTGATATCATCAGCGTACCCATTTAGAGTAAGCCATGATCTGGGATATATACCCAAAATGCCACTGTTTCAAAATCATACAGATCAATAAATCTGACCTCATTCATGTTAAAACAGGCAAAAAATCTTAAACGACTAGGTCAAGAATAAAAATACTACAAAACATCCTTTGCACCCACTGCAGTAAGGGACAGATAGATGAAGATTCCCGGCATAATCTAGTGTCCAGTATCGAGAGGTGCTTACACCAAAAAGAGAATCTTACACTTTGTTGCATTCTTAGAAAGAATAAGAAAACTAATGAAACATCATACAGGTGGGCAACTCAAATGCTATAGTACAAAGTTATATTCGCAGAAATACATGGAGTTATCTATTTAGAACGACGAAGGCGTGCCGTCAAGGAAGAGTACATTAGAGACGCTATGAACTAAAGTTGTTGATATTATGCGCTTACCAACCCAAGAAAACATTTCGTAGTTTCGTCTTAAGTGAGATAGATCCACCTTGTGCTAAACTACATAGAGAAATTGTGTTAAAGAGATAAACTTAAACTGCATGGCTTTACAAATAAGCGAAAGATCACTAAATTGGATGAGTTGAGGTTATTTGGAGAGGAAATACTTTAAACCAGTGAAGCTAAATATCTGGGGGCGACCTTGGATTCTAAGCTTGTTTAGAATATTCATATTAATAATGCGCCATCGAAAAAAACATAATTAGAGTAAGCCTTGGAACATGCCCCTTATTTTGGATGGTTACTCACTTCCACAAAATATTTTATAATAAATGGAAATAAGTATTACATAACTTGACATGTATATACGATTAACTGATTTTATACGAGAGTTATATGTCTATAATCTTCACGAAAATAGAAATATTAGGAGTAATAATCATCAAAAAAGCACATGTCTTTATATGTATGTGTACGGGATCTTCACCTCGCTCGATCTGTTCATCCTCCTCATTCATGGCTCAATCTTCCATTATTCCTTTGATTATTTCTCTCCATTCCAATGCCGGTCTGCCTCTCCTTCTTCTATGCCTTAGAGCATAAATCTAATGCTTGTTTTGGCCATCTTTTATCACCCATTCTCATTACATGTCGTTTCATTAAAGCTGTTTTAACTCTATCTACAGATAAACTTGCAGACGATACAGTAATAATGACGGATAACAACAATGATTTACAGAACGTAATGCAACGCCTTAATGAACGCTGTCATGAGTACAGACTGAAGATAAATTTAAAGAAAACTACATGCATGATCATGACTAAATCTGCACATGAAAATATCCAATTGACTATTGAAGATACTGCAATTGAGAGTGTTAATAACTATAAATACTTAGGAACATGGATAACATCAGATGTAGACCAAACCAAAGAAATTAAGACACGTATTGAAATAGCACGTACATAAATCATTAAACTTAGAAAGTTTCTTTGTTGTCGGGATATAAGGTTAGAACTACGCCTGATAATGCTTCGATGTTACGTATTCTCTACTCTTCTTTATGGCTTGGAAGCGTGGACACTAAAACAAGTCCATCTGAATAAGTTGGCCGCCTTTGAATTTTGGTGTTACAGAATCCTACGAATATCATGGATTCAAAGAATGTCAAACGTGGAAGTAACACTCTCTGCTAACAGAATTGTAAGCTTGTTTAAGTCCACGAAGATTTGGTGTACATTGCGGTTGAATTCCGAGTTTTTTTCCAAGTGGTTTCCTTATGGATGTATAGAGTTTCGTAAATGCTATTTTATGATTCTATAGTAGGTTTATTTGTTAAAAAAAATTTAATTTTTGTTCATAGCATTTATGGCTGTTTGTTTTAATAGACCAAAAATATTACCAAAATTATCGTTTACTAGATTATTCTTGTATTTTATTATTAAAATCAGTCATTTTACCAGTTCTCCCATATGTAGTGTCTAGCTACAGAAAAATACATAATGCATTTTTTTATTAACTTTATATTTGACTCCATTTTATAATGACCGGTAAAATATACCGGGGCTCTGTTTTTACCTTGTAATAATGGAATGTCTATAGTTAAGGGTTAAAATATTATTTCTTTTAGGTAAAACTTATTATTTGACTTTATTAGTTTATATTTAATGTATAGTGTATATATGTCGCATTATTTGTGTTTACCGGGGGATGTAATTACACCTCTCTCTACTTATTTGTTACTGTGTAGTAACAAATCACTTTAAACAATTCCATCTTATATCTTTTCCGTTATCGTTCTCGTCTTATTTCCTTTTCGTTCTTTCATTTATTAGGTTTCCCTATTCCTTTCAAAAATAGGGTGGGGTCCATAAAACGTCATTCTCTTTCGTGTTGTCTGTTAATCTCATGTAGTAATGTAATTTCATCTCGCAAACCACATGTAGTACAAGCTCTGTCGAACCCCGAAGATATCTCTACCAGACTGAAGCCCGGAATTATCAGAGCATTGGCCATCTTCTCTCCCCAATCACCTACTCCTCCACAGTCCAACCGTGGTAGCTGTTTATACGATGCACAAGTGAGAGGTGTTTATTTATGATACCCAAATAAGTGGCCCACCAACGTAGGGTTACAACGGTAAGTGACTTCCACTCGTGGGCCTGAAACCCTTTATTTTAGTTACGAAACAACAGTGATAAGACTAGAAGTAACATATACATTAGGACCGTGGTAAAAAATAAGTGTATAGCCAGTCTTTCCATTCTACAACGAGCAGAGCTCGTGAATATCAGAGGAGCCCTGAGAAACTCACCAAATCCAAACTGGTAAAAAACTGTAAGAATGTCCATAAAAAATTAGCCTGAGATATAGAAAATATCTAGAAACGTTCAGGTAAAAAAAAACTATTAAGGATTGATAACGAGTTTTTTTATAAAAAATCTGTACTTACTAAAATCCGAAGGCTTCGCTTGACTTAAGTCCCTATAAAAATCCGTCCGATGAGATTTCTTTAAACCAGTGCATAATCCGAAATCAGACAATTTCAAATGTCCTTTGGCGTCTAACAATAAATTATCCGGTTTGATATCTCTGTGGATGAAACCGAGTTTATGAATCGAATCAATGGCTAGTGCTGTTTCTGTTATATAAAACTGCGTACTATCTTCAGAAAGGGTGTCTTTTTTCATGAGAAGGGTCATCATATCACCTCCCGGTAGAAATTCCATTATTAAATACAGATTAATGGGATCTTGGAAACTATAATACATTTTTACTACCCACTGATGATCGGCTTCTACTAAAATATCACGTTCTGCTCTCACATGTGCCACCTAAAACATTAAAAATAATTATTTTACTAAAATAACATTTTTGATATTTATGTAGTTCTTTAATATTTATTGTATTATTTGGTTAATTATTGTTTTTATTAAACATAATAATCGGTAATTAGATATTTGCATATACATATTTACAAATTTTGTTGCTGCGTCTCCATAAACAAACAAATAAAATACTTATGACCTTAATATGTCGCTTACTATTCACATTGATGGAATTATACAGATATCCATAAACCGGTTGTAATTGTTGGACTCTTAACATAAGCCGGAATTTTTGGGTGTGTTCTAATTCGTGAAAATTAATTAAATTTGAAACAGCTTAATTTCTCCAAGATTGTTTGTCTAATTTTTACGCAGTGACTATGTGTCAAATTTGTTTTTTCACGCAATGTTCTATTGTTGGTTTTTATTAAAAGTAAAAATTAATCAGTTATAGCATTATAATAAAGCAGCACATTACGAAAAAAAAAAAAAAAAAAAAAAAAAATATATATATATATATATATATATATATATATATATATATATATATATATATATATATATATATATATATATATGATGGGGATTCGGGCTAGAAATTTGTATTTTGCTTCCCATAAAAATGCGTTTTTTTAACATAATAATATGCGTTTATATACTCCATTCGCTCAGCTCGGGCATATTTTGACAGATTCATTGTCGGAAACCTACAACACAACAATTCCTACTTTTCAGTATTAATAGCTCAAGTATACTACTATTGCAGTCTTCTTTCTTTGAAAAAAAGAAGAATTCTTCTAAATAGTGGAAGTGTATACTAAACCCACAAATTTTGGGTAGTATATATTTACAAAAATATATTTTAGTTGTTATAATTTAACATAACTATTTATTGTATGGTGCAGATAAATAAATATTGATTGTCGGTAATTCGCAAAGTTCTATTTTATTAACTGTTTAGTTTGTTTACTATTAATATTGGCTATGAGTATGTGTGCTTGGGTGTATAGTAATTTCCAGCCACTTTTAGTCTGTCAAAAGTAACTAACTTCGCAAACAAAAATAAGTTCACTAGACAGTTCGGACTGGGAATAGCGAACCGAGTATACTTACAAAATCACAAAACTTTACCAAAAGTATTTGTTGAGATATATATCAGAAATCGTTTATTTGATCTTTATATTTAATTTTATCATTATTGCTACATCTTCCTTTGTTAGATCTCTTGTTTCGTAGCCCCTCTATATATTGGTAAATACTCTCCCATCATCGTTTGCTCTTTACCTTTAATATTTCTTTCCTACAGTGCGCAGATGTCCTTTCAACTCTTTTTCTATTTTCTCTGATCTCTGTTATTAAGGCTTTTTATGTTTTAAGTTTTTCTCTTTCAGGACTATTTCGAGCTGCGATCAATAAAGTTAGAATTGCCATGCTAGTAGCCAACATCCGGAACGGATAGGCACCACAAGAAGAAGATGTTTTAAGTAGCCATTATGTGTTTCGTTTTCCAATTCGTCATACTTTTACTCGCCTTTGTTGTTCTATGATTTCCGTCCTAATCCTAGGCTGCTCACCGGTTCTTTGAGCATTTGATAATTTTTTTCGTCCTAACCAAAATAAGTAAATAAGGCTAACTGAGAAGCAGGATGTCCAAACAACACAATATGGCGAAACAAGTACCTTAGAATGGAAACGAAAATTATGATATTTAGTTTAACAATAAGGCCAATAATGATGTACACAGCGAACACAAGGGCGGATACGGCCAAAACACAAAGATTATTGGAGACAGCAGAAAAAGTCTTACGAAAAATATCATACCAACCGCTAAAAGATAGAGCAAAATATGAGGAAATAAGAGCGAGGATGTGGAAAAGAGGAAATAAACATGTGGACAATGGAAAAATAGAATGAAATCACCATATAAAAAGAATGGCAGAAAACAAAACAATAAAAATAGTAAGAGGCACATGGCCAATCGGAAGAAGGGCAATAGAACGCCCGAGGAAAAGATGGTCCAACATCAGTTGAGGCTAACAATGGAAGTAAAACAGGCAAAGCCTACCAATAAAGCAGGAAGAAGTAAGTAACAAAACTAGTAAATATACTAAATCACTTATAACTTAGCCTTATCGCATTGAATAAAATTTGCGGTCACTCATAACTTGCGATATTATCTTCAGTTATGCATATTTGTAATACTCTAATAACTAATACGTGTACATCTGTAACACCAAATATCATATTTCCAGCCTTAGTTACCGTTTTGCAAAAGGTCAAGAAATAGTTGATCAGAATATTATAAAAAGTCCAAGATAAACAAAAATTTAGTTAAAATAAACGAAAGAAAAACGAAATATATAAAGATATAAAACTTCACTAAAAAACAGGACGATCATCTAAGGTGCAAAAACTAAGGGAGAATAGATATTCTCGAAACAGTTAAAATTTTATCTATTTGGATGTTAGAATTGGTGATAAATGGAGGGAAACTGATAAAATTAAAAGTAGTAATCACAAAAGAGGCAAGAAAATATAAAAGCCTAAGAATGCTGAATGAATTATAGGAAAATATGCATAATAAAAAACAAAAATTAGGCCAAGCAAAATTTTGTAACACATACAATTATTTATAATAGCTAAACACGGAAGTTATGAAAACCAGAGGAAAACAGGTTGGAGAGGTAAGAGAGAAAAATATTAAGAGGGATCTACAGTTCTATACAAAAAAGGCCGAAGAAAGATGAGATAGATAAACAAATAAAGAACTATTTTATGAGGGTCTACGTGCTACAAATTTCATTTCATTTTCATTTCAAGAGCAAAAAAATAGTAGTGGGACTATACGAGTATATAGAGGATTGATGGGCATAGAAAGTTCAAAATAGCCGTAATTAAATGAAAAGAAATAAAAGGCCAACAGTGATAGTTGTCGTTCCATCGTTTTGTGACCTTCCCACTGATCGCCTTCCTATTGGGCAACCGTCTCTCGCCGTCTTTACTGTTATTTGTTGTCATTCGTTTTATATGATCGCTATGCTCTACTCTTCTATTTTTACCCAGTCATTGATGTTCTCCAGCTTGCATTTCCATTGTATATTTTTTGTACTTTTAGCTCAGCGCCCCATAGTGTCTTACATTCGATTTATCTAAGGGTTTTTAACTCTTTAACTCAATTATTTTTGTTTTCTTTATGCCAAGTCGTGTTTCTGCCGCGTCGTTCAGGATTGGTCTGATGACTGTTGTAAATTCTGCCTTTCATTTCTTTCACGATATTTTTATTTCTCCATATTGTTTCATTCAGGTAACCTACGGCTGTGTTTGCTGTATTCATCTGGATTCAAAAATTCCAGAAAAAAAGATGAAAAACACATCATCTCTATCTCCACCATACTGTGGATTGTCCAGACGAGATTGCACACCTCTACGCATCAAAACTTCATACACGAGCCAAAAAAACCAAAAACCATGAGCTGGTTAATTAACAAAAAAATTGCATCTACTCTAGAGAACAAAATAATCGTATATAGGTTATTCCACGAATATACGACTGTTTTGGATTATTACGACGACGAATATTTTACTGTGCAAGTAGAAGTATGAAAGTAAATTGGTCTAAACAGTATTCCAATAAAATGGATTTACTGTTAGTTTGACACTTACACTAAAATTATTTCAGTTAATATATGTTCAGATAGACGCAAAATTTATTGTGAAATTTAATCCGAAAATAAAAAAAATTTTTATGCGAACGGTCCTACAAATAAATACAATGAGTTCTATGAAGCCAAAATGTGTTCATAAGACATTTGGATTGGGTTTCCGTGAAATGTAAACACCAAAGAGGCGTGCCGGGTTTCTTTGATATTACACTTTTTATTACTTTATTAGGTACCTACTACAACTGTAATAAAAAGAAATATACTTTTAATATAAATGTAAAGAAATTGTCAGAACGATGGTTTGGAAACCAAAAAAAGGATCTATAATTTCACTTTCATTTCAAATGTTTGATTTGAGTGGATGTACACCTAAAGTTCCGAAAGTAACGGGTATAACATACCGGCTATTGGTAGTTGAAGTACCGAGTCGTTACAGATATTAAAAAGTAACGAACATTTATATACAGTTTCATATACCGCCGACTGATTTTATTTTTAAAAACTGGTCGTATAGAGGTGTCCGGTGAAGAGAGGTGCCGTTAAGAGAGAGTTTAGTGTAGTGTATTTATTTATTAAAGCCCAAAACGCCGAGACGTGTTTTAGATGTAGACAACTTTATACTTAATGTACTTTCCTATGGTGAAGTTCTGTGAATCTGATGGTTGATGATAGTTTTAGGAGATTAGGAGAATAAGAGAATAAGTAAGTTCTTTTTGTTTTCTTAATACTAATTGAATATTCGACTAAATAAATTACACTATTTAATCACCTAAGTATTGTTACACTTAGTTTAAATCACGTAATTCAAAAACCAACTTGTTTACAATACTAAAATCAATACCTAATTACAGTCAAAATCGTTTACAACGACACCGGCTATAACGTACAATCGGATATAACAAACAAAATAGTAGGTCCCATAAAATGACATACAAAAAACGCATTTATATTGCTTATAATGAACAAATCGGTTAGAGCAAACGTATTTCTTGGAACACTAGTAGTTAAAATATTGGTTACAGCGTACATCTTAATAAATAAGTTTAAAAGTGCTATCCTGTAAAGTTATGAAAATGGACATTGTAGTGTTGTATTTCTCACAGGTATTACCGATATTTAATACCACGAAATGAGAAGTAAGGATTTATTAATTTATGGTTATTGTACATCCGGACAGGCATCTACTGTCCTTTAGACAGTTAGACCTCCCAAGACGGGTCCATTGTATTACAAAATTTTGTTTATTTATATTTCACCATTTGGCCTAAGCCAAGAGTTTCTGAATTTGAATTCAGTTGTGTCTAGCCTTCATTGAAAAAATGTTACGGAAACAATTTACTATTGAGGAACAGTTTGGAATAATTTGCCGAGTCGATTCCGGTGATTCCGCGAGTTCGATGCCCGGGAATTTAAAACGTCACGCTCGACATTTGCTGGAATAATGAAAAGGCGAGAGAAAATAATTAAGCAATTTAATAAGTGTGAAAAAGGAAAACGCGTTCGGTCATCAAATTACAGTGACATTGAAAGTGCTTTGCTCGATTGGTTTAAACAACAACGCGCAAACAATGTACCCGTGAGTGGGCCGATGCTTCAGGTAAAGGCTGATGCTTTCGCTGTGATTTTGAAGAAGAATTTTAAGTGTAATGCTTCCTGAGTTCAACGTTTTCGAGCTCGCCACAATATTGTCCATGGAAAAATTTCAGGTGAGTCAGCAGTTGTTGACAGATCAATTATAAATGACTGGGTTGAAAATGTGTGGCCTACACTCAGGTCCGACTATAGCGATGATGAAATTTTTAATGCTGACGAGATGGGGTTATTTTTTTAGACTAACACCTGATCACACGTTAAAGTTTAAAGGCGAGAAATGTTCCGGTGGTAAACTCTCAAAAGAGCGTGTTACAGTTCTTGTTGCAGCCAACATGTCCGGTTCCATAAAAAGGAAGCTTTTGGTGATAGGAAAAAGTAAAATGCCGCGTTGTTTTAAAAACGTGAAAAATCTCTCTGTTGATTATGATTTCAATAAAAAAGCCTGGATGACGTCAGCTATTTTTGAAAAGACTTTACTAAAATGGGACAGTAAACTTTTACAACAAAAGAAACACATAATTTTAATTGTCGACAACTGTCCGTCCCACCCCCCAGTTGACAGGTTAAAACAAATTAAACTAGTTTTTCTGCCTCCAAATTGTACGTCTGTACTGCAGCCCATGGACCAAGGAGTTATAAGAAGTCTTAAAGCATGCTTTCGGAAAGAATTGGTGTACAAAATCATCGAAAAGAGAGAGAATAACGACGATACGAAAGTCAGTATTCTTGACGATGTACTAATGATATCAAAGGCATGGGAATCTGTGCGGAAGGAAACGATCATTAACTGTTTTCGTTTTTCCGGCCTAACTAAAGACTTACAACCATCAGGAATCGCATACAACGATATTGCACAAACGCATTTGCAGGATGCCATTTCCCTTTTCAGTTCTGACTGCTCTGCAGATGACTATGTACGAGTGGATGACGAAATAAGTACGAGCGAAGAACTCTTAGATATTGACATCGTACTGAGTCACCAAACTAGTGACAAACAAAGTACTGATGAGGATGATGAAGAATTGGAAGATTTCGGCAAAATCCCTACTGTTGCTGAAGCGTATGCTGCTTGTTCCACCATACGAGCATTTATTCAGACTGCTGAAACTTCCCAGAGTGTAAAAGAATCATTATCGATTGTTTCCACATCAATTGAAAAAATGTTTTTTTCAGAAGTTCAAGGAAGGCGACAAACAAAAATTACAGACTTTTTTCATTAAATATTCAGGTAAAATGTGTTTACATATTTTGTAATACATATATGTATGTATTTGTCTTTTTAAAATAAATAGTATATGTATGCCTACATTTTTATAATACGAAGATTTGGAGAAGCCGTTATATTATGTGTATACTTTATTCACTACTTATACTTATTTCAATACATATTATACATATATGTATGTACATATTTAGATTTGCTTAAGTACAATAAACACATATGTTAAATGTTATGTATATGTTATTATAACATATTATAAAAGTATAGTTAAAGTAACACATTTTTGCGTCATAACCCTAGGTACAACGAACTAACTGTCCCTATTAGTGTAATATTGTTTATAGCAACCTGTTCATTATAACCGATAGAACTGCTTACAGAGAACACTGGCTACAACGTACAAAAGCACCAGTCCCCTGAAGTTCGTTATAAACGATTTTGACTGTATATACTTCAAAATCTGAATTATAACTATTCTATAAACTATCAACTCCATATTTATATCATGACTTCATATTTAAATTTTAAGTCATAATAGTATTTTAAAAATAGGGAGAATTTACTATTGGACAATTCAGCACATTGGACCATTCAAATAGAGACCTTAAACCTAATTTAAAACAGTCGTATATTCGTGGAATGGAGTATACAAGACAATACTGACCCAATCTGGCCGTATAGAATAGAATTACGAGGAAATAAATCATGTACCACTAAATTAATACCAACATCCGATAAGAAATGATTAAAATGATAACTGGTGTCACATACATGGTGTGCCTCAAACCAAACTTGAGACATAATGATGTTCACATACTATGTGTACCGGAAGTCACAAGATCGAATTCAAACAATGACCGAAATCGTCCTGGAGATCATGCTACCAACTATCCGCTAAGAGAATTAATCAACTAGCAAGTAGAAAGAAGAGTAAAAATAAAAAGACCATAGGCAGAAGACCTAAGAAATTTAAAATAACCATTGATATGTACATTTGATAATGTACCTGCTACAAGCCCTTTTCTTACAACCTATTGATTAATTATTATGCGTATTAATTGAAAACAATGTAAATTGGAATAAATAAATGAAACTAATTGGAGGAAATTAGTTTTAGAGCTTTGAGCTTTTATATGTATATTTCTTCCTTATTCGTGGTCATGTTACACATTCGTCTTTCAACTTATATATTTTAATGTTTTGTTTTTTCATTTTTTAAATTTTCTTCACATGGGTTTTAGATTTATTCATTATTCTTGAATGTTCACAATTCTCTTCAATAGCTTTTGACTGCTCTATTATTTAGATCTACTGGTTGTCTTAAAAACTCATTATTTTGAGTGCTACTTATTTATAAACCATTAACTACTTTATTTTTAGAATACGATTCCTTTCTTTTCACTTTATGGGAAGTAATGTTGATAAGATATTTCAATCAAATTTCAAAAGGTGGTTATTTACTTAGGAACGTAAATCCCTACAATTGAACTAATTATTACTGTCGATATAAAACTGAATCAAGAACATGAAGCTTAGTCACAAAAATAGATGTAATAAGAAATATCATGTGATTCTATATATTATAAATCTGTTATCAGTTTATTTGGGATATTAGATAAGCAACTGATTTTCATATAAAATATTGAATTATTCCGACAAAACAATAATTTTATAGAGTATTTGCGCATTTCCGCCTAAAGTTGTGTAATAATAAAAACGATTAAATACCGTATTATTGCCAATTGTTGATAAGATATGTTATATTCCTCGATTAGAAGTATACACACCACTGTTAGTTTATTACGACATAAAAACACTTAAGTAAAACAAAATATTTTTTATATTTTTGTTACTGTAAAGATAGTTAAAGCAAACAGACAATATTCAATGTGAAAAAGGATATTTATTTCTTTTTTTTTTAGCTTACGATGATTTCTTAATCATTCTTACGTGTCTAAATAAATGGCATACAACTATTTGTTTGCCAAAAGTTTTCATTCAAATTCGAAGAAGAATAAAAACAGACAAATCATTCTTCACCACGACAATGCAAGCTCACACATATCAGCACACACAACAGGTATTTTGACTGGCCAAAACATCGAATTAATGGGTCATCTGCCGTACAGTACTTATTTCGCACCCAATGACTTCTTTTTAATTGCGTAGTCAACGATTTTCGACACACGAAGATGCGGTTGAAGAGTTCAAAACCCACATTTTAGAGTTATCTCAATCTGAGTGGAAAAGTGCTTCGAAAATTAGTTCAAATTCATGCAAAACTGTATTGATTTTCATGAAGAATATTTTGAAAAGAATTAACGCCATTTCCGACCATAAATACTTGTTTTTTAATTGTTACGCTAGAAATATAAATTGCAACCTATCGTATTTCTAATTAAAACTCGTTTTCATGATCTTTCACCAAACATGTAGTTTTTAATTGATGAGATTTGGCCGGGTCATTAAAAATTTTCACTTAAAAAAAGAAAAACATTTTCAGTAGTTATTTAAACTAAATGTTTAGTGCGGTATAATACAGGATGAGGTTCACTTAAATTTGGATTTATTTAAACTGTAAACCGGATTTCATATTAACTTTTCTTAACCATTGATTTAATAAAAAAACTGTTTTTTCTATACTTATAAATATACCAGAAAGGTTGGAAAATATAATACATGATATTTATAACCGTCCAATTATTATAAATAATACAGCCATATTTTTTAATGTCTAATGTATTTGGATTTGTGTATCGAAAATATTGTGCAGTAGTCAATTAACTTCATGTTAATAACATTTCGAGATTGTGTTATGTACGTTTTCGGTAAAACCCTTTCAGAGATAACTAAATGTTATCTTAATGGTATAGTTCAAGTTTTATAATAATTTTGTTTTAAATATAAGTGGTATTATTTTTATATTTTTATTAATATCTATTCTCATAATTACATCAAACACATTTTATTTTATTTAAAAATAAAAATAATCTCATTGACGTGCCACTTTTCTATCATCCCGAATATTATTTCTGATTTTGACTGAAAATTTTGAATTATTTCTGCTAAAATCAGGGCAGAAAAAATTTTCTGTCCTTATTGTAGCCTGAAGTAGCCGACTATTCATTTGTGCTCTAAAATTTTGTGCTCGGTCAGTCATGATAGGGTGACTATCTGATAGACAGAAGAGTTTTCATCCAATAAAAAGCAACGGAATCAGTCAAAGATATGAGTTAAGTTAATATTTTTATAGAATTTTACAACTCTCTTATTATAAAAAGAAGAGTTGTCATTAAAAAGATTTCTACGAACAATACTGAAAAATCAATAAATTACACAACACTACCTCAAAACAATAACAACAATACACTATAAGAACTATAAATCATTGCCATATATTAATGGTTTTTTCGAACAAATGTCCAAAAATACTAACTTATATACAACAAAAATGTTGGACATAAATCACCAAAAACATCCAATAAATAATTTTTAAAATTCAGTTCGAAGTTTATAAAGTAAATTATAAAGACTGTAGCTCCACATATTAAATAAAACATACGGTTCGCATTATTAGCACAGATAATTTATTTAAATGATTACAAACTTAATAGTCTTAGAATTTATTTTATGACTACTCCAAAGGTTAAATCAAGTGGTCTTTTATATTAAAGCAAATATACTCGAACCAGTGCATGGCATGATTTAAATCATGAACGAAACAGACATAAAAAAGAGAAAAGTTAAAGCAGCAGCTCTCATCCTACTTAATGAAAAAAAATGTAAAGCGATCAGCAGAATGTAGCAGACCTTGGTTGCCAGTACTAAAAGACGAAGTCGACAACAAGAACATACAAACAATAGCGGATTAATAGGAAGCGGAGACATCACCTAGACAATTCACAGGCAACACACAATACATGATCGTATAATCCATGTTGCATAACCACGACTACGAAGCACACTACACAAACATATAATCCAAAAAAAACACGCCAAACAATCAGAATTTAATATTTTGAGGGTAAAAACACCACCCTCTGGAATGTCTTCAACCAAAAGCATGCTGTTGCCTACAAAATCAAGGCCAAGTATGTCAGTGTTAAAAGACATAACCTATCAACAACTCATTGGTTTTACCCAATGACGTATAATAAATAGACTCAGCAGTCGGCAATGCTTGATATATAATCGGGTGTCATTAAGACCTATCGCTTGGAGGTTGAAGGTATGTTTACTGCAACAATAGCGTGCTCGTTTATTTTATAATTTATTTATTTTTCTTCGACAAAAGGAAATCTAAGAAAAAAACTAGTTAGAAAAATTATATTTAAATGATTTTAATAACAAAAAACAAAAAATTTAATTGAAATTGTTAAGTAATTAGTATAACTTATAATAATTTATTTATTAAATAAATTAAACGCCTTCTGCTCATTCCAATACCAGCCCGTTCCCCCAGCGCTACAGAGAAGACTAAGGCAAAGCATCCCTATCTAATTTACCAGTTTTATCCACCAAGTTACCTAAATAAGCAATGAAAAGGTGACGTGGTCTATAAATCCGGTTCATTAGACAGAGATTCAGGGACTACTTTGCGCCAGTTTTCTCTGTCGCACTCGAGGAACGTCATTGTACTGCAGCAGTCAGTCTGTCTTGAATTATATGTCAGGGAATCATGTTTGTGGCACTTTATACACCAGTGGCTGAGTCTATATCGTCGTCGTCACGACAAAACTCACTTTCTTGTCCATTTTTGTCAAAATTGAATTAAGTTTACTGATCGATTCACAATATAAATTTTCATAGTCTGGCAGAAATAAAGAAGTCTGACAAACTACGTAAAGTTGGTTGCCTAAAGCACTGAATATACTTAATTCCAAAATTACCATTTTGTCGTCTGGCAGAAGTTACTAACTGGACGTAATGATATTTGCCTGATTACGATGCGACAGAAAATATTCCAAAACGAGTATGAAAGTAGGAGGTTGGTAAATTTAGTTTCAAAATAGTTTCTATTTTTGTTTCTAGGTGTCAATAGTTTCTATTTTTTTTTTCTAAAGACTCTCTATCAGTAATGGTCCTTTAAATAAAGCATGTGAAGGTTAGAGTAAAATAACAGGCAAAATTGAAGGGGATGATAAAAGAGTTAGACATGTAACTGAGAATAAAACAGCCGAAGATAATATTAACTTTATAAAAAATCACATCAAAAGTTTTCCAGCAACAGAATTACACTACTGCAGAAAGTCGTCTAAAAGTAAATATTTGGAAGCTACATTATCTATCTATCTGGAAAAAAGTATGCCTTGTATAAGGGACTATATGATCAAACTGCTCGCATACCAAAGAGTTTGACAACGTACAAGAAGATATTTGGTAAGGAATATAACTTGTCATTATTTAAACCGCGCAAAGATCAGTGTGCACGATGCAACAGATATAAATTAGCAACAGGTGAAGACAAAATAAATTTAGAGCAAGCCTATGACGAACGCAAAAAGCCCCAATGCTGCTAAGAAGAGTGATAAGAAAAGAGCAACTGAAATCCTGATTTTGCCACTGCTACTGTTGACCTTCAAAGTGTGCTGCAAATAGCAAGTAGTGATGTATCACCCTTATACTACAGTACAATTGCATCGGTAATTTCCTTGATATTTATAAGGGTGAATTAAAGACAACAATAATTACAACTAACATGTTCGTTTTCTCAGACCTGTTATTTTGAGCTTAATGACTTTTGCCGCGACGATGACGATATATTATACGTCATTGGTTATACGATTACATTTCCCAGATTTTTTTAAAATAATCTTTTTTAAGGCTGTTTTAGCAGTTACAGCACACTGCGATTTCAAATGGGCGTATCACTTACTTTTCTACACTGCTTACGCCAGACCATCTTTACCCAGTGGCGCTGGCCGACGGGTAGTTTAATGACAACAAATGCATTATTCTCCATTCAAATTAATTTTAACACGAACTAACTGACCGTACGTTCATGAGATTTGACGTCACGAAGGCGTTAACGATGAAACTAAGCGACAATGATGAGTAACACGTTTCACCATTAGATTTTAGTATTTTTTAGCAATTTTCTTTAAAGTTGGAACACGCTTTTCTCGATTATTACTAGACACACAAAGGTGAAAAAAAAAAATCAACGATTACAGAAAAAAAAAACTCTTTCCAGTGATGGGCGTAAAAAGTTTGGTTAAAATAGAACGTTAAACAGTATAATCCAATGTTTCAACAAACGTTTCAAAAAAATAAAAAAAAGTAAAACTATCATTTTAAAAGCAACATAATTTCGAATAACGTGTCCCAATTTCGAGACATTTTGTCGGTAAATAACAGAAAAAACACTGTCACTAGGTTTTGGTGCAACGATAAAACAGCCTTAAGAACGATTTCCGGAATGGAAATTGAAACGTCAATCTTTATTTAGTTAAAAATGTAATTTTAATTACAATCAATTGTGGCTTAATCCCATATAAGCGTTCTATTTAAATAAAACATGGCACAAGACAGCAGTTAAAGAATCCTTTTTAATGAAACCAATAGCAAAGCCCAATTATATATATATTATAATATTTAATTAATTGTAAATAAATTTACCACGACATTGGCACAGTTTACATCTTGAAGTGCACAGACAGAAACCATATTACGTTTTCTCATTCTTAATGAATTGCCTATTTCTTTATCACATTAATTTTCAACAACAATAGTGTCAGATGTAGTCTAAGTAATAAATAACGAAGTGTTGATTGATATTGTCCCTCTGTCAAAATGTTTCAACAAAAATAAAGTGGTTTATTAATCACAAACGGATCAGCCAAGGAAATTCAGACAATATTATGTAAACTTCACAATCAGTTCAGATTAAAACAAAAATTGAATCACTTACCTGTTCTTTTTCTAACATGTCTGCTTTCCTGAGAATTTTCATGGCATAAACGTGGCCAGTATCTTTCTTCTGTACTAATCTAACTTCTCCGAAAGCCCCTCTACCTATCACTTTGAGGGGTTCGAAGTCTTCAACACCTAGTCGAGATCGTTTTAACCTAAGAAATTCGGTTTCTTTTTGGGCATGTTGTAGCCTCTTTTCATGTTTCTGCTCCTCAGAGAGACTTTCGTCTTTTAAGGATTCTTCTAATTTTGCTAACCTAAAAAAGAAAATAAATAATGAGATGGATAAAATTGGGCAAAGAATTGAAAATTGTTGAAATTTTAATATTTTAGATGAAATCTTTATACGATGATATATCGTGAGATTAAAACATTTTTAAATTCAATAAAAAATCTACATTTCAATATTAACTACTTATATGATGCCGAAATTGGAATAGAACACTGAACTGCTTTTTAACCTTCGGGACAATACCAATAAATCTCATTACTACTAAAGAAACCTCGTAGAACAATACACAATCAGTGATTTCATGAATAGGGAAAGACTAGTTAGTCTTGTCTATCATGACAAAACTTAGGTACAGAATATTATCATTATCGCGAAATTACGGAAAAATTAATATTGGTAATTTACTCCAGTCAATCTATCAACGTATCAAAGTATTTATAGATGAATGATAAACAGATTCGAGGAAGATTTATAAAAAAATAACATTTATATAGGATAAAAATTATATTGACACAGAAACTACATCAAAAGCTCTAAATGTAAGATATCACAACACCTGAAAAATATGGAAAAGCTGTAAAAACATTTTAAAACTAAAAATAAAAAAGATTCACAAAGTATGGTTTTCAAATTATCTATAAGATTATACAATAAAGATTTATATCGGGCACTAATGAGAACATTTAAAACTAGCACCCAAGTGCAAAATATCATTCTAAGTAAAAACGAAAGATTTTATTAACAATACCAGTTATGTTTATCACACTAACTTCTAAAAAATTAAAAAGAAATATTGGCATAAGTACAATATTGATATCATCAGATTGAACAGTACACAGGAGAGAGGGTCTCCCTAGCGCAGCCCGTTATCTGTTTTAAAAGGGTCAGACAGTTCCCCCTGAATTCGTACTCTACATTCAACTTTTTCAAGAGTTAGTTTTGTTAAATTTACCAACTGATTTGATATTCGTAGCTCTTTCATTGTTATGAACATTTCTCTTCTATTCACAGAGTCGTAAACTGCTTTGTAGTCTATAAATATGTAATAAGTAATGCCATATTTCAGTGTTTTTTCCAAATTTTGTTTCAGTTTTGCAATCTGATGAATTGTCGATTTTCCACCTCTGAAACCAGCCTGGTATTTTCCTACTATCCGTTCTACATATGAAAATATTTAGAAGCCTAATTCCTCTGTGGTTAGAGCATTCAAAGATATCTCCTTTTTTGTGTATGGTGCAAAGTATTCCAATATTCCAATCATTGGGGAGGAATTCCTGTGTCCATATTTCTTTTATAAGCTGCTGTAATACCATTATGGTATCATGACCACCTTCTTTATATAGTTCAGCTGGGAGATTATCTATTCCAGGTGATTTGTTTTTGGCTAGTTTTTTAATTGCATCTTTGCATCAAGAATCGTTGGTGGTTCCTCTTCCCTCCCATCTTTCCTTTTGTTTATCGTCTTTTCTTCTCTTCTCTTTGTATGGTAATTCTCTACAGTTGTTCTAGTTCGTCGGGTAAGCAGCTTTCTCTAGGCTTAATTTTTTTCTTTTGTTGCATTCTTGCCAATTAATTTTAAAGGCACACATTTCTGTTCATATTTTATCTTTCGCTATTGCTTCAATATCTTCCTTCATTCTGGTCCAGTAGGAGTCTATATCTGTCTGGCCTTCTTCATTTATGTTTTCCGAGTACCATTTTGCAATTGTCACATCTCTCAGCTTTTGCTAATTCCATTTTTTTCTATCCATTTTATTTTCTTTACTGATGTTTGAAATTCTAGCCCTCAATGTCGAGATCACTAGGCGATGATCTGAGTCTATGTTTGCGCCTCTATAACTTCTGCAGTTTATTATGTCTGTTCCATGCCTTGAATCTATTAAGATGTGATCAATCTGATTCGTTGTTCTTCCATCGGGAGAGGTCTAGGTTACCTTTTGTATGTTCTTGTGTTCAAGGTCGTCATATTTAGTGCTGCTGCTAACCAGCCAATCGTCGAAGCATTTATGCCAGTCTGAAATATGTATCTCACAAATGAGAATTGTTTTTGATTCAGAGATCCCAAAGAAATCACACGGTGTCATGTCAGGACTGTATGCCACTCTGTCTCCTGCCATTGCCCATAATGTAGCATCCTGAATAATTATTTTAAACTGTTTGTCCTTTTGTCCGATGTTTGATATTATGACATTCCTAAATCTGCTGGATAGACTCCTTTTTTATGAAATGCCCCTGAAGATGCTCTGAGTGCGAAAGTACTCGGGTAAGTTTTAATCAAAGAACTGTGCTCGATTTTATTTGTAAAATCCCATGTAATACCAAATGGTTCCAAGATAGAGCTATATGCCACAGCACGACAGCATCCTCAGAATTGGTTCAAGAAAATTTTGACAGATCGTAACTTCTCATAGCATTCTTACACGTCTCATTCACCTTATGTAATAGCTCATGATGCGTGTGTATGGGGTATGCTAAAACCAGCCATTTTTGCGGAAATGCCACCGACAACTATGAATAAACACCGAGAACTGAAAAGAAACTTAATTTTTTTTTAAGAGAAAGTAGCGACTTATTTTTACAATTAAGCGTTATAATTACTGCGTGGAGATCTAGAGTAGTTACATTAAATACATTCTTTATCGCAAAATAATTAAAATTCATATTATTTGAATTTTTATTATTTAATTTTTAATACTTATTACAGTAATTAATTAATTTTATTATTTATATAAGTTTTCAGGATCATTTCTATTAGCGCTTACTGTACTTGTTCTTTTAGAAACATCTTAAAATAAACTTCAGGGTAGGGTTAATCGATTCTACGATTCTCACTAAAAAGGAAATGCAGGGAACTAAGCAATACAGAATACGAAAATAAGTATGATTCTTAAGAAACGTATATCTAGGGGTAACCAATGTAAATGGCATGTCAAGTCTCATATGCATATTGTAATGATGCAAAAACTGGCTAGGTATCCTGACCTGACATGGATACTTAAAAAATCTCAAAACGTACAGGAAAATTGAAAAATGAAACAAAAAAGGAGTAACAGAAAATGCGGTAAGGGTAAAATATAAACAAATCAATTATTTTAAAAAACCTTCATTAGAGAAACTGGACCAGACTGGACAAAGACAGAAGGAAAAAAAGAGTCAAAAATACTAAAAATATCGCAATATTCAAATTTGATTTTTTTTAACTTTTATTGTAACATTCTCTCGAGATCTAAACCTCTATTTAAATCTTTTTGAATTATATTTTATTATTGTTTGTTATTTTCTGAAAGTCGTATTATTTAATTCCATTCCAAGTTGTAAATGGCACATTTTTATAGATTTTATTTATTTGTTTATGTTATACATAACATAAAAACACTTATTATTTCTCGATTTACTACATTATCGATCAGCGAACCACAATTTCATGTTTTTGTTTTTGTATTAAAGCAATATTAAAAGGTACCTTATCACCTTGAATAATTAGGTATATTGATAAACAACGAAAACAATGAAGAGTCATTGTTTAACTTGAACGGTTTAAATACCAGTGTAAATAATGAATGATTAATAAATATAGTAATCCCTACGTAATTTGACATTTAAATGTTTTAGATCACTTTCGCTAAGCATTCAAACCAGACCGATTTTGGAAGACTACGATTTTTCCCGTGTACGAATTCCACAGGATTTCTTTCCCCTATTCACTATTAAAACCGCTTCTGATATATCACCGGCGTGAGTGTTTCATACCCCAGATCTGATTATCCTTTCGATGACGTCAGTCATCTTGGTTCTTCTTCTGAACCTCTTCGTTTTTTATTTTGTCTCGCAGAGTTACCTAACATGGATGGCTCCATTCTTCTCTGTGTGACTCTTAGTGTGAGCTCATAACGAGGCGCCGACCCTTGCTAGGACCACAGGATGGTATCATATTATCATCGCCAGGTAAAATAAATGCATTATTTTTAATGCGAGCGTTCACTTCAATGTAAGTGCTATGCTCTAGGCGAAGATACGATGCGATAGTCTCCATTATGAACGTACCCTTAGTTTGGTAGCCGAGGCTTTTGTTAGTGTAACTTACTCTTACTCTAACTCTACTCTAACATTGAAAGTGTTGTAGGTCCAAAATTGCACGGGCATTGTAATGTGTTAAAAATCCCGTTGTTATAACCCTTTCAAAAATTGCAGTAACAAAATGATGACACTATAAGAAATAGCACAACCTGTTGCTTTACAGGATGATGGGCGGAGCATTCGTTACACTGCAAATGCTCTAGGAATTTATCTAAGTAGTGTTTAATGCAATACACAGATTTCGGATATCATGACAATACCTGTACCAGGAGGCCAGGTCAAAGTAGATAAACAACCATAAGTCAAGCTGAAGGTCGCTTTATTAGATTGCAAGCGTTACGCGATCGCACATTATCACCACCAGTACTTGCTCAAAGATTAAATGATGTCCATAGAAACACAGTTTCTATGTTCGGAGATGGGACCCCTATCAACAGCAAGTCATCGGAGCTAACGTTTACACTTCGCTCGCGAGCATCTTAATTGAAGTATTGAAGAAGAAGATGCGGTACTCTTCACGGATGAATTAAGATTTAACGGATACTCATCAGATGGGCGGTCTAGGATTTTTAGAAGAGCTGGTGAACGTTATCAGCAATGTTGTTTTACTCCCAGAGTTCAGTTTGGTGGAGGTGGTATAAAATGGTGTGAGCCGATATTTCTCTGGAGACTTACAGAAATTGTTACAAATTAAGAATTTTCTGCCCTAATCCGAAGTAGCTTACTAAAATCTTTCTTATGTTTTAACACATTTCATCCATTAATGAAATGGCTTAAATAGTTATCTAAAGAGATCAATAAGATATCTCTCATCCCTTAAACGTCGCCTACACTCTCGATCAAAGTTCTTGGGAGGAAGTGTCAAAGTGAAGTTAATCGAGGCAAGGTAACTCTCTACATACTCATTGAATTTCAGAGAAAACTCAGTCGGTGTTTAGTCAACGACGTGCACTAGCAATGATATCGAGTAAAGTGAAGTCGAGTAGTGTAGTTGTAGTGCGACACTTCGTATTCGAACTTCTGGCCCTTTGACTCGGATGCGAAAAACCGACACAGAATGGAGTAGAATGAGGCGAAGCGAAGTCGCATGAAGTACTTGTCTACACTCTCGTACTCGCTGTATGTAACTAATCGTGTAATAACTAATAACTTTATCAATATTTATTATGTTTTATAGTATGTTTCATAATATGTTTGATTTTAATATTTTTTAATATAGTTGATATAATGAATTTTACCTTTTTTATTCTAATGATATTTGTATTTTTTCTCTTTGATTTGCGGATTTTAAACATTTCAAAACAGTGGCGCCCTTTCTTTTTTGAAGAGTTGTTCTCCTCCTTAATTTCCTTTCTTTATTGTTTAGTCTCTTTTCTTCCCTAGTTTCCTTTCTTTGTTGTTTACTCACTTTTCTTCCTTAGTTTCTTCGGTGTTTCTACCCGTGTTCTAAGATTAATTCTTTACAATCTAGATAACTAAATAAAGTACAACAGAGAACTATGTAAGGAAATCGGAGAGGCCTATATTCGAACTATCGAATAGAAAAAAGTGATTAAACAATTTAAAGAGATGCCTGAAAGAAGGTTTATATATAATATTTATATATATTTTAAGAGAGTGACTAAAATGGAGAGTGACACTATATAAAAAATAAAGCAAATATATGCTCACAGTTCAGAATAATTATCCTGATGAGCCATTTTCTGAAAATTTTACTCAAAATTGTACATCAACGAATATACAGAGAATGCGAAAGAAACCTGAGCGACAATCGATTTGGATTTCGTATGGGGCTTGGCACAAGGGAGGTATTATTTGGCCTTCAGATATTACTACAAAAATGCCGAGATCAGAACACAGATCATGCCACAGACCTCATAAAAACAATATGGTATAGACCATAACACTGTAGCACTTATTAAAAAACTATATTGGGATCAAATGGCGTCGATCAAAATAGACAATCGTCTGAGAGCAGAGTTGCCAATAAAAAGAGGAGTTCGTCAGGGCTGTGTACTTTCTCCACTGTTATTTAATAGATATTCCGAAAAGATCTTTCAAAATGCACTCGAAAATATTGAAGAAGGAATAAAAATCAACGGAGAATACGTAAACAACTTAAGATACGCAGACGACACCGTTATTATTGCGGACAGTGCTGAGGGTTTACAACTACTTTTGAATGTCATAGGGAGGTAGGGAGATAGCTTGGGAGGGAGATAGCTTGGGACTAAATATGAACACAAATAAAACAAAAGTGTTACACTGCACCAAATGTCGACATTAATATTCGTATCTGTAAAAAACATATAGAACTATGTAGTACAAAGATTCCAGTATCTTGGTTGCTGGATAAGAAACGATCTTGACCACGACGTCGAAATACGTGCTCGTATAGAATATGCTAGGTCCGCATTTCAACGAATGAAAAAATTCCTAATAAACTCTACGTTATCGTTGGATATCCGATACCAATTTGTAAAAACGTTTATTTATTCCATATTGCTATACGGAGTGAAAACATGGACTCTCGAAATTACAAGTATGAGGCGTATAGAAGCCTTTGAGATGTGGGTTTTTCGAAGGATGCTGAAGATCTCTTGGACAGAGCACGTGACCAACAACGAGGTGCTAAGAAGAATGGGTACTGAGAGAGAACTCCTAAATATTGTAGAAAACAGAAAAACGAGTTATCTAGGACATATTTACAGAGGAGAAAAATACAACTTCCTACGACTTATAATGGAAGGGAAATTGGAAGGAAGAAGAGGTCCAGGAAGAAGAAAATGCTCCTGGTCGAAGAATGTAAGAGACTGTACAGGCATGGACACACATTCGATACTATGAATAGCTCAAGATAGAGAGCAATTTGCTGTAGTTATAGCCAACCTTCAGTAATGAAGAAGGCACCTTAAGAAGAATATATAAAAAAATCTTTCTGTTACAGCTTAATTGGTACAAAATATGTAGATTTGAAATCATGGTTTTCCGTTTTGATTGCGTGCTTTATATCGTTGTATAATACAGATAAAATTAGATTTTTTGTAACTTCGTGTTACGTAAACTACTATTTTATCGAAATAAACCACAGTAACATAAAAATGCCACAAGAGAATGTGCGAAAAGAATTTTCACAATTAAAGGATAAAAAGATCGCACATTGTCTAAGCCTCTCTAGGCAATATCTTATCGGAGGCTTCTAAATAATTTATGTATAGAATACGACTAACTTACAAGTTACCTTTGGAAATGTGCCAAAAAAATTCTCTCAAACTTTACATCCCCCTATTGAACAAACGGCGGGCATCGGGCCAAGGTGAGTTGTTTGTTACACATTTTTGCATTCAGTTAGACTGAAATTTTCCTTAGTTAGAAGTGGAACAACTTAATTATAGCAAAAAAATAAAAGAAACTTATTAGAAGAAGCAGTAAAATTATAAATGTACTGTAAAACTTGGTAAATCTCAAGAAGTAGTAAAATGAGTTGACTAATATTTAAGTAATTATCCACAACGATCATAGTGTTTACAACAGGATACAAAAAAGCTTCACACAATTACAGATCTATAACAAATTAAAAATTAGACTAACGTTCAAATTACATAATTACCGCAAAATAAAACAATCAGAATTCAGAAACACTTAATACAAGTGAGGATACCAAATAGTTTAGGAATAAAATGGGGTTTCATGACCGATTGAGGTCCATGCGATTTTATAAGTGAATTTTATGTATTTTGAACCGCTGAATCCGAATTTTCCGAATAATCCGAATTTGTGGACATATGTTACCATCATGTGGGCAAATCATGCTTCTTAAAAAAAAACAAACCAAACAAACTTTGAAAAATTAAAATCGGTCCATTAGAAGCCGAGATATTACAAAATTATTGAAAAATAACTAATGATCGACTATATAAGACATTTTTGCTTATACCTACTTTTGCTCAACGTAAGAAGATTTAGAGTACCTCATTTTAAACCTATGATTATAAGTTTTAAAATGAATTTTGAAAAATTAAATTTTATCAATTGTTGGTTTAAGTTTAAAGTATAGTACATCCACTAATAATTTTCCAACATAAATATGCCTCACTCTGATTTCAAAGAGACCGCCTTTCAAATCAAGGTTGTCAGACATATTTCCTAAAATTCCTAAGGTTATATTTAAAAAATATTCTCTATTCTCTATTCGTTATTATTCAATTGCTAGTCAACGAACGACACTCTTAAAAAATAATATGAACATATTCTCAAAAAATATATCTATATAAATTAATTAACTAGGTACTAATATTTCCATGGACTCTTCACTAATGAATTAAAGCAACTGTGAACTTTGTATATATAACTTATACTCTAAGTAATTTTCGAATATCGGCAACATTGTAGTCTGGACAGAATTTCGAGGTGATTTCGATGTTCGGTCTATATCGACGTTGCCATGTTGGTGAATTTAGCGGTAATACTCTTATAGATATAATGATCGACTTTTAAGAAATCAGACAACTTTTAAGAATCCAAGTTCTGAAAAACGGTTTCAAGAATTGTATTATTTTTTTCCAAATTTTATTGATTTTATACCTTACCTGGAAACATGAAAAATTGCAGATATATTAATTATGGTATTAAAGTTACATTCAATAATTTTAAACTTGGCAACAGCGAAGCGCATCGCAATAAATCTTGATGGAACACCTGTTTGTCTGGCTATATGACACCCTAAATAGTTCATTTTGCAAGCAGCTATCAGAGGCGGATAATAAGGTAAGTAATATTATATTTTTCTAGGATGGCATTTTGGAGACCATTTGATACGAATGATCAAGATGCATCAACTTCTGTGTTATCAATAGATAATGACAATTATGTTAATGACAGCCCCGAATTAAAAAATAAAGATTTGCACGTACAATCCCAAAGAATAGTTTTAAATATGTATGAGTGTTTGAAAAAAGAAAATATTTTGATGGCTGATAATGCAATTGTTTCGAGAATTCATGTATTAACAAAAATCGGGTATAAGACGATATATACAATTATTAAATTAGGCATTGTTACAGATCATTCCTTAAAACGAAAGCGACCAAATAAAAAATTGGGTAGGATTGACACTGCTGCAAAAGACGTTATTCAGCGAACAGTTTACAATTTTTACAAAGAAAATAGAGTGCCTACTTTAGAACTGATTCGTGAAAAATTGAGAGATTTCCCTGAATATAATTATACATCTTTGGAAACACTGCGCGAGATTTTGATAAGTTGTGGATTTAAATATAAGAAATTAGATAATCGAATGGTAATAATGGAATCTCGGCGTATTGTTGAACTTCGACGAGAGTATTTGAGTAAAATAAAACAGTATCGTAATTCAAACAGAAACATAATCTATTTAGATGAAACCTGGTTCGATACGCATGATGTTGTCAAGTACGGCTGGGTTGACAACACAAACAAGTGTGCATTAAATACACCCTGTTCACGAGGAAAACGTGTTATTATTCTTCATGCCGGAAGCAAAGATGGTTTTGTATCTAATGCATTGCTATTGTCGGCCAAAAATATAACAAAGTCTTCTGCCGATTATCACGAAGATATGACAGCCGATTTATTTGAAAAGTGGTTTGTTGAACAACTCTTGCCCAATATTCCGCCGAATTCAGTGATTGTTATGGATAATGCGTCGTATCATTCCCGCATATTAAATAAAATACCTAATAATAACACGAAAAAGGACGAAATTTTAAAATTTATGGAACTTAAAAATATCACTGTTCCTAAAAAGATTCCAGTAAAAAAAGAATTAATTAGAATGATCAAAAGTCGGAATTTCAAAAACGAATACGTTATTGACACCATTTGCAGCAGGCACGGCCATACTCTTTTGCGATTACCTCCATACTATTGCATTTTTAATCCAATTGAAATGGTTTGGGGTACCGTAAAAAAACGATTGCGAAAATATAATCAGTCACCAACATTAAGCGCAGTGGCCATTGAGAATATTCGAGAAGTAATTAGTGGCATTAATAGCGATGTGTGGAAAAGTTGCGAAGCTCATGTTGTAAAAATAGAAAATGAATATCCTGTTTTACCGGCAATAGCACCAATAGTTATACAACCTGGGAACGATTCGACTTCAGAAGACTCTGACGATTCTTTTTAGTCCTTCTAATTAATTTCTTTACAGCTATCGCGATGCATCTTGAACACTAGTATTCATTATTATACAGTGTGTCGCATTTAAGATGAAGACACCTCTATATATCAGCTATCAAAATACATACAGATTAGAAATTTTGCAGTCATACATGTTGATAGTGCACATATTTTTAAGATAGTTAGTTATCTGAAATTTAAATTTTAAACGCGGCTTACTGCGAATCCACAAACAGGGTAAATTTTCGATATTTTGCTTCGCGTTAGAGAAATCGGAAAAACTTATTTGGAAAAGTTATTCCACTTATTGTAACCGCACATTCCAAAATTCATGACAAAATTCGCAATTTTAGTTTTTCAGTATTATTTGTAATCTCGATCCTAAATCTACAATTGGCTGTCTAAAGATGCATCTCGGGACAGCCAACTGTCCGTTTTAGAATCCTGACTACAATTGAAGAGCTTATTTCCAAAGTGTCTTAAATCCATATAATGAAATCCATGAAATTACAGATTTTCATACAAATTTAACATACAAATTATACAATTTTACAATTTTCATATGCACTTTTAAATGGCAAATAAGAAGTTGTTTTGGTACATATAACTTTATTTTAGACTTGAAGAAATCTATAAAGTTTAAAAAAAGAAAATTAAAAAAATCGAAATTTTGGATTTAAGACACTGGAAATAAGCTCTTCAATTATTGAAAAAAGTAAAAGTGCGAATTTTGACATAAAACTTTGTTATGTGGGGTTATAATAATATTTGGAACATCTTTTCCAAATAACTTTTTCCGATATCTCTAACTCGAAGCAAAATATTGAAGATTCACCCTGTTTGTGCATTAACAGTAGGCCGTGTTTAAAAATTAAATTTCAGTTGATTATCTTAAAAAATGTGAATTGACAACCTGTATGACTGTGCAAAATTTCAAATTGGTATTTATTCTAATAGCCGAAATATAGGGGTATCTTCATCTTAAATGCGACACACTGTATAGAGTCAGAACAAAAAAAAACAAAAAACAAAAAAAAATATAAAAACAAAAAAAAAAAAAATAATAAAAACAAAATGAAAAAAAAACTAACTTTATATTCTTACTAACATACCTAACCCTTTCCTTTCCTGGCAAGGAAGGCTCATACCTCCTCGTGGTCCTTGCTGGACAGACAATATTTTGAGATTTTCTGTCCTTGCTGGATAGACAATCTTTTAAAATTTTCTGACAGAATGAACCATTATTTACAGATAATTGTAAAAAAATATTATGGTTTATGTAAAAACTAAATAATAAGTCCAATATTCTTATAAATCACTAAAATTAACAAGCTTTAATTTGAAAGAATTAATTTGTTATTTATTAGATGTTGTGAGCCCGCTCACATTTGAAAAAAAAAACTGATTCTGTCCTTTGAAGATTCCTATTCAAAAATACCGCGTTTAAACAAATCGAAGGTTGAAGGGTGCCGGACATTTTTGCCGGAAACAATTCAAATTCAAAAGATCTCCTTTTTCTGCTACGGAAAATATTACCCCAATTTCTCACCAAAATCAATGTCGAGACTTTAGTTTAAATACTCTTGAATCTCAAAAATACTCATTTACATATTTTTCAAGCCTCGAAAATGCATATTAGGTATCGCATTTTTCGGATTTTAAATCGCCTATATCTCCAAAACTATTAACTTTTGAGAAAAATGACATAGATCTTATTTAGAGTCACCCAAAAACCTAAAAAATATTTTTTGGAGCACAAAAGGTGATATTTTGAATTTGTTTAAAAAATTGTTCTGTAAAAAAAATTTTCCTGAATATAATTATGTAAAAATTAATAAAAATTATGATTTTTCTTGAAATATGCGTTTGATGAACTGATCCCTTTTCTTAATTTCCACGCCAATGGTCGGCATTTGCATCAAAGAAGCTCAAAAGCCGCCACTTGGAAAATTGACTTTGGAAAAAGTATATACATTTAGGTGTAAAAAAACAATCAATGTTGTTTTTAACGATTTTTTGGTGGTATAAGATCAAAAAATTGAGTATCTTGTTTATGAAGACTATAGTACAATGGAAAACGAACATTTTGAGCTTTACTAAACTCATTTTGAGGCATGTTTCGCTAAAATACAGCAATTTGAAATTGTTCCAGCTGATGCGTTTAACTCGTAGCTGATCTAGGTTGCAGCAGTCTGCAAACTTCAGGTAGACAGTTCGAATGTAGAAATATTTTATTTCAAGTAGGAACTTATGTTCCTGGTTAGTACTCTATTTACACCGGCATATTGCCGTATAATTTAAGACTTTCAAGTATGTTTTCATCAATGTAAACCCAAACACTGTTTGGTGCAGCGGTTAGTTACGCAAGTACTTCAAAGTTCACTGAAGACTTACTGATTAGTCCGAAAATGTTATGAACTTTTAAATCCATTTGAATTATTTATTTTACCAATTACAACAGAAGTTTTTTACTTCGATGTTCGAGTTTTTAACTAATATGGCATACAGCCAACCGGCAATTATCTTTTTTTAAGTTTAAAATGTAAGTCTCATTACGTAATGTGGTTTAATCCCAGATAAAATAATATCTCATTTAACCATTCCACAAGAAAACAGTCTCAGGACATATACCCAAGAAAATAGGTCTATAAATTATATGGTTAAAAAGAGAAGATAAGAAATAAGGTTTAGATCAGAACACCTCTTAAAACATATATTGAGAGGAGCTGCCTTCCTAGACGTAAGCAAAGCTTTCGACAGATTTTGGGAAAAAAGAACTAATTTATAAAATGAGAAAATACGGTTACAGTGGGACAATGACGAGACTAATCTCTTCGTATTTGAGCAACCGTAAGAGTTCGTATATGACAAGTCCTGTCAGAACTCGGGAACCCACAGGCTGGAGTACCACAGGGAGCGGTTCTGTCACCTCTGTTATACACAATATACACAGCCGACGTACCTAGAACACCGAGAACTTTATTAAGTCTATATGCCGATGACACAGCGATAGCGACCAAACACAGAAACATAGACATTTCAGTAAACAACCTGCAAACAGCGCTAGACAAAATTGGAGTTTAAAATGGAAAATCAAATTAAACTCCTAAAAAACGCACGTACTACTCTTCAAAAAGAGGCACCAACAACCAAAGGAACAAGTGACAGTGCAAAACAACCCCATCGAGTGGAAAAGCGAAGCAAAATATCTAGGAGTCATCATAGATAAAGGCTTAACATTTAGTAAATACGTAGACGGCACAATACAAAAAGCCAACATAGCAAAAGCGTTAATAAGAGGATTAGTAGGAAGAAAAAGCGGACTGAGAATGAAAACAAAAATAAGACTAATAAAGTTTTTATTTTTTTATTTATTCTTTTATTAGTATTTACTAATTGGACTAACTAGTTGGATAAGAAGAGAAATGAGTGGATAAGAGAGAAAACAAAAGTGAGGGATGTTAGACAAGAAGTTGCAAAATTGAAATGGAGATTTGCCGGACACAATATAAGACCGATGGAACAAAATTCTTATAAGTTGGAGACCGTGGGAATATAAACGAAGCAGAGGAAGGTCCCAAATGAGATGGGCAGATGATATCAAGAAGCACGTGGGCTCTAGATGGATGACTGTAGCGACAGAGAGAGAAGAATGGAAAAGGATTGGGGAGGCCTATGTCCAAAGATGGACCGAAGGAGGCTAGTTAGATAGACTAATAAAAGAATTCTTCCTATACTAACATATGCATCTCTCGCTTGGGGGACACATAGGCAATACAACAAAAAATACAAGGGTCACATAACAGCAGCCTAAGAGAAGCAACCAACGTACCGAGATACGTTGCAGAAAGAATTCTATTTAAAGAATTACAGCAAATGAGAGTGACTTATGAAATTATGAAAGAAAAAGCAAGAAAAAAGTTCGCGAAACTAGAGAACCATCCAAGTCATATAATGCGAGAGACCATGAGATACAACGCTTTCCACCGATGGAAGCACAAAAGACCTAAACAACAAATAGTCGAATACAATGAAATAAAACCAGAGAGAAACCCAATAAAATACAAGAGAGAATATAAAAATCACCGGAGAGAAAATATAACAAAAAACAGCAACAACAACACACAAAGCGGATAGTTCGTAGCTAAGTAAAATCTGGACAAACGCAAGGTCCAGGTAAATTGATAATT
This sequence comes from Diabrotica balteata, assembly GCA_918026665.1. Taxonomy (NCBI): domain Eukaryota; kingdom Metazoa; phylum Arthropoda; class Insecta; order Coleoptera; family Chrysomelidae; genus Diabrotica; species Diabrotica balteata. Next base: position 75,082,294 of record OU898283.1, on the reverse strand, counting down.
ATTAAATTTATACACTAATTATGAATACCATTATGATACCAAAAAATTAAAAAACTACTAACAAAAACCGGCGAAAGTCACAAAAAAATATTAACAAAACCTTAAAAAAACCCGGGCAAGTAGGGCCCAACCCCTTGTGCACCAAGTCTTCGAACTGAGCCTATCCCAGAGCGGAGACTTGAGGCCCAAGTAGATGAGATAAGTCACATGAGGAAAACAGGAATAAAGCAACAAACGCTGCCCTAAATTTGATTCGGTTAGGAAACCATGTTGGGAGTTCTATTAACCAGAACTCCAACATGAAGAGCATTTGGCTGATAGTTGTGCCCCTATCGCGCATCAGAGTGCTAAAGGGGGAAAGGGATGGTCTGGAGCATTGGAGCGTGGAAGAGTGACTCCTGTTTTAACTCGAGTTAATACACCTCGCTCCAATGAATTGTAACACCCGAATATAATTCTTAGGGGTAAATATCTCTTATAGGCTGGGTTTAATTAAATTGCTTTCTTGCTTGCTACTGTTCAATTTCAAGAAAAGCTCGAGGTGCCATGCCATCACAGCTTAGTGCTAGTGCTAGTTAGCTTCAGAGGGTAGTTATGGGTATAATGAGTATAATTATTACAATGTAATAATTTAATGATTCTCTTTTTAATAATTGTGTTGTGTTTTGATTATATTATAATTTAGATATCTGTTGGTTTGTCTTGGTTTTCTATAGTCCTCTACTTCAATATGTCTAATATATCTGAATTGTCAATATAATTAAAACAGATAAAATTGAATTAGATATGCAATTTGTAGTAGATATAGACATTCAAAAAATGAAATTAACAAAAGAACAAATATGTTTTTCTACAAATAGCAATTATAAATCACAATCATATGTGAGAATTTCCCACCTCTAAGCCCTAGATCGTTCTCCGTAAAGCTTCTGGATAGCTAAAAGGTATCCACCCTAAGAACTAATAATCGTATTAACTAGAATTTTATTGGCTTCAACAATTTCGACAATTACTCAAGGATTCTTCTTCTTATTGTGCCGTTTCCTTTCGAAGGTTGGCGATCCAAATGGCAAATGTAACTTTGAAAACTGCTACACAAAAGATTTCTGCGGATGAGAGGTCAAAGCATATCCTCAGATCTTTCAGCTACGAGCTCTGGCCTCTTCCAACTGATCTTTTGCCCTGTACTTTACCTTCCAATAGTACAATCTTGGGGTATTAGCTATTCTTAAGACCTCTTCATTTGTAATATGACCGACCTAAGCAACCTTCTGGGACACCACATTTCGAACGCTTTAATACGATTTAGCGATCTTACTTTATATATAGCATTTTAGAACGAGAACACGGAGACCCAAAAGTAGTTATTGAATCTGGCAAAAGTATGTCTAGTTATTACTACTCGTATGTTCACTTCTCCGTCGCAGTCATACTTACTGTTTAAAGTAGCTCCAACAGTAGGTGGCACTGCGACGAAGAAATAAAGATACGAGTACCACTAGCTAGGAATACTTTTACCAGATTCAATTTAAAAAAGGAATCAATCAAATAAAAGTAGGTACTAAAAAAAGTTTCACAGGAAACAAAAAGAATAATAGGTGATGATCTACAGGTTATGTTTAAATAGTGATAAGATAAAAGGGTAAACAAAGCATAACAAAGAGTAGGATTTCCTAATCCGTATTTTCTAATAATACTTTAGTTTCCAGACGTAGATGCCATGGTCTCGATATATTTCTTCTCGACGTTTGGTCGGCGACTTCCGTATACATTACCAAAAGGCGATGCGTTAGTAATCAGTCTCACTTAGACAATGGCCGCATTGGCCCGAAAACCATATATTATTACAAGCAAAGAATAGTAGGAAATAGAGGAGAATATTAAACCATTACAGATCTATAATGCGAGAGTTATCTTTAAAGTTTTTGAAGTAAAGTATTAAGAATGGTAAATGGGAAAGAATAGTCTCTTGGTGAACTGTGACTGAACACATCAAAGAAAACGATGAAGACTTATCATATCATTATATGTATTATTTTTCAGCATTTCTATGACAATACTACCAAATAAGCAGGAAAAATAAATGTTTTTTAACATTTCTACTTTAATCTCATTATGACGAATTTTCGAATTTTAAAGAAGTCTTAGTTGAAGATACAGGCATTAAAATCAACGGAATTAATGTCAACAATCTCAGATATGCAGACGACACGGTACTTATTGCCTCCAATGAAGAAGACCTGCAACGACTTATAAATAGGGTAACCGAAGCATGTGATGAATATGGGCTAAAACTTAATACTTCTAAGACAAAATTTATGGTTGTCAGCAAAACGGAGTTACAACGAACGAACATCAGAGCGTATGGAATAGAGTTAGAAAAAGTCCACAATATTACCTACTTGGGTGCAAACGTTAACGATAACTGGGATATAAATAAAGAAATAAGAATACGCATTGAAAAAGCCAGAGCCGCCTTCTATAAATTAAAGAAAATTCTAATTAATAGAGATATTACGTTAAATCTTAAAATCAGATTAATACGCTGCTACATATTCTCCACATTGCTGTATGGTATGGAGAGCTGGACCCTTACAGAGACATTAATGAAAAAATTAGAGGCCTTTGAGATGTGGATTTATCGACGAGTATTGCGGATAAGTTGGGTTGATCGAATAAGAAATGAAATAGTTTTACATCGAATAAAAAAGAGCACAGAAATAACAAAAACGATAAAAATTCGGAAGTTACAATATTTCGGTCATGTAATGAGACATCCAGAGAGGTATAACCTTCTAGACCTCATAATACAGGGTAAGATCGACGGAAGGAGAGGCCCAGGCCGACGAAGAACATCCTGGCTATGAAATCTCCGAGAATGGTATCAAGAAACCACCTTTAATTTATTTAGAGCCGCCGTGAATAAGGTTATTATTGCCAATATGATCGCCAACGTTCGATAATCGGACAGGGCACTGAAAGAAGAAGAAGACAAATTTTCGTCTCCACAATCTCTTGATGCTTTTTAAAACAGGGTGCACATGAATTGGCTCTGGCTTACAGGTAATAAGCTATCTAGAGATAGCTTATAGTTTGGCTTGAATTGGCCCCCGATGAAATTCTTGGAAATTTAGGTAAATTTTTCTATCATTCTTTAAATTTGTATACCCTTCGCCGCAAAATTATTTCAAATTAGTTTACCGAATTTTGTTTCCTGCTTGTACTTAATCATATAGTCGTAGAAAATGCAAGCTACTGAAATGTTAAGCGAACGGGAAAAACGCCAAGTTAAACACTAGTTGCCATGACATGGTTCTTTTACCTACTTCTCTTCAGTCCTCTATCTTCCCTTGAATTATTATTTGTAGCAGATTATATGTCATTTCTCATTATGTTACCTATATGCGCGGTCTTCCTTTTCTTAATCATTGTTACAAGATCTAACTCTCTATTTATGGTGTTTAATACTGTTCAATCCGTAATGTGTCTATGATATTCTATGCGTTCTGTGATAATGTCTCATGGTATTAAGAAGAATACCAAACGTAGCATTTAATAACTCATTCCGATGTCTAAGCTTAGTTTTCGGTTATAGGTAATTTGCTTACATTTTATTGTACATGTTCCTAGCCTACTCTATTCGTGTTTGTATCTCTATATCTGGTATCTAAATTTGTAAATTTGTTTTAATTGAGTGTTATTTAGGCCAAAACGACAATTTTCATCGGATTTGATAATCACCATTACTCTAGTTTTTTGAAGATTTATTGTCAGTCCCATTGCTTCACTTGCATTTATTAACTCTGTCTATAACTCTATAATGTTTGTGTTCTATTTTTTCTGCTATCAGAACGGTATCGTCTGCATACTTGATATTGTTAATATATTTACTGTTTATTCTTATATCAATTTCGGCGCCGTCTAGTGCTTATTTGAATTTCTTTGTCGAGAATAATATACGAATCATTTAATTCTCATAAATTGAATGTTTTGCAATGATATTTAACGTAAATTGTTGTTTTTGCATACTAAACTTTTTCTACGACTGATATTTGATCGAGAATATATTGTATCTAGTTCAAAATAATTCTAAAATTATTGTAAACAGATAGTTAATACAGATAGGTAGAAAATCTATTCTCTCAGACTCAGATTCAGATATGTTTATTGCTTTAAATTACAGTAATTGATTAAAGTAATAACTCTCCCAATAAAATAAACATTTATTCCCCCATTTCCATTGGTCGTCTGGTTCTGGGGATCTTGTTTGAATATGCATTCAGAGAGCAATGGAGACATGACACAGCCTTATCGAACACCAGATTTTTCCGTCTAGCTTTTTTTCTGCAGTTCATAAAACAATTTTTCATGCTGGTCTTTATCAAAGGCATTCTGGTAGTCGATGAAACAGAGAAATACTTTTTTCTGACGATCGAGGCATTTTTGAAAGAGTGTTTGAATCGCAAACAATGTCTCTCTTATTCCTAAGGTCTTTCTAAATCCAAACTGACGAGTCACATGTCTATTTCATATTTTTTTATAAATTCGATTCTGTATTATCTTTAAGAATATTTTTACTTAATGACTCATTAAGATAATATAACTATGAATTCTAAGTTAAACCATTCCTTTAGTATTACGACACTTTCATATATCGGAAGGTAAAAAGATGTGTTATATGAAATAGCAATATTTGAAAGAATCACACATCTCGTGTTACTTAAAATACGTGTTTAGTCTTTCTTTTTTGGACTCCGAAGACGTAGGCGATTGTTTTGCGATTGATATTGAAGGAATCTTACCCAGACATCCAGCAGTTCCAAAATTTACAGATTTCTTGCAGGAGAACGTTATTGATGAAGACGCCAAATTTCCTGCTACCATGTAGGCCGAAAATAGTACGTCTCTACAAAGATCGACGAGTGCAGGCGAGAGTTTCCATTCAATTCTTTGCTTTATACTTGCCATCCGAACATTTTCCAATTTTTGGAGATTCGGAAAAATGTTTAAATACATACCTTTATTAATGTAACAAGTAGTAGTATCCCTAAAAGAGTATACCAAAAACCATACGTCTTAAAAGAAATTTCATTGAACATCAAATACGTCTTTGATAGAAAAACGTATAACTGCTTTTGAGTTTGCAAAAAATATGTCAAGAAGGCATCAACCTGTATAGTCTGTAAGTTGCAGTTTCTTTAATAAATAAATTGTTTACGACTGCATTTCTAATTTCTGGTGTATATTATACCTCTTTTCCTCAAAATCCGAGATTCAGAAGAAAATTCAATATCTGGGAATTTGGTAATGGCCGGGAGCCAGTTCATGTATGGGTTTGGGAGCCAATTCGTAAAATTAAAGTGGTTTTATAGAGTTCGGGAGCCAGTTAAGGTGTGCCCTTAAAACCATCTCCATCATCTCTTGTATTACTAAACATAGAGAAAATATTGAAAAAGTTTTTAAACAAGCAATTGACAGACTTATTTTTATTTGATTGAAAATAATTAATCTTACCTCTGCTTTCGTTCTACATGTTGGGCTATAAGATTACTGTAATAATTTTCTAAAGTAACTTTTGCTTTGGTTGCTTTGTCCAGGGTATGGACACTAAAACGGATGGTGTTCTCCGTGGCGGTCATGTCCAGGACCCCTGAAATAAAAAAAAAATACTATTATTAATCAGTTTTTTTAACAAAAAATGGGAACAACACAATATATACACATTACATGTTACATACACGCACAAAACAATCAAACCATGTTTTATTCTGGTTCCTAATAGAATAATTAAGTATTTAATAATGTTTATCGTAAATAAACAAAACATTTTTCACCCATAATCATTTTCTTCCGATGTGGTTGCAAGCTACTTCGGCCCAATGCAAGATACTTAGTGCTACAACATACACTGTCGGAAGTCGAAGAAAGAAACATGTTAATTTTAACATGACTGCTTACCTTTCAAATGGTACAAATATTATATTTTAAATCGACATCGGTGCTACTATACTTCAATGGTATTTCATTATATTTCATTAAAACATAAAGCACGATAGCCGTCTCGTTTATCACCATATTGCTTGTAATTTAATGTATTTGTTTAATTTCAAGTTACGTGATCTACAAAAAGTATGCTTCAATTTAGCCCACTGACGATACAATATGTTCTTTCACACGTTAACCTAATCATAGCTATACTCTCCCACTTAAGTCTCACTTAAGTGACTTCATCATCATCAATGGTGCTACAGCCCTATGAAAGAGCCTCGACCTTCCCAAGTCTATTACACCAGGCAGTCCTATCCATTGCCAACCGTTGCCAGTTTGCTGCGCCTATCTTTCTACCATCCTCATCTACACCATCCTTCCATCTGAGTTTTGGCCTACCCCTTTTTCTAGTTCCCACGGGTTATGACATCAGGATTCTTCTAGGAGGGTTGTTCTGCTGTTATCTTGCTAGATGTCCTGCCCTTCTTAGTCTTCCTATTCTTATAAGAGATACTACGTCTTTACCACCAAATATTTGTTTATATCTGTGGCATACCTCGTAGTTATATCTCCTCCTCCAAACACCATTTTCACAGATGCCACCAAATATTCCTTTCAGGATCCTTCGTTCAAATATAAGCAGAAGGTTTTCGTCTGCCTTGGAGATGGTCCATGTCTCCGATGTCACTTAAGTGACTTATCTTATCTAAAATGTGATTTTAGTTACAAATATTCAGTGCAAATTTTTTTATTGATTTTAACAAAATTCAATTTTGAAAGCGCGTGGCTAAATTTTAGACCCGGTAAAATGGTTTAGCTCGTAGATGAAGCAATAATAAATAGATATATAACTCAGGAAACGTAAGTAAAGCCAATTTTTTAAAGTTTAGTGAGCGTGTTGTCTGCTAGGTGAAACAAATAAGGACAAAAAAGGGAATAATGTTTGAAATTTTGTTTCCCGTGATGTTTACATAAAATTTTGTTTGTGGTTTTTTAAAGTTTAAAAAAATAATCATTTATACTTATACGAGTGTATTTTAAATCATAATTAGATAAGACATAGTTTTTGTACTACATATTGGTTAATCTTTGAGATAGTAGTTTAGAATAATTGTATAAAAATGGTTCGATCATACACTGCATTGGGTTGTACTGCAAGAAATTTCAAAATACAACATGTATTTCGGTGAGCATCAAAGCCTATTAATTTAAACTCTGCCTACCATCTTCAATATTATGAATTCACAAAGCCGTAGCTTTGTGACTATGTTACTTGCTTAACAAGCTAGAGGATGAAGAGGGAAAAGAATATTCTTTGAAGATAATGAAATAGAAACTGACATAGTTCTACTTCCAGAAGGTAAGAAATTTAAATTACAGGATTGTATTCTTATTGATATGCGTGAATCTATAATTACGAACATTGTTACCCAACTGAAGTTTTTAGATTTTATTCAATATTTATTTAAACCACAACCCGATGATTCTTATGCTTGCGTTGGAAAATTTAGCAGATTAGTAAATTAAAAAAATATTGGTGGGTTAGTGATTAAAATAAGACACTTTTCACGTTGTGGAAAACACAGAAAAAGCCTTTGGCAACTAGTGACTTCTAAAATATTTCGTGTGCGAATGCATTTCTTCAGGCAATGCTTTCTCTTAATGTACTGAAGTTGCTACCGTATCTAGGGTTTGTCACGTAGAGTTAGATCTATGCACTGGAAAAACAGAGGACTGAAAAAGGCATGAACTAATAACATATATCTTATTCAGTTATTCTTTGAACGTTGAATCCTAAATTGTATTAATATCCCTACATTATTGTGCTATACTCGTATAATACAAACAATAAATTTCCAAATTCAACAAACAATTCTTATTTTTTCTTTTTCTTAAAATTTATTTACTAAATTGTGTTGTAAAATGAATTTTAAATAGACTACTTGATATTCAAGCTCATACACTTCAAACAGAGCTGCAGCAGTCTGTCAAAATGTCAAAATTTTTGTCATTGCTGAATTTTAAAATCTGGTCTCAATGATCAGTGTGAAAAAAAAATAAATGGATTAATGGATGGATATATTAGACATTGTTTGTTAATTTAATTATACACATAAGTATATACGCAGTAATTAATTAAATATAAACTTTCTGTAGTGGGAGAAAATAGAGAAGAAAAGTTCATAGAAGGCATTTAACCCATATCTCAGTATCTTTTTTGTAATTGTTTTGGCATGAAACAATCGTTCTGTTTACTGATAAGTTCAAGTTGATAAACAAAGTTCCAAAGTTAATTATTCCTTGATAAAAAACATAAATAAAGGTAACATAAGCGAGATCTTTAAAAATTTGTAGTATTTCTAGCAATATATTTACATTATTAGTATCCAAAATACACATGAATGATCCAGAAAAATAAAATTCTTTCAAGACGTATTACGTAGACGAAATTGTAAATTTTTGAAGCATACTTTTTAAAAATGTAGAACTGATTCCTCTAGGGAGAGTATTACAAATTTAGTTACACATAATCATGGCATAAATGTGTATGTTAAGAAGAAAGACGGACTTCTACAACAATTTTATGGGAGGAGTGGATTTAGCGGACCCAATTGCAGGTTTATATGACATGGATCGCAGATCGCGTAAATGGTGGAAAAAGATTTTTAGACTGGTTATGGTTGCTGCTGTAAACAGTTTGGTAATCTACAACGATCTTCATAGGAAAAAATACCTTTCCTTGAATTATTAATAGCTCTAGCTGCAGAGCTGATTCAGTTTGGAAAGGCTACGTCAAAGTTCACATAAGAAGAAGGTCAACGGAGCGGTCGTCTAAGAGGCATGTCAAAAGTAGGTGAACATCTGCCAGTAGATGGTGGAAGATGCCGACGTTGTGCGAAATGCTCCCAAATAAATGTTTAAGAACATTTGTGACTTTTTTTCATACGATACCACTGGGATATATATGTGCCAGTTAACAATACCAATGGGACACATATGTCCCATCTTTTAATGTCAAAGTTAAGAAAAAATCGTATGCAAACCTGTTTGCGTAACCTAATTGCATACAAAAAAGCTCAGAAATTAAGATTTTAACTATGTTTATTTAAGTAACAAACGTGGGGCTAAAAGGGTAAAAGATATTACAATTTCAAATGTCCTAAAATCATTTGTTTATTAAAAAATTGTTATTAATTTAAAATGGAATTTTGTGTTTACACTTTATTACAAGTTTTTACACTATTTGAATACCTGCTTACAATTATTTACTCCTTGTGTAGCACTCTGACTGTAAAATTACAGCCCAATTCCATACAGTAAGGTAATTGATATAAGAACAAAAGGGAAAGTACTATGCCAGGTCCATTTAAGGAATGGCTTTACTAGTCTCGTCACAGAATAATTAGTACTGGATAATTTATATCTGTTGGTTAAAGTGAACTGTGAGAACAAAGTAACTACAGTGTACTCAAATGCACTGGAGAAGTAGAAATTAGAAATCGGCTTGGGAATTCGTCAAGGACATAGATTCAGCCATTAATTTTTAATTTATTAATAGACAAAATCAGAGATTAAAAATCAGAGGAATTAAAAGTACAAAAAAGAATATAAGATGAAAGAAAAACAAATAAAATCCTCTGCTATGCAGACGAATTTTATTCTCCGATAATGAGAATAACCTACAGCGCATGGCACAAGCATTCAATACAGTGGCAAAGAATTACGGCATGAAGACATCAACATCTAAGACCAAATTCCTGGCAAAGGATTCCAGAAGATGCAAAAATAGTAATTAACTATGAAATAATTGAACAAGTCTCGAGACTCCAATATATTGGAGTAGAACTATCTAACCATGAAGATCTTAAAGAGAACGTCCGACAGGAGGCAAACAAAGCGGTTTACTTGTCAGGATGCATGAGGAATGTAATTTGGAGAAATGAAGACATGAGTCTGGAAGGAAAGTACGTATATATAAATCGTATGTAAGATCGATAACTTTCGCGATAAAAACAAGGCCTAACACAGTGGAAATAAAGAGAATATTGAGAACATCACAACAGCGTTCAAAAAGAACGTTTAAGTCAATAGCTGGAAAAATACTAAACGACTGAATAAGCGATCGCTGACAACCAGGAAGACTCTTTAACAGGGAGGGAGATAGCTGGCAGTCAACATCACAACTACGAATACAAGCTCAAAATCAACGAAGGATAAGCCATGGGGCCCAATATAAGAAGAATTACTTTAGGGAGCACATTTTTCAGAGTTAAGTAGTAATTCTATATAAATTATAGTTTAGAAGATTTTAAAGTTGCACTTTACCTTTTTAGGTTAAACACACTATATTTTATATTGCTTAATATCCTTTTGTGATTTACCGATATTCTAGCTCATTTAGTACTCACTATTTGTTTACGCATTTAGATAAAATACTATAGCAGTTAAATATTTGTTAAATAATCACTTAACTTTTAATTACATTTTTAATTAAATAAAAACTACAATAAAATATGTACACACGAGCACACTTCTGTTTTTTGTGGTTATGTCAATTTATTTTTAGAAGTAATCCAGCACCGGAAGATACAAACTTCCTATTATAACAATTAAGAAAAGTATTTTTATATTTACCACAGAACTATAAATTATAGAAGTATATGTTTATAATAGTATAATAGAAAAATAATCGTCTACCTCTATCTCTAAACCAGGGAGGACAGAATCCATTCAAGAGACTGGACATTCTCATTAACTACGGAACACGTCGACCATTACAAAAAAAACACTATCAATCCGAAAGTGTGTAACTGACAATAAATGATTTCATACTGAACAGGTAACCCTAGCAATACGGCGAGCTATTTCGACAATATTTTATCTAATCTTTTCTGATAATTTGCTAATAAAATCAAGTAGATATTAAAACTCAATATTCATTATTTGAAGATTTTTTATTGGTAATTTTAATCGAACACAATTTAACTTGATTATTTTAAACTTTTCCTGCGAAATCCGTTCTTGGTCATCGAATATAAATTATATTTTATATTGTCACAATATTAATAACTTAGGGCGAATTTGTATGTTGATTACATGGACAAAACATCATCCAAACGAAAAGGGATAAATTATAAAGAAAAATAATAAAGTATGACTGGCTTTAATGATATTAACATTTAATAATCATGTTTTTAGGACTAACAAACAATTTTGATGGAATTTCTTTTGCATATTTTTCATATCCTTGCAATTTCACAACTTTATGTAAATGTTGATTAAATTTAAATAGCAATTATTTCTACGTCGTACCGACAATCCCATCTAATTGCGGGCAGTACGAATCAAATTAGCACGGCTCACCAGTAGTTGCATATATTAGGCAACATCGGCGCTAACCTCTGCACCCCACCACTATTTCCAGAATACCACCGCTTCGGAAGGAAGCAGGAAGCTGATCTTTATCTTTCTAAATTACTTTGTTCCTGACCTGCTGAGAAAAGGAAACAGAACAGTCGTGTCTTATATGTGGGATAGCACTTAGCTACCGCCATCGTCACTCCACATGGAAAGTCAACGTTTACTTTAAACACACTATTTTTTGCCAAAATTACATATTTGTTTCTAATTTATATCTTTGCGCTGAATGATTTAATCTTTTGCCGCGTTTTGATCTTTTTAACCACTAAGAACAGTTTACGTTTATTTAAATATTCATTTTATCGTATTCGTTATCGTATGACTGTATTTTTTATCATGGATTCTATTTCATTGGGTTTATTAATAAATTATAGTCTAGAAAGTATCCAGAATTTTATATTTTTCCTAAATTTAATAGTTTTCTTTTTTGTAACATTTTTAAGACAAAAGTAATGCATCAAATAGGTTGTGCCGATAGTACAGTATTGTGCGAATTAATGAAATCACTGTGAATTTTTTTTCATTTTTTCAATATTCACAAGAAAATGTTTTGGGAATGTTTTTCATACATGGAGGTTGGATCTTTGGTGCCAATTGAATGCATGATGAACAGTCAAAAATACAAATCCATGTTGGAAAAGTATTTGGACAAACAACTCCAAAAATGTCAACCCCAAGGAGGAGCGATTCTCCAACAGGACTCTGCTCCCTGTCACAAATCAAAGGAAATGATGGCATTTTTCAAAAATAAGAAGATTAATGTTTTAGATTGGCCCGGTAATTCGCCCGACCTCAACCCCATTGAAAATTTATGGGCCATTTGCAAAGCTACACTGCGAAAAATCGACTGTACCACTAAAACAAAAATGATAGAAGCGGCCATTCAGGTTTGGTATCGAGATGAAAGGATATCTGACAACTGCCAGAAACTCATAGAACCTATGCCAAAACGGGTAAAAGCAGTAATTGCTGCCAAAGGGGGACATATTTCCTACTGAAGTATGTAAGATTACCTTTATACTTTTGTCAAAATATAATTTTTTACTAAATAAACTGTTTTTTCATTAAAACAGACTATGATTCCATTAATTCGCACAATACTGTAGGTTATGGACAAAATCGCATGACAACACCATCTGTCAAATATTGTTGTTTGTAAACAGACTTAAGATTAAGTTGCTCCATTAGATAAAGTATTTGTTCTGTCATCCACTCGGTTTTGGGATTTCTTTTTTATTTTATTTGCGATTTTTTCGTCAGCATTGATTATAGCCATCTTTATTTTCTCACCAGATTCCTCTATGCAATTTCCTTGTTCTGTGTTCCTAAAATTATCTTTGATGTGCTTACTGCATGTGATTCTAAGCTGGCGTGTTTATGTATTTAGATTCTGGCGTGTTTATGTATTTATTGTTAGCTGCTTTTGTAATATTTGTCAATCGAAGTGTGTGATTAGGAGGTTGTGATCAGGCGAAATATTCGCTTCAGGGTAAGCAGAAATCTCGGTTTCCACAAAATAGATATTTTAAACCAACAATTTGAGCGTGCAAAACAATTTGTATTACTATTCCATTAACTAGGTAGTAACCCAATTCCGTTGGGTAGTATTACAAATTGTGTTGTACAATAAAATAGTTAATAGTATATAAAAAAACAGTATAAATAAAATAGTACAATTTTTCTTCTGACGAAGCTGATGTTCCAGCAAAACATGCCAACTTAACAGGTTGGTCAACGCCCTTATTTTTCCCATTGCTACAAACGCAACTGAATCAGGGACTCTCAAAAAATCGATAGGAATAAGATCGAAGCCTTCGAAATGTGGGTATAAAGAAGAATTCTACGCGTGTCCTGGACAGAACATAAAACCAATCTATTAATTCTGGAAGAGCTTCATATAAAATGCAGGCTATTAAAAAAAGGAAACCGAGCATACCTAATTTACATCGGCCACACAGCTAGAAGAATGGACACCATGGAACTATTGGTAGTACAAGGAAAGGTAGAAGGCCGAAGACCAAGAGACTATCTCTAACACGATGGGCAGAACAAACGAAGACTCTGGTGAGACCAGGTGGCACAGGATCGCAGCCAATGGAGACAGCAAGCTAATAATATTTAGAGTGTCATCACGCTCTGACAAGGGGTCAAGGAATGAGGAGAAGGATTGTTTGTATATTATTGTTAAAAAATATTCTTAAAATTAAATGTAGTGCACATTATTATATTAATTGTGCCAGAGCTGCACATTTCTTTATTCTGCTGCAATAATGCAATTCTGCTGCACAGCTATTCTTTATTTGCAGTGAAGCAAATAAAGAATATACGCTAATTAATTTTTACATATAATTAAGAAACAAGTGCAACTGTTGATGATGCTGTAGAAATTAGTGCTGTAACGTGTGCTCGTCGAGCAAAAAGATAAAAGAGGGAATCTAATCGTTATGAAAAGGAGACCAAAAAAGTGGCCTCTGATGGCGGACATATCCGGAAATGCAAAGGAGCTAAATTTAAATTTTCCAACACTTATTAACAATAGCTATAAAATATTTTTCAGACGAGAAAGTTTTAATTAAATATTAACTATAATAGTCTAAAAAGTGACACAATTGGTAAAAAACTTCAATATAAATAAAATTTCATATGACAGTTGGGACAAACAATAACATAACCAAACTAAATTTGACTTCTCAAACAAGGAAAGAGACTGTCTTTCCTTGTTTAAAGTGGCCTCTCAAGATAGCACTTCCTGTCTAACAATATTTTTGTTCCCACTACCTTTACATTCCCTCTTTTATCTTTTTTGCTCGATGCGTGTGCTACACAATACACAATTTATAAACCAATCAAAGAAAGCTGTATTAAATGGGTTGACGACAAAAATTCAATCCGTGGAAAGGTATGTCGACAGGTGTCATGAATGTCGCCAGTAGGTAAAGTAAAAAAGACTTATTCAAAACATACGGGTTGATTTACACGAAGATATGAATGGGGATGATTTTGTGTAACATTCTGTTAAAATGTAAGATATGAAATGTAAGAAATGTCATTATTATGAATAGTGGAGGTAATGACTCTAGGCTCCAAAAAACGTTTCTAAAAAATAGTTGACTTAAAATAGATATCCCGTGGACTTGATTTGCATATGCTGAGTGAGGTCTTTATCCGACACAATGCAGATTAATTTACAAGACATTAATATAAATAGTAGTAGCCATTATAACCATAAACTATAAATAAATCCCCTAATTATAATTATATGTACCTATATTAAAACGAAAACGCTCAAAATGTAATACGAATAGGCTAGATTAAAAAAAAAATCGTAACTTCCATTTTGCAAATTCCAATAGAGCAATTCAAGGCATGTTATGGAAAAATATTTAGCAATCAAGTTATTTAATATTAATTTTCAAGTTTAATTTAAATATTACCAGCAAGTATGAAGGACCTTTGTACAACATTGGATTAAAAAAGTAAATCACACAACAACACAGGAAACAGTAACCGATGCAGCTATTGAACCAGAACTCAGTTTACTGTTGTGTAAAGCGATGGTTAAATGAACTCGGAAACACCGGAAGCAAGGGTTAATTTTACAGTGTGTAAATGGCTACTGTCTTATGCTGAATGGAAATAGTTTCTGGACTATGTAATGAAAACGTATGCAAAATAACCAAGAATTATAATACTATAAATATTTCTTAAAAGTATAAATCAAACAAATGATCAACAACTTACCAGCAAACGAGATCAGACAAGAAAATATATTTTTCGCAAACGTAGATTTTGAAATGTGTTCTTTGGTGAGGACATAATATTAATAATTTTGGGAATTATATAATAAAACCACTTAACTTACAAAATAAAAAGTTCCTGTAGGGAACATAGACGTGCCAAAATAAAATCGGGTAAAAGATGTACGAGCTCCTTCCCATATCAGTTAGCCCACCTATGGAATTTGCTGGAATGCCGATTACCATAAGAAATTATACTCTGCATGTTTTTATAAGTTACCATATTAATTAATAAGGTATTTTTATTAATATTTATTAAAAACATTACCCTTATGGTTTTTTATTTATTTAAAAAAATAAAAAAAATAAACTAAACCCTGGCTATGCATTCACTTATGTCAACATACGTTAATTTTTTCATTCAGTTAATTTCAATGTAATTTGTACTATTGTAAAGCTTTTGACGTTTGTGGATTGTACAATAGGTCGAGGTGAAGTTATCAATGAGAAAATTAGTTCAATCATTATTAGATTTTTTTAATTCTGTCACACAATAGTGTAAGAAATATACTTAGAAGATACAAAACTGCAGGTTTCTACAAAACCTAGAAATGTACGAAAAAGTAAAATAACCGAAGCAGATCGAAGGGCATTAAGACGCATTATAGTGAACAAGCGAAATTATATGGAGTTAACGGTTTTATGGAGTGACGTTATTGAAAGACACGTTTCCAGATTGACATGTCGCACCTATTAGGATTTGGTATTTTATTTTACATGAAGCCGAACAGCTAGCCCAGGACAGAGAAGGATGGAGGGAAATCCTAAAAAAACTGTGAAGGCCTGATGGTGTCACCACATCCCAAAAGGGATTAGGACTTGAGGAGGAGGATTTTATTTTAAGCTAAGGAAAAGCCACTTTTAAGATTACAACAAAAGAAAAATAGACTTAGATGGTCAAAAGAGCATAAAGATTGGACTCAGTCGCAATGGGATTCAATACAAAGGAGCGATAAGTTCAGATTTGAAGTGTGTGTTGGAGACTGAAAAGAAAACTTAAATTTCCTGCACCTGTCATGATCTGGGGCAGCACGTCGTCTAAAGGTGTGGAAAAGTTACATTTTATAGATGGGATAACACGGACAAATATTTGAATATTTTAGAAGAATCTCTTTTACTGATTATGGAACACCGTTTAACATCAGCGAAAGATTTTGTCTTCCAACAGGACGGCGCAGGTTATCATAACTCAAAAAAGAGTTTGAAATGGATTGAAGACCATGGCATATCACATCTGGAATGGGTTTCTAACATTTCTAATGGGTCCCGACTTGTCCCCGATAAAGATTTTGTGGCACGAAATGAAAAAAGCTTCGAGAAAACATCCTGCCAGGTCCGTCAACGAATTGATGGAAAAATTGCAAGAAATATGGGATTCGTTTACATTAGAATTTTGTCAGAACTTGGTAAAAACTATGCCTCGAAGAATTGTGGATGTAGTTAAAAATAAAGGGGATGTAACTCAGTGGTAAGGATTCACAGTTTTTTTGTTAATATTGCATTTTTGCGTTTTTTTTTTTTAAATTTATTATTATTATGTTTATGTATTATTACAAAATCTTTTCTATAATTAGGAAATTCAAAAATGTTATTCGATGCATTAAAACTTCTAAAATTTAAGCCGCGCTTTTATTTTTGTTCTCTAAAATTTAATTTTCTTATCAATCTAATGTTGGGCCAACTGGTATGGGAAGGCTTGTACTCAGGAACGAAAGAGTACAGAAAACTAATGACAGAATCATATAGGAAGAAAGAACCGGAAGAGGCTACAACTCATAATATAGAAAAAAGAACGAACTCTAGCATCGTAGTACCACAAGAACGGTGAAAAACAACTGATAATACAGTATTCACCAAAATAAGCAGTACCGAAAGTAAACATTGTAAACATTTAATTTACATAATTTACCTTGGGGCGAAAATAAGCTTCATAATGATTTGGTGATTATCCAACATATTTTATAAACGGTGCTTGCTACAGTGGTTGAAAACAGGTTATTATCTTTTGTCGTAGTTCTCCAATATCTGCTGGTGGATATTCCGACTTAAATACTGATTCCTTCAGCATGCTCCAAATGATTGCAACAGGTGTTGTCAGATCAGATGAGTGGCTGAAAGGCTGGGTACTCGACGACTGTTCTACCAGAAATTACTCTATTTTCAAAATGATTGTGAAGTAAGGCTAGGGAGCGTATAGCTGTATGGGTTGTTGAGTCATCCTGTTGAAAGAATTGAGATTTCACACGCGGCAAAAATTCCGTAAATCTTTAACAAAAGGTGTAATACTGTTATGTAACCTACGTAATAAAAAAAGGACCAATAATACCAGACACATCACACCAAATGGTAACTCGTTCACTATTGAGTGATTTCTCTACAATGACATCTAGGCGTTCAAATCCAAGAAATCGAGTTGTTTATCCACTGATATAACCGTTAAGGTGAATGTGACTTTCGTCCGAAAACCATACATTTCACAAGAAATCGGGATCATTGAACACTAGATTCAACACTCGTCCATAGTAAACTTCTCTTGCATGTGTGTTTGAAACGTTTAGTCTTTGTCTAGTTTGAACAAGATAAGGGTAACCTACAAGAGATTTGAGCAGTCGACGTGCAGATGTTTCACTGATATTCAATTTATACGCAGTACATCGAAGGCTTCGTTTTCGAGACTAAGATCTGATCGAGAATGCGTCTTTGATTATTGTTGGTAACAGTTTTTAGACGACCTGAAGAGCCCCTGCGCTGAAAGAACCCAATACAAGTGTTTTAATTTCTTAATGGTTGCTAAATATTCCACATTAAAATTGTTTCAAAATTGGTTATTATTCCGTCTATTTCCATATCAGTGTAAATATTGCTGAAAATGGACTGTAAATAATATGACAGTACATGAGAAATAAGCCCAATCAAATAAATACGTTACATGCGCTATTTCACAGTCGTCTAAATTTCGGTAATGTTTATTTTGGCGAATACCGTGTTTCAAGAAATGTTAAAATATCTGAATTTACAGACCATATACAAAGTCGTAAATCATGTAAGTTACACCATTTATAACTCAAGAGGGCTGTACCGATTTTAATATTTCGTTTTTTTAGTTCATCTCTGCCCTGAATAGCCCAATAACCATTAAAATATAATAGTATGAGTAGTCTTGATCTCAGGGGTATTTTTTTACGCTGCTAACTCTGCAACAATTATTAATATCGAAGAAATTATCTCATTTATGAATTTGTATTAAACTTGATTAATTTTATCTTAAAGTATTTTATTTCTAATTTTACAGATTTGATCTTCTTTCGCCAACGGTTATCATTTTATAATTTTCCTCATAATTTCCATTCTGAGGTTAATTAATTGATTGAAAGTGAGATATTAACCAGGATTATTTTGTTTAATAAATTTATATCTAATTTAAATTACGTTAGATCTGTCCTAGTATATCCGACTTTACTAAGATGTATAATATAATAATTCTGATTTGCAACTGATTGACCAACAAATGTTGCTGAATTGATTTGTTTTAACGAATATGTGGGTCAAGGTGTATCTACGTAATTTACATCATCATATTGTTTCAACATTGATTATTATTTAATAAAATTAAGAAAATCTATTCTGTTCCTATAATGGGAGAGGTTTAAGATCTTTCTGGAAAACAAAGGTTGATATGTTCTTTAAAAACTTAATATTGGACACTACAAAAAAACAACAACAAGAAAGTAAAGTAAACGCCATCTATTGTATGCCATCTGTGTTGCTTCCTGCCAAGTCTTACCCTTACTCTGCAGTAATAAAATTAAAAAATCTACAGTAATATATCTTTTTGTTTATATAACTTGTCTGCTCTCCCTTACGTTAGCAATCACTCTGGCGAATTGCTGTCGATCCTGCGCCAGTTTAAAGAGCTGATAGATACTGCAAATACCTGTTCAGTTGCAAAAGTTTTTCAGATAGACCATCCATATACATTTTTCTACCCACGGTGCCCGTAGAATTATTCTGTCATCTGTATTTTTAGGGCCTCAATCAAGCCGACTGATAGTGGATACTTTTAGGGTACAGAGTACGAACATCTTTCTGTCTGATTTCCTTATCAAGTCAATTTTCTCCGTGATATAACGTCCCATATATTAAACAAAAAAATATGCTTTCAATTGATTTTCCATAGAGGTGTAAGTTTGCATCAGGATATGGATTTTGTGTAAAGATCATAAATTTGGTGATCCATATTAAATTTATATTCAAAATCCATTTTCTTCCTAGCTTGCTGATACAGTTCAGCATACGGGCTCTTGTAGATTACAAACATACAGTATAAACGTAGAGTATCTGCATACTTAATATTGAGCAGTTCCCCGTTTACTTTTATGCCAGGTCTTCCAGTGCTTCCTTAAATATTTTGTCCCAATGCACGTTAATTCTTTTATAAGAATTACTAAAACAACATCTACCATCTTCTTCTTTCAGTGCCTATTCGTTCCGAATATTGGCAATCATTCTGGCTATAATTATTTTATTTACTGATGCTTTAAATAGATTCGTTGTTGTTGTGGAGAACCATTTCCTCAGGTTCTTCAACCATGATATTCTCCTTCTCCCAATTCCTCGCTTTCCGAATACTTTACCCTGTAGGATTACCTTCAGTAATCTGTATTTAGTGCTGTTTCTCATTATATGTCCGAGATATTCCAACTTTCTCCTTTTAATGGTATACATCACCTCTCTTTCTTTGCCCACTCTTCGTAATACGGTCTCGTTGGTTATCTTGCCTGTCCATGATATCCTTAGAATTCGCCTGTATAGCCACATCTCGAAGGCTTCAAGTTTTTTCTCCATTGCTTCAGTTAGTGTCCAGGATTCAACTTCGTAATACAATATTGAGAAGATATAACATCGTAGGAGCCTTACTTTTATCTCCAGATTAAGATTGTGGCTTTTAAAGAGTTTGGCCATGTTATTGAATGCACTCCTAGCCTTCTCTATTCTACATTTTATTTCCTGTATCTACCATAATTGAGTATATTGTTTCAGATTTCTCACCCCTTCATATGCGCTCTACAATAATTATTATTGCGGGAGTATACGATAATAAGTATCATATACCAAGTTTAACACTCTCAGCAAACCCTCCTCGAAAATCCGATGCTTAGGTAGGATATTTTCCGCAAACTTTCGTAAAGTCCAAAATGTATGCTCGACTTCTGGGTGGCACTTTCCTTCTGTGGACTTGGACTATAATTTCAGTGATTTTTTAGATAAACTTGTCTTTATTTACAGTAAAACATTTCCTTTAATTACAATTAAGCCAAAACATCACCAACCCTGGAGTACCAAAGGTATCCTCATATCAAATAAGAATATGCGTTCACTGTTGTACATCAAGAAATTTACTACAAACATCTCTGCCACCAGCACAGCACCTATATATCACCAAGTACAGAGTACCTTATCTAAAATTTATTAAAACAGCTAAAAAGCGCAAATCAAAATCGTCCGGGAAGCTCTAAAAGTGTTGCAAAAGAATTGGTCCATAATAAACGATCTTCGAAATAAAACTAACATTTTCCCTTCCAAACCCTGAAAATCTAAATGAATACTTCGTTAATATCGGTAAACATAACATTAACTATTTTGCCACAAGAAGATCCTATTTCCTATTTCCCTATCTCTCAAAAAAGGCTGTAACTCAATTTTTATAAGACGACTTGATAAATCTGAAGTAACTCTAATATTGTAACTCTTCATGCAACTATAACTATTAACCCTTGCTTCTTAACAGCCAGATCGTATCGTTGATTGAACAGCAACCTTAAATGGTCTCTTCATATCGATTTGTTAAGTCAGAAACTAGCCTTAGCCTGCTACAAAATAAGATCTGTTTCGAAGGAAATCAATTTAGCATCAAATTCAATCCTTATTGAACGTAATTTTGTTTACAGTTAACTAAAAAAGGTACATTTTTCGCTCTAATAAATAGACCTCTAGTTCTGACATTCACGCATGTCTCAATTTGACGTTTCCTTCGCCTGTCAGAATTTTTCTTAAACGGGCTCGCAAACTCTTGTGCCGACCGCTTGATTATCTACAACTACCACAATTTCTATAGAAAACAATGCCAATGTTCATTTATTACTAGTACAAATTATCAAGTATTATTTTTTATCTTTATTATACCTCCCTCTAATTTCGCTTATTAGTAAATGTCAGTTAAAATTGGGACAAAGTGTTCTCGTTATCATACCAGTAATGAATATTCAGCAAAGCATGTCCGTTCTCTTAGGTTATTTCGTCCTCTCAGCCCCCTTTTGCCATTAATTTATCTTTACAATGTAAGATGTACAGAGAGTAAGACAGCTTGTATTTTTCGCGAGAATTAATATGTACAAGGGTAAGTTTGTAATTATTGGATGCATTCTATTGATTGACATTCGCAATACTTTTCATTAAAATTAGTTTACAATTTCTTCAGTCCGAATACACGACTTACACACATATTACCTAGGAAAAGGAACTAAAACTTAACGATGAAATAGACAAACAATTATGAAAACAGATAGCCAAACTGGACAGGCGGTCGACTTTCATTTCGCCTCACTGCTGAAATGCTCTAGTTGATGTGCGTTGTTTTAACCTTCTAACCCTAACTCGACGTACAGAACAATAAAAGCAGTTTAAAATTCTAAAATGAATCTGTTGTATCGAAATGTTAACATAATTTTAAATTTAATAAGCTTTTTCGCAATAAAACTAGTAAATTATATAAGTGAAGGCTAAAAATCGAAGTAAAACAGACATGAGCCTAGCAATAAAGTAAGAAGAAGACTGTTGAAACCGAACTATGTGCTTGAAATTTTGACAGAGGTCATAGGTTAGATGACAGATGAAAGAACCGAGAGCATTTCTTTCTAATGGAGCGCCATCTACAAAAGGAGTAATAAAATGAAACCAACCTCGTAACAGGCTTTACATAATTGCATTAACTGTTAACGTGAAAAGAAATTAAATACTGTAAAGTCAAATTATTACTACTACCATTTAATATAAAATTGGAAAAGCTTTAATTACCGATACAGACAGAAATTGATCAATTAATACAAAACAGAAGTAGAACTTGTAGTTTGTTTACTGTTTTAATATCAGTAAATCAGGCACCCAAGGCCTAATTATAAATACCTAGAATTAGTTACGTTGTAATACCTCCAAACCCAATTAAGTACACGTTAATTAATTATGCAATAACGGATAACGATGGATGGTAAACTGGTGACATCGAACAGGACTTCATTTAAAATGAGCCTATTTATGTTTCAAGGGTTTCTTTTTTATTTTTAGCCAATGTTACACGATATTCAATATACAATTACTTCTCAAAATAGGTAAAAATCAAGATAAAATACATTTAAAAGAAATATTTTAACCAAGTTTTTGTACATTTATGTATGCTCATTATTTTCTTAAATTCTTACTTCCTGATCATGGATTTTCATCTGTGCATATAAGTTATTTCGTGTTTTGTTAATTAATTTACACTTTTCTTAATGTAAAACACTTTGGATTCTTAAATTGAACTATAAAACTATATAATAATATTATAGAAACGGTTGTGCTTCCCAATTCATATACTAATATGTTGATTGCAGATTCCGTCACAATAATAACGGAATCTGCAGAGGAAACTGTCTTAACAGACTACAAAGAAACATCAGAAAGAGCAGGGAAATTAAAAATTTGAAGAGAATATAAGCGACCAGAACAACAGAAGAATTAAAGTGGACTTTGAGAAAACAAGTACAAGAAATCCTAGAACATAACAACAGACAAGAAAGCAGAAAATTCTACAAAGGTATAAAAGAAACCTGATATACCTATCAAATATATTAGTCGCAGATAGAGTAGACAGAGAACTGAGAGAACAGGAAAACGCAATATCAAACATGCTGTTCAAGCTCGCTCTTGATATGGTCATATCCAGGTGGCGATGTTGCATCAGATCACAATCCTGTGGCCATGGACATGGAATATATAAGACTAAAAAAACGGCAACAACGTTACACCCAAGTTGATATTAAAAAATTACAAGAACCAGATAACCTTACTGCTCAAATTACAACTTAGCTAGGTAATAAAAAATTATTTCATGATCTCAAAGAAGAAAAAATAGTAGCAGTTCCACATATGCAATGGTGAAAAATCAAAGAAATAATAGTAAACACTCAAAACGAAACTTTAATTAAAATGATCACCAGATAAAACAAAAATTGATGACTCTGACACTGATTGATGTACGTAGGAAACATAAACACAAGAATGATGCAGAATATAAGAAAAGTGACTAATTAGAAAGAAAATTAAGGGAGCAAAGGAAAGGTGGATGAACGAAAAGTGCAAAATAAAATTGAGGAATTTGTCGGTCTTCGATTCAAACAAGAAACAAACATGTTAAGAAATGAAAACGATACAATAATCATGAACTTAAAAAGGAAACACATATATTGAAATAATTGTATATCTTAGCTCTTCAATGATAATAGATCTTAATACTTTCGGAAGATACACAAATCTTTAGACAAAGATAGACAAATCTATCTGTTTGGGGACCTGTTCAATTGTATGTATAGAACTGGAATAATTCCAAAAGAATGGCTCGTATCCATTTCAAAGAAGTCCCGTCATACCAACTGTGATAATTACCAACTTGTAAGCCTAATGAGTCATGTATTAAAGGTCTTCCTACAAATTATACATACAAATTTACAAAAAATGTGAAAGTGAAACATTACATACACAGTTCGGATTTCGAAATTGTCTGGGAACTAGAGAAACCCTGTTTTTGTCTTTAATGTATTGGCACAGAAATGCGACAAGTCAACCCCACGATATATATATATATATATATATATATATATATATATATATATAGATATAGATATATATATATATATATATATATATATATATATATGCTTCATTGACTATACTAAAGCCTTTGACAATGTTAAGCACCATACTGGGGTTAAACGGTAAGAATAAAAATTTGAAGAAAATTTTTGATAATAATCAGAATGATTAGGTGTTATGTGTTTCAGATACTATTATATGGTATGGAAAGCTGGACTCTAAAACAAGGAACTCCTTTAAAAGGTAGGAGCCTTTGAAATATGGGTCTAGAGACGAGTTCTCAGAGTGTCCTGGACGGATAGAGTCACAAATCCGTAAGTGCTGGAAAGACTAAATATTGAACCTGTAATCATATTAACTATAAAGAAAAGAAAACTTGAGTTCCTTGGCTACGGCTCTAGATATAAGCTCCTACAGCTTTTAATGCAAGAAAAGAATGCTGGAGAAGCGTAGGACAAAGAAGGATTTATTAGTTGCGAAACCTTCGTGAATGGTTTTGAAATGGAATGGAATGACATCGATCGAAGCAGAAGAAGAAATATGTTAATACAAAGTCTCTTAATCCAAAAATAAAATATTGGAAGTGATAGTTTTGCACCAATAATTGGAGTTTATAACATTCTCCCTGTCATTCATTACCATATAAAATGTACTTTCTTTTTTTATTTCGGAGTCTAATATTGAACAGTATTCAGAATTTGCTATTTCTATTTTGTAGATCGAAGGCTATCTATTTTCGATGCTGAAAAGCTTCACGCGATACGGTGTGATTTCTAACATTTATTGACACTAACAGTTGAATTCGTCCCAATTAGGAAATGCATAAATCAAATGGATTAGATTGTGTTGGAATAGCTCAACGAACGTAATAAAACAGTTAAACTTATCTACATATCATGTAGATATGGCAGGACTATAAAGTTAAGAGAGAATGGATTAGGTACTTTTATGGTATATCAAGGTTAGTTCCTTATACGGAATAAGAACTTATTATTTCGTATCTACTGACCGATTTCTGAAAAATACAATTATTTTTTAAATATATGATACATTTAACGCGATGTAATGAGTTTATCATTCCTAAATTAGATACAAATGCCTGGTAATGAAGAAACAAAGCAATTGCAACAATGAATACAGTGATTATGGATATACATAGATATCATCAACGACATTAACATTGCGGTATCGCTTTCCGTTACATTTTACATGCCGGTCATATAACATAAGAAATTAGAAGGTTTAACCGCACTGCTATCAAGATTTGAATTAAAGTTTGCAAAACGTTATAATTATTCATTATCTCTTTTAATAATTTTAAACAAGCTTGTGTAAAAAATTAAAGGTATTATAATAATGAGTGATAAGATAACTAAAATAGCCTCGGTCAAAATTAATTCGGACTGGATCAGATAAGAAAATACCTTCCTTTCTTTTATTATTATTTATCTATTCTAATTCTCTTGGTTTATTCCTTCATACAATTTCTTCAGTTCTAATTTAGTCCAACTTGATTTATCTACTCTATTTTTGATGTTTTACTTCTATTAATCAGGTTCATTGTAATTGTTTGCTCTAAATTCCTCATACGTTAACGATGACAAAAACTTTTTTATCCGTAATTACATATTTTTTTTCTGCCTCTACCTTTATATGTAAAAAGTTACCAAAAGTGAAGTGTAACATTTCATTACATTACATTTAATGAAATTTTTTAATCAGCCTAATTTCACTACGTGTTTTGTTATAGTAAAGTTTGTTTGAAGAGAAGATTCTATATTAACGTTGTATTATTTTTTATCTACAGTAAAATTCAGAGACGGGCGTCACGGAAGTAGCGCCACGATCCCAAATAGCGGTTGGCGGTCACAGTAAACAGTTGGAGAGTCCATTTACGCGACAAGGGCGAGTCCGTTATACAACATGTATACTTTTCAATTTTATTAAAATCTATAAAAAATAGGACAATGATTAGTTTAGAGCACTCAACATAACCAAATATATTTTCCTCAAGGCACCGTGTCACCGTGTTGCCATATATTTTTTTTGTAAAATATGTATATGAATGTTTAAAATACATACTTCGTATGTTACTTTTACGTAATTATAATTTGTGTTATGAGAAGCTACAAGTTTTGAATAAGTATAAAACAGTATTAATAAATATTTGCTGTTACTTTAAATACAGTTAAACATTGCAAATAATTTGACAACACTTTCCACATCTTGTCTATTAGAACCTTATTATTATTATGTGCGAATGGTTAACCCCCTACAATGACACTTGTGAATCATTAATTGTATACATTTCTATTATATACGGTAATTAAATTAATACTATTTATTTTGTTATATCATTTTAATTAAATGTATTGTATATGCATTTAATTATTATCTTTTATGTAATTAAAATCTATGAATTTTTATAAATTTCAATGCAATTCTATAATAGTATGTGAGAGCATGAAAAAACTGAAGATATGGCTCTGACCCCATTAAGCTCATGTTAAATGTCAAATATAAGTTTGGTTGTGATAGGTGCCCTAAACTAATCATTGCCCAAAAAATAATAATTAAATATTAAAATGACTATATTCAATTTTAAAAATACAGAAAACAAGTATGAAGCTTCGCGTTAGTCTACAGTACTGCCTACTGTACTACTTTTTTTTATTTGTTTATTTAATGCTTGTTGCATTAGTGACAGTTGTCAGATTCAATTTATAAAATATTTCAAACCGAAGCGAAATGAATTTATCGATAATGCATAAGTGTCCCAGTATCTGTCGTGCCAGTAACACGTACCGCACATTACAGCGATTAATAATGAACACAATACACCGACTACCCAAATACTAGATCGACTAACATTAATAATATTGTATATGTATAGATATATTAATTCCAGACTTACACCGTATATTAAAGTATGTATGTTGAAAATGATTAGTGTCTATTACAATGTTAGGTACAGTACTAGCGGACCAACTCGACATCGAGTTTTTTAAATGAAATTTTTATTTTGCGAGAAAAATTAAGAGAGCAATACAAACAATAAGCAAGAATATACATAACATTCATCAATTATAATGCAAGTAAAAAGTGTATTCATTGTTACAATGTATTGTTACAATGTCTCCATTTTCTGAAAACTTTTGCTTGGCACCGGGAGTTATGTAAACTTTTACTTTTTACTTTTTAATAAAAACGAAACCGGAAGTCGACCTCAAAACCGGAATGCAATTTTTAGTTCATCAAATGTCGACATGGATATTATTTAGCAGTTAATTTTGCATGCTGATCACGAATTAGGTGTCAGATTTACTGTATCTTGACGTTTTATGCGCGTTTCGGGTACATATTTACATTTGTCTCGACGAGACCTTTCGATCCATATACATCCATATACATTGTGGGGTCTAAAACTTAAAGTAAATTTTAACTTCCGGTCATCTCAAAACCGGAAGTGAATTTTTGTACCAAAAGTATATCTTGACAATCTCATATGTAATACTAATAATATTCCGAAAAAATATTTTAATTATCTAATATGGTTTTTGAGTAAAGCGGTGGACAAGAAAAGGGCTGAGCGTTTTAGTATATAAGATTGTAACTGTATTTTTATCCTTGCACAATGTAATCTATTCTCCTTATTTCGACTAACATAAGATTATGATGATGACCGAACTGCAGAGAAATATACATGTATAAGTTATATACAAAACACTGCCTGAGGTGATTGCGGTTGATTGAGTAGCTCTGTGGTTACCACAGCCGGTCCCAAGCCCGGATAAAATGTGGAGGGTGATCGCTCAACTCAAGGGGCAAGAAATAACCCAAGTGCTGAAAGAGTAAAAAATAGACATTTGTGCTCTACAGAAAACAAAAAAGAAAGGAAAAGGTCAATCAAAATTAGGTGAATACATACTAATTTACAGTGGAGTAGAAAAAGAAAACAGGGCCAAAGAAGGTGTAGCCTTACTTACACACCAAGGGTACCAAAATCACATCAAAGAGTGTCAATACATATCAGAAAGAATAGTAACGGCAAAGATAAACATGGAGTAGGTAGACCTGAACATGATCGGAGTATACGGCCCAAAAAATAACAAGCCTCAAACAACAAGGGAAGCGTTTTATGACCAATTACAAGTAGTAGATCAAGCCAGAGGGAAGATGATAATATTGGGGGATTTTAAAGCTCGAATAGGCAATCAAGAAATACCCAGCATTGAGCAAAAACCTAACACAGAAACCTAACGAGAATGTTAAAAACGAAAATGGAGAACTGACGATCAACATCTGCACGAATAACGAACTAAGAATAAATACATTTTTGACCACAAAGACCAACACAAGTATACATTTAATAAAACACGTGGACAAAGATATATGATAGATTATGTTATAAAAAATATACATCCATCGAAAATAATCGACATAAGATGCCTCAACTCAGCAGATGTGGGTAACGACCATAGCTTACTATTATGTAAAATAAAAATCATCCTGAAATACTTCCCACCCGAGAGTGGCGCAAACACAAACAAAAATCAAAGTCGACGGACTAAATACGCAATCCACGCAATACTTATACAGGAAAAAAATATCAGGGAGAGAGGAAAGTAACGAACACAACACAGATCATATCAAAAAAGAACACACCATGGTTTAGAGAGGAAGTGAAGACAAAATGTGAAGAAAAGAAGAAAGCCTTTTTACAATACAGAGCACAACAAACACAACAGACATACAACCACTATAAACGAATTAGAAATGATACGAATACTTTAGTTACACAAATAAACAAGGAACACTGGCAGACTTTCTCAAAACGGATGGAACACGACTTCTACGGAACGCAAAAATAAATATGGAGAATGATCAGAGGACAAAGAAAAGAGATAAACGAACTAATAAAAACGGAACACATTCAGAAGGAAACATGGGTAGACTACTTTCGATCCCTATTTGCCAAAGGTGACGATAATGAACCACCAATACCAGAGATGACGACAAACGAAGAAATAAATATTTAGGAGGAAGAGATAAAGGAAACATTAAGGAAATTAAAAAATATAAAATTACCAAGAAAGGACGGAATACCGAACGAACTGCTAAGGTACGGAGGACCAGGTCTTACCAAACAACTATTAAAACTAATCAAAATATTATAGAACAAAACAGAATTCCTCAAGAATGGAGATCAAGCATCCTAATAAGTCTCTTCCAAAAAGGAAAACAAATCGGACCCGAAAAATTACGGAGGAATAAATTTTATCAACACTAAAATTAATAATCAAAGTGATAACAAATAAAATAAATGAAATTATAATACTATCAGAAGAACAACAAGGTCTTAGGTCGGGAAGATCATGCACCGACTCTATATGTATAATGAGGCAAGTGCAAGAAAAATCATTAGAATACAACAAACCGGCATATCTATGTTTCGTGGACCTTACGAAGGCATTTGACCGGGTCAAATTAAAAGACGTTATCCACTTACTGTACTACCTCTAGGATTAACAAAACGATCGAAAATATCTACCAAAACAACACAATAAAAGTAAAAGTAGAAGAAGAACTAACCGACCCTATTGAAGCTGGCAATGGGATAAGATAGGGGGATTCCCTGCGTCCTCTATTGTTCAAAATGATTATGGATGAAATAATAAAAAAGTAAAACTAAAACAGGATCCCAAATCGGAGAAAAACAACTTAAAATAATCTGCTATGCAGACAACGCAACACGCAGACACTCTCTCTTCAAAGTGAAGATGATTACAACGTATGTTGCACCAATTTAATATAACCATCAGAAAATTTAATATGTTAATTTCCCCAAAAAAGACAAAATGCATGGTTACAACAGCAAATTTACTAAGATGTAAATTGGAGCTGGAAGGTCAGATAATAGAAGTGATGGAGTTTAAATATCTGGGCATTACATTATCTAGCTACGGAAAGCTCGAAACTGAAGTTGAAGATCAGGTGAATGGAGCAAACGGAGCCGCAGGCTGCCTGAATGAAACAATATGGAGAAATTAAAATATCGGAAAAGCAACGAAAGGCAGAATGTACAAACAAGTCATTAGACCAATAATTACATACGCGGCAGAAACAAGACGTGACACAGAGAGGACAAAAAGGATGAAATAGCAGAGATGAAAACACTTAAAAAAATTGATGGTAGAACACTATGGGACAGAGCTAGAAGTACAGCTAGAGAACATCAAGAACTGGGTAAGAAATAGAAGAGTAGAATGGAACGATCATATAAGCCGAATGACAACAAATAGAGTAGTAAAGACGGCAAGAGAGGTTCCCAGACAGTTTGTTTTAATGGTAAAACCAAATGTTTAGCGCTATTGGGCGCTTTATTATAGACACTACAAGCTGGCTTGCATTTATGAGAAAAGTAGTAAGTCTGTCAATGTCCAAATCAAATGAAGCAGATATCAACACTAGTCTTGTGTGTTACAGACATTTTGGTACGTTAAGGGAAGTATACTTAATACTAATATTTACGATAGTTAGACTATATTACTTACGGAAAATTTTTAATACCTATATTAGGCTTATTATGCGCTGCGAATTACGGCATCGTAATTTTCTCACTCGTGCCTAATTATATAAATAGGCTGTTTAGCGCACGTGTTTTGGACAACTGTAGCTATTGTCTATCTATCTATATAAGGATTTTTACAGCTCTCGCCGCCTTCCTTCTTTTAGCCAACGTCTCCAGTCCTTTCTGTTCTGCCATTCTCCATCTCTAAGGTCTCGTCTTTCCATGGCCTCGTCCACTTCATCCCTCCATGATCTTCGGGGTCTATATCGGGGCTAATTTCCCTATCATCGTCCATTTCCAAGTTTCTCACTGGTTCTTGCTTTGTTGTTAAATGTTCGGTCTTTTCTAGGTTTATTTCCAGTCCATTTTTTGTGTATTCCTTTTCTAATTGTCGGAGAATATAGCACAGATCTTCATCTTGAGCCGTTACCACTTGGTCATCTGCAAAGCTTAATGTGTACAAGAAGTTGTCCCGGATTGGTATTCCCATCCCTTCACATTTCCTTTTCCATGGTTTTGATATTTGTTCGAGGAATATCTTGAACAGTGTCGGAGATGTAGAGCATCCCTGCAATAAGCCTTGTGTGGTCTTAAATTCGATTGAGTATTTATTGCCGGTTTTAACTCTTACCTTGTTGCTGTTGTAAAAGTTTTTTACGGCTTCTATTAACCTCTGAGTTATTCCGATTTCCTTAATCGTGTTCCATAGTTGTTTTCTGGGAACCATGTCACATGCCTTTTTTAAATTTATGAATGTCATGTGTACTGGTCTTTTTTTTCAATTATTTGTTGGAGTGTATATATTTGGTTGCAAGATCTTCCTGCCGTGAATCCCGCCTGATCTTCTCCTATTTTATTTAAGATGGATTTTTTAAGTTTTTCGTTCAGTATTTTTCCATATAACCTGCCCATACCTGCTATCACACTGATGGCTCTGTAGTTCCCGCATTTCTTCTATCTCCCTTTTTGTGTATCGAGGTTATGTATGCTCTGTGTAGTTTGTCCGTTCCGTACTTAATTAGTTCATTAACGGTTCCTCTTGGTCCCCCTGATTTTTTGTTCTTTAAAGTCTTTATGGCATTCTTTACTTCGATTAATGTTATCTCAATATGTTCTTCATTCTGATTTTGTTGTTGTTCCTGTTATGTGTCTGCCTCTATGAAATCTGGGTGGTTTTCTGTGAGTAGCTGTAGCTGTATTGTCTGTAGCTAGTATGGTCTCCCTTATTTACTAATTCTTTCCCACTTTTTCACACCATTTTTGGGGTGGCCTTATCTTAGCTGTTCTATTTGAAAGTATTTTGTTGTGTCATGTCTGAGTTAAATATTGTGTTTATCTGGGTTTAAGCCACAATTGATTGTAATGAAAATTACATTTTATAATTGTTTTTGATATTTCGATTTTCACTCGTTTTCGGAAATAGTTTTCAAAAAAGATTATTTTAAAAAATATGCTAAAGAAATATAACCCAAACAACTTTTAGTTAACGATCCATTCACTAGAAGCTTAAAGGCAAAAACTGTCACTTGTGATTTTGTGAATCTTTTTCGCTCCGATCCTGGATACTGGTATTTTGCTATTAAGCCTCTTTTCACATAGCGCTGGTATAGTTCACATCAATATATAGTGCCTTTGCGGCTAAGACTTTTAAATATTTTTACAAATATAAATACTCCTTCATAGAAATAGAAACCTTCATGGATAAACTTGAGATATTAAATAAGAAAACTAAGTTAAAGTACCATAAATATTACATCTACAAACATAAACAATCTGACATCAAAACAAAATTAAATACAGAAAGAAATGATTAAATAGCAGAAGAAGCAAAAAATAAAGGAAAACAGAAAAATAGGCTATACGAAGTTGATCGTAAATGAGAAAGAATGGATATAGGATGAAAAAAAAAACAACAACTAAAAGCAAATACCAAAGTAAAATTGTCAAAAAAAAATAGTAGCAAATAAACTGGATGGTATGATATCGAAACGGCAAGGAAAGTGAATACGACCGTGTATAACGGAAAAAATAAATTTCGCAAAGCAACAATTCAAGAAAATATTAAAAATTGGGACATGGAATGTGAGAGGTACTTATGAGCAAGAAGCTTTAAGAAATTTAGACCAAATTATGAAAAAATACAGATATCCTCGCTCTTCAAGAAACGAAACAACTAGGAAATGAAGTATTAAAAATAGGAAAGAGCACTGTTCAAGAGTGGTGGCAAAACAGACGTTGTTATCAGAGCTTAAATGAATTGCTCGTAATAAGAATGTTGATAGTCATGCTAAAGAAGGAGCTAGTACCACTTTTATAGGACCAGCGCCATTTTGTAGTATACCAAAAAGGCGCATAATGTAGGCAATACGAAAATGGGAAAATAAACTTACGTATCCTACTATGAAAATACCCAGGGCAAAGATAGGCAAGACGGCTATTATAACCTTCACCTATTACGCAAAAACACTCTTACGAGCTTCAAAAGACTGACCTCGAAGTAATAACAGGTATTCTCCTTACTTAAGACTGCTAATTCAGACAGCGCGTGTTTAAGTAAAATGAAAACAGTAGAGATAGCAAGATTCAGATTATACGAAATCCAGAGGAAATGTCAGAACACATGTCTGCAACTGCTGGTCAAGGTAAGACATATCTCTACAAGACAGAGGTGACATTGTTACGTTTATCTAAGGCATGGTGTTTATCAATAATTCTTGTAGTTTAAATTTGGTTTCTATCATAGAACACTCGACATGATTAGGAACCTAACGAGCAGACAGAGCTGTTTTCTACGGATTTCCCAGTCTATTGCCTAGTTATACAGTTTTAAAATAAAAAAATCTTTAAAACCTCGTTTTAGTTTAGCTATCTTATTTGCTAATTAAAAATACAAATTGATATAGATATGAATCACATAAAGTCAAAAGAAAACTTTAAAATAACTTTTTAACATCCAGATGATCACATTTGGTTATAACATATTCTCGTCAAGATCGTTTTGTTTAAACTTTTATATTTATACATTAGTTACAAATTATAATAATTATAATCTAATCACCAGTTTGAATATTGTTAAATAATCCACTTTTATGAAAAAATTAGTTTTTCCATTCAAGTAACATGAACATTGAAAGTATCTATACCTAATAATTACAATTAACTGAGGTACTTACTGTTTATGTATATTTTATGGTCTCATTTGTAGGATTCGATGTTACGGAAACTGATTAAAAGTCAGTGTAGGTATTGTTCCCTTGACACCCACGTTGACTAAGAAGCTACAAGGCCGAAGTGATGTTATCTTCAAATGAATTAATTAGTTTCTTGTTTTAAACATGATTGTGAGTATATTTTAAACTTTTTCACTTTTTAATTAAAATTTACTGTATAGTACCTACAAGACTAATAAATCACTTGAATAACTTTATCCTTATTCGGTTCCGACTTGATTCTCATGTATAACAAGCACACAACGATTAACAACAAAACAATTGTTTCTAGAACTGATAACGACCGAGACACAACAACCTATTTCACAACGTGAACGTACGGTACCAGCGAACTCTTCAGGTGCACTAAACTGAAATGGTAGTGGTACCTCATGGGAAAGCCACTGACACAATCATCGACTCCGGTGCCAATTGTAATGTAATAAAATATAAACGTTGGGTTCGAGTACTACCTGAAGTCTGAACCCGGGCGACTGGAAAGTCAGCAGACGCGCC
The DNA here is from genome assembly GCA_918026665.1 of Diabrotica balteata. Classification (NCBI taxonomy): domain Eukaryota; kingdom Metazoa; phylum Arthropoda; class Insecta; order Coleoptera; family Chrysomelidae; genus Diabrotica; species Diabrotica balteata. Next base: position 75,047,885 of record OU898283.1, on the reverse strand, counting down.
GGATACTGAATCACTAAAAGCATTGTTAGTTTGAAACTGAACTATTCACAAGACTATTTTAACCAAACTGATATGGCAATAATAATAGACCAGGTACAGAGCACACTTTTATGTACCACTTTCAATTACACCCATCTTCAAAATTGACGTGGACAAAGATTTTGTCTTCATGGCATTATTAAGTTAAATATACAGAGTGTTTCAAAAAGGTATGTTATAAATTAAATCACGCATTCCAGGGACAAAAATAAATTGATTGAATCCAACTTACCTTTGTCCAAAAGTGTGCACAAAAAAAGTTACAACCATTTGAAGTTACAAAATAAAAATTGTTTTTTGCATTATCTCCTAAACTACTTGACATTTTATAATAAAAAGGACAAGTTACTTTCTTGTTTTGAAAGCATTTCTCATAAAAAAGAAACAACAAAATCTAAGCGCACAGAAAAATATTAAGGGGGGTGTACAGCCCTAAATCCTCGCAAACTTTTGAGTTCGTTCAAATTAAATAAATTTTGTGGCATCATTAGTTTAACACATTATTCTAAATTGCCTCTATCACTTTTTTCAAAAAAACAGTTGAGTGACGGCCCTTTTCATTAACCTTTAAAAAATTACGTGCAACTAAATAAATGGCTTAAATGAATTAACAAGTACAAAAAATGTCTATAACCTCTATAAATATGACCCCCGAATACGCTGAAAAATCATATTTTTCTGACGAAATTGATTTGCACCTTCAATTATTCTAACCCTCAATTGTTGATCGTCCTCTATTGTTACAGAACACACTTTCTCTTTCATAAACTCCCAAAAGCAAAAGTCCATGGGGTTAAGGCCTGGACTTCTGGGTGGCCAAGAGATAGGTGCGTCACGACCCCTTCCAATCCACCAACCAGGATACTGCCTGCAAAGGTATTCCCGGACTTTATTACTGTAATGCAGTGGAGCGCCATCTTGTAGAAACCACATATTTTACCTTATGGCAATATTCACTTCTTCCAAATACTCTTGTAAATCGTTTACATCGTTTAAGAGAAATATTGGGCCTATTAGATTGTTATCCAGAATTCCTGCTCAAACATTAACTTTGAAAGTCCTTTGGTGATGAGTCGTTTTTTTGGCGTGAGGATTTTTGTCGACCCAAATGTGCTCGTTATGATGGTTTGTTATTCCATTTCTACCGAAGGTAGCCTCGTCGGTAGACAAAATATTTCTAATAAAATTAACATTTCGAGTGTTTTCCATTAACAACCAATCGCAAAATCCAATCCTTTTGGGATAATCTTCAACCAATGACTCTTGAACCGTTTTTAAGTGATAGGGTTTAAGCAGCTGATCCTTCAAATGCCTGCAAACCCTTACGTGAGAAACATTTAGTTGAGCAACTATTACCCTTGTACTTGTTCCAGGGACTTCTTCAATGATTTCTAAAATGTCTTCATCAGTTGCATCCATTATTGGACGACCACTAGTGCCAACAACTTGCGGTTGGAATGTGCCCGTTTCCCGTAAACGACGATCAATGGTCAGAAATAATCGTCTATCGGGTGTATTTCGATTGGGTTATTTTTCTGCATAACGCCTTACGGCTGCTGCACTATTTCCTTGACATTCACCTACGATATTCCCGATAGTTTATTGAAATCATAATTTAATCTGATCCAACTTACCCAAAGTAAAATACATATCTGCCATTTCCTGAAATGTGTAGGCCATTGTAATATCACAATTTTTAATTTAATCTTATTCCCACAATAAATGGTAGCTTCAAATAATTGACTATTATTGATGGAACTGTTTGTAATTATTGTATCCTTAGAAACTAATTGTAATTTTATGGCCAACTAGGAAAAAACTAGTTTTTCCAAAAAGTGGGAAGAGGCAAAAAAGTTATAAAAAATTTGATTTGAACGTACTCAAAAGTTTGGGGATATTTAGGGCTGCACACCTTTCTTAAAAATTTTCAGTGCGCTTAGATTTTGTTGTTTCTTTTGTATGGAAAATGCTTTCAGAAGTAACGTATCCATTTTTATTAGAAAATGTGAAGTAGTTTAGGAGATAATGTAAAAAAACAATTTTTATTTTGCAACTTCAAAGGGCTGTAACTTTTTTTGTGTGCACTTTTGTACTAAGGTGAGTTGGATTTAATCAATTTATTTTTGTCCCCGGAATGCGTGATTTAATTTATAATATACCTTTTTGAAACACCCTGTATATATACAAACAATTTAATCGATATAGCTTGGTTCTTCCTTGGCTAAAAAGACTATTAGGTATACGAGAAGAATAGAAGAATATTTAAAATTAGTCTTTTTAATGTGGCAATGTAAACAAAAGGCAAAAATTGATAAGAAAATCATAATTACAAGCATAGTAGAATCATTTTAGATCAAAACAAATTACAGAACTTAACTTATGGACACATAGGAGAAGAAAATTTAAAATAGATAATTAAAAAGTGAGGAGCACTAGAAGAGTCACAATGAAAGCTCACCCAATAAATAAATTTACAAATAAAATCTACAATAAAACAAAGCAAGGAAAGAGGAATCATCAAAGGAACCGTCAGCGAAATGAGCGTTTAATAGCCCTTATATCTTAACTGCTCCGTTTGGAAGCAAAATTTTTGACTGGACCAAGATTCTAACCATGAATCTCATAATTTACACAAATTGGGCCTGACAGCCAACCGAGCTTGAAAGTTCGGAACCGCAAACTGAATACTAACAAAAGTAAATATTGATGGAATAGAAAAACTGAAGAAAATGAAAATATTGACAGTTGAATGAAAATCCTGTGTTAATATAATAAACCGATCAAACATGTACTACAGTAATTCCAACAATTATAAGACCACCAAAGATCAAGAAAATCAATCAGATCATCAGAAGATCATCGATTCGAAAGACTATACTATAAATATTTAAACTAAAACATAGTCTTTTGAAAAGCCTAGAACCCCTTAATTTTTCAAATGTTGAATAACACAACACAGACCCAGTGCAAGATACAAAAAAAAGCATAGACAGAGGAAAACCGTACAAAGAAAATAACCATATACACCAAATTCATTCCGAGAAATTAAGCTACAAACAAAAAAGAAGAAGAATCCGTAATATAATGGGTGTTTTTTAAAGGTATGGAACTTTAAATAGGCAACACTTTTTTATGTAATCCACTTTGATAATTGGAGAAAAAAAAACTTCAGTAGAAAACTGAACAACACTTTCAATATAGAGCCATGATTACTGACTTTTTCGTACCTGAATTGAATAGTATATACTTGAATAGTATATGATATATACTATATTGATACCCATCAATATGAAATTGATACCCATCACCTCTTCATAGATTTTAAAAGTGCTTATGATAGTGTAGACAGAAGCGCACTTTATAATGCCATGGCAGAACGAGATATTCCGTCGCATCTAATAACATTGGTAAAGGCAACTCTTTCGAAAGTTGAGTGCAAAGTAATGGTATAAAACAGAGTGTTAAGGTATTTTCAAACACATACTGGATTACGCCAGGGAGACAGTCTATCGTATCTATTGTTTAACATTGCTCTAGAAAGAGCCACAGAGAAATCGGGCATAACAACCAGAGATATGATCATCAATAAAAGTGTACAGATATTGGCCTACGCAGATGACATTGACATAGTAACACGGACAAAACGAGACCTGATACAGGCTTTTGAAACATTAGAAAAAGCCGCGAAAACAATAGGACTGGAGGTTAACGTATCCAAAACAAAATACATGAAGGTCACGAACAGCACACAAATAGCGGCACCATAGGATCTGGTGACAGAAGCACACACATTCGAAGGGATCTCGGAGTTTATATATCTTGGAACACAACTAAATAATATCAACCTAGTAAGCGTAGAAATGAAGAGAAGATTATACCTGGCATACAGAGCTTATTTTGGACTAAAGCAGTTCTTACCATCACAAATAATTAGCAGAAATACCAAGATACTAATATATGAAACTCTTATTAAACCTGTCCTGACATACGCGTCAGAGACATGGACTATGGTAAAAAGCGACGAAGAACTGTTAGGCCGCTTTGAAAGACGAATCCTTAGACACATATACGGAGGAGTACAAGAAAGCGGGATATGGCGCAGGCGCTACAATTTTGAGTTGTATCAATGCTATAAAAAATGCAACATCGTCCGGTCTATTAAAATTAATAGACTAAGGTGGCTAGAACACCTTGAAAGACTGGACACTAGAGACCCCCAAAGACAGATATTCTATCAAGAGCCAGTAGGAACCAGGAAGAGAGGCAGGTCAAGATCTAGATTCAAAACTCAAGTCGAAGATGACGAATCTAGGGGTCAGAAATTGGAAAGCCAGGGCGAAAGATAGGGAGGAATGGAGACTAATTCTTGAACAGGGCAAGGCCCACCTAGGGTTGTAGGGTCAAAGTTGTGTAAGATACCGTTATATCCAGAAAAATGGATTGTTTAATGTAGTTTATGGGCTGGTGGAATCACTGCCCGTACTTCTTTAAAAACTATATTGGCCAGAACGTAACAAGCAATGATAACCGCTATAGAGCCATGATCACTGACTTTTTCGTGCCTGATTTGAATAAAAGTGATGTGAAGGAGCTGTCGTTTCAACATGACGGCGCAACATGTTACACACTCGATACCACAATCGATTTATTGAAGGAAACGTTTGGAAACTATTGAAGACTTGAAGAACAACATTCGCCGAGTTATTACTGATATATGTCCTCTTCTTCCTCTTTATAAGCAATTCTACTTGTTCATTGGCGGATTAATACCTCTATAGAAGTTTGTCACTCTATCTTTTGCGCGGTCGTCCGATACTTCTTTTGCCGATTGGTGACATCTCATACACTGTACGTTACATTTTCTTCTAATTCTGTAATTCCTCTCAGTATTCTCATCTCTGTCGTTTCCACTTAGCCTTTACGTTGTGGCGTGTCGTGTCTTGTTTCTGAGTCATATGTCATTATTGGTCTTACACTGGCTTTATAAATTCTTGATTTCATCTCAGTGTTAATGTTTCTGTTTCGCCATATAGTGTTATTAAGACATCCTGCCAGTCTATTTGCTTTTTGTATTTTGCTTGTTTTAAATAGAAATAGCACAAAATTCTCTTTCGAATGAAGATCTCTTTCACGTCAATGTAATGTATATTAAAAATCCAAAATAATTTTTTATTGTAATGGAAAAAAGGGGCTAACGGTTTTGGGGTCAAAAATTTGTACCCCATCTTCGGGACCAGTAGAAGAAGCTGGTAGCTAAATGCTATAAGTGAGTAGGTAAATAATTAAAGAATAGGCTAATATGAAGCATTAGTTCAGCATATTCTTATGGAGACTGTGTGCAAAAATGCAGATATGTTTGTCCTTATACCTCGTTCTGATGCCTTTGTTTCGCACACCAGTCATAAGTCGCTGATTTTTCCCTTAGAAAAAAAGTTTCGGCCTTAGGGAAATAGGTTCACTTTTCTATACTTTTTTGAAAAACCACCCATAAATCTGGGACAAATGTAATAATTTTACTGAACTCGTGCCAATCGTATCATCGACAAATTCTCCAGTTTTTTTGCGCATAAATTCAAGACAACTAAATTTCCTTAAATCAGCTGTCGTAAGCAAGTTATCGGCGTCTAAAAAACGTAGTTGTAATTGTTTAAATAGACTTATTATTATTCGTTGCAGTCCGTTTCTGAGTCTGCAGCTTAAGGCTCTATCAAACAGACTCATTGTATGCAGGTGTCCCTTGAGTGACGCATGTCCAGTAAACAAGCCTGGATATGACGAACTAATTCGGGTGCCTTCGGGTCCAGACTTTTTTCCCGATGCATTTTGGCACTCCCACGGCCGGCTCTGACTGAACCGAAATCTTTAGTATCTGATGCTCTTCTGGCGAGTGAATCAGCTTAGGGCTTATGAGAACCCTCAAGGCCTCTTGTATATCCGCTTCAATTTGAAAGCCTTACGTTAATTTCCCATGCACACTGCAGAATGCAAAAATCTTTGCCTGAAATACAAAAGTATATTCTACTAGTGGAAAATAAAAGTTTTAAATTTCCAAAACTGATGTAGTAGGGTCTACTCTATTTCTTTACTTTTTTAATCTATAGATACAAAATAGCTTCAAATATATAAAAAACGAGATTATTAATTTCAAAATTGAACTTTAATTTTATCGTCCGTTCCTTGGTCTATAAAGTCAAAGTCCTATATATCTCGTTGGCTCGGTCTTTCTCTCTCGTGGATGATGGTAATTCCAATTCTACGGATGATGGTCGCGAGTACGTTGCTCGATCAAAGTCCGTGAAAGAAGATACAATGGATTGCCAGTATGCTACCTGCGTGAAAGTTGCCAAACTTCAAGGTATTTAAATTAAAATAAACGTTCCGTTTCCTACATATAAAATATGAGGTTTTCCCATTCGTGTTATTAATATCATTGATACTGCACATATTAAAACAATGCTAGCCAGCATTGCAGCATTGCAAACAGCAGGGTCGCAGGATATAGAAATTCAGCCAAAATTGAGTTAATTGTATTGATTGATGTGTTTGATAAACTTTTTAATAATGAATCTCTTTTCTAAAAATTTCATTATTTTCGCAATTTTTGTTATTATCTTAGCTATTCGCTTTTAGTTGTTCCTATTGTTCATCTACACGATCTTAATTTCATTTGCCATAAGTTGTTTTTATACACTGCTGTACATACTACAAGGCTATGTAAGTTCTGTAATTATTTTTTGTGATCTTACTTTCTTATTCGTTTGAATTTTCCTGAATTTCCATTTTTGTGCAGATTTTTTCATTTTATTCATTTATGCTGATTTGGCTTGGCACTTATATTTTGGGTGACACATCTTTTATTGCAGTTCGTAATTTTCATGATTTTAATATCCACAGGATCCATAGGCATAAACATAGGATACATTGGTATTAACAAAGACAAGAATTTGAAGTAGTCATAATTATTGCTTACTTGTTTGGTGCATTTCTATTTTTTTGGTTGTATGTTCTCGAATGCTTGTCAGTATTGAGCATACTTGTGTTTTATTAGTTAATCTTCTACCTTTAAATATTATCTACATATTATTTTGCTTAATAATATGTTTTTGTGGTAGTCAACACCGATTTAAAAATGATAAATGACCATTAATTATTATTTGCACAAACTGTACTGCAACGTTATGTTTGTATCACATGTTTGTTATTTTTCTTCAAATATTTATTTTATTCCAATTTCTGTTGATTTTATTTATTGGTTAACTTTCTGTTTTGTTTTACTAGTTGGCACTCAACTTAATAAACCAAATTAGTTTGAATGAAATGAAAAAGACAGCAAATATTTGATTTCACGCAAACAGCGCCTATGTATCTGTTGATCCGTATTTCGACCTAATAGGTCTCATCAGAACAGTTATTCATAGGTGTTCTCAACGTGAAAGATCAATATTTTCTGTCTTTTAAGAAGCAACACTAAAATGGCTTCGATATGAAGGCTTATTACTGATAATAAATCCGTAAAATAGTTTCAAAACACAATTCAGATTTCTGCTTTAATCTGTGCTTTCTAAAAATTGCAAAGCAAGACAGACGTTGATGAAGGTGTTAAAAGAGACATGGGGAATCTAAAATTTGTATTCCACGACATGTCTTTTCAACTACGCAGAAATCCTTAGCGAATTGGTTTCTTGTACTCGTACAGAGTAGATCCGAAAAAATAAAAAAGACAGCAAATATTTTATTTCACGCAAACAGCGAAACTATTGTTTCGAAACTATTTTACGGATTTATTATCAGATGTCGCTATTGCGTCCATATCGAAGCCATTTTAGTGTTGCTTCTTAAAAGACAGAAAATATTGATCTTTCTGTTTAGTTGAAAAGACATGTCGTGGAATGCAAATTTTAGATTCCCCATGTCTCTTGTAACACCTTCAACGTCTGTTTTGCTTTGCAATTTTTAGAAAGCACAGATTAAAGCAGAAATCTGACTTGTGTTTCGAAACTATTTTACGGACAAATTAGTTTGGTTTATGTAAAGATTTGATACATTTTATAATAAATTTGAGTCCTTTATAAATTTCTAGTTAAGATTTATTGGCGCACATTTATCTTTGCTGTTTTGAGACATTCAGTATCCCTTTATGTTTTTGTCAATCTGTTATATTTCAATTATTCATATTTATACCCGCCCCAAACGCTTCCGATAATGAGCAACGAGTCTTCGTATTGCCCTTGTATTACAACCGGCTTAATATCGCCTAAAATTACTTTTTGGTCGTTTCAGACGAGCTTCATAAACGAAACATTACACCTTGCAAGACAATTTATACCTTAAAAGACAAACTTAGGTACCACCGTAAACAAAATTTAATTAATCCGAAAATCACTAAATTTACAACTTATTCCTCAGAGTATAAATTCTCGATCTCGTTACTTTTTATACATACTAGTTAAACCTAAAACGTAACAGAGAAAGGAGCTTTTAACTCCACTCAAGCGGTTTTTGCTACTCCGAATAAAAAAATATACTGCAAAGCTATTTAGGTCAGTTGTACCGAATTTATTTCCATTATTTTAAAGAGCATTGGAAATAAGTATTGAAACTCTGTGGCTCTGCATAGAGAACAAAACAAAATAATGATATTAACCATATTGATTTTCGCAATGTCTAGTGTTTGTGTCAAATAACTATTTTAATAAGTAAAAAAGTAGAATTCAGCCGAAACGTAGGTATTATACGAGAAAATTATGTTTTTGTGAAGGCAGTAGGTATACAAAAGCAAAATTAGCCAAACTGAGAAACGTAAATAAAAAATATAATGGCGGATCAAACCTTTACAGAATTTATTTCATAGTTATTTACTTTTTGATGTGCGGCAAAAAGGAGTGGATCACACAGTATAGTTGAAGTTTAGTATGAAGTGGCAATAACGCAATTTGTATTTGACAGATAGTCTAAAAGCTATATGTCACACACGTATGCTATGGAAATTCTGAACAATCAGATTTAGCTATGATCTCTATGGAAAACGAGTGATTTTGATGGCAGATAATCCACATGGCGGTTAATTGTGGATAATCAAAAACATACATCAGATGTAAAAAATATACAGTAGTGGAAAAACATCAGATTGTTCAATAAAAATGAACAACACATGAGGGGGAACAGCGATTATTGTTTTAAAGTTAGAACTAATTTCTAAATTGAGCATTTTTAAAATTAATCAAATCAATTCGGTTTTCATTAAATCTTGAATATTCAGTTCACCCTAAAGAAATTAAAAAATATTTTCGATTAATTTAAAATTTGAAAATGCCAATTTTGCCGAAATGCAAATTGGTATTGTTCGCGAATATACAATATTATAATGCAAAGAGTTTAATTGACGATTCTTTTATTTTAAATTATAATATTTTTTCTTTAATATTTTTTAATATTATGTAAAATATACATAAGATTCCCATTAAAAGTAAAGGTATAAATTAATAAATAATACTACAGTGCTAAAACTACTATAAGTAACTAAATGAATTGAATTAATTTTTAAATTTAATTTACATTAATTTCTTAGAAAAATATATTATTCTAAGAATAACGTCAGGATAAAAATACATTATTTAACGATATTCATGTATTTTAACAGTAAAAGCAATTAAAGTAAAACCACAATTTTATTAACTAAGTCAGAGTATTGTCCTTGTCTGTGTGTATATCGATTTACATACATATATTTTGTATGACTCACCAAGTGCAGCGGTTTCTCTGTATCAGTTTTTTAATAGTACAAGAAACACGAAACAATATTTTTAAAACACACCCAACATTTGCTCATGATTCAACATGACACAATGCGACACTTACGCCATCATCTAATCTTACTTCAGTAGTAAACTTGAATTTTTCTATGCATTAACGACAGCTAATTGTACTCGTAGTCGAAACAAGTTTGGTCCGCCAACACGTCATGACACACCAAAATTTATCTTTCCTTAATGACACAAAGGTTAGCTAATAGTGTAAACAAACAACGAAAGAAAAGGTTAACAAATTCCTCTTCCGGGATTAAACCACGCGTTTTTTAAATTCATTTTATACCAGTAATTAATTTAACTCACTATTTCGCGACTATAATAGTATGCTTAAAAAGAGTAAATTGTATATTAACATAAATCTTTTAATAATCTAATACATGTTCGATGCTTGTAGTCAAGGTGATTTTGATATCATTTAAAATTCCATATTTTTTTCTTCTTTCTTCATAATACTGTCAGTTATTCAGAATATACTTCACCGTCAACGGGAGAGAACGAAGGTTCCTTTTTCATTACGAATTTATTGGTTAGTGCAGTATGTCAAATTTTCAGTTTAAATCATGGTTATTATTAGAAAAACCATCAAATAATCCTTCTTTTTTTAGAAAAAATTTGGTTTTGCCTATCTGTAAGATTATAATGTTATTGCTTTTGGATGTTGACTGAAGTTTATAAATAATAAATTAAAAAATGTATGTCGGCAATAGTCCATTGAACAATTACATTGAGATTACATTTTTAGGAGGATGCATTTTATTTTTTTCATGTATGGTGGTAATTAGTATAAGTTTAAGTTCCAGCAAAGAATATACTATATTCTTTGGTTCCAGTTTGTGGGGTCTCCACCCTTGTGAGGCACACTGCAAAGCATTTGAGGCTTACTTGTCGGCAACCACACATACTTTGACAGTTTCCCTTGCATCTGCAGAAAATGAATTTCAGAAGTTCGGAGGATGCTAGAGTTTTGAAAATTTTTGATTTGTAGCCAAATTTTTCCATGCCTTTTCCAGCCTCAACCTTCGGATCGCAGTGTTTGCTGGAGATAAACTCTAACACTGCGAGAATGAGCGCATCTTGTGTTGGAGGAGGTGATGATAAGTTAAATGTAATTTTTGTCAGTGTCTTGGCGAATCGTTTGTATCTCGTGCTGTTAAAGAATCATCTTTATTTCCAATATATACAGAGACGAAAAACGTTCCCTAAAGGCAGTGGGCAAAGATGGCTCGACTTTCTCACTGAAAAATAATGCTGTTAATTGCTAATTCAGGATGTGTCTGTAAAATTTTAATGAACTCAAATTTGCTGATCTTGTAAGCTACTAATGTGTCGCATCCTAAAACAGAATAGAGAAACAGCCAATTCTCTGCAATGATTTGAAGGACAGTATAATTGATGCGACTTACACTCTTTTAAAAGTTTAAAAAAATTGGACACTTTGGACTCACAACATTGGACTGCTCCCTTCCTAATGTTGTGAGCAAGACAAGAATGTCAATGCTACGAGCGTTACAGAATAATAGGCTTGGAATGCAGCACGCGCAGAACGGATAATGACTGTAACTGCATCAGATTTAAAACCCACTTCTGATAGAGCAGTTTTGGGAAGGTCTATTAAGTTTGTTTTGTTCTTTTAATTACCAAGAAATTTATCTTGGAATAATATTGGTACTCTTATTAAACTATTGGTGCTCTTAATAAACTTTATTTCTGTCCATTAGTGTTTTTTCGTGTGACACAAGCGCACAAGGTGGAGTAAGTTTTGGCGCGTGTAAATCATCTTATCATTGGAATGCTAATACCAAGTTTGATGAGAATGGGGCGGTGTTAACTATGAGGAAAATCGGACATGACCTTTCTTGAGACTGATAGAGGTTGGCCTTTGTCGTCAGTGGTAAGAAAACAAAGATTAGGACTATACTCCCTCTTCCAACCTGCAGATCTAAAAGTGCCTCTATCTATGGCGTCAAAAACAAGGTAGATACCATGTTATTCTGACCTCTCCCAAAGGGACGAACCGTTAATAAATTAATAGATTGAACACCTTAAAAGATTAAAGAATATTCGCGTGCTAAATATAAAGAAAATATACAGCGTGGTTAAAAAGTTATACACAAAATAAGAAGTTATAAAAAATAGTAATAAAACACCCAGTATCTTCGTTATTGATAAAATAAAATCCATTAAGTAATTAGTAGTACTAAGGCGTTTTTTAAATCACCTAAGTGCCCCCTTTTTCAGTTCACGTACGTTACTTTCCTAAAGAAACTCCCTGTATAGAGACCTAATTCTTATCATTGTCGTTTAAATATAGGAGTACAACTAATAACCACTTTTAACAGAAATACCACAGAATCGATACATAACTACCATTTCTACTTTTATATCATTAGTAGCCGATCATTTATTCACGCTGTAATTAACTCATCTATCAAGAACATCAGTCATTGTAAATTTTTTACCATTTTTTTAAACTAACCAGCATGAAACAGCAATTAATCAATATCATGCAATAAAAATTAGTCTATTGCTGATTTCAGAGTGACCTTGCAACTCTTTAATTTTTATTCTATTTTGAACAGATGTATGTTTTATGATCAATATTGTTATTATACCATGTAGGTTAAAACAGGGTTTCTCCATTTGGTCCCGTGTTCACATAATTATAATGGTTATTACTTCATACATAAAGACAATTTTAACAAGAAAAACGACAAAAAATAATGACATTTAATAATCTTTCCATATTATAGTTCATGTGTCCTTGTATTGAATACAGTCCTTTCACAAAAAACTGCTAAGTTTGTAGGTGTTTTATGTTTTATTTATGTCCTAATACACCTCGTTTAGTAAACCAGATATAACTAAAATACTAGAGAATGCACATGAAACAGTCGAAGCTGAATTTATTGAGCTTCAAAATGATACATAGCTCATTTTGTTTAGATAAAAACTTATAATAATTATAATTAATTTCTTTTACTTTTCCATTTTAATTGCATCCTAAATAAATAATTAATAGTTTCAAAAGAACATTAGTTTCCAAAGTTTTGTGCGCCCTGGTATAGATTGTAATTTTCTTGACAAAAACTTGATGGGTACTAATTTTGTTTCTTATTTTTGTACAAAAAACAAACAGTTGCAGATGTGCATCAATTTAGAGAAACTTACAAATAATTATTTCACATTCAATTCGGAATTCCCAAAATGACTAAAACTCGGTTTTCCGGAAAAAATTGTCAACTGAATTAATGTTTCATATTTATCAGCACTCGCGAACTCGACGAGACATTGTGGCGACAGCATAACCTGATCTAATGCGAAATTAATTTTTTTAGCTTATTTCATTCTCAGGTAGAATATAAAAGTACTTATCGCGCCTAAACTACTTATCGCTTCTTGATTAAACTTATATTTCAATTATTCTTGATAGAATTTACAAGGCAAATAAAACTGCACTATTTTGTTTTAATAGGAAACTAATTCTGGTAAAAAAGGCGTTCTGCAGGGTCAGTTCAGTTGTCCGTTCAGTTTCAGTTCAATTCAGGTAAAGATGTAATTGTGTTCACATGATTCAGGTTAGTTCTCATTTAAGTGTTCTGAAATGAAGGAAGATATATTTCTATAGCCATTGTATTGTTGAGAACCTTGGAAAAACAGAAAGAAAATGTCAAAATAAAGTAAGCAGCAGTATCTCCGAAGAAGTTATTTATCGCATATCAATATAAGAACTTCATTTTAAATCAAATGATTGATCAAATTATACGGAAGCCTGGAAATGTATCCTTAACATCTTACCAAAACGGACTCTTATTTTATCACATTTTGATATTGTACATGGATATTTCAATTTATTTTCTCTTACTACTTTTCTATACGGTCCTCTCTCGCAATAGTGGCCACTACACATTTTTGTAGTACTATAAAATTCCGTTAACCCTAGCTGTTTATTTTCAAATATTCGAAATATTGATCTTAAGGAGCACCGCTACCTTTCGCCCACCCCTATTTGGAATTTAGCTTTTGCTGAACGTAATCCCCAAAACCGTTAATTCATCTAAGGATTGTTATTATTGACAAGCGACACACAAAATCAAAAATTGAACATTTTTTGGTAATTATTTGATATTTTAATATCTTCTATTTATATAAAGAGAGTAGTTCTTTTTCACATCGACATGTGATAAAATGCTGTGTCAAACTAAAATAAAAATATAAATAATAAGAAGAAATTGTTCTACAATAGAATGATGATGTTAGTGAAACATTTCTGCTTCAAGAGATACGAAACTATTCAGTGATAATGCAGGGAAGATGTTTGTGAAACTTCAGATTTTCAAGAGATTTGTATGATAATTTAAAATATTGTCTTAATTATAATTGTCCTTAATAACAAATGGGGAATAATCGAAAAAATCGGTATGAATCGATATATATCATATTCTCCCAAACTTTGGCGCATGGCTTATTAAAATTCGAACATTGTACAGCAATTATTTTATACAAAGTCCGACGATTATGTCTATTTCGGAGATTGTACAGTAAAGTGGTAAAATGCTAGAAGTGGACAAGATTTTTCGTACAATGCTATTGGCCAATTTCGGGCATTTTTCCGTCTGCTATTGAAGAAGTAACACCATTTCTGTTCACCGAAAGGGTCCTTTATTAATTAGTACAATATGTTATAATTCTCTTAAATATCTCTTTTCCTATTTTTGTATTTCTCATTTCTTCTCCAGTCAGATATCTTATTTTTATTAATTACAGGTTCTTAATTTCGACCGGTGCTCTGGAATTATTTGTCGCCAAAAATATTCTTCGGTGCAATAGCAACTCTCATTAGATTTCAACAAGGTATTTTGGTCAATGCCAATTCCATTAACCATTTATCCGATTAATACTATGAACAGTGAGAGCCACTTTTTTTGACGTTGGGGGCTTGGGCATTTCTGTATTTTTTTCAGATTGAAATATTTAAAAACAGTGTCGCCTATTTTTTTTAATACTTGTTCTTTTCCTTTTCTTTTTTTGTTTTTTGTATATATCTTTCGCGTGTTCCCTAATTCCCTAAACAGCCGGGACCATGATCTAGAACAACTGAGTGACGGTGCCTTCAACACACAAAGTATATCAGTGTCCTGAGCCTACCTCCGAGTAGGCTCTAGTACAACCATAGATTGAACAGAAAATACAAAAAAGATTATGAACCAATAGTCTGAGGATGCTTCCAATACATCAATGATCGAAATGAATGCACATTGTGATGAAAATGGAAAAAGAAAGCCCCAGATCAGGACTAAGTGGTACCAGATATTGCTCTAATCAATGACATAGAGACAACAACTATACTCAATCAATGCCAGGTACAAAACTCGTTAATAGCTGCTTATAATGCTTATACCAACTAGATGGCATAATTCTATAACAAACCTAATGCTTAAAAAAGCAGATCTAAGGGATCTCATAGAGCAATCAATGTTTTAAATATCCTAAATAAACTGTTTACTTGGATATTCGCTGTCAGATAGAGTAATGCTAGAAAAGAAAACAAGCAAGATTCAAAGTAAGCTTTTAAAATAAGCTATGGAAAAAAAGATGACAAATATGAAAGAGCAAACTAATGCCACTAGCATATAGGACCAGGCATATGTAAACAGTAGACAAATACAGTAACATGGGCTATGAGATAAAAATAAATAAAGGGAATCAAGCGTTTGAACCGTCAACAAGAATAGCTTTGGGATGGACAGCATGGCAAACTAAAAGAAGTATTTAAAGAAAACTAGCGTACTGCTAATAAATACATGTGGAGTTAACAACCTAACGTTAACTGAAGCGTTGATACAAAAGTTGCACAATGAAAAATGAAAAGGTCAAAAGTCTTTGAGAGGCAGAATACGAAATGATAATATACAGCGAAGAAATGGTGTAGAAGACGTTAGAAAAAGTATTACAAAGTTAAATCGAAAATAGGCACAGCACACAATAAGACATACGTCAGACCGTGGAGTTGTGGTGGTGAGTTGGAGTGTCTACATTGTAAAAAATGGCATGCGCCCTTCCCTCCATGCTATGGCATGCTGGACGAGCCATACATTTTGTAGTCAATACCCCGAGTTATCAGCGGGAGCACAAAGTTTATTAATACTCATACGCTTATGAAACGCACCTGGCGCATCATAAGGGCCTTCACATTTCACTCTTTTTCAACTTGTCTTGAGTGAAATGTCTTTAATCTTTCCTATCGGCCTCTCTTGGCTAACTCTTGTTTCTTCCGACCCCGAATGGCTATTAGGTTTCCGAGGGCAGACGGGTCACTATATTTCCTTCTATTACACACTCTAGGAAGGCAACGGGAAACCACCTAGAGCCTAATTTTCCCAAGAAACAATCATGGAAATGACTGATAAATACAACGGCCCCGAGTACGGGCGCTCCTTAAATGGAGCAGGGGTGCTAAGAATCTTCCGGTCAGCTAGAAACATGAACACATTTTCTAAAGAAAGAAAAATAGGTACATGGAATGTAAGAAGCATGTACGAACCAGGAAAAATTCACAACACCGTAAAAGAAATGAAGAGTCTAAATATAAGTATCCTTGGAAAAAGTGAAATGAGATGGCCGGGTCTGGAAAAGTAACTGTAGATGATCACATTGTATACTATTCAGGAGAAGACAGCTCAAAAACACAAAAATGGTGTAGCAATAATTGTGTCGGAGGAAACAGATGAAGCTGTAAAAAACGTCGTCCTATTCTCAGACAGGATACTGATGATACAAATACAATTAACAACAATCAATGTGAACATATTACAAGTATATGCACCCACACAAGACTATGAACAAGAAGAAATTGAAAAATTCTATCATGATTTAGAAAAAGTATTAGCACCTACAAAGTGAACAGGTGAAGGTGAACAAGAAGAAATCATAGGGAAATATGGTCTGGGAATACGAAATGAAAGAGGAGATATGTTGGCATCTTTTTCCGTAGAAAAGCAATTAGTAATAACGAACACAATTTTCAAACTTCCAAAACATCGTCTTTACACCTGGAAATCACCAGCAGTTGGTCTGTGTCGTTTCAACTGACAAGTACCACGTAATAATATTCGAGCAGGGAGACATGTAGTCCCTAAAGTAATTTTAAAAATATATCCATTGACATCGACCTGGAGTCAAAACATTATTAAATGTAAAATTTGGAATACTGTAAATCCATACATGGAGGTCTTATAGACAACTTTACTGTTAGCAACAAATACACAAGGCACTGAGGATGATCTGTTCAGATTGAAAACGTTCTGCCAGAATTTAAATGTTGGCGACACTTTTATAAAGTTTTAAATATTTGTTTGTTTTTATACCACAATACACATGAGCGAAGTGTTTTAACTTCTGTGTTTTTTTAAACGATGGTATACAGCCAATTACGGGGTTTTTTCCCATTAATTTTAATATTAGATATGCCGACGATACCTTAGTCCTTGCCAATTGCGGAGAAGACCTTCAAAATCTAATGAACAAAATAAAACATACTTGTGATCAGTAAGGATTAAAACTCAACGTTAAGAAAACTAAATATATGATAGTTAGCAAACAAAATTATATACAGGATGACGGTATAAAAGTCGGAGATGCCACACTGGACAGAGTAGAGAAACTCGTGTATCTCGGCAGTAATATCAATGAGAGCTGGGATCCAACCGCAGAAATTAAAAGCCGAATAGAACAAGCCCGAGCTGTCTTTGTAAAAATGAGAAACGTACTTTGCAGTCACGATCTTAGCATTGACCTTAGAGTTCGTATGACATCTTGCTACATCTTTCCTGTCCTGCTGTATGGAGTGGAAGCGTGGACTCTAACTGAGGCTATGCTTAAACGCTTGACAGCCTTTGAGATGTGGGTATACAGACGACTACTGAAAATAAGCTGGGTCGACAAAGTTAGAAATGAGGAGGTCCTTACACAGCTGAGCCAAACAACACAACTGGTCAATATAATAAAGAAACGCAAGCTGGAATACTTCGGTCACATTATGAGACACCCTGAAAAATATGATCTTTTACATCTGATCATTCAGGGAAAGATCCAAGGTAATCGTGGTCCTGGTAAGAACGAAGAACATCATGGCTGAAAAATCTAAGGCAATGGTATGGAAAATCAACTACATCGTTATTTAGAGCTGCTGTCAATAAAGTCACGATAGCGAATATGGTAGCAAACATGATATCCAACGATCGATAACGGTCATGGAAGTAGAAAAAAGAAGACATTATAAGACAAAGGGACAATGGATGGGCAAAAAAGCTTTTAGAGTTTACACCAAAAAGACAGGCGAAGTCGTGAAAGAGAGCCTACTGATGGATGGATACTTGAAGATAGCCAGAAACCGGATTAGTACTGCGCAGGCCACACGTAAATGGAGACATTTGGAGGAAACATATCTTTCACAGTGGCCAAATTTGGTTGTGTGATCAAAATGCATAACTAATGGATGGCTCATAGAGCTACATTTTTGTTTAAGTTTGCATTCAATGCTTCGTTTATGCTATTTACCACGTCAGCTGAACTGAGACGCGAATTAAAACTAAAATTAAACAGACAATGGGCTTACCATAAAAAAAGGCTTAAATGTACTAACAATCTTATTTAAAGATAGCTACGGCAAACTTAATAGATTTATTAACTAAAAATGAAATTCAGTTACGCTAATATGTAAGTCAAGGATAAACATGCAATATTTACACGATCACCACAAACGATGAAGATTGCGAAGTGTTTGACTTCGGTAAACATAACAAAATAATAGTTTCATTAACAAATTGGTGCAATACAGATTTATATGTAATTAAAAGTGTATACAGAAAATGAATTTTTAAAAATAGAACGAGGAGTTCAAACTTTATAGATTACCATTAGCAACCTCACCATGAGCTTACTACCTTAGCGTAACGAAATAGCAAGTCATTAGGAATCGACGACATTTCCAATAAACTGTGCAAATTAGATCATGAACATATAGCAGCACAACCGTATAATACTTACAAGATATGGCATAAAGAGAAAATTCTTAATGTTGGAAAGCGGGGCTAACTGTAATTGAAATAATGTTTATCACAACATTACGTTGGGCTTGGTTTTCAAGACCTTTAATACATCCTTAACAAGCTTCTTACACATTTGACTAAAAATACCGGCAGGAGAAAATTGAGCAATGACTCAATCCGCAGAAGCTAGTTAAATAACATCCTTTACAGATTCAGCATTCTCTCGAAACACTTGTGAAGATGAAGTAAAAGCAATGACGAACTCAACAATAGTAATGGTCCCCTTCTAAATATTCGAACTACTAAAAAGACATTGGGTTGGCCCCGTCACGATTCTAAATACGTTAACAACAGCTTAATACATTTTTAATTAAAAAAAAAACAGCTAAAAATAAACAAATCAGTAACAGTTGGCCGCCTATACCAATGATATTAATTAACATCATCTTTCACATATCGAGGTTGGCTGCAGAAATATATGACCAACAAAGACAAGAAAGACAAGGAAGTTGGACTAGAACTAAACGTACACAAGACAAAATAAAAGACTAAATAGAAACCAAATTAGAGTTTAGGACGATGTTGCAGCAATGAAAAGCTTCACATAACAGAAGACGAAATATAAAGGGAACAGAAGCAACAAAAAACGAATATTGAGGGGCAATTATGCCTATTTCTCGTTGACGTAAAACAAAAGAACTAAATACAAAGTTTTTAGAAAGCAAACTTCTCAGGACGAAATTTACATCGATTAACGAAATAAGATATAGAGATGCAGATAAAATCATAAACTTTATCAGCTGATCAAAGATATATTTGTTCTTCAATGGGCTGGTCATATTGAAAGGGTGGAAGACGAGGGATTTTCAAGTAGAGCTCTAGACAGTGAAAAGCAGCACGAAGGACCAAAAGAAAGTCCACGAAAAAGAAAAGGATCCAGCGATGAGCAAAATCTATAGGGCAACATATAGCGACGACGCATAGGCGTATTAGAGCCTATATTAGAGCCATATTAGAGTTGGGGTAAGGTCCAGTTTGGATTAAGCCAAACTTGGACTGTGGCACAATTGAAGAAAAAAAAGGATAAATAAATATGACCCGTTAATTATGAAATACTTAAGCCTACGATCGTTTGGTAATGCACTCAGAAATTGTGTAGATAAGCTAGCTTGAGCAACAATATACGTGAAAACTAAACTATTTGCGTAATTTTTGTATGGAGGATAAATATTAATATTTAACAAATATCTACTTTAAACAAACCATAAAGCGTTCTATGCTAGGTTGCCTCCAAGGAATGTGACTTGATCGACGAAAGTTCTTGTATGAGTACACAATACATAATCTAATAGTAACTTTTTAAGCCATGCGTTTAAAGAAATGTAACAAAAGACCCCAAACATGTCGAATGACGGAATTATAACTCGTATCCAGTGGTAAACACTACAGGATGTATGCTAATGACGATGCATATTACACGAAAAATGTGGTAAAACGCATTTATAAACTCTGTTATAACCTTAACATTATATAACAACTAATTATTGCATTAACATATGTAGTATTAACATAAAAGTTGTAAAATAATGTTTCAAATAGAGTCCAATATCGTTTTATCTTTTTCTATTTATGTATTAGTATATTTTTCCAGCATTAAACGCAGTTGCGATATATCGTAAACATTTTCTTTTTAATATGACAACAAACAACACATAATTTATACGGAGTAGACCAAAAGTCTGGAAACGTCTAATTATCTTTTAAATGGATAGTCCGAATTGTACAAAAACCAGGATACGCCTATTTTGCAATATGAAGATTTCAAATTGCATGTTTACAATGATATCATTAGTTTTTTGTTTTTTAATTTAAATACACAAGGTCTAAAATAAATAGAATTTTTCCAAATAGTTTTAAAGTAATTAAGTAAATATAGAATGCTGTGATTTTGACATTAATTTATAAACCTAACAAACGTTTATTGAAAATTTTGTAAAATACAGTGTATGAACTCATTAATGCTGACTGTACTCATTTGAGGAGGCCTATAAAAATAAACATTCTGTTGAATTTAACAATGTTTTGGGCTATTTGTCATGTTTTCTCTACTCAAGATAAATAATGTAGTCAGTAACTAGCTTCAGTTCACTTTAAATACAACCAGTTGTGATTAAATAGTCCTTGGAGTACATGAGTTTCTGAAGAGGTTTAGTTACAGATTAAAAAAAAAAATTTCATAAAAAAATATTTTAAAAGTTTTATAGCGGAAATTAGTAGTCTAAAAGTAAGTATTCACCATAACAAATTTATTTTATATTTTGTATAGTATTTATAGTATTTTCAATCTTCATATTCATATTCATATATTCATATTCATATAGTATTTTCAATAGTATTATAGTATTTTCAACAGCCACTATATTTTACCGTCCTCGAACGAGGACGTTAAGCACACAGTATCTCACCGTATTTTATAGCTCCAAAACCTTCCAAACTGGAGAATATTGATTTGTGTGTTCTGCCACTAAATTTGAATGAACTGACAGATACCGAAGAACTTAATGATGATATTTTAGAAGATCCAAATTACATAACAAATGAAATTCCTGGAACTATAGAAACTTTCTCGAAAAAGTCTCGTGATGAACCAGAAGATGTAAGAACTTCTGATGAAGTTTCGGGTGAACGATCCAAGGAATATGCTTAAATTTCTTAAAACCCAAGTGGATAAAAACCGACTTTCAATCTACATACTAACAAAATAGTAAATATATCATTTGAAGAGGAAAAGAAAACCATAAAGAAGCTCTGAAAAATTTTTCACTAATTCAAATTTTTGAATAATTATTTACTGAAGAACTTATTACACACATTTGTGACCAGTCAATTTTATACACATAGCAAAAAAATAATCACTCTTATAATATCTCCAAACGAAATGCAAACTTTTTTGCAATATTATATCTAACTGAGTATAATAGATTACAATAAGAAAGGTAAGGTTCTACTGGTCATTAAATGAGGACCTAGGAGTTTCATGTGTTTAAAACGCTACGAGCAGAGACAGGTACCTACTTAAAAATAAAAGTGTGTTCATCTAGCGGATGATGCCAAAAAAAGGCGATTCTAAAGATCGTATATATAAAATTAGACCCTTAGCAGATGAAATTATAAAAAAATTCTGCCAGGGATGACGTTTTCATAAGATATACTCATACACGAATTCATGGTGAAATATTTCGGCCATAACCCAGCCATAAACAATTTATTAGAGTGAAGCCAGTCAGACTTGGACGCATTCGATGATAACTGGTTCCACTGGATATTGTTATGATTGTCACGTTTATTGTGGAAAAAACAAATCATACTAAAGATAGTAAATATTAATGTGTTTGACCAAATGGTAGTGAAGGAATACCACTTGGAGCTAAAGTAATAATAGATCTTGTGAAATACCTGCCCAAACCATTTAGAAATGAATTGTTTTCGATAATTATTTCACGACAAATCAACTAATGATATACCTGAAACACAAAAAAAATATAAAGGCGATAGGAATTGTAAGAAAAATTGTATGCAAAAGTGTCCAATAATGAAGTCTAAACTAATCAAGAAAATGGCAAGAGGTACATATTAGTATAGATTCAACAAAACTAATACAATTTTATGTGTGAAATGGTATATCAATAGTGAAATTGGATATTATCCAATTATGATATCATTGAACCACTAGGTCACGTAAAACGCTGGTCTCAGAGCATCAAAATCAAAGAAAATGTAGTACAGCAAAAATTGTTTTCTTCCTATAATTTTGGAATGGGCGGAGTATAAGCGCATGATCAGTGCATATTATTATATCGAATAAGTATAAACTAATGCCTGAAAACTTCATCAAATTCTGCTGAAAATGTGATAGATCAGTTAGAATTCCGTCGTCATACTCGTATAGTACTTAGATGAGAGACGGTGTCACTTCAAGAAAACAAAGAAAAAAAAACATGAAGGCAAGGTGGACATGCAAAAAGTGTAAAAAAAAACGATGTGCATTGAAAAAGAATGTGTTGAAAAATACCATACAAATACCTAACGTCTCCCCCATTTGAGAACGCCCTTGTATTTCAAAATGTTATTGAAAACACAATTTTTTTGACTGTATGTAATAAATGTAACCCAAAAATCACAATTTTGCATCGGTTGTCGTTTTTTCCAAGCTAGTTTCTTTTTAGGCATCAATTATGGGTTAATAACTAAAGCTGGCAGTTCTGTGAAACTCTACAACAAAGATGGTTTTTAATAAAAAAAGCAAATCACTGTTTTAATGATGAGGAGATACAGCGATAGAAAAAAATCTTACAGTGAAGCAGCTAACTTGTTTAGCCAAGCCATTCTCCTATCCATAAGGCAACGGTACAAAAAATTGTAAAGTGCTTTGAGGAAACTGAAAGAGAATTGCGTTAAAGATCCACACACGTCCTCACGCAGAGCTGCACACATGCATGATGTAGGACATTCTTGAGTCTTGCGCGTATTACATTACATAAGAATTAATTGTTTTTGTGGGCTTTAAGAATGGTTTTTACGTATAGTGTAGATTTACCTCACACCATTACCTTAAATTTTGGCGATTTATATTCCCACACAATGTAAATATTACTTAGTCAGAAAAACATATCTTGTTAACGAAGTTCTCGTCAGTTACAATTTCATTCATCATTACCTCACTAAACTGTTTTCTACGGTCGTAGTAATCTTCATTTATTCTGTCGCATCTTTAAGAACGTGTTTCTTGCCTGTTCTATTCTACATTTAACCTCTTGTTCTTGGTCTAAGGTTTCATATATCCAACAGCCTAGATACTTAAACTTTTTCACTTGTTCAACTACAATAGATTGTTGTTGATTAGTATGTTTATAACTCGTATGTGTTTTTTTGAAATTACCATTGTTTTGTTTTTTTTTACATTTACCTTAAGGCCGTATAGTTCTTCTTCTCGCACTACTTTGGTTAACAGAATTTGTAGTTCTTCTTCACTTCCAGCAATCAGTACTGTATCATCGGATCTTCATTTATCAGAACATAATATTATGTTATATAATAATGATGATAGTACGCAGCCCAGTCTCGTTTCTTTTTTTGTTTTGTACTCATTTGAATTTTTATCATACAGATTTTATATTAGGTTAACTGAGTGATTATGCATTCCCATATATCCCAATAAACTCAAGGGTTTTCAGTAAAACCCATTTTACTTCGAAAACCTTTGTGTAATCCTCTAAAAATCCTGTAATCCTCGTATTGATATATTGGATTCTCTTGATTTTTCTATTATCTGTCTGATGTTCAGTAATTGCTCACGTGTTCCTTTCCCTGGTGCGAATCCACATTCGGCTATCTCTGGTAGTAGAATTGATTACATGGACGTATAAATAAAGTCCTTTATTTATAAAGTCCATGATTGATTATATGTAGCAGGAGCTTTGCTTGCATGAATAAGGGCAACGTTTCTGTAATTGCTACACACGGTTAGTGATCCTTTCTGATAGAAAGTAATAAATACATATCTAGTATTCCTTCTATGCCAATTTCTCCCATGGCTTTCAGTCTCCACTGGTATGCCATCTATCCATATTTTTTTGGTTATTAGTTAGTTAAGAGTCTTCTACTTCACTTCTTAAAATGATTGGTTTGGGCTCTTCGACTGATATAAAGCTTACAGTCATAGTGTTTATTGTTTGTTTACTTATTTTTTTCTTAGGTCAAACGACTAAATAAATACCTTAAATTGAAAAAAAGTTAACTTACAGAATAAAATCCTGTATCCCATCTACAACGTGACAAGTCGTTGTGGTATATACACACATTTCTTCTCAGTAAAAACTCTAAATGGATATCACATTTTTATGTCATTAAATAACTGTTCAATGACATTTTTTATTGTTAATAATAAAATCGACTTATACTTTCGCTAGTAAAAAACCGAGACTTTTAGGAGACCACATTTCTCCACATACGTGTTAAATTCGCAAGAATATTTATTTATCTTTGACCTACAAAACTGGTAATAATAAGTTTTGTTGATAAAGCGTGTTAAGTTGAAGGTTAGTGTGTTTAGGTGATATATGTTTAGATTAGAATTGATAAGTTATTTAATTAAAATCGTGCAACCAGTCGAGATAACACGTTACATTTTGGAAATAAACATATGTTATTGTATGTTTAACATTTTTTACTTCTAAAATTAATTTACTTTAGTAATCCATATTTCAAAAAAAATGGCGATATTGATAATAATTGGGGAAACGTCAAATATTGAAATATAACAATCTGATGCGTCTGTATAAAAGCTTTTAAAAACCTCATTCACAAGTATTATCTTTACAATAATTGATCTAAAATTCTAAATTCAACAGTATATGTATAAATATAACTTACTATAGTTTTGGATTGTGTATAACCAAGGTAATTGCCAAAAAAACAAAGCTGACATTTGCTTTTTAAATGAGAGAAAACGACATACACAGATTGTTCCAAACATATGCATCCAAACAAATAGCAAAGTTTGCTATAATAAAGTTTTATTTTACGAAATAGTTTCCTATTTCATATAATAGTTCAACCAACTTCTAACGATATTTCAAATTGGTGATACTTTCATCGCTAATCCCCATTTTCTCGTTTCTGTGAGAGAAACGAGAGAAATCATGTCGCATCCCTTTGTCATTCCAAAATCTGGTTACGTATTCCCTATCCCTGTCTGGTGAAGTGCAGCAGCGATCATCAGAACCAGCTCAAGGCATAGAGAAAATTATCCTGGACCGGCTTGAAACTGGAATACTACAAGCATGGCTGGAGCAGTTTGAATGGTTGTGGTACTGCGAAGGGGAAGGCAACGGACAAACCACCCCATTATATTACCCACAAATCAAAATGACAGATGGAAACAAGAAAATATCCCTCAGTCCAGGGCACCCCTTAAATGGGGAGAGGGTGCTAAGAATCACCCGTCAACTACTTCTTCTTCTTTAAGTGCCGTCTCCCAATCGGAGGTTGGATATCATCATCACTATCTTTACTTTATCTACTGCTGCTCTAAAGAGTTCTATAGAACTGCATTTAAACCAGTCCCTTAAATTCTTCAACCATGACACTCTCCTTCTTCCTACACATCTTCTTCCTTTTATCTTCCTTTTATCTTTCCCTGTATTACCAGCCTTAGCAGTTCATATCGTTGTCCCCTCGTTACGTGTCCCAGATATTGTAACTTTCTTATTTTTATTGTGTTTATTATTTCGCATTCTTTGCCCATTTCTCGCAATACTTCCGTGTTAGTTTTCTTTTGTGTCCGTGCTATTTTAAGCATCCTCCTATAACACCACATTTCAAAGGACTGTAACTTATTTATGTGTTCTTGCTTCAATGTTTAGCTTTCAAGTCCATATTGCAGTATCGAAAACACATAGCATCTTAGTGCTCTTACTCTCAGTTCTGATCTAAAATCTTTGTTGCAGAGAATTGTTTTCATTTTTACAAACGCATTTCTTGCTATTTTTTCTAACCTAACCATTTTTTCTCCGTCTCATTATTTTGCAGAATTTATTCTTTACTATTCATTAAATTCAATCGCAGAAATTAAAAGCCGAATAGAACAAGCCCGAGCTGCCTTTGTAAAAATGAGAAACGTACTTTGCAGTCACGATCTTAGCATTGACCTTAGAGTTCGTATGATACTTGCTACATCTTTCCTGCTGTATGGAGTAGAAGCGTGGACCCTAACTGAGACTATGCTTAAACGCTTGACAGCCTTTGAGATGTGGGTATACAGACGACTACTGAAAATAAGCTGGGTCGATAGAGTTAGAAATGAGGAGGTCCTTAGACGGCTGAACCAAACAACACAACTGGTCAATATAATAAAGAAACGCAAGCTGGAATACTTCGGTCATATTATGAGACACCCTGAAAAATATGATCTTTTACATCTGATCATTCAGGGAAAGATCCAAGGTAATCGTGGTCCTGGTAGAAGAAGAACATCATGGCTGAAAAATCTAAGGCAATGGTATGGAAAATCAACTACATCGTTATTTAGAGCTGCTGTCAATAAAGTCACGATAGCGAATATGGTAGCCAACATGATATCCAACGATCGATAACGGTCATGGAACTAGAAGAAGAAGATTCATTAATTCGTTGTTGATTTTATCTGCCAGGCGTTGCCATATGAGTGGTATCGATTTTTGCATTTGTTGTTGTTCGCTTTATTATTTTCATTTTGAGCCTAATTTTGGTAACTACTGGGTCTACTGGTCACTACTCCGTCAACTACTATTGAGGCCCAAAAAGGTAGATAGATAGAGTTCCATAGAAACGTATTCAGACCTATGCTCCAATAAGTGACACATCAGAGGAAGAAAAAGAAAAGTTTTATAACAATATATATGAAATATTACGAGGGACAAAAAGAGACGAGATAACGATTATCATGGGTGACCTTAACACCAAAATTAGTCGTGGTGCTAAAGGAGACAACATAGGAGCATACGATCTCGGTACCAGAAACAATAATAGGGGAAATAGAGTGGTATAATTCTGCGTAGAGAACAACCTGTTAGTAACCAACACCTTCTTCAAATAATATTCAAGCAGGTTATACACTTGGAAATCACCTGCAGACACAAAAGATTGTTATTGTTAATTGTAAATTGTTAGAAATTAAATTGATTTCCTTTTGCTCGATAACAACTTTAGGAAGTATATAAAATCTACTAAAACATATCCTGGAGCTGACATTCATAGCAATCACAATTCAGTTTTAATGAAGTTTAGACTAAAAAGGTTTCTTAAAGTTAAAAGTGAAAAAGTGTCAAGAAAAATAGGCATCTCACAACTGAAGAACCCTAAAAGGAAAAATGAAATAAGTATCAAGATTGAGGAAGAAATAGAAACGCAAGAGAACTTGGTACAGATAGACGTTGAAGTAACATGTATTGCTTAAAAACGAAACTAACAAAGATATAAGAAGACTACATCGGGTTCACGAAAAACAACCGAAAACAAGAATGTATAATGCAAGAGAACATGGACCTCATGAACGGAAGACGTAGACATAAAACAAACCCAATACAATACAAACGAGTCAATAAAATCAAAACAAAAAAGTGGAGAGCAGCTAAAGAAAACTGGATGTCAACCAAATACCTAGAAATTGAACTTCAGGAAGGATACGAAACCTTTAATGTCCATAAAAAAGTAAAAGATATTACAGGTAGACACATAAAGAGACAAGAAACGATTACAAAATAATAATAATGAAATAACTATAGGTACAGAAGACAAACTGGAGAGAGATAGACCTTGTTCACCATCCATGGATAATCGAATAAATAAAAAAGGTACAAAAATAAAAAAAAGAAGAAGTTATTTCTGCAGTAAAAGCTTGACAACGAAAGTAAAAGCCTCGACTTGATAACAGAACTATTCGATAATATATATGACACGGGTAAAATATCATCAGACTGGCTAAAATCAGCATTCGTAACATTACCAAAAAAATCAAATGCCTCACACTGCGATGATTATCAAATATTAAGCATGATGCCTCATGTACTTAAGACTTCTCTCAGAAATATTCATATACGAATTAACAAGAAGTGTGGGTTTCAGATAAGTGACACTCAATTTGGATTTCGAAACGGATTTGGAACAAGAGAGGCTCCTTTTGCCATAAATGTGTTGACACAACGATGTAGAGACAAGAATGTAGATGTATATGCACGTTGTATTGATTGTGGAAAGCATTTGACTTCGTTAACCATCAAAAGATGATCGAAATTATGAGAATAACTGGAATTGACTAACAAGATTTGCGAATTATCTTAGAACTATATTGGCACCAAATGGCAACAATTGAAATAGAGCATGCATACAACATTAGAAAATATACGGTTCTGACGAGGAGTGCGACAACGTTGCGTCTTATCACTGCTATTATTTAATCTGTATTCGTAATCTGTATTCGGAATCTATATTCAGAAAAGCATTAGACAAGGTCCAAGGTAGAATCAAATTAACGGAACCAACATCAGGTCTGCTGATGATGCGGTCCCAATAACAAGCAACGCACAAGAACTACAAAATATAATAAATGCCGTAGTTCGTATACCGAAATGTTCGGTTTACATCTAAACGTTTAAAAAGCTAAAATTCTTATATGTTCAAAGATACCAACAAACGTACATTTGTATGCCAAGGAACAAAATAACAGAACAGGTAATAAAATATTTGGGAGCAAATATGTGGAGAAAAACACTCGTAAACACGAAAACTTTTTTTCAATATGAGACCTTAGTCTAGAGCTCAGAATTTGAAGAAGTTTGTGCAGTATATACTAGAAGAAAAAATATTTTTTATAACGATGATGTTAAGGTGCCAACTACCAATGAAGATGAGCCACCAGAAGAAAATTATTGAATGTGCGTTTTAAGTGCGTGCGTATTGAAACCATGTTATTGTTGCTTCTTAAAAGGCAGAAAATATTGATTTTTCACGTTGAGAACCCCTATGAATAGCTCTTCTGACGAGACCTATTAGGTCGAAATACGTATCAAGAGATACATAGGATTTGTTTGCGTGAAATCAGATATTTGCTGCCTTTTCTCATTTTATTCGGATTTACTCTGTGTGAGTACTAGAAGCACAATTCGCTAAGGATTTCTGCTTAGTTGTAAAAGACATGTCGTGGAATGCAAATTTTAGATTCCCCATGTCTCTTTTAACATCTTTTATCAACGTCTGTTTGCCTTGCAATTCTTAGAAGGCTCAGATTATAAAGCAGAAATCTGAATTGTGTTTCGAAACTATTTTACGATTGACAAGTATTTGTTTGAAAAAAGGCACAATTCCAAAACCATTTTTTTTCTCGGATCACACCTGATTTTTTTTGTTCATCTGGATATCAACAAAATTTGCACAGGTATCACAATTGAAAGCTGTTCAAACGATAATTAATTGATATTTCAACTAATACCAGAAAAATACGTTTTTTACCCTTCTGTGAAATTTGCTTTTTCGGAGTTGTGACCTCTTTGGTATAACCGATTCAATTGGAAAACGTCAGAGTTAAAGATTAGGATAAAATCATTTTGAGGCTAAAGTTATACTGAACATAATATATACAACAGTGATACATCGAACCATGTAAGTTTCTCGAAAAAAAAAAAAAGAATATAAGACAGAAATGACAAGAAAAATGGAATTACAAATAAAACAATATGAGGCAGGAACATATTAAATACACAAATTGTGAGTAAAATCTGCAGCTAAAATATTTCTACCATCTGATGATTGTGACGAAACACAGATGGCAACCAATGGAACATACGCTGTTCTCTTTCTATAATAAAGGTTCTTCAAAAAATTAACTGTATTTTCCAAAGCACGAGTACTATAATTCACGGTATGTTTCAATTACACATTACAAAGTATAAACAACAATGGAATTATAGGTTTAAGCATCACCCGGAAAGAGAGAAGAAAACAAAAGCCGACCGCAAAAATTTTTTATACAATCGTGCGTGAACTATTGTGACACCATAGGCGGGCTATGATTATTCTCTATAAAGTAATGTACATTATTTTCTGTAAATATCTTTTCTGAGAATGCAGAAACAAACTAAACATTCTTACTCAATTAATCAATTGTGTAGGAAAATCATTATATAAATGATTATAAATGCCGAATATAAAATAATATTCGGCATTACAATGTGTAAAATCCGCTGGACAAGACAAAAATTAAGTTCGGGCGTACTTAAAACAATAACTACCAAATAACTACAGCAGTTTTTTGAGATTTGAAGTTTCCATAATCCACTAAATCATAATTTATAAATTTAAAAACAACCATACTCAGAATGTAACTTCCATAACCACTCCGCATAGATTTGAACACATCGTTTACTTGACTTTCTAAAAAATCCGAGTAGGGAACAAATTAACAATCAGTTGATGCACCATTACATACGCAAAGCATTACTTATGCTTTTAGCTTTGACAACCACTCTTTGACTACTCCAACAGCTAAGTCAAGCCAGACAGGAAAAGCGGATTGACACCCTGGAAAAAATGAACCTGGAACCTTGTAAAAACAAACTTAGCAGTGATCCAAAAGAACATAAACCACCTTGCAAGTTTACAGCAAATCAAGTCGCTGCTCAACTCCTTATGAATGGAAAAACTACGAACCGATATAAGGACCCAAACACTAGAAGAAGATTGGATTCTTTGACAAACCACCTAGGAACTCCTTTTACGCTAACACAACTCCACAAGGTGTGAATGATATATGCAGTAAACAATTTAGCACTTAAATCTAAAGTAATAGCCTTGTTAAAACCAGGAGAGGACCCAGAAAATCCCAGTAGCTACAGACCTATTTCGCTGCTGTGCCACTTTTTCAAACAAGCATCTCATCCCACAACAAGGAGGATTCAGACCCGGCAAATCTTGCACCGGTCAAGTCTTCGCACTAACAGAACACATTGAAGAGAGCTTTGAAGAAAAATTTATAACAGGGGCTACTTTCGTAGATTTGACAACAGCCTATGACACAGTAAGGCACAAAACATTGCTTTGCAAATTATACGACACTCACTATGACCACCATCTGGGTAAGGTCGTATATTCCTTACTGCAAAACAGACTTTTTTGGTTATGCTGGAGGGTAAAGTAAGTAGGTGGAGAGTTCAAAAAAACGGTCTCCCACAGGGAAGTGTTTTAGTGCCAAAGCTCTTCAATATATACCCAAACGACCGACCTACGCCGACCGAAATCAATCACTTACTCTATGCTGACGATCTTGCAATATGTGCTCAAGGAAATAGTTTTGAAGAAGTGCAGGAGAAACTCGAAACTGCCTTAAAACAATGACAGCGTATTACGTGCAGAATTCCCTGAGACCCAATCTCTCTAAAACCCAAGACTGCGCTTTTCACCTTCGCGCAATAGAAGCCAAAGAAAACTCCAAATTGCTTGGAATGGTAATACATTAGAACACACAAACCAACCTATATATATATATATATATATATATATATATATATATATATATATATATATATATATTATATATATATATACATATAAATATATATATATAATATATATATATATATATATATATATATATATATATATATAATATATATATTATATATATATATATTGGAGTAACTCTGGACCGGTCCCTCATCTACAGACAATATTGCATAAAAACGAGAGGGAAAGTAACAACTAGGAACAGGAACATACTCAGAAAGCTTACGAAAAGTAAATGGGGTGCACGTCATGGTGTTTTAAAAACAACGGCACAGGCACTGTGTTTCTTAACTGCTGAATATGCGTGATACCGTTTGGGACAGACCTGCCCACACCAAACAAGTTGATACTGCGCTAAATGAAACATCTTCTTCTTCTTCAGGTGCCATCTCCGCTACGGAGGTTGGCAATCATCATAGCTATCTTAATTTTTGAGGCAGTAGCTCTAAATAGTTGTTTTGAGCTGCATCCAAACCATTCTCTCAGGTTCTTCAGCCATGAAATTCGTCTTCTTCCGATGCTTCTTCTGCCATCTATTTTTCCTTGCATTATGAGTCGCAGGATGCCATACTTATCGCCCCGCATCACATGTCCGAGATACTGTAGCTTTCATTCTTTAATTGTAAGTTCAATTTCCTTCTCTTTGCCTATTCTTCTCAGTATTTCATTGTTTGTAACTCTATCTACCCAAGAAACCCTCATAATTCTTCTATAGGTCCACATCTCAAAGGCGTTAAGTCGTCTCATGGTATCTAGATTTAACGTCCATCTAAAAAATGAAACATGGAGGATGGTAACGGGGTGCTTGAAATCAACGTCACTCTCAAATTTATATAAAGCAGCGGGTTTCGCAGAACCCTTAACACGTAGAGGCGTTGCAGAGCATATAGAGAAAATTAAACAGATCGCGGACGAGCGGCATGCCCTATAAAAAGCTCGAACATCATGAAAGCGACTAAAATCCAGGAAAAGCTCCCTTGGAACAGTGCAGGATAAACCGCCTGAGTATTTACCTCTTCCCCAGGTTCAATGGATCGGTCAGACCCTAGACTTTAAAACGTGCAAAACTTCCAGTAAAATCAAACATGGCAAAATGGGAAAAATAGACCAAGATAATGTGAACTGTGACTGTGGAAAAACACATAATATGGAACATCTTCTTACATGCAG
Source organism: Diabrotica balteata (assembly GCA_918026665.1). Taxonomy (NCBI): domain Eukaryota; kingdom Metazoa; phylum Arthropoda; class Insecta; order Coleoptera; family Chrysomelidae; genus Diabrotica; species Diabrotica balteata. Next base: position 75,014,725 of record OU898283.1, on the reverse strand, counting down.
AAACTGTCGTCATCGATATACCGTCGAAGATTTGTGGCTCGCCAACAAAGATGGAACCGACGGCGACGTAGCCCGATAATGGGCCAAAATTTTATGAATGACATATCCGAACACGATAAAGTAAAGTAAGCTTTGACAAGACTGAGAGCTGATAGATCCATTTGACATTTCCATTGGAAAATTTGAATCTTTTTTAATAAACTTCTTTAATTTTATTATTTGAGTGCGATTTTACAGTGGGTTTACAGTCACTTAATGGTCTTAACGAAAAAATGCAATGCATTGTGAAACTCTGGTGCAATAAATTTAATCGTCGTAACCGTTCACTTACATAAGTCGTGAAGGTCGTCTAAATTCAGTTATCGAGTCAAATAACATTGATGCTGTATAAAAGATCATGTTACAATATACTCATGTGACATCTCAATGCACCTCAATTTAAAAGTCTCTACTTTAAAATGTATAATATATGTCTGAATTGTCATTATCAATAAGGCAGGTAAAATTTAAATTACAATAGTTTTTTTTGTATTAGTATAACATAATGTAATTGTAACTAAGCTTGTGGACAGTTGTTTACATCAGGGCAAAGTCCCTAAGAGCTGGAACAACTCTAAAGTAATCTTATTACACAAGAAAGGTGATAGTCGAAAATTGGAAAACTACAGACCCATCAGCCTACTGTCACTCCTGTTTAAAATACTTACCAAAGTCATAACTACTCGACTAACAAGGAAATTAGACGAATACCAACCATATGAACAGGCAGGTTTTAGAAATGGCTATTCAACTTGCGATCACCTGTTAACCGTAACGAATACAAGTTTCCAGTTTTCCTAGCATTTGTAGACTACGAAAAAGCTTTCGATACCATAGAACACACGGCCGTAATAAACGCAATGCAAAATTGCAGAATAGACAGCAGATATATTAACTTAATAAAAGAAACTATGAACCAAGCTACAGCTACATACTACCTAAATGAAAATGAACACACGAACCCTGTACCATTAAACAGGGGAGTCAAACAGGGAGATACTTTATCACCCAAACTGTTCACCTTAGTTTTGGAGGACGTTTTTAAAAACCTAAATTGGAAATATAAGGGAATAAACATCAATGGCCGCTACCTCAGTAATCTACGATTTGCACATGACATAATCCTGATAGCTACTGACCTACAAGAAATGCAAACCATGCTTTTAGAACTACATACCGAATCTTCTAAAATAGGACTGAAAATGAATTTAAACAAAACAAAAGTCATGCATTTCGAAGACACCGTGACAATAATAAACGATAAAGTTATAGAAAAAGTTGAAGACTATATATACTTAGGACAAAAAATAATACTAAATAGGGAAATTCAAACTGAAGAAATAAAAAGAAGAAGAAAGTTAGCTTGGGCAGCATTCGGTAAACTGAACTATATACTCAGAAATCAACAAATTCAATTACATCTTTATGCATTATTCCGATATTAACTTATGCGGTACAAACATGGACAATCACAAAAAAGAATATGAATATACTTACAGTCACTCAACACGCGATGGAAAGAGCAATGCTAGGTATATCACTTAAGGACAAGAAAACAAACACATGAATAAGACAGAAAACCAAAGTCACCGATGTGGTGCAAAAATCATTAAAGTTGAAATGGGAATACGCTGGACATGTAGCTAGGAGCGATCTAAACAAATGGCACAGATCAATTTTAACCTGGAGACTGTACCAACACAAAAGACCCAGAGGTAGACCTCCTATGAGATGGACAGATGATCTGAAAAGGACTGCCGGGAAAAATTGGCTACAAGTAGCGTACAATAAAAAACAATGGAAAGGAAGACTTGAAGAGGCTTATGTTCAGATGTGGACGTAAATGGCTAGACGAAGAAGAAGAAGATAACATAATAATGCTCAAGAAAATAGCTGCAGAAACATATTTAAATATACTTCTTGTTACAGAAGAATATAATCAGACTAAATCACTTTTGGTTTCCAATAAGCCATGTTTCAATAATCTTAAAAATTTTGAAAATCTGTGGAAAAAAAAAAGAATTTGGAGTGACACATCGTAATAAACGGGAGAGCTCTATTGATTTCGCATTAGCTGCCATGATAAGGATACCTGGTATCACAATAACTATTGCAACCGACCGCGTGAAACCACCTAAGCAACTCAGACACCTCACCACGTTTGAGCCCCGTGAAACCGCATTGGATATTCTAAACGATCTATTTCGTATGAACGGGTTATAGTTTTGTTGTATGAGTAGAAAAACATCCTTGGTCTGTAGTATTCAGATTTCCAGATGGCTTCACAGGGCTAAATGGCAAGAAAATGTTTAGCCAACTATATAAGCTAAATAAGTTTAATGACATAAGGAACAAATTGGTAAATAAACCAAAAAAGGGCATTCTTATTGTTTTATGCCAGGAAGATACTTCAAAAAAAAAAAACAATCTAAACAAATATGTTGAGAATAAAGAATACATTTATAGACCGCAGATCCACTTTTATACTATTACGTTTGAAATTACCATTTTTTAAAGAAGTAAAAATGCTTATGCTTAAAAATCGACAGGAAAACGTCAAAGACATTTTTAAAGCAAAATATTATTAGAATATAAATAGAAAATCTTTTTTTGAACTCTTTTATAATTAAAACTTGGCACTTATGGCAAGCACTAATGTCCTAAAATACGGGCGTGCTGTAAGTTAGACAAAAAAATAATATAAAACATTTTGGCAGCTAGTACACCTAATGAATGGTATGTCTCTTTAACGTCTGGTAAAATAAATATGATGTAATACAAATATTTTCGTTTTTTCTTCCCTTTCTCAAAAACACAAATTAAACAAGTCATGTTCTTTTGTTAATTGTAGAAAGAAAAAATATAATAATTTAATTTTATCTACCTCCCTCATAATTCAGACATGTAATATACATTTTGAAGTACATTAAAAATGGTAATGCAAGATGATATTGTCAGTATTTTTGTGGTGCGTTCCTCTTTATGTTAAGAACCCTGTCAGCAAAAAATATTGATAGCACGTGATTAGTCTTTGTTCTCAATATTATTTTAAACTGTAAATGATGTTTGCTCGATATGGTATTAACTTAATATTAATATTAGTATTTTGTTTTTAGTAATTTCTACTGTCTTTTTAAAATTGTGGTGTATTCTCATAAGAGCAGTAAAAGGATTTCCTTAAGGAAGACTCTTATCACTTGTATGGGGTCGATAGTGGTTAACGATCTCTTAATCAAGCTCAAAAAAGGAAGATTTCGTACTCTGGGCTATGAAGACGATCTAGTTCTAGCGGTTAGACGTAAGTATGCCACTATTATTGATGATCACATGCAAGGTGCATTAAAACTACCTGATGTTTGAAAATACTTACAGTCAATCACAATAAAACGAAATAAATAGGAGAAATTCAACCTTCAATTTTCGACCGCAAATGGAACAACACTATCATTTTCAGAACAGGTTAAGTATCTCCTTAAATAATTTATCCTAGATACAAAACTTATGGGGAATGCTCACCTCGCAAATATCCGTACTAAAGTAACAAGGCTCTTTAAACGTGAAGCAGGCTTGGTGGCAAAAAATGGGGCTGAAACCTAAAATGATCTATTGATATAATAGTTATTAATCTCATATTTTCTTATGCTGCGGCGCTGGTTTGCTGTAATAACAAGGAAGCAAAAGGCAATACTGGGGTTGTAAAAAATGCAGACTCGCTTGTGTAGGAATTACATGTGCAATGCAGCCGTGCCCCTCTGTAGACTTAGAGATGATTTCTTCTCTCTTCTTCTTTTTGTGCTACTCCTATCGGAGATTGGAAATCATCAAGGCTATTCTGACCTTGTTTACGGCTGACCTAAAGAGTTCATTAGTGGAGCAGCCAAACCACTCTCTCAAATTCCGCAACCATGACATTCTTCTACGGCCTGGATTCCGTTTTCCTTCTATTTTTCCCTGCATTATATTTTGAAGTAATGCGTATTTATGTCCTCTCATCAGGTGACCAAAATATTCGAGTTTTCTTCGCTTTAGCGTTAACAAAATCTCTGGGTCTTTTCCTATTCTTCGTCTTCGTGTTTTCTTCTCTACATACATGTAAAGACAATAAGGCTAACACGGGAACAGGATCTAAAACCCAGTGACCTGACTGGGTATCTGGAGAATTAAAGGATTCGAACAACGTAATCCATGAAGATCCCTACACACATTATGCTTATTATAAACGAGTCTCTCACTTTTTATACTTACTGGTGGGTCAAAGAATCAAGAGGCGGTAGGTATTGGAATTACTAGTCCTAACGCCAGACTTTCAATAGTCTGCAAAATATTTATTTCCTCAGACAGCTAAGCTGCACTGAAGGCTCTAAAGTCTACAACGATAACAGTTTGGAACTGAAAACAACCGTTAAGCAAATTTTCAGAATCCAAGACTTTTCCAGACAAGCTTTTCTGTGGGTATTAAGACATAAAATAATTGTTGGTAACGGGATTGTTGAAAGACTTAGGGTATATATGTAGGGTATATGGAAAAGATCTTAATGGTCGCAGTGTGAAAAGATCTACGAGGAAAATCGACTCTCTTGAAATCTACAATCAGATATTCATTTTGGCCTAATCTGATGGCCTGATAAACTCGTGTCATTAATGGCACCGATACTTACAGGGATGGACACAGAAACTTGACTTTCTTGTCGGTCTTCATTAGAAAATTTACCTGTTTTAAAGCTTGCATTCCAATTTTCCACAGTAACATAGGAGGGACATTAACCGCCAAGAGTATTAACCATTGCTTCGTAAATATGCTTACTTCTTAACACCTTCAAATACAGATATAATTGAGATACCTTCAAATACACCTTCAATTGTTGAAGTTTCGCAATTTCGGCCGACATCACTTTTTCAAATTGTATTGCACAACTCTAATTTGACTTGTTGAAGTGAAACTATTACACTAATACTTCTAATAAGATATTCTTCCTTTCTGTGGTAACGTATTATTTTATTTATCTACAAATCCGGTTTATGTTAACTACGAGCAGATATCAATACATCCTCATATGATGCATCTTTATAAACAGATATCAATTGATAGCTTTATAGAGCAATTAAAAGTCAAAAATTTAAAACGGAATATAAAAAATAGCAGAAAAAATGATAATTATATAAATTAGCATCAATACTGTATTCGATTCTATTTAAACTGTTTATTTATGGATGGAACTATTACACCAATTAAATTGGAAATATCAGTTTTAATTTCGATTTTATCAAAAAAAAAATATTTGAATAGTTATCAAGCAGTAAATTTTCCAGTGATCAACTGATTTATTAGTATATAATTAATAGATTTAACGATTTTCTATGTACTTTGAAAATGCATTTTCCTTATCCACAAAATGCAATTTTCATTTTACCACAATGAATTTTGTTCAAAAACTTTTTTCCCGAATCGAATGTAAAAAGTTGCAAAGCGATTCATCTTGCTGCGAAAAATTAGTAGGTTTCGTGCTTTTTAGTGCTTTATTTTGTTGCCTAAAAATGAAAACCAAAGAAAGATGGTTAGAAAAAAATAAATGGATTTAAAGTTGACAATAAAAAAAATGTTTCCTATTAAAATAGTAGAATACGAAGAATAATATATTAAATGGTCATTACCCGCGATTGTGTTAGAAAGATCAATGTTATAAATTATCAATAACCAATTCATTGTTTAAAGGCACACTCTAAACTATAAAGCAGTAGTAACTCATTGTATAGCGGTTAGCAAGGGCAGCACATAAACGGGTGACTAGGTAAATCGGTAGATTGACTTCCGTCAACATAAAAAGGTTTATAATAATGAGGATTAAATAATTAAAGGAAACAAATCAATGATGCAGAAAATTAAATAAATTATAACCCGTATTGTAAATACCATTATAAAAGAGTTCATTCTGCTCTAGACAATTTCCGGAATATGGGTCTGTGTTTACTATAAATGGTATGTTAATTAGTATGTTAAATAGTACGTTGAGGTATGTGGATGCCTTTATTTCTTTATTTCTTTCTTTCTCATAATAGTGTTAATACGTCGAGAATAGTCAAAAAACGAAATATCTGAAATTCAGTTTGGATTTATACAACGCAAATAAAGAACAGACGCAATTTTTCATTGTAATGGAGATGACGAAACAAAGGAATAAAGAAACAAACACTTATAAGATATAAACTGATGTTGAGAGAGCGTATGATAATGTACCTCGAGGAGTTCTGCGATCGGCATTCAATAAGAATTAAGTTTCTGGTGGATATGTGAAAATTTTGAGCGATATGTATGATGAAATAACAACTAGTGTTAGGGACACATATTTAAACGACAACAAAGAACCACCAGAGAGAAGCTGAATAATCGTAACAGGACGATGTCAACTACCCAAAACGCCTCCATGGATGTCATAGGTACCTGACCTTCCTACATTACATATATGGATGGAGAAGGAGGTGAAGGAACCTACAGAAGGCGCATAAGAAATCAGGAAGCAGGATAAAAGGATACCGAGATCAAATCATCCAGAGTTTGAAATACCAGATGCAATACAATTTAAATATAATTTCGAGATGCCATTTACTGTCTTCTTTCCAGGAAAGGCCGAATGGGAGACGGATAAAACGAATCTCATAATGGAAGATAAATACTGGTACAGTACTTTGCAAATTAATGGAATCATAGATTGTTTTAATGAAAAAACATCTTATTTAAAAAATATATATATTTTGACAAAATTAAGTATAAAGGTAAACTTACATCATTTGGTAGGAAATATGTCCCTTTGGCTGCAATTACTTCTTGTACCCGCTTTGGCATAGATTCTACGAACTTCTGATAGTTCCAGATATCCTTTTATATAGAAACCAAACCTGAATGACCGCTTCTATCATTTTTATTTTTGTAGTACAGTCGATTTTGGGCAGTCTAGCTTTGCAATTGCAAATGGCCCATACATTTTAGGGGTTGAGATCTATACTTGGCCAATCTAAAACATTCTTCTTATTTTTTAAAAATTTAATTGTTTACTTTGACTTAGTTAGGGAGCAGAGTCCTGTTAAAGAATCACTTTTCTTTGGGGCTGACATTTTTGAAGTTCTGTCTCCAGAAGCTGTTCCAACATTAATTTGTATTTTTGGCTGTTCATCACGCTTTATATTGGTACCAAAGATCAATCTCCATGTATGAAAAATATCCCTAAAACATTTTTTTGAATGGATGTTTTACGGTTTGATCAATATGAGATGGTGTAAGGTTTTCATTGTCAAACTTCCTGACGAATTTCGACAGCTGTCTCTAAACTATAAAGTGACTTTCATCTGTAAATAAGACTTCTCTCGAGTCGTCAACAGTCCAATTAGAGTATTTTATTGATCATAATAGCCTTTGTTTCTTCATTCGTTTAGTTAGAAGCTGTTTTTTCTATCTACGCACTGCCCTCCTACCATTCTCCAAAAGTATTTTCCAAACAGTTGAATCATGAATCACTACATCTAATGCTGCTATATCTTGTTGGAGCTCTTGAACTGTTTTTCTTGGGTAAAATTTGCTCTTTCGAAGTAAAAATCTTTCATCCGTTGGTGTTGTTTTTCTCTTTCTTCCGCATCTTCCTAACCTATTCGGATCTATTGATCCCGTTTCTCGTTTACGCTTCAAAATCTTACTTACTATCCTCTGACTAACTTCAAACGTTCTTGCGTTTTCTCTTTGAGACATAGAAATGTGTTCACTTAACGTATTAATCTTTTCACGCTTCCTAGGCCTAATGTCTATGATGGAATTAAACGAAACAAATTCACTAATCACCGAAAACAACACAAAATAGCACAAAACAATACAAACTTAGTGGGAAATCCCAAGTCCTAAAACACCCTCAAATAAAAGGCAGAGAAAAGTAAGGTTATGTTTTTAATGCTTGGTCAGTTGTAAATGTGTGGAAAGTGTTGCCAACTTTGAATATTGAAAAATGTAATAATGATTACATTAATTCGCACAATACTGTATACAGACAGCTCTAAAACTGATGAATGAGTTGGAGTTGGAGTATACGGAGGAAACCAAGGCTAATCCTTAGCGAAAACCTAAGTAATTACTCCACTATCTCTCAAGCAGAAATTTATGACATGTGCCTGCAGAAACTAATAAAGAGGAACTGCAGGGACATATCTATAAAAATTATGTCGGATATTCAGGCGGCATTAAAGGCACTGGAATCAAATCGAATTGATTACAAGATAGTTTGGAACTGTCTTCAGAATCTGATTAGGATCGGAAAAAGTAAAAAAGTAAGTTTAGGAAAGGAACGAAAAAGCGGACCTACTCGTCAAGGGAGGCACAAAACAATCATAGGTCGAGAACCTTTCGTTGGCATTGCAAGAAACACAGTCAAAAGAACAATATCGGACTCGGTGGAACGGAAAAAACGTAACTACTGATTCGAACAAATGGATCCTAAACATTCGAAGGATTTTACACACAAACCTTCGAAGAAGAGATCTAAAGATCTAGTAGATATAGATATGATATATTTTCGAATTATTGTAGATTTCCTAAACAAACACTGTCGCCTCCAGGGGCACATGAATAGCATGGGACTGACAGGAAGTGCTAGTTGCAGATTTTGTCATGCTGAAGACGAGACGACGGAACACGTTCTGTGCAACTGCTCAGGGTTGGATAGGATAAGGCTCAATACCATTGAGCTATATCAACTCAAGCCCTACGACTTTATAAAAGTGTCACCAAAGTCATAACATACTTTGCCAAAAAAGCTAGGCTAAAAGGACAAATTTACTGTAGGGATAATCCACAATAGACGATTGTGGGTTATCACAGGTCGATTGGAAGCTTGTGGTAACCTAACCTAACGTAACTTAACCTAGGACTAAGTGTAGATGAAGAAAAATAAATTTTACAAAACTGAGGATCCTTAAGTATATAAGAAAAAGAAAAAATAACATTAATAATTAATTTATAAAAAAAAGTTAGATGTGAATAAGATCAATACAAATAATCGCCCAGTGAGTGCATTTCTGGAGGGACAAAAAAGCCAAAGACCTAGTCAGCGAAGTTTAAACAAGGTATGTTTTTGGGGGATTAATGTTGGTGTAACGGAAGATGTAAGTAGAAAAAAAAAAAGAAATATTAGGCTTTACATGATGGAGAAATCTAATTAGCAAAATCGACTCCGCGAAGGGGTAAAGGCAAAGCTAATGATGTTAATATTAAGCGGTACACTAAAACAATGTACTTCACAGCAGACATAACAGCGATTTGTAAATTATTTGTGGTATTGAATTACATGAGGATTAATTTGGGATACATTTCAAACGTCTTAGGTCAAACCATTAAGTATTTTTTCTCAAATAATTAAATGCAAGAGGTAAACACTGTATAAATATCTAACATAGTAATCACATAATTTGAGTTTGATACTAAATGAACTCTTCCGGTGATATTTTTAAATAAAATCAATAAACTGTTTGCTTTCAAGGTTAAATGGGGTTTAAAAGCTGTGTAAAGATAAACGATATAATTATATACACATTTTAAGAGATTTTGGTGTCAAATAATAATTTTTTCAGATAATTAAAATAATTATATCCAAAAAGTTGGTTAGTAGAATGTACGGTGAAGCAGAAATGAATGCGAAGACTGAAAATATAATGTAATTTACTATTTTTGTTGGGAATAAGCCACAATTTTACTTTTAAAGTTTATTTGACATTACTTGGTAAAAAATTCTTCTAATGATTAATTTTATCTGACTCATTCATATTGCCAGTTCAGACATACATATACTATACATTTCAAAAGTAGATGACTATAAAATGATATTCTCAATTGACTTTATTGGAAGAGAGTTCAGTGGGTTATAGTGTTATAGAATTATTGTTATAGATATTTATTTTCTTTCCTTATCCGATATTTGTTTTCCACCACATATTCTTTAATCTACTTAAGCTCTACTTCGTTGAGTTATTATTTCCTTAATTTTCTCCTTTTTTAAAGCACAAAAAGAGCTAAAAACACTTATTATAGCAGAAAAACTTTTCAGAAATACTCACAAAAATTAGATGCAACTCAAACCACTGACTACTAGTTATAAAAAGCTACAGATCTTACGAAGGCAGAATACAATACCACCAGTAAACACAGAAACAGGAAAATCCAGAGAAAGAAAAAAGCAGAAACATTTGCGAGAAACCTTTTAAAAAGTTTTTACGCCGATTGACGGAAAATACTCAATGGAAACTGAAGAAGAGATTATTTCAGTACTCGCAAAACCTTATCAACCTGAAAAAAGATTCATAAAAATGAAGTAAAAAACAATATACAACACAACATCGATCCAAAAAAGGTCACAAGATACGACTTTATTACTGGAAAAATTCTTCAGCATGTCCCAGAGAAAGGCTTACAATTTTTAATTGTAAGCTCTATAATAAGATTAAAAATAATTTCCCATTACAATAGAAATTAGCACAGATAACAATGATACCAAAACCAGGAAAAGAACCAGAAAATACAGTCGTATCCTCTTATTGTTTTCTTCCAGTAGTTTCCAAAGTTTTTGAAAAGCTGACACTTGCTAGGCTAATGCCTATACTAGAAAACAAAAAACTAATACCACCACACCAATTTGGATTTATACAACATTCAACAATACAATAGGTCCATTTAGTTGTAGAGTTGTACCGACAGATACAAATATCACCACAGCTATATTTGCACATGATACGGCAATACTATCCTCTAACAAGAATCCCAAAATAGCCTCAGAAATCTTACAAAATAACTTAAACAATGGATAACAAAATGGAGAGTCAAAATAAATGAAAACAAATCGCTACACCTAACATTTACCACGCGTAGGGAAACATGTCCGACTGTATACTTAAACGGTAAAGAAATCGCACAAAGTGATGAAGTCAAATATCTACGTATGTACTTGGTCAGACTATTAAACTGGACAACCTGGAGGGAACATATATTTACCAAGCGAAAACAACTGGATCATAAGTTGAGGAATATGTATTGGTTGGTAAGCAGAAAATCAAAACTATCAACTGAAAATAAAATACAAAACTACAAATCCATCCTGAAACCAATTTGGACTTATGGACTAGAATATGCAGACGATACAGTTATTTTAAGTGATGACATGAATGGATTACAATGCCTTTTAAATGCCATTGATAAAGTGGGAAGAGAGTTTGGCCTAAACATAAACTGTTCAAAAACAAAACACATGGTGTTTAGACGTTTAGCACATCAAGATGCACGATTATATGTTGATGGTCATATAATTCAAAGAGTGTCCAGTTTTAAATATCTTGGTTGCCAAATTTCTGAACAACTAGATCCAGATCAAATTAAAAATGAGGTCATTCTTCTGTAATGATAACTTGCAACTTCTACTTCGAAAGCGCATGGTTAAATGCTACATTTGGTCAGTCCTCTTATACGGTGTCGAAGCATGGACATTAAAAATATCCAGGATTAATCGTCTTGAGGCCTTTGAGATGTGGCTGCACAGACTCCTTGAAAGAGCAAATGCTGCTCGCGAGCTGCTTGATAACATCAAATGTAGAAAGATGGCCTATTTTGGACACGTAGTGAGGGGAGACCGATATAATATTCTTCAATTTATTATGATGGGTAAAATCGAAGGACGCAGAAGAATTGGTAGAAAGCAGGCCTTTTGGTTGAAGAATATCAGGGAGTGGACAGGAATAAAGAAAGCTGAGCAACTATTTAGAATACCTCGAGACAGAGACAGTTTCGCCATGTTAATCGCCAACGTCAAGGGGACTTGCTAGGGCACGTTAAGAAGAAGGACTAGAATAATGGGGAATTACCGCTTATTCCAATATTGAAATATTACAAAGATTTCAATCTAAAATATTAAGGAGTAACAATACTAGGAGTTCTATGGTTCATAGCTAATGAAGAGACGCTGGACTAACATACGTCAAAGATGACATCAAAACGTACGCGAAAATATAAAGAAAACCTTAAAGTTCATCTGTATGGCGCAAAAAGTTTAGTGAACAAACCGCATATAGTTAGAAGGTTAAAACGAAAAGTTCTGTTAGAGTTAACTGATTATGTGTCAAATATAGTCAATATTGAAGACTAAGTTTAATGCATTCATAAGTTGCATCACTAGATGCCTCCCTGCATGTCATGACACTTGAGCCATCAGTTCTACTACATATTGTATATTATCTAGCTAAACATTTAGGTTAAGATTGTATAGATAGATAATGTAATTGTAATAAAAGTAGGGTTAATAAAAAAATTCCTGTATGCAGTTCCTTATTTAGAAATTTTTGCTCCAATAGTTTTCACACCTCTTGATTCTGTTGTTTTCATTTTCTTCTAAAATTAGGTCTTTTGTTGTCTTTTTTTCTATTCTGATGTGTTATATTTTATTCAGATTTATTGTTATTACTGCCTTTAAATACACATAAACCTTAGTGTAAGTTATGGGAGATATACACAATGCATAAATAGGTTTTATCTGCAAAACGTTTGATTTAGAATATAAAGTTATACTTTAAATATGCTTACTCACTGTTAACTTCTGAATTTCTGCTCCCTTACCTGAAAAAAAAAAGAAAAAGATAAATATAAATATAAAATATAAACAAGAAATAGTAAATAAATGATATGATTCATTTCGAATACGGCCGGTTTGCGCTCGACCGTTTTGCGCCCTTACTTGAAATCGACCGGTTTGCGCTTTGCAATTTTCATAATAAAAATATCTAACTACTATAGTTTCCTTAATCGGCCGATTTGCGCTCTCTTGCAATATACTTTTAATTTCATTCTACAATAATAGTCTGATGAACCTGGAATGAACAAACTAACATGTGAAATAAACAGAAACATCTTTTTCCTTTAGATTTGAAAAAAAATGTCAAATCAAAACTAACAAAATTATTAAATTTTTCTAATAGTGTTTAATACCTCTGTTTATAATCCTCCTACCTGGAAAATAATTGTTTAGATATAATTAGTAACTAGAATTCCCAAAATAAGAAAAGCCAAAATTTCTGGTTGTAATTTTCATTTCAAGTATATGGAAAAATGTTCAAAATATTGGACTTGTTTCTGAATACACTGACAACGAAGAGATACGTTTGCACATAAGAATGTGTGCTGCGTTAGCTATCTACCCATGGAAGATATCGATGATGGCTGGTTATGCATTCAAGAAACCTCTCCTATTTCTGAAAAAGTGGAACAGTTTTATGACTACTTTGTCAAACAATAGTTAGAAAATACCCACATTACCGAAGAAATGTGGAATTGCCATGATCCAAGACAACGCAGAAATAACGTTTTGGAAGGTTTTACTAGCCTAACCGTTACCTGATCGTTATGGTAGAATAAAATTAAACGTCGATTACAAGAGAGCGCAAAACGGTCGATATAAAAAAATAATTAGCTATACATCTCCATTAAGAAAGTGTTAGAGCGCAAAACGACCGATTTCAGGTAAGGGCGCAAAACGGTCGAGCGCATATCGGCCGACACCAATTTGATCTCCTTTTTTATTCTTCTCTGCAGATGTCTATATTCTGTTACATTAGATTTTATCAGTCGACGTTGTTTTATTAATTTCAAGATGTCGTCTGTCATCCATTTATTTTTCTTGATTAAGTTTTTTCTATAATCATTGTTTGTGGAGATTTCGTTAACTTGGTTTTTAAATTCACTCCATAGTTCTTCTGGATCTTCTAGTTGTTCTCCGATGTTTTTATTCTATTGTTAAATTATTTTTTAATGTTATATGTCGCTGAATTCGTTTTAACCTTAGTTTAATATCTGCTACAAGTGGTTGATGATCTGATCCAATATTTGCCCCAGGATATGTAGTGACTTTTTTGACGGCCTTTCGGAAACGCTCATTTACAAGTATATAGCCCATTTGATTTCTTGAAGACTCAGGGTTATTGCCATCATCAAATGGAGATTTCCAAGTGTATAGTCGTCGCTTGAGTAGTTTATACCAGGTGTTTGCAATGATGATGATGATGGTTTTAAAATATATAACCTTTATAAAGGATTTTAAATAAACTTTTGTAATAGGGAACTATGGTGGTTATTCACTTGAGAGTTCACAAAATTTTAATTTTGAAAGTAAATTGGATGTGTCCTTAAGAAACATCCCACGCTTGTCGAATAGCTCGAGACATTTCCCATTAGATTTATGAATTATTATTTTATAGTCTTTTTATTGGAGATATGTATTGTACTTTATTTTTTTTTTATTTCAAACTAAAGTGCCCGATAATAAAATTTTACATTTATAACTATAATTTAATTCTAAAAATATCCATTACTGTTAACATTTTATGTCCTTCATGAATTTACACTTTCTAATGCTGGTAAATTTCCACTATTAAAATTTTCACGCGCCTACCTGAAGCTTAGATAACTTGATTATTATGTTATTATGTAATGATTTAGTATATTTATACAATAAAGTATTTATTAATACAGGTGCATCATCTCATTTGCCTAATTAGATTCTCCTGGTTTTATTTTCATTAATATCTTTATTTTCTTTGTGAATAATGATCATAATGATCACTCTATTAGGTTTCCTTAATTTGTATTATTTATTTTTTAAGATGTTTGTAAAAAAGCAACGTTGAAAAAAATAATAAAAAATTGCTAAAGTAATTTTATCATTTCCGATAAATTGCAAAGGAACACTTTATCAACATAAATACAATGAATCTCAAATTCAAATTAATGTAGCAACACCTTCATGATCAATAAGTTTAGTGCACTTGCGTTATAATCGCGGAACGAGCATTTGCTACACAACCTACACCATAATCAAATACTTCAATTTACATATTATATAAAAAATTTCATGCATTTTCTAGAGTCCCATAGCAAAAGTTTCATTTTTCTGATATATTTCCTTTCGATAAATTCTGTCGTATTTATGGACAATGCCAGTTAACATTCAAAATTAAAGAAACCATTACCAACAATACCTGGAAAAAGAAAAAGCTGTTTGATGTGATTGGTCAATAAGCAAAGAAATAAAGACTGAAGAAGGAATAATCAAAAAATAGCTTTTACAGTGATGCAAATTATAGTGTTATGTAAACTTATATTAACAACAATTTGAGAAGTTTGATGTACATGAAGTAACAAAAGAACGTGGAGTTACGGTGTCGCGATTACTACCTTATCAATGCCAACTTAACCCCATTTAACTAATCTGAGCTCAATTGAAGGGATATGTCGTGAGAAACAATACTCATCTGATAGCTGAGAAAGAAAAAGTTCTGGAAACTCGATATGATAATAGAAGAAATAGTAGAATGAATTATAATTTATTTGGGAAATGACGAATGCAGTGACGATAATGCTATCTAATCCGACAAGAACGACATACTTATTTAGGTAGTAATAAATGTATCTACTTATTGACTGTTGCAGTTTCGCAACTGTATATAAACATTGTTAAAATATTAACAGATTTTTTGATTCTCCCCGTATAGTTAGCCAGGATTTCGCTTCCAAAAACGCAGGCACTAAGAAACAATTAAACGGCTGTTAATACAATGTTGCAAACCAAAGAGTATTCTTTCATACATTGTTGTTAACAATGCTCTCTGTTAACTAACACTCCGCCATTATCAATACTTTTGTGGTTCCTATATGTCAAAAAAAGACGTCGTTTTCGATAACGGGTGGTGCCATCATTCTATTGCTGAAATGTACAATCAACAACATTTGTTACCAAAAGTTACATTGTTGCTGTATCGAGTATATTTTACTGATATATGCATTTTGTTGCTGTTATATTTAAGTACAATAAGCTTATATGCTGTAAATTCATGATTTTCTGTGCTGAACTCTATTGAATATTGTGTCGGAAATTGAAAAACATTTTAAACTTTATTTTAAACATTTAAATTTACCAGAACATTTTACGTTTATGTAAACACGTATTTACGGTATTATATAATAATTGTAGTTTTTTTTTTACTTTTGTAACTATATCTATTTTTTGTAATGTTATTTGTCTTATATACATAATTATACTATTGATTTACATAAATCTTTAAATGACAAACAGCTGCGAAAGTTATTGCGACTGGCCCTTCTTGTCGATATACAATGTGGTCCATATGTATGGAATAAATTCATTTTTAGCGTTATTATGTACTATGTGAAAAAAACCTGAAACAGGTCGATTTTTCTTCTTAAATTGACAATTTACAGTATGAAAATAATATCCTCCTCCATCACCCCTTTGAATTATAAACACCCCCTCGAAAATTTTAAATAGCAAAGGGGGTCGTGTGACACCTTGTTAGAAAGGGATTTTAGTCCTCTGTTCAACAATATAAAGTTTTTTGAGTTTGTGCAAACATAACTGAGAAAATTGAGTTTTACAATTAAATTAAATGTTTAACTTGACCACCATTATTCACTTGACAATAATCGAGACGAATTTGGAATTCTCATACAACATTTTATATTATCTCGGGGGTTATTTTGTTAATTTATTTAAAATATTGCCCGGTCTATTAAAATATATTTTAGAAATAATCAGGTACTTTCGTATCTGTCCTGCTAAATATTAGGGAAAAAACTTCGAAGATAATAAAAAATATTAGTCAAAAAGCCAAATAAACAATTGAATTGAATCTAGTAGGCTGCTGTCATTTAGGTATTTAAGGTTACTAGAAGAGGTGAGTATAATATTTATGCATGTATTAAATTTAATTATGGCTCATTTGTCCGAGACTAAAATAATAGACATTTTAATTATGATTGGTTGTGGTAATAAAACAAGAGCTCAAAAGGAGGTTTGTGAAATGATAATATTGAATACTTTTTTCAACAAGTTTTGCAGTTTACAGTTAGCACAATTGCAAAGAAGTTTCGTTATACTGGACATGTAAAAATATTGAAAAACCAGGTAGAAATATTAAATTTATTGATGAAAAAAAGTTAGATGTACTTCTAGAGATTGAGGAAAATCCGCATAAGGCAAATCGAGAACTTGCCGCCGTCAGTGACGTAAGTAAATCATCTAATTTTGAGAGTTTTACATAAAGAAAAATACCACCCTTACAAAATTCAGTTGGTTCAGGAGTTAAATGAAGATGATCCTGATAGAAGGCAAGAATTCTATGAAATGATGAACAGAATGAACGCATATTTGCAGTTCATAAACAAAATAGGTTTTTCTGATGAAGCGACGTTTTCATTTAAACGGAACGGTTAACAAACAAAACTGTAGATAATGAAGCAGAGAAAATCCTCACTGGGTGTGTGAGACTCACACGCAATATCCTAAAAAAATTAACAATTGGGCTGGTATCAATAACAATAAAATGATTGGTCATTATTTTTTTGAGTACACAGTTGATCGTGAGGTTTATCTAGATTTTTTGATTAACTAGTGCCTACATTACGAAGATTTTTTCCTAATGTTAATCATCCAAATAAGATAGATCGACCTATTTACTACCAACAAAATGGAGCTCCACTGCATTTTGCACTTTTAATTAGAAATTATTTAAACGAGGTTTTTCCCAATAGAAGACGTGGGACCATCGAATGGCCGGCTAGATCCCCCGATTTGACTCCTCTCGATTACTTCTTATGGGGATATTTAAAATCTAAAGTATATTTTAATAGACCAAACAGTATTGCTGATTAAAAAGTTATGATAACGGAAGATATTAACAAAATAACTCCTGGAGTCGTACAAAATGTTGTACGAGAATTTCAAAATCGCCTTCGGTATTGTCAAGAAGTGAATAGTGGTCATTTTGAATATTTAATTTAATTGTAAAGTACATTGAAAAATACATTTTAAATATGTGACATTATTATCTTCATTCAACCTAAAATTTTGTGATAGAGATGTTAATCAAAATTTTACATTTTAAAAATCAATTTTCTCAGTTATAATTGCACCTAACTTAAAAAACTTTATATTGCTGAACAGATGACTAAAATCCCTTTCTAACAATGTACCATACGACCCCGTTTGTAATTTAAAATTTTCGAGGGGTGCTTATAATTCAAAGGGGATGCTGGAGGGATATAATAATTTCATACTCTAAATTGTCAATTTAAGAATAAAAATCGACTTGTTTCAGGTTTTTTTCATATAGTAATTAATAACGCTAAAAATGAATTTATTCCATACATATGGACCGCATGGTAGATATCTAAATTTCGTCTCACAATATTGAGTGTTCGAAAACAGCTGTGTTTTTACGCTAATTCGTTCACCTTTTGTAAAAGCAAAGTAGGTTATGAAAAACTACTAGTTTTTGTATCTTTATCACGCTTACTTTTAATTAGTACTTATAATCTTCTGTATGTATGTTATTTGTTTATTCTGTTTACTTGCTTTACATATAGCTTATTTTTAGTCCTTTTTCTTTTTTTGTTTATGATAATACACATTCCCAAAGTGAAAGGAAGATACAATAATTGTAGTTTTTTTTTAATTCTGTAAATATATCTATTTTTTGTAATGTTATTTGTCTTATATATGTTACGAGCAATGTCCGAAATTGAACAATCCTAGCATTGTACGAAAAATCTTGTCCACTTCTAGCATTGTACCCCTTTTCTGTACAATCTCCGAAATAGACATAATCGGCGGACTGTATATAAAAGAATTGCTGTACAATGTTTCAGAAGTAGCCATTCATCAAAGTTTTGGAGAATATGACAGATATCGATTCATATCGATTTTTACTAACATTATCACTCTATTTATTGTAGAACAATTTTTTTCTTATTATTTATATTTTAGTTTGACTTAGCATTTTATCTCATTGTCGATTTGAAAAAGAACAACTCTATAATATATAAATATAAAAGATCAAATTGTTCGATTTTTGATTTGGTGTGCGTTTCGATAATCATTTTTAATTTTGGTCATTTTGGACATTGTACAGTTTGGGGGTACAATGCTAGAAGTGGACAATAATTTCCGTACAATGCTAGGATTGTCCAATTTCGGGCTTTGCTCGTAACATATACATAATTATACTATTGATTTACATAAATATTTATGTGAAAATCAGCCGCGAAAAATATTGCGACTGGCCCTTCTTGTCGTATCATATTTTAGCATACTCCTGTTATGATTTTGTAGAGCGTGTGATATAGATATCTAAAGTTCGTCTCATAATATTTAGTTTTCGAAAACAGCTGTGTTTTTACGCTAATTCGTTCACCTTTTGTAAAGCAATGTAGATTATGAATAACTACTGGTTTTTGTATCTTTATCACGCTTACTTTTAATTAGTACTTATAATCTTCTGTATATATGTTATTTGTTTATTCTGTTTACTTGCTTTAAATATAGTTTATTTTTAGTCCTTTTTCTTTTTTTGTTTATGATAATATACATTCCCAAAGTCAAAAGGAGACACCAGCGAGTTCTAGATTGAATATATACATTCTCCTCACTTTCGGATGGTATCAATTGTTATATAGAGGTCATGGTATGTGCAGAAAGCAACAATTTTTCTATTTCTCTAAGTGTAATGTCATGTTCTTCACCACTGAGGCGTGCAATTCTGACTTGAATCATTATTAATTGTTCCGAAGCAATTTTCTTGTGGTATCGTAATACAATTTACTATTGTTACTGGTAATTAACCACAATTTCCGGATTTCCACTATGACATCATACATTTTAAAATCGAGTATAATGTCTATAAAAAAGTATGAAGATACTCCAGATTATGACCTCTACAATCGATGAAAAATTTATGAAAATGTACAAAGGAAACTGGTACAAAATGAAAACATAAATATATCATTGTAAAATAAATTAGGTAAAAGCAACAAATCAAACGATGTTAAATTAGATTACCTCTTTCATCTGACTACAAATTATTTTTTACGTTGAGTAATCGTAAGTCACACATCTTTAATAGGTCACCTTGACATATAGAAATAAGCATATACATTAGAGATTGGCTCATAAATTTCGTATGACCAGTTTCCTATTTTTAATTCGTTTATACACAAAAACAATTACTTTCCTACCTGCTAGGCTAATTTTAGCACGAAACAGCTATAAATATATCAGAAGCAAACGTACAAAATTAAGTAAATTTTGAGAAAAAGTTTTTCCGGTAATTTCTCCACGTTGTTTTCTGATTTTGAGATTACGAAATTGGTAAACAAATTATGTGTTTTATTGATCAAAACTCTTCAGTATATAAGTAAAAAGATCGCAAAAATTTTGAGACTGGATTCAGAAGATTGCCCAGTTAGGAAATTTCTAATACAGTAAAACCTCGATATAACGGATAAAAAATCTGGTCAAATGCAAAAAAAAAATAAAAACGTACTCTTAATGACAATATAATAACGAGTAAGTTTATATATATATATATATATATATATATATATATATATATATATATATATATATATATATATATGATTATATGGGTGATTACCACACTGGTTACTTACCACTCTACAGCAGTTCTAGTTTATTCGTTGTGAATGAACACATTTAGTGTACGCCAGTCAACAAGTTAAAATTTTTGCAATCCTACCCTTTATGGACAAACGGAAAAGAAACAATCGAAATCGATCAATCAAAAACTAGAGATTCTACAAAAGTTGGAGTCTGTGTCTGGAACATCTGTGTGTCATCTATGTGATCAATATGGCATAAAAAAGCAAACTGTTTCGGATATAAAAAACAAGAGCAAAATAAATAAATTTGCATTAATGTGGGATGAAGGAGAAAACAGAAATCTCAGAAAACGAATGAAATTGGCTCCTGAAATTTTACTGGACGAAGCAATCTTAAAATGGTAAGGCCAAAAATGTTTCAGTGGGGTGGGGTGGTCCGGCACCGGACCAAATTAAAATCGAATTAAAATCTGCTGAAATTAAATTAGCAAATCATATTGACATACTATTCAGAGCAAGTGATGGATGGCTCTGGCGCTTTCGCAAAAGACACTACTGACTTATTAATACAAGAATTTACGGCTAAGCTTCAAGTGCACCAAAAGAAGAAATGGAACTTTTTAGACAAACATTAGTGGAACATTTCTTCTTCTTTGAGTACCGTGCCCAATTTTTTAGGCGTGGGTAGTAGCTTCCATGACGATTTGCCAAAATTGTTCTCGATCTTGCGCGGCATGTAATAATTCATCTGCTGATAAGCCAGTCCATTGACGAACACGATAGTGGAACATATCATTAACGAAATGCTATTAGAATCTCAGATTTATAATGCGGTCGAAACTGGTTTGTTACGGCGTACTTTACCTGAAAGCACACAAGCCTCCAAATATGAAAAATACAATTCTCTACAATTGACTCCTATTATGGTTGACAAATCTCGTAAACCTAGAGTTTTAAAAGATATAATGCATCATCCGCCCGTTTCATAGTATAGCTCCAAGAAGTGGAAGATGGTTCACCTCGTTTTTGATAAAAAAAAAAAATACAATATTGCTTATTCAACCCATGGATCAGGGCATACTTTTGGCAACTAAACGAATATATCGCAGAAATTTTTACACGAAGTAACGGTTGTATTGCACGATGAAGATATTGCAGAAGATACAAAGGGGCAGCTGACCTTTCAAAACTAAGGTCTTACAATTTAAAATCAACAATTTTTAATTTTGCTGCAGCATGGGAAGAAGTGAAAGAGTAAACATTAAAAAATGGTTGGAAGAATTTTTTTGATGCCCAAGATGCAGACACAGATTTAGAAGGTCTGAAAGTTACTGATTTCTGTAGGATAGTACATAATAATGCCGATGAACATGTAGCTGAGGAATATGTTTTACAATGGCTAGAAGTAGATGAAGGTGACCCTGGGTATAACATCATGATTGAAAGTGAAATAGCAATAGAATATGAACCTAAAAAATGATGATGGAAGTAAAGATAGCGAAAAAGACGACAAAACAACACTGCCAAAAATGAAGTTATCAGAAGTAAGATCGCATCTCGAGGATCTTGTAATATTTATTGAGTATTCATCAAATAACGAAGTTCAACTGTATTTTACTGTAAATAATATAATATTTATTCTAAACTCTAAATTAAGTGAGTGAGTAAATAAGTAAAACCACGTCAACGCAGTGATGTGAAATATTTCTTAAGGATACTTATTTTTATAGTATGCCTGGTAAAACATTAAATTCTAAAGCACAGCAACTTGTGTTAAACGTGTTGGATGTTTTCGAATTAGAAAAAAATGAATGGAGGGCCTTTGTAGCCATTTTCATCTGTTCAACAGGTAACATTTTAAAATTTATGTTCGTTTATCAAAATACATATCATTGAACAATTCTTTATTTAAGAAAGTAGCTGCTACATTAAAAATATCACGACAAACATTATAAATAATTATAAAATGAAAAGATATTAATCACATTCTTTCAAACCAGGCAAATTTAGACCTCATTCGAAAAACAAGACAACGGATCTATCTGAGAGATCAAAAATGACAGGGCCGAATACAGTATACGACAAACTGAGTACCAACAGAGTCAGTACCAACTTCTTCTATTTGAATTTGATAATAAACCAGAAGGTACTTTTTAATCAATACTTTATATAAATGTATGTTGTTAAAAAAAGATTGATGAAAGCAGTTTTTTAATTTGAAATAATTTATAGGTATATAAAAGTAAAGTATTTATTTCTTTAGATTTAACTAGTAAGAACAGTGCACTTTATTCTGTACTTATCTGTTTTTTTTTAAGGGAAACATGTCATTCTGCAAACTATAAGTAATAAATTAAGGAAAAAATAAGTTGTATTTATTTGCAAAACATCTGTTAGCATTTTGCTAAACGAATTGGGATTTAAATACTAAAAGGAAAATATTCGACGAGCATTAATTGAGAGCACCAGTTGTTGGAAAACCAACTAATTCTTTAACTGTTTCAATTTAACCTAACGCCGCCTCTGTTCCTGAATAACACATGTTAGCCCTTATTAGTTAAAAGAACCAGAAATCTTCAGTGCATTTGAGGCCCCTCCTACACCCGCTGACCCTTTGTCATTTGCCCAAGCTGGCCACATATTGCATACAGGCATATAAGGGCAGTCGCATTAGGTAGTTCAATTTAAGAAGTCGCTAAATAAGTTATTCTCTCTCCTCGTTCTCTCTCTCTCTCACCCGTATACATATATATATATATATATTACAAGTTATATTATAAGTTAGTTTAGTGTTGCAAAGTGCAAGGTGTATATATGTAAAATAGTTTGCAAGTAAAATAAAGCGAAGAAGTAAAGTGTAAGTGTATAATTTCACCCCCACAAGAGTAACAAAACGAATCAGCAACCTACGCTTAAATCCTGTAACAAATCAAGACAGGTCACCACAAGGGTTTTGGTGCTCTCAGGGAACGTTGAAAATAACCCATCGTTTCCCTTTATGGTCCTTCGAGCCGGATTTCTTGTGGAAGGTGAATTTAAGAAAAAAGAAAAAATCCCGGGAAAATTCAAATCAAAAGGCCGGTAACGCCACATCACGGGATCATCGCTCTTTCTCTCTCTGCACCTGCACGCAACACCACCGAAAGCAGCACATGGTTAGTATACGGAGTGTACGTCTTCAAGTTTCGAATACACCGATTGTCGAGTAACCGAGCAATCTACAAGGTATCTCTCTCATACACACAAGGTAAGCGGCTCTTTCTCTCTCATTCTTCACTCTCGACGACACGAACAGAGCGACGGATTTCACAACAGGTGTGAAGTTGTTGACAGTTTGTGTGGTTTTGTGTTTTGTTTTGGTTTATTTAAAGGTTAGACACTAGAAATTTTTAATTTTATTATATTCAATTAAACTCACATAAGGATTTAAAAAAAAAACTGATTAAAATAGTAATTCGTATAAAATTATAGTAGTAATTGTGTGTTTATACGAGTTTATATATATTATAAACATATAAAGTTGTATATTTTATTTTATCATATCAATAAGTATATCAATCTCTTTAAAAATGGCTTTGGACACATTAAAAACTGAAAGAAAAGTATTAAAAGCAGGTATTACTAGAATTTTCAATTGGTTCAACATTAACAAAGACTCAGAACTTGACATCTTGCACTTTGAAAATAGGGAAAGGCAACTGAGGACCTATTTTCAACAATATGAAGCAATTCAACATCAGATCGAATGTTCTGATGATGCTGATGTTGAATCTTCAGATAGGGATGATGTAGAATGTAAGTATTTTAATGCTCTGGCAGGGATTCAAAGAAAAATTAAAAATGTTAATGAAATTGTAACAAATGTAGATTCTCACAATACTTCACAAAGTCATGCCTCTAAACTTTCAATAAGACTGCCAGAGATAACAATGAAAGTTTTCACAGGTGAATTCTCAGATTGGAACTCTTTTATTCAACTCTTCAGCACTTTAGTAATTGAAAATCCTGATTTGAATGATTTACAAAGGCTAATATATTTAAAAACGCATGTTAATGGTGAACCTTTGGAATTAATTAAAAGTTTGGAAGTGATTGATACTAACTTCCATATTGCTCTAAATACTTTAAAGGAACGGTATGATAATAAAGCTCGCATAGTTAGTAGTTTGATTAAAAGGTTATTAAAAATTCCATCCCTAGTTAAATGCACTCCACAATCACTTCGCAGCTTTTTGACTAATATAAAGCAAACTATGCAGTCTCTCAGTAATATGCAGATTCCAGTTCAGCATTGGGATCTTATCTTGATTGAATTAATCTTAGAAAAAGTAGATTTTAATTCTCATAAGGCATTTGAGTATGAACTTGGTTCCAAGGAAATACCTACATTAGCTCAGCTTTTTATATTTTTAGAGAAAAGATGTGAAATCCTTGAGAAACTGCATAGCTCTAATCCTCAGACTCAAAAATTTAATTCTAGTAGTCATGCTCGTGTAACACATCTCTCTAATATTGAAAGTAAACCAAATAATTTAAGATGCTTGTTTTGTTCTCAAAACCATAAAATTTATAATTGCAATGGATTCAAAGGCTCATTGCTTCAGGAAAAACTGAAGTTTGTAAACACAAAGAAATTGTGTAGAAATTGTTTGGGAACAAGGCACTTCACTGCAAATTGTGGTTCGCAGTCAACTTGTTCTATCTGTCATGGAAGACATCACTCACTCCTTCATAGAGATAATCATATACAACACTCAACTGCTACACAAAGATCTCCTCCTGAAGCTCACATGATCAGAAATGATAACCACTCTCTTAATAGAAACAATTCTCAAAATACTCTCTCCTCGTTCTCTCTCTCTCTCACCCGTATATATATATATATATATATTATAAGTTAGTTTTAGTGTTGCAAAGTGCAAGGTGTATATATGTAAAATAGTTTGCAAGTAAAATAAAGCGAAGAAGTAAAGTGTTAGTGTATAATTTCACCCCCACAAGAGCAACAAAACGAATCAGCAACCTACGCTTAAATCCTGTAAGAAATCAAGACAGGTCACCACGAGGGTTTTGGTGCTCTCAGGGAACGTTGAAAATAACCCCATCGTTTCCCTTTACCAGTAATACCAGTATTACTGCTTTAAGAACCTAGTTCCTTAGTAAATATATGGAAAATCTTTTGGATGAAAATTGGATTTATTTAAAGAAAATAAAACAAGTTTCTGACATGAAAACAGTGTTAAAAGTGTACGTAAACCAGAAGGGTGTGATGGTAAACGTTTTATAATTATTCACGCTGGTTCTTCGAACGGATTTTTTACTCAAGCAAGTTTATAAATTTGCTCAAAATCTAAAGTAGTTGATTATCATGTGAAAATGGACAATTAAATTTTCACTAAATGGATAAGTGATCAATCAATTCCGAATTTAGAAAAGCCGTCATCAATTATGATGGATAATACTTCATATCACAGTATTCTTTTAGAATAGTTATATATCCGAGAAAAAAAATATATGGTTGACTTTAACATTCAACCAATCATAATAGACACTGGGATTATGAGTATTTTAGCTCAGATTCTGACAGTGAAGAAATCTATGATTTATGATTTGAAGAAATTTAGGATTGTACAACACAATGCGGGAGTAAAAACTTTATATACTTTATACTATATACGTTGCAGAGGAAGTGAAGAGGCGAATATCTATTGCCAATAAATGTTACCATGGCTTAATTAGGCAACTAAGATCAGATAACGTTGCAAGAAAAACAAAATGCCAAATATACAAAACTTTAATAAGACCGGTACTCACATACGGCTCAGAAACCTGGACACTCACTAAAAGAGAGGAAACGTTGTTATCCACCTTCGAAAGAAAAATCTTGCGACACATATATAAGGGCACAAAAGAAGACGGAATTTGGCGAAGAAGATACAACTTTGAACTATACAAAATATACCAGGATCCCGATATTATAACATTTATTAAAATAGGACGGCTACGTTGGATAGGACATGTAGTAGAAAGAATGGAAGAAGACGAAATACCAAACAAAATATTGAAACAGATGCCAGTAGGAAAAATAACAAAAGGAAGACCGAAGCTGAGATACTTAAAAATAAAAAACTGGAGGAAAAAAGCACGAAACAGATCAGAATCCTGGAACAGGCCCAAGACCTAAAAAATGATTGTCGAGCCAGTGATGATGATGACAACACAATGTTTAAACAAATTATTTTTTACCCAACTCAAAAGTTTTCTATTTTTCAATCTATTATAGATAGGTTTCTTTCGTTGATTGTGTTATATTAACATGTATAACCTGCATCTAGTACATATTATAATGTTTATTACAATTTTAGTCATTTTGTATGAATAATACCTGTTAAGAGGCTCCAAGTTCTTCAATGTCCTTAATAGTGGTAAAAACAAGTCAATAATTAATATTATGAAAACCATATTCAACACCGAATATACAAAATGATCAAGATAAAGGAGCCCTGAGGTAGATTTATTCAGTTTTTTACATTATTACTCATATATATGCCTTAATGCAAGGAAAACACTATCTGATTTCTAATTATTATGGTTTAAATATTTATTTACTGTATATGTTATTGGAAAACCTATAGGTATCCAAAAATTGAACAATCACATTCATAAATGTATACAAAGTGTTCAAAATAAGAGAAGCATAAGAACGTCCATTGTATTATTGGCCATTTTCTAATTCTTATAACTGCCTTAAGTTTGGATTACATTCTTCTCACGGTGGCTTATCCTTAAGGACGTTGGCCATTACATTTGCCCATTTAATCTTATTTGTAGCAGCCCTGAATAGTTCTATGGAGGTCATGTTCGTCCATTGCCGTAGGTTTTTAAGCCAAGAGTTGCGTCTTCTTCCTGGTCCTCTATTGCTATTGACTTTGCCTTTGATTATGAGTTGGAGCAGTTCATACTTTTGATTTCTTATGATGTGACCAAAATATTGTGTTTTCCGTTCTTTTATTATAAGCATAAGCTCTCTTTCCTTATTCATCCTCCGCAAGACTTCCGCATTTGTCGTATGGCTCATGTAGGATATTCTGAGCATTTTACGGTAACACCAGAGTTCGAATGCTTGGATTCTTTTTTGTGTTGCTTCTGTTATTGTCCAGGCTTCAACACTATAGAGCAAGGTGGAGAAAACATAGCACTTAAGTATTCTAGTTCTCAGTGAGATGCCCAGCTGGCGGTTGCATAGAACTTTTTGCATTTTGTAAAACATTGTACGTGCCTTTTCCAGGCGTATTCTTATCTCTAGTAAGTGGTCCCAAGTTTCATCAAGATTACTTCCAAGGTACGTTGTTCTTGTTACTCTCTTGTTCTCTTGGATTACATGGTTTGGTTTATTTCCTATAATACGAATAATGATAAGGTGCAAAGTTCTACTGTATATGACATAAAATAGCAAACATACATCGAAAAAGGCAGTCTATTATAATCGGATTAAATTAATCCGATGATGGAAAAATGCACAGTTGATTAAACGAATAATTTGATCAAAGACCAGGGGAACAAGACATATTAACAGAAATGGTTACCACAATAACGAACAAGGAAGTTACTTGGATACTACAAAAAATAAAGAAAGTTAACGTAGTAGGGCCAGATATTATTCTTGTAGAATTGTGAACAACGTCGGGAGAGATAGAAATAAGTCGAGTAAGATGATTGTTTGATAGAATTATGAACAAGTAAGAAAATGCCAGATAAATCGGAAAGCAGTATCTTTGTAGCAGTGTCTGTAAAGGAGATGTTCGACAACGTACAAACTACAGGCTCATAAAACTACTTACATAGTTATGCAAATACTTGACACGTGAGAAAATCCGCAAATAAACCGGCCAAATTAGACCAAAAATAGGGTTAAGGTTACAATAATACAATGTTACAGTATAAAATGGAGGAATGGGGGACTTAAAACAAAATTCAATGTCGTACGACCCTTAGAACCTGAGTTAGCTTTTTTTATTTCTCCATTTTACCATTTCAAAAACTTAATTCATAAATCCAGAATAAAGGTCGCAATATATTTGGTTTTATTCAACGAAAATTGATGTTTTTTTTTAATTTGAGCTACCTCGTTGCATAGGTTATAAAAATTCAATTGGTTAATTTGTGAATTGTTTATTTAATCAAGTAATGTGTTTAAACAATTTAAAATGAATATTTATTTTGCAAAATTTTAATTTTTTTCTTATTAGTACTAGAAAAGATTATGAAAAAATAAGTAATTTAAATATTTATGTATTATACAGGGGTCGGCATAAGTCAGGCAACAAATTTGCATTTAGATAAAAAATGCAGTGTCAAAATGAATTTATTCAAAGAAATTACAACAGGGATTCGAAAAAGGATTACTGTAAGTGTTCAAATTGATGCCCATCTTGAACGATGCAGTTACTACAACGTTTCGCAACGGAGAGGCAGGCCTTATTGACAGCGAAGATTTTTACATTCTTTATTGCAGTTCGAAACTCGGGGGCTCAAGGTGCGTGGTCCTCTTGCAAAAACGCGGTCCTTGAGAAGGCCCCACAGGAAGAAATCACAGGGTGTAGGTCACATGATCGTGCGGGCCCACTTAAACATTCCTCGTCTGCCTATCCATTCTCCGAAATAAAGATTAAGGAATTCCCGCACACATGCCGCGTAGTGGGACGAAGGAAGCACCATCCTGCATGAAATGACGATTATTAGCGAGTGTTGGATCGTTGATCGTTCTCTATTTGCCCATGTAAATATTCGATCATTTCCGGTTTTTGCCATGTAAATTTTTCGAGAGCGTTACTTCACTTATGCCGACCCCGTAGTAATAAATAATATCCTTTAAAACTAAATTTTTTATTTGAAAATCAAATCTAAAAACTTATAATTATAAATAAAAATAGTCAAATTAAGTACGTAAATGGTTATATTGGACGGTAGGGATGTTCGAAGAATTGCAAATTTCCTCTCAATATTAAAAGAGGAGTACGGCAGGGATGCCTCTTGTCACCACTGCTTTTCAACGTTTACTCCGAAAGAATTTTCAGAAAAGCACTTTTTGAAAAACAAAAGGAATACTTGTGAACGGCGAAATCATCAATAATTTGAGATATGCGGACGATACAGTACTCCTAGCTTCTAGTCAAGAAGATCTGCAAACACTACTTGATAGTGTCGTTGAGAGTTGTAGGGAGGCAGGTCTGAATCTAAACATACGAAAAAAAAAAAACAATAAACAACAGCATGTAAAACCGTCTATATATGTAGATAATACCAAACTTGAGCAAGTTGATAAAATCGTTTACCTTGAACAGCAATTAAATTGTAACGCAGAAAGTCACGACGAAATTATATCTAGGATAGAGCAGGATAGAGCTGCTTTTAGAAGGATGTCCAAGGTGTTATGTAACACAGACCTAAAATTGGCACTAAGGATCCGCCTACTTCGCTGCTACGTGTTCTCGGTCTTACTTTAAGGTGTCGAGTCCTGGACTGTGAATAAAATCGATCTAAATCGCCTTGAGGCTTTCGAAATGTTCTATAGAAGAATTTTAAAAGTTTCCTGGGTGGAGAAGATTCGAAACTCTACAATACTAGAACGTCTCAGCAAGACTAATGAGATCATAAAAAGCATCAAGCAGAGTATTTCGGACATGTAATGAGAGGCCCCAAATATAGGTTGCTACAAAATATGCAAGGACAAATAGCAGGCAACCGCAGTCCAGGACGAAGAAGAACCTCATGATTGAAGAACTTGCGAGATTGGTACGGTGTTGATACAAGCATGCTATTTAGGGTAGCAGTGAATAAAATTAAGATAGCTATGATAGTAACCAACGTTCTGAAAGGACATGGTACATGAAGAAGAAGAAATGGTTATAATGGTAATTATACATACAGATTACTTTCAGAATTTTTATTTATAATTATACAACATTAATAACAACTAATTCATGTAAAATATATTTGTAGTGTTTTTGAGAAAAAGTAATCATATAAAAGCATAATTCAAGAAAAATTAATGGGTATAGATTTGATTTTCAAGCAAACAAATTAATTTTTGTAAAATTTATTGGTACAAAATAAACTATAATACATGAATATTTAAGTTGCTTCTTATTTTTTAGCTAACTCTACTTGATGTTAACTTTTTCTACTTATAATAAGAGAAAGGTGAAATTTTGTAAAATAAATCTTTAATTTAAATTGTTTAAACAAATTACTCGGTTAAATAAAAAATTCACAACTTAACTACATAGATTTTTATACTTTATGCCACGAGGTACACAAAATTAAAAAAAAACATCAATTTTCGTTGATTAGAACCGGATACATTGCGACTCATTTTAAAAGACTCGTTAATTTTTTTTAACTTGAAAATTTAATCTTTAAAATGGTTCTTTTTAAATTGGTTATTATTTATAAACAAGGCCCCGGTGAATTTAAAAAAGGGCTAACTCAGGTTTTAAGGGTCGTAAAATATGTTTTTTTTTTGGAATTCGAGTAAAATTGTCAACATAACGAATACAAAAAAATACATGTTATTGCGCGAGTTATTTTAATTGTTTATAAGCTTAAAATAACAGTACTTTTGCAAACCTATTTTAAAATATTTAACATAAACGTTTTAATCAGCCTTTTTATACAATTTCAACATTCAAGCATAAGAAAGTTGTAGATAAAAGCTTTTTGATATAAACACTTTTGTAATAACTATTAAGCTAGTGAAACTTGTTGAAATGTTTTGAATATTTGCGATATTGTCCGTATTCTCAAGCAAAATCAAAATTTTTTGTGCATTTTTAGGAAAGTTATTAATAATTTTTAAAAACTCTACGAATAAACAAAAATAACTTAAGAAACCCCCATTTTAAAGGATTTTCTATGCTTTTTCACCAGGTCTTTACTTTAGTATTTAAAATCAAATAGCAATCTTACATATAAGTAAAAAATGACATTTAATATTTTTCATATTTTGTTTATGCCTGTATCAACGAATGTCACAGGAAAAACGTGAAAAATCCATTTTTGCGGCCTTTGCCCTTGATATAACTTTTTTTGTAGATGTGCGATTGGTAGGGTCTTTTCACATTTCATTCATAATGGAGTCCCGTAACAATTTTTAGCTCTATGCAATTTTTTGTAACCCTGAATGCCTATCTTGTTCCGGCTAAATATTATAAGATCAGATTTTCAATAAAACAGCTAATCAAAAAATATATGAATAAATAAACACACTTACTGTCGGGTACTTCGAGAAGTTCTTTTATTAGCACTGAATAAGAGAATAAGATTCGAATTCTCGGTGGTTATTCGTTCGAATAGGAATGTGACACATAAAAGTTATGTGAAAGTAGGACTGCATGGGTGTTAAAGTGTTTAGTACTTACTGATTTTCATTATTGCTGAAGAGGAAAATTCCAAATTACAGGAAAATTAAAAAACCATATTTCTTAGAAATACTGAGAATAAATTAGAACTGAGAATGGAACAGTGAAGACAAGCTCAAAGAAAAAGGCTTCAATCTTATGTTAGAATATTCATTTAAAGTTTAAAACTTTGGGTGGTAAAATGTAGACAATGATAGTTTTAAACATATGTATATAATTGACATTACAGAGAAATGGTCAAATAGATAAAGATGCATATAGTAACGTTAGAATAGAATATATTAAATGGAAAAAGGCGAGTGATGTATTATGAGATAGAAAGTTTAGAAATGAATTTATTAGAAGAAGCCTAAGTTACAATTGATACCAAAATAGAAATGCATAATATTAAAATGATTGGTGTAATCACTGAATACGAAGAATCCTGAGTTCTATATTTCTGAAAAGAGTAGCTGACGAAGATAACAAAAGACCTGAGAAGCACACTTAGACAAGACATATCTGTGACGGGTATTCATATTGGAATGACCCAAAACTACGGAAGGAATATTACGGAAAAGTACTTAGGAAAGCCAATTCCGTGTATGGATGAAGGCAAAGAATGGTTATTACGTAAAAGAATTAAAAAAAAAAAACGATAAACATGGACCTTTAGAAAATAAAACAGAAGCAAAAAAAAAATATTCCCTCTATTACATGATCAACATGTCGCGTCGAATACGAAATAGATAAAAATATAAATATGACTGGATAAAATAAAAAATATTATATTGAAAACTTCGATTAATAGGCATGGAAGGTTGCAAAACAATATTAATCATAGTTGAATTAATGAAGTAAAAATCTATATATATATATATATATATATATATATATATATATATATATATATATATATATATATATATATAAGGGGATATGTCCAAAAGTACAATAATTAGAGCTTAGGCGTTAAATATTACTTATTTAAATTATTACTTACACTATAAGAAACCTTGAAAATGTTCTTAGTATTAATCTTTACAGTTTATTAAAATTAAAAACAAATATACCTGATAAGTTTTCTTTTCGTCTTATAGCCTTTAACACCGAGGTAAACATAGACCACAAAATAAATATCTAACCAGTACAAAGAAAAAACACTATTATTATTAGTCCTTAAACATATTTCCCGAGCCACCTGAACCTTAGTAACAAAAACAGTTATTATATAATGCTTTCCACTGGCCTCAATCAATTTAATCAGAACCAAACAGGAAAAAATCCTAAAAATAACTTCCGCCTGACGTAACCTTAATACTGACATAATTTGTTTCAGCTGAATAATCTAACGAAAACAAACATGCCATGAAACTTCCCTGTAACGGGGTAATTTGCTCATCAACACATTTATAGCCCAACTTTAAGGCTGAGTGGAAAAAACAAGGATGTATAAAAACATAATTTTCTTTGATAAAGATAAAAATAGATAAATATGTATCTTTATTAAAAGAACATAATTTTACAAGAACAAGTTTTAATAAAATATTTATTTCTTTTCAATCTTTAAATCGCAAATCGGTATTGATCTCAGTTTTTCAGATATCGTTCTCTAAATTTCTTCTTTTGAAAGTTCCTCTTGTTAAGCCGCGTTTTACATATTATAGTATGCCTTTTTCAGCTTAACACATTTTACTACCATGTGATAGAAATGTCATCATTCACTCTACCTTTATTCCTTGGCGAGGTTCTTCTTCTTCTTTAAGTTCCGCTCCTATCGGAGATTGGAAATCATTCTGGCAATTATAATTTTGTTGGTTTCGGCCAACTGGCTTATAACCTTGGCGAAGTTATAGGTCAGTAAAGTAAAAAAGCTGAATAAATCTTATACAGGTTTTTGAAGGTTTATAAGGGATAGCTGATGACAAATCCTTGAAAACGTACAACTGATTTTGCTTTGCTGAATCATAAAAGGTGAAAAAATTCATTTTTGCCTATTAAACATTTCTTATACATTTAACAGAAAAATGGATCAAATACAAGTTGTAGATTTAAAAAGTTGCGACTTTCTGAATTGAAATACATAAACAATTAACCGAGATAATTGGAAAACACCTTTATTTTTGTAGTAATTTATAAATACTTGTCTCATGGGGCTACGGCTAAGTCCCATGATTTCTTTGTTATTAATCTAGACACGTCAGTCTTTTTTCAACACTTCACTGTTAGAACCGATGGTAGATGAACTGTAACCTGGAGGTGAAGCTAATGGTTCGGTAGATACACGAGTTATTCTGACCGAATCAAGATTTCATTTGGTTCGTCGATTTTGAACTTTATTTGACATTTTCAAGTGAAAAAAAACAAGTACCTATGAACCTTTTTATAATGTACATGGCCGGGAATTCCATATCAATTTTCCCCATTATGATGGTCGGAATGTTGTTGATGAGACCTTTACAAGAAATTTGGTCTACTAAAGCTACTGTTACGTAAAAATTAGTCATATTAAAAAAACCTGTAAACATGTTGTTTATTCACTAATATGTTCTAGATTCTATGAGACCCTTCGACTAGCTAGCGGAAATTCCAAGCAATAAAAAAAAAAAAGTCCGTTGAATGAAAAAAAACCAGCCGAAGCCTTCCAGTATTTTCATCGGGTCGACATCCTTCTAGTCTAGTCAGAGGGAATCGCCTGAACTCTCGAATAGCTGTATTTGGATATAAATAACGGGACTTTCATTGTGGGAGACCAGTCAGAGAAGATAAATCGCGCTCGCGTTTGAATTGTAACGCACGTATTATAAATGTAGATAAATTATATAATTATTAAGTGTAAAATAAATTAGTAGTAATAAAGACTTTAATAAATTTGTGAGTGTTATAAGTATAGAACCTTTAATAAATAATAAAGACAACAAATTAGAATTAATAAAGACTTAACACTACTTTTAAAATAATAGAAACTTCTAAATGCCATTCTACAAATGATTAGGTAACTTTGTAATTCATAAATGATAATAGCTTTGTTTTTGCATAACGCCATGTAATACAACTAATTGAAATTATGGCAATTAATGAGTTATTGATGTCTACTAGATATCAGATAAATCGGCCAAATAGTTTGTAACTCATTCAATTTGTTTATCTCGGAGAGCGATTATTTAAACAACTGTACTTGCGACCGAAAACCGATTTTTTGAGGCTTAATTTTTAAGATATATTAAAGAAATTTAAACATTTCATCAAAATTGTTATCAAAAAACCATTTGAAAAAGAGCTGAGTTTTTACCTTTGTAACATTGATAATAACCTTCATATTTTTTATGCCATGCGTTTGTAAGTAGGCTCACTGAAAGATGATGAAAAACAAAACCTTAAAAAACCTTCTATGACAAATAGAAACCAAGATGACAATTCTTGTTCTTAAAATCTTTTTTAGAGCTAAAAATTGAATCCTAAAAATGAGCTAAAAATTGAATTGATCCATTTTGCAGATGGCATATACCGAGAAGGAGTAAAAAAGGATAACCCGTTATATGCGAGCGGTTACCTCTAAAAAGATGCTTAGAAACGGAATATACCAACTAAATTTTTATTTTGAATTTCTACTGTACCAAACTTTTTTTAATCGATTCTATGGATTTTTTTAAGTTTAACTTAACAAAAAAAAATTTCCCGAATCACTTCCAATAAAAGACGTATTTCATCAAAGTAAATACTTTTTCTCTTAGTAATTTTTCTAAAAATGCTTACTTTTAGAGTTATTTGCAATTTTTTGTTTAAAAAATGCCTTAACAAGGATTTTTTTCTAAAAACCTAGTAAATAAATTACAATTCTATAAAAAGCTTTATAATCTTTACACCTTCACGTATAAGTAAAAATATTAAGGATAAGTGGTTTCTATCTTGTTAAAATCATAGTTTTATATTCAAACAAAGTTTCTAACCGCCGTCAGCGCCTATATTGCCGCGACCATAATACATGCTTATTATCATATCATATTTGGTTCGATATTTTGAGCAAGAATGAATCCATTTTTCCTTGTGAAACTATTCTTACTTGTACTTAAAGGTTTAACGATTATAAAGCTTTTTATAGAGTTACAATTCATGTAGTAGTTTTTTGGAAAAAAATCCGAAAACTCACCAATTAAGGCATTTTTTTCAACAAAAAATTGCAAATAAGTATTTTTAGAAAAATTACCGAGAAAAAAAAGTACATATTTATTTTGATGAGATACTCCTTCGATGAGATAAAAAAATGTGACTCGAAGGTTTTCGTGCAATTGTTTTTTTGTTATGATAGTTGTTAATAACTATTTCCTACCACTGGGAAAAATTTAAAAAATATATACATTTAAAGTTAAAAAACATATGCAATCGAATAAAAGAGGTTTGGTGAGCTAGAAATGCAAAAAAATTCTCGGTCGGTTTATTCTCGGCCTACAGGGGTAAATCGCTCGCCTATTAAGGTGATGGTATGTACTCGTAAAATACTGCTTGTTCGAGCTCGGTGTTTTTAGAATGGAACTTCAAATTGAAGCGCGCAACAAACCTTTGCAATATCTCGGTTCCTATGGCACGCAGAAGCTTGATCCGATAAAAGTAGCTCGATAAAATAATAAGAACTGTGCTATTTTCAACTCTCGGAAAAATCGGAAAATCCCGGAGAAATCAATTAGTTATATTTTTCTATAAAAAAGATGAATTTAACTATAATTTCATAACAAATATTTAAGTTTTATTTATTGATTAATGAATTAATTAGTTAAAAAAAAAATGAATATTCTGCGTGCCATAGAAGGCAAGATATTTCAAATTTTCCAGCGCGTTTCAATTTGAAGTTCCATTCTAAAAACCGAGCTCGGAAAGTTTAACCCTCCACTCAACCGAGGTGGTATTTTACGAGTCCCTCCCGATCACTTCAATGGGATATAACTTTTTACACCTTTTCTGTATATACTAATATATAAATTGGATCACACAATCTAGATCTTCACTTATAATCTGTTCAATTTTTCAGATATTATTACTTAGTTCTTATTAATTCTCATTACTGCTGGATCAGATAAAAGAAAAACTTCACGGTGGTCTTCCTTGGTGCTTATGTTGAGATAATGTCATGGTAGGAGAAAATACTGAGAGGTAATTGAAACAAAGGAGTATATTAAAGACAGTCGAGGTGTGGCACTAATTGATGCCTACATCAGAATCGCTCAGTGTTAAGTTCCTGGGAAGAATAAGCGAGGAAGAGAAAAATAGTTCAAATTTATAATGGCTAATTGCACAAACTCTTCTTGTTGCAGTAATTTGTAAATGTTAATAACTTTCCCGCGTTTACTATTGCCTTCCATGTTTGTC
Organism: Diabrotica balteata; assembly: GCA_918026665.1. Classification (NCBI taxonomy): domain Eukaryota; kingdom Metazoa; phylum Arthropoda; class Insecta; order Coleoptera; family Chrysomelidae; genus Diabrotica; species Diabrotica balteata. The sequence goes on along the minus strand of OU898283.1, from coordinate 74,977,444 downwards.
GGTCCTATGCCAGTAATTCCCATTGTCACACTCCCATTTTCTCTAGATATTCTTTGACTGCATCTTTCCACCTTTTTCTAGGGCGCCCTACAGCCCTTCCATCTGACCTTTTCCGGAACACATTGTTTATAAGGCGATTGTCGTTACTGCGTATCACATGTCATGCCCATCTGAGTCTATTGGCCTTTATATATCTGACTAGATTTTCTTTTCCGAACAGAGACTCTAGCTCGTTATTGTATCTGCCCTTCCATTCGTTTGTCACTCTGTTTCTGCAAGGGCCACATATCATTCGAAGAGTTTTATGTTCCCACACCAGCAATTTATTTACTTCTCTTTTTGTCATCGTCCATGTTTCGCTTCCATACGCGACTGCTGGTAGTATTTTGGTCTTATATAATCATATACTTCATTCAGATCAATTAATAAGATGTAAACATTTGGTGTATATTTTAAATAGGATCGTATTACTTTCCACTAAGCGAGCCGAAATATCTCATGAATCAGCCGTCTTTTAATGAAATTTGTACCTTTTGCTTATCAGCCTTATTTTTTCTCGTAAACGTCTATCTATTACTTCTTCCGTACTTTTATGGTGTGCTAAGTAATTGCACGAGGCACTATGATACTGCTTCTCCACACATATGGGATTTGTTTCATGTTCATAATTCTATTAAACAAACTTTTTAACCAACTTGGTGGGGTCTTTCCTCTGGCTATCCACACTTCTTCAGGGATACCATTTTCCTTGTTATATTTGTAGTATGCTTGAGCAACTTTCTCTTTTATTATTTTTGGTACGATTGTTGTTATTGATACTCCTGTTTTTTGTCAAATTATTCGTTTTATAAATTATTAAAGAGTATTCTCAAGTTAAAGTAAAAATCGAAACGTCAAAATAAACGTATTCTCAATTGAAAGTATTTATTTCATCAAATAGAAACATTTCACCAAGTAATACGTACGTAGTCTGTATTTATTTGCTATCTTTATTTATTGGTAATATAATCTACCACTTTCTATTGTTTATATTTTCTCTAATCAATTATATTCTGTCTTAAACTTATTCTGTCGTAAAATATTTTGGATCTTTCTACAGGATATGTCTATGAATTTCCTTTTTCACATTTATAGCGCTTATTACAAATCATTTTGAAATAAATTTTGGTGAAAAACAACATATTTACTTTACATAAATTCAGATCAGCGCTGTCTTCTTTCTGGTCTAGTAGTTCCTAACTTACATCTTCTAGTAGTGCATCTCCTATTGTGGATTTTTTCGTTCCATATTTTTTATTATTGTTTTTCGCCATTGTCTTAATTCAAACATAATATTAACAAATATAAACATTTAAGGTTAGGCAACACACATTACGTCAATCGCAATTTTATAGAAATTTCTATAAAATTAAACTATAAAAAGTATTACTAAAAAGTATAGTCTAATATACAATATGTAAAATCATCTTCTTTAAGAGTCTATTAATATCTACCAGATATTTTTATTTAGTGATAAAAACATTGTTAACAATATCACAATACAAATGTTTTCTATTTTACATCTGCGACATTATCTATGTTTCTCGTCCTAGGTTTAATGGTTTAATATGAGGGGGCGCCTAACCACCCTTCCTTTCGAGTTAAGAGGTCGATTATTGCTCTATCCCCAAATCATTTTCATAAATTCTTCTGAGGATTTCCATTTTTGCGTTTTCTAGCTTTCTTTCCAAGTAAAGGTCATTAAAAGGTTATTCAATATCAGAGAAAAAAACACAGGAAAATAGATAAAAAAAATACAAACGCATCTAGATAGCCTTATATTAAGAAATGTCCCACGTTAGTAATACTTAGTAATCACGGCAAGGTAGACTCTTGGTATTTGGTTATATTATTATAATATTATTATTGTTGAAAGTGATATATCAGAAAGGCAATACAACAATTCAATTATACTGCACAATGACACTGTTTTATGCAAAATGCACCCATTTAAAAAGTCCAAAGTTTTGAAGTGTAATTTTTCTCGTCACGACGGATTTTCTTGAAAATTTGGATTAAGGTTCCAATTATCCGCACTTCACTTTTGGAATTGAGCCCAAGGTTGCTTTTACTTGAGAAGTGAAAGTCACCCCTTGTAGGGTGTGAAAAAATATACGGTCAAAACAACTCCGGAAATGAATAAATTGACTAATTCTAAGAAATTAGTATTCTATAGAGTTTTTTTACTAAGTCAATACTTTTTGCGTTATTTGCGACTGAAAATGTTCATTTTTAAAAATAAAAACTAGGTCTATTGTAGAAAGTTATCTAACCAACAACTAGAGTGTAATTACGACTAGCTGTTAATACTCCACACTTCAACCATTTATTTACCATCGTCGATCGGGAAGAATCGGACAAAGGGACATTAGAAAACAATTCGATCCTAATATTTACATCGAATGTGTCCATTGGAGACAAGGTACACACCCATAAATCTTACCCCATAAAGGGTGAGATTTGGGGGTTAAATTATGATAAAATCTTAAATTATGTTGTTTAATGTTAATTGACATTCATTTATTTCATTAAAAGCTGATTTGAATCAATTACCCACTTTTTACAATTACAATTTTCAATTATACGATATTATACGGTATATATACGATACAATATGAGTATTTTTACCCCTAAAAGTGAAGTGGAGGTTATGTAGAACCTGAATCCAAATGTTTATGAAATTCAGTGGTGACACGGAAAAATTTTATTTATCTATTTATTTATTTATTTATTAACGGATTAATCATTTACAAAATTACAGGGTATCGGTATTTCACGTTCATTTCATGGCAAGGGCCGATTTATTGGTAAGATGTGAAAAGACAAAAGATAAGTTAAAAAGAATTCGTCCTAAATGGACAACTTTAAAAAAACTTCTAGAAAATTTGATTTAATGTACATAAAATATACTTGAAATCGTAGGCTTCCACGGCCAGAGTCAGAATTATAGTTTATTCGTCTTCCGGGTTTGGACCGTGTCATTTGTGAGTGACCCAAAAGTGGGTTCATCTCGACGTTTCGCTACAATTATATGTAGCTTCTTCAGGAGAACAAAGAAAAGGAAAAAAGAAAACAGAAGAACAGGAAGATGGGTAGTTAGCAACGGTAACTCAGTTACTCAACGCAACCAGAGGCGAATACTAACTACCAAGATGGGCATTTGGTCACAGTAACTCAACTACTCAACGCAGCCAGAGGTGAAAACCAAATGCCAGGACAGGGATTCACGTCCAACAGCTCAGAACACTAACGCGTCGAGAGGCGGGGAGTGAATCCGACGATTACTCCGCTACCGCTCTATTTATAGTCGCGGTGCCTGTCGTGTCGGGACGTATCGGCACACTTCGTGGCGCGAACGTCAAGAAGCGCGCGCTGGCCAATCATGTGGCTGCATAGTGGTGGCGGGACCAGACGGTGGCTCTAGACTGAGATTCCAGATGGGAGACAAGTAGTATCCTTCCTCTCGATTGATATTATGGGGATTTTTTCGGATCTCTAGAGATTCGCGGATTTTCCTGGAATAAAAGAAGGGGCTCTTAGAAATAATATGGGTTTTTTCGAACAATATGGAATGACCGGTTTCTTGGCAGTGTTCGGCAACTGCAGAATGGGAGAAAAGACCTGATCGAATGCATCTTTGATGCTCTTGAATCCGAGTTTTGACGGAACGACCAGTTTCGCCAATATACACATGTCCACATGAATAACCATTACACACCGACATCTAAATCCCCTTTACACCCTAGGACAACAAATTCAGAATCTTCGGGTAATACTCCTGTGGCTTTTCTTCCGTATATTCGAAATGTCACTGATAGGATTGGCAAAATTCTTCGCAAAGAAGGTATCAGGACTACTTTTCGACCACCCAAGAAAATCTCTCAATATCTACCCTCTCCTAAGGACTCATTACCGCCCCTATCTTCCTGTGGGGTCTATTCTATTCCTTGTTCATGTGGACATGTGTATATTGGCGAAAACTGGTCGTTCCGTCAAAACTCGGATTCAAGAGCATCAAAGATGCATTCGATCAGGTCTTTTCTCCCATTCTGCAGTTGCCGAACACTGCCAAGAAACCGGTCATTCCATATTGTTCGAAAAAAACCCATATTATTTCTAAGAGCCCCTTCTTTTATTCCAGGAAAATCCGCGAATCTCTAGAGATCCGAAAAAATCCCCATAATATCAATCGAGAGGAAGGATACTACTTGTCTCCCATCTGGAATCTCAGTCTAGAGCCACCGTCCGGTCCCGCCACCACTATGCAGCCACATGATTGGCCAGCGCGCGCTTCTTGACGTTCGCGCCACGAAGTGTGCCGATACGTCCCGACACGACAGGCACCGCGACTATAAATAGAGCGGTAGCGGAGTAATCGTCGGATTCACTCCCCGCCTCTCGACGCGTTAGTGTTCTGAGCTGTTGGACGTGAATCCCTGTCCTGGCATTTGGTTTTCACCTCTGGCTGCGTTGAGTAGTTGAGTTACTGTGACCAAATGCCCATCTTGGTAGTTAGTATTCGCCTCTGGTTGCGTTGAGTAACTGAGTTACCGTTGCTAACTACCCATCTTCCTGTTCTTCTGTTTTCTTTTTTCCTTTTCTTTGTTTCTCCTGAAGAAGCTACATATAATTGTAGCGAAACGTCGAGATGAACCCACTTTTGGGTCACTCACAAATGACACGGTCCAAACCCGGAAGACGAATAAACTATAATTAAAATATACTTGTATGCAGATGATCGCCGAACAAAATTTGGAAAGCAATAAAATTATTTTCAATAATAATTTATAATTTTGTTAAACTTCATCTAGCAACCCTTGTAAATAACTCAGAATACGAAAATATGTAACTTTTAAATAACTCAAGTTTACGTTAAAAATTCTAAACTGCGTCGTTAGAATATTACTAAGAGGATTAACATTTTACAAATTCCCCCGATATTAATGAAAATATTCATTTGGCAAAAAGGAAAAGGGCGAACCTTGACCTTTAGTGGCGCACGACCGCGACCGATGACGAATGGCCCATAATGGTGCAATCTATGAATTAACACAGCTGACTATTATCCGCACTGCGCACAAGATTACTGATTTCTCAGTTCTCCTTCCAGATATGTACCTACTACGTTTCGTCAAAATTATATATTTGTTCAGAGAGGGATTTAGCATATTTGTTCAAAGGTTTATCGACAAGGACTATATAGGTACATTCACAAATGGACGTAGTTAAGCAGAAAACGTCCAACCCACAAATTGTTAAAAATGAGTTCTTTACACCAGCGAGCATATAATTTCTTGCTTTATAATATGCAGAAACCGTCCAAGTGAAAACATTACATACTCTTTTAATAATCGTCAAAGTTCTAACCCACAAACTAGGTTAACTGAGATTTTCATTGATAATAAAAAATCCAAGTGGGTTGAATTTTTTCTAAAAAATGTATGTCGATCTAAGTAATCGTGTTAAAAGAGTGGTTAAAACAGGCTAAGTGGGTTGGATCACTTTAACGCTCCATGCGATAACAAAACTACTGTGCATTTTTTTGTGTTAGAAAACATCCAAGTGAATTGGATGTTTTCTACTTATAAATTTCGGTATACTTGTTAAAAATAAGAGTATAATCAGAAATCGTCCAAACCACTTGGTATCATTTTACGTTTACTATTTCATTAATATGTTAAAAGTAGTTTGAATCTTCGATTTCGGTCGATAATAAAATTTTATTACGGGAATGTGCCCTATTAATGTTTAAAACGTGCCTTGTGCGTATAAACCCTGGAACTTGGTCGATAAAAATTAATTTATTATAGGTACTCATCTTAAGCATAGTAATCACTTTCCTTTAGTTTTAAGTAAATGTGCCTATGTATTGATAAACATTTCTTTTTATTCAGTTGTGTCTGATTTTTCTGACTGTTCGGGTTTAAAAATACTTATTTAATAATAATTATGTCGAAAAGAAGCAAATACATGTGTGAGCTAGCAAAACTTATGGAAAACCAAACAAATAGTGTAATGTCTAGCGTGGAATTTGATTCAAATATTACCAATGTTGAGGTAAGTCGGAAATTTTTTATTAAAAAATAACTATATGTTGTTTACTGATTATTTTTTCGTGGTTTTCGGCCAGATTGAAGAAATAACACAAAACTCTCTTTTTTTTTTACGACGTTTCAATTTATTTTGTTACTAAATCTTAAAAAAAAATAAAGAAAATAGAAGAAAATAGAGTTTTGTGGTATTTCTTTAATCTGGCCGAAAATCACGAAAAAATAATCAGTTTATAAGACACGGCTTCTAAAAGTTTATGTTTGTTTACTAAATTTTTAAAATAAATGCATTTTATACATCATTACATAATTTAAATATATTGTAGAATATGGATGATACCAATGTGACAGAATTCTACCGTCACAGCGAACCATCGTCATCCAATAGTCGTATTCGTGAAATGGTTTTAAACGAGAAAACTGGATGTTTTGAATCAGCTTCTACCATAGATTCTGTTGATGATTATGATGTAAGTATTAAATCTTTGTACCTATACTGTTTAGTAAAATGCTTTATAATGCTATTCGCTATATTATTTCTATTTAATGAAAACTAAACTTTGATGTACCTATTGTTACAATCTAAAAGAAAAAATACAACTTCCTTAGGTACACACAATTTTGTAAACACATATGTATTAATCTTATTATACCAATGTTAAATTGATACCTATTATTATGATCATCAATTATTATTGATTAAAGTAATTATACAATAATGTAAAGCATATGAAAATTATTTTTCGATGAGTACCTATAGTAAACTTTATGAAAAAGATTAATTTGAATGAATTGAATTTGTTTTATTTTTTGGTACCTGGTAATTGATTAAAAGTTAACTTCTTTAATTAAAATAGACGCTTTCTATAATTTTTTGAAATTTTTATTTAAAATATTATCTAATAATACCTACCTTTTTATTCTTACAGAATATGTCAATAAGTGATGTCTTTAGTAGCGGTTCCTCTGATATGTTTATACCATCGTCACATGAAGAGAGTTCCGATAACAATGAAAGTTGTGATGATAATCCATTTTTAGCCAGTACATCAGGTCGTCCAAAGAAGGGTAGAAAAAAGAAATTTGCAATGACGCGAGCAACATCAAAGATTAATAGGAACAAAAATGAATCTTACATTGACTACAAAGGAAAATTGAAAGCTGCTAAAGAATTTCAATATGACTACAATTGTAACTGCCCGATGAAATGTTCTGAGTTGATTTCTACAGAGTCACGAAAACAAGAATTTGATCGTTTTTGGAGTCTTGGGTCTTATAATGCCCAAACTATCTTTATTGCCAATAATATCCACGAAATGCCGAAAAAAAGAATGTATGGAAGAAACACTGAAAGACGTCTGTATTCCAGACAATATTCCTTACTTAATCAGCGTATTTGTAGGCAAATGTTTATCAATAGTCTTAGAATAACTCCGTCAAGAGTAACAACAGCTCTGAGAAAGGTAAACAATCGTGCTCCAATTCTTGATCAAAGAGGTAGAAAACAAGGTGGTTTAAACAAAGTCCCTGAAAATAAAATTCAGGAAATAATCAACCAGATCAATAAACTGCCTAAGTACATATCGCACTACTGTCGTGAAAACACGTCTGCATTATTTTTACCGGCACATCTCTCATTATTAAAGATTTATGATCTATACAAATCTGAAGTTCAAAACCCTGTGAAATTTGGTATTTATAAGAGGATTTTTTACGAAAAATTTAATTTGAGATTTAATGTTCCCAAGAAGGACACATGCCAGGTATGTGATTCATTTAAAATAAAACTAGAAAATGAAACGGATGATCATAAAAAGCAACTTTTACAAATTGAACTCGACACTCATCAGGATTTGGCCCAAAAATCACGAGAAACATTAAAGGCAGATTTAAAACGAGCTAAAGATGAGGATAATGTAGAGTGTTTAACATACGATCTTCAAAAAACTCTACCTTTACCCAAAATTCCAACCAATGTAATATATTATAAGAGGCAAGTTTGCTTGTATAATCTCGGTGTATTTTCAGGCAAACGTAATAAGAGTTATTCCTATGTATGGCTTGAAGGAACTGCTGGAAGAGGAGCTCAGGAGGTTGGTTCCTGTATTGTAAAATATTTAGAAAACATAGAAAGTACTGTTGAACATCTTATATTGTGGTCTGATTCTTGTGGAGGCCAGAACCGTAATATTAAAATAACACTCCTCATGGCCAGTCTTCTTCAAACCAGCCATAATATAAAAACTATAACATTTAAATTCCTGATTTCCGGCCATAGTTTTCTACCAAATGATAAAGATTTTGGGGATATAGAATGTCAACTCAAACGTCAAGAACGAATATATACACCTTTAGACTATATAAATATAATAAATTCATGTCGTAAAAAGTCTCCAATAACAGCTACACAAATGAAAAAGGAATGGTTTTTGAGTACCCACCAGCTCGAGAAGGCCACAATAAACAGAAAAGTTGGCACCAATAAAGAAAAAATAAATTGGTTGGAGACAAAACAAATTATATTAACAAAAGAAAATCCTTACCACATCTTTATGAAACCTAGTTATTTTGGCGATGAAAGTGTATGTTTGGATATTGAGCGACGAGGACGATTAAATACAGAGAGCTTTTCGGCGCTGCTTATGCAACTCTGGCCCAATGGTAAACCCCTGTCAGAGGATAAAATTAACGATATTAAAAGCTATTTACATCTAATTCCTTCAGACGCTAAACCGTTTTATGAAAATTTTACAAGTGCTAATGTAGTCGAAGACGTTGATGGATTTAATGTTCCAGTTCTAGATTTTGAGGTAGATACCCACAATAATTAAAACTTTTTTTAAATTTACATTTACATAAGAAAATCATTGTAATTTTGTTTCTTTGGATCATTAAAATTTTTATAAAAATATGACATTATTTATTTATCTGAAAGATTCCAACCCACATAAGTATGTTTTTATCGAAATTTTTTTCGGATTTTTGTTTTTTGTTAAAAACGTCCAACCTAAAATTTTCAAAATAACTTCATTGAAACTTACATTTAAAAGAAATTACAAACGAGGTGCCTACGAGATGAATATCATTATCTTAAAATCATTGCCAGGCGAATAAATTATGCATAGTTTAGCTAGGGCACACTAAAATCTTTTAAACTCAATTTCCCAACAATCACTTTTTTTGGGTTGGACGTTTTCTGCTTAACTACGTCCAAATATAGTGCATTGACTTATGCGTAATTTTGTTAACCGTTAAATCAAGCAATAAACAAGAGTTTAAGAAGAAAAGGCTCCAGTTTTGATCTTTTAAAGGAGCCGGGCTAAGCCCTAGGACCGTACCGAGCCATAAAATTATTAACAATTTTTACAAAAGATTTAGGCACATGAACATAGAAAATTAAAGAAATAAAAGCGTATGAAATATTAATGTACAAAAGTAAAATACAGCTATACAAAAATATTAATGTGTGAGGTCAGCATCAGTATCATTATCATCTGTTAACTTAATTACAATACTTTGAAATGTATCCGAAGAGAGGAATTTTCAATTTTTTCTATAATATGTGCAATTGCATTTTGCCAGCTGCTAATACAGTATTGCCCAAAATAAACAGTATTGAAACTTAAACATAGATGTCTCTTTGTACGCGCTGTCATCTTCAAATTAAGTAATATAGACCTGTCAAGTAATCCTTAAACAATAAATTATTAAAGCCTAATTGTTTGGGAAAGTATGTATTATTTTGTTTCATATTTTTACATTTAATATTTTTCTGTTACGGTACTGTAATGTGATCTAATTTAATGCTGCATTCTAACGACCTTTTTTAAAACATAGTACTTTCTGCTATTTCGTAAAATTGTTACTGGCTATCTCATTTATTATGTTGAAGTACGCAGAATTTGGCTTTATCATTTGTAGTCTGTGTCACAAAGATTGAAACAAGTGTATGGTTTCGTATTACCGTAACAATTAACTTTAAATTATCGACATTTAAAATCGTCCGACAATAGGGTTGATTTATGGCACGCTCTTGCACACGAGCTGTTGACCACCCAACGGTTAGAGGGTGGTTTTTGCCCTAGTAACGATCTTAAGACATCTACTTCAACACACTTCATCATACGACAGTGAAAGAAACACAACGAGTGCTCGTGCCATCAAGGCGGGGGTCCCGACGTGGTGCCAACGACATTCCTCTGTCAATCCTCCTCAATCTTACGACATCAATATTTTCAGAGGGTAAGTCTATGTTCTTTGTACCGACAACAATAATGAGTAAGACCACTTAATTTCATAATTTATTCATAATAGTTGCTATTTTTCGCTAGTTTTTCTTTTCCTGCTTGGCAATCCTGCAACTGCTTCAAAGGATCAATTTTAAATATTCCTTTTTCTATTTGGTATTTCTCTCTGCTTTAGTGTTATATAGATTACAAGTGAGACACTGATATGTTTTCGGTGCAAAAAGCCAATCTTAAACTCAGTATTGAATATGTGTCTATACTGACTTTTGGTGGCTGACTTATCGCATGGGTGATTCTCTAACAACCATTCTTTATACTCTCTATGAGAATCATCCATGTAATCTATAATTTCTATCACAACTTTAAGTAATATTAGAGGGCAAGAGAAGTATAAGCATAAAGAAAAAACCAGGCTGCTTAACACAAGGGAGTGGAACACAACATAGGAAACCATCTAATTTACCAATCTCAGAACAAACAAAAATTTGCCATATTGTTCGTCACCTTCAAACGAGAAGGCACTTAAGATAAAATTTTACCATTGCTGTATTGTTCATAATATTTTATTCATTTGTTCAAAAAATTGTCTTATTAATTATTATTCTTGTTTAGCCGATATTTTTTTAAATACTGCAAATTGTAAACCAAAACATAAAAATGAGAGTATAACCACTAATTTTAACAGAATTCCATTTATAATAAATTAACTATATATCCAACAAAGGATTGTAATATGTATGACTTATAGCAATTAAGGCGTCTGTTTGCACAGTCTGTTATTAGTAGCAATGTCAAATCGATCATGCATTGTTAAAATAAATTCTATTCGATTGAAAAAAAAAACGTTGTGCCTAGATCTTTCACAATTATTATTGATAAATGAATATACTCACTAATATAAATAAAATTTTATTCTCTAATAATACGCTCGTAAATGACCATTTTGGAGTGCAATTTGCCTCGTCACGACGGATTTGCTTGAAAATTTGGATTTAGGTTCCTCTAGAGGTACGGTTAGAGTTGTTACAGCTGTTAGAGTTGGGGATCAGCTAACAGACGATATAAAGATAAAAAGAGGTGTACGACAGGGATGTATATTGTCCCCATCATTGTTCAATACATATTTAGAGCACATTATGAACCTAGCGCTAACGGACATAGACGAGGGAATATTTATAAACGGAGAACGATTGAACAACATAAGATGAAGGTCTGCAGACACTTGTCTCCAGGGTGACAGAGGCAAGTAGCAGGTTTGGGCTTGATTTTAACATAAAAAAAACCAAATACATGGTTATAAGCAAAAATAGGATACCACCTGGTCAATCAACTAGTTAACCAACAACCTATAACACAAATCACCAACTTTTGTTATCTGGGTGCAAACTTAAATAAACAGTGGGACCAATCGACGAAAATTAAGATAAGCATCGAGAAGGCAAGATCAGCTTTCTTCAAAATGAAAAAAATCTTTAACAGCCACGACATAAAATTGGAAATAAAAGTTCGTTTACTAAAATGCTACGTATTTTCCAATCTTTTATATGGCGTAGAGTCATGGACCTTAACTGAAGCATCACTGAAGAGACTCGAAGTATTTGAGATGTGGTGCTATAGACGCATGTTGAGGATTTCCTGGATAGACAGAATTACCAACGAAAAAGTACTACATAGAATGGGTAAAGAGCGCGAACTAGTCTTAACCATAAAACGTCGCAAACTAAAATACCTGGGCCATATAATGCGCAATGAACAACGATATGACCTACTTCGGACCATATTTCAAAATAAAGTGCATGGGAAAAGAGGTCTAGGACGGAGAAGAATATCCTGGCTGCATAACCTGCGAAAGTGGTTTAACTTAACCACTACCGGACTTTTCAGGGCAGCAGTCAATAAAGTCAGAATAGCCATGTTAGTGTCCAACATCCGTAACGGATAGGCAGCATAATAAGAAAGGTACGGTTTGTTAGAAAAGTGCGCAGCGCACTGCATACACGTACAGAAAAATCTGTTGTACTTAACTCTCGACTCACGGCAGTTTTGGCCGTTTTGGGTGAGTCGGTTTGTTAGATAGTTCGCACACATATATATTCTGACGCTCTCAAAACAAGTTTAGAAATTAGTTTTACGTTTGTTCTTTTAAATGTTATACGTTTAGAAAAATGAATTCTAGCAAACTTAACGCAATAATTTTATTACTCAAAGAAGAGGAGGTAGAAGAGCTGATAATGTCAAATCTAAATAAACTAAATAAAAATGTAAACGAAATTTTTTTATGTCGTAATACAGAAGGTGCTTTTAAATTAACAGTCGAAAGAAGATTGTTTTAAAACGAGAAACAATTTCGAGAATATTTTAGACTTTCCAGAGATTCATTTGGACAATTTATAGGGGATGATATTACTAAAAAAACCCTACAACAGAAGACATCACTTAATTATTACAATAATAACAACTATATAAAAATACATATTAAATTTCGGTATAGATGTGTACGCTGTGAGCTCAGCCGAACGTTTGCGTCCAAATCATATCTCAATTGATTCCAACGCACACCGTCAACGTACACTGCTATCGCTCTACAGTGCGCGCAACTAAACAGAACCTAACAAACCGTTATCATAGAGAACCGTTCCTTTGATTTTGACGAACTTGCGCGGCGTTTGAATAACTGTGAGTTATGTGTCGCTCACTGTTCCAACAAACCATAGCTTTACCCTGTTCTTTACTTTTGGTCCCGAGCCCAGGGCCGCTTTTACTTGGGTTTGGAAACCACCCCTTCTCGGAAATAAAAAAACATACGTTCAAAAGAAGTCACATTTTCAGATGGCTTTTCACAAATAACTCAAAAAATGAGTATTTTACCGAAAAAATATTTTTAGCAAAAATGTAGCTTACAAAAAAAAACAAAAAAAAAATGGTATACTTATGAAGTCTGTAGATCCAGTAGAAGCAGAGTTTTAGCTCATGAAAAGTAGGTTCTTATTTGTCCAATTCCAAATCGAATATTTTAAAGTGAAATAACCAAAAATTAAGCACGTTTCGGGGAAAACTCATCAAAACTTTTTTAAAGTGTTTAAAAAAAGGTTTATTTTTCTTTTTTTTTTTTTTTAAGATTCTAGCATCAAAACTGAGCGAGTTACACTCAAAATAAAGTTGGTTCTTATTTTGGGAAAACGTCGTGAAAATAACTCCCTAATTAGAATCCCAAATGAAATTAATCATTAACGCTCTAACAATTTACGTTATTTATGTATTGTTTATATGATCTGTAAGTTTTGACCAGTTCAAATTGCATATTTTTGAAAAAATCTGGTTGTAAAGTACAAATATTTTTTTTATTTAAAAATGCCTTTTTTCGAAATAATAATAAAATAATAAATTATTTTATTAATATTTTACGAAGAAAAGTTATTCTTCATACACATCTCCGCATGGTATAAAAGATGCAACCATCAGATAAAAAATTTTATCATTCTTATACGAGATAGGTCAAAAATTATGAATTTCGCTCAAGAATAAATTACCTTTATATTTCACAAAATCGAAAATAATTAAAGAATTTTTTTTGGAATTAAAAACTATATTTTAATATGGAATTAAATCGGTCTATTGAAACAATTTTTTGCAAATTTCTCTCAAATTACTAATACCGAGCATAATTTTTATTTATTACAAATATGATAATCCTTCCGGTCCGATAGAAAAAAGTTAATAAGTTAATAACTTTTTAATGTTCATTAGATAATGTATTACGTTTTGTGAAAATTTCAGAGCGTTTTATGAAGAATAATTCTTTTTCGTAAAATTAACAATAAAAAGTATCCCATATGGTTTCAAGAAACGTAAATAGTAATTTTATTTGTGATTGTAATATTGAGTAAAAATTAATTTAATTGAAGATCATTTACTTCTTTCTTTTTAATAAGTTGTCTTTAAAATGAATGTTCCTGTAAACATTTAAGTGGAAGTGAAAAAAGAAAACGAAAAGCAAACCGAGATGAAGTGGTAAAACAAATGAAAAGATCATTGAACAAATGTTTAATTGGAAATAGAAAACAATTACAACAATCGTCATTATTTTCACAAATTGTAAACATCATTTGTATCCGAAACTATTCTGCAAGAAGTCAACCAGGAACTAAGCAATTCGGATCGTGAAGATGAAAAGAAAGGACAAAATAAAGATTTTAAATCATCTCAAAGTAACGAAGAAGAAGTAACAAAGAGTTTTGTAAACAACATTGCATTGTGGTCAGAAGACTTAATAGACGCCATGCGAGAGTATAAGCAAGTATATAAGGTTCAAAGCAAATCATAAAAAAATTAACTATTGCCTCGTTCGTCAGAACAATTAGTAGCGGGGAAAAAGTAAAGAGATTGGTTGGCTTATACTGAAACCATCAACTTATTGTACTGTTACGTCTGTAAATTATTTTCCAAGCAAACAACGCTAAGGACAAAAGGACGAATGATTGGAAAAATGTACATAAAAATTGTCAGAGCATGAAAACTCCAGTGACCACATTAACTTCATTTTAATTTTTATTACAAAATCTAAAATTACCGGACGCATTGACACTGAACTTGAAAAGCAAACAATAAATGAAAAAAATATTGGAGGGAAAAGCGTGTGGTAGCGACAATCAAATTTATTTCTTCATATTCTTTAGCGTTTCGTGCTTTGAAGTATTTATCTGAGTTCGATTAATTTTTGCGAGAACACAAGAAAATATAAGAACTGTGGCACCGGTACTATATGCTATTTTTCGTCTACAATATGTGACGAATTTATTTTTATTATATCGAGATTTAGAACTGACAATAGGGAACGAAATAAAGGAAGCCAAGTATTACTCTCTAATTCTAATTATTGATTCAACACCTGATATATCTCACGTAGATCAGCTAACCGTCATTATTCGCTATATTCTTCCAAGTGGTATAAAAGAAAGATTTTTGGGATTTCTACCTATATTTTCTCATACTGGTGAAAACTTGAGAGAAGTTATTTTGGAATTTTTAAATAATTTAGATTTAGACATCACTAATAGTCGGGGACAGAGTTATGATAATGCGTTTAATATGTCAGGTAAATATAAGGGACTCCAAACAAGAATAAAACAACATATTTTTTCTGCCTTTTTTATATCTACTATGCGCAAATTATTCCGAAATTTGTATGGAAATGACCACTTTTTTCAATATCGTTCAGGAATTATCTGTATTCTTTTCAAGTTCTACACATAGGTGGAATGCATTACAAAATTTTTGTACGAGCAAAAATTTAAGTATTAAACCTATTTGTGACACCAGATGGTCTGCTCGTTCCGATGCTGTATCCTTAAAGGAAAATTATGAAGAAATTAAACATTGTTTACAGCATTTTTCCTCAAACAAAGATGAAAAACCATTAGCAAGGTCCGAAGCTGCCGGTTTACATACAAAAATTGATAGGTTTGAGTATGTACTGTTCTTTACTATATGGGAAAAGATTTTAGATAGAATAAATACTTCAAACAAGACTTTAACAAAAAGACGAATCCCTTAATACAGCAGTTTTAATATATGACTCATTGATACATTTCGTACAAAATGTTAGACACAATTTTGACAATTTAGCAAAAGACATTGCATTATACTAATGATAAACAACGGCAGAAAATACGAAAACTATTTCATGATGCAATTCCAGAAAATGAAATAAGATAGGTATAGGTAAGGTACTATGTGCTTTGAAACCAAACTACCAAAAGCAAAGTATGTGTCATTACTAAAAAATAGGCCCAGAATTACAATGTTGCCTAGGACCTGCTTTAGCCTTAGTCCGCCACTGATTACAACTAATCTGGGGGTTGAGATTTAGATTGTAAACTGTGATAAAATTTTAAATTATGCTGTCTGAAGTTCATTCGTTCAATTCATTAAAAGATAATTAGAATCAATTACCCGCTTTAATTTACAATTATACGATTTTTTTGTAACTGGAGTAGTTTTCACATCTAAAAATAAAAAGCAACCAACGGCACAAGTTCAAAAGTGAAGTGGAGGGTAAGTAGGACCTAAACCCAAATTTCCATGCAATTCGGTGGTGATACGGAAAATTATACGGTATCGCCGAATTTCACGTTTATTTACTGGCCTATAATGATATGAATGTATACATATCAAATGTTTTTTTAAATATAAATTATAGCACATTTGCCATATAAATATTTTTTGCACACTTTTATATCATTTGCGTGATTAGTCATAGATACACGACCGTTCTGTTGCATTTTTTGTCTATTTAACACTACGATGCACGACCTATTTAAAATAACATGAGTACACAACGGTTGTCTAGTAGTACCAAAGATGCAGGACTGGTTTTTGCTGTTATTATTAAATTTTATATAAAACTTTCTATTGTCAATTATTACATTTGTTTTATTGTTTTTTATTATATAGAACAAATAAACCAGAGTAGCACAAACTTTATTTCTCTGCCAATTCATAGATGGAGCTTTAAGTATAATAGTTCTGGCATTAATATTTTAAATATTTGAAAAAACATAGTGGCCTATTGAGTTTTCGGCCAATCTGGTTTTGGTTTTCAAGCAAAGCTAAAGCGTACGTAAACAACGAGTATTAGTACGCATTAGTGAAAACACTTCAGAAGAAATCGAAATTAAATGAGGGGTTAGATAGGGATGTGTACTGTCACTGCTTTTCTTCAATTAATACTCTTGAGGAAGAAATTACTGGAACAAAGGTCAATGGAACACGAATTAACAACATTAGTTATACAATTGATAGTGTTATTTTGTTATTTCATTAGTAAAGATCCAAGTAGCCAGACCCGGATTACTGACCAGGGTATTTTAATGATTCAGACACGGTGACTGGGTCTTCAAAAATACCCGTATTTCACATGACTATGATTGTGTTTATTGCTGACATTTCGTCTGCAACTGCTGCAAATATTATCAAAGGCAATACAGTAGCGGACATAGCTCTTAACGTTTATTGGTCACCAGTGAGCAACAGCAGGTGTTGCCCAATGTAGATATGATAAGTTAAAGTATGAAAATATCTTTGTTTTGTGTGAATTATATTTTTTTAGATGAGGAAGCGGCCTATCAAACTATAAGAACCACAGAAAAGTGGTTTGGAAAACACAATATGAACGTCCTTTTTGGACCTCCTAACCGAATTCTATCGGTCTTAAGTCTAATAGCGGCTTCCCACGGTCGGCGATATTACGGACGTAAGCGGACCAGCACGCACCACGCACCGGGGAAGAGTCTCGTCCGTGGTAGCGCAGGCACGTCTGTGCTCGTCCGTCCTATCCATCTAGAGTCGGTAACATCAAAGGTGCGGTACATGCTCGTGCGACGCGATCCTAGCGCGTCTGTGTTGAAACAGACGACAAGTGCAAGTCAGAAGTTTTTCATTCGCTGACACGAGTAGTTGTCTGTAGTGTTGTCAAAGTTGTTTTGCAGTTTTTTGCTAAAAAATGGAATGGACAAACGAAGTTATTTTTGATTTTTTAAATTTGTATCAAAATGAAACAAATTTATGGAATTCTACGGCACCAGAGCATAAGAAACGGAACTGATATATACGATGTATGGAACCGAATAAAAAATCAATTGAAGAATAGTACTATTTCGATTAAAGAATTAAAAAAGAAGAGAAATAATTTAATGCCGAATTTAATGTTTACAAGCCTGAGTGGCCTTTTTATGATATAATCAAACAATACTGTCACGGACCTACACAGACTGTCACGGACCGTAGGAAGAGCTCTGTCTGCGGTGCGTTCTCGTCCGTGCTGATCGGCTGTCCGCGATGATCTGTAGAATCGCCGATCGTGGGAAGCCACTGGAAGAGAGATGTTACTACATTTAAAAAATAAATATTCATCGTATATGTCCCAATATTTAGTTGTCATGTAAAATAAAGTTGTTTTTGCAATTGTAACGTAAGTGGTTATGTAACATAAACAATTTTTATGGTTAATAAGTTATGTTAGAGTAAGTATATTTGATTTTTTATTGCTGATTGAACCAAATTAATCAATTACGCATGATTACATTAAAAAACATTAAAAAAAATAAACTATCAACTATCTGAATTATGTATGTATTTTAGTTTGTCCCAATATATAGTTGTTAGGGCTCGTACAGTACTATTTGATAAACCAGTTCAAATGTCAATTTACCATAGTCTTTAATAATATCTTAAACCAAGTTGTCACGCATTATGAAGACAAGAAAATGCACACGAAGAGCAAGACAAAATTGCAAGTGCTGTCATACCAACACCGCTGGAGACTGTTTGAGAGTAAAATGAGAATAGCAAATGGAGTGACGGTTAGTGATAAGATGACAACAATAACGATTTCGAATTACATACGTACGTTACAGCAATTTTTGAAAACTCACTTTAATTGGCAACTTAGGTATTGTAGACCTGTAACTTTTATGGACAAGTCTAAATTTTGTCTCGCCGGTTGTGACGGCATTCTTAGTGTGTTCAAATTTCCAGGTTAATACCAAATTACTGCCATTCCAGAAGTACATCAATTTGGTGGTAGATACGTATTTATTCTAGACAATCGAACAGATCTCCTCATCTAAGTAACCTGAAAGTTATGTCGATTACGTCGTTGATGACTGTGTGATAGCTGTTACATACGAAATTCGCTCTAACGGCTCAATATATGATATCATATCACATATCGCTCGCGTTACTGGAAAACTTCTACAGGAATGCCATATTGAAGTTAGGTATGACGTAAACTGCATTAGGCATTCGTAATTTACACTTGATCGACCCATTCGCAGTCGTCTAACTTTACCTCAAACATTCAGCAAAAACATTTTCTGTTGAACAAAAACATAGCGCAGGACGAAATAAGTGTGCTGTGGCATACTGCTAAAATTTACTTCTGCAACGGGGTCTCCTGCAACGATTAATCTTGAAGAAGTGATAAAATATATACCTATATTTTAGCCAAACTAGCCACTGTTATATTGTTATTAGCAAAAAGTTGGGTAAATAAATGTTTTCTTCGCTTAGCCAAGAAAAATAGAAAAACTTCGATAAAAAAAAGTGCACAATAAAAAGAAATAAAGAAACAATGGAAGTATCTTCTTTTTTTTATTGTATAATGGCTTTGGCATAGCCAATTAGCCAGACTATTTGTGGTAGTTACAATTTTTGATTTATTACCTAAGCCTGTTTATAATATAATTTTACAGGAGGTAATATGTTAGTATATACATTCAATTTTTGATATATTTACAATTTTTAATTTGAATACCCAAAACTACTTATAATTTAAATTTACAGGACGTTATGTATTCGTAGATACATTTTAATATCTGCTTATTATTTGAAAAAATAATTGTATTCAAATTGACAGGCAATGGACAATTTAGCTCAATTAATTTTTCATACATCATTTTGATACTTTGTTTGTACTGTCCACACTCCAATATAAGGTGCTGCAGATCTCCCACTTTACCACAGGAGCAATATGGGTTATCAGTGAGGCCTATGCTGTGTTTGTATGCAGGAGTGAGTGCGTGGTTTGATCTTATTCTGTTTATTGTTTTTATAAATAACCTGTTTGACTCATATTTGAACCATCTTTCATTGGGTATTAGTGGTTGGCAAGCTCTAAAGTTGATTCCAGTTGTACTTTGGTTGTATAAACGTTGCCATCTTTGTTTGCAGTTGTTTCTACTGATATTATCTATGTCTGCTACTAGAAGAAGTATGTTGTTTATATTATGTTTGGTTAAAGCTGCAGATTTAGCTAATTTGTCGACTTCTTCATTTCCTAATATTCCAGAGTGTCCTTTTACCCAACAAATAATAATCGAACTACCTGCGGAAATAATATCATAATGTAACTTCTTGATTTCTATCTCAATATGGTTTAAGTATTTTGTATCTTCAACAATCAGTCAGAATGATATAATTATTATATATATATATATATATATATATATATATATATATATATATATATATATATATATATATATATATATATATATACTATAACTTTCAACGTATATGGGAGTTTTTATTTGTTACGCCAATATTTATGGCTTGAGTCTGATATATTCAAGTTACGAATATTTTTTAAATAGCTGAAGTTTTTTGATATAGCTCTAGCTACAAACTTATCTGTAAAGAACTGTGTAAGGGGAGGCTCTTTAGCTTCAATTTCGATAATACTAATAGCAGTAGATTTTAAGTAACCGAGACATAGCCTCAAACATTTATTCTTTTGGGTTTCAATTTTATTAAGATGTCCTGTTGACGCGGACCCATATAAATGACAACTATAGTCGAAAATTGGTCGAATCATTGAGCGATAAAATATCAATGCAATATTCGGGTCAGCT
Organism: Diabrotica balteata; assembly: GCA_918026665.1. Lineage (NCBI taxonomy): Eukaryota > Metazoa > Arthropoda > Insecta > Coleoptera > Chrysomelidae > Diabrotica > Diabrotica balteata. Next base: position 74,956,699 of record OU898283.1, on the reverse strand, counting down.
TCCCAACTGGTTTTACAAAATGCTCTAAGGATATTCATGGAGTTTTCCGATTTTTTTTATAATAGAATGAATTTGATCCTTCCATAACAGTTTACGATCCAAATATGTGCCTAGATATTTTACACAATTTTTGATTGGAAATTTTATTTTTCCTAGTTTAAAGTTACCTTGAGTAGTTTGGCGTTTTTTGGAAAAAAAAATTTCAGTCTTTGTAGTTGATATTGATAAGCCTAGAGAATGGTAATCATTTTTTACACAATCTAGTGTAGATTCGAGTTGACGCCTACAAATCTCAAGGGTAGTATGTGAGGTATACAACACAACATCATCTGCAAACTGCAATATATTAGAGTGTGGAGGTACTATCTGATCTAGATCTATATTATACAATGAAAAAAGAAGTGGACTTAAAATACTACCCTGTGGTATACCTATATTCGTTAGCCTTGGCGCTAAAAGAGTCTCATTTATTTTTAAGTAAGTCCATCTATTCTTGTACAAGGATATACCTAATGAAATCTGAAATTTTAACTGGCATACCAAGATATAACAATTTTTTATGTAGAATATATAAATTTATGTTATCAAATGCAGAGGTCACATCTATAAATGCTGCAGCTGTTGATTCTTGATTTGTGAAATTGACCTGAACAGAGGAAACTAGTGAAGTGAGAGCATCCTGTGTAGACCTGAATTTCCGGAAGCCATATTGAGATTTGGGTAGGATATCTTCGGATTCAAGCCAGTATTCAAGCCGATTTTTGATTAATCTCTCTAAAGTTTTTAGTATAAAAGATGTTAAAGATATAGGTCTGTAAGACTCAACGTTGTTATCTGGCTTTCCTGGCTTCTTTATGGGCAATACAATATAGTCCTTCCATGTTCTGGGAATTAAATTCTCATTTTGCCATCTATTGTTAAAAATTTGTAATAATAGTGATTTGTATTCTGTGGGTAAAAAGTATAACATAGAGTATGATATACAGTTCATCCCTGGAGACGACCTATTATTTTGTTTGAGTCCATAATTTAATTACTATTAAACTGGGAATAAGCCGCAATTAAAGATAAAAATACGTTTATTGACGTTTCAATTTCCACTTCGGAAATCGTTCTCTAAATTAAATCCATAATTTAATTCCCACATTTCAAATGGTTTTTCTAGATTGGAGTATTCTCTGGAAACGGTGAATGTAGCTTTGTTTATTTGGTTTGGTTTGGAAGTCTCTTCGTTGGAAGTTTAAAAATAATAATATATTAGTAAATTCCACAGATAAAAATAATCTACAACTTTGAATGAATTAATATTAAGTCGGCGAGTGTCTATTAAGATGTATTAATGCTATAATACGAAGGTGAACGGTTGCCTACGTAAAAACTGTTTCATTGTCAATTAACTTAAACTAAACACCTCCACATCTTTTGTTGGCATATAATCATACTCGTCTCCTGAAAACTAGCCAAATTAACTGCATTTATTGCAATAGAGCGCATTTATAAATCTAGATTAAAACTTTTATTTCGGAATGTACATTGTTAGTATCTCGGAGTATCTGAAATATTAAAAAGTAAATTCTAAAAATTATTAAGAATGCCATGATTTGTTCATAGCAAAAAAGTAAATTCTCTATAGTGCTAATATATCATTATACTCCACAGAAGGTTTTTTGTCTTCTTCTTCTTAACATGCCATACACCAAAGTGCGTAGGCGACTATCTCATTACTAGAATTCTGTTCTTGGCGGCGTGACACAGCTCACCTGTATTGTGTATTCCTGTCCATTCTTTAATATTCCTTAACCAGGATAATTGTTTGCGGCCGGCTCCTCTCCTACCTTCGATCTTCCCTTGTAGGATTAACTGTGGTATTTCATATTTTACTCCTCTCAATATGTGCCCAAAGTAACCAATCTTGCGTTTTTTAATTAATTCAAAGTGTTCTCTTTCCACGCCGGCTCTATTAAGGACGTCATCGTTTCGAACTCTATCCACCCAAGGTATGCGCATCATTCTTCTCAATGACCACATTTCAAATGCTTGAAGTTTATTGATAGATGTTTTTTTCAAAGTCCACGTTTCCATGCCATAAAGCAAGATGGACTTGACCATTCTGTAGCGTATTTCGAAGTTTAGGTGTTGATTACATAGGAGCGGTCTGAATTTCACAAAAGCTTGTCTTGCCATTTGTATTCGGGTTTTTATCTCGTGTTGTGGATCCGATTGGTCATTGATTGTGGTGCCAAGGTATTTAAAAGTTTTCACGCGATTTATACGATTGTCACCTATGCATATTATCGGGTTTTCTGGAGGGTTTCTGCTAATGACCATATATTTCGTTTTCAAAATTTTGATTTTGAGGCCATATTTTTTACCTATGCTATTCACCCTATCAAGTAATAACTGCTGATCTTCCAAATTATCAGTTATAATCGCTGTGTCGTCCGCATAGCGTAGGTTGCTAATTGGTATGCCGTTCACCTTAATGCCTAATTCCGTATCTTCTAATGCTTCCACAAATATATTTTCAACATATAAATTAAAAAGCATCGGAGAGAGTAGGCAGCCTTGGCGGACACCTTTCCGGATTTCAAATTCATCCGTATATTGGTCTTGAGCAATCCTCACCTTTGCCATTTGGTTCCAGTATAGATTCTGAATAATTCTGATCTCCTTCTGGTCAATGTTGGCCCTATGTAGTAGTTCCATCATGATATCATGTTTAGCATTGTCAAATGCCTTCTCGTAGTCGATGAAGGTGAAGTAGACATCTTTTCGTTGATCTAAGCAGTTTTGTATTAAGGTGTTCAAACATAAAATTGCCTCTCTTGTTCCTAGTCCTCCCTTAAAACCGAATTGTGTTGACCCGCTAAGTTCTTCTAGTATCTTGTACATTCTTGAGTGTAATATCCTAAGGAAGAGTTTCAACAAGTGACTCATTAAACTGATTAAGCGGTGTTCATTGCATTTTGTGGTATTAGCTGTTTTTGGGATCATCACAAAGGATGACTGCAGCCATTCTCGCGGAATGTAACCAGTATCATAAATTCTATTGAACAGCCTTACCAAGATTTCGATATTCTCCTCGTCTAGTAGTTTTATTGCTTCTATATTAATTTCATCTGGACCTGTTGCTTTATGCATCTTTGTGGTTCTAACTGCATATTCTATTTCACTTCGCATTATTGATGGCCCTGATAAGTTTTCGGAAGGAAGTTTGCGCGTTGGTTGTGTTGGTCTTTCGTCATTAAAAAGGCTTTCTGCGTATTCTTTCCACGCCATTGCTATCTTCTCTTCTGACTCCATGTATTCGTTTCTGTCGTTGCGTATTCTTGTTCTGTGGTGGCTTTTGTGTATATTCGATATTTCTTTGATCTTCTTATGTAGTCCAAAACTATCTCCTTTTTCCTGCAATTGTCAGAGTAGAGGGTAGAAATTTATCAGAGGCAATTTGTCAGAGGGTAAAAATTTCTAAAAACCATACCAAGTTAACCATCTCTAGGAATGGCTGGCCCCTCTCCTATTTATGCGCAGTCAACTGTCGCACGTACCGTACTCCGAAAGTGGGATGGCCGCTGAAGGCTGCTTTCGGAAACTTTCGGAGCACAACCTTCTCTTATCTATATCTTATCTGTGCCGTTGTTCCGGCTGTTTCTCTTCTTCTTTCTTTCTAATTACTGTTCGAATGTAGTTGTGTATAATATTCCACCCCTCCTTACTTTCCATTAGCTTCACGATCATCTCTCTCACAGTAACAGGGTTCATACCTACTTCTCTATACATTATATTTCTCTCTGCTGTCCATCTATTACAATCCAACATTGTGTGAGTAATAGTGTCAGAGGATAGGCATTTACCTGTATCTGTCTTTCTGAATCTATGAAGACTATGTCCTAAAACACCCATGTCATGTGAGCACTTGAGTCAGGAAGTAATCCAGTCGCCCCCCAGTCCCTTAGAGTCGGGATCAGCATCTTAGTCCACTGAGTCATCTTCCGTGTTGTTCCACTCTTCTTGCCATCTTTCTATTGATCCTTCGATTTATTTTTTTTATGGCTGCTGTCAAATATTCTCTTCTCTCATAGAAATGTCTCCTTTCTGCTACTAACATATGCAGAGGAACACTCCACAGGAGCTAGATCAACACGAATTTGTTTAACTGGAATTCATTTATAATTTCTTTAAAAAAGGTACTCGTTGGTGTTGTTTACCTTTGTTATTGTATACGTAAAATTGCATTGTTTAACTACTAGATTAGTTCACTGATAGTGACTAACTTATGCTATGGTGTAATCTAGCTCGGGTCAACACATGGGTAACGCTAAATAAGCAAGTGAAACAGTTGGCGACTAGTCCTTTAAAGATCTCCTAGCCATCGATACTCAAGGAAATAATTACAAAAAATAGTTTTTCTCGGAATTATATGACAAGGAGCATTGGAGCAAGGATTCGAATATATATGCCAACTACACATAGACGAACTTGTCAGATCAAAATCTATCTAAGATTCTGAGAGAAAATAACATTAATGTTCGTTTTGAGGATGATCATTCAGGAATCTCATATAGGTGATGAAACTCACCTAAAATGTAGAGGCAGAACACCCAAATTTTACATTTTTAGCGTAACATATCTCTTTATAAAGTGGAAATATCAATTAAAACAAAATCAAATATATCAAAACAATCAAAATAAACATTAACCTAATATTGGATGCAAAAGACAGGGAACTTTTTAGATCCGCAACGTGGAACACGGAATACAACTCAGATCTTTGTTTTTCAACATAAAGTTATCAAAATTCACCTGTCTATATGACAAGTCTTGAAAAATTTCCTACAGAGCCAACATATTCCAATAATATATGAAGTAGGTTACCAGAATCCGATCCTCTGATCCATCCCAGATCAAGAGGGAACTTTCAAAAGGCAGACTTAGTAAAATTCACCTAAAAGTTACGATTGATTTGTAGGTACGATAATATCAACTGCAAAAAATGCATGTCAAAAGGTTACCTCAAAGAGTACATCCCGTGCAAGAATAATTAATGTGAAGAAATTTACAATGATATACATAGAAAATGACGTATTTAATAACCTATTAGGATCGGAAAGATAAATGGATACAATGAAGAAAATGGACTCAAAAGTTCAAGTAAATAATCTTGGAACCTGCTTAAAAACTAGGGAAGTGTCCCGTTCTTTCGAAAAGCTTACTTTTCAGCCCTCGACCAGATACCTAGCAGAATATTATTCCTATTTACAGCACTAGGTCATAAAAACAGACACAAAATTAATAAAAAAGGAACTTAATAATTCACGCTAAACAGCTCGACATTACTAAGAATTCTCACACGAATTAACAACCGAAAAAATAATATCCCCCGAAACATGAAAACTGGCAAGACGCCTGGTTTTGACGCAATACATCCTGAGTTCATATTACAATGCGACCAAAGGACAAGAAAATAGTTGTTTTCTACTTGTGCACCTTAACAACAGGAATCCTACCTATCTTACAATAAAGTCGTTCCTGGAACGCAACTCAGAAATATTGACAATATCATTTTAAAGTCGTCTACTTTATGTATAATATATGTCTGAATTGTCAATATAATGAGTCAGATAAAATTAAATTATTAGAAGAATTTTTCACCAAGTACCTATCAAAAAACAAAATTTGTTTAATTTATTAATGTTTGTATTTTGAGGACGATTTCCGAAATGGAAATTGATACGTCAATAAACTTATTTTAAAGTTTACTTGTGGTACTGTTAAAGTGTACTGTTGGTAATTCTCATTAAAATAGTAATTACTTTAAGATGTCACAAGCAAATACCTTCATAATAATAATAAGTTAATTAATTAAATATGTTACAATAATTATTGTATTAAATAAACAAGTTTAAGCCACTTTATTTGCAGATATAAGATTGAAATATTAATAGTGCTAACATCTTCGCTGATTTATGCTACTAGGTGTCGCTCTTTGGAACTTGCACGTAGTGAATATTAGCTGTCCGTTTTCGGTTACCTAGTTTTAAGAATTGGTATAATGGTTTTGAGTTGTGTCTTTTATTTTGTTCTGTTTCTATCTCGTATTGTTTTAACTGTGTTGCTAGTTCTTTCATTTTTTCTGTTTTCAGCATCGTCCACACGTTACACGATCCAATGTATTTTGTCATTCTCTTAATTCTCTTTCTCTTGTATCATATCTGCTGGAAATATAGATTTCCCGACAACAAAAGGCTCTACTTTTGTTGCCATTAAAGTGGAAGTTGGTATTTTTATTGGATTATAACCTGGTGTTCGTACATTTTTGATAGGTACAGTTGCCGACTATTTGAATCTATTTCGGCCATAAAAGTATTTTGGTTCTTTTGTGCCTTTAAAATTTTCAGTATCAGTTGAAGTGAACCATACCCACGTCAACTGGTTCCTCCTCAGCAGATTCCTCGGTTTCGTGGTCACTGAGTATATAATCAGAATCCTCCTGATCAGACAATTCCACATCCGGCTAAAGTCAATCAAATATTTCCATAACTTTATTTTCAAAATTAGGACTCAATACATATTATACATTATGTATTACGTATTATATCATCGTATCGAACTCGTTTTGAAACAGGATACTTTGAAATTTTTGACTACGAGAAATAAACAAAATTATTTTATTGAAAATCCGATATAATTGTAATTTGTATATACCCACCGTCGTGACGTCTAGGGGACCGCAAGCACAGCTTAACTCGAAAACGAAACGCAACAGAATCACTACACTTCACTCTAATGGTTGGTAACCGACTAACTTAAAGGTGGGAAGTGCAAATCTAAATGACAAATAGCAGAGGGTTACTAATCACAAACCCAAGTGCAGCGGTCCGTGGGACATCACAACGTCTGTTCCACATGTGAGGGTTAAGTATACATAAAAATTCATAGACTGGCACAAATAAGAGCACAGGTAGAAATATCGAATTTGGTTTTCGGTCTAACAGGTGTACAGCATCATGAAATCGAGTTGTACCTCCTAGTACCATGTAGGTCAATTATTAATCTCTCGCTTAATCTCGGATTAATCGCCCAATAATAGTCCACGCATTTCAAATATAAAAGTATTAAACAGAATGGGTCAAGGTAAAGGTGACAATCATCATCATCATTGGTGCTAAAGCCCTATAAAAGAGCCTCGACCTTCCCAAGTCTATTACGCCAATCAGTTCTATCCATTGGCAACTGTTGCCAGTTTGCTGTGCCTATTTTTCTACCTTCCTCATCTACACCATCACTCCATCTGTTCTGCCCATCATAGTCTTCGTATTTTTATAAGAGATACTACGTCTTTACCACCAAATATATATTTATATCTGTGATATATTTCGTAGTTGTACCTCCTTCTCCAAACATTAAATATTCTTCTCAGGATCCTTCGTTCAAGTATAAGCAGGAGGTTTTCATCTGTATTGGAAATGGTCCATGTCTCCGATCCATATGTCAACACTATTTGTATAAGGGTTTTGCATAAGGTTATTTTTGTTTTTTGGCTTAAGTTTCTGCTTCTCATATGTCTACTCAATCCAAAATAGCAAAATAGCATTTGTTTGCTCGGATTATTCTTCGCTTGATTTCTTCCGTCATGACGTTCTCCTTGGTGATTAGGGAGCCTAAGTATATGAATTTGTCCACCAATTCAAAGGTCGAGTTATCAACAGTGAATTGGTGGCCGATGTTTCTGGCTCTATTGTTGGGTGTTGATGCCATTATCTTAATTTTCTCCTCATTTACTTGCAGGAACTTATTTTTGAGGCATTTGACAAGGTGGTATACATTTTTCTTCTAGTTTGCGTGTTGTGCGGACAACTAGGTCAACATCATCTGCATATGCCAAAATTTCGGATAATTTATTAAAAATGTTTCCTCTGTTGTCTATTTGGGCATCACTGGCCGCCTTTTCCAGAGCTATGTTAAAAAGAAGATACGCCAGCGCATCTCCCTGTCGCAGCCCAACATGCGTTTCAAATGCCTGTAATTGTTCGCCCTGTATTTCGACTTTGCAAAAAAACTTTACACTTTGTAGCCTCAATCAATCTTATTATTTTATCGGGATGTGGAATTCATCTATGGCTTTATACAATTTATTTCTTAGGACACTTATCATAGGCCGATTTAAAATCTACGAAAAGATGGTCTGTGTCGATATTGAATTCTTTGGTATTTTCCAGTATTTGCCTTAGCACAAAAATCTGGTCTGTTGTTGATCGACCAGGCTTAAAACCACTTTGATATTCGCCAAGAAGCTCCTCTGAATATGCACTCAGGCGACTATATAAAATACTCGAAAATATTTTGTATGCTGTATTAAGGAGGGTTATTCCCCTATAGTTTCTACATTCCAATTGATCACCCTTTTTGTGTAGCGGGCAAACAATCCCAATACACCACTCTTCCGGGATTTGTTCCTCATTCCAGGCTCTCAGTATGATTATATATATATATATATATATATATATATATATATATATACATATATATATATATGGTTGGTCAGAGTAGCACCTCCTCATTTAATAAGTTCTTCCGCGGGTATACCATCACTTCCTGGAGATTTATTATTTTTTATGTGTTTTATTGCATCTCGTACTTCTTGAGGAGTATAGGAAGAAGGAGAGTATCATGGTTAAAGAATTTAAGAGACTGGTTTAAATGCAGTTCTATAGAACTCTTTAGAGCAGCAGTAGATAAAGTAAAGATAGTGATGATGATATCCAACTTCCGATTGGGAGACGGCATTTAAAGAAGAAGTACTTCTTGAACTGATGGAGGTTCCAATGGTGTATTGTTGCTTGCTTCTGGAGGTGGTTGATTTAGATCTTCTACTTCGATAGTAAGTAGTTCTTTATAGTGTTCCACCCACCTTTTCAATACTTCTTCTTTGGTATTGAGTATATGCCCCTTCTTATCCTTACATAGTCCGATCCTTGGTTTAAATTCTTTTCTTGCATTATTTAGATTTTTATAGAATTTTCTTGTTTGATTTTCCTTTTTTAATGCCTCTAGTTCTTCCAATATTCTATTTTCATAAGTTCGCTTTTTTCTCCGATGGATGTACTTCTCTTCTCTTCTGAGATCTTTATATTTTTGTTCTTTTTCTCGGGTTCTTCTTTGCTGCATCAGTTTATATGCATTGTCCTTTCTTCTTGTAATGTCCTCGTACTAAGCATCGAACCACTCATTGCATGGGGGGAGTCTTTGCGGCCGTAGAATGTTATTTGCTGAGTCTTTAACATAATTTTTACACATTTCCCATTGTTCACTAATTGAGATTCTCTTTAGTTATGTATTTAGTTTTAATATTAAGGCGCCTTGTTTTGATACTTCTCTCCTTCTTCGCATTTGAGATTCTAGCCCGAATTCTTGTGCCAACTAGAAAATGATCTGAATCAATATTGGCGCCTCGATAGGTGCGGACATCCATAAGGTCTAGCATCTATGATCACATGATCAATTTAGTTGTTCGTTAATCTATCAGGCGAGGTTCAAGTCCCCATATGTGTCCCCAAAGGTGACAATAAAAATAATAAAAAAACGATAAAAGAACTTGAACACTTGGATATTGCGGTTAATACTCAATGAAAAGATACAGAGAAAGAGAGGACTCGGTAGGAAGAAATATTCGTCGCTCCAAAACTTTCGTCAATAGACTGATTTACCAGCAGATCAATCGTAACATAGGTTTTCTTGCTACAGCTTCTTTCTTCTTTTAAACCCTTATTAAATGGTTTTAAATAGTAATTGTGTAGTTTGAAATATTCCCTATGGCGCTGGCAACCCAGCCAGTTTTTCACGTTTTTCAAATTGGACTCCGTAAATAGCAATTTTTTTACATAAAGAACTTTTGTACAATAAATTATTTCCTAAAGTTTTGTAGTTTTACGACTTTTCATATTTAGTTTCTATTTGTTTTATAAAGTTGATGACGACAGTGATGTCGAAACGCATCCTGGATTTTATTTATTGAAGTTAGAGATTGGTAATCATTATTATAAAAATAGTTCTTCATTTCATAAAATTAAAATCTGTTCCCGCAAGCTTTTTCCACTTTAAATAAATTCTTGGTGTAATAGTTTTGATGAGATGGTATTTTCATGTTCTACTCTCCGGTTTATTGGACTATTTTGACCTATTAGTATAATAGTTTTCTAACCATTTCCTTTCAACATACTCTCAAATTACATATGAATATTAGGGATTTACGGTACTAATATAAACAACCTTTAATGCTGGAGTCTAACATTTCTAAGAGCGTTGTGTTTGCGAGCTAAAAAAGCCAGCCGTTAATAATTCAGCAGGTCGGTTAAGATCAAATTAAGAAAAATATTATCTGAAATCCGGTGTTAAAAAATTACTGTCCTCTGCTTTTAAGTTAATTTTTAAAATGTTTTACTTTTATTTTTAGTTTTAAACTGCTAAATTTATATTTCTAGTGCGTCATTGGATATATACATTCTAAAATTTATATTCTTAAAGAAATACACAGATATACTGTGTATATTATCAATACAAATTCATGTCATATTAATTTTAGAAATTAATAAACAACCAGCCAGAAAACAAATAATAGTTTATTTTATTTTTACGTCTTATCGTGTATTATTACTATAATGACGGCTGTGGATATTTAAAAATAGCATTTTTTCATGCATATACTTAAATACTATTATTCAAAATACTACTGAGAGATTTTAAATACCAAATTAAGAGAAGAAATAGCGATAAAATAATTGGATGAATAGAGACATAGTAAAAGACAATAGCCATAGAGTCATGTCTACACAAGACAAAAATGAAGAAAAGAAGAAGTACTGGTGCCTATTCCAAGGAAAGTCGGTGAGTCCACTGTGGTTCTAGGATGAACCCTCTATCAGATCTACTCAAAAACTATTTGTCTAAGGTTTTAACATCAACGATAACAATAATGTAGTCGCTGAAATTGATCAATTGTATTCAGTTGTATTTAAATGATTTGAAATTAATAGATTCCATCCTAAAACCACCTAGATCAGATGCTAAAGATAGTAGTCAAATTCACACTGAGAGTGCAGTACGGTTTAGGTAGGACCATTCTATTATAGGATTATTGTGGAGAATAAACGTAAAGGGTTGTCGGCCTTCGCCAGCAGTTGATTTCTCACTCAAGAGCGTCCCACAGAACCAATTTTAATAAAATGCATTTCCCGGCAGTACGAGTACATAAAATATTTAGTGTTATGTATACAGTAGAACAAAAGTATTGTAACAATTATAATAATTGAATACTCCCCGAAATGTATAAATAGCTTGGGAAGTACTAATTTGGTTTTTCGAATGTTTTGTACTTGAACTAGCGATTCGTTTATACAAAGCTCGAATAGTTTCGAGGAAGATTTAAGAAATTAGACAAAAATTGTGAAAATATGTACAAATACGTAGTGATGTCAAATATTTTGCATATAAAACGTACATTGCGTATTAAATCCTATAGAAATGGTGTGGAACCAAGTTAAGCGCTATGTCTTCTTCTTAGAGTGCCATATCCCTACGGAACGTCGGCGACTACCATGCTTATAATATTGTTATACTGATCTCGGTCTTGCGCTACGTGTAGCAATTGATCCGCTGTCAAACCTGTCCACTGCCGCAAATTCCTCAACCAAGAGAGTTTCTTCCGTCCTATCCATTTCTTTCCTTCGATTTTACCGTTGAGAATTAGCCGAAGGAACTCATATCTTGGTCCTCTGATTATATGTCCAAGATATTTTAGTTTACGCCTCTTAATAATATTTAATAGAGTTCGTTGATGTCCCATTCTTCGAAGAACTTCTTCGTTTCTGGTTCTGCTAGTCCATGGAATTTTTAGTATCCTTCGATACAACCACATCTCAAACGCCTCGATTTTATTCATGATATCGGCGTTTAAAGTCCAAGTTTCACATCCATACAAAAGTACAGACCACACGTAACATCTTGTAAACTTTTCACGGATTTCCAAATTTAATGAGTTATTGGATAATAGAGGCTTGAATTTTTGAAATGAGTTTCTTGCCTGTTCAATTCTACATCGAATTTCGAAGGATGGATCTAGATTTTGGGTAATCCAACATCCAAGGGATTTGAATCTCTGAACTCTCTGCAGCGGTTGTTGGTTTAATATCAGTTGGGTTGCGCCGATATCCACTTTACTGGTCACCATGTATTTAGTTTTATCGATATTTATCGACAGTCCCCAATTTGTGCATTCCATGTCAACTCTATTGATTAGCTCCTGCAGATCGTCGATGTTTTCAGCTAGAATCACAGTATTTATTTCTCCTCCTATGATAATTCATTTTTGATCCTTTAAAGCTTCCCTAAATAGATTCTCAGAATACTCGTTAAAGAGGGTGGGAGATAGTATACAGCCTTGTCTTACGCCTCGTTCAATACTGATTGGCTTTGATTCTCTGTTGTTGGTATTAATAATGGCTGCTTGGTTCCAGTAAAGTTTGGCAATAAGTTTGATGTCTTTCTCATCTAGTTGGATGCTCTGCAAGGCGGTAATTAGTCTCGTATGCTGAACGCGATCAAATGCCTTTTCAAAATCAGTGAAGCACATATATACGGGCTTTCTTACCTCCCAACATCGTTGAGGGAGTGTTTGCATAGAAAATAGTGCTTCTCTAGTTCCAAGGCATCTCCGGAACCCGAACTGCTCTTGACTAATTATTTCTTCGCATTTGTTGTTAATTCGGTTTAGAAGAATATGCAACAGTAGTTTAACGGCATGGCTCATTAAACTAATGAGTCTACAATCGCTACATTTCTTAACGAATGGTTTCTTAGGTAGAGGAATAAAGATCGATTTTAACCAGTCCGATGGAATTTCACTGGTATCATATATTTGATTGAAAAGTACAGTGAGTTCTTTTATATTGTCATTTGAGAGTAATTTTAGCCATTCGCTGTATATTTGATCTGCTCTACTGGCTTTGTTGTTTTTGGTTTTGTGTATGGCTTTTTCCACTTCAGCTTTTAAGATTGATGGTCCTGTATTTGCACTTAAGTTAGGTAATGATCCTCGATCATCCTTAAATAATGCTTTAATGTAGTTTTCCCATTCCTCCATTACTTCGTCTTCTAGGGATGTCATCATCATCATCATCATCATCATCTTGGTGCTACAGCCCTTAGAGGGCCTCGAACTTCTCAAGCTTTCTACGCCATTCTGTTCTGTCCCTAGCTTGAATTTTCCAGTTGCCGACTCCGATCTTCTCCGCATCTTGTGTTACCACATTCATCCACCTCAGCTTTGGTCTACCCCGTCGTCTCATTCCCACAGGTTGCGCTGTTAGAATCTTTTTTATCATGTTCGATTCAGGGGCCCGGGCTACATGTCCTGCCCACTGCAGGCGGTTTTGCTTAATTATAGTGGTAATATCTTTACCACCAAACGTATGCGTGTAGATATTCTGCAGTTCGAAGTTATATCTACGCCTCCATATTCCGTTCAAACAGACCGCTCCAAATATCTTGCGTAGCACCTTTCTTTCAAAAATGGATAGAGCGGATTCATCTGTTTTCGTTAGCGTCTATGCCTCTGATCCGTATGTGAGAACGGGGACTATCAGTGTTCTATACAGCCTTATACGAGTTTTTTGAGACAGACGTTTGTTAGCTAAGTACTTTGATAGACCATAATAACACCTGTTTGCAATTATTATTCGTCTTTTTATTTCCTCAGATGTATTATTATTGGGGTTGACCGATGTCCCTAGATCTAGGGATATGTAGCTACCCATAAAACGAAGAGTTGATAGAGAACGGTTTCGCACACGTAACAATGTCGTTAAGAAAATGTAAACTGAGATGTGGACCGTGGACAAAGTGCAAGATGACATTGACAAATTGATTATTATTATATAAATGAAATGATATCAAATAATATCAAAGCTTAATTCCTTTTGATATCGTAGGAATCTGGTTTGATATCGTAGGTGACTTGCGTTTTATAGTTCCTAACGAGTGTGTATTTTATTTTCAATAAGTAGAAAAAGGCATACTAAAAAAATAGTATAAGTTTTAATTCACGTAACTTAGTGAAGCCATAACTATACTATATCTAGATACTATACGTCTACCTATATACAGAGACATACCACAATACCTTGGTACAACAAAGCTCTTTGGGGCAGAGCCAGAAGCTGGTATATACAAAAAATAAAAATGTAGATTTTTTCAATAGAATATAAATCGAAAAAATTAACAAAAAGGCAATGTGACTCAAAAAACAGACTCATCAGTCTACCGTATATAAATTTAAACTACACTCACTGTTGCTCTTTATGTTTGATAAACAACTGCATGTTGAGGATACTACGGAAAGTTGTAGTTTTATTTTGGCATTAAATTATTTTCTTGTATTGCGGTTTTAAGACGATTTTACGTAATTACAATTCAAACTGCATAATTAAGAGTAAGGTCATCGGTCCGTTCACGAGAAAGTTTCCTAGAGTGTAAAACAAAATTATCGTGTATTTTACAGACCACGATTACACGTTTTCTAATTCCTCATTGTCTGCCTTGTAGCCATTAACGTGTTCAACAAATCATTATTATAAATTCCCGTTTTCCTTTATTTTTCTTACCGTACTACAATTTTCGACGAGTCAAAGAGCACAATTTAACAATATCTGAAAAGTGTTTTAACAATGAATCACTAGTCATTTTTATTAATATTCTCTTATATCATTATTGTTTAATAAGGTACTATAATGGGACACACTCGTTTCTTTTTATTATTTTCTTTTATGAACGGCATAGACGCAACATTTCGCTTGTCCAAATTTTCAATGAGTTTTAAATGTATTCATTTGTTTCAAATCCCGGGAAAACTGATAAGTAGATTTAAAAAATTTAATCGCAGAATGAAAGATTAAGTTATTACGGAGGGTCGAAAGTCCCTGAAAACTTCTATAATGTTTATTTTAATAAGTTACAGGGGTGAAAACAAAAGAAAAAAATTAGTGTGACTTTTAATTTCAAATATCTCATTGAAAAGAAACTGTTATTCTAAGGGACTTTCTGTCCTCGGTAATAATGCAATCTTTCATTCTGCGTTTAAATTTTTCAAAAATACTTATTAGTTTTCTTGGATTCGAAAAAAAATTATTAAAATAGTATAGGCATATTTTAGTAACAAAGCAGTAACTTTCTGTTAAATGTAGGCAACGATAAAATGTTAAAATATGTCAATAAATTTTTTTAATTTTAACGTATTTTGTATAACTGCAACAATTACGAATATGTTATTATAAAACGATTGTCATCAATTTCTCATATTTTTAAATGAGCGAAATTTAAATAGGTAATCGTAAAGTTTTCTGAAATTATTCAATTGTTTTAAATTTTTTGTTTCCGCAAGAACCTTCTACCTCTACAAAGAATTAGAAAACTTCAATGAATGAAATCGGTGTAAAGTCGTTTCTAAGTCATGGTGTGACCAAGGAAAATAGGGATTAATTTTTATATATTATAAAATGTATTGTAACTATTATATTGTAACATTGTTTTATATTGTATAATGGGAAGTAATTGCCAAACTCCGCAGCGGAGAGGGCATTTGAAGAAGAAGAATGGGAAGTAAGTGAACATTATTATTATCCAGATTTAGCCATACGGCTCACACTCATCTAAGATACGGCTAAAAGGAAAATTCACTCATCCGAGATACCTAGGTCTCAAGAGGATTAAGCTATGGTGAGACTCTTTCCGTGTTATCGAGCCCTAGGTGACTTAGTTTGAGGGAGTATCTCCCAAAAATTTTCGTACACATCTGGATGTGGCGAGTAGTACAGCTTTCTGCATGGCCTTATAAAAATTTTCATTTAGACCCAGCTGTTTTATGTTCCCTAGGATATTTTTGGGAATAACACCAGTAGTAGATAGAATAATAGGTACTGTATGGGTACTTTCCATTCCCCATTGTCTCCTAATTTGTATTTATAGATCTCTGTACTTAGCAGTAGCTTGTAGTGGTCAGTTTCAAGTATTCTGTTAGGGACGTATTGTATAATCCTTCTTACTGAGTCATGGCGTTCTTTATAAGCAGTACCGACAAACGCCTGGTAGCTACCGGTAAGATGTTCAGTGGTTTCTTGGGTTCGGCATCCATATCGGCCTTTGTCATTTGAGGTTCTTTCGGATTCGGTTTGAATTTGAGGATCTTTAACAATTTATTTCAGGTAATTTTTAGTTGGAATCTGAATGGCAAGCAGGAAACCTTTAGTATCGGCAAACATCTTTCCTGATGTCAACCAATAGTTTGACGCTGTATTGTCGACATATTCTTGGTTGATCACAGTGAGATGTCGCCCATGCAGATGTTTACTACACTCAACTTACATTGAGTGTAGATGTCTCCACCTGAAAATAAGTTCTTAAATTAGCAATCTGTTTATCCAATTGCTCACCTATGTCCATAAGTCCTCTTACCCCTTTACTGCACTACGTGGATGGTGTTTTTGCGCCTTTGTGAGAAGTAATCTTACTTTCCGCTGAAAACTTTCTATATTCGTTTTTGACCACTTAATAATACCAAATTAGCAGCTAAGTGCGGAAAACGCATACTTATTAAATGCCTTAAACAAATTATTGCTCTTAAGATGACCGATTTAGCTGTCTTACTCTACGCACAAATTTAGAAACTAGTTCGAGTGTCATTGGTTTACGGTCAATTTTTCGCGCTTGTTGTACTTCAAGATATTTGTACATATTATTTTCACCCATTGCCTCGATGTTTTGTCAATTTTGCATATCGAAACTTCCGGGCTAAACCTTTCCTCTGACTATATTTAGTAAACGACACTTGTCTAGTTCAAATGGCATACTAATATCATTTGAGAAGGTTTCTACAGTTTTTAGCATCTGATCTAGGTGGTTTCGAGTGGATTTCAAATCATCCATATACAATAGACGATCAAGCTTCGCCACAACAGTATATGTAGTTATTTTTGATTATAAAACCTAAGTCAGTGAAGTTTATTAGCTGAGATAATGGGTTCACGGCTAAACAGAACCTAAGCGGACTCAACAAGTCCCCCTATAAAAGGCCCCAGTTAATTGGGATGTCTTCAGTTTTGATTATTATTTTCACCAGATATTTGTAGGTGAATTTTAGTCTTCCACTTCGTCATTATATATTTTAAAAAGGTCACTATATTATTATTGACTTTATATATCTTCAATATATCGATAAGCCATTCATACGGTACTGGATCAAACGCCTTCTTGTCGTCAATGAAGGCAGTAAAAAGGTTCTTTTCTGGGGTATACCTGGTTAGAAATGACTGAGTCGATAATAAGCTGTTCTTTGCAATCCATGGAACCCTTAGCGCATCGTTACTGTTAAGGCTCTATGATATTGTTACGAACATGCTTTCGGCATGGCCATGTAACGGATGCATCTCGAAGGATCGAGAAATTACCGGTCATATATCAAGCGCTGTAAAATTCCACCCGTCGTCAGATAACGAATTAGAGGTGGGACTAGTCCCGAATATTCTCGAACATAATACTTTGGTATATATATATATATATGTAACGGAATTAGGAGTTAAGTTTAGTTGATAAGATAGTATCGAACTGTAAAGTTATAAATAAATATATTTATATAAATTCGAACCGCTCGTTTTATTTAAAAACGGTACAGTTGGTGTCAGGTGTGGGGTTTCAACGTAAATCCAGCAGTGACTTTTGAAAAAGACTTTAAAACTTTTGAAAAGTATTGTTCGTCGGGAACATCCGCGTAGTTCGGTAGTGACCTTTGTACGAAAGAACATTTATAAAAGTACGTGTGTGCCTGTACAAAGATGCTGCTAGTACAACTCTCGGTAAAACAGTTGCGTGAGCAATTAGAAGAACGCGATGAAGACTGCAGCGGGTCCAAGAAGATCCTCCAGGAGCGACTGAAGAATGTTCTTAACAAGAATGGAGATGACCCAGAGACATTCCAGTTTCAATCATCAGAAGAAACAGTTTTAACAAAAATGAATGAGAAATTTGAAAATGTCTCGCAAATGATTGAAGAATCTTCTAAAAAAAAATGATGATAAATTCGAGAACGTTTCTAATAAATTTGAAAACGTCTCCCAAATGATTGAAGAATCTTCTAAAAAAAATGATGATAAATTAGAGAACGTTTCCAAAAGATTTGATGAAACATTCGAAAATGTATCTAGAAGATTCGACGAGACTTCTCAAATTATTAAAGAAGTAGCTAGACAAAACGACGAGAAACTTGAAAAGGTTTCTAGAAGATTCGATGAAGTATGTACTCAGAACGATGAGAAATTTGAAGAAGTCTCAAGAACATTCGATCAGATGCAGAAAAATGTAAACAACGTAGAAGAGAAGATCAAACAATTAGAGACCATGATAATTAACACGAAAGTGCTACCACCAATTAATACGGTAGCTTTAGATCCGGTAGTAAAAGAAGAATCACCGAGAGACGAAACGACACATCATATGAGATTCAAATTGCCACCATTTGATGGAAAGTCCTCTTGGTCTATATACCTTAGACAATTTGAAGCTATTGCGACAGCCAATCATTGGACAGAACAAGAGAAAGCTGTTTCCTTGACTGCTGCTTTACGAGGTGATGCTGCAGATATCCTAAGATCAATTCCTAAGGGTCAAGAAAAATGTTACCAGACCTTGTTCACTCGACTAGATAAACGTTACGGAGATGCCCATCTACAACAAGTCTACAAGGCGCAACTAAGAAGTAGAACTCAACGAGCAAGTGAGAATTTGCAAGAGTTTGAAGCAGATGTTGCTCGTATAGTGCGGTTGGCTTATCCGGAGGTACCAGACAACATTTTGGATGAAATTGCCGTAGATACCTTCGTCAATGGGTTAAAAGAAAGTGAATTACAGAAAGCTTTACGACTAGCAAGACCGAAAGTTCTAGATGAAGCGCTCGCTATTGCCTTAGAACATGAAACAGCTAGTCAAACTTCACGGAGCCATCGAGTAAGAACCATTGAAGAAGGCGACGAACTAAACGATGAACGTCTAGAAGAAATGGTACGAAAAATAGTTCATAACACGATGCCGAAGAGACGCGAGCCCAGATGTTGGAATTGTGGTGACGTAGGTCACATTCGTCGTAATTGCAAGAAGATGATACAACAGTCGGAAAACTAGAACGGGTCAACACTAAGGGGCAACTGCCGACCTCGAGAAACACAGCCCCCATAGTAACTGTGAACATTACGTCCTCCGGTGGAATTCATAGCTTGTACATCGAGGGTCGTATTAATAATAAATGTATATCGTTTTTGGTAGATACAGGTGCAACAAGAACTATAGCACGGCCAGAAGTAGTACGAGACCATCTTAAATTATCGCCTGCAACAGTAAAGCTTAGAACAGCAACTGGTGAGATAATTAATACATATGGCGAGGCTAATATGTCAGTATCCATTGGCCAGACCACAGTGACACATCGAGTATTAATTGCAGAGATCTCTGACGAGTTCATATTGGGGATGGATTTACTACGGAAAGTTGGAGCTGTATTGAATGTCAAAGATGGAGTTCTCGAGATCGGTGGTGAAGAGTTGCCATTTCATGAAGACAAAGAAGATGTTATCAGCTTAATAACTACTTGTGACGTAACGATACCCGGTAATAGTGAGAAAATTTTGATGGCCACACCCGATGGTTACTGCCGAGAGGGAAGTTTAAGGATGGTCGAAGATGTGAACAATGCCGAGTTCCTAACAGCAAAAGCTTTGGTGAGAATTCGAGATGTCGTTCCTGTAAGAGTTATGAATTTAAAGGGAACTGCTATTAAGTTAAGTAAAAGAACTTTGATCGGACAGTGTGTTCCCGTGGCTTCGATTTGTTCAATGAGTACTAATGAGAAACCGTCGAAATCTAAGTATCCAAAGGAGCTTGTTGAGACGATGATTAAAACGTGCCAAGATCTTGATGATGAACGAACTAAAAAAGTGAAGTCTATGCTGATAGAATTTCAAGATGTTTTCGCCATTGATAAGAAGGATAATGGCAAAACAAGCATAGTAAAGCATAAAATTAATACCGGAGACGCTCAGCCAATCAGACAACAACCTAGACGACTTCCATTTGCGAAAAGAGATGAAGCCGAAGAAATCATCAAAGATATGAACAAACAAGGGGTAATTGAACCATCAAACAGCCCATGGACATCACCAGTAGTACTAGTAAAGAAGAAAGATGGTTCAACACGTTTTTGTATTGACTACCGACAGCTCAATGCGGTAACTAAAAAAGATAGTTATCCTTTGCCGAGAATAGACGATACATTGGATACACTTTCTGGTTCTCGTTGGTTCTCCACACTCGATCTAAAAAGTGGATATTGGCAAGTAGACATGGAGCCAGCCGATCGTGAGAAAACCGCATTCTCGATAGGATCAGGGCTTTGGCAGTTTACAGTTATGCCCTTTGGTTTATGTAATGCTCCGGCCACATTTGAAAGATTAATGGAGGCAGTTTTAAGAGGACTAACATGGAAAACATGCCTGGTTTATTTGGATGATGTAATTGTAGTTGGAAGATCCTTCGATGAACATGCCAATAATCTGACTGAAGTCTTTCAACGATTGCGGGCAGCGAATTTAAAGTTGAGTCCGAAGAAATGTCACTTGTTTCGAAGAGAAGTGAAGTACTTGGGACATATTGTGGCAAGTAATGGAGTAACAGCTGATCCTGAAAAACTTGCAGCAATTAAGGATTGGCCAGTACCAAGAGATAAACACGAAATTAGAAGTTTTCTTGGCCTTTGTACATATTACCGACGTTTTGTCAAAGGATTTGCCAACATCTCCAAGCCATTAACAAAGTTGACAGAAGAAGGCAAAGAATATACATGGAGCAAAGAGTGCCAAAAAGCTTTCGAACACTTACAAATGGCTCTGATCAGCGCACCGATTTTAAGCTACCCTAGACAGGCAGGGAAATTTGTGTTGGACACCGATGCAAGCAACAGTGCAATCGGAGCTGTTCTCTCCCAAATCCAAGATGGGCAGGAGAAAGTCATCGCTTACTTTAGCAAAGTCTTGTCGAAACCAGAAAGAAACTATTGCGTTACCAGGAGAGAATTGCTAGGCGTAGTAAAGGCTTGCGAGCATTTCCATAAATACTTATACGGCAGAAAGTTTCTTCTTCGCACAGATCACGCTGCTCTTAAATGGCTCCTACAATTCCGTAATCCAGAGGGCCAGATGGCAAGATGGTTAGAACGATTACAAGAATATGATTACGAGATCGAACACAGGGCTGGAAGAGTTCATTTAAATGCTGATGCGCTTTCGAGAAGGCCGTGCAGTGAACATTGTAACCACTGTCTTAAATTAGAAGAAAGACTTTGCCCCGTGAGACGAACCACCGTCATTAATGATCAATGGCAGCCTCAACAGCTACAAGACGCTCAAGCAGATGATCCATGTATAAAAAGAGTATTGGATTGGATGCGTCGAAGTGAAAGACCCTCTTGGCAAGACATTAGTGCATGTAGTCCTGAAGTCAAGTGTTACTGGAGCCAATGGAATTGCCTAGTGTTAAAAGATGATCTTCTTTATAGAACCTTTGAGAACGATGATGGTACAGAATCTAAGCTCCAGTTGATTGTACCTAAAAGTAAAGTGTCAGAAGTATTGCGTCAGTTACATGACGGTGCATCAGGTGGACACTTTGGTATTACGAAGACTCTGCAAAAGGTTCGAGAACGGTTCTATTGGGTGAACTGTAAAGATGATGTAAGAAGATGGTGCCGGAAATGTGAACTGTGTGCAACCAGTAATGGTCCAGTTGGTAAAAAGAGGGCACCCATGAAACAGTACAATGTTGGTAGTCCTATGGAAAGAGTAGCAATCGACATTGCAGGTCCACTTCCAGAGACAAACGATGGAAATAAATATATCCTGGTAGCAATGGATTATTTTACAAAATGGACTGAGGCCTATGCGATACCAAATCAGGAAGCTGCTACCGTTGCAGAGGTACTTGTTAAAGAATTCTTTAGCCGATTTGGTGTTCCCTTGGAGATCCACTCCGACCAAGGGCGAAACTTCGAGTCGACCCTTTTCCAAAACGTTTGTAAATTGATTGGTGTCAATAAGACCAGAACGACACCCCTGCATCCTCAATCAGATGGAATGGTCGAGAGAATGAACCGAACGATGGGTAAACACCTGTCCAAAGTTGTATCAGAACATCAAAGAGATTGGGACCAGCACATTCATTTATTCCTAATGGCCTACCGCTCGGCCGTGAATGAAACTACCGGCCAGACTCCAACCTGCCTGATGTTAGGTCGTGAAGTTCGTTTGCCCTGCGACCTAGAGTTTGGCTCCAGACCTTCCGAAGAACATGTTGCAAGCGAAGATTATGTCGACCGCCTGAAGTTAAGAATGAACAACATTCATGAACTTGCCCGACAACACATCCAGTTAGCCAGTGACAGAATGAAAGATCAATATGATTCTCGATGCAAAAATGAAAGCTATAAAGTAGGTGATCTTGTTTGGCTTTATAATCCACAACGTCGTCGTGGCTTGTCTCCTAAACTGCAAAGACAATGGGAGGGTCCGTATGAAATTAAAAAGAGAATAAATGACGTAATATACCGAATTAAAAAGTTACCGAAAGGTAAACCAAAAGTAGTTCACATAAATCGGCTTGCACCTTATGCTGGCTCAAATGAAACAGAAGAAGCACGAATCCTTCAACATGAGATCAAAGATAAACGGCGACCAAGCTTTAAGGAGTTTATGTCAAATTACGCAGAAAGAAAGAATGCTAGATTCGGCGTGACGACAGAAGTTCAGCAGGATCTTTTTAGTGTTCCGCATAACGTCTCTCTAGCCCACTGTGTTGCCCAAGATCTTGAGATGACTAAAGGAATCTCATCTGTATTTTATAAGAAGTTCGGTCGTTTGGACGAGTTAAAAAACCAGCAGCCTAAAGTTGGAAGAGTACTGAGATTAGAAGATGGTTCTCGATCTTTGCTGTATATGGTGACCAGGAAGTCGTATACAGACAGGGCAACCTACGAGGATATATGGTGTGCTCTAACTAATTTGAAGAAAATCGTCTGCAATTACGACATTAAGAATTTGGCCTTACCCAAGATAGGCCATGCACTAGATAATCTGGATTGGAAGATTGTCAGAAGCATGCTTGAAGTGATCTTCCGAGAAACCGGTGTAAGAATTACTGTGTGTTGCATTAATCCGAAGAGATCGTGTCCTTCAAAGACAGTAGACTGTTATTTCTTTCTGAGGGGTTCATGCAGAGCTGGAGAGTTCTGTAGATTCCGCCATCCTGGGCCTATATATAGAGTTGCTGATCGGGACGCTCAGATCTAAGAGGGGAGCAGTGTTACGAACATGCTTTCGGCATGGCCATGTAACGGATGCATCTCGAAGGATCGAGAAATTACCGGTCATATATCAAGCGCTGTAAAATTCCACCCGTCGTCAGATAACGAATTAGAGGTGGGACTAGTCCCGAATATTCTCGAACATAATACTTTGGTATATATATGTAACGGAATTAGGAGTTAAGTTTAGTTGATAAGATAGTATCGAACTGTAAAGTTATAAATAAATATATTTATATAAATTCGAACCGCTCGTTTTATTTAAAAACGGTACAATATTGTTTAGAACACAGTGTTGGTACATACGCCGGGCTACACAACATGTGACCAATTTGTACAAAGTTGAAAGACAAGTAATTGGGCGGTACTTAGCTAGATCTTGGCTGTTTAGTTTGATCCTATAGTATTAGATAACTGGTTGTCTTTGTAAGAAATGGTGGTATTTCCTGTCGATTAGAGATAACATGATTAATCAATATTGACAAACAGTCATAAACACTCCAAAACTTCTTTAGCCAGAAGTTCTGAACTCCGTCTGGTCCAGATTTCCAGTTATGACGCTCTTTCATAGTAATTGAGACTTCTCTTGAGTGGTAAAAGGTTCATAAGAAATATTATTGTAATGCTGACAGTTGTTCGTTATGTCCCCAATCTATCCAGAATTCGTGTTATACGTAGCTGGCGTTGAAAGTTGATTTCCCCAAAAGTCGTGAAATTCTTTTTGGCTTCGATATGATTTATTTTCATTTTCCACAGTGGAATTAACTCCTTCTCTACATGCTCAAAAAGTATATTGTCGCATTAACGGTTGTTGCTAACTTTGTATCTCCTAAGGTGGACTGAATAAACAGAGAGTTTTTGTTTTAATGTGTTCAGGCATTGTTGAGGTGTGTTGTTTTCTGGACCATGTCGAGAGTGTCTTACGATCGTTAAACAATATTTCTTCAGCTCTCTTGATGATTTTTTTCCTTCTTACTCCTCGTAGCGATTCAGTCATTTTTGTCCAATGTCTAATAATTATTATATTTATTATATATTATCAAAAATTTTATCAAAAACTTCGCTGAAAACATTAGTGCTGTAGTATTCATATTAGATTTGATCTAAATTTCTCAGATCTAAAAATATACAGGATGTAAATCCATTAATCGAATTTAGCGTTTTGTGTGAATTTCTGTTAGACTAGACGTGTGTAAAAACAAAGTTCTATAGCTATTTAAATATTCGTTATATTCCAAAATATATCGTTTAGTTCCAAAGTCAGACTATTCCTGGCCATATAAAACGTCTATTATAGAAAAAAACCTAAAAAATGCAAAATATAAGAGCTTATAATAAAAACGTGAGTTTAACAAATATTCTCAAATTCTTTTAAGTCTGGAAGTCTGGAATTAGAAGCCCTACTTTTAAATCTCATTTAACTCATAATTCAGGATTATTTAGTTTGACCGTGAAATTCTTAAAAAGGGAAACAACTTACATAATTAATAATTAAATACTTTTATTAACAACACTGTTCAACAGGCAAAATACATTTGAATATTTCAATCAATAAATCATATTTAATTTAATTATCGACAACATTAATACAAATGGTTTTAGGATTTCTGGTTAACCCACATGTTATGTTGATAAATGATGCACCAACACCATATTGCACTCGTATTGTTAGAGGACAAAAATAAAAAATGAAAATTTCCAGTAGACATAAAATTTACATCGACAATTTTTGTTTTTAGACTTCGATTTCGTTTGGGACAATAGAAAATCTATGCTTATATTCGGAGGAGGCTATATTTAAGAAAAATTCGGGAAGGGAATGCACTAGCCCAACTATATACATATAATACAAGATAGACTGATCGTTAATTACCATTTTAATGGGAATAAGCCACAATTAAAATTTAAATTAAGTTTATTGACGTTTCAATTTATTCTTCGAAAATTGAAAAGTCAATAAACTTATTTTAAACTTCAATTCTGGCTTATTTTAATTAAAATAGTAATTGCCTTAAGATTCCACAAGAAAATAGATTCAGAACAATATAAAGACTGATCGTTCCAATAAAAGCCTGTTCCCCCAGTGCGACAGGAAACACTAACGCAAACAGTTCCTGCACTCTTTCGAATTTTCCAGGTTTATTGATCACGTGATCTAAATGATCAATGAGATCACGCGTTGATAAACACGGCACATTAGTCAGATATGCAGGGACCACATATAATACAAGATAAACTGATTGTTGCAATACCAGCTCGTTCCTCCAATGGGACAGAGAAAACTGACGGAAAGCAGTCCCCGCATCTCTTTGTAATTTGCCTTAGCCGATATATCCTTTTGCGTCTTCATATTTCAGCAGTTCTAGTATTATGTTAACAAGTATTATCAAGCAACATGTTATAAAATATCCAGTACTGAGTGAGAACTTAATCTGATTTCCACATTTTGAAAAATGAATTACACCGGAGGAAAATTTCGGATCGTTGGGTTTCTTACAGCGGCCTAGGTTGCTCAGAGGTGAGAATATTCGATTTTGGTGCCGAATGACGTGGATTTAAACCTACTATAAAAATCAAATAGAATTGCTTAGGTTGCCACTTCGAAGGACCTCACAAACCACAAAGTCTGTCGGTACAGCTTCTCTACACTCAGTAGTTCGGATACTATGCTAAACTGTAGGTACCGTATGTGTACACTAATGGTACATTAAGTAGAGAAAAGAGTTCCTCACTGTTTGACTAGTTAACAAAACAACAAATTTCTTCTTCTTCTTCTTCCATCTTGTATGTAGGCTTTAAAGCCTATTTCTGTTTCAATATTAGCCTCGCTAAATTGTTTAAATTGTCGCAGCATCTTTTTCTTGGTCAGCCAATACTCCTTCGTCCATTTGGTGACTTATTGCTATTCGTACTATCCTATCCTCTTCCATTCTACTAATGTGTTCGTTCCACTCCCGTTTACGTGTTGTCACCCATCTATTTATCTCTTCTATATTGCATGCTCTTCTTACGTTTTCGCTTCTCTCCCTATAACAGTATTTCAATGATATTCGTCGAAGTATTTTCATCTCTGTTGTTTCTAGCAGTCGTCTCGTTTTGGATGTGTCAAGTCTTGTTTCCGCCGTGTGAAAATATAGATCTAATTGCTGCTTTATAAATTCTTGTTTTTGTGTCTTATTTTAGGCGTTTGTTCTTCCAGATTGTGTCATTAAGAGATTCCGCCGCTTTACTTGCTTTTAAGCTTTGTTTTCGTACTTCTTCAACATCTCCGTAACTAGTTAGATCTACTCCCAGATATCTAAATCTTGCTTCCTGCTTTATTATTTTTTCATCAATTTCGATTTACATCGTAGAGGGTATTTATGTAGTCAACCATTCGGTTTTTTCTGCTGATATTATAATATTGAATTTATTGGCTGTTGTATTGAAGATGTGTGTTAATCTTTGGAGCTCGTCTTCTGCCTCGGCGAGTAACGCGGCGTCGTCTGCATAACATAATATTTGGATTTCTTTGTTCCCCATTCTGTAGCCATAACCTTTACATTCTGCTTGTATTATTTCGTCCATTATTATATTTTATATAAAGAGAAGTGGGCTTAACAAGTCACCCTGTCCGACTCGGCTTTGTACTGGTATACACTATGTTAGTTTTCCATTTATCCTTGCCTGTATTCGATTATTGAAGTAGATGTTTTCCATGATTTGTATAATATTGATTGGTATTTATCTTTTATATAGTAAGTGTAAGACGTCCTCGACTTAAATGCGATCGAAAGCCTTTGTCACGACTATAAAACCTAGATATGCTGGTTTATTGCACTCGATAGTCTTTTCTATGATTTGTCTGTGATTTGAAATTGTTTTCTTTAAACTGTTCTCTGAACAACAAATCACGGCACTGTTTACACTAAGTTTAACCCACTGCTTTTAAACTGGCTAATGCTATGACAAAACTTGAATTTATCGAGCCCTACAATGCTAGTTGTCAATAATTCTGAATTGCCACTTAGTTTTTCTTCATTTCAACCCTTTTCATGCAGCATGCATTTTCTTCTTTCAACCCAGTGTGGTACGATATTTTATTTCGTTTTGAAATTACTTTGACGGTTAATACAAAGTGACAGTTAAAAGATTAGTATTAATTATCACTACAGCTGTTTCGGCTGATAGCCTTTCTCAAGTAATCTATTTTTGGCTTGGGTTTACAAATTTATAGTCTCTAATGAAATAGGTTGAGGAGGGGAGAACTGTTTGTCTCAAGTTGGTCATTCAGAATTATATCTGTGTTTTTTAATTTGTTGATTTCCATAGATTCTAACAAAGATAGCTTAAGGCCTTTATTTTGAATGTGAAGAATTTTAAATTTGTCATTAAAAGAATGATTATGATCTAGAAGGTGAAGTGCGTATGTCGAATCTGTTTTTCTATTCTTGAAAGCCCTTCTATGTTCTGCTATTCGTTTCTCAAAGTTTCTACCAGTTTGACCGATGTAAGTTTTTGGGCAGTCGCCACATTGAATTTTCGAACAGTAGTACGAACAAACAATTAATAAAATGTTAAATCAAAAACTACACAAGAAAGCACAGTACCTTCTGCTCGATTACATATACAGGCAAAATAACAACAAAAATTGCCAAACACATAAAAAAGAAAGGAATAACACCAGCTTTCCGAACAAATAACAACCTAGGTAAATATATTAAAAATAACAAGAGCCAAAATAAAAAACACTTAAATAGTGGTGTGTATAAAATTCAATGTGGCGACTGCCCAAAAACTTACATCGGTCAAACTGGTAGAAACTTTGAGAAACGAATAGCAGAACATAAAAGGGCTTTCAAGAATAGAAAAACAGATTCGACATACGCACTTCACCTTCTAGATCATAATCATTCTTTTAATGACAAATTTAAAATTCTTCACATTCAAAATAAAGGCCTTAAGCTATCTTTGTTAGAATCTATGGAAATCAACAAATTATAAAACACAGATATAATTCTGAATGACCAACTTGAGACAAACAGTTCTCCCCTCCTTAACCTATTTCATTAGAGACTATAAATTTGTAAACCCAAGCCAAAAATAGATCACCTGAGAAAGGCTATCAGCCGAAACAGCTGTAGTGATAATAGTTAAAATAAATTTTGTGGAAGTTTGAAAACAAAGTTTTCAGTGTTTTATTGTTACATATTATATATATATATATATATATATATATATATATATATATATATATATATATATATCGAAAATTCACACATTTCACCACATATTCACAAAAAATTTGGAAGCAAAGAATTTGCTGGGTTATGTACGAGGGTTGTTCAATTGAAACAACTCTTTGGTCAAGAAAATTATTGGCAAATATATCTACCAATAATTATCACTACAATTAAGGCACATATCCCATTGTTTCACCAACCGATGGATACTCTGTTTAAATAACTCTTCTAGCCGTTGCTCTAAGAATGCTTTTACTGTATTTTGTACTTCTTCATCCGACTGAAAACTATTACCTTTTAACGCCTTTTTTAAGTGGCCCAAAGACGTGAAAATTGCAAGGAAATAAACCGCGACTATAGGGTGGATGCTCTAATATTCTTATTTGTTTCATTATAGAGTTTCTTTCACTACTTTGGTAACCTGAAGCCGAGCATTGTCGTGCACAAAAAAATAACACTACTTAAGAGCTTCCCTGGACTCGCCTTATTGCTTGATGGAGTTTGTTCAAGGTTTCGTTATACAGGTTTACGTTGAATTGGGCAGCAATGTTCAACATGGACAAACTCTATGAGCAAGGGTCTTTCATGGTTGAAAAAAATGTTCTTTTTTACCACATGCTGATTGTTAACAACAAACACCACTTTTAAGTCACGATACTTAAAATAGCAGTAAAATACAAATGATAGGAATTGATCAGTGTGATGTTTACAAACATAACAAACATAGCAGAATGTCAGTTAAGTAATAATGATTGTATTCTTGGCTAATCTGACCAAACATGAGTTTTAATTGAACAAGCTTATACGTATATTACGAACTTCTGCAGGGAGAATTCCAAAACAACTACAAAAGTTCAAAAGGAAAGAAAAAGAGAGATTAATATAAAAAAAAATAATTGAAAGCGGGAATGCTACAGAATACTAAAAAGATAGCACTGGAGTGTAATACCATAATAAAATTTGTTAATTTAATTAAAATAGTGTATTTCGAAATCGGAATTCGATCTGAAACGACAAAAAATCATACAAAAAAAAAAACAATTTTTTTTTATTTGACTTACTCCTCAAAATGCAATATTCTTAAAAACCTTAGATTCCCCTCAAACATCAAAGGAACAATAAAAAAATTATAATATATATATATATATATATATATATATATATATATATATATATATATATATATATATATATATATATATATGTATTAAAAACTAATATATTATTCGGTTTTTCTACTATTCAATATGATTTAGGAACCTCGTTTTCTTGTTAATTCATTATATTTTTCGATACGCGGCACGCGGTGATTAACGGTTGAGAATGTGCAGTGCATTACCTGACAACAATTTTATTGTTCTCCCAATCGTTGAACAACACAGAACCAATCCGCGATGAAAACGTACACAATTATTGTCAATAACAATAAATCTTTTTAATACGCAAACAAACCACAAACTCTCGATTGTCTAACCGATCAACTAAAAATACATACTAGTATTTTAACAACGGAACACGGATACGAAATCTCCAGATTGAATTTAGAACTTAAAAATATTTAAATATAAACTATTGCGATCACCACCACGGACCACAGAGAATACCATGATCTACGGAAACGTAGTCCGAAGGAATTAGGACATTCAACAGAATTAAATGAAGTAAAAAATATGATTTTTGCAAACATATTTAAAATAAATATGCAAGACCTATATATATATATATATATATATATATATATATATATATATATATATATATATATATATATATACTTTAATGACCATATTCATAACACTTGTTTTGTCTTTCCATTTGTCAAATAAAATAGGTATTTTTAATACAGAAAATTCTTTGGAAAACACTGCAGCAAACCACCCGTCACACTCTTAGAACACCCGTTAAAAATTTCTATACTTAGTCAACTTTAAGAATAAAAATATATCAAAGACGTTCCGTGTAAATAAAGGTCTGGCTCCAAGGGTGATGTATGACACCAACACTGTTTAAAATGTAATAGAATGGGAATCAACCTTAAAGGGAAACATAAATACATATTATATATTATGTACAGTTTACCAATGACTAAGCCATATTTACGTCGTCGTTTATCATGAGGATTGTGAGGAGATCCTTATTAGGCTTTTTAGCAGCCTCTTTAAGGAGTGGAATCCGTTTTGATTTGCCTGGGATGTCGCTGATGAGACCTGGACTTGAAATCCTCGGTTCTTTAGTTCAGGGAATTGAATTTATAAAAAAAAACAAAGACCCAAAGAAATGTGAAGTTTTTCGTGAACTACTTGAGGATGTTCGGGGAGTTTCTTCTTTATTTCAGTAATCTGACGGTATTGGATGGATTTTTGCTTACAAATATTGTTGTATATCGATGAAGATTTTAGTGTTCAGTACGACGCTGGCAGTCAATTCGCAGTTGAAAAAAGTTCGGAAATATTCGCAAAGAAAACGTATTCTCTCAGAATTTTTAAGATCTTTTGCTACGCATAAAGGATAGCTGTGACTCTTATCTCACCTACGACAGGTATCGTAGAGGTAATGGTATCAAGGTCATAGCTCTTGTCAAAATTCATTACCTATGGTGCGATGAGGAGATAAACTACAAAAAAGCAATTCCCCTGCCCTTTTAGTTATTGATGTTTCGGAGCGTCAGTCAAATTATATAGCTTATATGGTACAGACAACAGT
This sequence comes from Diabrotica balteata, assembly GCA_918026665.1. Classification (NCBI taxonomy): domain Eukaryota; kingdom Metazoa; phylum Arthropoda; class Insecta; order Coleoptera; family Chrysomelidae; genus Diabrotica; species Diabrotica balteata. Next base: position 74,925,328 of record OU898283.1, on the reverse strand, counting down.
CCAAACTGAACTAGTAGACATTACAGACAATTCGACATTTCACGTCTCATCAAGAAGACTTGCAGTATGTCGAATTGAAATGAAATGCTGTGTATCTATATAGTATATAGTATCCTGAGTACGCTAGTAACAACCTCTATATGAAACTAAAAGAAGTCAGGACACTTCTCTTTGATAGCAAATTAGGTGAACTGCGAATCCAAGTTTGTCAAAAGTTATTGGACGATGTTAGGAATAACCTTTTATTCCAAAAATACATCTAGAGTTTACCCTGCACAACACCATCTTTTGCAATTTTTATGTAAAGAAAATACGTTAAAATGAAAGTAGACAATTGCATTTCTTTTCAATTCGAGCTCCACCATTCTCCTACATGTATTTCGACGTTTCACGTCTCATCAGGAAGACTTCTATAAGAACTTCCACGTATTATATTAGGCATCGTAGATGTGCATATTTCGTAAATTTAATATATCTAAATTTAGAACAGCAAATTTATTAAGATGTAAATTGGAGCTGGATGGTCAGATAATAGAACGAGTGATTGAGTTTAAGTATCTAGGTATCACAATATCTAGCTAAGGAAAGCTCGAAACAATAGTGGAAAATCAACTGAATAGAACAAACAGAGCGGCAGGTTGCCTGAATTAAACAATATATAGAAAAAAATATCGTTAAAAAAATGAAAGGCAGTAGAAACACGACCTGACACAGATATGTTACAGAAAGGACAAAAATAATGTTAGAAACAGCAAAGATGAGAACTCTTAGAAAAATTGATGGTGAGACAATATGGGACAGAGCTTAAGTACAGATATATACGATGTAGATGCAAGATGGAGAACATTAAGGACTAGGTAAAAATATTAGAGTAGAATGCAACGATAAAATACAGTAGTAACGAGTGCGAGGGACGGTTCCACAATAGGAAGACGATCAGAAGGAAGACCACGAAAGCGATGGAACGACAACTTACTGGAGCACTTTAAAAAACAGACAGGGTCATATCTACATAAAAAGAAGAAGAAGAGATTTCGTATAAATAACACAGTTCGCGAAACGGCGTGTAAATTCACCGAATTTACTATCATAAAAACGGTTTATAAGAAATAGTGGATAAAGCTTGATATACCCGGTTCGCTATTCCCAGTCCGAACTGTCTAGTGATTTTAGTAATTATTTTTTTACGGAGTTAGTTACTTTTTGACAGACTCGAAGCGGCTGGAAATTACTATACAACCAAGCATACATGCTCTTAGTCAATATTAATGTAAACAAAAGTAAATAAAATAGAACTTTGCCGACAATCAATATTTATTTATTTACACCGTATAATGTATTGATAACAAATAATAAAATTATTTATTGTACAAAATAAAAAAAGTGGGAATAAATTCTACAAAATTAAAAAGTCAAAGTGAGGTTAAATAAGACACAGCAAGTTCCTTATGTTGTGACTAGGATGGAATCAATGATTAAAGATTAACAGTTCATTGGATAGCATTAACATAAACTGTTGTTTTATTATCTTACAAAATAAGTGTACTTCCATATGCTAAAAGCAAATATTAGTAATTTGACTAGGCAAATTCGTGGTTCAATAGTAATTTTTACTCATTAGCATTTGAGGATGTTAAAATTTTCCATATATGGTGAATGAATTCAGTGTCCTGGCCGCAGTCTGCAGTCATATAAACCCAAACAAACAACAAAAACCTCCATGTAAGTATAAACAAGTTTATATTAAATTAGAAACAACTAATATAAAAATATTAACTTTTAAAAAACATTTTATCATATTTATTAAGAAAAACTTACCAACGCATTAGCTGATGGAACAAATGGAAAACTTTGACTATCCATAATAATAAAATTTAAAATATAACTAACTAATTAACTGAATAGAACTAACAAAAGAATTAAACAAAGACAATAAAACAATAAAACTATATTAAATTAAATAAACAACGCGAATAATACAAATATTTACTACAATATTTTAAATTGCAACAATTCAAATATTATATTTTAAATATACAGGGAAAATTTAATGGGTTTAGTATACACTTCCACTATTTAGAATAATTCTTCTTTTTTTCAAAGAAAGAAGTCTGCAATAGTAGTATACTTGAGCTATTAATACTGAGAAGTAGGGATTGTTGTGTTGTAGGTTTCCGACAATGAGTCTGTCAAAATATGCCCTAGCTAAGCGAATAGACTTTATAAACTCCTACAATATATTTTTGTTGGCGATTAATATCGATTTCATATAAATGCTGCCTCTAGTCCGAATCAAATATCACCAAAATAAGATGATTAAGCTCAATTCAACACAAATCAACTCAATTGAATAATAAACTAAAAGATCTGAAGTTATATTATTAAATCAAATTTCAAAAGTTAATTAATGAAATTATAAAACAAGAAGTTTTTCCCAATTTATTGGGTCGCTGAGGACAGCCTTATAACAACTATAACAACAAGAGAAAAATCCAGCTTTCCCGTTCCGCACCGATGCCGGTATTAGAGGTAATGGATTTTGACAAGAGGTATAAGTCATGCCGATGCAGTGCACAAGTTTACCTGTTATTTACAAGGTCATAGCTCTTGTCAAAATTCATTATCTATATAAGGGCGTGCATCTGCACGCGCCAAAATCTGAAGATGGCAGCAAAGATCCCTCTCCGGGATTAACGTAAATAAGCCCTCTTGAATTTGAACATAAGCGGAAAGTACTACTAAACAATTAGTTCCTTTGCTTCTTAAATTGCAATTGTCTGGCTTCATTGTATACAAAAACTAAAACACCTAATACTATTATAGGAAGCTCAAATGTAGTTTATAAAATACCATGCGAAAAAAGACATATATCGGACACACATCCAGAAATCTAATAGGCAGACTGATATCACATAAAAGTTACCTGAGAAATAATAAAAATACGTGTGCATTACAGATTAATAAAAATCATTCATTTAATTTCAATGAAACCAAGAATCTAAGACATAAAAATAAATTAAACAAAAGAGAATTCCTAGAAATGGTATGCATAAATAAATATCAATGCGGTAATAAAAAAACTGATATTGATAAACTCATCAATATCTATAATCACATTCTATATTAGGAAAACTAATATTTTATTTCAAAAATTTTAAATGTCCTGAGAAATTTTAAAATATAATTTTTCTTAACTTTGGCCCATTTTATTTTATTTTATTTTATTGTAATTGACGAATTACATATTTATTTCATATTATTCTATAATTTAAACTGCTTAGACATTGAAAAATCGAAAACTAGTTATCAACGACGTAGAATATAATAAACACAGACGAATGTCTTTCTGACATAAATTGAATTTAAAAATTATTTATTTAAGCATGAACTTTCTTCTTCTCCTTCATGTGCCTTGTCCGCTCCGAACGTTGGCAATCAACATGGCTATTCTGACTTTGTTTACGGCAGATCTGAATAGTTCAGCAGATGACAATCCGAACCATTGCCGCAAGTTTTGGAGCCTCTTGCTCCCCTTGCACTCTTTTGGAGTGTCTTCTACCTGGACCCCTTCTGCTTTCTATGTTCCCTTGAACGATCAGCTGTAGTACTTTATATTTATTATGTCTCATAACGTGACCCAAGTATTCCAACTTTCTTTTCTTTATACTTATTCCTACTTCTCTCTTTTTATCTATCCGGCGTAGTACCTCTTCGTTGGTCGCGTGTTCAGTCCAGGATATACGTAATATACGTCGGTAAGCCCACATTTCGAAGGCTTCTACTTTTTTTATCAATGTTGCGGTCATTGTCCACGCCTCCATTCCATATAACAAAACCGGGAATACATAACATTTCAGAAGTCGAATTTTGAGAGGTAGGGTGAGGCTTTTAGAGGTGAAAATTTGCTTCATGCTAGTGAACGATGCTCTTGCCTTTTCTACTCTTATACGTATTTCTTTCGCTTGATCCCAATTTGAGTTAACTGTTGTAACCCTCCAGAAAACCCGATATTATGCATAGGTGACGATCGTATAAATCGCGTGAAAACGTTTAAATACCTTGGCACCACAATCAATGACCAATCGGATCCACAACACGAGATAAAAACCCGAATACAAATGGCAAGACAAGCTTTTGTGAAATTCAGACCGCTCCTATGTAATCAACACCTAAACTTCGAAATACGCTACAGAATGGTCAAGTGCTACATATGGTCCATCTTGCTTTATGGCATGGAAACGTGGACTTTGAAAAAAACATCTATCAACAAACTTGAAGCATTTGAAATGTGGTCATTGAGAAGAATGATGCGCATACCTTGGGTGGATAGAGTTCGAAACGATGACGTCCTTAATAGAGCCGGCGTGGAAAGAGAACTCTTTGAATTAATTAAAAAACGCAAGATTGGTTACCTTGGGCACATATTGAGAGGAGCAAAATATGAAATACCACAGTTAATCCTACAAGGGAAGATCGAAGGTAGGAGAGGAGCCGGCCGCAAACAATTGTCCTGGTTAAGGAATATTAAAGAATGGACAGGAATACACAATACAGGTGAGCTGTGTCACGCCGCCAAGAACAGAATTCTAGTAATGAGATAGTCGCCTACGCACTTTGGTGTATGGCATGTTAAGAAGAAGAAGTTGTTCCCAAGTAGATGTACGAATCCACGTGTTCAATGAACTTTCTAAATCTAAAAAATTAAAACTGTAACATTTTTTTTATTATTAATATATCAAATTATTTTTAATTACTTTTACCCCCGTGCGATACGCCGATGATTAGGAATCCCCGTGTTTACGATAGGAAAATATTATTGTAGACACCAAGCTGAAATGGAATTCCCTAAATAAAAAAGGTTTTTTAATCCTTCCGTCTTAATACTCTGTATGAAAAGAACAAATGCTTTCCGGTATGCAGTTTCTTTTTCATAAATTGGTAATTTTCGCCGAAGGCATGTCCCTTTTGACAATAATATAATCCTAAGGATTTTAATATTCTCAGGTCCAATTGGTAATACCGATTATTTTACCTCAAACTTTCCAATAGTCGTTAAGGCCTTACCTTCTGAGAAATACATACGACTGTCCGATTATTTTAAGTGGGGGATATACCTTCTTCTTCTTTTTTCTAGGATAGTTGGTGAAATTTTTAGGAAACCAACTTACTTCTCGGTGGGCTCTTGTTGAGTGAAGTGATATCTCGTGATGCGCTTTGCTCACGATATTTCTTATCTTATCGTCGCTGTGAATTATTTTCTAAGTGTGTGTACACTTCATATTTGAGTTTTCTTTCCTTAGACTATATTAAATTATATATAGTTCTACACTACCTTTAATGGTTATTAAATTCAGTGTTTAGTACCAGAAAAGTATTAAATTCAGTGAATTAAGCTGCCTTTGTCAAGATCTACTGTAAGTAATCTTTATCTACAATTATCTGGGCGAGTAATATGGTATGGTATCATATCACCTGCCATTATCTAGACGTATCACCTATATCTTCACCTGTAGATTGCCGGTTTTTGAATGTGATTGAACCATTCAAGAAATTTCTATAAATATTACCTATGAACATACAAGTCTCAGTTTTTTATTAAATAATAGTGCGAGATAGTTAATTGACTTAACCAAGTGCGGTTTGGTTTATGTTTTCATTCCTGTAACCTTTTTGTTTTTTTTTGTAAATTTAGAGTTAAGTAATTTTTGCTATCTTTTGTATTTCCTATAATTTTTGTTCATTATCTTTCCTATGGTATCTCGAGATACGTCAAACTATATTTGTATATGATTGCCTTATATATCTTGGTAAAGGTATTTTTTATTACATTATTGCTTAATTTTATACATATATAACACGATTTCATAGTTGTGTATTTTTATTACCTTGGTTGCATTTAGCAGCATCATAATTTTGTGTTTAATATATTGTTATTGTTTTATGCATGTATTTTATTTGTCGGCTCCTAACAAGTTCCCTGATAAAATAATAGCTCTGAACAATTACTATCTTTAAATATTACTATGCTTTTGAAATGTAGAAAGATCAGGCTGATTTAGTTTCGTAGGTAAGTAAGTGTAATACTTAATATATTTATTATTTGTTTATATATTACGTTGACCAGATTTATTTGATAATTTACTGTTGGTATCTTTCCTTGGGTTTGATCTCTGAACCTAAATATCTTTTCCTATCTCTTTTCTTTTCTAAGGTTTTCTTAATTTTCTCCTTAACCCCAAAAAATTGAGTGGCGCCCTGTTTCTATCTTCTCTTATCTTTGGTAATTTTACCCATCTATCTTTTTGTTTATTTCTGTATCTTTTCTAATATCTTTTATCCTATCTTTACCTATTTCTTCCGTTGGATCCATTCCCGGTTCCAAAAGCTAGTTTCGAACCCACGACTCGCTCTCCACCAACCATCTGGCTGCCGTCCCCAGTGTCTAAATTGGTTATCTTTCAAGCACCACCCAAAAAAGATTTCCGAGGTTACAAAACATTGTAAATTATTAATAGATTAAGAATTTTAAACTTAATGTTTTGTGATATTATTGTAAGAAAAAATATAGACTAACCTCAAGTTTATATGCTTCTTTTATACAATGTTTTTTCGTTTTTATTTCATTGTATTACTGAAAACCTAATTTAAATTTATTTTAGCATATCCTGATAAAGCAAATAAATTTTGCGAAAGCTCGATTTTAACAAAGAGTTCTAACAGTTCTAACAGTAAGAGTTTTAACAACGATTTTAACAAAGAAGCCAAACGTTCGCCAAAAAGAAAAAAAACTGTTGTTAATCTTTACCAAAAAATAATATTAGCGTTAAAAAATGAGATTGCAGCAACTAAAACAAAACCAAAAAGTAGAACTATGTTGTGTTATGCAATTCTTTTAATATATTAACTTCTAAAAACCCTTACAAAATCTGAATTCGTGACGAAGCAAAGAGCTCGCTGAATAAGTATATCATTTGGGAAGCTAATAACCCAAGCGGCTAACCCACGAAATAGGTCGACTAAAAAACGCAATATTTGCATGCAAATAATTTACTGCATTAGCTTTTATGGATGTTAGCCAAGTTTTTAACATACATACTACGGCGTAGAACATTATTAGTTAAGTTAAAGAATAGGTTTCCATCAGTTTTTAGTTCATGTACTTTTATCTCAGTCAATTAAAAACCAGTAATTAATCATTTTACAATAAAATAAATATGCGTTTTTTCATCATCTAAACAAATGCATATTAGTGGCATAATCAGAAGCATTAATGTATAATCAGAAGACCTATTTTAAACCAAATGCTTTTATCTTCTTTTTTGATTTCTGGAATGAAGGCTTTTTATGAAAATACATAAAAGCATTCACTAATTGGATTATCAACGTCCCACGTTTTATTAAGGCTTAAATAAAGAGGTATATTACACATCTGCTTTGTAGATGGTTTTTAGAAAACAAAACTGAATGAAAAATAGAACAAACAAAGAAATCCAGGCAATCAAAAGACAGTTCTGAAAACTTTTACAGATATAGAAGATGACTTATACGGAGGTCAAAATAGGATGTGGAGTATGCTACTAAACCGTAAAGAATCAGTTAATATCAGTTAATGAATATCTACATATAAAAACAATAACAACAAGAAACCTTCCATAGGGGTATTAATCTACCAATAAACAAGCAAAATTGCTTATAAAGATGAAGAGGAGGAAAAAGAAGGAAAACAATAATACCAGACAATGGAGGAAATTATTTTTCTATATATAGTGAACAATACACAGATGAGATTGTAGAATTGAAGAGATTGGTGCAAAAATCGGGTAAGTCCACTTTTGGCTCAAAAATGTTTTTAATACATTCTCATTAAATGCGAAATTGTAGATCTTTTGATGCAAGAACCAGGCACGTTCGCTGAATGTATAAGAAAGTGAACATACATCATTTGCCCGTTGATTTAATTTGAGTCAACAACGGGCAAGTAGGGACTTTGGAAAAAATTGAAAAAATAGGTTAATAGTATTAAAATAATATTCATTTTTGCTATTTATAAATATGAGTTGCCATGGACACGCAACTTTAAACATAACATTTTTATAGTAAAAAAAAGTGGAACAGTAGGTGGTACTGTAGACTAGCGCGGAGCTTCATACTATGTTTTCTTTATTTTGAAAATCTAAATAATATATTTAAAATTAAATAAAGTAATTTTAATATTTATGTATTGTTCATATTTTAAACAAATTCAATAAATTATTATGGTTAAGTAGATGAGTATGCACTTCACCTCACTTTGACCTTTGACCTCTGACGTTACAAGCCTAATCCACCTTCGTCTGTGCTTTGGTCATGCCACCGTCACATGATAACGTTATAGTTTGACCGCTAGTGGGCACCGTCAGTCATTAGTCATTTTTAATATAAATTAATTTATATATTACTTTTGTATTTCAACTATTATCTACCAGTCATCACTATCTATAATTAGCCAATTTTAATCCAAATTACTAAATTAATAATTATTAAATAAAAAAACTTCTAGCGCCACCTGTTAACGTATCAACAAAGCATAGAAGCATTAGTAGTTTACTTATGACAAACCTGTCAAATTCGAACCAAATATTAATAATAAAATATAAATAAATATTATTTGATAGTAAATTTAATGATATGTATAAAAACTGAATATGTTTAAAAATATATATTTAAGTGTATATATATATATATATATATATATATATATATATATATATATATATATATATATATATATATATATATAGACATCGTCTATTCTATGATGCTACCCGTGACGACGCCTTCTCGTGGCGCTAGTTCCGTGACGATCGCCTCGGTATTTTACTGTAGAAAAAAGTAATAAAAGTTTAGTATACATAGAAGCTTCGCTTTAAAAACTTTTTAGGTAAGAAAGAGTTTAGCTATTATATTAGAATCCATTTTTAATAGCCCTTATTTAGTCTTAGATATCGAGTTTAAAATGATTAATTAATATCCCAATATTATTGAATTAACTTCACTGAACTACAACATTTATACTCTTTAAATGCTATCTGTAACAAGATAATTGTTAAATTTTATAAATAATAAAGTGTGTAAATATTTATAGAACCAATGTACCAGAAATTCACGACCTATGCCCTCGGCTGTAGTGAATAAATGACCATAACATGACTTTATAATATACATATTATATTCTGAAGATAATCCACTTTTTTCCGTTAAAACACTAATGAATACGGTGAATATAAATTAGTATTGGAGTTTTCGGTGCGACTGTGAGAGGTTTGGTATTTCGTAGGTCTGAAATTAAAAAGGCAAAAATTAAATTAAATATCTTAGAAAGATAAATAAAACATTCTATGTGAAGGAAAAATATAAAAAGAAGAAAAAAACTTACCTGAAATAATGTCAACTAAGGTATATCAAGTATACGATAATTACATGACAATCAAAAACGAAACACATGATCTTGTAAGAAGAAATATGGCGCCTTGTAAGAGATCAAAGAAAGAACGTAATACACCCGAAACACATAGAAAAGGTTACATGGATTGAGTATCAAAAAAATGTGTATACAGAGGAACAACAAATCACGTTAGAACAGGAAACAGCAGAAGTAACTACAAATGAAGAAGTTAATATAAACACACAGGAAGTTGTGAAAAAATACTTAGAATAGCTACAGAATTAATTAGCATGGATTTAGTCAACATCGTGAAGGGCCGTAAGCTGTAGTACTTGGGACATATAATAAGAAATCAATGCAGATATGAGCTACTACGAGCTACTATAATATATGGTATAGAAAGACCTCATCATCATAGCCAAAATGGTCGCCAACGTTTGGAACGGACAGACACTCTAAGGGGAATAATTAATTAACAAAAAAATACCGGAGCAATGGAGAACTAGGGACCTAATCCCAGTATTCAAAACTAATGTTAAAAAATTGTCCGAAACCTACAGAGGTAGGTATCAACTTGTTAAATACCACCCTGAAACTTACAACTAAACTTTTGTAAGAACAAATAAATCAGAGGGTGTTTGGCACGTATACAACAAGGTTTTCGTTTCGTAAAAAGATTGTTTAAAGATACAGTATTTATCGTAAAGCAAATTACCAAAGTATAATAGACCAGTGTTTCTCTATGATCGACTTGAAGAATGCACCAAAAACCTTCTCGTAATCGATAAATTCAAGGACCAGTGCTATGTTGTACTCGAAGTATTTTTTAATTAATAGCTTTATGGTATGCAGTATGGTCATTTGTACCATATCCTGCTCAAAAGTCTTTTGAGATGACCGAAATCAAGTTTAGGTGTTAGTCTCTTCGTTAAATTGTTCATAAAAGGTTTGTACATGTACACCAGTCAAGATGCTGATAAGTCAATAAATTTCTAATTTAGTAATGTCACCTTTTTTGTATTTCAGTAATTTGGAATTGTACCCTCGTATAAGCATTCATTAAACAGTTCGCTTACTGATTTTAATGAAATTTCTTATGCCTGTATTTCCTCAATAATGAGTGCATTATCACCAGGCACACACACAATAACACACGAGGTGATCAACCCTACCCCCAGGAGCATGTGTATTTTACCATATGGGTGGGATCCACCTGCTCGAAGATCAAACCGGTCTCACTTCACTAATTGAAGTGGTACCTATCTGACCCCCAGGCGTTCCTCCACCCCTCCTCATCGTACGACTGACGTGAGGAGGCTTATGATCTTAGTTTTACTAAAGGTGCCCTGGGTAATGAGGTACCTTCCGTTATTTCTTAGTTGTGGTTATGCCACCTGACTGTAGGGGTAGCCTAAATGTTGGCTTTTCTCCCTAATTTACTTTACTGGCTCTAATTTGTGATTTGACTTAACGGCGACCGATGGTTCTTCATTTCCTTTAAAGCTGCTCTTACTTCTGGCACTGTAATAAAAGTACTTCAGATCAGTGATTTATGAGAGTGCTTGGTCGTGTCGGGAAATTATCTTGTAATAGAGGTCTTTATAAAACTAACTAGATATTTTCAGAATGTTAATTTTATCTGTTGTTGCCTTTTCGCCTTTGTCTCTTAGCTTGTATATTTCTTTTTCACTTTGTATGAGCTCTCTTGTCATTATCTTTAAACCATGTTTGTTGTATCTCTTGTTTAGTCTTAGATTTACATACATAACTCTGGAAGCTGGCCAATGCATACGGACAATGCCCTCTTCTAAATATTGATTGATAATCCTACTAAGCTGGCTGATAGCACGTTATCACTCATATAAAATTGATATTCTGATCATAGAACCTCCATCCCCAATGCAGACAGTGCATGGGTAGAACTTATACCTGCCCAATTGAACCATAATCGAGGCTCCTGGGTAGCTTAATCTTTATGCAATATACCATTAAGCAAATCACTCTGTCTTCTTCAGACTCTCTTGCAATTATCTGGTACCCACAAACAAAACCTCGAATACGAGATTCAACACCTCACTCCAAACTGCGGAAATCCAGTTTTCCTACTCTCCTGCAATAACAAGTCGACATCTGCGATGTTCTACGGATAGTAGTCTGGTTTTATAGATGATAAATTACGGTCACCAAACTATATCACTGCTTATATTCGCATCTCTTACTTTATTCCGACGGTTTACCAATTCGCCTGAAGTTAAATGTCTATTTTTTGAATTAATGAAATTAAAAATACAACACTATTAACACTCATTTTTAAACTCAATCGATGTGACTGTTAAAATGGTGATGACAACAAGAAAATTGCTGTTGCTTATTGGATGTAAATTTTTGAAAACAACAAATTCATATTCATATATAATATGTCATAAGAAATTACAAAATAGTATAACTATACAAATTAATGTTTGTATTTATACAATAGTCTTATTTATACTTTTATACTTACTTTATACTCCTAAAAATTTTAAATTTTAATTGTCACAATAAATCAGAAATAGATAATAGATCAAATTTTTTGCATATGAGTGTACAAGAGAGATAACTAACTCCTAAATGGTTATTTTTTTTTTCATTTGCTTAGGCAAGATCTTCTCAAACAATATTCAACGGGATCTGGGGTTGGGTTTTGTGGCCAGTTCATTATTTGGATATTTCCTTGCTGTAGCATGTTATCTACAATTTCTGCAAACTAATATGAGATTAGTTATTTGATAAAGATTTTTTCAATTTCGTCTAAACGATTATTTCATTTCAATAATGTTTTTTTTGCTTAACCCTCCGTTAGTCGCTAGGAAAAACTGAGCATCAAGAGTCGCTACGGTGTCAGAGACCGACAATTAAAAAAAAATAGTTTTCAATATAAAATTCATACAAATGTTTTATATTGTGTATAGAAATAACTGAAAAATATTTTTGAAAATATTTTATTGAAAAAAAAAACAGATACAAAATGAAAAACACTAGTATAACAATATATTGTGAATATTGTTCTCAAGCTATTTTCTCGTTGCATTTTAAAGTAATTACTGTTACAATGGGAATAAGCCACAATTAAAGGTTAAAGTAAGTTTATTGACGTTTTAATTTCCACTTGGGATATCGTTCTCAAAATACAAACATTGGTTTTTATTACGTACTATGTAATTTTCCTGTTTTGTTCTAACATTTCACGGTGGAATAGCCTTTTTCCATCTAGTAACTCTATATTTTCTAATAAACGCTAAGATATTACTTCCACTTTCTTCTTTCTCATCTGTCACATATTGTTCCTATTCACTTCCACCATCACATTCCTCAGTTTGATCGATTTCGCTTTCACTTCCCTCATCGTCAAAATAATTTTCATCGTCGGTAGGATCCATTGTCCCTAATTCCAACAAGCGTTGGAATCAAAGTTGTTCGGCTTCAAAGAACATCTATAAATAAGAATTGACAAAAACTTACCGACAAAATGCAGTAATAAGGTGATAAATATTTACCTCTTCTGCAAGTTCTGCAATAAGTAATAGCAACACCGTTAGTCGCTACGGAGTCTGGCACCGAAAATAACTATAAAACTCACACAACTGTACCCAGGAAGGTAAGAATGTACACTAACACGAGTTTGGTTGATAGGGAGAGGTACAGAAAGTGGCGATAGAAAAATAACAATTATTTGTAAATCCAGAATGAATAATTCTTTCGTCGGTGTGTGAGACCGATAGCGACTAACGGAGGGTTAAATGATATCAATCATTGTTGGCTTAATAAAATAAATGCGACATGCTGACCATAACATTTAAACACCTCAAAACATCACTAATCCTTGATAGAAAACAACTTTTCGGACCAGTTGTTCAGATCTCTTTCTTCAAAAACGAAACTCGTTTGAAAAACGAGATAATTTTGGTAAAGTATAAATATTTCCCATGCTCTTTCACACTTATTAGCAATGTGCAGTTTTTGACATTTTAAAGTAAAAAAGTCTTGAAGTAGAAGTCTTTGTGATAGTCATCCATCAAGCTCTCCGTGTGAAGTTAGAGATATTTATCTTCATGTCACTCTACATGGACCAGATACGGGTCTTCACTTTAAACGTACAGTGTCATGAAAAAGATAAATTATGTGCCATACCGAAACCCGTGTCATATTGAGACGACGCTCAATTCGGCGATTCGACAACCCGTTTTGACATAGCCTCTATTTGTCGGTTTTAGTAAAAAATACAATTTCCCTTATTTTACACCCAATTTTATAATTATATATAGTCTAGCTAGGAGGTCTACATATAAATATACAGTGTGTCAATTTTAAAACTTACAATGGACTATATCTCACGAACAAAAGCTGATATCGAAAAAGTTTAAAATCGTTTCTAGGATAGTAAGGGAAAACTCAAATGACATGAAAGAGAACTCACCCCCATCAATTCCCTAGGCCCCACCCACCACAACCAAAAAAGTTTAAATTGCAAACCCCTACTTGTGATACATAATTGAAAATACTACAAAATATGCTATCCCATGGTATAAATAATAATTATACAGGGTGAAGCAATAATTGTGAAACTTTGGCTTAAATGGAAAATTTAATGAAGTTTTTATAGATTCTGTTAATGCCCTTTATAATTATTGTTTAATAATTATACAGGGTGTTAATATCAGCCGGCTTATTATGACTTTTGTATTTGTAATACTATCTCCCGGACTATTCTTTTTAATGATAAGTTCCCGTCGGATTTTTTTTGCTAAATAAAACTTAATTTGCCGTTTTTGCAAGACAAGTTCAAAATATCTGTTTTTTGGGTTCGGTTAGATTCAATAATTTTTGGTTTATTTGAGAATTTTAAATATCATTTGTACGATCGGTACTGTCATTTAGCTGTAGTTGTCACGATGATTTACAGTATACCTCAACGCGTGGAGTACCTTTACTTGTAGTAGGTAAAGTAAGAAGTAAAGGTGGCTGTGGTGGAGATCATTTTCATATTTGCCTCCCAGAACTAGTGTTATTTACGAACAGCTCAAATATTTCATGAAAGGAATCCGCACAAAAATGTAAGTCACGTGTACGTCCGCGATTTAGTTGAAAAGATTAGAAAAACGGAATCAGTGCAAATTAAACAAAGGGATGGCCCTAGATTACTGAATGAACCATCCTAAATTGAAGTCCTTGGTAGAGCCCACTTCATCAATACGCCCAGTATCTGCAATGACAGAACTGTCACATGAGTCGGTTAGAAAGGTATTGAAATGACATATTTCACCCGTACAAAATACAAATTTTTCAAGAACTAGGCGATGATGATCCAGACCGACGAATTGAGTTTTGTGAACTCATGACTAAAAAAATTCGCGTTGAACCGAGAATGTTTATACTAAAGTAGCTAGGAGGTAAAGGCTAGTTCGATAGCTAAAAGGAGATGAAAATTAAGCAGTAGGCTTACTTATTAATTAAAAAATACATCCAGTATCACACAGTATCAGGCTCTATCAAAAAGAGTAATCAATAGACATCCAGATTACCCAACGTTATACATGTAAAATTATTTAGATCTATGCCTTGATATCAGATCAAGATGAGAAAGTAGAGCGAATCTACGAAGAAATTAATGAAGCAATGACGAAAAACAAAGCAAGGTATATAATCTTCATAGGCGTTTTCAAGAGAGAGAGAGAGAGAGAGAGAGAGAGAGAGAGAGAGAGAGAGAGAGAGAGAGAGAGAGAGAGAGAGAGAGAGAATCGTGAAAATGACGATTTATGAGCTCACAGTTACGGATTTAAGAAGACATCTCGAGAACAGAGAATTAGCTTCTACCGGAAAAAAGGCTGATGTAGTCCAACGACTAAAGAACGCTTTGAAAGAAGAAGGTTTGGACCCAGAAACTTATATATTTGAAGACAAACATGCTGCTGTCATCTCGTCGATTTCAAAATTTTAGAAAACAAAGTTTCTGGCGATATTTCGAAAGTTTCTGGCGACATCGCATCATTAGAGAACAAAGTTCCTGGCGATATTTCGAAAGTTTCTGGGGACATCGCATCTTTAGAGAACAAAGTTTCCGGCGACATCGCTTCTTTAGAAAGCAAAGTTTCTAACGAGATTTCTTCTCTGGAAAGCAAAGTTTCTGCTTCTTCTTCTTCTTCAAGTGCTCTGTCCGTTGCGAACGTTGGCTATTAACATGGCAATTTTGATCTTGTTTGCGGCGCTTCTGAATAGTTCGACCGATGTGAGCCCGAAATACTTCCGCAGATTTTGGAGCCACGAGTGTCTTCTCCTGCCTGGCCCTCGCTTACAGTCTATTTTTCCCTGGACAATCAATTGTAGCAGACGGTACTTATCGTGTCTCAATATGTGGCCTAGATATTCAAGCTTTCTTTGTTTAATTGTATTCACGATCTCTTTCTCCTTTCCGATTCTTTGGAGTACCTCTATATTGGTGACATGTTCGGTCCAGGATATACGAAGAATGCGTCGGTACACCCACATTTCGAATGCTTCTAGTTTCCTCGTTAGCGTCTCCGTCAGCGTCCAGGCCTCCACGCCATACAGCAAGTTGAGGCTCAGGCCGTATTCCTTACTAACTGAATAAAGTCTTTCCATTACTTGTTGTAATTCGTCTATGGTACTGGCAAGGATCACTGTGTCGTCGGCATATCTTATATTGTTCGTTAACTCGCCGTTTATTTTTATGCCCTCATTTGCATTTTCCATCTTCTTCTTCAGATGCAAATCCACTAATGGATGTTAGCGATCACATTTTCCATTAACTCTCTATTTCTTGCAATATGTATCAGAGATTGTGTGTCGTTAATCCCTGTCCATTGCCTTATGTTTCGGAGCCAGGACATTTTCTTGCGTCCCATTCCTCTTTTGCCTTCAATTTTACCCTCGATTATAAGTTGGAGGAACTGGTATTTTTCATTTCGCATGATGTGACCTAGATACGCTGTTTTCCTTTTCTTGATGGTTTCGAAAAGTTGGCGTTCTTGGTTTATTCTTTTAAGGACATCTATATTTGTGATTTTCGCTGTCCATGGTATTTTTAGGATACGGCGATAAAGCCACATTTCGAAAGCTTCCAATCTGTTTATATCCCCCGTTTTGAGTGTCCAGCCCTCTACGCCATATAGCAGCACTGACCATACGTAGCACTTAGTAAACCTTAGTCTCAGTTGAAGATCGAACTCAGAACAAGTCAGTACCTTCTTGAATTTTACGAAAGCTTGTCGAGCTTGCTCAATGCGACATTTTAGTTCCCTGTCCGATGCCCAGTCTTCAAAAAGCCACGATCCCAGGTATTTAAATTTACTCACTCTTTCTATGGATTTACTATTCAGTGTTATGGTGGAGTTTTCAAATGCATCCAAGTTTCTGGAGATGATCATGAATTTGGTGTTTTTGGTATTAATCTCTAGTCCCATTCGCTCACTGTATTCTCCGATTATAGTGACACGTTGTTGAAGATCGACTATGTTGTCACAAATTAAGACACCATCATCAGCATATCGTATGTTGTTGATCAATACTCCATTCACCTTGATTCCCATCTCTGCATCTTCCAAAGACTCTTGAAATATGGCTTCTGAATAAATGTTAAATAAAAGATGGGAAAGCACACATCCCTGTCGAACGCCTCTTCTTATTTTCCATACATTTGTTAAATATTTCCTCAGAATACATATTGAATAGGAGTGGGGATAATATACACCCCTGACGGACACCTCTTTTGATCTGCACGCTTTCAGTGAGTTCGTTGCCAATTTTTGCTCTTGCTGTTTGACCCCAGTATAGGTTTGCCACAATTCGAATGTCCTTGTCGTCAATACCTGTCTTTCGCAGAATACCTATCAATTGTTCATGATTGACATTGTCAAATGTTTTTCTAAAATCTACAAAGCACAAATACACGTCCTTATCAACGTCTCTACACCGCTGTATAAGCACCTGGAGAGCAAAAATTGCTTCTCTAGTTCCAAGTGCTTTCCGAAAACCAAACTGCGATCTATCAATATTTGACTCACATTTATCACATATTCTTCTATGAATGATCTTAGTGAACGCTTTAGTGACATGATTGATCAAGCTTATAAGCCGGTAGTCATCACAAATCTGGGCATTTGGTTTCTTCGGGATTGATAAATGATTAATAAATGTTGACTGCAGCCAGTTCTCCGGGATTTTACCGCTATTATATATGTTGTTAAAAAGCACAACTAGATCATCAAGGAAGTTTCTGCTAACATCTCTAAAGTCACTTCTGAGATGTCTGCCCTCGACGATAGGATGTCTTTGTTAAAAAACCAAGTTGCTGCCGATATGTTGGCCTTCAAAGAAAAGATGGAAGAGCTGAAAAGGAAGATGATGGAAACAGGGACGGCAGAGAGAGGAAACAATCCAATTACAGTAGAGACAAAAAAAAGACGTAAAATACTACATTACTTTAGCTCTAGAAGATATGGTCCGAACTTTAGAATAAGTAAATAAAGGAGTGACGATAGACGGCGAAAACCTGAATCACCTGAAATTTGAAGATGTTTTTGAATTTTTGTATTTAACCAAATGTATTTAATCACCAAATAATTTAAAGGCAAAAACTTTTGATCAATATGTGATCACAGATCGTAAGTCCAATGAAGAAATAAGAAGACGAACAAAAGTTACAGACAGAAACAGTACCAGAAGATTGTCATGTTGAAATGGAATTGGACAGGACACATAAGGAAGAATCGAAGACAACCGTTGGATGAAGCGAATTATTAAATGACGACCAAGAGCAAATACGGGAAGTAGAGACAGACCTCAAACCAGGTATACTGATGACATCAAAAAATAACAAACATAAATCTATGGACACACCTAAGGGGGGCTTACATCCTACGATGGATGGAATAGATGATGATGATGGTGATGATAATTATATACATACATACACTTGTTTTAAACATTTTAACGTTTGGCATTCCATTTCTAATCAGGTATACTAATGACATCAAAAAATAACAAACATAAATGAATGGACACACCTAAGGGGGGCTTACATCCAGCGATGGAGAGAATAGATGATGATGATGATTATATACATACATAAATTTGTTTTAAACGTTTTAACGTTTGGCATTCCATTTCTAAGGTAGTTGTAGCTTCCTAGTGGTTATTTGTTTTCCTGTTTTAATAGAGATGAAATTAAAATTAATTACATAATAAGTATTGGTAAATATAGTTCAGTTTCAAATCTAATATCTTCTTCTTCTTACGGTGCCTTATCCTTAAGGACGTTGGACATTACATTTGCCCATTTAATCTTATTTGTAGCAGCCCTGACTAGTTCTATGGAGGTCATGTTCGTCCATTGCCGTAGGTTTTTAAGCCAAGAGTTGCGTCTTCTTCCTGGTCCTCTTTTGCTATTGACTTTGCCTTCGATTATAAGTTGGAGCAGTTCATACTTTTGATTTCTTATGATGTGACCAAAATATTGTGTTTTCCGTTCTTTTATTATAAGCATAAGCTCTCTTTCCTTATTCATCCTCCGCAAGACTTCCGCATTTGTCGTATGGCTCATGTAGGATATTCTGAGCATTTTACGGTAACACCAGAGTTCGAATGCTTGGATTATTTTTTGTGCTTCTGTCATTGTCCAGGCTTCAACACCATAGAGCAAGGTGGAGAAAACATAGCACTTAAGCATTCTAGTTCTCAATGAGATGCCCAGCTGGCGGTTGCATAGAACTTTTTGCATTTTGTAAAACATTGTACGTGCCTTTTCCAGGCGTATTCTTATCTCTAGTGAGTGGTCCCAAGTTTCATCAAGATTACTTCCAAGGTACGTTGTTCTTGTTACTCTTTCCAGATCTGTTCCGTCAACATTGACCTTCACCCTTCTGTTTTGGTGCTTGCTGATGACCATCGTTTTTGTCTTCTTTGTATTCAATGTCATTCCAAATTCTCTACAGGCTGTCGTTACTCGGTCCATTAAGCGTTGCAGGGCTTCAGCATTATCTACCAGTATGACAGTGTCATCAGCATATCGCAGGTTATTTATACATTGCTTATGTATAATTACACCATTCGAGGTGCCTTTCTATCTATATACTTATAGATAAATCTAATATACTTCATATAATTTAGGTACTTACCGTTGCACGTCATCCGCGTTATAGTCCGTGAGGTCACATGATACCAACACGAAATATTTAGGCAGTAGATGTGTTTCTTTTAGAATCACTTTGCCGAGTACACTGGCATTACAGCCACTAGACATATTATATTATATACGCGTAGAAATAATATTTAAAGATTTCTATTAATGTTAACTTAATACACACTAAATACACAATGTTTCATTTAATTTGTATAAATGCATTATAAAGCGTTTTATGAAGAACATTTGTTCGGAACACACTGTAACTGTAATCGAACGAAGGTGATATTTTGGCATAAATTGGTAACACTTATTTGACAGTTGCGGTTTTGACAATTTTTGTACTTTATTATTTTGAATTTTAAAGTGAATACCTCTTGTTTTATATTTTTACCTATTTAATAAAATCTGTCCTGTTTAGAACAAAATTAGTGTGTTTTATTTCAAAAATGTCACGTAAGAATTTAAATAGTCGTTGTAAAGAGATGGTAATACTTTTGCAACAATTATGTGACCTATTTGTTTTAAAGTGGAGTCACGATTTTTTTTACTTTGGCAAATATGTCAACTTCGATCTCTTTCAATGATAATGACGTGCAACGGCAAGTAAATTAGATGAAGTATACCGGTTTCAAATGAATAAACTAAAAATATTATTTTTAGATCTGACTTTTGTTGGTATAATTCGTAAAATATCTTTCAAATTAACCGTTTATAGGTACGTTTTAGTATAATTTCGTTTCTATTGTTCATCGTGATCTGAGCTGAGAACTTTACGAAACAGCAATCGATTGTGTTATGTGACCGAGTTGCGACACAAAAACGAATGATTTGTTTCTTTTTTATAGTTAAACGAGAAAGTGGCGTGAGTGAGTCTTGCGATACACAATCAGTGGAGGAAATATAGGTTATTCTTTGTAAGTACGCAGCCACATTAAAGGCACACTTTCTAATAATTTAATTTTTATAAAAAATAATTAAACCCATGACAGATAACTAATGCGAACGCATAAAAACAATAAATTCATTTTTAAGAGATATAATTTAAAATAGCAAATAAAACGTGGTAGCTGAAGCCAGATGAGTTATTCTAGTGTTTTAGGTTGATTGTTTGCAAATTTTTAAGCATAATGGGATATTTCCAAATATATTAGTAAGAAGTTTGCAAAGACAGAGAAATAAATAGACACACACATTTATTTTTAATTACACAGGCCAACGATAAAAAAACTTTTTGATACAATTACATCTATCTTATGTAGTTTAGTTTGCCGAGTCCGAAAATCATATTAAAGATGCTGTATCACCCACCATTATTTTACAATTTAACATTTAAAATTGCATAATTACATTTTATTTTGTTTAACGAGCAGAGAAATCTAATGCTACTTGGTTGGTAGCACTGTTAACGAATTGTACAACACTCTTTGTTCTTCTTCATCTTCATTAACAGCTGTATAGTTCCTTTATTCTAATATCTAATAAACATAACCTCACTTTTTAGTGTTTAAGTCATACGCTTTTAAGTATGGCTAGTCGCGGTTGTGAAAACTGTCCAAATATATTTTGTCACATACGTGGTGTACATATGTGATGATTTTATTATTAAAAAACATCAAAGAAACATTACTGACTTTGTAAAAAAGATGTATTTTGCGTTAGAATTTATAGTCAAAAGAGTTTTTTCCAGATGATGAGGGACTGGCCGATCGCGTAACTTTTTTAACTTTTTGGTTTAAAGAGGATCTAACTGTGGGACAGATCAATACTATCTTTTAGCTAATCTTTTGTGCCCCTTTAAACAATACTACAAACAGAACACCGAAAGTGAGAGAAAGAATACTACACAGTACAAAACGAAGAGATATAAAATACACATTTTATTCCAAACGCGCATTAAACATCTTTTTCAATCTAGATTAGAAAAGGAACTAAATGAGATCGAAAGAAATATGGATGTAGAACAAGAATACAACAACCTCAAAACGATAATAAAAAAAATTGCTTATGCAGTATTAGGAACAGAAAACAACGACAAAAAACACCACGAACCACCACGGATGACAGAAAACGCAAAAGAAATGATACAAGAAAAAAACAAAAATATATAAGAAATGGCTAACAAATAAAACATCTACCAATAGAACAACATATCAAAGGAAAAACGAAGAAGTACGCAATCAAATAAAAGAAGCAAAAACAATTTCTGGGTATAAAAATGTGTCCAAGCTGAAAATTTAATTGGTGGTTCTCAGACTACGGAAGCATGAAGAACTATCACTAATCTAAAGAAAAACGCCCATAACTCATAACTATAACTAAGAATATATGGGAGAGGAATATGGGCGATCTCCAGGATCTGGCAATATAGCTTTAGAGTTACTTAGCAGAAGGTCCACTCCTGCTGGACATCCATGATGTATTTTTCTTCTGCTTCTTTTTATATAGACATGACTCTGTCTGTTTTCAATGTGTATCCAGTAAGTTGTCATTTCATTGTTTTCGTGGTCTTCCTACTGATCGTCTTTCTATTTGGGAACCGTCTCTTGCCATCTTTACTACTCTATTTGTTGTCATTCGGCGTATATGATCGTTCCATTATACTCTTCTATTTGTTACCCAGTTTTTGATGTTTTCCACCTTGCATCTATGTCGTATATCTGTACTTCTATCTCTGTCCCATAGTGTCTTACCATAAATTTTTCTAAGTGTTTTCATCTCTGCTGTTTTCAACATCCTTTTTGTCCTCTCTGTGTTTCTGTTATGTTTCTTTCCAGATATTTTTATTTCTCCATATTGTTTCATTTAAGCAGTCTGCGGCTCTGTTTGCTCTATTCACTTGATTTTGCACTTCGGTTTCGAGCTTTCCGTAGCTAGATAATGTGATGCCTAGATATTTAAACTCCATCACTTGTTCTATTATCTGACCTTCCAGCTCCAATTTACATCTTAGTAAAGTTGCTGTTGTAACCAGGCATTTTGTCTTTGTTGGAGAAATTAACAAGTTGAATTTTCTGGCGGTTATATTACATTGGTGCCGCATACGTTGTAAATCATCTCCAGTTTGAGAGAGTACTATTGCGTCGTCTGCATAGCAGATTATTTTAAGTTGTTTTTCTCCCATTTGGTATCCTTTTTTAGTTTTTACTTTTTTTGTAGGACATCTAATTAGCGAAGACCAAAGTGGATTTACCCCTGGTAGATCTTGCACTGATAACTTGTTTATACTCCAACAATTAATAGAAAAAATAATAGTGGTTGGTATCGATGTCCATCTAGCCTACATCGACCTAGAAAAGGCGTATAATACAGTTCCAATTTACAAGCTTTACAACAACTCAGCATTAGTCCATACCATTTAGGAATAATCACAGATATATACAGGGATACACTACTTACCTAAAAATTGAAAATAGACGATCAGAGCCAATAAAAGTAACTAAAGGACTAAGACAAGGATGCACGGACCTTACTGTATAATTACCAAAATTGGAAAAACCACTGCCAGGGTAACGGAATCTCCATAGGAAATGACATACTGTTCTCCCTGAACTTTGCCGATTACCAAGTCGTCCTAGCTCAAGATTCTTATGATCTAGAATTTATGATAAAGCGTCTATACAGAGAATATGTAAAATGGGGGTTACAAGTCAGTATGAAGAAAACAGAATATTTAGTTATCAATTTAGGACAAACCATGGTTGAATCAGTTCTTTGTTATGGCTCTGAAGTATGGACAATTAACGCAGACCTGAAGAGAATATTGTTGGCAGTAGAAATGGATTATTTGAGAAGTGCTAGAACATCAAGGCTGGAAAAGAAGCCCAACGAATCTATAAGAAATAACATGAATGCTACAGAAACAGTCATTGACAGAAAAGAAAGAAGAGGTTTAAAATTGTTTGAACACCTATTGAGATTGCCTGACAAACAATGACGTATAATATATAGACTAAGCAGTCCCCTATTCTCGCTATATAATCGGGTGTCCGAAAGATCTCCGCTCAAGGTTGAAGGTATGTTTACCAGAACAGCGGCGTGCTCATTTATATGTTAATGACAATAATTATTTTTTTAATTAAAATTAAATATTTATGATTTCTTTTTGTTCCCGTCTATAAGAGAAATAACTATTTTGATAAAATAGTATGGCATCTTACTAAAATAGTAAGTAAATAACTCTCAACAATTTAAAATAAAATTTGCTTGTCACATAAAATATGTAAACACACAAAATGGCGAAAATGTTTTCATACGTCCATGATGTTTTTAAACACAAGATCAACATCGTGATGTTTCGTAAGAAATCATGAACTTCGTGCATCTTCGTATCAAAACAATAAACAATAACAAAGGTATTAATGTTGTAGACACTTTTTAAAGCGTTCACCGGGTCTATATATTATACGCCATTGCTGACAAACGATCACATAACCAATATTAGAAAAAAAATGGTAAATCGGAATGATAAGATCATTCCTAGAAGTAGGGTAGAAGAACTCCATATATTAATCAACCGAATAAAAAATCTCTGTGAGAATCATGGACTTGAATACATATTAAAGACCAAGTAGACCAATTACAAAATAGCAAGACACATACCAATATGAAAGAACAGTTGGAAAAAGTAAAAAATAGAAATATTTGGGTATGTGGCTTGGATAGCACAAACCAGTTGATGTGATTTATTATTGGTCTTTAAATTACATAAATATCTACACAATATGCGCAATTAATGCCAAAATATAAAATGTTCGTTTTCTTACTAAATGATTTCAGCTAATTTCTAAAAACAATAAAGGTTAGCTTTGTTTTAAATTTTTCATTTTATTTGTTTGTCTGAGCTCGTTTCCTTACGAGGGTAAACTGGTACCCAATTAATTTTAAATACAAACAGTTTGTAGATGAATTTTGAATTTTTGATATTTTGATTACGTTACATAGTCTCAACCTCAATCCAACTCTTATTTTCTACCGTAATTCTGTCCTACCTAATTTTAACGCACTCCTTTAGAGATATAGACAGTTTTGAACTAACAAACAAATATATATGTATATATATATATATATATATATATATATATATTTGTTATATATATATATATATATATTTATATATATATATATATATATATATCTGCTGTTGACTTGCATAGATAAAAGACGCATTGTGCTCAGCTCTCTGATCGTAGTGATAGTACCGGAAAAACGCCTTTCGCTCATCTCTTAGCTATTTTTGTCCGTAGACAACAGACATGATTTACTCTCTCGATATTGGTTCCGAAACAGAAAAGACGGTTTGTTCTTCACTTTAATGTGATAACCACTAATTATCACGCAATACAATACCGCGAATCTCTCTCGACTACTGACTCGCGTGGACAACAGACGTACTCTCCACCCCTCTTAGTGGTAATGACTAGTAAACAGAAACAGTATCGTAAGACACGTGCTAAAAACCGTTAATTCGCGATAAACAAACTCATACGAGAAACCACGAGTGTGAACACTGCCTACATGCCATCTACCAGCTCGCGAGTGAATAAACCACCAACATAAGTAATTAATTATGCAATTCAGACTATATTGAACTAGCCCTATGGATACAGTCTTAAAATTCGTAAGTTATATAATAATTTCACATATTATGTACATGCCTTAATTCTACAGGTACATACAAATTGCAAAATTTGTATTCGTTAATGGATGGAAAGAGAAGATATTTCAACTACATGTATTTATTACAGTAGAATTATATTAAAGCATTACATTCTAGCCTCTAGAATTAGAACTAAAATCATTTATTTGTTTGGGTGCTGTTCACTTTTATGGCCTATATTACTCCTTATGACCAATTTCAGACAAGTAATTGACGCCTTCTTAATCTTCTCATAACAATCCATAGATAGCACAGCACAGTTTGAAATAGGTTGCCTTAAAGAATAAATGGTCGTCGATTAGATGCTATCACTAGAAATGGATACTAGAAATGGCAACAAGTTAAAGAAAATAAAAATGAACTGGCCGACTTCATTTTGCAATATGCTCGTCACAAATATAACGGAGACTTCGATGTCGATTTTTCTTGAAAATATGCCAAAAGCCAAGCTTATTTAAATAGCACTGATGTTTGTGTTGTACACCAATAGACAAATGATTTATTGTTTTTCTGACTTTTTTCGGAAGTAACGTTAAATAAGCTGAGTTTGTTTGATCTTTTTTATGTGATTTCAGCATATAAGAGGGTTGTTTTTTATTTTTGCATATAGCCATAAAGACAAAAAACATATAGACAAAGTACTTTATTGCTTTTCAAAATATGTCCCAAAGATCGATACACTTTTGCATACGTTCAAACCAATTGATAAAACAGTTATTCCAGTCTTCAGTTGACTAATTTATCTGCCTTTAGCTCAGCAATGCTTTTCACGGCTTTAAAATCAAAAACATTGGTTGATTCTGACAGATTTGGATGCAAAAATAAACCCTGCTAGTTTTTCTCTTGTTATGTAAGAAGAAAAAATAATTAAGAGGGTCGCCGAGATAGGAGGAATAGGCAAACAGAAAGGTAAAAAAGCCCCCTATCTTACCCTATCTTAATAGAAAAGGTAGACCAAGTATAATTAAAGAGCAACAAGTTATAAGAGCTTTTGCGGACTTCTGTAAAGCATTTGATACGATTGATCGACAAGCGCTGTATTACAAGCTTAGCTATATAGGGTTGTCATCATGCTGTTTGGGACAGGAATGGTACGTCAACTGTGAGGTGAGGGTTAGGCAAGGCTGCATTCTTAGTCCGCTGCTATTTGCACTATTTCTTAATAACTTATATGATTTTCTAGGATGAGGCGTTGATTTAGACGGATTTATCATTAGAATATTGCTTTACGCTGATAATATGGTAGTGTATGTGTTAGCAAACAGTCCGAGAGTTTTACAAAGTATGGTTAATAAATTGATTATTGTAGGCTATGTAATTTAAAGATCAACATGGACAAGTCAATAATTATGGTGTTTAAACAAGGGGGTGGAAATATTAAAGAGTGGAAAATAATAATAGTTATTGCTACGTGGTAGTGAAATTAACATCGCGGTTATCTTTTAGTGCCCACTTTAACGAAAAACGCCGAACGGCTAGAGCAGCTATAAACACAGCTTGGCGACAGGTTTTAACTAAGCGAATCTTCTACTATCATCTGAAGAGATTATATATGAAGGGTAGTCCGATCTATTCTTATAAAGCTCTGGTTATTCTAGATTGGAAAAACTTGGGAGAGAGATATGAGGTGGTTTGGAAAAAGTAGATTGGAAAGGGAAGAATTTTTGGAACTTATAAAAGATTTGGGCTGGAGGGAACTAGTTGGATATGCAAGGAGTGCATGGAAGTATTTCCTTGTGTTGGAATATAACTATTAGCCTCATGACATGCTAATATGTAAAACTTGATCTAATTTTTTAAAATATAATTTATATTTATTAATTAATGAGTGACCGTTTCCCCTTTATTAAATCGATTAATACTTAATACTCTTATTATTACATGTTCTTGTGTCTCGAGAAATCATATTCCAGATATGGAATATTACAATAATTATTTTATGTACACGTCCGCGTTAGGATATATTTATATTACTGATAACTTTAGAATATTTTTTGTTAATTATTATTAATTTTATGGTTTTTTTTTGTTAATTTTTATTGTTAATTTTATTTACAAAAAAAATTGTTTTATGTTCTGGCCAAACCCCCAGACGACCAATGGTCATGGAGAAATAAATGTTTGTATTATTAGGAGATCTAATACTTCTAAGCAAATACTGTAATTTAAAGTAAAAGAACATATCTGAATCTGAAGTGAAGGTTTTAATTTAAAAATGGATGTGTATGACTTATTATTGTTGTGAAGCTATTTTCTTTAGGCATCTTAATACAATTTACTATTCTTACATGGAATAAGCCACAATTTTACTTACTACAATAATTATTGTGGCTAATACTACAATAATTGTGGCTTATCCTTCATAAACTAATGTAAAGTAAAATTGTATGACTTATTATTTATACAAATAGAAATAATTTTACATACTTTACAAATGGGAAAAATTTAATTTTTATGTTTCTCCTACAATCTTATTTATTTATTCAAATATTTAATCAAAACTTCTAAATTGGTGCACGTAAAATATGCAACATAGTAGTTTGGTATTTCAAAAGTCGTCCGCCGTTAGAACGATTGGTAGACGGCCAAAATTCCTATAATAAAATGTATGATATGTTTATGAGAAAGTAAATGATTTAAAATCAGTTAAAACTTTTACTTAACAGTTCTGCCCACATTTCTATATAAATATTCTTATACATTTATATTTATATATATTAGTAAAAACCAGAGGATGCCGGATTATTGGAATGTTCGGATTACTGGACTGCATAGAACTCATATTAAATAAAGCAAAGCATTTCATAAAGGGAATATGCACAACGTAAGTATTTTTCTTCACGTTCTACACGTTTTTTTTATAACTATAACATATTATCTCACATTTCACTAATCAAATAATTAACATAATTTAAAGTAATCCTTAAGTGAGGTTTGTTTTTTTGTTTTTGTGCAATTTGTAGTCCTTGTTTAAAGACCTTTTCTTGCATGCTTCAAATAATTATAATATATTTAGCAGACACGCCATTTTAAATACCATACAACAACTTTTGCTAATGTTATGGGCATTAAGATCAGAACACGACAGGGTACTGATATCGGAAGGACAGATAACAGATTTGCACCTTGGGAAAATCGGCTACTAAGGAAAATTGAATCATTGCGTAGGAAGATTGGTCAAATCACAGAATATATTCGAGGAACTATAAGTTAAAAAGTAATCAGAAGAACTGAAGAAATAATGCTCAGACACTCACAATATGATCCAGTAAACAACACAGCATAACAGTGCCTGGGTACATTAAAACAAAACTCTTCAGTTATTTGGACCGACTAAGGAGATACAAAATTAGTAACAAACGAAAATCAGACAATACGATTTTTAAGAATGCCGAGAAGGCGTTCTATCGGAAACTCAATTCTACTGCAGAAATTGCCAATAAATCGTACCCAAGCCAAGAAGAAATTCATGAGTTTTGTGGAAATCAACATTCCACACCAGCTGCTCTTAACACCAATGCTGGATGGATCGAAGATACGACGCACAACTTTTAACACTACGTTACTAATCTCTACGAACACTTCGCTACTGAAGAAGTTTCAAATATTATCTCTTAGACCAGACGGAGTTCAAAACTTCTGGCTTAAGAAGTTGTGGAGTGTTCATGAGTGATTATCAGCATTAATTAATCACACTAGTTCTAATCCACAGGAAATACCATCTTTCCTAACCCAGAGAACAACTTATTTAATACCAAATGATCATAATATCACCCAAAACATTCAACTAACTATCGCCGAATCACTTGTCTTCTAACTTTGAATAAATTGGTCACATCCTGTGTAGCCCAGCATATCTACAACATTGAGCTCCAAACAATATCATAGAGCCTTAACAGACAGGATGCACTAGGGGTTCCATGGGCTGTTGTAAAGAAGAACCTATCATCTATTCTGTCATTTCTAACCAAGTATATACCAAAAAAGGAAACTCTTTAACGCTTTCACGGACTACAAGAAAGCGTTTGATTCAGTGCCGCATGACTGGTTTATATATATTAAAAATATATAAAGTCGAAGATAACATAGTGACCTTTTTAAAACAAATAATGCTGGATTGGAAGACAAAATTCACATCCAAACACCTGGTGAAAAAAATATCGAAACAAAAATATTGCAATCAACCGGGGCCCATTCCAAGGAGACTCGTTGAGTCCACTGTGGTTTTATCTAGCGATAACCTTCTGACTGAACTGCTACTAACTCACCTACTGAACTCAACTGACACAGGTTTTCGCATCAAAAATAAAAATACTATGGTGGCAAAGCTTAATCATCTTTTGTATATGGATGATTTGAAACTATTGGCTTTCACTCCAATCTACCTAGATCAGATGCTAATAAATGTAGAAAAAATTTTTAATAGTATTAGTATGCACTTCGGTCTTGACAACTGCCGTGTCTTAAATATAATCAAAAGAAAGATTGATTCAGGCGAATTCGATATGCAAAATGGCCAGAATACATTTACTTAACAATAAAAATTTGTTTAAGGTACTAAACACCTACACATATAGTAGCATTAGCTACTCATTTGGTATTGTTAAGTAAAGAAAAACGGATATAGATATTTTCAGCGAAAAGTACGAACACACCTCACAAAGGCACAAAACCACCATCCTCGAAGTGCAGTAGAAAGAACGACATTATCGCGGTATTTAGGAGGACGAGGACTTATGGATAATATAAGTGGGGAATTAGAAAAACTAATTACTAATTTAAAAACTTATTTTCAGGTGCAGTTTAAAACATCTACTCTACATCGTGCAATTTGTGCAGTAGATGACACACCGATCAAACTGAGGGAACCAGATATGCGCACAAACCATCTTTATAAAGAGGAAAAAAATGCGCACTTGGATGGGTAAACATCTGTACGCGCGCCATCCCAATGAAGTCAGTCAAGACTATGTCGATAATATAGCATCGAACTACGGGTTGACATCCGTAAAAATGTTCCCTGAAACAAAAGGTTCATTACTTGCCATTCAGGATCAGGTTACCAACCAAAAATTCTCTGAAATATATCGTCAAAAACCCTCAGGTCCAAACTACACATGTTGATATGGATGTCAAGCCCAAGAAACCATCCAGCATCTTATCGGAGGCTGCCAGGCATTTGCTGCAACTGAAATTAAGAACTGCATTCAGTAGAGAAGATCCTTCATCAAAAGATAGGTTCCAAACTGGGACTTCTCCAAACAAACCACCTATTATATTATCAATACGTTCCTGAGAGTATGCCTGAGAATGACAACTATAAAGGATCGCACTGTACTCACAGAGAGTATGAGACAATGGAGAATAGAAAGTACTCAGACAATACCTATTATTCTTTCTACTGCTGGAGTCATTCCGAAGAATCTTATAGAAAACATAAAACAAATGTTCTGAATGAACAACGTCCAGATGTGTACGAAAATTGTTGGGAGATATTCCAGCATACTAAGTCCTCTATGGCTCGATAACATGGAAAGAGTCCCACCAGAGCTCAATCCTTTTGATACCGTAGGTATCTGGGATAAGTGAATTTTCCGCTTACAGGGAGTGTAAGCAGTATAGCTAAATCTGGATAATAATAATACAGTAGTATCTCACTAATCCGGCACTATTAAAAACCAGAGGTTGCTGTGGATTTTTGGAATGGGACTTACTGGATTGTAGAGAAAAATTTATAATAAATAAAATGACGCATTCCATACGGCATACAGGGTATAAGGGCATACAAAGTACCTATGTATTTGAGTTCATGCTCGACGCGTTTTGTTTTATAATTTTCAGCACGTTTCGAAGAATTATAACACATTTTTAGCAGATATGTCATTTTCTTCAGCCCATGTTATGCAGGTATCAAAACAATTAAATACTGTATCTGGTTTTCGTTTACAGCTACAGCAGTTGGTGGTTCCAACCAATAAAAAAGTATCTACTAAAGAGACGATTACGTAATTCGAACTTTAAACATAAATCCAATTTATCAAAGAAATAACACGCATTTTGTTTACCTAAAAAAATCGGCATGCAACATCTACCTAGCATTAAGAAACCTCGTGAAATAATCAACGCAACATATAACCAATGAATCACTATTGACGTATATACAACAGTTATTTACCAAATGGTTAGCACCCACGTTTTGTTAAGTACTAAATTCAATACTCCTTTAATTAGACACTTCAAATATTATTGTATTAGGATTATTAGAAGAAATGGTGTTGTCAATTATGAATCTACCACGTACTTTTAAAAATAATCAATTAATTGGACGTAGGACTATCGTTAGAGATACGTAATGGCAATAATTAAATAATTAAAGTAAAAGTAAAAATTGAGTAACATTCTTTAAATATTACTAATATAGTAGCTATTGGTAGCATCTACTTTAATTATATACATATTAACAAAGATATATTGAGAAAAGCCTTAAGAAAAATAGAATGATAAAAGTATTTTCAAAAGGTACTTAGAACTTTTCTAAAAGATTTGATTTTAAACATAAACACTGGTAAAACATAGAAGAATAAGCATAGAAGAATAAGTTATTTGCATTTAAGGTCGTTAACTATATCTATCTGACGTCAAGCTGCATTCACACAGGACGCGGTCTCACGAATCTCTTGGCAGAAGCAAGTAATCTGGCAGTGGCAATCGTTTAAAGTTTCGATAGTCATAAAGGGGCTACTAGTATCCAGTACGAGTACATTAGACGTACTGGTCATCGAGTTGCGATTCTAGTATCCAGCACGAGGTCTTGGGAGACCATTCTGCTCTCATTTAAAATAACCTCTGTAAGGAATGTCGGCGCCTAAGCATCTTGACCAAAGAAGTCATGCACTCTTTGTCGGCGACTTTAAACGTGCCAAAAGATTTCTGAAATGCTACCGTCAGTAGCCATTGTACACAGTTACAATTTAGAAGGTCTAAAATTGCGTCAAAATGCATTTATGTTCTAATGCTTCCTTGAGTCGGTGTGGGGCTTGCTGAGTTCTTGAATAATACTGAACTTCGAATTTCGCCTGCTGCGCAAGTTTCCTGTTAAAATGGTAAGCATGTGACAAGTCTGTTCCCATGCCAGAAGATCGTGTGGTACACAAAATTCATAGTTGCTGCTAGAAATAAAATCAAGTGGCAAAATCGCCTTGCCAAAACCTACCATCGGGTGTCTCTGATCTCAGGCCCGGTGTAATGTGCAGTTGTGGTGGAATGTCAGATTCGCCGGCACATTGAAAGTACTCGAGTCAACTGTTACCGTTTAAAAAGTACTAAGAAACTGATGAGACCAATGTTCTCTTCTTCTTCTTCAGTGCCTTATCCGGGCCGGATGTTGGCGATCATCAAGGCTATCATGGTTTGGTTGACTGCTCTGCGAAACAGCTCCGCTGAGGTCATCCCAAACCATTGTCGGAGATTTTTCAACCACAAGATACGACGGCGTCCCGGTCCTCTTCTGCCAAATACTTTACACTGCATAACGAGTTAAAGAATTCGATATTTTTCGTCGTTCCGCATCACGTGGCCGAGGTACTGAAGCTTACGTTGTTTAAATAAATTAAGCACTTCTTTTTCTTTTGTCATGCGCTCTAGGACCTCAACGTTGGTGACATGGTCCACATAAGATATTTTTAGTATACTTCTGTATATCCACATCTCGAAGGCTTCGATTCTTTTTTCAGTGGCTTGCGTCAGTGTCCAGGCTTCAACTCCATATAATAACACTGGAAGAACGTAACACCTCACTATCCGCATCTTGGTTCCCAAACTGAGATCACTGCAGCACAGCAAGGATCTCAACTTAATAAAAGTAGACCGTGCCATTTCAATTCTGGATCTAATCTCTTGAGCGTAGTCCCATTGTGAGTTGAGGGTAATTCCGAGGTAAGTGAATCTGTCGACTCTCTGGATCTCTTCGCTACCTGCCATTAGTGCCCCGGGATCTAAATTTGTACGGCTGTCAACCATGAATTTAGTTTTCTTAATATTAAGGTTCAGTCCGTATGTTACGCTCACAGTTCCCACTCAGTCTAGTAAGGCCTGCAGATCGTTTAGGCTGGTTGCTAGTAACACAGTGTCATCGGCGTAGCGGATATTATTGATGTATTCACCGTTCACTCGGATTCCCATCTCTAGGTTTGTGAGGGCTTCAGTAAAAATGTTCTAATGTTCTCAGGTGTCGGATATCTTCCTATGAAGAAAACTCCCAGACACCCCTGGAGCAGTCGAAATTATGACTCTTTTATAGACGGACTTGGTAAGATATATTATATCCTTTATAATTTGTATGTAAGTATTTATCTTACATTTACTTTTTTTTATCTATTTCCCAAATTGAGCTGGGTTGATTTTTCTATAGACTTTTTGTGTGAGATTTCCAAATATATAATCTTTTGATGTACAGTTTAATGATATATTCTTTTCCTCATTATTCATCTAATGGTTACTTTCCAATGATTTATTTGGATTCCCAAGTCCATTTACATCATTTTTTTTAATCTACTAACATTTGAAATATGATCATTGTACCCCATATATTTTAATTTTAAGCAAATGCGTTGCAAAGAGATTTGACATTAGGTACGTGTAGTGTTACAATTAACGAAGTTTTAAAATGTAAATATATTTCTAATTACTTTCCGTAGTGTATATATGAATACTTTTTACCTATTATGTATATAAAATTACTGCTTACCTGTCTGTCACACAAATCAGCATAATTGACTGACGTAAATTAAATAAAGTTGACTCACCTGAAACAATTAAAAATTATTAAATTTATATCAAACGTAATAAGAGAATAGCGTGTTGCATAGAATTCGTTCTTTCCAAAATTACCTAATTTAAAATATAATATACGGAACTACGCTATGTATTTTAAATATTATGTTTAAATGAGATTAAGCCACATTGGTTGTATGTATGAGTGAAAATCACGTTTTGAACTAACTAATGTTTTACGTTTTGATTTTCACTCCGGAAATCGTTATCAAAAATGATTGTTACAAATTCTGGGAAGATTTATAACCAAAATTATTTGTTATTGGTTATGCCATTTCAACAATTGACATGCTTGACCTGAATCTTGTAGGCAAACAGCATGTAAATGGCTGAAGAATTTGAGGGTGGTGTTATTACCCTCGGAATATAAAATTCTGACTGTTTTGAGTATTGTATATTATATATTCGTGTAAAAACTGTATCGTAATTGTGGTTGAGTAACGTAAATTAAACAATAATAGATTTGTGTTTTGTGTATTATGTGTTGCATAATCTGTGTTGTGTAGAAGATTTTAGGTGATGTTGTTCGACCTCCTAAGGTTGCTTCTTTGACTTCTTTTACGTTGTGGTTGGTTTTCTGTAGACTTTGGCTCCATACCCTTTGTCTTCCTTTGTGATGGGCACGTACAGAAAATTATTGATTGATTCTTCTTTATTGTTGAATTATTGTTACTTCTTTATTGTTACTCCATGAATACAGCTGCTAATACTGGAGATAAGTCCGAGCCGATGGCTAATGCGAAATTTTGATTATAGAAATTATTATCTAGTTTCTAGTAGAAACTAAGTGTTATCTGTGCAAAGTGTTAATAGCTTTATGATAGCTGATACATTCAGTTTGGTATTTGTTGTCAATGTATCATCCCTCTCTAATTTGACTCTTATTATTTTCATATAATAAGAGGTAATATCAAAAATGACTAGCATATTCAATCAATATAAGAAAGACTAGCATATTGTTAGAATTGTAATTTATTTTTGCAAGTTTTTGTAAGAATTGCTGTGAGTTTTTGATGACGAAATGTTGTGTTGTGTGCTAGAGGCTGTATTATGTCTAGGATAAACTTTGACAGTCTGCTGCGAAGAGAACCCATGCTGCTATAAATCGGTCTGAAGGGTACATTTTCTTTGTGGAATTTTGGAACTACCTATATATGTGGTGTCCTGCTGTAATGTGGAGTTACTGTTCCTCCTTTGGTAGGTAAAGGCAGGTAGGTCTATTAGACGTGCACAAGAAATTAGTTTCAGATCTTTACGCTCTGTATGTACAAATTTTTATTGGTGGCACAATCCGCTAAAAAATTTTCCTATTATTAAAAAGTGTCCATGTGTGTAGGCGAGTATATTTTATATCTAGATCCGCCCATACGTGGCATTAGTTTTTCTTTTTTTATGAAGATAAGACATAAATAATTGAAATTTGTTAGGTATATATGTATATACTGGTTTAAGTAAGAACGCGCAAGAATAACTGGTAATAAAGTCATGAATATAATTTAATTATTAACATTTTTTTATTATCTTATTTATATTCAACTCAGTCATAATAAATAAAAAAATTATTCTGAAAAGCACCGTTGTAACATATAAGCCCTTTTTCCTCTGACCACTTCCTGAAGTCAACCTCCTCCACAGGACTCCAATAAGAACCGCCACCGGACACCAACAGTGACCCACGACAAAACCAGTGTCGGCATCCAAAACAGGACATACAGATAATCCATCCGAAGAACACCTAATTCCAAACTCCAAACAAAGTTACAATGACGATAAAGGAAGATCCCTGTTGAATTTGGGATCAATAGTTTCTTTTTTGCTCATATTATTGTATCATTTCTTTTTATTCAAAATCATGAAATATATATTTTGATCTTGATGTAAGAAAGGACCCTACTGCGTTTGGGATCTTCTTATATTAATATGCTTGATTTTTTCTTGGAAATTTATTAGTCTTGAAACTCGGTACACAGGTTCCTCTTGGCGTAAGGTAGAAACCTGTTGCATTTGGATTTAATAGGTATTATTTTTCTTAATTTTTATGCCTTTTATTTATCGTAGAAGAAAAGCCGTAAAATGTTGAACTTGCTACAGATGTACGAGAAAACCGTATTGAATTTGTAATTTTTATGATTTTTTTAAGGTGTCCAAGAGTATCGAACCCTAATAAATATTTGTATCTTATGTATTTTTACCAAATTGTGCCTCAGAGCTTCTTAATCCGCTATTGCTGATACATTCCTGTTGTTGACTTCTTCTTTCAGTATTGGCAACCAAAGTCTGATACATTTTGCTGATGGGTTTACTACACATATTTCTTAATTGAGTAGGAGGGGGGCTACTTTTTTGATTTTTCTCTTTTGACCATCTGTTTCTTTCAGAACTATACTTGAATCTGTCCATTGAATCTTATGTTCATTTTATCATGCGTGTTTACATATTTTAGATCTATCAAATACTCTATTTTGGATATAAGATTGATGTTCACTTGATGATATATTAAATGTTGAATTTATCTCCTACCGTTTTAAGTTTTTTCGATAATTCTTATGTATGGTATTGATATCTTCCTCGTTTTATTTCTTATTTAGTTCCTTATTTATAAACATCAAAAAGGGATAATATTTTTTTAATAAAACAGATGGTAACAAATGTTTCTCCTCTAAGAACGAATTTTCGTTAGAACAAGTAATTTTGGCTCTATCGTATAAGGATTTAATCATTGCCTTTTAATATTGATGTTGTGATTTGATTTTTGAGTTTTCTATTCACTTGAGTCTCATATCAAGCATCCTTCTTTGAGATTAATACGTCCAGGAAAGGTAGGCAGTGTGTTATTATATTCCTTTTTTAGGGTAAATATGATTTTCTTTGCATTACCGTTTATATCATTCAGGAGTGTGTCTAACAACTCTTATCCATGAGGCCCTATTGAAAACACATCGCCTACATATGTCCACTATATTGTGGGTTTTAAATTTTGTTTAGAAATACTTGTTTCGAAATCTTAATACCATAGCCATTACTATAACCTTAAACCATAAATATATTCGCTAATAATGAACATAAAGCAGAGCTAATTGCTAGACCAAAATTTTGTTTATAGAATTCATTTAGTTCAAAATAGATATTATCAGTACATAATGCCAATGCATAGTCGTGTTCTAGTTGTCAATATATTATTATCTACTCTCTAATTTTGTTGTGATTATTTTCAAAGTCTTTTCTAATGGTGCAATTTTTTCTAATGGTGCAGTTGCAAATAAATTATTTCTGTCAAAATTTCTAAAACATTATTTGAATTAAATTCAATATTCAATAATTTATTTAAAAAATGTGAACTTTTTCTAAATATAATTTTTATTTACAAATAGTTGTTCAATCACTAATCAGTCCATTAATTTGTAATCTCGCATAAATCTTAGGTTTCCTAAATTTGTATAGTTTCACCGTGTATAATTGTGAAACATCGATTAGCAGCTTAATTACAGTTTGCTCAACTTCCTGCAAACTATTGCCTAATATTGTATTGAGGAAATGCCTGCAATCATTTCCTCTGTTCAAATTATATTTGCCAGCTTGCAAAAGTCAAAGGTTTTGTTCTATGCAGAGGGCAATACACTTATTTGATGAATCGTAGCATTTTAGTGAGATTATATATATATATATATATATATATATATATATATATATATATATATATATATATGCGAGGCATGTTTTTTAAGTAAGTACCGTTTTGCGTTTCCGCCGCCGCAGCGCTACGGTCGGCGTTCCGCGCATGAGCGCTGGTTACCTACATCTGTTGTCTACGCACTGACGCCATTACAGTCTGATTCTTCATTGTATACTTGTTTACTCCAGTGTTTAAGATGCCTCCAACAATCGTGAGTCACGCTGATTGTTAAGTACGGGCTGTTATACGATTTCTTAGTGCTAAAGGCGTAAAACCGATCGATATTCATCGTGAGATCGTTGAACTTTACGGACAAAACATTATGAGTGATGGAATGGTAAGGAAATGTGTGAGAGAATTTAAAGAGGGCCGCATAAATGTGTATGTGATGTAGTTAATGAAAATTTGGTGCAGAAAGTGGACGAAAAGGTGAGAGAAAACAGACGCTTTACAATTTCATCATTGTCCGACTGCTTTCCTCAGTATTCTCGTAGTGTTTTGTATGGCATTGTTACCGAGAACTGGAATTACAGGAAATTGTGTTCACGTTGGGTTCCAAAAATGTTGACGGATTTGCACAAAACCCAACGTTTAGGCAGTGCATTGACTTTCCTTGAGCGGTACCACAGTGAAGGTGAAGAGTTTTTGGATCAAATTGTTACTGGTGACGAAACGTGGGTGGCCTACGTCACACCAGAATCGAAACAACAATCCATGGAATGGCGACATTCACCATCACCCAAAAGAGTGAAGTTTAAGCAAACAATGTCTGCCCGGAAAATCATGTGCACAGTTTTTTGGGACAGAAAAGGAGTATTGCTAGTGGAGTTTCTGCCTCGTAATGAGACAATCAATGCAGCATCTTATTGTGAGACATTGAAAAATCTGCGTCGTGCAATCCAGAACAAAAGACGTGGCAAGTTGAGTAAGGGGATCGTTTTGCTGCATGACAATGCCCGTCCACATGTGGCTAATCAGACCAAAGATCTTATCAAATCATTTAAATGGGAAACTCTAGATCATCCTCCATACAGCCCTAATCTGGCGCCCAGCGACTACCATTTGTTCCTGCACTTGAAGAAACACCTGGGCGGTCAGCGTCTTCAAGACGATAACGAAGTCAAAACATTTGTGATGCAGTGGTTAACAAGTCAGGCGGCAGAATTTTATCAGGAGGGTATTCAAAAACTGGTGCCACGTTATGACAAGTGCCTCAATATTCACGGAAATTATGTAGAAAAGTAGATTAAGTTACAGGTTTTCATGTAAAAATAAAATTATTGCCATATCTTTGCACGTCTTTTTTTAATTCCAAAACGGTACTTACATGAAAAACACGCCTCGTATATATATATATATATATATATATATATATATATATATATATATATATATATATATATATATATAGCTTCGGGACTAGTTTGGGACGCATTCTATTATAAATTTTTACCTCAACAACAACTAGTGTAATAATTCAGTAGCTGCCAGTAAAACTATATTTTACTCCATCAACATTTTATTTTATCATCATGAATCGAGAAGAATTGGACACAGGGAATTTAGAAACAATTAGAACTTATTCGAATTTGTCCATAGTTGTATAATATTTAATAAAAAATTTGACAGTTCACTACAAGAAGAATTCATACAAATAGGTCAAGTGATATTCACGTTATGAACTTTTAGTAATTCTTAACAATGAGGTGTTTTGTTGTAATGAGCAATTGATTTTCTTTGAGAATTTGTTAAATAATGTTGAAACTAGAATAAAATTATATATATCCTTTTTTCCAAAGGCTTCGTTGGATCCTTGTTAATACTGTATAAGGTTCGTTTGTTATTAGGTCTCTGGTTTTTTCCTGATCTATTTTATCTATTATAACAGATGCATTTCCCTAATCTGTTAGTAGGATAAATAATGGAGTCATCATTTTTTAGAATTCTTACAGCTTTTAGTTCCTCCTTGGTTATATTCTGTTGAGGGAACAGACGCTATAAAAAAATTTTTTACGAACAAAAACTTACTTCTATGTAAGAATATTGCGTTTATTTTTATAGGATTGACCTCATTCGTCATAACTCCTAAATTTGTTTGTGTTCTCTTAAAACGTTTCGATAAAAGTTGCTCTATGAGACGATAATCTAACTTCTCGTAAAAGTTTTCTCGTAATCATTTTCTATTTGGAAATACACTTTTAAATACATACTTGGAGTTTTATCACCATGAACGTAAAGATAATAAGAAAGAGGGTCAAACTTGTAATTTAGTATGCAACTATCAGAGCTTAAAATAGATTATGCCGCAGAATTCATGCATACTTTGAATAATATTTTAATTAAGACTTTAAATATTTCACACCAAGAATAACATTTGCATTTTAATTTAGTAACGTGTCTACTACTTGCCTTCACTATTGTGCTTCACCGCCTTCTTGGGATATATTAAATAAAGTTGTTTTGATATTTAAGATTAATTTATTTAGGAATATTACCGAGGTATTTCAAAAAATTAAACGTTGATTTAAATGAATAATCTTAAGTTGAAAGTCGAAATTAAAACTTCTATTTCTTTCATTTGGACACAATATGCCTCATTTTTAAAACTATTGTATTCAAAATATTGCCCTAGCTCATTACGCGTCACCTAGCCAATCTATAGAATTTCCTCGGCAAAACAATATAAAACATGCTGCCTAGATGGGTTCTGTAGACTTTTTCATTGCCGATATATAGTTTATGTTAACCATATAAACGATGGTTATAGCCTAACTATTGTTTCTCGGAAACGGTTGCAGCAATAAATTGTTTCTAGGCGTACAAATTCAGCAATAAATTAGCCATTAATTCCTAGCGGTTCATTTTTTTTGTGGTTTCGAAGTTGTTGGCCGATATCTCGATTTTTCCAGTGATAAGTTTTGTACCAATGTACCAATTAATAGCAATTAATTAGCAATAAAATATGCCACCACCATTTCTCACTCTTGTGGTTCGCTTTTTGGCCGATATCTAGGTTTCTTTGGGGGGGGGGGTGCTTTGAGCTAGGGGATGATGGGGTAGCTTTTGTGCATTGGTTAATATACCAATCAACAGCAATTAATTCGCAATAAAATATGGCGACAAGATGGGCCCTGTACCCATTTTTCTTTGCTGAAAGATAGCTATGGCCATGTTAGCTTTACCGTAAAGTTAACATACCCACTGTTTCTCGGAAACGGCTCTAGCAATAAAGTTTTTCTTTCCGTAATAAATTAGCAATAAATTATAGTATAGGTCTAAATTCGGCCTTATATATCACAAGCCGTTTGAACAAAATTGAATTAAAAAGCAGAAATCAGCGCAAATTGTTTAGTAGAACCGTTTTTAACTACGGTAAATAGCGCTAAACTCAAACATTGAGATTTGCCAGAAACCTTCGATATAGGTCTGTAAACTACGTACTTCACAAAAGGAGAAGTAGGTTATAATCTCCTAACGGAAGTGCGCGTGTTTGACGAAGGGCAGTAAGGGGATATAATGTTGCAGCTTGCAAATATTTTAGCTACAACATTTTTCCAAAGGTGGTGGGTGACCTTATAATAAGCTAGCATACATCTGCTTCTATGTTTTGGACAACTTATTACCTACTTGGATACTCTTTATATCATATTATTCTCCGACTCTCCGTTTAAAATAGCTCATTTGAATTTTGTTTTCTCTTATATTCGAAGTTTATCCAGGTGCTAAGGTTATTTTTATAAATGATACAAAACTGATAGAAGAAGACAGGAATAAAAATTGTCTTTTTAAAAATTTCCAAATCGAGTATAATATACCGGCAGCTTGACATTCCTGACTTCAAGCACATTAGCATTGATGAAATATCCAAGACATAAAAGAAAAATCCAAGCTGTTCTAATACCACCAATCCAATATTGGAACTTTAAGTTCAGGGCTTAACTAAGAAAACAACATATTTTTGCAAAAAATATTCTTTATTCATCAAATTAATCTTCTTTAGCGGCGATACAACCATTAAAACGGTTTTCTATTTTTTCGATGCCGTCCTTTTAAAACAATTTATTTTTGCCTTCAATATAGGCTTCACTTTCGGCGATTACTTCTTCATCGGAGCGATATCTCTTGCCACGGAGCATTTTTTTAGATCGGAAAAACGCGATAATCGCTGGAGGACATATCTGGACTGTCTATCGAACCTTGGTAGAGCCTATTATGACTTATGGGGCAGAAGTTTGGCAGATCACTCAAAAAGATAGAAAAATAATAAAAGTAGTAGAAATGGATTTTCTAAGGAGAGCGTGTGGTGCATCCAAAAAAGATCATATCAGGAATGAAGATATTAGAAGGAGGACAAATACTGTATATTTCAGTGTAGACAGAATTGAAACAAGACAACTAGTGTGGTATGGTCACGTGAAGCAAATGAATGAAGATAGATGGACAAAGAAAGCTTTAAATTACATACCACAACAAAGAAGAAGAAGAGGAAGGCCTTCAGTTGCCTAGGAAGAAAATGTACGACACATAATAAGAGATAGAGCCATCAAAGAAGACGAATGGATGGACAGTAAACGATGGCGGTCGAAATGCGAGAGGCGGCAGAGGCTGTTGGAACCTCGCTTATATATATATATATATATATATATATATATATATATATATATATATATATATATATATATATATGGTAGTTTTGAGTTTCTTGAACCGCATTATATTTAACTATTGCTATTCCAACAAATAAAACAACCGAAATCTTAGATATTTTCAACAGTTACCATCCAAAATTAAAGTTCACTATAGAAATTGAACAAAATAATAAAATAAACTTTCTGGATATCACCTTACATCACATTAACAATACAGTTAAAACCATGTGGTTTACAAAAGAAACATGGTCTTCACGATATCTTAACTACAATTCCCATCATCCATTTTCCCATAAGAAGTCTGTAATTATAAGTCTCGCTGATAAATCTATAAAACTAACAGATCCAGAATACAGACCAACTGCAATAAAAAAAGCAAAAAAATGCCCTTCTAAAGAATGCATATCCCGAACATCTAATCGAAACTATTTTCAAATCAAGACTCAATAAATTTTATAACAATACAACTAACAACAAACCCAACAGTATCAAAACCACCTATACAACTCTTCCATATATAAAAGGTTTATCCGAACAACTAACAAATCTTTTAGCCAAACATAATATAACAGTAGCCCACAAAGGCAACAACCTCTTAAATAAATACTTCACAAAACTAAAAACACAAACTCCAAAACTTAAAAAATCACATGTTGTTTACGAGATACCATGTACAAACTGTGAAGGTGTCTATATCGGTCAAACCAGTCAACTGCTTCAATCCAGAATTCGTTCTCACAAATACGACAAGAACAACGTCACTGCGCTCACAAAACATGAAAGCGGGAAGAAGCATAAATTTGACTTTGAAAACATTAAAATTTTAAAAACAGAAACAAACAAAAAGAAAAGGGAGATATACGAATCAATAGAAATAAAAAGAAACACCAACGCAATAAATGACAAAAAAGATACACAAAACCTAAATAAAATATATTTCAATCTGATTTAAACAATAACAATATAACATCATAAAAAGCTCTTAAAGTCATAACATATCTCCACCTTACCTTTTTCAAAAACATCAACGATACGCCCATATAAAAATAATTATATACTAATGACAGTAAACAATGAGATATCAGATATCAACATTTATATGTCAGTTCGTTAATGTCTGTGTCACGTTTTACGTTTTGGTAAGTCATACAGATTGAACGAAATAAATTCGGAACATAGGAATATAATGTATTTCGGCTCAATTCTGCTGTAGCTGGTTGGCCAACAAAAGATTGTCAAATAATTATATTATAAAAATCCCATACTTCAGCGGGCTGCTGGATTCTGAACTCATCAAAATTGAAAGCTACACATAAATCTACGATTTTATTATACTGTCAAACCAGTTATAGTCCAGGAAATGTAGCATTTCACCTCGCAATATTTTCGTACGGCGTGGATTGACTTGAAATTTAACAGAAGGTAGGTAATAATAGCCTAAGGATCAAAATCTATATCGAACCAAAATGCGTCAAAGCCTAGGGGGTGGTTGCCACCCCATCTTCGGGGTGAAATTTTTTTTTACGTTTTAACTACAGGTTTTGATTAGAAAAGTGATTCTAAACAAAAAATGTGCTATACATTTTTTTTATAAAATGATATTTTTCAAGTTATTCGCGATTGAAAGTA
This sequence comes from Diabrotica balteata, assembly GCA_918026665.1. NCBI lineage: Eukaryota > Metazoa > Arthropoda > Insecta > Coleoptera > Chrysomelidae > Diabrotica > Diabrotica balteata. The sequence continues at coordinate 74,881,285 of OU898283.1, read as the reverse complement.
ACAACTTTTAGACGAAAAAATCCACGTTTTTAATCGATTTTTCGCGAATAACTCGAAAATGGTGTATTTTTACAAAAAAATTGTAGAGAACAAATTTGTAGCTTTTAAAAAGACAAATACAATTACAAATACAATATCAATGTTTAGCGGTTTTCTTCAAATGCCAAATTTGAAAGATTCAAAGTCAAATATTGGGAAAATGATGCATTTTTGGAAGAAAACTCACAAAACCTTTTTTAAAGAGCATAAATAGACCTATCATAAAAAAATAAGGTCAATACCTCATTTTTTACGAAAAAATCGAGGAAAACAACACCCTAACCACCCCCATAATTAAAATCGATCTTCACCCTTCTGCAATTCCCTTTGTAGATGTATAGTTAATACGTCCAAGAAGTTTGACATATTAAAAATGCTTAGTTTTAGAAAAAGTACAGCTTAAAGCGAGAAACGATTTACAATTTCATATTTTTTACCCATCTTTTTTTAAATATGCCCAAAAATACTGAATATATGAAAGAAATAAAAATTACCAAATTGTAGCTTTTTAATTGACTAAAATTATACTTTATTTAGATTTGTTGTACAATGAATATTTAGCGAGATATAGCCGTTTAAACCATCGATTTACGATCAAGCACTATCTTTTTCGAGCCCTTTAAACTCATCCCATTTAAAAACCAAGGGTTCCAAAAAGATTTAATTTACAGATCCTTGTAGCTAATAAAAACCTCTACAAATCGTTTTTGAAGAAACACTCTATCGTTAAAAATTAAAGGAAATACGTTAAAAAAACCAGTTAATTTTTTTCCGGAAAATTCCATTAGTATAGTACAGTACATTTCGGAGCATAATAATCTACAAAACCGGCGTTATACATTCGAAATTTTAAGCGTTCTTATTTTGAAATCCCATACAACAGAATAAAACATCTGCTCATATGTCTATGGCTTGGCAATGAAAATATCAGAGCAACAGATTGGGGATGGTATTCCAAAGATGGTTTGTTATTACCCGTAGGCATGAACAAACAACCTGCACCCGATAAATTTTTGAAAATTATTTTTTGCCAATGCAAAAAAAGATGCGGCGTTTCATATGGGTGCAGAAAAGTTGGTTTATACTGTAACTCTACTTGTTCTGGGTGCTCAGGTGAAGGGTGCAATAACAGTCCACCAATAATTGAAGAAGATGAGGATGACATAGATCACGATGAAGATGTAATTGATGACGAATAAAATTAATATTATAATTGTTTTACCTATAAATGTAAATATTTTCAACTATTTATGTAAATGTATAAGAATATATGGTGCCTTTTTATGTTGATATTTTTTTTTGTATTTAATTCTACTTTTTTCAATTTATATCTTATAAATTAGTTTATAAAAACTGCAATGTTGTAAAGGGTGATTTTCAAAAGTTGAAAAGTTGCAAAATTTTGGCAAAAAATTGTTTTCACCTATAGCACTCATAACAATTGATTTTTAAGGGTTGAAAATATATGAATTTGTATTTTAAAGTATAAAAAACTCACTATTTAACTAATCCAAACCAAATTTCACTCATCTTAAGATTTGTAATATTATTTTACAATTTTTTTAAATTAAGGGTAGTTTTCACCCCTAAGAACAATCAGGGTTCATCGGCATGACATAAACTATAAAGCAGAGGGTGAGTTGAGCTTAATTCCAAATTTTTATGCAAATCGTTCCAAGGTGTCAATCATTTTCTTCGCATTACTAATTTTTTTTTATTAATCTCTAATAAGGGTCGCTTTTTAAGGGTTGAAATATGATGGAACTTTATTCAAAAGCACGAAACTATCATTATTTAATTAATTCAAACCAAATTTTACCCATATTCAGGTTTAATATGTTATTTTATAATTTTTGACAATTAGGGGTAGTTCTCACCCCTAAGAACAATCAGGGTTCGTCGACATGACATAAACTATAAAGCAGCGGGTGAATTGAGCTTAAATCCAAATTTTTAACCAAATCGATCCAAGGCGAAATCATTTTTTTAGAATTAGTAATTTTTTACATTAATCTCTAACAAGGGTTGCTTTTTAAGGGTTGAAATATGATGGAACTCCATTCAAAAGTATAAAATAATCATTATTTAACTAATTCAAACCAAATCTTACCCATATTCAGGTTTAATATGTTATTTTATAATTTTTGACAATTAGGGGTAGTTTTCACCCCTAAAACCCTTCAGCGCACTTCGGTTCGATATAGATTTTGATCCTCGGGCTATTACCTACCTTCTGCTAAAATTTCAACTGGATACATGCAGGACGAAAAAATTGCGAGGTTTTAACTTTTTTCGAGCTTCATTTCCTGAACTATTATCGCCTCCTTAGACAAACCCGTCTTACGCAAACAACTTTGTTGCGAGACAGATAGTTGAACGATATTTTATACAATGTCTATACCCAGGTATGGATTTATTTTTGTCCAAGTTTTATATTGGTCCACTATTTCAAATGCAGTTCAAACAGACATGTATTACATTGTATGTTCCGTTTTAATTTGGTTCAATCTGTATATATATATATATATATATATATATATATATATATATATATATATACATATTTTACAATATCTGTTTGTCCTTATATATATACACATTTTAGAATCTTGACAAAGGCAAGGGTTTCCTGCCGAAACGTTGATTAATTGCAATGGAAAATAAAATCTAGTTCCACATGTAACATATTTTTATTGAACCTAACCCAAGAAATATTAATTTTATATTATATATATATATATATATATATATATATATATATATATATATATATATATATATATATATATATCTCAATTATGCTAAATATTATATGTATGCAATTTATTCAGTGTAAATTCCAATTAATTAAATCAATAATTCAATGCAAAAAATTAAATAAATCTTATTTAGATGCGGATACAAGCATTATTATCAATAATCTTTGAATCGGCATATAAGATTTTATTTAATTTTTTACATTGGATTATTTGTGTATCAATGTGTATCAATGCATTGAGAACCCCCAATTAGCTGGGCAATTCTGGCGCATCCTCCAATTTCTATAGTCATCGTTTAGCGAGATCATCGAAAATCAGTTAGGTCATTAATCTAAAACAAATACATGAAAAATATTGTTTCCCTACGAAGTAGGAAGGCTTTATGATCTATGATTATCGTCTTGAGTCCGAGAGGTCGAAGCCGAATTCCTTTTTTAAATTTTATTAATGGAATATTTTAATAGTAATATTTAAAATAATTTTGAAAATAACTAAAAAAGTAGGTAATCTTAAAATGAATTAATAGGTAAAATGAATTATGTAATCGCAATCTTATTTTTATATCCTAACATAGCAAATCCTAATCTGTAAGTTTTTATTATATTTTAGTTTAGTGTTAAGTGAATTATTAGATAATATGTAATTACACTCATGGACAAAAATACCGAATATTTTGAAATTTCCCAATTTTTGTTTTTCGAAAATAAACTCTGGTCAATCCAGTAGTTTATTGTGAAGAAGAGTTTATTTAACCATGTTTAATGAACAATTTTAAGATTCTATGCGGAGAAAATTGCGAAAAAAATTATGAATAATGTTAGGTAAATAAGATTATTTTACTCTAAACTTCAATGCCAACTTAAATTACTTAAACAAGTCCTTTTAACTGAAACAAGTGCATGATCAGTAACGAGTATCTCCTCCTCTAATTCTTATTACTACCTTCATCCTTCTCGGCATGATTGCAAGCAAGTTTTGGACATATCCATAGGAAATTGCATTTTATTCATCCTGTTCAGCAAGCCGAAGCTGCTCTATCGTATTTGGAACAGGATTCATTTGTCGTATGCGGTATTTTAGCTGATCCCATATGTACTCTATTCGATTTAAATCTGGACTAAAGGGTGGCTAATCCAATCTTCGTATTTGGACCTCATCAAGATAACTAATTACTATGGCAGCGGTATGTGCTCAAGCATTATAGAGCATTAACATGAATCTGTCATATCCAATGTAACCAACATATGGTAAAACATGATCTTGCAGGATGTTTTAAACATAAGAGTCACCAATCATCTGTCCAGTTATTTCCATAAGTGCGGTGCGTCCCTCCCAACTAATACCACCAAATCATTATGCCATCACTTCCAAAACTAACGGTCTGGGCGAGATCACAGGTGGCGAATCGTTCCCTAATTCTTCTGTAGACTTGGTTTTGATCATCTGCTTTCCATAATAGAATTCTGGTCTCATCGGTAAAGAGAATATTTTTTCAGTTGTCGATATTTCACTGAATATGTGTTCTTGCAAATTCTAAACGACGAGCTTTATGATTTTGGGGAAGACGTGGAACTTTGGCAAGGAGTCTATGCTTTTAGTTTGCTTCTATTAATCTTCGTCTAACTGTTTCTGGACTCACATTAACTTGTCTAAAATTAAGTAGCTCATTTCTGAGGTGCATCGATACTAATGAGCAATTTCGTGTAGAATTAAGAACCAAAAAATTGTCATCAATTGCGATTGTGCACCTTGGGCGTCTAGGCCTTCGTATAAAATTTCCTGTTTAGTGGTACCTTTTTAAAGTATTAAAAACTGTATACTGACTTTTCTTGACACGTCGTGCGATATCATTTTGTGTATATCCTTCCTCGTACAAAATTACAATCTGTGCTGCTTGGGCTTCATCGCTGTGGCGAAGTCGTGGCATACTTGTGTGAACCTTAGTTAAATCAAAACTAGTTAAACTTAATAAATTAAACTATAAATAACCGAATTACTATGATTTTTCCCTTACATGAAGAAAGTTTTTTATGATAAAATGTACGAATAACACTAAACGCTGAATAAACGTCAAAATAAAGATCAAAATATTCTAAACAAGTTGAAAACATCAGCCTACCATATGAGTAACATCAGAAATCTAACATTATTTTGAAATGATAGTGAATCCAAAAAATTTTGGAAAATTCTAAAATAGATATTTTTGTGAGTGTATTTAAAATTAATCTAGTAGTATGTTGTAGAATCCATGAGTTTAAAATGGAACAATCCCGTATAACTACAAGATTTAAAAATATTTGCCATTACAGGTTAGTGAACTGAAATCCTATTTTTATAAAGTTAAAAACTAAAACAAAATTTTGTCAAATAACGTGTATAGCAATTTTTTAATTTTCATTAAATATATCTATAAAAAAACAAATTATGTTGTTTTTTATGATTCAGACAAAGATAAAAATGAAAAATTGATTTCTTTATCAAAAAACAAAACAACTTACGGCCATTACAAACCTTTAAATCACGTCATCTGAAAACCAGGTCTCAAGGTCACAGCAATCGAATTTCGAATAAACGACGAAGGCGCCGCTGCCTTCACAGCTGACTAGATGATCGAGAAAGGGGGGCGACAACGTAACAAAAGTTCCGCGTTCGCTGCGATCAGGGTCGACCACGGCGATCACGCGAAGAAAGAGGCAGAGATATAAACACAGAACAGATCGCGTAGTTGCAGGAGCCGAATCTATGTATCTCCTATGCGATACGGAGAGTTTGGGAGAGAATTATATACAAGAAGACACACTGCGCCCACGGTGCAAGGGACTCGCGCCGTGAGGAACGAGATCAGATAGGAGTTATGTGTTGTGACAACGCCGTACACGAAAAGCGACTGGAGCGCGGAAACATCTCGGCGGTGGCGAACGTGTCAGCTTTCCACGAGAATGGAAACGCGACGTTGCACAAATTGATGCAAATTATATTTATAAAGGATGCAGTACTTCTTTTTAAGATATATTTTTTAAGGTCGCACTTCGCACTAACCAAAATTTTCTTTGCGATCATTAAAGTATCGCTGTTACATGTGTAGTTTCTAAAGAATTTTTATTCTTATACGTAACTTCAGCCTGCTCGTCTGATTTGGGGACTTTAGTCGTATTTGTGACGTTGAGTGACAGCTTTGGGGTCTTCCTGGTGGTCTGCTGACTGTTGGTATTCAATCCCTTGATATTCAAATTTTACAGAGATCTCTTATTTCGGTATTTGGTATTGTTATATTTTTTATAGTTCTAATTTATTGTCTTTATTCTAATTTACTGTCTTTATTCTAATTTATTAAAACTCACGATAATTTATTATCAATTTATTAAATAACTGTACAACTATATATTACGTTCGTACATTTAAATACGCGGCACGAATTTATCTTCTTACTGACTTCTTCAATGAAAATCTCCCGTTATTTATATCCAACCAGCTGGTAAATAGAATGTTGTCGAAAATACGATGCCTTTCTCGATGTAGACAGAGTGGCAATGATCTAAAAACTGGTATCGGTGCAGTTCCAGAAAGCTCTTTTATTGTCGTTTTATAGCGAAGGGGAACCCAACGGGTGTCAGGTAGATTTTGACCTAGAAATTACGAGAATCAATAAAAAAGAATTAGTCATAAAATATTTACAGTTCTATACGCCATAACATTTAAAATCGTAACAGTATTCTGTTCCTTAATGTTTTCTCAGCAATTGATCTCAAGGATGTGACGTCTGAAGTTTTAAGTATTATTTTTGCTTCTGCTGCATCTGCTCTCATTTTTATCGCAAATATCATTATTGGTCTTACACATGATTCATATATACGCCATTTCCCATCTAATCTCATATCGTTATTCTTCCAGATGATTTCCCTTACCGTAGCTGGATATTTCTACTTCCAGATACTCAAATTCGTTCAATTATTTCGTCGACAGTTACTATCTGACATCGTTTTGATTGTTCTATAGTTACAAAAATCGAAAAGCTGACTGAAAGTAGGGGATTTCGATTTGCTGTCTTCAAAAGCTTAGGAATGGTAACAACCTGTATACCAGACCTTGAGGGTATTGAATAGTATAAAGAACACGATCTTTCTTGACATTTTTTCTTCAATATAGCTCCGCTGCTATAGCAGCACAGCTTCTATAGCTCTGCTGCTCAAACGCACTCAGCTAGGAATTTAGTGTTTACACACTTCCATTTTTTAAAAATGTTAAATATATCAGTTATAGACAATAAGTGTCTATTTTGTGGTTCCAATTATGCTGTATTTAAATGCAATCAATTTCTGGCTGAATCAACTCAAAAACGTTTTGACTTTGCTACAGAGTACAAATATTGTATAAATTGCTTGCCTAATACTCATGGTCACATATCTTTCATCCAGAAGATGTACACATTGTAATAAAACTTCTCGTAACGAGGTTGCTAGTTCATCTAACGATTCTATGCCTTCTATTTCCGCTTTATCGAATACTTTTAAAAATAATTTATTGGTAATGCAGCTACAATCTTTCATAAAGCCTCGGAAGTTAGAGTCTTCTTCACAGAGAGAAGAAGAAGAAAGACAGTTCGCCTTAAGTAACTTCATTAGTGAAGAATGTGCAGACCAAGTCTCCCTAAATTAAATGCGGCTTTCTTGATACAGGGTCTTGATATAATGTGCACTACAGCCAAATCAGTTGTAAACTTGAAAATGTCTTCGCCTTATGACATATACTTCAATTGCGAGGTACATGCAATAATTGTTCCCACATCTGTCGAATCATGCCAACTGCTTCAAGTTCCTTAGTCAACTTGCCACTTCTTCAACAAATATGCTTTTCGGTGGGTAGGTATGTGCCTTCTCTCCACACATACTTTTTAAATTTGAATAAAGTATTTTTTTATTATTTTCATTTTATATTTAATTAATGTATGTGTATAGCTTATATACGTAAACTAATACGGTCTTATAGCCACACTTAAGGGAAGCGACGATATTTTTGACGTACTTACACTCAGTATTAGTATAAAAGCGGTGTGAGACACTTCAGTTTTGTGTAAATCCACTAAAGAGTAAACAAATGTTGACCAAAATATCTAGTGCACTGAAAGAAGTAGAAATATTAATTCGTCATCGTATAAGGACCGTAATTTGATTTACATACACATTATTAAACTTAATTGATATATTTACATGTAACTTATTTCGGCATAAAAATTAATACCAGTACCTATAAATAAACATTTCTACAATTATTAATTCTCATAATTATTAAATACAATTGTTACATGGTTTATACGAATTTTTATTCTTTAACCTCTTAATTCCTTTATTATGGTTTTCCTTTGTGGTAAAATTGGCTTAATGTTGATTTTAGCTTCCTAAACTTAATTTTTAGGTCAGCTATATCGGCATACATATATCCCAGATATAAGAAATATTTAACACGATGTGTTCGAAGTTGGCGAGGGCTGTTTGTAGATTGTAGATTATTGGACAATATTGCATAAATAGTTAAAACCCATTTGGATATTAATTATTATCGTTTATGAGAATTGTGTTACTCAAAAGGTAATTACAAAAAAATCTATTAACCCAATTAATGACTAGTTTAAATTACTACGAAATTAATGACTGTCATATGATACTGGAATATTAATAGAAATTACTGTTTTCAACTGTATCTTTTAACGACTTGTTTCAAAAAGGCGTCGCCTTTTAATGAAAGATTTGATACACTATGCAGACGATTATGTTGACTAGAATTTGTATATAACCAATATATACAAGGTTGCCACTCACTATATAAGTGTCCAACATAATATTGGCTACATTCACAGGATTTTCTGAAAATGAAGAAACAGTTCGATTTTTATTCCAATTGGTCACTTATTAACAATATAGGCATCAGTCTTTTGTCAGAACCCTCTCTTCCAGTACTGAATTTTAAATAGAGAATAGACCGTGTGACACATTAGATAGGCATTTCAGCATTTCGCTGAAGAATTCAGGCATATATCATTTTTCTTTTCATATCAATTCTGTCTTTGCGAAAAAGTATCAATTTATTGCAAGTGTTACACCTCTGAAAAACTAAATTTAAAGACTATGTTTTACTAGTGTTCATGATAAATTTTTCTCTCACGTTAAAAATTACATTGAAAGAAATTTGCAAAAATTTTAGTTATTTCCAAAGGGGAGTTTCCAAAGGAGAACAGCGACATTATTTCAACTTCACCAAGATAAACAAATTTATCTACCATGCGTATTAAAACTAGTTAAAAAATATAATCAAACGGTATCAGTAGGTGATAAAAAAGGGAGTGTGAAAAACGTGTTAAGGTTGAACCTGTTAGGACATGTTCAACTACTAAAAAAATAGTTCACGAATCTTGTTTGCAAGATTGCAAAGTTTGCAAAATTGCATCCCTACAAGATGCACTTAGTACAGGAAATAAATGAATTTGATTCAGACAAGCGACTACAGCTTTGTGAGATTATGGCTGAGAAAATAAATAGTAATCCAAACTTTCGATTTAATATTTGTTTTTCGGATGAGCATTAAAATTGAAAATGTGAACGGTTAAACATGTTCATATCTTGAATTATTAGAGGATGCAGTTGATCCCACGTTCAAAGATATAATCGAAAATAATAACAGGTAAGTACCTACTTATTTCTCTAACAAGACCGCGCACCTCCGCAATATAGCTTAAACGTAAGGCGATAGGTGCCTTAATAAACGGTTTACTAGAAATGGATTGGACGCAGAGGTTTTATTAAATGACCAGCAAGATCCCCCGAACTAACACCCCTGGACTTATTCATTTGGGGGTATTTTAAAAGGAAGATTTATAATAGGTACCACTTCCGCTTCATTGGAAGAACTAAGACAACGAGTGGTGCATGAATGTAGCCTAGTAACTCCTGAAATGCTTCAAAATGTTTATTGTAATTTCAAACAGTGACTTTATAATTTTGTACAGACGTTGGTGGATATCATTTTAAACATTTAAAATTTAGTTTATTTTATTTACGTTACATTAAATAAAGTTTCCTATTAATAAAAACAAAAAGAGAAATCATACGATTTCTACCTGGCGAAATCGAATTCAAATATAAGCCACCGTGCTTCCTAAAACTTGCGAAGCAAACAGCTTGATGAATAAATCGGCAAGGGAATCTAAAATTGCACTCCAAATGTCGTTCATCATGGCCAATATTCTTAGTGAATTCGATTTCTGGTACTCCAAACGAAGTAAAGAAATAAAACACAATGACGGTATTAGATATTGATTCGATACTGAGCAGCTACAAGCCGCATATACGTATTTTGACCTCTTTAGGTCTCCTCAGTACGGTATAGCAACTACTCCGCATCGAACCAAAATATTTTCCCGTCGTAGACCATAGTTATAAAAAATAACTATGTACAAACGTAACTACGCTATCTAAGAACAAAAAGAAAAATCATACAATTTCTATCTGGCGAAATCGAATTCAAATATAAGCCACCGTGCTTCCTAAAACTTGCGAAGCAAACAGCTTGATGAATAAATCGGCAAGGGAATTTCAAAATTGCACTCCAAATGCCGTTCGTCATGGCCAATATTCGTAGTGAATTCGATTTCTGGTACTCCAAACGAAGTAAAGAAATAAATTATTATTTATTATATTAAATTATTATTTCTTTACTTCGTTTGGAGTACCAGAAATCGAATTCACTACGAATATTGGCCATGACGAACGGCATTTGGAGTGAAATTTTGAAATTCCCTTGCCGATTTATTCATCAAGCTGTTTGCTTCGCAAGTTTTAGGAAGCACGGTGGCTTATATTTGAATTCGATTTCGTCAGGTAGAAATCGTATGATTTCTCTTTTTGTTCTTAGATGGCGTAGTTACGTCTGTACATAGTTATTTTTAATAATTATGGTCCACGACGGGAAAATATTTTGGTTCGATAGGGAGTAGTTGCTATACCCTACTGAGGAGACCTAAAGAGGTCGAAATACGTATATGCGGCTTGTAGCTGCTCTGTATCGAATCAAAATCTAATACCGTCATTGTGTTTCCTATTGTTGCAAATTTCGTTGTAATGTAGTTTTTGACGTGGTGGGAAAAATTGAAATTGACACTAGCAAAACATATTCGTTACGTCTGGTTTTTACGACGTGTAACACTTTTAGTAAACCGAAACTTTTTCACAATAATAGAGTAAATATAGAAAAAATCATAGATGCCTAAACTCTTTAGCGAAATACCTGTCAAATATCAGGGTGGCCAATCTTGTATACATTAAATTTTCTACTAAATATCGCACAAGTGTCCCTTAATGCAGTTCTGTTTGTTGTACCAAATTCATGTTTTACATACGTTGACTATTTTCTTTCTCCCTTATTTATATATCTTTATAATTCTTTGGTGTTATTATTTTTAGTTTTGTCTTCCACTTCATTTACTTTTTCGTCAATCCATTTCCGCTTCTTTCTCTTATAAAGAATACTAAATTTTTTGTGGGAATAACCACAATAATTGAATTAAAATATCATATTTTTTACGTTTCTGTTTCAGTCCGGAAATATTTTTGAAAAAAAAAATCTAAATAAATATAAAAATAATAAAAATAAAATAAAAATTCAAGTTTGGGTTTATAAATGGTATGGGTATAGTAGTAATGAAAAAAAAAAATAAGTCAGATAATAATAACATTAACAAACTGCAAAAAAATAAACAAGAATATGACAGTATTAGGTCATATAAATTAAGAAATAAAGAAATTACTGAGAAGTACCAGATGTGACCATAAATCAAAAGCTAGGAAATACAAAAGAAAAGATACAAGGTCGAAACGTAGAACAACTATGGAACTACTTCAAAGAGGTTACAATAAATACAACGACAGAAGTATGTGAAACAAGTAAGAAGAGCAATAAAAGAAATCAAACTGCATTGTGGAATGAAGAAATAAAACAACAAATTAAAAGAGAGAAACTTGCTTGTAAAATATATTTACAAAATAAAACACCAGAAAGCTATGAAGAATATAAAAATATAAAAGATTAGAAAAAAAATTCGATACAAAAGCAAGAAATCACAAATAGACAGAATTTGGAGAAAAGATGGAAACAAACAGTAAAGATTATCAGAAACTGTTTATGGAGTCTTAAAGTCAATGAGAAAAGAAAAAATGCAAGAAATAAAAAACATAAAGAATAAAATTGCCGAACTTCTCACAGAAGAAAATGAAATAAAAAACAGATGAAAAGAATATTTCCAAGATATGCTACCAACACACTGCAAGAAGAAAACAACCTGTCGAACCAAAGAATAGAAGATGATAATGTAGATCCACTAACCTTAAATGATAAAAAATACTGTATGACAATATACGAAAAAATATTGAACAAAAGGATAACCGAAAAGATTGACAGCGCACTTGAGGACAGCGGATTCAGAAGAGGCCGAAGCACCCATGATCAAATATTTTCCATCAAACAAATAATAGAAACATGCAACAGGAACAATCTGTATATGACGTATATACACCTTGAAAAGGCTTTTGACATGGTACCAAAGCAAAAATTATGGGTAATATTAAAAAAGCGAAGTATTAGTAACAAAATGATAAGAGTAAGAACAATTACAACAGCAATATCAACTATGTTATCAGTCAAAACAGAATATCAAAACCATTTACTATGATCGACGGTCAGAGGCAAGGAGGAGGATTAAATCCAACGCTATTTATAATATATAAGGATGTGATAATTAAGTAATGTAATTTAAAGGTAAAAAAAATGCATTTGGGTTATAGAAATTTAGATCGAAGAAGAGTAGACATTTCAGAAGGAACATTCACATAGACGACGTTGTCATATTGGCGAAAATGAGAAACAACTACAAAGAAATATAACATTTGGTTGCGCGTGGTGAATACTAACAAAATGACAAAAGAGTAAAATACAGGCAGTAGAAATAAAATAACTGGGACGAGTTCGAGGTTCCAAAGATAGACTGTGGAACACTCAAATAAAAAATATTTGCAAATAGAGTCATTAGAACATTTTAATATATAGAAAGAAGCGCCAATTGATAAAAATATCAGATTAAAATAATTTCTTAATTCATAAAAATTGTTTGAAAACTATTTCCGAATTTGAGTTAGAAACGTCAACAAAAAAAATGTAAAACATAATTTTCATTCTTTATTAATTGTGGTTTAATCCCATAAAAATACAATTTAACTTAAACATGCCACAAGAAAACAGTTTTAAAACCTCTTTGACATTGTTTTTTAGGTAAGTATTTTTTTGTAATGTGAGTTTTGATAACTATATCAGAAGAGAATCCTTTTTTTTTCAGGGACTAACGGAAAGGGAACGGCATTCCTGTTCTAATACCAGAGGAACAAAATAACTATGGGATAATGTTATTTATAGAAGAATAAATATCTATATGGTTGATGTATTAAGTTATTTAGGTCAACCACCTATAAATTAAAAATAACTTTTATAATTGCAAACCTTCGAAACATTAACAGCACTTACAGTATATGTAATAAAAAATAGGCAACAATTATGATTTAAGAATTAGTCAGAAGTTCAACGACACAAAATGCGCAATATCAAGTATATATACTTATACATACGTTGGTATTTTTAATAATATCAACAGCGTGGTTTTGCCAGAAAAAGAATACACATGTATTTATTAAATAATTTCATTATTTTCAGAAATAAATATTTAAAATGCGTGACAATTGTCCATAAATAAATGTGAATTGTTTGAAAATATAAAAAGAGATATGAATTAAAACTACAATGTGGAAAAGCCGATTTAAATTATTACATTTCAACGTAGCATATTCATTCATTCATTAAAAATATATAATTATATTCCTAATTCCTAGAATTTTGTTATTTATTATTGTGTAATTGGACGTAGTTAAGCAGAAAACGTCCAACCCAAAAAAAGTGATTGTTGGGAAATTGAGTTTAAAAGATTTTAGTGTGCCCTAGCTAAACTATGCATAATTTATTCGCCTGGCAATGATTTTAAGATAATGATATTCATCTCGTAGGCACCTCGTTTGTAATTTCTTTTAAATGTAAGTTTCAATGAAGTTATTTTGAAAATTTTAGGTTGGACGTTTTTAACAAAAAACAAAAATCCGAAAAAAATTTCGATAAAACATACTTATGTGGGTTGGAATCTTTCAGATAAATAAATAATGTCATATTTTTATAAAAATTTTAATGATCCAAAGAAACAAAATTACAATGATTTTCTTATGTAAATGTAAATTTAAAAAAAGTTTTAATTATTGTGGGTATCTACCTCAAAATCTAGAACTGGAACATTAAATCCATCAACGTCTTCGACTACATTAGCACTTGTAAAATTTTCATAAAACGGTTTAGCGTCTGAAGGAATTAGATGTAAATAGCTTTTAATATCGTTAATTTTATCCTCTGACAGGGGTTTACCATTGGGCCAGAGTTGCATAAGCAGCGCCGAAAAGCTCTCTGTATTTAATCGTCCTCGTCGCTCAATATCCAAACATACACTTTCATCGCCAAAATAACTAGGTTTCATAAAGATGTGGTAAGGATTTTCTTTTGTTAATATAATTTGTTTTGTCTCCAACCAATTTATTTTTTCTTTATTGGTGCCAACTTTTCTGTTTATTGTGGCCTTCTCGAGCTGGTGGGTACTCAAAAACCATTCCTTTTTCATTTGTGTAGCTGTTATTGGAGACTTTTTACGACATGAATTTATTATATTTATATAGTCTAAAGGTGTATATATTCGTTCTTGACGTTTGAGTTGACATTCTATATCCCCAAAATCTTTATCATTTGGTAGAAAACTATGGCCGGAAATCAGGAATTTAAATGTTATAGTTTTTATATTATGGCTGGTTTGAAGAAGACTGGCCATGAGGAGTGTTATTTTAATATTACGGTTCTGGCCTCCACAAGAATCAGACCACAATATAAGATGTTCAACAGTACTTTCTATGTTTTCTAAATATTTTACAATACAGGAACCAACCTCCTGAGCTCCTCTTCCAGCAGTTCCTTCAAGCCATACATAGGAATAACTCTTATTACGTTTGCCTGAAAATACACCGAGATTATACAAGCAAACTTGCCTCTTATAATATATTACATTGGTTGGAATTTTGGGTAAAGGTAGAGTTTTTTGAAGATCGTATGTTAAACACTCTACATTATCCTCATCTTTAGCTCGTTTTAAATCTGCCTTTAATGTTTCTCGTGATTTTTGGGCCAAATCCTGATGAGTGTCGAGTTCAATTTGTAAAAGTTGCTTTTTATGATCATCCGTTTCATTTTCTAGTTTTATTTTAAATGAATCACATACCTGGCATGTGTCCTTCTTGGGAACATTAAATCTCAAATTAAATTTTTCGTAAAAAATCCTCTTATAAATACCAAATTTCACAGGGTTTTGAACTTCAGATTTGTATAGATCATAAATCTTTAATAATGAGAGATGTGCCGGTAAAAATAATGCAGACGTGTTTTCACGACAGTAGTGCGATATGTACTTAGGCAGTTTATTGATCTGGTTGATTATTTCCTGAATTTTATTTTCAGGGACTTTGTTTAAACCACCTTGTTTTCTACCTCTTTGATCAAGAATTGGAGCACGATTGTTTACCTTTCTCAGAGCTGTTGTTACTCTTGACGGAGTTATTCTAAGACTATTGATAAACATTTGCCTACAAATACGCTGATTAAGTAAGGAATATTGTCTGGAATACAGACGTCTTTCAGTGTTTCTTCCATACATTCTTTTTTTCGGCATTTCGTGGATATTATTGGCAATAAAGATAGTTTGGGCATTATAAGACCCAAGACTCCAAAAACGATCAAATTCTTGTTTTCGTGACTCTGTAGAAATCAACTCAGAACATTTCATCGGGCAGTTACAATTGTAGTCATATTGAAATTCTTTAGCAGCTTTCAATTTTCCTTTGTAGTCAATGTAAGATTCATTTTTGTTCCTATTAATCTTTGATGTTGCTCGCGTCATTGCAAATTTCTTTTTTCTACCCTTCTTTGGACGACCTGATGTACTGGCTAAAAATGGATTATCATCACAACTTTCATTGTTATCGGAACTCTCTTCATGTGACGATGGTATAAACATATCAGAGGAACCGCTACTAAAGACATCACTTATTGACATATTCTGTAAGAATAAAAAGGTAGGTATTATTAGATAATATTTTAAATAAAAATTTCAAAAAATTATAGAAAGCGTCTATTTTAATTAAAGAAGTTAACTTTTAATCAATTACCAGGTACCAAAAAATAAAACAAATTCAATTCATTCAAATTAATCTTTTTCATAAAGTTTACTATAGGTACTCATCGAAAAATAATTTTCATATGCTTTACATTATTGTATAATTACTTTAATCAATAATAATTGATGATCATAATAATAGGTATCAATTTAACATTGGTATAATAAGATTAATACATATGTGTTTACAAAATTGTGTGTACCTAAGGAAGTTGTATTTTTTCTTTTAGATTGTAACAATAGGTACATCAAAGTTTAGTTTTCATTAAATAGAAATAATATAGCGAATAGCATTATAAAGCATTTTACTAAACAGTATAGGTACAAAGATTTAATACTTACATCATAATCATCAACAGAATCTATGGTAGAAGCTGATTCAAAACATCCAGTTTTCTCGTTTAAAACCATTTCACGAATACGACTATTGGATGACGATGGTTCGCTGTGACGGTAGAATTCTGTCACATTGGTATCATCCATATTCTACAATATATTTAAATTATGTAATGATGTATAAAATGCATTTATTTTAAAAATTTAGTAAACAACATAAACTTTTAGAAGCCGTGTCTTATAAACTGATTATTTTTTCGTGATTTTCGGCCAGATTAAAGAAATACCACAAAACTCTCTTTTTCTTCTATTTTCTTTATTTTTTTTTTAAGATTTAGTAACAAAATAAATTGAAACGTCGTAAAAAAAAAGAGAGTTTTGTGTTATTTCTTCAATCTGGCCGAAAACCACGAAAAAATAATCAGTAAACAACATATAGTTATTTTTTAATAAAAAATTTCCGACTTACCTCAACATTGGTAATATTTGAATCAAATTCCACGCTAGACATTACACTATTTGTTTGGTTTTCCATAAGTTTTGCTAGCTCACACATGTATTTGCTTCTTTTCGACATAATTATTATTAAATAAGTATTTTTAAACCCGAACAGTCAGAAAAATCAGACACAACTGAATAAAAAGAAATGTTTATCAATACATAGGCACATTTACTTAAAACTAAAGGAAAGTGATTACTATGCTTAAGATGAGTACCTATAATAAATTAATTTTTATCGACCAAGTTCCAGGGTTTATACGCACAAGGCACGTTTTAAACATTAATAGGGCACATTCCCGTAATAAAATTTTATTATCGACCGAAATCGAAGATTCAAACTACTTTTAACATATTAATGAAATAGTAAACGTAAAATGATACCAAGTGGTTTGGACGATTTCTGATTATACTCTTATTTTTAACAAGTATACCGAAATTTATAAGTAGAAAACATCCAATTCACTTGGATGTTTTTAACACAAAAAAATGCACAGTAGTTTTGTTATCGCATGGAGCGTTAAAGTGATCCAACCCACTTAGCCTGTTTTAACCACTCTTTTAACACGATTACTTAGATCGACATACATTTTTTAGAAAAAATTCAACCCACTTGGATTTTTTATTATCAATGAAAATCTCAGTTAACCTAGTTTGTGGGTTAGAACTTTGACGATTATTAAAAGAGTATGTAATGTTTTCACTTGGACGGTTTCTGCATATTATAAAGCAAGAAATTATATGCTCGCTGGTGTAAAGAACTCATTTTTAACAATTTGTGGGTTGGACGTTTTCTGCTTAACTACGTCCAATTAATCTCGCCATTTCCTTTTCCAAGCACATATTAGAAAGGAGAAGGAAATGGCCAATGACTGGGTCTTCGTGACTCCTTGCCAGATAGATACAACTAAGTGGATAAATGCCAAGTAATCCTTAAGTCCACATAGCTAGAAGATACTAGCCAATTATATCCACGGTGGAATGGGAGGAAGCGTTAAAACGCTAAATATGGATAACCTTGGATAAGGTTTGATAACCCCGATACAAGGGTCGCTGGTCCTTCAAATATGAGGATTAAGCAAAGGCTAGAATTGAATTGTTATGAACAAGATATCTAATTAAACAACCGAACGGCGAGATCCATGATAACGGCTTAAGGGCGAGATCCATGATTATTCAGGTAGAACAAAGAATAAATGCACAAAAATACATTTTCATTCAAAAATTCAAAATACAGAAAGGATAAAAGAGAATCAGGATAAACAATAACTAAAATAGGCCAAAGTACATAAATTTTACACCAAAGAATTATAAATTACTATCAAGATTTGAATAAGACTAAAAAATGTAAGAACGCATCCATAGAGCAAATTCTGATTTAGATCAATATCTCGTTAGGGCAAAACTACGATAGATAAAGAAGACAGTTGTGAAATAAACTTTCTTCTTTATTTCACAAAGACATTGAACATTAAGAACATACCAAAGAAACATACAAACATACAACTATATAATATTTTATACAGTGTGGAAACCACTTATGGAATAAAATTGTTTGTGTCTTTATTATAAAAAATAATCAAAAACTCTGGGACACGTTAACTTTTAAATTTAAATGTGCGCTTTTTAAACATAAGTTTAAATATACAGGGTGATCCACGCAAGTCTGGCATAGTCCATAATCTTTATTTTTAATGAAACACCCTGTATATTTTTATGTTTTTAAAATACTTTTAACAATGTGATTTCAATGAATTATATCATGTAGGGTATATAATGAATAATACAAGGTGAAATTTTGAAATTAATAATTTATCACGTGTTATGGTATTATTTTAAATTAGCTAATAAATAACAATATGGACAATAAACTTCTACTCTAACTGTCAGTACACTGTATATCGGGGGAAATTTCTGTTTATTAACCGCGTTAACATTTTTGTCGTGAATAGGTAAAAACCGTATAGATAGTCTGATAATTAAATTAAATCGGTAAATAATGCGGATTGTAATCAATCAGTTGACATGCTGTTGACATTTTACATTAAAATAATAAATTCTTAATTAAAAACTAATTTCTTGCAGAAATAAAAATGAAATATTTAACTAAGGCCCACCGAATTGAGATTTTAATGATGATCGGTTACGGGGAGAATTGTAGAAGTCAAGTTGAAGTAGCAAACTTATTTAATCAGAGGTATCCTCAGTTGCCTAATATTTCACAAGGTACTGTGTCTAAAATTTATGCACAATTCAGAGAACTTTGATATATCAAACCATTAAAAAGAAAATCGAACTTCATTGACGATAAAGTGGATATTTTGTTAAGTGTTGCAGAGAATCCAATCCAAAGTTCACGTCAAATTGCACGTCAAAATAATGTGAGTCACACAACTGTCCTAAGGTGTCTCCATGAAGAAAACTTCATCCATATAAATTGACATTTGTGCAGGAGCTAACAGAAGACGATAGGGATCGTAGAATGGATTTCTGCAAAGGAATGAGAGATAAAATTAACAAATGAAATAGCACTTGGCACAATTCTTGAACGGAGAATTATTGAACGGAGAGGTAAACTGAGAAAACTGTAGATTTTGGTCAGCGGAGAATCCTCATTGGAAGCGTGAGACACACACTCAGTATTCTCAAAAGTTGAGTGTTTGGACAGGTATTATAGGAGATCATATTATTGGTCCTATATTTATAGATGATAATTTGACAGCGGGAAAATATTTAAACATGCTAAGAGACGATGTTCTTCCTTAGTTGGCTAACGTATATCCCAATCCAATAGATCCGACCCTACCGCATGAAACTGTTTGGTTCTAGCAGGACGGTTCAACACCCCATTATGCTTTAATGGTGAGAAATTACTTGAATGAAATCTTCTTTAATAAGTGGATTTGATGAAGGGGACTTGTGAGCGGTCAGCTAGGTCGCTAGATCTTACGCCTTTTAATTTTTTTGTAGGGTTATTTCAAGAACAAAGTATTTGCAACACAATCAACTATCATTGAAGACCTCAAAAAGTAAGGATAACTACAGAAATACGGAATATTTCACCTCAAACTTTAAACAAAGTTCGGAACGAGTTTTATAGGAGACTGTGTTATTGCCAACAACAAGGTGGAGAACATGTTAAGCATTTATTTTAATGTAATCCAATCAATTACCTCGGATATTCTATGAATTCATTGTCTTAAAGAAAATACCTAATTTCAAAATTTCACCTTGTATTATTATAATACATGTATTATTATAATACTTGTATTAATACAATACTTAATACACCCTACATGATATAGTTTATTGAAATCAGGTTGTTAAGGAGCTTTTAAAAACATGAAAATATACAGGTGTTTCATTTAAAATACAGATTATGCACTATGCTAGAGTTGTATTGATCACCCTGTACATTCAAATTTATGTCTAAAAGGCGTACATTTAAATTTAAAAGTTAAGGTATCTCAACGTTTTTTATTATTTTCTAAAATAAGGACACAACCAATTTTATTCCATAAGTGGTTTCCACACTGTATGATGACAATAAAAGTTTATTATTGGTACAAATTCACGACAACGCAAAAAATCAATTCAATCAAATTTTGATAACAAAGCATTTATATAATCAATAATGGCTGTTTAAATCAGTGAACACGAATTCTCTTACAAGTAATTTTTGTTTAACGCATGAATTTTTTGTTTAACGCTTGAATTGCCAAACAAATAAAATGTTCTAATGTATCAAAATAATTTTTGCACGAATTATTATCCTC
The DNA here is from genome assembly GCA_918026665.1 of Diabrotica balteata. Lineage (NCBI taxonomy): Eukaryota > Metazoa > Arthropoda > Insecta > Coleoptera > Chrysomelidae > Diabrotica > Diabrotica balteata. Next base: position 74,860,526 of record OU898283.1, on the reverse strand, counting down.
AATTTGAACTCTTATTATAGGGAATAAAAAATATTTTATGCAAGATTGAGTAGTACTTATTTAACCCTGGCCTCACTTAGATGTTTACTTACAATACACTACTTTTTATTTTTGAACTAGTCACATTGAATGTCAAATCTCATGAATTGAAAAAGACAATATTCATGAAACTTATACCACATTATTTTGTGTTACTACTCTACTTCCAGTCTCACTGGAAACACCTACAACTTGTTTAATTTAAATGGGACACCGTCTATATTTTTGCAGATTTGTACATTTATTTCTAAAGACCAATGAGAATAATAACTAAAAAAAATGTTCAAAATGCTCACAAAAGTTCACATCCTCATAATGTGTACGCCTATTAATTACTAGTCTAATAAAAGTAAAAACGTAAACTCATGTCTCATGTCTACTATCTATATAAAAGGCTATGATGACAAGTCACACAAATTTTACATTTATCTTACAGATAAGTAGGTAACTGCAACATAATTTGACGTGAAAAGACGGGTACCTTTCATTTTATAAATAAATGTCTAACCTTCAGATAACTATTTGTCAGATAGGACATTACTTATCTGGAGTTAAAAAGACCGGCCCCTTCATGCAAGAAGTTTATTATTTTAAAAATATAATTTTTAATATAGGTAAAAGAAATAATAAATAAGACTTACTCACAATCAGTTTAATTTAACTATCTAGACGACCGGTTTCGCTTTCTACAATATGCAAAGCATCTTCAGATGTTGATACAAAGTTAATTAAATGCTGAAATAATAAAACCCATATTAGGGTGTTGTCTTATAAGACAACACCCATGAAACAAAGATAAATGATATAAATTACAGTAATTATGTCAATATTACATGTCTGTGATTTTTCGAAATGAGTAAACTATTTAAGCAGATAAGGTAAGACCCACAAATTGGTATAAAATAGTCTATTAAATTGTAATAAATTAGTAAATAAATAAATAAATCATTACTTATATGCCGGTACTCTATTAATTAATGGTTGGAAGAACATGGTTCAAACTATCCTGTATTGTTGAATGGCGAACTTAAGTTTTATTCAACAATGCCAACCATCAATTAATAGAGTACCGGCATGTAAGTAATGTTTTATTTATTTATTTACTAATTTATTACAACTTAATAGACTATTTTATACCAATTTGTGGGTCTTACCTTGTCTGCTTAAACAGTTTATTCATTTTGGAAAACCACAGACATGTAATATTGGCATAATTACTGTAATTTGTATCACTTATCTTATGGGTTATATTATTTCCTAATATGGGTTTTATTTTTTCAGCATTTAATTAACTTTGTATCGAGGCCTGAAGATGCTTTGCATATTGTAGAAAGCGAAACCGGTCATCTAGATAGTTAAACTAAACTGATTGTGAGTAAGTCTTATTTATTATTTCTTTTATCTATTTGAAATGGACTCACACAAGCAACACCTTCATGATTTTAATTTTTAATACTTTGGAAAATTTTTTTGATCCTAAAAAATTGGCTACGAATTTGGTGATCGTTAAAAAACATAATACAGAACTCAAGCTTTCCCAACAAATAAATTGCCAATCTAGAATTTCGCTGGTTTTATATGTAGGTCGATTTCATAAGACGACTTTATTGTTAGGAAACTTATTTGGTATGATAGGTGTACAACAGATTACAAGATTATTCTGTTATCGTTCTAGCCTTAAATAGAAGGAAGACAGAAACAATTAAGTGGAGTGCTTGTAGATGCAATTGATTGGATTCCCCGTCGCATGGTGACTGGCAAAATCAGTAGTCTATATTATAGTAGTAGTCCATGTTGTGAGCCCGCTCCCGTAGGAAAAATGTTTTTGATTCGTTTTCTTTGCGAATTCCTGTTCAAAAATTTGCCCTTTAAACAAATCTGAAGGGTGCCGGCGAAATTTTTGGGTAGAAATTGTCTAACCAATTTTTTTAAATAAATTCCAAAAATCACATTTTTGACACGAAAAACATAAAAATGCGTAAATACGCATTTTTGAAGCTTGAAAAATATGTAAGTTTTTTTTGAGGTTACCAAGTGCCTAAATTAAAGTTTAAACATTTAGTTTAAAGATTCGGAAAAGCACTCGGAGCTTATTTCAATTAAGACGTTTTATATTATTATGTTTTTTAATTGTTAATTATGCGCGCAGCAATATATGGTGCGTCTCTGTCGCACTTCTATAAAATTTTAACTATAAACTGCTAAAACTTTTTTATTTATAATGATAAAGTAATATGCATCTCTGAATCTAAATGGATTTTACGTATGTATTGGTTTTTATTCGCTGTGTGCTGACCATGCTCTTCAGAGCGCTTTATTAAAAGTTCCATATTTTGGTCAAAACTTAACATAGTAAAATTTACCAATGCTTAAAATGTTCATTTTGGGTTGTTATATTCCTTCCATTATTAAGATTTTTAAAGTTTATAGCTTATTTTTTTTTAAATCTCTTATAAACAAATTAATTCGCAGCTTTTAGTGAAATTTTTATTGTTTAATTGTTATAACTTTTTTTATTAATAGAGATAAAGTAATTTTGTAAATGCATTTAACCCTTTAATTGGCAAGGGTATAAATACTTACTGAAAAATTAAAATTTGTTCAAATATGTAGCATAAAACAATCATCTTGAAATAATTTCTAGTTTTTTTTTTGTTTTCCATTTCATACTTTTTTTTTTACAGATTGTATCCTATAGGATACATTGCCAAAAAGTCAAGATATAACGTTTAGTTAATTTTGAATGTTTAAAATACTTTGCTTGAATTATATAACATCAATAGGGTTAAAAAATAAAAGATTACTACTAATAAATGCTTTAATAAAAATAATTACAATTTAGTTTTATGGTAAGTCATAAAACAGTTCCTTTCAGAGATAATACACAGTCGTGTATTACACTTCTGACACATAAATGTAGTTTGTCCTTTAGGGCACAAACGACACCGACCTTTAGTTGTTGTTAAGGGAAAATGATCAATGTTATCTAGCCTAGTATCGTCGGTCGGCCTAGTAACTACCGGACTTCGGATTTGTTTGTTAGGAAATGACCAAGCAGCTGGGCGACCTATTTTTGCTTTATTTGATTTTAGTAGACTTTGAATAATGTCGTTGCGGAACGTTTTCAATGGAATGATTTTTTTAATGTTCAGTGCATTGCAGTGTCTTCTATAAAGCAGCCATCCATTATTTACACTTATATCGAGCATTTGGGCTAGCAACTTCAGGTACCATCGATGTGACTTTAGGCCAGTTCGATATAAAGACACAAGCATGTCAGCAAGGTCTACGCCTCCCATATGCTTATTATATTCTAAAACTACCTGGGGACATAATACGTTAATTTTTTTCTTTTGTTCCTTACAGTATCTTTGAACATGAGATGTTGTTGTAGTATCAGAAAATGATGATACTAAATTAACACATTTATTATCTGCCCATTTGGTAATACTAATTTTCATTTCGTTGTCGCTAACACTTTCGAAGCTACCTCGTCCTCTTTTAAGTAACACCTTGTCAGAAACCATAGTACAATTTCTTATTCTATTTTTTTGAACTGTCCCTAGGCTGAATATGCCTAACTCACTTCTTAGATATGTAACTAATTCAAGTGAAGTAAACCAATTATCAAAATATACAATTTTACATGGTTTCTCATGAATACTTCTACATAAGGCTACTACCACTTTCTGCGGTATTCCAAAGTATTTTTCCTCATAATTTGTAAAAATGTGATTCAAAAAGGTATTTTCACCAGCATAAGGAAAAAAATCATATACAATACCGCTCACTCCACATCTAACAAATAATTTAAACCCCCATTTTTTCGGCTTGTTTTTTATATATTGTCGTCTAGTTCCTGCTCGTGTTCCCTTATATGGGACCATCATTTCATCTATCGAAAAACGCTGTTCTTCTGGAATCGCTAAGCAGTTTTGGCGTACATGTTCCAACAATGGACGGACTTTAAAGTACCTGTCGGTGCCATTATCATCTTCATTGTTTGCGAAATGAATGTTTCTTCTGAGACTTTGATAACGTTTCAGAGGCATCACGTCAGCTACTTGATCATAACGGAATAATTGAGACCAAAAATCGCAATAGGAAGGCATGCTGACTATACCCATCAACAGCTCAATGCCAACGAAAGATTTTATTTCCTTAATATCAGTGGCTACGGATTTACCTGTTCTCTGGGTTGAATACAGATTTGTATTTTCTGCAATTATCGAAAACAGATCGTCCTTGAAAAACATTTGGAAATAAGTCAATGGTGATGAAATATCAGTTATACTACTGCAAATAGGTTCTGGAATTTCTACTGGATAACAAAACTCTGGAGAGTTAAAATTAAAATCCATTTTCTGCCGTTGAATGTTAACCTTCTTAGGTACAGGTGGTAAAGGATCCGGTATATTTGGTTCTAATGAAGTCAAAGAATTGTTTAAAGCTCTTTCTGATCTTCGAACAGATTCTGTGGCAACATCATTTTCACTCTGAAATGGTTCTAAATACATATTATCATCAAATATAATTTCAATGTCCATATTATTTTGGTCATAATTTGTTTCCAAAACATCCTCTGTGTCTGAAACATCCGAATCGTCAGAGTCTATTGGTGGTAACATTGCGATTATATTCATTGTTCGTTTAGAATAAACTCCAAATTCGCGACTTGCCATCTGAAAACAAAAAATAACAAGTTAATTTATCTAATTATTCATACCACATTGTTAGGCAATGTATCTTTTAAGATACCACTAAAATCCGTTCGTTATAACTGAGAACCCGGCAATGTTTCTTTAAAGATACATAGTTTTAAATGAGACTTCATACAAAAATTATAAAATAATATGGAACAAACAACTTAATATTACATCTCAGTAGACTTACCTTTACCAAAATAAACAGTTATCAGCATAAAATCTCTAAAAACTTTTCAATAAACGCTGTTTACATGGGATCAGTTAGTTCACTAACCTAAAAATTGCAACATGGTAAATTTACGTCACCTGTAGAACGTTTGTAATAGATCCTATAGATGGCGACTCACAACTAGTTATAAAAGAAAGGGTGTATTTAAAGATACATTACCAAAGACTGGCATATTTTTAAAGAAAATACGTTGATACAAATTTTTCCTTGATATGTATCTTTAAAGATACATTATCAATTAAAGGGTTAAAGTTAAAACCTTTCAAATGAGGAGGTTTTGAAAGTTAATGGCACGTATAAAACCTGAGTTATTCTTGGAAAAGCCCCATCGAATGTCCATTTTGCAATTGTTTTTCACAAAATTTGTTATAATTCAGGTTCTAGTAATCGGATCAGAGTTTACCATACGCTATTTTGTTAATTTTTTTAAAAGGAACAATTTTTGTTTTGGTAAAGTTAACTAACTCTAATGGTGTAGGAGAATCAGTTAAACAATTATATTATTAATAACAAATTATCTGACCTTATCTGTCTCCTAGAGTATAAGTTGTAGAATAAAAATGATTCATTTAAGTGAAAAACATCGTTTGGAAATCTTAATAATGATCGGTTATGGTACTTTTGGTGATTGTATTAGAACAGCATCCAAAAAAGTTAAATGTTTTAATTGTTAAATGTTAACAGCATCCAAAAATAGGCTTATAGACCCATTTTTCATAGATAGAAACTTGGCTAGTGACAAGTATTTAGATTTATTAAATAAATCGGGTTAAAAATTTTTGAATGCGAATTTTCCAAATCAATTGATTGGACTTAGAGGAGTCATCAAGTAGCCAGCTCGTTCTCCGGACTTTAATCCGTTAGATTTTTTCTTTAAGACACCCATATTAGCACGATTGGACGTTTTGCGTCTTTTTAATACTTTTTTTAATAACCTATTATTAAATGTTTTTAAATATTAATTATGTAATTTGTTATGTTTCCTATGACGTTGGCAACCCAGCCACATTTCCAAGGTTGTTTTCTCAATAAATATCCTTTAAATTATACTCCATTTGGTTTTTGCAGTTATAAAGCTAATGATGACAATGATATCGAAACGCGTCCTTAATTAAATTAAATAAAAATTATTGCTTTAATAATATTGCTATACTGTTCTTTACGAACATGATAAAAGCAGAAAAATAAATTAAACATTCCTCATTCATGAGTTTCAGTTAAAAAAAAGGGTGATAATATCAAATGCTATGTGCAGTCTTTGTGAAGTGAGATAATCCACCGGCTTGTTGCTGTATTCCGTATCAAGGGATCTGATAACAGCTTTTTGAGGGCTAAATGGGCCTACAAAGTTTTGAGAGAACAATAACCAGTCGAATTTTGAAGAATAATATAGTTATCATCCAGATCGTTTGAAGTTTTTGTGGGACAGTGGTTTTTGTATCCAATTCCAATGAGAAAAAAACCTTTCTTTCGTTTCAAGTACCAAAAGTATACTTTTAAACGGCGTCCTATTTTAAATAGTTTAAGAATCTTACGTAATATTGCCCAGACCATCTCTGTAAGTACTTTTTTTACTTATTTTTTGTAGTTAGTCCTCCCAATCCTTCCCAAATAAAGGAATCCTTATCTACGACTCAGCACTCCAACCAAAACACGAGTAGCCGTTCGCAAACGTTTCTATTTATTTGCTTATCCTATCTCCAAGCCCAATAATTGTTTAGTCCCTCCTTTAATAAGCAAATTATGATATGGTTACAAAGCTAGATATCCATAATCTATAATTAACAATATCACAAATCGCAACGAAAAATAAGCACAGAACGATCAGAGTTTGGTATCAATCAATGGTATAACATTCTTTTAAGATTTTCAGCTTTGGAAGTGTAAAACATGGCTGATACCTTCATGACCGAGACCAAGTAAGTTTAAACTGTGAAGATTTTATTTACCTCCAATTAAAAATAACATTTACACGTTATATAAGTTATTTAAATATGTTTTAATTTATCATTTGTCGTTAATGTGATATAAAAAGACATTTTTTCATTAATACACCAAAAACAAGCTTTAGTGGGTAGTCGCCTATAAACGCCGTACGTCGCGTATAGCAGGACGCGTCTATGTGCTTAATACAATGGATGTGATCTCTATTGTAAGGCGAATAGCCGAACGCAACGTCCAATTATTGTACGCGACTTCACAGGTGGTGGTCTCCAATAAACGCCGTACGCCACCTATATCGTTACGCTATACGTCGCGTCTCTTCGTATAGAAAAATGTTTGATATAACAACGTGAAGATTGAATTGAATTGAACTGAATTGAATTGAACGATGAAGTAACAACCAGAAGATTACATTTTCATGTTGTCTTACAACTTCAGCATAATTAACAAGATAATATAATAAGGAAACACAACCAGCTAAATATTACCAATAACAGTTTTAATAGGGTATAAATTTTGGCTACTAGTTTTTTATTAAAGATTGTATTGTAATCATTTTGGCACATATTTACATAAGAAGACTCAACATTTCTATGGGTCGATATAAAATAGGGTCATATCTAAAAGGGTAATGTTTGTTTTACGACAGAATTTCAAATTTGCATATAAAAGAGACCAGGTTGAGTAGACGTTGTACGAGTAGCTGGCTAAAATTGTGTTGAACGTAAAGCACATATGCTATTTCAATATATAGGATACAGTATTAATATTTATCTTTTATTATTTTTTATTCTAAAATTGTGTTGAACGTAAAGCACATATGCTATTTCAATATATAGGATACAGTATTAATATTTATCTTTTATTATTTTTTATTAAACTCTTTTATACAAAAAATTTTATTATGTATAAAAACCATCACTTTTAATGAAAGAATGTTTCTAATGTCACTGGATCTAAATGGAATGTGAAGGAATGAACTGAATGAAAATCTAATCTACAAGAATGGTTGGTGCCCACAATACTATAATATTAGCCACGTTTCAGTTGCACGCGCTTTTAGCAAAAAGGGATCATTTTGGTGCCCACCACATGCATGTAATACTTAAAAATTCAGTAATTTCCAATTGAGGAGTCAAGGGGAAAACAATCTGAGTAAACAAAAATAGTTTTCATGAAAATCGAAATTTAATGTTTCAAATTAAAACAAATTGTTTTAACTCAACTTTCTTCTTCTTCTTTGGGTGCCGTCTTCAATGAAGGTTGGCGATAACCTCAACAAAATCATTTCTGTCCCTGGCTTTTCTTATTAAAGATTGAGAATCCAAACCAGTCCACTCACGAATGTTCTTCAACCAGGACGCCTGCCGTCTACCAGGACCACGTTTTCCTTCTACCACGTTTTCTATAAACTCAACTTTATAAGTCGGTAATTTTTTTCAGTGGTAGGTTACATGTTAACAGAACAAATCAAGAGAAGACAAAAAATATTTTATTTGCGAATCATACAAAAAATTGAGTGTGCCGGCATGGACCATGAACGTTCTTCCTCAGTACCTTCAAGCTTCTGTGTCACAAAATGTTTCTTCCTCCGAACTTCCCTCCTGTTCACTACCTTGCAAATCAGTGTAGAACTTTCTAGAGTTTACATTTTCCAAATATTTGGTCAAGTGGAGAAGATCTTTTAACTTAGCAGATTTGATGAAATGTTGTACAAAGCTTCGGGGTGATTAAGGCTAGTAACTTCCGGAGTTATGATATTATGAGCTTTCCTTAAATTTCTTTTCGAATTTCGTTTAACTTTAGATTCAACCAGCGAGCTTGCAAATAACCCAGAATAGGAATTCTTGTGACAGATAATCTAAGGGCTATTTTTCCTGATTTCTTGTTTTTTAGGGTAGATATTTCCGCTTTTATAGTATCACAGTAGCTACAGGTGTCTTTCCTAGGAAAACAGAATGCAATATTAAACTTTGTTTCAAAAGTTTCACGAAACTTTTCATACGATAATTTATTATCGAATTTTTTTTTTAAGTACACAGTATATAACTTAGCTATGTTGAGTTCTTCAGGGAGATAAGTTTTCTTACTTTTTTTCCGGAAGTAATGCGATTTTTTTCCTTGCAAGGAACCAATACATTGTGTTACTTTGACGATATTATCTTCAAAAATTATGTGTGGCATATTTCCGTGGTTTCCTCTAGCGTCTAATGATACAATGCCAGTTGAGGCCAGTGATTCTAGAATTCTTTGCACTCGGAAAGCAGAAATTTCATGAATGGATAAGAATGCTTTGAAACATACTTGCACATCGCGAAAGTCACCATCGGGGTCACTCCTAACTCGACATGAATAGGAAGCAAGATTAGGTGTCCCTGTACCCACGAGAACGGTTATCAGACAACCTAAACACAGCTTCTGATCGTCGTAGTTAGCAAGAAAATGCGTCGACTTTCAGCTTTATTGACGTTCCCAAAACAACGAAAACGGTGGCACTTGCAATCTGGCCCTACCTCATGAGTGGTGGCTCTCAGAAGTTTCATAACGAACACGGCCTGTTTTTCTTCTTTTTCAGCAGCAGTTCCCACATCTACATCATTACAATCGCTACCCCTACTTTCCATTTTCTCTTCTTCTTCTAGTTCCATGACCGTTATCGATCGTTGGATATCATGTTGGCTACCATTTTCGCTATCGTGACCTTATTGACAGCAGCTCTAAATAACGATGTAGTTGATTTTCCATACCATTGCCTTAGATTTTTCAGCCATGATGTTCTTCTTCTACCAGGACCACGATTACCTTGGATCTTTCCCTGAATGATCAGATGTAAAAGATCATATTTTTCAGGGTGTCTCATAATATGACCGAAGTATTCCAGCTTGCGTTTCTTTATTATATTGACCAGTTGTGTTGTTTGGTTCAGCCGTCTAAGGACCTCCTCATTTCTAACTCTGTCGACCCAGCTTATTTTCAGTAGTCGTCTGTATAACCACATCTCAAAGGCTGTCAAGCGTTTAAGCATAGCCTCAGTTAGGGTCCACGCTTCTACTCCATACAGCAGGACAGGAAATATGTAGCAAGATATCATACGAACTCTAAGGTCAATGCTAAGATCATGACTGCAAAGTACGTTTCTCATTTTTACAAAGGCAGCTCGGGCTTGTTCTATTCGGCTTTTAATTTCTGCGGTTGGATCCCAGCTCTCATTGATATTACTGCCGAGATACACGAGTTTCTCTACTCTGTCCAGTGTGGCATCTCCGACTTTTATACCGTCATCATGTATATAATTTTGTTTGCTAACTATCATATATTTAGTTTTCTTAACGTTGAGTTTTAATCCATACTGATCACAAGTCTGTTTTATTTTGTTCATTAGATTTTGAAGGTCTTCTCCGCAATTGGCAAGGACTAAGGTATCGTCGGCATATCTTATATTGTTGACGGTTACTCCATTCACAATAATACCTTCGGTTGTCTCCATTAAGATTTCCTTAAATATTTCCTCCGAATATAAGTTAAAAAGTAAAGGCGACAATATACAGCCTTGTCTCACTCCTCTTTTTATATTTATTTCATCCGACAGTTCTTGTTCAACCTTTATCCTTGCCACTTGATGCCAGTATAGATTTGTAATTATTCGTAGATCTTTATCGTCCAATCCAGCTGTTTCCAAAATTTCTAGCATTTTGTTATGTCGGACTTTGTCAAAAGCTTTTTCAAAATCGATTGCACAAATATACACATTTTGATTTATATCTCTGCATCTCTGTACTAGCACCTGTATACTAAACAAGGCTTCTCTTGTACCCAAGCCACTCCTAAACCCAAATTGAGTATTGCCAATTCTGTCCTCTAACAGCGTATAAATTCTGCTGTGTATTACTCGCAGAAAGATTTTCAAAACGTGACTCATCAGACTTATTGTCCGATAATCACCGCATGTCTTTGGACGATGTTTCTTAGGTATTGTAACAAATGTCGACTTTAACCAATCAGTTGGTAATATCCCAGTGTCATAAATTCTGTTAAAGAGATTACACAGAGCTTTAATTCCATTTTCTCCCAAAAACTTTAGTATTTCAGCACTTACTTCATCGGGGCCAAGTGCTTTTCCATTTTTTGCCGTTTGTATTGAACGTCTTTCCATTCCAAACTTTCCATTTTAATCAGTATGTATTCACTACTTTACTATTTTGACTTTAACTAAGAAAGAGAATCACAGAAATGCTGCACCCGACCCGACCTGTTGAGACTGAGAGACGACCTGACGCCTTCGGACCCTGATGGTTATTCCGTCGCAACGCGCGGACTATGATGGTTCTTCCCCAGTACACCGTTTCATTTAACATTTGCAATAAAAGGGCTAAATGTTTTTCCATTTTACACCGTACCATCCGAAAGTAATACGTATTCATCACTAGAAAACTTCGTTATCTCAATTTCAACCAGAAGTGGACTATGATTGTTTTTCACCTTGACTCCTCAATTGTGTTATAATAGAGTGGATGTAAGTATTATTTTTTTAATGCAAATTTTATTGAAATAATTAGTGTTTTTTATTGTATTTGTATCCTAGTTAGGATTTCTTAAACGATTTTCAAAATTTTGTTGACCATTTTTGCATTGCAGAGAGTATACGATAAGCATACTTTAGTATCTACCAATTTGAAATTGCCCATATTTAAAATAAAGGCCTTAAACTATGTTTATTAGAGCCTATGGACATAAATAAATTAAAAAATACAGATATTTTTTAATTAACAATTTAAGAGAACAGCCACATATTGACAAAATCCCAGAATTCGAATTATTTGAGGATTTGAAAGCTGCATATGGCTAAGTAAATGGATGTAAATTGATTTAGGCCATACTGAGTTTTAAATACCATCTGAGCTTGTAGAACTAACAGAGCTAATACTGTATAATCGAGAATCAACATTGTATTTTATATGGAAAAGATGCAGGAACATTGTACTTACACAAAAAGATGAAATTATCTTGTGGCGCAGACATTACTGCCAAAAAAAACTAGAGTATTGTCGTGAAGGGCGGAAAGTGTACTATTTAGATGAAAGTGGCTGCATCAAGGTCATATTGTCTCAAAGCTATGGCAAGATTTTGAAATTAAAAGTCGTCGACAAGCTTAATTGAAGGGTTTTTAAAAGGTTTAAAAAAACACCAGTGGGTAAAGGACGGAGGCTCATAATAACACGTACGAGCAGCGATTCGGGTTTTTTGGACAACTGCTTGTTACTATTCGAATCCAACAAAAACCAACGATTACCATGAGAAAATGGACGCTCAAAGATTCGAAGGTTGGAGCCAATCCAGAAAGATTGGAGCCAACACCAATAACTGCCTGGGGAAAAGGTGACATCAACTGGCTTTCTATCGAACTTATATGGGCTCAAATAAAAAAAAACAAGTGGCAATTCAAATGGAAGAGATGAAAAGTTTGTGTCACACACTCAGGTGACATTTAAAAAATGTCTAAGTCTTGGAAAAATTGTATAAGCCACACTATAAAAAAAGAAGATAAAATGTGGAATTTAGACACAAGTGTGGATATTTCTATTAAACCATTATTATATCAATGTAAATAGTAATGATCGCGAAAGCTTCTCATCATCCTACGAGTTGTCTTTATACTATAATTAATATTTTGACTTCCTGTAGAGGTCGAAGTACTTTGGTTTTATTAAGGTTACTTTCGTATAATAAGAAGTTTATTTTATTAACATATTTTTCAAACTAAAATACGTTTTCTCTAACTCCAATATACTTTGACTATTTCAAATAATATCTATATAATAAAATATTTACATAATAAAATATTTTGTGAATTTTGTTGTGATCGCGTAATTAGAACTATTAAGAAGGATATAAAGGAAATACGTAACATTCATTGGGTATGGAAACATCTTAAAACCGTAAGAGGTCCGTAAAGTTGTATATATTGTATATTTTACAATCAATAATACTCTGGATCTGGATCGTAACCACCACCAAGTCTCTGATCGCTTCCCAGAACTACAAAAAGAAGAATTGGATGACTGACGAAATATTATCAATGATGGACGACCGCAGATCATTTTGAAAACAAAGACCGAACCAAACATCAGCAGATCAACCGACAAATACAAAAAGAGTATCGCAAAGCTAAAGAACAGTGACTACTAGACAGGTGTGCAGAAATGGAGGAATTGGAAGAAAAACATGACCACTTTAACATAAATAAACTTATTAAAGAAGTGACAGGCCATACAAAACCTTGCAGTTTTATCAGTATTGTGAAGGACAATAAATTAATTACTGATCCCAAAGATCTACTTCAACATTGGAGAAACTACACACAGCAACAATACGCAGACACAACTAGAAGAAACTCTGAAAGTGAGTATAAAAGTGAACCCTCCCCCAAAATATTGAAGTCAGAAGTTGTAAGGGCAAACAAACAGAGCAAATGAGGAAAAGCACCAGGCCCAGACGATATATACATAGAGGTTCTAACAATGTTGAGTGAAGACAATTTAGATACCTTGGTAGACCTTTTTAATGACATTTATGGGTCCGGTCAAATACCACAGGTCTGGCTTCAATCAACCTTTATACCAATCCCAAAAAGCCAAACGCTAATAGTTGCAACCAATTCCGAATGATCAGCGTATTAAGTGAGGTCCTAAAACTCTTCTTAAAGATAATTCACACAAGAATATATAACAGATGTGAAAGAGACATTAGCCCCACACAGTTCGATTTCAGACAAGGATTTGGCACAAGAGAAGCACTCTATAGCTTAACTGTCCTACTTCAGAAATGCAGAGATTAGCAAAAGATGTCTTCCTATGCTTTATAGATTACCAGAAAGCATCCGATTGTGTTAATCATTCAGAATTAATAAGATTGCTCCAGGAACGTTCGATAGATCAGAATGACCTTAAAATCATAAAGAACCTTTATATGAATCAAGTGGCATCTGTAAGAGTAGGACTGGAATCTACATCATATTTCTCAATCGAAAAAGGTGTACGACAGGGTAGTGTTCTGTCACCCCTCCTTTTTAATCTTTACTCTGAAAAGATTTTCGATAGAGCCTTAAGTGACACTGAAGATGGAATCAAAATCAACGGACAGGCTATTAGTAATCTTCGCTATGCTGATGATACAGTCAATATAGCTGATAGCCAAGAAGCGCTACAACGACTAATAGATAGAATAAACACTGAAAGAGAACGAGTGGGCTTGAAGATTAATATAGACAAGACGAAGGTAATGGTGGTTAGTAGAACACGAAATATGCAATTGAATATAAGAGTAAACAACAAGAACATCCAAAAGGTCCCCAAGTTCAGATATCTCGGTAGTTGTATAACTGAAGATCTAGATCCAGACATAGATATACGTAGCAGGATTGAGCAAGCCAAAACAGCATTTACTAATATGAGAACCTTGCTAAGCAACAGCAGCCTCAACTTAATGCTTCGATATCGCTTTGTAAAATGTTACATCTACTCCATACTGCTATATGGTGTAGAAACCTGGACTATAAAGGAAAATGTGATGAACCGATTGGAGGCTTTTGGAAATGTGGGTATTTAGAAGACTACTTAAAATTCCCTGGACAGATCACACAACAAATGTCGAAGTATTAAATATAATGGGCAGAGAACGAGAATTGCTGCCAATAATAAAAAGAAGAAAAACTGCTTATCTGGGTCATATATTTCAAAATTCCAAGTACCAGTTCTTAAAGCTTATTATGGAAGGGAAGATAGAAGGAAAACGAGGCATCGGAAGAAACAAACACTCATGGCTTAAAAACTTAAGGGATTGGACAAATCTCGATGCCCATGCACTTTTTAGAGCCACAAAAGATCGAGAGGAGTATTGCAGAATTGTCGCCAACATCCACTAATTGGATAGGGCACCATAAAAAGAAGAATACTCTGGATTCCATAGTCATGGATCCAGAAAATAAAGGAGAATGTTTTTCACAGATTTAAAAATTTTCTATTAAACGGACTGAATGCTGTTTTATATACATCTCGCATCTCGGCACAAGATATTAATGTACAAATACGATAAGTAATTTAAGTTTATAACAGAACACCTATTATTATTTTAAAAATGAAGTTGATAATTCCGTAGTATTCAATGAATTTCGTTAGCACATAATCATCCCTAAAATCTTCGACACAAACAATGGGTACATTTTACTGAGACAACAATATCTTTCAATCTCCTGTCAAATCGAGTAAGAAATTAGGACATTGTGGAAAAAAAAGTTTTTAAACTTCATTTTGATGTTTTATACAATCACTGCGAATTTTCCCTTGATACATATTACTCAATAATGTATTTTTTTTAATGTTTCATTTCATTTAAAATAAAATTCAAATGGTGTTCACTTGTTCAGTATGTTTCTATCGTATCTACATAGTTACGGTTATCAAAAGACGTACACGAGATGACGATTTCACGTTTCATTATACTTAAGTATGCATTTAATAATTTTAAAGTTTTAAATGTACAATATAAAACCTTTTCAGATGTTTAAAAAATATTTTTTTACAGCTGGCTTCAAAGGTTTCAAACTGTTTTTAAGATACAAATCTGTTTCACAAAATCCGTATTACGTTAATATTCTCATTAATACATCTTTAACTGTAGTCGATTTTATTGACCTGTAAACAGTAACTGTTTCTTTAGACGTCAGGTAAATTAAGTCTTATCTTAATGTCTAAATACGACCTTATTTTATCCGTAAACGGTTATAATCAACCGTTCCGTGTGTCACTTGCTGAATACAAACATTGTCAGTTTGGGATATTCTTTGTCTGCATTGCAACACATACCTACATATAAAAAAGGCCATTTCCGTATCGAATACAAAAGCATTGTTTATTGTTTACAATTGTTAATTTATTCTAGAGTATCAGTCTGAACTGAACGTTTTTTATCGGTTCTAACGAGTAGTGTTTGTCACTAGTTTCAAGCGGACCGAACCGAAGTCAGTTTTTAGGTTAATGCAGTAATGATTCATTTGATTAGACAAAGCGTATATAATTCAATTGGTTCCGTCATTAAAGCAAATGTATAATCTTGAATTATAGCAAGCAACTTGTTTAATCCTCGTAGAGGTGACTTCTTTCATTTAAGAAAATTTTTTGTATCTATATAGATAAGTAAAGATGAATGGATATGTGCGGATGCAAGAGTGTTAAGAGCTCATGTTGAAAAATAAAATCAAAGATGATATGAGTACCTACCCTAGAAAGTTGCTAAAAGAATAATACCAGAGGAAAGACATTAGACATGAGAATATAATACCGGGGATAGCGAGAAATTAAATAGGATGAAGAATAGTACGGCAGTAGGATGTCATAGCCCTGAAGAAAATGAAAAATAATCGAACCCCGAGTGAAGATGGAATAGTATCAGAAGCACTAAAAATTGGAGGGGATGTATTACTTGAAAAAATTAAACAACTTTTCAATATCTGCCTTCACAGCGCCAATATTCCAACAGACTGGAACAACGCTACTATGATTCTATTACACAAAGCAGGAGACAAAGCAAATTTAGAGAATTACAGACCGATTAGCCTCCTCAGCCATATATATAAGTTGTTTACGCGAATACTAGTTAAGAGAATGGAAAGAAAATTAGAGACTTATCAACCAAGGGAACAGGCAGGATTCCGAAAAAGTTACGGAACAAATGACCATCTACAAAGTATAAAAACCCTAATAGAGAAAGCAGTGGAATACAATAAACCTCTAGTTCTAATATTTATCGATTTTCACAAAGCCTTTGACACAGTTGAGCTAAGCCAAATATTACAGGCGCTTAAAGAATGCAGGCTAGATTATAGATATACTAAATTATTATACAAAATATACCTGCAGGCAACAACCACTGTCAAATTACATACTAACAGTAATCGCATAAAAATAGAACGGGGGGTTAGACAAGGAGACCCAATGTCACCTAAACTTTTTAATACGGTGCTAGAACATGCTTTTAAGAATTTGGATTGGATGACAAAGGGAATAAAAATAGATGGACAATATCTAAACAACTTACGTTTCGCCGATGATATACTTATAATAGTTGAAGATCTAGGTATAGCAAGAGAGATGGTACAGGAACTCGTTGTGGCTACAGAAAATGTAGGTTTAAATATAAATATCTCGAAAACAAAAATCATGACCAATTTGGTGCCCAACCAGAACATCAGTATTGGTGGGAAAGAAATAGAACTCGTAGATAGATATAAATACTTGGGACATGAAATTATGATTGGCTGAGAACCAGACTCATGAACTGAAGAGAAGAGTCGGCCTTGGGTGGGCAGCATTTCGAAAACTGAGAGAAACTTTTAAAAGTGAGCTGCCCACATGTCTAAAGAGAAAGGTATTTGATCGGTGCGTCCTCCCAGTCTTGACGTACGGAGTAGAAACACTTACCTTAACAAAAGCAGCAGCTACCAAACTAAGAGTCACGCAGAGAAGAATGGAGCGGTCCATGTTAGGAATAACTCTCCGAGACAGAATAACAAACGAAGACATCAGGAGAAGAACCGGAGTGACTGACATCATCGAGAAGATAGCCAGACTAAAATGGAGATGGGCAGGACACATAGCCAGAATGACAGATGGGCGATGGACAAAGAGGTTATTGGAATGGAGGCCAAGGGAAGACAAGAGAAGCGTCGGTCGACTACCTACAAGATGGACTGACGATTTACGAAGACTCAATAAAAACTGGATAAGAGCGGCGCAAGATAGACGGGGTTGGAAACATGAGGAAGAGGCCTATGTTCAGCAGTGGACTCTTGAGGCTGGATGATGATGAGGATGTCATGAAATACCTGTGGAGGTTTGGATGGCTCTAGAAGAGCAAGAGGTTTATGTTGTGTGGCAAATGATGAGTAGGATATATAACGAAGAACGAATGCCCAATGCATGGAGAGATGTTTCTGATGGTATCAGTGTATAAATATAAAGTGGACATTCAGGACTGTAGAATGATAAAGTTATGTCGTAAACAATGAAAATTTAGGAGAGAACTGTAGAGCGAAAGTTAAGGGAAGAGACATCGATAGCAAAAGAACAGTTTGGGGACTATGCTGGGAAGGAGGAGAACGGATGCCTTGTATATGAGATACTTGATAGAGAAATACGGCGAGAAGAAAAGAGAGCTACATTTGGTATTTGCAGCTATTAAGAAGGCGTATGACACAGTTCTTGCACAGGAGCTATGGAGATTTATGAGGAAGAAATGGGTTCCTGAGAAATACTTAAGGGTAGTAAGAATATGTATAAGGGAACGCACACTAAACTAAGGACTTGTGTCGGATTGACCAAAAGTTATCCAATGACTTCCACAAGGAAACTAAGTTCCTGTAGCTGGCTGTATACCATGTATCACAAAATTTTTTATTTATAATCCTTTATAAAAGGTATATAATTAATTATATACTTTTTATACAGGATTTTAAATAAATTTTTTTTTTCAATGACGGTTGGTTTGCATCAAGGCTCTTCACCACCTGTTTAATCTTGTTATTGATGTACTGAGAGAGAAGGTAAGGGGCTACTTGGTAAATGCTCTCTGCAGATGATATTGTGTAAGTAGAGGAGAACAAAGAAATGTTGGAGGGTTGAATAAGGGCTATTCAAAAAGGATGACTTAAGGTTAGAAGGTCGAAATGGAGTATATGTGGCTTGGGGGAACAGGAATGGTTGGAGACATCAAATTGCTTGGAGAAAAACTAGGACGAGTAGGAAAATTTGAATACCTTGGCTCCTACACAACGGAAAATGGGACACTACATTAAGAAATTCGCCACAGAATACAAGCTGGTTAGTTTAACTAGAAGCGAATGAGCGGGGTGATCCAAAAATGGGAAGAGCTGAAAGGAAAAATATACAAGAGTGTGGTGAGGCGTGCGTTGGTGTACGGCGGTGAAGTGTGACATGTAAAGAAGATTCAGGAAAATAAAATGGGGTAGCTGAAATAAAAATGTTACGGTGGATGTTGGATAAGACTAGAATGGACAGGATCAGGAACAACTTGATTAGGGAAAGAGCCTAGGGGTGACTAGTCTCAAAAAAGATTTAAGAACAAATATTGTAATAGATTGATTATGTCCGACATATAAAATGGAATCTATTTCTGAAGAAGGATAGACCTGTTAGAAGTTGAAGGCAAATCGTATGTGCATTATAATGGACAATGGAATCTGCTTATAGCAACAATAGGCAGCGCTTACATTTTTCACAATTGTCAATGTGTGATCGCATATTTTTCAGAACAAGAAAAAGTTTAAAAGCACCTATCAATGTTTAAAACAACCTTTTATTGTACGTGTTAATCTGTGGGAATCAGAAAAAAAAAATAAACAAAATTGGAAAGATAGACAAGTCTGTGTTATTTTGATCATTGTTATGTTTTAGAATTTCTTGTGTATCCTTAATAATTGGAATGCTTGTGTGAGAACAAGGAGCCTTATTTGTAGTTGGACATAACAACACGCTGAAGTTAGGGGATCAACCTATCTAGCCTATAATGGATGCGGAAAATGAAGGATACAGTAGAAGATTAGTTACAGGTATACTAGAGCTGCAGATGGTAGATATTTACGTCTATAGACTTTGCATGCACTTAATTTAACAATTAAATAACTAAAAAATGTTCTGTCCAAAGTCCTTAATGTCAAATATATTTTAATTCTGTTAGAATCTGTTCATCCATTGTTAACCAAGGCACCACCTTTATGGTAGCAAAACATACTATTGTGGACCGATAAAAATATATTTATGGACGTTAAAGGTTTGAATTTTGAAGAGGCCATATTGAAGACTCGTAGAATTATTTAGTATCACTTGAAAAAAGTGCCGTATAAGGACATTTTATGATGTTTCCTCCGATGCCTCATATCTGTAGCGAACTGACAATATCGCAGCACCATATTGAATGAATGCTTATGTAATATCCATGAACACTGCAAAAGATTAATGTTTTCTCGAAAATTTGAGATTTTAGTGTCTGTAAATCATGTCTGTGCATGAAATCATTTTGTTAAAACCAACCACTTACTTATCTATTTTGACTTACTCTAATAATATTCTTTTACAATCCCTAAAAGAATGTGCAGAAAGATGTGCCGTTCGTTAGGTAAATTTCTGTCCCGTCACATCGTGTTCGCAAATATAGAAACTAATCGCTCAATAAGTTACCGAAAGATACACCGTTAGATGAAATAAGTACCATCCATTTTCGACCAAACACGAAATATTTTATTTCACACGGCATTTTTGTATTTAAATATTTCTCTATAAAAAGGAATATCTTTCGAATTTTATTTCTTTTTGCTCTGTGCACGATGTAGCTAAATTCGATTAGTGTGTTTTCCAGACCCTTGTCAAAGGGTAAGATATTTTTTGTATCCTTTTGTGTTCTTTATATTTTATCTTCTGTTACTTCGCCTATTTACATTTGTATTTTATATCTATTTAGGGTCCAACGTTAATCCGAAACTAATCCAAACGTAATTCCGACGTTAATTCAAAGTTAATTCCAAACGTAGTCCCAATTAATTCCAAAGTTAGTACCAAGTTAATCCCCGTCAGTTCCATATTGTCTGAAATTAGTACCAAATGTATCTCAAATTGGGAACCTCAAGTTACTTTCCCCTAATCCGGTGATCATCTTTTTCTCTATTCGGACGGAAGCCCCCTTGTATTTAAGATTTATTTTCAACAAAAATTACCATCCCATTAATCTGCTCTACAGATCTAAGTTATTATGAGTTCATTTCCTTTCTTTTATCAACCGATTTAAATGAAGTTATTTCAAGTTTAGAAAGTTACACAATAGTACGAGAGACTGGATATAGACATTATTTATTTAAATCTTGTGTTGATAGTGCATATACTATGCTAGTCAAAAGTCTGTTCCCCCTCGTATCTTTTGAACGGTTATACTTATAATAGTGAAATTTGGAGGAAGGTAATAGACAGACGTAGGCTTCTTAACTAGATATAACAAGTGACGTAATAGTGACAGATGACGTGTTACAGCGCCGCTATGACAGTTAATTTTAAATAGGACATTATGGAAAGTGATAGCTCGTTTGAAAGGTATTGATAATACCTATTCAACCATACTAATTTTATTTGAGTTTAAGCCCATTTTTATAAATAAATTAAATAAATACTAACATTGTAGTTTCGCATTTTTATCTAATATTAAAACCTCTGCCTCTGGTTACTTGTCAAAAATAACGTTTTTCAATCCTCTATTTGTTTTTAAGTCAACGTCAACTTTTTTGACAATTAACCGGAGGCGAACGTTGGAATATTTATTAATTAAATGCGAAACTACAATTATTTTAATGTACCTATTCAATCAAATTAATTTTACTTGGATTTAAGATTATTTTGACGAATAAAATAAATAAATACTAAAATTCTAGTTTGGCATTTAATTAATAAAAATTCTAACGCCTGCCTTTGGTTACTTGTCAAAAAAGTTGACGTTTGTCAATTGTCTAGTTGTTTTTAGTTTGCAAAAGTATTTATAGCTCAGTTTCTGTTCCTGTTTAGTTTAGTAAATTCTCTAGTTATTTTTAGTTTGCAAATGCGTTTATACCTGAATATTTAATTTCTGTTTCTGCTTAGTTTAGTCAATTCAAGTTTAGTTTAGTTGTTTTTAGTTAATATTTAGTTTAGTTATTGTTTATATTGTTTAACGAGACGTTTAAACTTTTACAAAGGCAGAATGGTACGTACTTTAGCCGACAAAGTAGCAGCTGTGTTAATAATTGGTGAATGTGGAAATAATTTCCATTGCACCGGAAAGTCTTTTTTATGTAGATTGCATATAAAGTAATCTATATAATATAGAAAGTTATCAATATAATATAGTAAATTATATATGGTAATCTATATAATTTCAAATTTCATCAGTTGATTTCCTACAGTAGTGTCAGTTGGACTTTTTTCAATGCCCAATTTCATAGAATTTTGAAATGTGCATATCACATCACCATGATTGTGACTGCCCATCCAAGTTGTCATATGTCAGATGTCACTTTAACATTTCTGGTAAGACCAGGAGCCATTCTATCTCCTAACGCCACCCAATATGTAGCTTCATACTGGGTGGCTTCACATAAAATTTTTTATTAACCATCAACTTCCGAGTTTTTTCGAAGTTAATTAATTTTATTCAGTTGAAAAAACGTTTCTTGGCTTATTTAAGATGCCCCTGAAGATGCTCTTCGAGCGAAAGTACTTGGGCAAGATTTAATAAAAACTATGCTCGATATCTGCCTTTTAATTGATTAAAATTCATTTATTCGAGCATTGAACCTTATATTAAAATTATTTTGACTGAATAGGTATTATTAATACCTTTTAAACGGGGTATCACTTGCTATACGGCCCCATTTAAAATTATCTGTCACAGTAGCGCTGTAACGTCATCTGTCACTATTACGTCACCTGTTATGACTAGGTGCCGACGTCTGTTTATTACATCCCTACAAATTTCACTATTATAGCAATAACCGTTCAAAAGATACGAGGGTAGGGGGAACGGACTTTTGACTAGCACTCTATGATTCTTTATTACATATTTAATGCTAGTTAATAATTTTAATACATTTTATTTTAAACATGTTTACACCGGAATGTATTAACGAAACAGTAATTTTTAATTCTTTTTTACGGACCTAGCATTTAATTGGATATTTGGTTTTATTTGCATACACAGTTAATCCATTACAAAGAGGACCATGTTTTCTTATATTATATCTTTATTGATATGTGATATATTTGAATATTTTATCTGATTACTGAATTTGATCATTTTGCATAGTTATATATATATATATATATATATATATATATATATATATATATATATATATATATTGATTATATTATTTGATTATTTTGTGGTAAGTATGATACTTTATATTTTTGAATATATTTTAGCTTAGTCAATTTTGCCATCTTTTATTTACTGATGTTTGCCTTTTTTTGTTTTGTGAATATCCGATTTCTGTTAGAATTCAAACGTTTAAAAACAGTGGCGCCCTATTCTTTTGAAGAGTTATTCTCTTCCCTGTGTCTTTTTTGATGGTATAACTAGGACTGAGCAACAGTGCCTTCGAACCATAATGTACTCGTGGTCTAAGATTAATTCTTCATAATCTATTTCACTATGCTATTGGACTTTGGAGTTTTTACAGTAATACCTACCACTAATTGTGATTTGAAATTTAACTTTGACTTTGGCCATTCAAGACCAATTTGGCAAACGTGGGAGTTAAGAAACACGCAATACATCCAGTTAGTATTTTGTAATTTAGTAACTGCCCATTCATCTAAATGGGCAGCACAATTCCCAAAATCAACCATCAAATACAACAAAAGAATTTTTAATTTTAGTTTTCATACGTAACTTTTTATGGGACAACTGAAATTACGAAACAGTAGTTTTTTTTACCAAGTCACATATCGTTTAAGTCAATGTCCGACCGAACAAGAATACAATTATGGGAAATGTGAGAATGACCTTCCATCTAACTGGGTTAGAATAATTAGCACGTATAGAATAAAGATTAGGACATCACACAAAATCGTATGTAATGCATATATTAAAATATAAAAAGAATTAGCAAAAGGAAAAGGAATTCTGCGAGATGTGTAGCTAGGAGGGGATTTATTTGTGTTAAATTTGCGATAACGAACGTTACTATTTTTACTGGAAATAAGTAAAATTTTACTTTAAAATAAGTTTATTTGAAGTTTCGATTTCCACTTCGGAAACAGTTTTTTCAAAAAAATGTTTTTGCACTATTTCCGAATTGGATATCGAAACGTCAAAACAAACATATTTTAAACTGAAACTGTGGTTAATTTCCAGTAAAACTAGTAAATATATACGTTATTTATACATTCAAAGTCAATTAAGCACACAACTGATAGTTTTGTCATAGTAACACACGGAATAAAATATATTTTTAAATTAAAATATATTTTAAAAACTATATTTTAAATATTCTAATTTTACCATTGTCGTATAAAGAAAAATAACCTTCGTCTGGTATAAATAAATATTGATGTTAAATATTAAAATTTTATTTCTTTTTAATACAGGGGTTTTTCTAGAATTTTTGGAGTAATAAAAAACAAATTACTATCAAAACAAAATTTTTTATTCATTCGGCTATTGTTAATAACAATTTTAACCTTGCAGCACTCGCGGTCAGTCTGTTAGACCCGAGCTGTTTTCTGTTATTCTTAATTTGGTGGTGGGGTGAAATTTGCGGTTGAAACCTTGAAAACTTTCATAGCATGTGGTGATATTTTTCTTTGTTGATCTATTGGAAAAGTCTAATAGACCCGTCGCGAGTAGTTATATAACTGTTTTATACGGTAGCTCGATTAAGTACCAATTCTAAGGTAATAAGTAAAATTAAAATATCATATTTCAGATGAATTATGAAAAGCAGCAGGAAGGGCTTTTTCGGCTTTTTGAAGAATTTGAAGCAGATATCCCTCCAATTGCTGAAGAATTGAATTTTAAAGAAGGGAATAGTGAGCAGAGATTTGAAATACCAATTCTGAGGAAGATCGACAAAAATTGGAAAATGATGACGTTGAATATCCAGGAATAATTTTTAGAGTTCCATCATTTGTTGGAAAAGATGGCAAAACTATTTAGACGAATCATGCCACTAAAACAAATAACAAAACAAATGTCAGAACAAGACGTTGGAATATTATTACTAGGTGTTAGACCTTGTGCTAAGAATGCAAATACCATAGTGGAACGTTCGAATTTATTTTTCTACACAGAATATATTAGAAATATTTGTAAGAACACTAAAAAAATTATTCAGTCAAGAACTAAATAATTTTCAAGATCTAGAGATGCAAAGTGCAGCAATATATTGAAATAAGGGCATTATTAAGTCTGTTATTTAGCTGGAACATTTCACGAAGTAGTCATCTGAATGTTAATTGTTAAATAACTTTAATCGGAATGATATTCAAATGTTTTGGTTGTCAATGTCTCAGAAACGGTTTTTATTTTGACTACCAAACATTTGCGTTTCGATGATAAAGAAACAGAAAATCAACGAAGAGATGTTGATAAAATAGCTCCAATAAGAGATCTGTTTGATATCTTCGTTTCGAATACTAAAGAGTGCTGCACAATTATTAAGGATTCTACCTTCATCCGGTCACTGGTAAGTTGTAGTTTATTCCTGGCGAAATCGTGGATCTTAACTGGCCGATCTTTTAGATGCAGAAGATCGATAGGAACTTCATCTCTCGACCAGTCAATAACATTGCTGGAGTGTAACCAGTAGCTTTATGTTGTGAGCTTAGGTAGGCTAGCAAAAACAGAGGCACCAATTTGTCCCCGTCTCTCTGGTTTTCATGTAGAAACGTTCTGGTCTTCTTTATTCCCAACAAAGCCATTATGGTCTTCCAAACTTACGAATCTACATCGAAATGAAGTTGCGCTACTAATCAGAATGAAGCAGAAGTGAAACCCCATGTAGGGAACGACATTCTCAAGCTGGGCCTCATCAACTTTGATTGCTTTTTGGTTTTGTATTGAAACTACTTCTGGTCGATTGGTCCATAGCAACCATCAAATACTGTTGTTGTTGAATAAACTTCTTCATACTTGAAACTGATGTTGTTTACTGGAAGTGGTCCCAGAATGTCAACAGCAACACGTTCCTATGGATTCCCGGTGATGTATTGTTGGAGCTTTCCCCTAAATCTCATATTGGGTCCGTTCTTGGATGAACACAGGTCAGGGAGTCATGGAGTCAATCTCGCTGACACAGGCAGTCCCACTGAATACAGTAGCTCTTCGCATATTTGGAAATCTCCTGAAACTGTTACCTAGCTCCGCAGTCCAGCAGCTCACGGACTATCTTTAGATCTGGATCTTTTTTTTTTGCTCGTGGTCTAGCTTTAGATCAGAATCTTTCTTTTGCTCAGCCTGGAGGTTTTCTTTAATTTGAGCTTTTTCGTTACTTCCGCCCTTTACGGTTTTTAACTGTCCAATCTGGCCTCCTATTCTTCTTGTCGCTCGCAGAATCGGCAGTTGTATTCCAAGCAATATCTTATCGAGAGGTCGTAGGCATTCCCATGACTGCTTTCTGCTGGTGACTATTGTGGAGTCCATCGGCATCTAACCTGTCGCTACTTCATCTTATTGTGGATATTGAAAACCTGGCACTGCGTTGCTGTGGTGGGAATGACCTTTAGGTCGATTTTCTGTCCTCTGCTGTTATACGTTATCTGCAATCACGTTGAAGGTGTCCTAATAATCCATAATTGTAACACTTTGGGCGCCCTTGACGTTTTTGTTTCAAGGAATCAGCTTTTTAGTTGAGATATTGGTGCAGCGTATTTAGATTGCCTTCTTCCACTTTCATTCACATTTTCAGACACATTCTTCACGACTTCATACTCCAATGTTGCGGCAAATAGAGTTCTTCAATATTTGTTAATTAATATCTTCCACCTCATAACATATGACCCAAGTATTGCATTTTCCTCTTTTCGATTACATAAGCAAGAATATCTTTCTTTAACTACAAGGGAATTCTTTGTGTGCACGATATAAATTTGGATCTGAATATAAGAATACGGAAGTCATATGTGTTTTCCGTGAGGTTCTACGGAGCAAGAGCATGGACGACAACAGATGCTATGCTAAAGAACTCGAAGCTTTAGACATGTAATGCTGCGAGCGAATACTAAGCATCAATTGGATTTTATTGATTGAATTTAATAAAACAATGGTAATAAGAATGAAGAAAGATAAAAAAAATGAGGCACTCGGGAAAGTGCAGCTTCTTACATCTAGTAATGCAACGAAGAATATTCAGAAGTGCACGTTCAGGAAGATGAATATCGTCGCTTAAAAATCTAAGAGAGTTGTATGCGCAAAAAACCGAATGTCTTAGTAATTTAAAATGTAATGATCGGAAATATGTTAGCTAACAACTTCTAAACGGATAGGGTACTCCAAAAAAAAAAAAAAAGAATAAGTTATTGTATGTTCGTACAGTGAGGTTTATCGTTTCCAAGTTTATGAAGAAATATCACCACAAAGTCATCAAAATATAAAAAAATATGCAATTCCGAGGTCCAGCTTATAATTTGCCCTTTCAATCATCACCAATGATTTCGTTTTGCTTCCCAAAATAAACTAATTTTCAGACGAAAATGTAGCGATTAAAGATTTCACCATTTACTCTAGAATCTTCCAAAGACGAAATCGTTTTCAAAGTGGTTTTACCAATTTTCTGTAGTTAAGAGAAAGTATTTTCAGAGAAACATTGAAATTAAATTTGCAAAAAGTTGTAGTTACCATTTTATTAAGAATTTACGGAATAATTCCCCTGTATTTATGTGTAATACTTTTGTCGAGTCACTTACTAAAATTTTTGTGACAAATAATATTAACTAAAGCATAACTACCTTGTATTTAAATTGATAATATGAGATAAAAACGAAAAAGAACATTAATTTTAAAATAAGGAAATCCGCCAAGGCGAAAACAAAAATTTAATAAAAATTAATAATTCTTGATATGTTTCGGACGTTGATTAAGTTTCAGGGTAAAGATAAGCTAACAACATTTTTGTTTTTAAACTAATTGTGACGTATTTTGCTGATGGTTTATTGTCCCAATAAAATGCGATTTTGGAGTAACTACGACGATATCTGTTATATAATTACAGCAGAGAATACGCAAGTGCGTTAAAATTTATTTAAAACGCCATTGGATGAAATTAGTACACCAAAATACAATCAAACAAAAGAAATAGCTTACAATTAAGGTTTGAGGGTTAGATATTAATCCCTGGATTCTCTTCAGAGGTTCTTCCTGGGTGTTATATAGTTGTAAACTAATTTTTTTTGTTTTTTTTCTTTATGTGGATTTATTTAGTACAAACATATATGAATTGGACCAAAACCAATATGCAACAATTTTGTTTGTCTGAATTTCGTCAGAGACGAAACTGCCACTGAACCTCTAAAAATTATACGCCCAAGCTCAACTTTGCTGACAACGTCAATTTTGGGACCTCAAAAAAGTTGCAAAAATGTTTGCTACTCCTACCCCAGAGCTTCCTCCTACCTTAGAATCTACAAGAATCTTAGAATAAAAAGTTTCAAACAAGAAATGAACCTGAGATAATTTTGAAGAAAAATGTTTATTAGCACTTTTTCTGTATAATGAACTGTTCTCTTAGAAACAATTTCCATGAGATCGCTCGTAATGTGAAAGTTTAAATTTAGCGTTTTTAGGCTTATTTCAAATGTTTCATATTTGTTGCCAAAACTCAAAATTAAAATTTAATGTTGAGTTTTAAAGATTAGGACCTAACAATGGAAACTCCACAGCGAAGGATCAATCGAAAAAATCGCGCAACCTTTATTTATTTAACAGCTTTATATAAACTGACTTCATTTGCATCAAAATAAAAAAAAATTCATATGAAATCTGCACTTTTCGCTTTTTTAATTTTTGTCGATAGGACACTCTGATCAAAAGATATCAAAATTTTACCGTCGAGTTGGTATAAATTGTATTTCAAAAATTTATTTAATATCACCCAATTATGGATCTCCCAATAAAAAAATTCATAGCTAAAGAAATCCGAATGGTAATCATGAATGAAATCAATCAAAAAAAGGATCCTGGATATGACTGGAAAAATCCTGCAAAACTTAACTAAGAAAATTATCGAGACAATAACACATACATTTAAAGTAGGACTCACTTACGCACATTTCCCCAACCAGTGGAAAGTAGAAAAGATGATAATGTTACTAAAACTTGAAAAATACCTCAAGGATCTGACCTCATATAGACCCATTAGTATCTTACCTATAATAAGATCTAAGCTATTTCAAAAAATGTTTCTACGTCCACTAGAAACACAAACTTAATTACAAAACACCAATTTTGTTTTCGTAGTAAACATGAAACAATAGAAAAACCACACCGTATAGTCAAATAAATCAGTAATAATCTAAAAAAAAACAAGAGGTCCTATAGAGCAGCTTTTCTAGACATCAGTCAAGTGTTCGACAAAATGTGGCATACAGGAGTCCTCTATAAGCTAAAAAAAATCTTCTACAGGAGGAAGAGAGAGAGAGAGAGAGAGAGAGAGAGAGAGAGAGAGAGAGAGAGTGAGAGAGAGAGAGAGAGAGAGAGAGAGAGTACATGAACAACCAACAATTAGTAGAAGTAGATATAACTAAATTCCTGGGGATACATATGTTCTAGATCTAGATAAAAGGCTAACATGGAGGAAACATATATTCGCCAAAAGAAAGCAGCTTGGACTTAAACTCCAATAAATTTACTGGATCCTGGGTAGACATTCAAGACTGTCAATTGAAAATAAATTAGTGCTCTACAAAGCCATATAGACCTATGACCTACAGTTATGGGACTCAGTCAGCAACTCTTAACTCATACTTCATTCGTACACAAAAAGTACATTCAAATTAAAAAAGAAACGTCGAAATCCATAAACAAGAACCAGAGATACAGTAAAAATCTCCTTTCCCCTCCACGGCTCCCTCGAGATTCAAAGCCGGCCGATTTAGAGGACGACATTTTTGAAGCTTTGTGAACGATTTCATTAAAATGCAATCTTTTTCGAATTTTGAACATTAAAACTTTAAGAGATAATCCTAATAAGATCTCTTATTTGTTAAACAAAGCTGCTATCGATTAAAAAAAGGGTCTAACTTCGTTCTAAATTGTTCTAGGTCAACTTTTTTTTCTTTTAAACTTCTAAAAAAATGCAGGCTTTCTAAATACGAAAAAATAATTTTCTTGAAGGCAGTGGTTAAAAAGTTATTCTAATTGTTTTTAAGCAAAAAATCAACATTTTTTTGCAAAATTATTTTGTAGTATTTAAAATTATTTTTCTTTATGTTTTTAATATTGTTGATAGACTATCCTTCTTCTTTCATAAACTATCCTTAAAATTACTGTAACTTCATTATTTTCTGAATTTAATGTTAAAAAAAATATTTGGAATAAACAAATAAAATAACTTTTAAACAATTTGACCGATCGCTTTGAAGTTGATCATATTTTAATCACAAGGCTCAACATTTCACATAATATGACGATTGTAAGTTTATTTTTAAAAAAGTTATAAACATTTATAACAAACCGAAATTTCTGACTTATTTTGCACCTTTCTAAGCAACATACAGGATAAAACAGTTGAACAATGCCAGTTTGAAGTTTTTTATATGACTATGTTTATTACTCTTATATTAGTTTCAAATTTAAGAGTACTAAATAGTTGATAGTTGAAACTTTTTATTGATATGTAGATGAAAAAAAATTAAAATTTAGCGTTTTTTGACTTTAATTTGTTAATAAGTCCAAAAAACCGACTGCAGGAAACATATAGGTTTTTGAAACAGAGGTCCATACTACTCAAAACATGTGTCGTTTGACTTGCTGGTTAAGTGTCACAAACAACCCCCTCTGTGGCTCAGTGGTAAGAGCGCCTGCCTTTAAACCTAAAGGTCGTGAGTTCGAATCCCACCTAGGTGGAAATTTTCGTTTATTAAAAAAATTAATGAATGAAAATAATTTCTATCCTTTGTGATCGGTACACACCGGAGGGACCGCAGACGTTCGGATACAATTAGCGTCTCTTAGCAAAGACAATGACGTCGACTTTGCTAAGTATCAAGACAATTACTCTACACACACAAACACACACACACACACTACATTAATAAACTAATCTTGATTGAGACTGGCTGAATGACAATTGTCCAAGCCAAAAAAAAAAGTGTCACAAACAGGGTACTTTTCTGCTTATTTCCCTAGCCTAGTATCCGCTGAGCAGATGGTAACTATTTGACCATCACCTTATTAACTGCTATTCCGAAGAAAGATTTAGTTGTATCTGAATACCACTGTCTCAGTTTTTTAAGCTACGATGTTCTTCTTCCTGTAGTATATATAATGTGGAAGATAAAATTTCATCTTCCAAAATCAATTCTAGAGACAAATAGATGGTGCCCCAATGGGCTCCCCACTATCTCCAGTGATTACCAATATCTTTACGAAAAAGTTCGAGACCGTAGCACTATCCACATCAATGCTCAAACCCACATGTTGGCTACGATACGTTGACGATACATTCGTCATTTAACCCCATGGCAGTGATGCTTTGGTATTTTTTCAAACCCATCTGAATGGTATACATCCTAGTATCCAGTTCACGATGGAGGTGGAAGTATCCTTTCTCGACATTATCATAAAGAAAAACCAATCCCAAGGTTTCCATCACTATGTTTATCGAAAACTCACTCATAACAATCGTTACTTGCATGCAAACTCTCATCATCCACCTTCATAAATTAAGTTGGTCATTAATATCCTGTTATCCAGATGAATACGCCTTTGCGATGATGCAAATAGATCCGCTGAGCTCTCTAGTTTAAAACAAGCCCTCATTCAAAATGGTTACTGGGAAAATCACATCAATAGGAGCATACACAGAAATCAATTTACCACTCAATCTCAAACCAAAGACTCAGACCCTCATTATACAAAAGTTTTCCTTCCTAACATTAAAGGTGTCACTAACAAAATCGACAAAATTCTTCAGAATCAAGAGGAATAAAGACAATATCTACCCCACAACAAAAACTTTCATCTCTTGTCTGATCAATCAACGACAACATTTCACATGAACAACACGGAGGTTATGAAATTCCTTGTGCACACTGCCCCCGATCCTATATAGGTCAAACAAATCGTATAATCCAAAATAGGATTTATGAACATTCCATTTCTGTTCGCAATTCCGACTCAATGTCAGCTCTAGGTCAACACCATCTTCATACAGGTCACAAAATTGATTTTGAAAACTCCAGAACCATAGCCCCCATCCGCTTCTATAAACCAAGAATTATCCGAGAAGTTATAGAAATTTAAAAAAGGCCAAATTGTCTCAATAAAAGAGATGACGGCATACCTTCGACTTGGAGACCTCTCATAAAGAAAATATCATCCGTTCCACCCGTCAATCAAAATCTTACTGTCACCACGTCACCACCGATGTTATAAATGAACCGTCATCTGTTCCCAGTACCAGTAATGCATTGAATAGTGATCAGTACAGCAGTGTCTGGGGGCTCGGGAGACTGAGACCTAGGAAGCCCTGAAGAAGACATCGAAGAGGATGTCGAAAGCTCGACGCAATGACTCACGGTTCAACCCGGAAGACTGTTAAGTTTAATATTAATTCCTATAGTATTAATCTAACATATTTTGTAATTGTACGGTAGTTGATTTTTATGTACACTGTATAGTGAAATATAGTCAATAAATAAAAAAGCTCTTTACCTATATTTTCAAAATTAGTATTTTATATTTATTTATATCTATTTACCCATAACGCACAAATTTATACAATTCCCTTAACATAACGACTTTACAAACAAAAATATTTTTGTTCTTTGTATCTCGAGCTTCTCGAATGTTGTTTAACCTTCGCTAGGTATGTGTATCTTGTTCGTATAGATAGATTCGTCAAAAATTAGTAAAAAACAAAGCAATTAGCCGGATCTATTTACGTAAGTTGAAATAATAGTAAATTGCAAATTAAACGTTAAATACAATCATTGTTAAAAATATCCCGAAAGAAAAACAAAATATAAGTCAAGGTTAATTTTACTAGCCTGTGCGTATGATTAGGGTAATTTGACAAACGACCTAAAGTGCTCTGACTCATAATATGATTGCTAGAGTAAAAACAATTGTTAGTTTTAAACTACGTAGGTACCTAAGTCTA
Organism: Diabrotica balteata; assembly: GCA_918026665.1. Taxonomy (NCBI): domain Eukaryota; kingdom Metazoa; phylum Arthropoda; class Insecta; order Coleoptera; family Chrysomelidae; genus Diabrotica; species Diabrotica balteata. Next base: position 74,827,699 of record OU898283.1, on the reverse strand, counting down.
CCATTGTGTTTCGCTACATGCTGTTATTTGTTAAAATTAAAAAAGTAAATGGTGCTTTAAACATAATAGGTTTTTCTCCTTGTTACATATAAACCAGTGTATATATGTAAGAACACTATCTAAAATTATTTGAGCCGACCAGGGCCCTGATATTTCATTTTGATATCGAAATTTAAAAGCGACTTCGCCATGACAGTCGCAATCGCTAGCGATTCTCATTCATTTCGGTTAAAAGTGGGGATATTTACTATATCATTTTGACACTGATCAGAATTTGGGTTGGCCGTCTTGTTTATTGTCTGTACGCTGCACAACGCTTGTTAAATGTTTGTTTTGTTTACGTTACGCCTTTTGTTTCTTGTTTGAGTTGTTAAATTTTTAGTGGCCATTCTGAATTATAATATTTTGAATTGAAAGAAAATGGCTGAAGAGGATGTCGGTGATGGTGGCACTAAATTGTCTGTGGACCAAAAAGAAATTATGGTGGCTTTTGACTTAGTGGATATATTCTAATATATTTTTAAATTTACTACAGCTTAGTAATACTTACCCTAAATATTTTAGGTCTCCTATAGGCATAAACTTCATACTTCATGTAATGCATGAACGATTAAGCTTTTCTATTGCCTCAGATATCAGAAGGACAAGCGGGATTTGTCCCAGGAAAAAACACAAGAGAACACATCCTTAATGTCAGACAGCTAATCGAACAAACTCGTAAATTCAATACTCCTATGCTTATGTGCTTTGTGGATTACACAAAGGCCTTCGATAAATTCAAGTGGCAGCAGCTATGGTCCATACTAGCGGAAATGGGAACACCCCACCACTTAATTCAACTAATTAGAACTCTATATGAAAATAATAAGTGCACAGTAAAAATAAACAACACCCATTCCGATCATTTCAGAACAGAGGTAGGTGTCAGGCAGGGATGCATAATCTCGCCAACTCTGTTTAATATCTACAGCTAACACATTGTGCGAAAGGTATTAGACGGATGGAGGGGCAGAATATCAGTAGGAGGTCAAAAAATCAATAACTTAAGATATGCTGATGACACTTTAATAATTACGGCAAATCAAGAAGAAATGGAAGACATAATGAGATGTTTGGAGGAAAAAAGCAAAACATATGGACTAAAGCTAAATAGAAGTAAGACAGAGATCATGATAGTAGACAGAGCTCGGAATAATCTTTAACACATTAAATAAATTGGGGGTTTTAAAGTAGTAAATACTTTCATATACCTGGGGTCCCGTATAACAAATGACAGAGGATGTGACAGAGAAATACGTAGAAGGTTGACTATTGCTAGAACAGCTATGATGAAACTGGTAGCAATTTGGGAAAAATTCTAGCATAACAATACACACAAAACTAAGGCTGGTAAGGGCGCTCATTTTTCCCATAGCCACATATGCATCCGAAACGTACACCTTACAGAAAGCGGATAAAAATAAACTGGACGCTTTTGAAATGTGGGTATACCGCCGCATGTTGAGAATATTCTGGATTGATCATCGCACTAACGTATCGATATTAGAACAAGTTAAAGTAAAGGCAGTGTCCAAAATACTACAAATATTTGCAGTATTTTGGGCACTGGGGAAGATACCCAAGCCGTTGGGTAGTTCAAATAAAAACTTTGATTAACCAAGGGTTACATGAAGCCGAACAACTAGCCCAGGACAGAGAAGGATGGAGGGAAATCATAAAAAAACTGTAAAGGCCTGATGGTGTCACCACATCCCAAAAGGGATTGGTACTGAGGAGGAGGAGAGGCATAAACACCCTCCTGTAAATATGGTTCTAATATCCTTATCAAATAATTTACAGCTTGTTTATTAAGGCGGAATTGCTGCCTAAATTGAGCATCACTTAGTGAAAAAGGATTTTGAGTATCCCGTAACATTCTTCTTATCCTCCGTTGTGAGCTTCGTATATCTATCCTCTCTAATTCCTCCAAAACCAGCAAATGTTCATAAAACGCAGCCATATTAATACTTTTTGCCTCAGTTTTTCTTGCAAGAATCAAACAAAACACAACACCGTCTAAACTGAACCTAATCTCACTTCTCCCAGTCCAGCCAGTCATGGCACATTAATTTCGACTCGAAATGAAATGTCAACCACTTTTTTGAAGTTGAAATTAATTTTGATAAATCGAAAGTGACGTAATTTGGTTAGTTCAGCTGAAATCGACTAGGCTCGCAAAGTCGAATTTCGACATCGCCATATTAATTTCGACATGTTCTGAGTCGAAATCTCAATTAGAATCAGGGCCCAGGACAAGATCATGCGAAGAGTAAGGCAGATCTGTCTGCTCTCGACAATTCTTTTCAATATATACTCTGAATAAATTTTCACTGAAGCCCTCACGAACCTAGAGATGAGAATCCTAATTAAGGGAGAATAGGGGCATCGTTCGAATTATTTTGAATTCGCTTTTCTGGTAGTCATACAAATGTCAATTTTGACATTTCTCGCAAATGAATAGGAATATGTAAAATGAATAAAAGATTACTGATGCGTCTACTAATTTTTTTGTTGTCTGTTTACAACCTACTCTATACACAGCGTAATAAGTAAATAGTTCTTAAGTAAACTTATCGCTAGTATCTCAATTCCGGCTTTAAGATTGGTCAAATTGCAACCATAATTGCAGCCAATGGTGTTGCCCGGAATTGTGTATTGGCTGTTATGCAAGCTCCAATGGCAGAGCGCCATTGAGCAGTTGACTTAATTAATTTCATATAATTATAGGTGCCCAACGGACAAAAATTCAATCTAGTCTGAACAGGGATCCGCAAAACCAGCCTTCTTGGCATTAGAGACCTTCTGGTTGATTTAGTTAGCATAAACTAGATTTTTATTTTATTACCAAACCCCTGTCCTTTGTATTGCACGATTTTTCTTAGTTCCCTAGCTGGACTTAAAATAATTTATATTTAATTATATTTATTTCAGGCATTTTCGACTTAAATATTTCTCGTGAAATATTTTATTTCGAATTAATTTAGATTTTAGGTATAAAATAACTAACGAAAATTTCCAAATATTAATAACTTGTTTTGTGTTGATATTTCGTATCATGTTATTATTGTTTATTCCCGAAGTTACCACGACAAAGACATCAATTATATTTTTAGCGAAAATGACTTTGAGGGACATCTCAAACCTTTTCAGGGTTTAAGATCTAGTTGTATTCATTTACTTTTAATTTGCTTTTTCCATGTGAGTTTTTCATACAGATGCAATCTCAAGTATTTGTCATATTGTTTTATGGGAATCGGGGTATTATTAATAGAAACCTTGTTGTAAAGGTAATTTGTACTGATTTGCTGGCATTAACATTGATCTTCCATCCTTAAGCCACTTTTGTAATTGGTCTAAATGATTTTGTACTTTTTGTGATGCTACATTAGGGTCGACATCTACTGCCAAGCTTTTGTTATCGACAAAAGTAGCTTGTATAGAAGGAATTACTGGTTGAAACGTTTGCTGTAAATATCAGATACAGAAATGGGCCCAGAGCACTACCCTGAAGTACACCAGATTGTATGATGTAGTAATTTGAGTAGCTGTCTTCAATTTTGACTTGGAAGTAATGGTCAGTAAGATACGATTTTAGAATAAAGTATAGTTGGTTTCGTTAGGTGTAATTTCAGTTTGTAGAGGAAACCTTTGTGCCATACTCTATCAAATGCCTGTTTTATAACGAGAAACAGTCCAGCGCAACACTTTTTCTATTTGAGAGTTGCTTTAGTTATATTTACTATTCTGTGGGATTGTTGGATGATTGAGTATTTACGTCTAAATACTATTATATAATATATAAATCCATGTATACTAATTAAGTGAAGAATTAACAGACATCGGTGAAACTGTCCAAGTGTAACAAAATTAAAAACACGTCTACCCTTACAAAACTTTTATTGTTTTCAACTGAACTCTTTGAAAGATGTACGCTACTATATTAATGAGTTGTCCGTAAAGAAATTTAGGGAAGGGAATAATTGTTTGTTAAGTTTGTCGTTACGAATGTTTTGTTTACCTTTATTTAAAAAGAATATTTAAAGAAGCCTTTTAAGAGCGAACGAGGGGGCATTTTAAACGAAGTGAGGGTGAATAATATAAACCTGCAGATGCTGGCTATGAAATACAAGCATATTAAGACAGAATTTAATAAATGAAATTAATTCTAAAAATATCTAAAAAATGTTAAAAAATAAAAAAAGGTGAATTTGTGCCATTAATGGATTACTGAAATATATTCATCTTCATTAAATTACAAAACTCGTATTATATTTCGACGTATAATATACGTTTTACTATAACAACACTTTATAATGGTAATGTGAGTATTTTTTGGGGCGATAAAACTAAATTATTAGAATTTTAAATATGTTATCTAGTAAAGAAGAGTCAAGTCAGTTATTTATCAATGCCCATAAAAATCAGGTTACTACGATGTTACATCTTTCCTATAATGTTGCACGGAGTTGAGTCATGGACTCTCACAGACGCCACCTGCAAGAAAATTGAGGCTTTTGAAATGTGGCTTTATCGTCGCATCCTGAAGATATCGTATACCGACCCCGTTACTAATGAGGGTGTTCTGTTAAGAATGAAAAAAGAAAAAGAGCTGTTAACCACAATAAAAACAGCCAAAATCGAATACTTCGGTCACATCATGAGGAACAGCGAAAGATATGGACTGCTGCAACTAATCTTGCAGGGAAAAGTAGAAGGAAAACGGAGACCAGGAAGGCGAAGGATTTCCTAGCTGAAAAATCTACGAACGTGGTTCAACACAACAACCACAAATCTTTTTAGAGCAGCAGTGTGCAAAGTGCAGATTGCCATGATGGTCGCCAACATCCGAAACGGATAGGCACTACAAGAAGAAGAAGAAGAAGTCACTTATTCGAATTTTATTTGCAACACAACAAAACAAAATAATTTGTTTAATTTTAATAAACTTGTATTGTTCCGACATTGATGCTGAAATAAGTCAAATAATTTAGTCCAAATGTTAAAGTTGTTGGTTATCATAATTTTTGGCAGTGTCCGTTTTTGATCCATATGTTAGGACTGGTCTGATCAATGTCTTTTAGTATCAGAAAGTTTACATTTTTTTATGTTATTAGATCTTAAGTTTTTGACAAGTCCGTTATATGTTTTATTTTCGATATATATTCTCCTTTTAGTTCTCTCCGTTTGTCCTCTTTACTAATGTTATTCTCTAAAGTGACTAACAAATCCAGATATGGAAAAATGTGTTACATTCTCAAAGTTTTAGTTGTCTACTAATGTTCTTTTTTTCTACTCTCTTTTTCTATGGCGCTACAGCCCAAGTTGAGCCCTGGCCTCCCCCAGCACTTAGCATCCGCCACCAAGTAATCTTTTCCTTGGCTGCTCTCCTCCAGTTATACTCCCTCTTCAGCATCAGTTCTCACTGCATCTATCCACCTCTTCTTTGGACTTCCTACTGGCTGACGTCCCACCATAGTTTAATTAAGCGTTCTACTAGGAGTTCTGCTATTATCCATTTTTATAAGGTGACCTGTCCAGCGCAATATTCGTAATGTTTTATAATTATAAAGTGTTCTTTGTAATATTAGTATATCGTGTGGTTGAACCTAATTCTCAATATACCACTGTCGCAATTGGTCCCAATATTCTTAGGTGTATTTTCTTCGCTTCCTTTCTCATATCTTCTGCTTGTGTTTGTCTTGTTTTGTGTCGTTGTTGCATTCGCCGATACGCGTGTTTTTTTTTTGTCTCTTATGGACATTAACGTACAAAGTATAAAAATATTTTATCGATTTCTATAAAGCATTTGATTGAGTGGATAGATACAAAGATAATGAAAAGATAGCCCAAATAGTATGTGTACAATTATTTAGGGTACGTCATCCCGAATTACACTCAAACACCTTGCCATAAAGTCTTAAATTTCAACTTTATGGAAAAATTACCTAAAACATACTTTTTAGGATTCCACTTATTTTTTTTAGGAAAGAATTAATTTAACAATTTTTAGTTAACACGTATTTGCCAGTTCCCTATCAATATACTACAAAACCAATGAAAATACCTGAAAAGATAATGTCCATTACGAGATTTATCCAAACAAATATATAATTTTAAATTAAATTTTAGATTTTCTCAGGAAATATTACATATATGAGCGTTTGCTATGCGTTTACTAGTAAATTTTGTATCGTTATAATACTATAAAATATATCTTTCTGTAATTAAAGTTACTTACTGTCCTTCGTAGACAAATTAGCACAATTAACGTAAGCTGACTCACCTGAAACAATAGAAAATGTTTAAATAGAAAAAATGTAAATTGTAAATACTTTTTATATAGGGAAAACATTATCCAATAAAGGTATCGAATGCCTTATAATATATTATAAACAACTAAGGAATAATTGCTTAGCCAATTTCAGTGTGTTTTAATTTATAATTTAAATTAATTGTTTTATTATTTTAACCTCCATATACCTATATTTTTCCATATTTCTCTATATTATACCAATACCAGTCATACCAATATCTATACCTTTACCGACAGATCTTGTCGTCTAAGAGTCTCTCTAGTAGGTCTTCTTCCCCTACTTATAGTAGAAACTTTCAAATCAACAGTTCTTCGTATTAGCTGATTAACGTCTCAACTTTTAACATGATCGAACTACATTAACCTATGCAATCTCATTTTGGCATAAATTAGTGTAACCCCTAGACTTCCTCTAATACACATAAATAAATTATTAGACCAAGCATTAAAAATTTGCATTTTTTAAAATTAATAATTTTTATCAACAGTAATGTCATTTTTAGATGGATGGGAAAAACGCTGATCTGTCACTGAAACGAGTAGGCCAGGTATTTGGACTCCTAAAAGCTGGACAAATGTCTCAAACTGAAAAAGCAGCAATGGTAGGAGTATAAAGAAGTTCTGCAAGGAATATAAAACAGAAATTCTGTCTGGAGTCAGTTTGGATCCAAAGCGTAATGGTCACAGCGGAAGACATCATCGTGTGACTACTGCTAGGACTGATCGCCAAATAAGGTGTTATTTGCCAAGTAAACAGAAAGAAGCCAATGCGAATGCTTACCCAGGGGATAAGAGATGAAGGAATTTGTGTTTCAGAAAGAACAGTTCGTCGGAGACTTATAGAAAACAAACTGGTAGCCAGGACACCAGCTCGAAAGCCAAGGCTTACTCCAGCTATGCTAAAGAAACGTTTCGAATGGGCACAAAAATATAACAACGGGATAGTCGGAGAATGGAAAAAACGACATTTGTGTTGTTTTGCTTGAATATCAATATTAAGAACTAAAAAACATGAGAATTTCTAAAATTTTGTTGATTTCAGGTCGGCCTCTCGGACGAATACGTTTTTTAAGTTTTAACAGAAAAAACAAAATTTTTCGGAGACGTCTCAACGATAAATACAAGCCAGACTGCATTGTGGCCAAAATCAAACACCCACCGTCACTCATAGTATGGTTTGTGGTATCTGACAAAGGTACAGGCCAGGCCGTCTCTACGTGGTGAAAAACACAATGAGACAAGGCCAGTACCGCAAAGTATTCGAGACGAGACTTTTGCCACAGCTGCAGGAATGGTTACCCGGAGAAGAGGCACCCATATTTATCCACGATGGTGCTCCCTGCCACAAGGGTAAGAGTATTTTAACTTATTTAAAACAAGTCGCCTGATATGAACGCTTTTGAGAATAGGTGGGAACTAATAAAAAGGAAGATTGAAAAAAAAACATTACTAATAAAAGGGAGTTACTTGAAACGTTCATATATGAGTGGAATCATAATCCAAACCTCCAGGAAGCTATTCAAGCCTGTATCAAGAGCACGTCTCGACGTGTTCAAGCTCTTTTAGCAGTCACATGCGAACATACAATATATTAAATTTATCCCTACTTTGTAAAAATTATACTTTTTTAATAAATAAAGGTTTTTTGTCATTTTTTTTAATACAGTTTAATTACCTAAGAGTTAATATTCACAAAAAAGAACAAAACAGTAATTTTTTTCAAAAAGGTTCATAATCATGAGAGAAATAACTTCATATAATAAATTTTTCCTTGCTTGGCCTAATGATTTGGTCAGGTACTTATTGTACTCATTCTTAATTTTATTCTTTCACTCATCCATGTAAGCATTTTTATTTTAGGAACATGAATTAGTTGTTCGCATGAGCGTGAAGCTCTTTTTTCACTGAATATGCTAATACAAAGATGCCTGGACGTCAATCAAGATATATACGCATGTTTTATTGACTATAATAAAGAATTCGATAAAGTACGACATAAAAAGTTAACGAATGTCCTGAAATCAAAGAAGATTGACTACAACGACCTCAGGATAATATCAAATTTATCCTATTAACAGCAAGTGAAAGTACGTGTTAACGAACACCTGTCAGAAGAAATTGAAATTAGATGTGGAGTGAGACAGGAATTGGTATTGTCGCCAATTCTTTTAAATGCCTACTCCGAAGAGATCCTGAAACATGCTCTTAAGGGTGAAACAGCTGGAATAAAGGTAAATGGAGTTCCTATTAATAACATTAGATATGAGGACGACACTGTGATCTTAGCTGAAAACATTGAAGATCTTCAGAGACTGGTGACCAGAATAGCAGAGTATGGAAAAGAGTATGGTCTAACAATGAATGTCAAGAAGGCGAAAAATTATGAGAATATCGAAAACTCAAATAAATAACGAGAATCTTCTAATAAACGGAACCAACGTCGAACAAGTGGACAAATATGCATATCTGGGAATAATGACTAACTCCACAAATTATTACAATCAGGAAATCAAAATAAGAATAGAAAAGCCTAGAGCAAATTTTAACAAAATAAGAAGAGTATTATGTACCAGGGATTTAAAACTGGAACTAAAAAATAGGTTGGCGAGGTGCTATGTTTTTTCGACTTTATTTTATGGAATGGAATCTTGGACCTTAAATGCGACATCAATAAAAAAAACTGGAATCATTCGAGCTGTGGGTGTACAGAAGAATATTGAAAATATCGTGGACAGAACACAAACAAAGTCACAAACAAAGAGGTTCTGGGAAGGATGAATAAAGAAATGGAAATTTTAAATACAATTAAAACAAGAAAATTAGAATATCTCGGACATATTACACGTGGAGAGGAATACCCCTTGCACCAACTGATTATGCAGGGAAAGATCCAAGGAAAGAGAAGCATAGGGAGGCGTAGAATGTCATGGCTGCGTAACCTGAGAGAGTGGTACGGATGTGCATCAAATGAACTTTTTAGAGCAGCCGTCTCAAAAGGCCAAATAGCTATGATGATTACCGACCTCCGCCGCGAAGATGGCACTTGAAGAAGAATATTCGTTGTTCCTCCCTCTTTTTAATTGTCCAACACTCAGTTTCGTAGATCATAGCTGGTCTTGTGACAGGTTTATAAAATTTTCTCTTCAGTTTCAACATACGATAGTTATTACCATTTTATTATTATTCGATAGTACCATTGAAAGTTATTCTTTTATTTGTATTAACTCCATCTGAAATGAACGTTCCACAGACTCTGTTTTTGTCCTAATAAGTTTCAAACCTTCTCGCAGTATCTTCCCATGTAATCTTCCTATTGATAATATTACGCTTATTCCTCTGTAATTTTCGGATTGTTTTCTATCTCCTTTTTTAAATACAGATGTCATATATGCCTCCATCCTTTCCTTTGGGACCTGTTCTCCTTTTATGGCTTTCTGAAATATCCATTTTATCATCCGGTATAATTTTTTTGAGCCGCACTTTATAAGCTCAGGTGAGATGCCTCTAGGTCCCGGTGCTTTCTTATTTTTGGTTGCTTTTAGGCCGTTCTCATTTCCCTATCTGTTATTTATATTTCTTGTTGTGGGGATCTGCTTCGTCTTCGCCTGTTTTCTTTTCCAATGAATTGTGGTCTTTGTCCTGTATATTTCCCAATTTAATTTTTTCTTTTGAGTTTTGTTTCACTCCTCTCAGTACTTTCCATGACTCCGAAGTTCTTGTACCTCCTATGTATGTTTCAATAATTAAGCAAGTTCTTTGCCATTCTTCATTCTTTTTTTGTATTGTTGTGTCACTTCTCTATCTTTTTCTCTATATTCTTTATAAACTTCATCGTTGTTTGTAGTCAGCCATTTTCCGTATAGTTGCTTTTTTTTTCAATTATTTTTTTTTTGTTGGTTTATTTATTTCATAATAGTGCGGTTTATTTGTTATATATTCTTCTTCTCCAAAGGCTTCGAATGCTGCTTGTTTTACACTTGCCTTTATATGCTCGTATTTTTCGATGTTGCCGTATCTGAAGTCTATTAATTTTTGGTCTAGATGTTGTTTGTATAGTTTTCTTATTGACTGTTTTTGGAGCAGTTCTAACCTAACCTAACCTCAAACCTAACCTAATTTAACCTCAAAAATAAACTTATTTAGGAAATAATCGGAAATATTTTCAAGTATATTATAAACTTGAAATTTTAATTTTCTTTGTTCCTAAAAAAAATTTTTTAGTCTTTATCGTCTACATAAATCAAAGATTGTCAATACTAGTATATTATAAAGTAGAATTCAGGCAGCAAACAGATGTATGTATAGCCTCCACAACACTATTAAATCAAAGAGCCTAACACGAACGTCAAAAATTAGGATATATAAAACAGTAATTAGACCGGTGCTCATGTATGGGTGTGAGACGTGGACGCTGACAAAAGCAATGGAAAGTAAACTCAGATGCTTTGAGAGAAAAATCCTCAGAAAGATCTTCGGTCCCTATCACGATCCGAATACTAACCAATACCGAATGAGAACAAATGCCGAGGTCAAACTAAGATGGGCTGGCCATGTTCATAGGCTCCCTAATAACCGCCTTACCAAGTTAATCTGGGAAGAAGTCCCGACAGGGAGAAGGCCCTTAGGACGTCCACGAATGCGATGGAGAGATAATATATGGTCAGATTTGAGAACAATGGGGCTACCCACTGACTTAAACATCATGGACGACCGTTCGAGATGGAAGCAGGTTGTGCAGTCAGCCAAGACCCACCCCCGGTTGTAGTGCTACCAGAAGAAGAAGAAGAAGTATATTATAAAATTAAAATTTTAATTTTCCTAAAAAATTAGTCTTTATACTTGTAATCTTCTACATAGATTAAAGATCGTCATTACTGATAGTTGCTCAAATATTATACCTTGGTTATAACCACATTGTTTTCCATATTTCATTACAAGTTGCATCATTTAATAAAATTTGACAATAAGATTCAATATATATTCTATAATATTATATTAAAACTACAAAAATAATAACAGCAATAATTATATTTTATCTAGTGTCACAATAATTGGTACAAACAATACATACTGCATAAAATAATATTAATTATTAGTATCGGTTGGTTGTAGGTGTCAGGGCCAAAAGCTGAATAAAAAGTTGCCATTAAGTATTTATTTAGGCGTACTGCGTATACAGGAGCGTAGTTTACTTTGTAATGTTTCACATTAAATATGTTGTGGTGCATAAAATATCAATTGTGCTAATGTTTGATACAGTTCTTGCTTAAATCCTAATCTGTACGCCGCTTTTGACTTGTATAATCGATGATTCAATGATATTTCAATACTGCTTATGAAGTAATTCCTATTTTAGACCCATACCAGCGACTGTCTTGGTGGCGCAGTGAAGCCGACTTTGCTTAACAACAAGGAAATTTCTCACCTACACACTACAACACACATAATGTACAATAGTCAATTTGCTGCAGTGCGATAAAAGATGACCCATATCAGCACTATCAGATTTGAGACAAGTACAAATATCACAAAGGAGCAATAACTTTGACAGATAATTACATATTTTCTAGGCCCTTCATAAAATTATGATAATATTCTGTTTCTAAAATGTAATAATGTGGTTTACACCATGGTTCTTACTAAAAGTACAAGAGGAAGAAATCAACGTTGGTAACGCAGAGTACATGTCGTTCATTAACACCTATTCAGTTTTGATTTGCATAAGGATAAATAATTAGTTTTAACCTTGGATGGTGATATCAACGTATTCAGAAAAAAATCTGTTTTTAATGCAATCGTCAGATATTTGCCTAAAAAGCTGAATTTTGCTGAGAATGTCAATTTTGGTACCCCAAAAAGATGCAAAAAATACCCCCATGTAGGGGGGAAATAAAAATAATCGATTTATGAAGGATCTGTACGACGTAGAAAAATATGTGGAAGTAAATTTAAATCAAAAATGTTCTTCTTCTTCTTTACTGGCTTTACAACTCGGGGTGAGTCTTCGCCGCATCTACTATCGCCCTCCATCCTCTACGATCTTGCGCTTCTATTTCCCATCGTTGTACTTCAATTCTAGATAAATCGGTTTCAACATCATCCTTCCATCTTTTTCTCGGTCGGCCTACTTATCTTCTACCATCTGGTCTTTCAAAAAACACTGTCATTAACACTCTGTCATCCTCTGATCGTACCATGTGACGGCTATCTTATGCGGTTTGCCTTGATATGTCATAACTACGTTTTCAGTTCCATACAGAGTCACCAATTCATCATTGCGGCGTCTTCTCCAATCCCCCGTGAACTCATCTCTTTGAGGGCCAAATATTATTCTGATAATCTTTCTTTCAAATACTAGAAGTTTATTGATTTCCCGCTGGTTGAGAGTCCATGTTTCACTGCCATATGTAATAATTGGACGAATAATCGACTTGTACAGTGTTAATTTAAATTTTTTTTTAGCAGCTTCGATCTTAATAATGTTGAAAGGGAGTATAATGCTCTATTTCCCGCAGTTATACTTGCTGAGACCTCTTTTTCTATGTGGTTGTCAGCTGTGATTATCGTTCCCACGTATTTAAACTCCTTTACTACTTCGAAGTTGTGATCATTAATACTGATGTTCTGCCTAACTCTTGGTCTTGGATTTACTACCATGTATTTCATCTTTTCTTCATTCATTCTTCATTTATTCGGAGACTCAGACTACCTGTTTCCTACTCAAGCTGTGAAAACACATCTCTCACGTCTCTTGTAGAATGCGTGACTGCATCTATATCATCACCAAAGGCCAACAGTTTTGATCCTTGATCAGCAAATCCTCCTGTCAGCTCAGACGATATTTTACTTATTGCATATTCTAACGCAAAATTAAACAGCATCAATGTGTGAAGTGCTGAAATAATACCAAATGGTTATCGATGTTCTGCTTCCTATCTTTATTTGCGCATATCAGTCTGTCACGCACATTTGCGTTATTTCAACTAATTTTTTTGGTATTCCCATTTCTCACATTGCTATCCATAATTTGCTTCTTTTTATGGAATCATATGCTTGATGAAAATCTATGAAAATTTGGTGCACATCGCGGTTGAAATCCCAGTTTTTCTTTATTATTTGTCGGATGGTAAATATATGATCTATAGTTGACCTTCCAGCACGAAAGCCGCATTGGTGGTTGCCTAGAATATCTTCCGAATATGGTGAGTCTCTTTAGCATTGATAGCATAATGCATAGCAGATAATTGATAGCACTTTATATGATTGTTCTGAAGCTATTTTGTTGTGGCGTTGTAAATTAATTACTATTTAACTGGGAATAAGTCACAATTAAAGATAAAAATACGTTTATTGACGTTTCAATTTCCAATTCGGAAATCGTTCTCAAAATACAAACAGCAAATTAAATAAATTTTGTTTTTTGTTACATAGTGAAAAATTCTTCTAATAATTTAATTTTATCTGACTCATTTATATTGACAATTCATACATACATTATGCATTTTAAAGTAGACGACTTTAAAATGATATTGCCAATATTGTTGAGTTGCGCTCCTGGGATGACTTTACTTATAAGACAGTTCATTCGATTACATGAAATCAACTTTAACTTGAGAATATCCGTCAGAAAAAATCATAGCATGTAATTCGTCTTTAAAAAGACAAACACATGACATGATAACAGTAAAATTCTCCTGTTAGTGATTCCATAGTAAATTATGAGGAAAAAACCAGGAAAAAAAACCTCATAATACTATCCCGACATTGTAAGTATTTGTTCGTGAATTTAGTTTACCTTTAACAAACATCAAAATTCTGATTTTATATGTTACTTTATTTAAAAAACATAAATGATGTATCCTCTATATGTTACTGACTTACTAATACTGGTATTTTCTTATTAATAACTTCCTCTTTCAATATTGGTAACCAGATCCTACTACATTCTGCCGAGGAAGTTGCGACACAATTGGCCTCATTTAGCATAATTAGAGCCGCTTCTTTGATTTTTCTTTTTTTACCATCCGTTTCTTTTAGGACTATATTTGAATTATTCCATTGAATCCTATGTTCATTATCCCATGCGTGTTTACATATTTGAGATCTATCAAATTCTCTATTTTTAATATAGATTGATGTTCACTTATTCTAACATTTAATGGCCTCGATGATTCACCTAAATAAAACTGATCGCATTCACAAGGTATTTTATAAATGCAATTCTTTGTCCTTTCTTGTTCATTGTTAGGTTTGGTTTTGGACAAAATAGATCTCAACGTGTTTGTTGTTTTGAATGTTGTTGAAATGTTGAATTTATTTCCTATCCTTTTAAGTTTTTCTGATACATAATCATACATAACAATACATATTATACATAACGATACATAACAATTAATTGAAATTAAATACAGTTTACAAATTAACTCAAACTTAGCACAGCAAAAGACCATGTGGTAATTGTACATGTAATATAAAAAGTATGTTAAAAACTAATGTAAAAAACACTTATTTGCCGAGAACTAACCAGATCATAAGATTACACTTCCAACAGTATATTATTAGTTAAATTTAATTTTTACTTTAGGTAACATTATTGAAATGATAAACATTTTATTATAGTAGTATTAAAATGTGTAATTCACTTTTTGTTCATTGTTCATTACACTTTTTAATATTACTATAATTTTTTGACGAATTTCAGTTTCGGGTTGTGGTAACAAATATAAGGCATTTGAAATATGAATAAAAAATGCAGAATTTAATGTTTTACATTACAAACAATCACACGTCACGGGAAATGTATTTAAAAAGATGGTTTTGGGTGTACTTTATTGCAGAAGTTTTGTTCTTTTGAAAAACGTACTAGTGTAATTAAAAGAAAAATGTTTTAAATACTTTAGATCGTCTGTAATGTAAAAGTTTAAGTCCAGCGTTTTTTAAGAATATTTCAAATGCTTCACATTTGTTGCCAAAACTCACAACTAAAATTTCATGCTATAGGTTTTAAACGTTAGGCTCTAGTAATCAAAACTTCATAGTGACCAGTCAATGAAAGGGATAGATTGTATTGATCTCGTGAGAATTATAAAAAATGGCAAAAATCGCGCAACCTTTATTTATTTAACACCTGTATAAAATCAGAGTTTCTTGTAGCAAAATACAAAAACTGCATACGCAAGCTGAACTCTTGATCTTTAAAACGCATCTTGATTTTTGTCGATAGGACAATTAGATCAAAAGATATCGATTTTTACCGTCGAGCTGATACAAATTTTATTGAACATTGATTTCGCGCGCTTAATTGAGATGCAAAAACGACGGTTGTTTCAAGCGTTGTTTCTAAGAGAACGGTTCAGTCTACATAAAAAATGATTGTAAACTTTTATTTAAAATTATCTCAGCTACATTTTTTATTTGAAACATTTTTTTCTACGGTGTACAGATTCTTGGTAAATTGATTTTTTTACGTTTTTACCCCCCCTCCCCTCTGAGAGGGTTTTAGGGAGAGCTCGGGGGCAAAAGTGGTTAACTTTTTTGCATAGTTTTTGGAATCCCAAAATTAATATGTTCGGCAAAATTCAGTTTATTCGTATGATTTTTAGAGGTTCAGTGGCATTTTCGTCTCTGATGACTGGAGTAAGTCATTAATAGTACGATTAGTATTCATTAGTACTATATTCAATTAAAAATCTCTTTTAAAATAATCAAACACACATTATTCTTTATGGTAGAGATAGAAAAGCACGATATAAAAGATTTCACATGTCATAGATTAATAAACAACCCATATATGAAATTTTTTATTCTACCGTTACCATTAAATTCGTTAATTTTACTTCAAATAAAAAACGGATCAACAATTACAGTTAGAATCGAGATGTATGGCTATGTAGATAATCAAAAAAACATATTGTGAACGGTCAACTGTAATAATCAATGCACTTGTTCTTTAAAAAATACGGTATCTACCTAGTGTATTTCAGAACGAAAATTTTACATTGTTTTAAAATTTGATATACCTTGTTACTGTCGTAAAGAGATAGAAAACCACGAAAGTGAAGACAATAACAAGTATCTTTTTATTAACTAGCAATTGAAAAATTATATAGTATGTATAAGTAAAATTTCATATACATTATACCTTGTTCCTTTTGGGACACAGCCTGCAAAAAGACTTTACAGGGGTACCACATATCACTGATAAACAAACAATCCATGCATATAAACAAATTGACCATCTGGATTGTTCACAAAAATTTAATTTACCACATTTTTCGTACACTTGATTTAATCAGTCAAACTAACTACAGTTAAACTCCTAAGACACCGACCAACACGATGCACATACGAACAATATCTACACTAACAGGACCCAATGATTTTTCCAGGTCAAGTGCACGAAATTGATTTAATACCGCTACTAAACATTTTTCCCACAAACAGTTTGTTTTTCGTGACGGAAATCGATGGAAATAATGTCACGAGGAATATAAACGTTTCTAGTAGTATCACACACCAGCGAAGCGCGAATTTCAACTAAAGGACCGAAAATTATCGCGGATGTGCTAACTTATTCTATTTCATATCTACAACCAATTAAGGTACTGGCTTGACTATATTTGTTTTAATTGAGCACAATGAACAACGCACTGCCGATATTATTATTTATGTATGGCTATACAGGCTCGTCGTAGTTCGTATTAAAAACTTAACTATATAAATAAAAATAAAACCTAAACCCATAAAATATGTAACAAAGATTAATGCAATGTATTTATGACTTTCATATATTTAGTATTAAATTTCAGTTGTTGAATAATATTATCACACTGAGTATTATAATAAAAATTGTAGAACGTATGTATATCAAGTGAAGTAGGGAATAATTACAAAATTTATTATTACATCAGTATTCTCTTCTCTTCAATCCTGGCCCCCCGGAGGAAGTGTAGTGGTCAATGTGATGTCGTGTATTGTCCTCCTCCAAAGATCTCTGCCTCTGGTAACTTCTTTTAAGTCATGCATAGGTCTTTTGCATATGCCTGTAAATTGATCGATCCATCTTGTTGGAAGAT
This sequence comes from Diabrotica balteata, assembly GCA_918026665.1. Classification (NCBI taxonomy): domain Eukaryota; kingdom Metazoa; phylum Arthropoda; class Insecta; order Coleoptera; family Chrysomelidae; genus Diabrotica; species Diabrotica balteata. The sequence goes on along the minus strand of OU898283.1, from coordinate 74,810,272 downwards.
CTTCTTCGTGATCTTCGACCTTCTACCTTTCCTTGGATAATGCCTTTCCATGTTTTCTGTGTCTGCTCTTATAACATGTCTAAAGTATTTTAATTGTTGGAAATGGACTTTGCTGGATAGCTGTTTGCTGACTTTTAGCTCATTTAAAATTGAAATGTTTGTGCTATGGTCGGTTCACGGAATTCGTAATATTTTCCAAATTTCAGTGGCGCCTATCTTCCTTTTTTCCGCTTGTCGTAGGGTCCAAGATTCACATACGTGGGAATATTAACTAGTTACTCAACCTTATTTTTAAAGTTATTGAAATTTAAGAGTCCTTCCATATCTTGGTCATCTTTGGTACGACGACTTTTGTTAGATCACATCTACGTTTTATTTTTTTCCTGTAGTGACCCTGTATTTGTGATCCATGAACCTCAAACCGGTCGATCATGGTTATGTGTGGATGATTGTTATGTAGTCTACCCACTATTATAATCTTTTGTCTTTGATATGTTTAACATCAGACCAGATATTGTACTTTCGTTTTCAATCAGTCGTATAAAATCAAATAACTCTTCTTAACTATTTGTAAGAAGGGCTGTGTCGGCTGCAAAACGTAGGTTGTTTATTTTTCGGCCATTTATGGAGATGAATTACTAGGTAATGTAAGTCAACAAAATTTCACCAGCTCCTGGGAGACATATTAAATGCCCCCCAAATTCCACAAGAATTTTTTATTACTGATGTCCTTCTAGTGTTTTTCTGTGGCCAAACAATGTTTTTTAAGAACTTTTTATGCAAGTAGTAAATAACCAACGTGTTCTTTTTATACATTTAAATTTCAACTTAGGTGTTTCTTAATATTGGTTTTTACTCTCTCTTTTAGTAAACTAATGGAATGCTTTAAATACCGAAAAGATCTTCTTTAAAATAAAGTTTTAAGCTTTTAATAAGCACATTTTTTATACCTTAATACACACGAACACCATGTGCTTTGTATTTTATTATGATTCAAGGGTGATTTGTTGGCAATTCCGATACTGCTATTTGTTTGTGTAAATCATAAAATATTTTGGCTGGAAGTATCATTTTAATTATTTTATTTTTAATTTATCTGCAGTATTACTAATCCACTTTTAAATCATTCAACCAGCTATTTCATCCTTTTCCCTATATTATGGTCTTGTCGTCTCGTCTGCGACTGCGGCAGTCATTATCAAAGCGGCACCAACGATCATAGATATCTTCCTAACGTCGGCTGATTGCTAAGATCTAATAAGCTCCTCAAGATGTCCCTCTTTATACCTTTCGTTTGAACCCCGAACTTTGTTAGTTGATCGGAATCGACATTGGAATTTATGTATTTTGAATCAAGTTCGACTACAATTAAATAATCAGGAATCTTGGGCAATCTGCCAAACATTTTACAAGCGGAAACTCACGCTATAGGTGTGAAAGATGTGCCCAGTTAAACTTGGCAAAAATCCGGGGGCAAAATATTGTTATTACCTTTCCGATAGTCAAGCAACCATAAAAGCACTTATATCACGTGTGATCGGCTTCAAAATGGTATGTGTACACTTAGACTTAACTCATCTGGTTAATACAATCAAAATTAGAAAGACGTCATATCTAGGACACATAATGCGCCATAAGGAATTTGAGCAGCTCCAGGTAATATTAGAAGGCAAAATCGAGGGTAAAAGGGGTAGAGGAAGAAAGAAGAAATCCTGGCTCCGAAACATCAGAGATTGGACTCACACAACAGGAAATGACTTAATCCATCAAGCCCAGAACAGAGAAAAATTTGCCATATTGATCGCCAACCTCAATAGAGAAGGCACTTAGTACATCGCAAAAGTACATAGCAAAACATTAGGAACACTACATACTTTGATTATCTACAGGCCGTTTTCGACTTACGGCAGAGAATGAAACCTCTATACATGTAATCTTAAACTACAGCGCCATAAGGAAGCCCAGAGCATATTAACTTGCATGACGCACATAAGAACAGGATATACCTAGAGCATTATGCCACTAGATATACTAAACTTACTGGAAGAAAAAAAAATGAATGAATTGTTCTAATCATTGAGAAATAATCCAAGAAGACAATGAAAGGGAGACACAATAGATCTTATAGGTAACAGTGTGAAGTCTCGTCAAAAAGTACTAATTTTTGTTTGAACTCCGCTTTATAGATATGGTTTTAATGGCATTGTATGACGTTTGTCTTGCATGTATGATTTGAACACATGTTTTCCAATGTATGAAACACATTAATGCTGGTTTATTCCATTGTATTTTTTAACCAATTACAAAAGCAGCACCCGTACTAAGTTTTACGTCCTATAAATCTTTTAACTTGATTACTGGAAGACTGTCTTTACTGTAGGATGTAGGTGTTGGTAGAAGTTACACAATTCCAAGTTACGTTTACGCCTTCAAATTCAGTTCTTAAAACCGTTTTTTTCCGAGTACCTAGTGATTAAATGTTTTGTTTTGTGCCTTAGTGAATTTCACGACTATATGAGTGGAATTAAACGTATGTAATAACCATTGTTCAACATAAGGTCATCATGAAGGCAGCGGAGGATGAAATGTTTTTTTTTCTTTTTATATAACCGTTAACTTGGTTCTGTTTCTTCTCTCGAACCGTATAACATATGGCACTTGCGGACAATTACCGACGAGTAAGCATCTCTCTATTTATGTAGTGACTTCAACGACCGTACTGTAATCATTATTGAACTTTGATACGCTCCTAAGTTTATTTGAAAACTTAATTGCCTAGAGTGCAGTTCCGTACATCCAAAAATAATATTGGGTTAATGGTAATAGTTCTGTTTTTGTTCATTTATTTTTAAGAATAGCATGGAAATAGTATCAGCCGTTAGACTTTTTTCATTTAGCGAGAGGATGTTACTATTAATTTTAACACTTAGTGTTAGTGTTATTTAAATTGACAATATTGATTTACTAACTTGAAAGGTATATAGGCATTGCATTTATAATTTCCGTCAAATCAACTAGTGGAGAAGTGCCGACTATCAAACATCTAATAGTCTAGCAAAAAAATAATGAAATGGTCATACGCGCGATCTCGTAAGGTATCTTATAATTTAGCTGTCCCTATGAGTTTTACCAAGAAACACGACAGTAGCACAGAATTTATTTTTGATTTAGTGTCTGGCATATGGTATATTAAGTATGCAGTATTAATCTCCAGTATAAGTTTTCTAGAACAGAAGTTTCCCAGGAAAACGCAAAGTCATACTAAACAAAAGAAACAACAACAATACACCATGGTTCAGAAAAGAAATAAAAGAGAAATGTAAAGAGAAACGAAAGGCCTACACGAAGTACAAAACATCAAATACTCCAGAATCCAGAGACACCTATAGAAGAATACGAAATGAAACAAAGCAGTTAGTAAGAAGAACAAAAAATTAACACTGGGAACAGTTTACAAAAAGGATGGAAAGCGACTTCTACAGTACACAAAAACAAATATGGAGATTTATAAGAAACCAACGGAAAGAAATGGCAGAATTAAAGGAATACAATAACATACCAGCAAACGAATGGGAAAGATACCTCAGGGAACTGTATAAAGGAAAGGAAAACAAAAATCAACGCAATAACGTACCTAAATTAAGACACAAAATAGAAATCAGTTTTCAGGAACTAGAGATAGTCATAAATTCACTCAAAAAAAGAAAGTCGCCAGGACCAGACGGAATAACCAACGAGCTTTTAAAATCCGGAGGAGAAAGCATAACCTTGTGATGACAAAACTTATACAAAAACTAATATTGAATTGCAAGTTACCAGACGCATGGAGCAACAGCATGCGTCTCATACCAACGTTCAAGAAGGGAAATAAAGAAGACCCCAACAAGTATAGAGGTATAAATCTACTGAACACCGCACTTAAGCTTACCACAAAAGTCCTAATCAATAAAATCAATAAACTAACAACTTTATCAGATTAACAACAAGGATTCAGATCCGGAAGACCCTGCGTAGACGCCGTATTTGTACTAAGACAAAACACAGAAAAAGCCATCGAGCACAATAAGCTAGCATATCTATGTTTTATATGGAGCTGCACATCGAAAATCCGAGTTATGAAGAAGTAGTTCAGATAATAAATAAACTAAAAAACAATAAAGCACCAGGAACGGATGGAATTTCGGCAGAATTATTAAAGCATGGAGGATCCGAACTCTGGGAAAGAATCCATTACCTAATAACATTAATATGGACGAAGGAGCAAATGCCAGAGGAATGGACAGTTGGCCTCATACAGCCAATATATAAAAAAGGAGATAAGAGGGAATGCCAGAATTATGGGCCAATTATATTGCTAAATGTAATATTCAAAATTATTTCTGATATAATCTACAATAGGTTATTAGAATACGCCGAAAATATAATTGGTGATAATGGATTTAGACCAAATAGAGCCACTACAGATAACATATTCATACTAAGAACGATACAAGAAAAAGCTTATGAATACGACATAGACCTATATAATATGTATATAGACTTTAAACAAGCTTTTGATAGTGTGAAAAGAGACATAATGCTGGAAGACCTTTGTAATCTAGGTATACCTAAGAAATACATCATCCTCATAAAAATGACGTTAAAGGGTTCAAAAGCCGCAGTCAGAGTAGATGGAGAACTGACTCCCCTGTTTAACATCAACATGGGAGTAAGACAGGGAGATGCCCTATCAACCATGCTATTCAACCTAGTTCTTGAGGCAGTCATCAGAAAAACCAATATAACCGGTCATATAAACACCAAATCAGTACAAATTACTGCATATGCAGACAATGTAGCCATCATTAGTAGGAATAAGCCACGACTAATGGAAGTGTTCAAACAAATTGATCCTGAAGTAAGAAAAAGAGGTCTCAAAATAAACGAAGCAAAAACAAAGTATATGACAGTCAAAAGAATAACTGACAATGAAAATAATATCACAATAGACAACTATACTATCGAACGAGTGGATGCCTTTATATATCTCGGCACAGAAATCAATCAGAAGAACTCCGTAAGTAGCGAAATTAATACACGTATTTCCAGCGGGAATCGTACATACTATGCTAATAAAAGATTGATGACATCGAAATTATTAGACAAAAGAACCAAAATGACTATCTACAGAACACTGATTAGACCCGAAGTAACCTATGGATGTAAAACTTGGGTAATGACGAAAAAAGATGAAACCCAACTCAGGACATTCGAGAGAAAAATACTGAGGAAAGTATATGACCCGGTACAAGAGGAAGATGGCACATGGAGAATCAGGAGAAACGACGAGGTTAATGAGTTAAATGAAGGTTATAACATTGTAAGTTTTGTGAAAAGTGCAGACATGTGCAGAGACAAAACGATGGCAAAACAACAAAGAAAATGTTACAATGGAAGCCCATAGGAAGGCGAAAAAAAGGAAGGGCCAAAACGAGATGGTTGAATGACGTGGAAGACGACCTAAAAACAATGAACACAAGACAATGGAGGGCACAAGAGAGATCTGAATGGAAGGACATAGCCAGACAGGCAAAGACCATCCAGGGTTAAGATGCCAAAGGAAGAAGAATCTATGTTTTATAGACCTGACAAAGGATTTCGATAGCATCTAAGTCCAAGACGTCTTACACCTACTATACAAAAGAAACATACCAATCAATATTGTACAAACAATCGAAAACATCTACTTACATAATCGAATACAGGCAAAGATAAATGGAAAACTAACACAGTATATACCAGTACAAAGCGGAGCCAGACAGAGTGACTCGGTAAGACCACTTTTCTTTAATATAATAATGGACGAAATAATATAAGCAGTACGTAAAGGTCATAGTTACAGAATGGGGAACAAAGAAATCCAAATATTATGTTATGCAGACAACGCCGCATTAATAGCCAAGACAGAAGACGAGCTCCAAAGATTAACATATATCTTCAAGGAGGCTAATATTGAAGAAAAAACAGGCTAAAGCCTACACACAAGAAGGAAGAAGAAAAAGAAGAGGTGGTGTTTTCCCCTCCAGCACCCCCTTAAAGGGGGTGCTGGAGGGCACCCCCTTTAAGGGGGTGCCCTCCAGCAATAATATGTTCATACTGTAAATTGTCAATTTAAGAACAAAAATCAACCTGTTGCAGGTTTTTTTCACATAGTACATAATAACGCTAAAAATGAATTTATTCCATATATATTGACCGCACTGTATGTATGATCACTATTTTAATTATTATCTTATTTGTAATAGAAACTTCATCTTTAAGATACCATTTTAAGCCGACGAAGACAAAATCATGCGAAGAGTAAGGCAAAACTGTCTGATCTCGACAACTCTTTTCAATATATAGTTTGAAGAAATTTTCACTAAAGCCTTCACGAACTTGGAGATGGAAATCCTAATTAACGGAGAAGACGTGAACAATATCCGCTACACCGACGACACTGTGCTGATGTTGAAGAAGAAATACGACAACAAAGCTTAAAAGCAAGTAAAGATCCTGCCAATCTCTTAATTACTCAATCTGGAAGAACAAACACCTAAGACAAGACACAAAAACAAGAATCTATAAAGCAGCAATTTTAGAACTATATTACGTTGGAACACGTCGGAAACAAGACCTAAAACATATAAAACGAGACGACTGCGACTACTAGACATAGCAGAAATGAAAATACTCCGACGAATATCAGGTAAAAGCCTCTTGGTTAGGGAGAGAAGCGAAAACATAAGAGCATGTAATATAGAAGACATAAATGGATGGGTGACAAAACGGAAACAGGAGTGGAATGAACACAATAGAATGGCAGAAGATAGGATAGTACGAATAGCACGAGATAAGTCACCAAATGGACGAAGAAGTATTGGCAGACCAAGAAAAAGATGGTGCGATAATTTAAACAATTTAGAAGGATAATATTGCAGAAGAAACAGGCTTTACAATCTACATACAAGAAGAAAGAAGAAGAAGAAGAAGAAGACGAAGCATATTGAACACATAATTAAAAACAATATTTTTATAAAAAACGTTAAATGGAACGAACATCTAATATATCAAATAATCTAAAACATTTCCGGTCGCATTCAGGAATTCCATTTTCTTAGTTATTCGTGCTGATCTGTCAATATATTACCCTCCTTATCTATTCACTTCTTTTGTTTGAACACTTTTTTGCTTCTGTTCAGTTTCTGATAAAATTTTCTCACCTCTATTGACTTACATAGATCTCGTAGTTATTACGTTGGATTTTCATGTCTTTGCTGTTTTTTATTTCTGTTATAATCTGATTTCGAGTTGCTTGCTGAGTTATTCGGCAAAACAGTAATTCGTTCTTGTTCTTCTTTGTTTACCTTTCATACCTAGTAATTCTTCAACTGTTTCTTTAATGATATTTCTGCACCCTTCCCACTCTTCATTTATGTTTTCATGTTTTAGTCTGTTTCTAGGTTGATGTTTTTATTTTGTTTATATTCTCCATTTTTGTTTTTTATTTTTGAGTCCTCTCACATGGTAAAGTTCATGTTTAGAACTATTTCGTTTTTTAAATGTTTAAAATTCTGGCCCTTCCCTACCTTCGACCCAGTAGTAATCAGAATGAGCATTTGTTACTATTCTGGTTGTTGACGTTTATTATATTCGATTGGTGTCTTGAGTCTACAATAGTATGATCTATCACATTTACTGTAAGTCCGTCTGGTGATTTCCAGGTGCCTTTATGTACATCTTTTCGAGCGAAAATAAGGTTATACAATCGATTCCAAATAAACTACTATAAAAAAAGAAGTAATTTTTGAAATGAGAGCATCAAGACTATTTGAGTCCGCTAGATGCAAAACTCTGTCACATGACACAGAGTCACATGACACGTCTCATATGCACATGTCAATTATTTTATCATTCGCGATTACCGGTTTCACTGTTTGTTATTTGAGTACTAAAAACACCAAGTTTATTGCAAATAATTAACATTATGGATCTTCATGTGCATATTAAACCTTGTGAAAAAGGAAAAGGGAGAAAACGAGTTGTACAAACAGAAAAATGGAAACGAAATGTAATGAAACTTAAGAGGTAAGAGGTGTCTACAATTAACTAGATAGGTTTGGGACTTATTGTCAATATTTTTAGGCATAAACCTAAGGATTTACCCGGTTTTCCCACCTGTAACCATACAAAGAAAGTGTATTGTTGTATAGATTTAAAGATGCGAGACATTCAGCGTTTCCATAATAATATGTATTCAACAACTGACAAAATAAAACAAGATATTTTTTTGCTGAAATTTTGTGAAGGTCAAAAGCCCAAGAGATCAGGTACAAACCTACATGGAATTTCAATTAAATATTTTGTTCCTACAGTAGAGGGTGGACTTTTAAGAGTATGCAATACAGCATTTCTTGGAATAACTCATTTAAGTTCTGAAAGAATAGAGCGTGTTGTAAGAACGTTGGTTATCCGGGGTGAAATACCAAAAGAGGGGGAGATACAAGAAAAGGTAGATTTGATTCAATAAAATTATCTATCCAAACATTTATGGGGTGTTTAAACAGTGCAGAGAGTCATTATAATAGAGGACGATTGACTAGATTGTATTTACCATGTGATCTGAATTTTACAAAGCTTTACAGAATGTATTGTCAACGTCATCCACATCATTCCGTAAAGTTATCATATTTCCGAACATACGTTAATAAACACTACAACATATCATTCTGCACTCCCTTAGTAGATGCTTGTTCTGCGTGTCTCAGAGCGAAGGAAATTTTGAGAAAAAAAAATTCAGAAGAAGAAAAGTTAAAGGTTATAACAGAGCAGAGAGTTCATACGTTAAGAGCTAAAGCCTTTTATTCTTTGTTAAAAAATTAATCAAATCATAACATACAAATGTTTTCTTTTGATTGTCAAAAAAATCTTTCTTTGCCAAAGCTTCCCGACCAGGCGGCTTATTTCTCACAGCAAATAAATTTTTATAATTTCACCATCGTGGCTGCAAATTCGACATCTCATCTTTCTTCTGCAAATGTGACGTCATATGTGTGGCTGGAGTTTGAACATCCAAAAGATTCAAATGCTGTTGCCTCTGCTGTACATGATACTCTCATAAAATTCAACTTTAAAAATCAAATCGAAAAAGTTCACCTATTTGCAGATGGATGTGGTGGACAGAACGAAAATAGCACGATGATGTCTATGATAATCTACTCGTTGGTTTATGAAGCACCTGGTCACATCAAGGAAGTGGAGTTTACGTTTCCTGTTGTTAATCATTCCTTTTTGCCACCAGATAGGATTTTCGGTATGATAGAAAGGGAGATAAAAAAGAAGAACGTTGTAATAAACAGAAAAGAATATGAAGCCATAATTGGAAAACACTCAAAGTTGCTGAGACTTGGTAAAGACTGGCAGATATCAGACTGGAGAAAGAGAGTGACGTTGTTGTTAAAAAACCTTCCCAGTGGCAATTTAAATGTAATGCAACGAAACGAGTTATATTTTCTAAGGACAAAGATTATATGGCTACGGTTAGGGGGAAAATATTTTATCGTTCTGACATAGGGTTCAGCAAGTCTATAATACAAAAAGGGAAAAAGATTTCTTTATTGAAACCAAAGTTACAACATATTGGATGTTCATTGAAAGGAGATAAATCGTCCATAGGTACTCTCCTTAGAAACCATTTTGGTGAAAATTGGAGAGACCAGCCGGATCTCAAATTTTATAAAATTATAGATACTGGCGTACAAGCAAATAATAACGAGAGTGCTGCAGAAAATGATCATATTGATGATGAGGACCCAGAGGAACTTAGAGTTTAGGAATTAATATAAATATATACATATTATAATTTGTAATACCTTTTGTACTTTGGATAAAAATAAACTTCACTAAAAGTTTACTTCCACATGCTTTCTTCCTTATTCCTAACACACTAGGTTTAGAAAACAGACTAATATAACAACCACTAATATCGTTAATGGTTGACTATTATCATGTATTTGCAAATGTTAGTTGCATAAATCTGTATTTACATAGTTCACTTGCAAAACTCGATATTTTCAAATTTTTCTTCCTTTTCTAGCAAACCCATTAACTTTTCTAAGAAAAAAATCATTATATTTTACCTAATAAAGCATTTCTCTATCACAAAAAAGTGCCATTTATTATGTCTAAGGTTTTTTGCAAAATTTATCAGTTTTTTTTGCAAATAACTCAGTTTGACTTATACAGTAAATACAAAGTTTTGCATCTAGCGGACTCATTTATAATTTTATTTCTTAATATTGTTCTGAAGCTATTTTCTTGTGGCATTGTAAATTAATTAATATTTAACTGGGAATAAGCCACAATTAAAGATAAAAATACTGTTTGTATTTTGAGAACGATTTCCGAAGTGGAAATTGAAACGTCAATAAACGTATTTTTATCTTTAATTGTGGCTTATTCCCATTTAAACAGTAATTATTTTATTTCTTAAGCAACAAATGTTTTATCTTGTTGAGCTGTATTACTATTCCTGTTCCATAGCATGCAAATTAAATGTTTACTTTGTATTCCAGTTCTTCCTTTGACGGAATTTTTAATTTTTTATTGACGCTTATAAAGTGAAATAATTTGCTTTGTTCTGTAGTTACGGCATATCTGCTGATTCAGCTGTTGATTCATTTATTGTCTTTATTTTGGTGTGTAAACACATTTCGAAATATTGTCAGGACATTCATTAACTCCGTTAGTAAATAGACTTCTGGGTTAATTGATACTCAAAGGAATTTACTGCCGTAGATGCAATACTTATAACCAGTTGCGGTGAGTATTGTATATGCAACAATATGATTCAGGCAATGCATGACTTTCCAAAACTTCTTCCAAATAAACACGTTTTGGCATATCTTTAGAAGACAGTATGTACATACAGACCAAACAAGCATCTGCGGTTGCTAGTACTGTTTCTATTGAAAGACTAAATAATTGAATATTTTTCTGAAATAAAAAGAATATACTAATTTGAGTATTTTACAACTTAACGTATATAGTCGACTTCCGCTCATCCGCTCAGTCTACACATTATTAATGTGAATGAAAACTTATTTTATAAACTAGATTTAATGTATTATTTTTAATATAATAAGCAGAAATATAATATTCTATTGTTACGCTGTAAAGTGACCAGCAAGGAAACACATTTTCTTAAGCGCGCCAATGATCGAATTCAAACTTTCCTAATTCATGATGTGCACGTGATTTCGGCTACATTTTACCACTTACCGCGCTTCGAATAACTAATTTCATTTAATATTTGCCAGACTATATACAATCATATACAATTTTATGGTAAAACCGTACATAGAAATAAAGTACTCAATTGATATATCGGAAATCCAAGAACAGATGCAGTTATTATCTCGGACTCCAACACAGTATTGCATGCACTTACTGGATCTCTACTTAAAAACATAAAATCAAGATCATACTAGAAATACATAAAACATGATTCCTGTTAAATGGAAAAAGAAGTATTACTTTTAAGGGCTAAGGATGAAGCTGGACATATTGGAAATATGTTTTTCCAGAAGTAGAAGAAAAGTGCTTGCTTATAATACTTAAAAAAGAATAATTCTTGACAGTAATTACGATTTCCCGCCGTTATTAAGAAAATCTTCTAGAAACATGAAAAGTATGAAATATAAATTTAAGGTACTGTTTCAATTTTACTAAGTGAATTTTATAATCTATGACCAATGATGAAGTAAGTTACGAAGTAAAATTGCTATTCGCTGTGAGTTTCGCCGGTAGCGCTCTCTCGCGGTTTGAAATTTGTACTTTTTTTGTAACATCAGTGTAAGTGAAATATGACAAAACGAGAAAAATAGATATTTATCTAAAAATACAAAATAATGAACTGAAATATTATGGTAAACTAGTTAATGAACGAATACACAGAATTAATAGTAAAAGTAATTACACCTTGTTATTTTATTCATTATAATTATAGTATTTAAGATATAAGTTCCTGCGACTGGATGACTACTTACGCAAGAGGCCATTGAGAAAAAGAAGAAGTTTATGTGAAAATATTTAATGGTTAAACCAAAGAATATAGACGCTTAAGCGTCGAGCAAAAAGACAAAAGAGGGAATGTAAAGGTAGTGGAGGCAAAAATATTGTTAGACAGGAAGTGCGATCTTTAGAAGCCACATTAAACAAGGAAAGAGAGTCTCTCTCCTTGTTTGACATCAAATTGAGTTGGGTTATGTTATTGTTTGTCCCAAATGTCACATGAAATCTTATTTATATTGAAGTTTTTTAACAATTGACGCATTTTAGACTATTACCGTTAATAATTAATTAAAACTTTCTCGTCTAAGACACATTCTGAAAAACATTATATAGCTACTGTTAATAAATGTCGGAAAATTTAAATTTGGCGCATTCGCATTTCCGGATATGTCCGCCATCAGAGGCCACTTTTTTGGTCTCCTTTTCATAAGGATTAGATTCCCTCTTTTGTCTTTTTGCTCGATGCCTTTACCTCTGTAACGTTGTAATTCTTGTTTTTATTTTGCATTTTTATTCTGTTTTTGCTCAGTTATTTTTTGTGTGCATAGGCCTTAGTGCTTAGATATCAATTTGTTTTAATTTTATCAAAATGGATAATAAACATTATACTGGTTTTAAGTCTATATCACATGATATCCCATTTCAACCAGCTACACCAAAAAAGGGGAAAGATTTAGTTGATGCAGGGCATGTACGCAATGTTTCGGAATATAATAGCTTTTTTATTTTACACCATACAAATATTATGTTGTTTGTATTGTAGGTTATTTACTTATTTTTCTTATTGATGGCAATAATACATTTTTCTCTTTGAACTATTTTATGCTTGGCAACAGGAAATGAATAAAATTTACAATGACTGTTATACCCACTATTTTTACATGTATCATATCTTTTTCTTTTTGAAAAATCCATATTCGCCATTATTTGAATGTTTACAAGTTAAATGCACAAAACTGCCACTAACAGCGTTGGTGAAAACTGTCAAATCCCCTCTACTTATCGGCTCACAGCGAATACACACATAACTTAACTGGTAAGATATGTTTGATAAATGCACACTAATTTCTTGAAAAAAACATGGAACATCCAGATAAAACGCTAAAATTAACCAGTTTTTAGAAAGTAATAGTTCTGAAGCTATTTTCTTGTGGCATCTTAATACAATTTACTTATTTACTGTGAATAAGCCACAATTTTACTTTAAAATAAGATTTTGACGTTTCAATTTCCACTTCGGAATTTTTTAAAAGTAACATCATATGTGTGATACTAATTTTAGAAAGTTCTTCAGTTGCTTCAGGTTAAGACGTTTACAATCTTTCATTTTATCTGCTGGCTAATATTGTTGACATGATTTACCAGATTTATTTTTGGCAGCCAACAAGATAAATATCAAATTTATTGTTTAAATTATCGAAGTAAAATGTCTTGCCCAAAATTTTGGGCAGTGTATTAACTCGAGAGAAAATAGGCATTCAAATGACATATGTACGTAATATAATTTTCCGCACCTCGGATATTTTTGACACGCTTTCGTTCCCAGTGTAAATGTGTTGACCTTAACAGACATTACCGTTTGTTTCAAAATAGTTCAGTGCAAAATTCGCATTGTTCCACTCAAACCTAAACCATTGTCTATTAAAACAATCACTAGTTATTTATTTCCGCTATGTTACGCATCCTTTACTTTCCATACTCAACACAAGGCAAATGATTGACGTTTTTATTATATATACTCCCGAAAAGTTATGTAGCGTTGTCCTTCATTTTAATGGGCATTAGATATTGGCTATTAATAGTATACAGGGTGTTAGTGCGACAAATTTCAGAGAGCAATTCTGCATGAAAAAATAATGACAGTTTGTTATATAAACATATTTCAGCAAATGCTTTGTGAAAAAAGATATCTCCTGTTTATTTTTCATATGAGGCAGCTTTTTATGCAAAAAAAATAAATCATCTTAACGCATATTTTCCATTTCTTTAATACATTATCAAGAACTATCTACTACAATAAAGTTAAACCAGAGCAATAACAGAATGCAAAGGCACAAAGCTACAACAAAAATGTTCAAAATGACCTCACTTCGGAAACTCCAAATGCAAAATATAGAGGATTTAAATCTGGCGATCGAGCAGGCCAATGTATTGCAACTACCCAAACTATCCAACGATTTGGATATGCTGTATCTAAGTGATTACATGCATTAATGTTAAAATTGGCTGGTGTACCATCATGCATGAAACATAAATGTTATCTCAGCTGTAGAGAAAATTCATTAAAAAGATTAGGTAACTCTTCCTGTAGAAGACTAAGGTAAGATTCGCATTTTAGTAATTTTGGAAGAAAATGTGGACCGATTAAATGATCATCAATTCCTTCAAGCCATATTTTTACTAAAAACTGATGCTAAAAACGAGCTTTAAAGATTCCACGTGAATTTTCCTCAGACCCTAAGTGAGTGTTATGGAAATTTCGTATACAATGTCGTCCAAAAGTAGCCTCGTAAGTAAACAAAACGCCAAATTAAAATTTATGAATTTGATCGATGAATCCATTGGCAAAAAAGTACTTGCAAAAGTCTCTAGATAGTAGAGTTTTCACACGTTGGATGTGAAACGGATACAATTAATATTCTTTAAGAATAGAGGAAAACTAAGGAATATTTTTAGTCACAAATTAAACAAAGAATAAAAATGATTTTATTTTAAAATATATTAGGGGCGTACCAGTTTTTTCTTTAAAAAAATTTAGATCATTACCAGTATTCGCGCCAATGATAAATACAAAATTCTATGTCAAAAAATGAGCAATACTTACCACTTAAAACCCACCAAGTACGGGGCTCCACTACTTGGAGTAGTAAACGCGGTTACAAGCTCGTTTATCAATAAAATAGAACAAAATGAAATAAAATAAAAACAAAATGAAATAAAATAAAACAAAATGAAATAAAATAAAATAATTTAATTAAATTAAAAACCATCGCTTCGTGCGTAGATGAAAAGATAGCTAGCTTCCCCTCCTTCGTCACTCCCGGAACGCCCCATCCCGTTTTTTTTTAACTGGGTACTTATTACTAAACTCTGAAATTATTTTTCTCATTTTTTTTGCGGGCAAAGTTATAAATTGTGGTGATTTACGAATCCCCCATTTTGGGTTCGGACTTCCAACTTGAAATCGACCATTTCTCTTTGCCGCCCAAAGTAAACTGACGCGATGTTAAAAATTGATTCTTCCTAGAATGATGGACATTTCTTTAAGTTGATTTTTATTTATTCCATGCGTAAGTCCCGGGTCTAGAATCAGCATTTGTTTTAAAATCTTTATGGGCGAAATAGAGACAAAACGAATTAAAAAATGAGATAGTTAATATTGAAAGCAGCTCTTGGCTAATTATAAACAGACTTCAAAGTTATTTAGTCTAATCACTTTAGAACGCGAAAGGAAATTAACCATTTTCGATTTTTACACAGGGTGAAAAGAAGATGCTATAAGTCCTAAAAGTATAGTCCGTCATTGGCATAAATTGACATGTTTTTTGTTATCTTTCTATGGGTGACCGCCATAAACATTTCAAATTCCTAGTGATTGGCTCTATACCGTAGTTTAAAAAAAAAATACTATGAAGTAAAAACTTCTTACGTAAAATGGTATAAAATTTATTAAAATTTTTAAAAATTATCCAAAATATATTTATAAATTTTCATAACGTCTGCGTTTCATATCGGATCATCATCAGTGAAAAACGTCTTTATAGTAATTGGAACTAGCATAATTAAAGTAATCATTAAGACACTAGGTCGATGATAAGGGATTACACTTTTTAAGGCAACGCACAGATTTCCGGCTCGAACAAGGACTTAATCCACTGAGTGGCAACAACCAACTGATGAACAACACTCATATCACTTCCGGATATATCTTCTCTTATCAGCACTACTACTTTTTGTTGTTTCTTTCTACGTTTCTTTGAAATTAGTTTTGTTTTAGCTTAGAAATACATAATAAAAATAGTACATTCTATTTTCCCTTAATCATTTGGTTATCATTTTTTTACATTAGTAAAACTGAGTTTTCACAAATTGTGTGAATTCTTTGTAAAATCTCTGGATCCATTATCTAAATTGACGTTTGTTCAGTTCGTAGATTTCATGAGAACACCTTAAATTAACATGTTTCGTTATTTTTAAGGAATTTAATTTTTAGTTAATAATTAAAATGTAATTAAATATCCCTGCAGTACGTAACAACATTAATCACATTGCATGACGTCACTTGCTCACCAACAATATCATTGTCAAAGGCTACGTTCTACGTTGTTCAACTAACATTATACTAATTTATTTGCAATCACTTTGAAATTTGTCTAATGCAATGTATTTTGGAAACTATTTTAAGAAGTTTTCCCATTATAGAAAGTTAATGCCTATAAACCTATAAAATAGTTCGAATTTGCCGATATATGTTTCACGGTAGCCAATTTCTTCGAAACAAACAGTACTTTTGCTCTGCTGAATCTAGAAATGTGAAGACCACCACGTAGATAGCATACAAATAATTTTTATTTCTGCAACCGATAAGGAATACATACAATTTGCTGAGAATTATTTTATGGTAGCTGTTCAGTTTCTTCGAAACAAAATGAAAAAGTTTTGTTCTGCTGAATTTAGAAATGTGAAGACCTCTATGTCAATAAAATATAAATAGTTGATATTTCTGCAACCGATAATGAATTCATCTGCAAACAGCAGGTAAGGAAGGTCAAAGTTAAATCAATCAAAATAATCTACTCTTAGAAAAGATACACATCTTTTCCTGTTGAAATCTACTTATAGATATTATTTTTATTGTAATCTACCCCATTCACTCAGAAATTACAATAGGAGTCCATGATGATATATACTTCATCTAATTTACTTACCGTTGCACGTCATCCGCGTCATAGCTCGTGAGGTCACATGATACCAACACGAAATATTTACGCGGTAGGTGTGTTCTTTTTTAGAATCACTTTGCCAAGTACACTAGCATTACAGCCACTAGGCATATTTTATTATATATACGCGTAGAAATAATATTTAAAGATTTTTATTAATGTTAACGTAAAGAAATAAAAGCACAATAATATGTTTCATTTAATTTGCATAAATGCATTATAAAGCGCTTTTATGAAGAACATTTGTTCGGAACACACTGTAACTGTAATCGAATGAAGGTGATATTTTTGCATAAATTGGTAACACTTATTTGACAGTTGCGGTGTTGACACTTTTTGCACTTTATTATTTTGAATTTTAAAGTGAATACCTCTTGGTTTATATTTTTACATATTTAATAAAATCTGTTCTTTTTAGAACAAAATTAGTGTGCATTATTAATTATCCAGATTTAGCCATACGGCTCACACTCCTTCTAAGGGGAAAATTCACTCATCCCAAACACCTACGGTATCAAAAGGATTGAGCTCTGGTGGGACTCTTTCCGTGTTATCGAGACCCAGGTGACTTGGTATATTGGAGTATCTCCCAAAACTTTTCGTACACATCTGGACGTCGCGAGGAGTACAGCTTTCTGCATGGCCTTATAGAGATGTTTATTTAGACCCAGCTGTTTTATGTTCTCTAGGACGTTTTTGGGAATAACACCAGTAATAGATAGAATCATAGGTACTCTCTGGGCACTTTCCATTCTCCATTGTCGCCTGATTTGTATTTCTAGATCTCTGTACTTGGCGATCTTTTCGTTGTATTTAACAAGTAAATTATTGGTGTTGGGTATCGCTACATCAATAAGATAGTCGGTTTGGAGAAGTATGGAGAATTAATTACTATCCCAGATTTAGCCATACGGCTCACACTCCCTCTAAGGGGAAAATTCACTCATCCCAGATACCTACGGTATCAAAAGGATTGAGCTCTGGTGGGACTCTTTCCATGTTATCGAGCCCTAGGTGACTTGGTATATTGGAGTATCTCCTAGAAATTTTCGTACACATCTGGACGTCGCGAGGAGTACAGCTTTCTGCATGGCCTTATAAAGATGTTCATTTAGACCCAGCTGTTTTATGTTCGCTAGGAGGTTTTTGGGAATAACACCAGTAGTAGATAGAACAATAGGTAGTGTCTGGGTACTTTCCATTCTCCATTGTCTCCTGATTTGTATTTCTAGATCTCTGTACTTGGCGATCTTTTCGTTGTATTTAACAACTAAATTATTGGTGTTGGGTATCGCCACATCAATAAGTGTTGTTTGTCTAGTAAGTTTATTAACTAGTATGAGATCCGGTCTATTATGGGCCACTGGTTGGTCTGTAAGCACAGTGCGGTCCCAGTATAGCTTGTAGTTGTCATTTTCAAGCATTCTATCAGGAGCGTATTGATAATAAGGAAGATGGTCGGTATGGAGAAGTCCCAGTTTGTCAGCTAGTTCTTGGTGAATAATCTTTCCTACTGAGTCATGGCGTTCTTTATAATCAGTACCGACAAATGCCTGGCAGCCACCGGTAAGATGTTGGATGGTTTCTTGGGCTTGGCATCCATATCGGCATTTGTCATTTTGGACTTGAGGATCTTTAACAATATACTTCAGGTAATTTTTAGTTGGAATAACCTGATCCTGAATGGCAAGTAGGAAACCCTCAGTCTCGGGGAACATCTTTCCTGATGTCAACCAATAGTTCGACGCTGTATTGTCGACATATTCTTGGTTGATCTCATTGAGATGTCGCCCATGCAGAGGTTTACTCATCCAGGTGCGCATTTTTTCTTGCTGAGTCAGGTGGTTTATGCGCATTTCTTGTTCCCTCAGTTTAAGCGGCGTCGTATCATCTACTGCGCAAATTGCTCGATGTAAAGTAGATGTCTCAGCCTGTACCTGAAAATAAAGTCTTAGATTAGCAATTTGTTTATCTAATTGCTCACCTATATCCATAAGTCCTCTTCCCCCTTGATACCGCGGTAATGTTGTTCTCTCTACTGCACTACGTGGATGATGTTTTTGCGCCTTTGTGAGAAGTGTTCTTACTTTCCGCTGAAGACCCTCTATATCCGTTTTTGACCACTTTATAATACCAAATGAGTAGCTCAGTGCAGAACAGGCGTACGTATTTAATGCCTTAAACAAATTTTTACTATTAAGATATGACCGATTTAGTTGTCTTACTCTTCGCACGAACTCCGAAGTTAGTTCCGTTTTCATTTGTTTATGGTCAATTTTACGTGCCTGTTTTACTCCGAGATATTTGTACATATCATTTTCACCCATTGCCTCGATGTTTTGGCCATCTTGCATATCGAAACCTCCAGGCTGAACCTTTCCTCTGACTATATTTAGTATACGGCACTTGTCTAGTCCAAAATGCATACTGATGTCATTTGAGAAATTTTCTACAGTTTTTAGCATCTCATCTAGGTGATTTCGGGTGGAAGCCAATAATTTTAAATCATCCATATACAACAGATGATTAAGTTTCGCTACAACGGTGTTGTTATTTTTGATGCTAAATCCTGAGTCAGTAGAGTTCAGCAGCTGAGATAGTGGGTTCATCGCTAGGCAGAACCAAAGTGGACTCAACGAGTCCCCTTGGAAAAGGCCCCGGTTAATAGGGATATCTTCAGTTTCGATATTAATTTCACCAGGTATTTGAAGGTGAATTTTAGTCTTCCACTCTGCCATTATATGCTTCAAAAAGGTCACGAGATTATCATCGACTTTATATATTTTCAATATATCTATAAGCCATTCATGCGGCACTGAATCAAAAGCCTTCTTGTAGTCAATGAAGGCAGTAAAAAGGTTTCTTTTTTTTGTGTATGCCTGGTTAGAAATGACTGAGTCGATAATAAGTTGTTCTTTGCATCCCATGGAGCCCTTAGCGCATCCTTTCTGTTGGGGCTCTATGATATTGTTCAGAGCACAGTGTTGGTAGATACGCCGGGCCACACAGGATGTGACCAATTTGTACAAAGTTGGAAGACAAGTAATTGGGCGGTACTTGGCTGGATCTTGGGTGTTATTTTGATCCTTCGGTATTAGATAGGTGGTTCCCTGAGTAAGGAATGATGGTATTTCCTGTGAATTAGAAATAATAATATTAATAAATACTGTTAAAAGCTCATGAACACTCCAAAACTTCTTTAGCCAGAAGTTTTGAACTCCGTCCGGTCCAGGAGATTTCCAGTTATGAAGCTCTTTGATAATGTTCGAGACTTCTTCATTGGTGAAAGGTTCATAAGGAATATTCCTGTAGTGTTGACATTTGTTCGTGGTGTCTTCAATCCATCCAGCTTTGTTGTTATGGGTAGCTGGCATCGAAAGTTGGTTTCCCCAAAACTCATGAATTTCTTCTTGGCTTGGGTAGGATTTATTTGCGTTTTCTACAGTGGAATTAAGTTTCCTATAGAAAGTTTTCTCTGCTTGCTCAAAAAGTATATTGTCGCATTTCCGGTTGTTACTAACTTTGTATCTTCTCAGGCGGCCTGAGTAAACAGATAGTTTTTGTTTTAATGTGTCCAGGCATTGTTGAGGTGTGTTGTTTTCTGGATCATATCGTGAGTGTCTTAGAGTGTTAAACTGTATTTCTTCAGCTCTTTTGATGATTTTTCTACTTCTTACTCCTCTTATGTACTCTGTTATTTGTCCAATGTCCCTACGCAGTAATTCTATCTTCTTCAGCAGTCGTTTTTCCCAGGGTGCTATTCTGTTACCAGTCCTTCCGATGTTGGTACCCCGTCGTGTTCTGATCTTAATGCCCATAACATTAGCAATTGCTGTTGCTGCACAGTAAATCAGCATATGCAAATATTCCAATGTATGGGCTTCTGTGATATAATTGGGTAGGACTTCAGTATTCACGATTTGTAACAGCGCTCCTAGTTTCTTGGAAGAGTTTATTTTTGGTAGCGGTGGTCTGCTAAGTGGGTTTGTTCCACTAAACTCTTGTACGGCGCGGGCCATTTCGTTTGCCAGACTATCGTGCAACTCGTTATTATCCTGCTGTGTATTATTAGGTTGAGTTTCTTGTATGAGAATCTCAGGAATCTGCTCATTAGGGATTTCATTAGGGACTTGGTCTGCAACTTGCTCTTGGTTATGGATCTCCCGTTCGATTTCGCGTCTGATGGTGTCGCGTCTATTCTCTGGAATAAGATTGTTTCTTAAAATTACCCGGTATTGATCTGCTACTCTTTGTTCAGATACTTCGATTTCGGGGTACTCCCTGCAAAATTCGGCATACAGTTGTTGTCGATAGCCGATTGTTTCTTGACCGAGGTTTGTCACCTTATAATAAAAGCGCAAAATATTTTCGTTTATGGACACTGTCCACTTCATGCGCTGCCTCGGTCGTCCCGCTTGAGTGAGCGCCGGCTGATGTTCCAGCGCAGCACCTTCAGCGAGTGGAGCTCTTGTTGTTGTTTGGCTCACTTGTGGTTGTTGTTGTCGTTGTTGGGCTGTAGCTGATTGTATGACAGGAGCCCGCCTCCTCAACACCCTGCCATTATTACTATTATTATTATTATTATTAGTGTGTGTAATCCTAATTTGCTTTGTTGTATAAACCACTTTTGGAATAATTATGTTACCTATTTGATTTAAAATGGATTCAGGATATTTTTATACTTTGACAACTATGTCAACTTCGATCTCTGTCAATGATAATGACGTGCAACGGTAAGTAAATTAGATGAAGTATACCTAATACAGGTCTAAATGTGTCGCTAAGGACCAGTGTTGGACCATCAACAAAAGACAGATTATAGAGGAGTTGTACGGTAAATAAATCTAATGTTAAAGCGAATAAGTCATAGTGGTGTTTACTTAAATATTTAACATTTAGGCAATGTAGATAAATCCAAAACTAACTGAGTAACTTATAAATTATGAACTATATCTTCATCTCAATCAGATTTGTTGTCCGACCAAAGGAATGATTAGGGATTAACAAACTTCTACAGTTTTTTATTAAGAGTTCACAATCTTTCTTCCTCTTTTAGGATGTGGATTACGACATTGGTGAAATTATCTGTACCTACCTTTTTGTTTATAGAAAATCATAATCCTGATTTTCCTTTTCTTTGTGCTATTTCGTCAATGAGATATTTTTTAAAGCACAATTTATGTTGCCTTGTGGTATCATATGATCTTGTCTTACGTCGGAGCCGGTAAATAATATTAAAGTTTTTTCCACGAACCAATCGGTAGCTTTTCCACTTATTCTAAGTTATAGCTGGCGTTATCTAAAACAACGACAGTGTAATTTGGTATAAAATTTAAGTCCAAAAGAAAAATAATCGACAAGGACACCGGAGTTCATCTTTAGTGGATTTGGAAATGAACTCCAAAGCATCATTCTCCTCAAAACCATCTTCACTGCTAATGTGCATGATTATTAAACTTCGACACTTTTCTCTAGGACTATTTAAATAAAGGGAATATCCTTCTAGAAAAGTTTGTCGAAAACTTGTAATATTGTATCTACTCATGTTTTTAAAACAGCAAAATTTTCATTTATCTGTCTGTTATTCTGTATTTTATATGTCTATTATAAATGTTTTAATATATTATATAATATATAATAATATATAATAATAATATATAAATAATTTTTTTTTTTTTAAGATAAAAATACATTTATTGACGTTTCAATTTCTACTTCGGAAATCGTTCTCAAAATACAAACAGTAAATTAAACAAATCTTGTTTTTTTTTGTTGAAAAAAACAAAAACAAAACACAAACAAAACAAAAAACATATTTTTATCTTAAAAAAAGTTTATTATTTTCATAGCAAAAACCGATTTCGTTAAGTAATTTCCAAAACTTATCTGGGCAAAGCGAGGAAAATTATTATCTCTAATTAGGTTTTATATTTTGTCCAATATTGAAATCTCCTTGTTTAAATAGAAGAATAAAATTTTCTTCGAATAATGTTTCTGTGAAAGTTATTCATTTTCATTGATTGTGTTCCTTTATGTTTTTCTGGCTCAGGAATATTTTCTTGGTTGTCTTTCCCGTAGCACCACATTTCAAATGCCACTAATCGTTTTATAGCATCTTCTAAGCCTAAGACTCCAGCTTTCTAGTCCGTAGAGAAGTACACTAAAGACGAAACATCTAAGAATTCTTATGCGTATAATGATACCTAAAAATAAGTTGCATAATCTTTCTAAGACCGTTAAAAGAGCTTCTGGTTTTTTTCAATACGAATTTTTATTTCGTAGCTATGATCCCAGGTATCCCTAATATTGCAGCCCAAATAGCATATTTTCATTTGTTGAACCTTGTTGATGAATAAGTGTCATGAACATTTACAACAATAGAGTTTTCTCTCATAGACTAAGCTGATTTTTTTAGTTTATCTGGAGCAAATTGAAAATTTGATGATATTTTAACAAATGAACTGCTAAATTGTTACAGATAGACTAACAACACTTCCCATTGTTGTTACCTACCTTTATCATCAATTTGGTACATAATGTATTTTAGTTTGAAAATAAGATACCTATTCTAATGACAATCTTAATGGTTTTTATTTAAATATAGGTAATTATTTATAGAGAGATAGGGTTAGCCAAGTACTTTTTCTTTATTATAATCGGTATTAAATGGGAAATGGATTATCCATTTAATTTTGAAAATAAGTGATCCTAATGACAATCTTAATGGTTTCTCTTTGAATACTTTAAATACAGGAAATTTACTATATGGGAAATGTATTATTACTTATAGTTTATAATTAATTGGTAAAACACGAAAAAAAGTTTCAAATAAAACATAATATGTGGTTTACATACAAACTATATACAATTACTATTTTTATTGGGATTAAGCCACAATTTAGGTTTAAAATAAGTTTATTTTTGATGTTTTGATTTCCACTTGAGAAATCGTTCTTAAAATACAAAACATTAATAAATTAAAGAAATTTTGTTTCTGTTACTTGGTGAAAAATTTTCTAATAATTTAATTTTGTATAACTCATTCATATTGACAATAAAGAATATATAACATTTTAAAGTAGACGACTTTAAAATGATATTGCCAATACTGTTGAGTTGCGTTTCTGGGACGACTTTATTGTAAGATAATTCATTCAATTACATGGAATTAAATTTAATTTGAGAATACCCGTTAGAAAAATCATAGCATGTGATTCGTCTTTAAAAAGACAACCACATGCAATAATGACCGTAAAATACTTCTGTTAGTGATTCCATAGTAAATCACGAGGAAAAAACCAGGAAAAACCTCATAATACTATCCTGACATGGTAAGTATTTGGTCTTACATTTTAGCCCAGTCTGGTTAAAAAAAGGTCGAAAAATTTTTCGCAGACATCTGAAGCTTTTAAGACATAGGTGGGGGTTACTAGATGACGAATATATAAAAAAGTACTCATATTTTTACCTTGCGTTTAATTTTTTAAACAATAATTTATAGTTTAAGTCTTTAAAGAATCCTACGAAATCTGCTAAATGTGTCTAGCATCATTAATACAGCAAGCTCAATAGTTTAAATATTTAGTCTCAGGCATAAATAAATTGAATAACTTTTAAACTATTTGACCGATTGGGGGGAAATTTCGCACAAATTTAAAAAACGGTAATTCCTCGATGTTAAAATGTATTAATTTTTAATTTCGTTAATAAAAAAATAATAAAATTTATAAATTAATGCAAAAAACTGCTTTTTTGCATATATCTCCGTAAAGTATTTATCAAATTTAATTAAAAAAACGGGAAAATAAAGGTATTCTTAATATAAAAAATGATATAAATATTGTACCTAAAATAAAAGTATGTACCTAAAATATAAGGTAAAAAATTATAGACAAAAAATCAAATTGTGACCATCAATTATTGTTTAAAAAACGCAAGGTAAAAATACGAATACTTTTTCATCTATCCGTCATCTAGTAACCCCACCTATGTCTTAAAACCCTCAGATATCTGCAAAAAAATTTGCCCTGAAATCGATGGTTTTTGCATAACCTTCTTCTTTAAGTGCCGTCTCCCAATCGGAGGTTGGATATCATCATCACTATCTTTACTCTATCTACTGCTGCTCTGAAGAGTTCTATAGAACAGCATATAAACCAGTCCCTTAAATTCTTCAACCATGACACTCTCCTTCTTCCTATACTCCTTCCTCCTCTTATCTTTCCCTGTATTATCAGCCTTAGAAGTTCATATCGCTGTCCCCTCATTAAGTGTCCCAGATATTGTAACTTTCCTATTTTTATTGTGTTTATTATTTCGCATTCTTTGCCCATTCCTTTGTCCATGCTATTCTAAGCATCCTCCTGTAACACCACATTTCAAAGGACTGTAACTTATTTATGTGTTCTTGCTTCAATGCCCAGCTTTTAAGTCCATATTGCAATGTCGAAAACACGTAGCATCTTAGTGCTCTTACTCTCAGTTCTAATCTAAGGTCTTTTCATTTTTACAAACGTATTTCTTGCTATTTCTATCCTGGCTCTTATTTCGGTTGTTTGATCATTATTGTCTGAAATCCAGGTTCTTAGGTATTTGTATTAATCACCTACTTCTATCGGTACATTTCCCAAACATATGTTTGTTGGTATATTTGGTTTCTTTGTTATTATTATGTATTTGGTCTTTTTTATATTCATTCTTAGTCCATATTTTTCACAGAAACTCTTTGTTTTGTTTAGCAGTAATTGGAGTTGTTCAGCAGAGCTTGCTATAATCACGGTGTCATTTGCATATCTTATATTGCTAATAGATCTTCCGTTAATTATTATTCCTTCACTTTGACATAGTAATGGTTCTTCAAAAATTGCTTCACTACGTATATACATTAAATAGTAATGGGGACATAATACATCCTTGC
Organism: Diabrotica balteata; assembly: GCA_918026665.1. Taxonomy (NCBI): domain Eukaryota; kingdom Metazoa; phylum Arthropoda; class Insecta; order Coleoptera; family Chrysomelidae; genus Diabrotica; species Diabrotica balteata. The sequence goes on along the minus strand of OU898283.1, from coordinate 74,784,322 downwards.
CTAACTCCTCTCCTGATTTCAATTTCTGGACTGGGTTCGTTATCTATTACGATTTGTGCTCTTTGATTCCAGTAGACGTTTGTTATTATTCGTAAGTCCCTATGGTCTATGTTTTTTGTCTTTAGAATTTGGACTAATTGTTCAGTTTTACTTTGTCAAATGCTTTTTTAAAATCAACGTAACAAACATGCATATCAACATTCATATCCATGCATCTTTGAGCTAACACATTAAAAGCAAATAACGCTTCTCTGGTTCCTAGTCCGTTTCTGAACAAAGACTGGCTAGCATCTATTCCTTTATTGACGTTTCAATTTCCACTTCGGAAATTGAAACGTCAATAAACGTACTTTAACCTTTAATTGTGGCTTATTCCCATTTAAATAGTAATTCCTTTAAAATGCCGCAAGAAAATAGCTTCAGAACAATCCATTCGTTCTTCCAGTTTTTTATTTCTACGACCATGTATTATTTTCAAGAATAATTTGAGAATGTGACTTATTATTGATATTGTTCTATACTCACTGCAATATTTAGCGTTTGTATTTTTAGGGATAGCACAAAAGTTGGAGAGTAACCATTGTTTCGGTATGTGTCCTGTTTTGTATACTGAGTTAAATAAGTCTACTATAACGTATAAGGTTTCATCTTTTATAAATTTTAAGATTTCTGGACCTATTGCTTTACCATTTTTGCTGTTTTTTTAAAGTAATTTTAATTTCCTCTTTTAATATCTTTAAAACCATATCCTCTTCTACTTCTATCTCCATCTGGTCTGTTCTATTGTCTTTGAACAGTTCATTGATGTATTCTGTCCATCTCTTTAATTTGTCGTTAGTATTCAACACAAGTTTCCCATTTGCATCTTTCAGTATTCCCGGTTTTCTTGTTCTATTGTTGTGAGTTAATTCTTTAATTTTTTTATGTGTGTTAAAACTATCATGACTTTTCTGGTATTCTTCTATTTCTGCGCATTGGTCTTTTAACCATTGTTCTTTCGCTTTTTTAATTCTGCATTTAATTTGTTTATCCACTTTTTTGTACATCTGATTATCTTTGTTTTTATATTGACGTCTTTCTTCCATTAAATCTAATTTTCATAACCAGACTGGTCTATTTGGTTTACTCTCAATAAACACCAAACTCTGATGTTATATGTATTATATTTAAAAACATAAACGATGTATCCTCGTTATGTCATTGATTTACTAATAGTGGTATTTTATTTTTATCACTTCATTTTTGTCACCAAATAACAAAAACAGAATGAGAACGATTTCGGAATTGTGAATGAAAACGTCAAAAATTAACTTATTTTAAACTTAAATTGCATTAAGATGCCACAAGAAAATAGCTTCAGAACAAAACTATGTACTATATTAGAGTTTCTTATTTCATGTTTTTTTTAAAGTATATCGAAACTTTTCAAAAAAAAACTCTCAATTACATCGGCATTCGTACGTCAATGGTTTATGGCCTTGATCACCACCTTTACCTGCTGTTTAAAGATTTGCATTTGCAATGAGCTATCAACTGCAACTAACTAGACTATAGTACAAAACACACTGACAAATATAAGATATTATTACCCAACTTTATTTAATTTATCTCCCTCTTTGAAAACGTGAAAAATAATTACTTTAAGATAAATACTTCTGCTCAAACCTATTTTGTCTTGATTGGTAAAACATTCGTATTTATTCACAAACTAAAATGATATCTTAAGAGTCCTGGGAAGAAAAAGTAAAACAAAGAAAATAATTATTTAAAAACCCAAGTTAAAATTTTCCACTTTCCGTTACAGGCTTTGTGTTTAAGTTTCTTACAGTATAACGCAAAAATAACGTTAAAAAACGAGCATTATTATTTTTAACGGAAGAATCAACTTTCAATTCTAATTCTAATAATTAACATTGTAATAATTAACAATATCATTGAACTAATTGGGAATTGTTCTGACCTATTTTTTTTTTAAGTTATTATGTAATAAATGTCGGCTTTTATTTGTTTTGTAAAAAGAATTGTATGTAAATTTTAAACACTTACATAATCTTGGTGTTTTATCTACTCGTGAAGAAACAACATCGTATGATTATATTTACCTGAAACAAATAAATTATTCTGTTACTGTTATTTCACGAAAATGTCAGATGTAAGTTATAAGATATAAATTCCCCTTACTTCATGAACAAAATTTAATTTCGACAGTAAATGGAAAATTTGGTTTTTCGTTAAAAAAATTTATATTTTAGCAAGCACAGTCACCATTAAATACCTAAAAAATTAAAATTCTTTCGGTGTACGATAGTTACCCTTGGACCGACGAATATTTCCCCTTGGGTTATTAATTAATAATCAACGAGATGTCCTTGGATTTTTTATATTTTAATGACAGATTTTACGATATTTTATAAAGCACACAGTCAGCATAGAATATCTAAAAAATTAAAGAATTGTACAAAAAATCTATTGTATTTACATTTGTGTGGTACATGATTCCCTCTGCATGATTAATTACCAGTCAAGTTTTTACTAAAGTTTTTAATGTATCACGGCCGCCATCTCAAAATATGGGTGTGATCAGCTTAAGTTTCTATCGTGAACCATAAGAACTATGAACATTCTGTAAAATGCTTTTCATATATGAAATATTTAATCTAAATCTGCATGTGTATGCGTGCATGTGTATACAGGGTGGTGAATCGTGAAACGGGCCATAGGAAACTCAATGGAAAATTCTTAATTGTTGAATTCCTGCTTCCCTAATTATTTTACACCAAAAGTCTTGAGAAACTATTTGTAGAAGACTCAAATATGTATCGAAAACAACTATTAAAATTGTTCTACGATTTAAACGTATTCCAAAGTTTTGCTAAAATATAGTACATTTTTCAGGCCATCAAGTCAGGCCAGACGTAGAGTGAAAAAATGTGTATTACCTGTTGCGTTTTGTCATATTATTATTGATGTTTATGATATTTGACAATATTTAAGTCAACTATTTTATATTTATTTATGATTTTTCTACTATTATATTATTAAAATATAATAGTAGAAAAAAGATAGTAGTAAAAAAAGAAAAGGGGAAGCCTGAAGAAAAAGGGGAAGTTGCAATCCGGGAATGTAATATACTATAAAGGAACTGAAGAAGAATCATTAGCTGGTGTCGGTATTCTTATTTCTAATCAGCATGTCCATAACAACTAACTCTTGGTGGACAGCAAATTAGATCCAGACCAAGAGATCCGGGTACGAATAGAAATGGCAAGGGCAGCGTTCTTAAAATTCAAACAATTGTTCTGTGACAAAAATCTGAATATTGCGCTGAGACTGAGGTTTGTTGAATGTTACCTCTGGTCGCAATTATTGTACGGGGTAGAAACATGGACACTAAAAGCGCAAATAGTTAAAAAGATTGAAGCCTTTGAACTTTGGATATACCGGAGAATGTTGAGAATCCCATGGACTGCCAGGGTCACCAATGAGGAAGTGCTGAGAGGAATGGGTCGAGTCAAAAAATTGTTGAGAACGATAAAAGTACGCAAGACCGCATACCTTGGACACATACTAAGAAATAATAAATATAGTCTTCTGCAGGTCATCATGCAGGGTAGAGTCGATGGCAAAAAGGGAATAGGTAGAAAGAGGAAGTCATGGCTGCGAAATATTCGAGACTGGACAAACATGACTGTAGACGAATTATTCCACGTTGCAAAAGACAGACAAGCTTTTAAAAATGTGGTCGCCAACCTCCGTTAATGGGGACGGCATAGGAAGAAGAAGAATGTCCATAAGATTAGACAATATATTGGAATTTCAGAAAGGATTGCGGCTCTAATAATGGACATAAATAAAAATATAAGTTTAAAGATCACACAAATTTACGCCCCTACATCATCACATACGGATGAAGAAGTGGATATATTCTACGAATCATTGACACAAACAGTGAACAAATACAAAAGCACCTACACAATCATTATAGGCGACTTCAATGCCAAATTAGGGAGAAAACTAGAAGAATCAGAAAATAAAATCGGCAACTTTGGATATGGAACACGAAACGAAAGAGGAGAAACATTAATGAATTATATGGAAACGAACGGTCTATATGCGATGAATACCTTTTTCAATAAAAAACCACAGAGAAAATGGACGTGGGTCGCGCCCAATGGTTTAACAAAAAATGAGATTGATTACATCATATCCAAAGAAAAGAGCATAGTACAAGACGTTACGGTCATAAACATGATTTCCGTAGGAAGTGATCACAGAATTGTTAGAGCCAAAATCAAAATTAACTCCACAACAGACAGACAAAAATTTAAACCATCTAAAAAAGAGGTAGAAACAGAACTTCTTAAAGAACGCAAAGAACAATACATAAACCAGCTAAAAAGAAGTGACATATCACAACTAAAGGGTCTGCAACTAGACGAATTAAACGATAAAATAACAACAGAACTACTAGAAGCAGACCTGAAGATTGCTAATAAACAAAAGCGAAAACAACAAAAAATTAGCGCTAAATCACAAGATATGCTAAAAAAACGACGACAACTACTGAACGATAACAAAAGAAATACAGTGGAGTATACCGAACTGAATAAAACCATAAGAAAACAGATAAAGGAAGATTTAAAGAAATACTAAGAAGACCGCATTAAGAAAATCATAGAGAAGAACAAAAGTTTAAAAACAATGAAGACAAATATAGGAAAAAAGAAAACTAATCATGCTTAAAGCTGAGAACAATGAAGAAAGAGATCTAGGAGAAATAGTAAAAATCACAGAAAGATATTACACAGACCTATACAGTTCTAAAAATGACCCACCACTATCATCTAAACAGAATCTCACGAGGAAAATACAAAATGTTGGCTCAGAGGTATTACCAGAAATAACTGAAGATGAAATCGAAAAATCCATAAACGACATGAAAAGAAATAAAGCGGCCGGTGAGGACAAAATACTGGCGGATCTGCTAAAAGAAGGAGGAGACACGATAAAAAAAATGCTAAAAATACTGTTCAACAAATGTCTGTTTGAAGGTAAAATACCCAAACAATGGAGAAATGCCAACACAATCTTAATACATAAGAAAGGAGACCGAACGGACCTAAACAACTACCGTCCTATTTCCCTTTTGTCACAACTATATAAAACCTTCACAAGAATAATAAACAACCGACTAACCTATAAACTTGATAACTACCAACCAGTGGAACAGGCCGGATTCAGAAAAGGATACAGCACAATCGACCATCTACATACGCTTAAAATCTTAATTGAGAAAACCAATGAATACAACCTTCCGCTGTACTTAGCATTCGTAGATTATGAAAAGGCTTTCGACAGCATTGAACACTGGGCGGTTAAAGAAGCTCTGGTCAATAGTAGAATAAATTCAAGATACCGACAATTGATACATGATATTTACCAAAACGCAACCATGACCGTAATTTTGGACGACAAAATAATAACGGATAATATAAAAGTTAAACGAGGAGTCCGACAAGGCGATATAATTTCACCTAAACTGTTTACCTTGACCCTCGAAGACATAATAAAATCAACAGATTGGGAAAACAGAGGAATATGTATTAACGGAAAATACCTAAATCACCTTAGATATGCGGATGATATACTCCTGATCTCCTCGGAACGACAAGAACTTGAATTAATGCTGAATGAACTTCATGAAAAATCACTGCCAAAAGGCCTAAAAATTAACTTCAACAAAACAAAAGTAATGACAAACACGGAAGACCAAGAGGCAATAAAAATAAAAACAGAAAAAAATAGAACAGGTAAATGAGTATATCTATCTAGGACAAGCAATCAGAGCTAATAGAGAAAATCAAACAGCCGAAATTTTGAGACGAGTAAGCATGGGATGGGCAGCGTTCGGCAAACTTTCTTACGTTCTAAAAAATCAAACAATCCCTCTATACTTACGAAGCAAGGTATATAACTCCTGTATCATACCGGTGCTCACCTACGGAGCACAGACATGGACATTTACACAGGCCAATTTGGATAGGATAAGGAAGGCACAAAGAGCGATGGAGAGACAAATGTTGGATGTATCACTTAGAGATAGAAAACGTAACCAGTGGATCAGAACCAGAACAAAGACAGTAGACGCGATAGAACAAGCAGCAAAACTGAAATGGAAATGGGCTGGACACAATGAACGTCTCCAAGATGGACGATGGAACAATGCCATCGGAAAGTGGTGTCCATACAATGCAAAGAGATCAAGAGGCAGACCACAGATGAGGTGGAAAGATGACAACAGGAAACAAGGAGGTCCCACATGGCAGAGAACAGCTCAATATAGGGAAAGATGGAGAGAACTGGGGGAGACCTATATCCAACAATGGAAGGATAGAGAATAGGTTCAAAAAATATATATATAATAAAAAATATAATTAAAATATAATTAAAAAAGATTAAGTTGATTAAAAAATGTACTCAGTTGAGGAGAAAAGAGCAATAATAAAAATGTTTTATTCATGTTTTATTATAACATTTGTTATAGTTTTATGTTTAGAAATTATCATAAATTATTTTTAGGAATAAAGATCACAGTAACAGTATGTTGGAATTCATTGAATTGTTGTATAACTTAACTTAACATGGAATTAAATTTTAGTGTATTAGAATATCTTACGTTAAATAAACATCCGGTAGTGGCAGGAAAAGGTTCGCGTTGATGCCTAAATACAACATTATGCGATTTTTTGTCAACTAAGTACATTTCATTATATTGATCGATTTGTAAACAATATAATTTATTGTTCAGTAGTAGTAGTATTTAGTAAAATTCATTGTTTATAATTTAATCATTAAATAAAAAAATTGACAATTCAGATTGTCAAACATCTGACATCAATATGATAAAACACACACGTCATAATATATATTCTTGCCCTACGTGTGGCCTAACTTTTAGGCGTGGCCTAACTTTTAGGCGTGGCCTAACTTTTAGGCGTGGCCTGAAAAATGTATTATATTTTTGCAAAATTTTGAAGTACATTTGATTCGTAGAACGGTTTTAACATTTGTTTTTAATTCAGATTTTAGTCCTCTACAAATAGTTTTTTATGACTTTTGATCTAAAATAACTAGGGAAGCAGCAACTCAACAATTTAAAATTTCCCATTGGGTTTCCTATGGCCCTTTTGACGATTCATCACACGGTATAGGTGCGGAGGGGGGAGGGGGTAGAGAAAGATAGATAGAAAATGACATTACACAAAACCCTTATACCATCAGTGATGACAAATGGATGGGAAACATGAACCATCTAAAGGCAGATAAAAACCGGCTCATATTTGAACGAAAGATCCTGAGAGGAACATTCTGCTATATCTGGGAATTTGAAGGAGAACAAATACAAACAGTTATCTGGTTATAAACGTGTGGTATCTTTCATAAAAATAAAAAGACTTTCATAAAAATAAAAAGACAAATCCTTATGTGACCTCCTGGGGGGAGTAGATGGGGAGGTAAGATGTAAACCAGCATCCTTCCATCTAAAACTTGGATGGAGGAATGGTGTAGACTTGTAGACGAAGATGCTACAAAAATTGGTACAGGTGACTGGTTGGCAATGGGTGACTGGCAAAATAGACTTGAGAAGGTGGAGACTCTAATATATGGCACTTGGCTCCTTCTTCCATTAGCCCCTTCAGTTATTGTCACAACTAGAAATCGATAGCATGGTAAAAAGTATATTTTTTTCATAATTCGTTAATGACAAACAGAACAGAAAGTGTATTTAATACTGAAAATGCTTCAGATTTGTGATTATTCTCAATATTGCTCGATCGTGATGTCCCGTTTAATTTTCCTTTGGTCTGTCGAAATATAAATCTACTATCAGTGAAATACTAAAAATATCCTCTCCACATTATAAAATTGCCCCATAATTAGGAACATAATGGTGTTGGTTTACGGTCAATAATCTTCACTACAGTGTTATATTCTGACCACAGAAATGCTGTTCTATCCGTCAAAAACCCGAAACTCGACATGCTATAATCTATTACTCTAGTCAAGCAGTTGACTTTAACCGACTAAGCTAGCCAAGCTCCCCCAGTTTGAGAAACTTTAGCCTTCCACAAATTTACAATCAACGAAACATTGCTTCTGTTTTTTCGTTGTCCGTAATTCTGTACCAAAGCGTCTCATTAACTCAGCGGGCTGTCGAACTCACTTCGATGTGACTAATTTAGTAGATTCATGGCTCAAACAACGCTCCAGCCAGAAATATTTAAATGCAACAGTATAAAATCCAAAGTGGATTTGCAACTTTGAATTGGAATTCGCGAGTAAATCGTCTTGAGAGATATATACTCACGTATCATTCGTTCATCATTTCCGGAAAGGTTTAAGACTCGGGAAAGCCAGAAAATCCATACACAATGCTGTAGCCAACTAAACAAATTAATGAGGTAGTTATCATTCCCATCTGATATAATATTTATCCAGAAACGCTTTAAAAGTGAAATTCATATAATTAACTAAAAATATAAACACGTATTATAGTCCATTCTACAATAAGTTTCTATTTCAATATCCATCTGTAATAATATATCTAGAAAATTATCTCATTCAATAGTAAAAACATTATAAACTCTCATTATTCAAAACCATATATCGCTATCGGCAATCACGAAACAAGTGAAAGATCCGAGAAAGCTTTGAGATTTACAAAAACATACAAAAGTACAAATTAAAAGGAAATAGACTTTATCCTTATACAGTTAAGAACAACAAACCATTACATAAACAGGTAGAAACAATGAACAATTGCTTTCGATATTCAAGAAGTGAGACATCACATTAAACTTGTGCACTAAACAAGTTGGGAGCGATTTACTTGTATAAAAGAAATGGCTTAAAGTATAATACAAAATTAATAAACTATAAAACAAAACATAAAGGCATAACACTATTTTTTATTTTCCACGGGGGATTGTTGACTTGAAATTTTTCGCAGTACAACCGCTTCTCAAAAGACAAATTTTAAACTGTGTTTTTTTGTGTTTTCTCGATTAATATTAATTTCCATGATGTAACCACGAAGTAAATTTTATAAAAGGTTTCAAATTCATAAATGAAAACGAAAACAGACCAAATATAAGTAAGGCATATCCATAAAAATTACCTAAAAACTCAAATAGTGAAGAGTTTGACTACTAAGGGGAAGAATACTGGTTAAATTATCAAAAAAAGCATCAATATGTTTTCAAGGTTTCCAAAGTATCTTGTTATATTATCATATTACCAGGAGCAATAATCTTATATTACATTCGAAAGTCCTAAGAATATGGAAAGGAGACCTGCTAATCCCAAATTCTTTCTTCTTCCAGAGTTCTTTCTTAGCCAAGAGGGACCTATCTACCACGCTTCAAAATTCTAGTACATTTCCATTATGAAAAAGAAATGGCATAAGGATAAGAACAAGAAGAGGAGTTATTAACACCACATCCAATAGGGTTATTCCTTATAAGTTTCAATATCCTAGGATTTTGCCATTAAACGTTATCATCTCTGATAGAAACGACACGATTTCAATAAGCAACTGCTGCATCCTTAATAATATCTTTAAGTTCGAATTTTAATCCATATATAATTTTTTAGATTGCTGAACAGCAGGCAAGGCTCCAAACCCAAGAGAAGGCGTGTTGAAATCAGAGAATATATAACTTGTGGTATCTCGGAATGTTCCCACCGCACCGTATGGAATTTGTAGATTGTAATAATATGTATAGGCTATTTAATTTTTCTATATCTCGAATATTTTTTGCGCACAACCCTAACCCAAACGAAATAGAATGCTAGTTATGCTAGCAAAATTGATCAGATTTCTGGGGCGCTAATTTTTCTTTTTTCATAGGGTGTAAGAGGAACCTCTTTTTGGAAGTTTGTAGAATAATATTCATATTTAAAACAATACTGTGTAGCATTTGCAATTCGTTGATTTTTTTGGTGTATATTGAAATCCTCTCGTATATGTAATATATTGAAATCCCTTCATATAAGTATGAAAAATCGCAGAATATTTTTTTATGTGTTTCAATTTCCGATTCGTACGTATTAAAACACCGAATTCTTTCAATTCATTTTAGCGTTGCCAAGTAATAAAAACCATTTTAGAGTTGTTTATTATTTTAAAGATGTGTACTTTTACTCTTTTAATGTTTTATTCGAAGTCACCTTATAATTTTTATACGTCGTAGAAATGGAATCTTCTGCGTTTTAATTCCTGCCAAGTGTTTGTTATTTCAAGTATGTGAACGAATTTTTAAGAAGATTTCGTCATTCTTACTTGGGTCGTTGTATTCTCAATTATGGATCCAAATTCATCCGTCGAATTTGTGATTTTCTATTTCTCTCTTTATGAAAATATGTAGCAGCGAAAAATAGTTTTGTGGCAGTTAATGCTTCAATTAATTTTTTGAGTGAGGATTGGAAGAATCGTCGTTTCCATCCTCGTTTTGTTTCTCCCTGTTTGTCATCCAAGGTTTTTTGGCAGTTTGGAGATGGAGTTGTTCGTTACGCAGATAGAGTGAAGCCCCCAGTTCCAGTTATGGTTTCAGAGGTTCCAGTGACGTATGGTTCCACAAATTTTAGTGCAGTTTGTTAGTGAAAAATCCAGGTAACTTTTTGATCAAATTTTAAAGTAAAGACAGACATCCGTAAAATAGTTTCGAAACACAATTGAAGCCATTTTAGTGTTGCTTCTTAAAAGACAGAAAATATTGATTTTTCACGTTGAGAACACCTATGAATAACTGTTCTGATGAGACCTATTAGGTCGAAATACGTATCAACAGATACATAGGCGCTGTTTGCGTGAAATCAAATATTTGCTGTCTTTTTCATTTTAAAGACAGACAATTTTTTTAAATAAATAATTGCTTTCGTTAAAATTTAAAAATAATATTTTTTTTTATTGAGTTTAATGCGTCGACAACTAATGGTCATTGGCATGGTACAGTGAATTTTTACAGTCAGGTACCTAGTGTAGAGTGTAGTGTCTGTGTAGAGTAATTGTCTTGATACTTAGCAAAGTCGACGTCATTGTCTTTGCTAAGAGACGCTAATTGTATCCGAACGTCTGCGGTCCCTCCGGTGAGTACCGATCGCACAAGGATAGAAATTATTTTCATTTATTAATTTTTAATAAACGAAAATTTCTCCACCCAGGTGAGATTCGAACTCACAACCTTTAGGTTCAAAGGTAGGCGCTCTTACCACTGAGCCACAGAGGAGGTTAATAATATTTAATATTGTAAATTTTAGGTTTTAACTTTAGCTGTTATTTTATTTGTTTTCAGTTTTTAAAATTTAATGTTAACATATGACAGCTAGCTTTATTATTTTCGATATTTATTTGTTTTGTTTGTTAAAAAAAAAGGGTTAACATCTGTGCGGTAACATTTGTAAGTTTTTTGTAGTATCTCCAACTCCTAGAGTTTGTAAATGGATGACAAATTTTTTGTATTTTTGTATTTTGCGACTATTGTGGTAATATTTTTGTATTGTCTTTTTTGAGAATTCGTGTATTCTCTATGTTTTGTAACTGTTTGTGGTAAGACACCAATAAATGTTAAATTTTGTTTTCTTAACATTTTGTTTATTTTTTTAGCTAACCCCTTTTTTGAGTTTTATTTGAAAAAGATATGTTTTTATCTTTTGATTTTTTTATAATTATTTCCCTAGTTACAACTAGTGGTTGTAATAGTTATAATTAGGCACCTCAAAGTGGCGCCCTATATTAAATTACTAGAGGTGTTTCCTGTTTATTTTTATTTTGTTTGTTCCAAGAGATTAATGACCCCTGTATTTCATTTTTTGTAGTTGCCCCATTCCAAACGCCTTTGCCATTTACTTATCCACGACCCTAGCTCTCCTAACAAACGTTGAGTGCCGTTCACACAAGTAGCGATTATTTTGCTTGCCTCATCTTGAAACGCCCAATACTCCCGGGATACTGAGCGTTTCAATTTTAAGGCAGAAGTGGAAAAGAAGCCACACGTTGGGTCTAGCCAATTGAAACGCTCAATACTCCGGGAGTATTGGGTTTTTGGAAGTGTAGAACTTCCAAATTTCAGAAGAACTGAAAGAGAAGTGATAAAAAAAAATACTAAAAATAGGGCTAAGCTCAGAGGAACAAATTTAAATGGCCAAAGAGACACTAAATCTCAAGTGAGTGTTCGGGCTAGCTTCAATGCACTGGATTGTGGCTTTAAAGATATAAACAACAATAACAAGAGATAATGAGCTAATGAGACAAGAAAGAAATGAGACCTGGTAATATCAAACGTGATACAACTGAAGAAAGTCACTGGGAATAAATTTATAGAAAGAGAACAATAAGAAGAGAAAAGAAGGGCGCCAACTCAACGATAGTTGAGATTTTGAAGTAACAAATGAATCTGGAGATAATACTCTGAAATACAAAAATACTAAATAATAATCTTGTTTTGCTATGTTATATACTGTTAGTAGAACTGAAATAAAACTCAAAATAGCAACAATAAATATATTTATAAAAAATGTATATAGGTATATGTGTATAAACAATTTACATATAATGCAAAGCCAAATAACAGTGGTAGTGGATGGTGTACACATACAATGGGACCTAATAGCCCCTCAACAAGCGAATAATCACTACCACTGGCCAAATAAAGTATAAAAATATTAGTAAACAACAAGAATAGTCCGTATTGTAGCCAAAGTCTTAACACAAAAAGGTAGTAATTTAATTTAAATAGTTCTACTAATATGAGATACTAATGACAATATTATAAAGATATCAACTCGATAAATCTATTACAATTATATTATATTACATCCAAAAAATGAGTTGTTCTATACTCATTATATCATATTTAAAAAAAAAAACATTAAATTTATTTCCCTTTCCCAATATTAAATTGTATCATATCCAATGTATTGTATTAAAAAAAATATTATAGCAAAAGTGAGTTCGGTCAGACTCTTGAAATCCTAACTAAAACCTAATAACACATGAAGTGTCCTTTTTCCCTCTCCCAAATATTTTATAATTAAATTATCAAAAAAAAAATGTCCACCTTGTCATATGCATATGCAGAGGGTATACTACTAAATAGGAAGTAACAAAAGTTAAACAATAAATAGATAGTAACACAAAAGTCAAATAGTTAAACAACTTATCTTTACAGCATTATAAGTCCATAGGAAAAACTCCTCTTGGCACGGTTACATCAGTTTATGGCTGTAAAAACGAATCCTGGGCACAAAACCACAACCAGTCACTGGTCTCTGGGTGACAGCAAAATCCACGGGTTACATAAAGTTGCTAACTAGTTTAAGGATTCAGTTACTTGAGTCCTTGAGGGAATATTCTGAAGAGAATATCCTCAAGTAAAGTGAAATTAATATTTTCACGTGACGGAATCTAAAATTATTATTTAATTTAATAAATACAATTCAATAGGTGTAGCAGCATGGATTGACTGCACCAAAACAAAACATCAAAACATTAGGTATTAGGTTAAGTAAACATCATGTCAAATTTATGAAGTTACTTTCGTAGGCATGGCAAGCTTGCGCCATGAAAAGAACATGCGCAGAATACAGAAGGCTGTACCACATTTGTAGAACCTTTTATATTCCACCAAAAAAATTAGGTAAAAAAAAGAACCAAAAAAAACTTAATGATAAGATATGGAATAGATCGGACTTTAAGTTTGACTATATAAAAAAAATGACCTTCTGTTCTTTGCAAGTAAATCAAGGAAATTTTATATTTAAATTATTTCGGAACTCAAAAATAAATCTCTAAAGAATACTAAATACAATGATAAATTTGATTATATGATAAAGAGATAATACGTATAAAATGATTTACTTACATGGAGCTCGCAGCACGCCAAAAAAAAAACTCTTCCTTTACTCTTTAGATTATTGTTGATTTTATTAGAAAAATTAATTATTTATATTATTATTTATTAACCATATTCTTCCCCAAATTATCTTCCTTGTTCCAATTCCGTCACTTTGAAGGTGAAAAATTTCACCGGCTGGCGTGGCTGCCTTAACGAGTTCTGACCAAAACTAACCGCTTCGCTTCCGCACAAAATCGATCTTCCTTTCAAAGCGATAACAGCGCGTGTGGGGGAAAATGTCGATTTCAAATCGATCGTAGGCGGGTAATAACAATTTCTTGAGGGGTTAATCAGTAGCGTAAACGCTACAATCTCCACCCCCTTAGTTTCAGTCCCCAATTTTCTACCCCTTGTATTAATTACCCTGAGGTAGGCAAAATATATTCGTTACAACTGTACAGTGGCACACTACACGTTGTGCTGCTGTTTCTTTTATTTTTGACGAAACGACAGTTCCCACTGTCTGATTTGCCCATCTTGTGATACTTCATTGAGCAACGTTCGGTGAGAAGGTATGGCACCCATTTAATTTCTTTTTTACTCATTTCAAAAAGGCGTTTTGGCGTTTCATGTGAGAAGTTTACCAATCTTCTTGTCTCTTTCTAGTGCATTAAGTAATGAGATAACTGATCGTGTTCCCAGATTCGGAATTATATTTTTAGGAAACTTTTGGTAAATCCACATACGGATTCCTGGTTTAGGAAAGGTAAGTTTTGAAAGCTTGCCATCCCTTTAATGGACTGGTATCCTCGTTGTGTTCACATCACTCCGAAGTTGACCGAGTGCTTGAATACTCGTAAGAATACGATAAAGACGAACCATTAGGCTTACTTTTCTGTAATATATTTTTTTATTTACATAATTTATCATTTTCTAAACTCTCTCTTCAATCCTGACCCCCCAGGGGGAGTGTAGTGGTCGACGTGATGTCGTGTATTGTCCGTCTCCAGAGATCTCTGTCTCTGGTCATTTCTTTTAATTCATGCATAGGTCTTTGGCATATTCCTGTAATTTGATCTATCCATCTTGTTGGGGATCTTCCTCGTGATCTTCGGCCTTCTACCTTTCCTTGTATTATGAGTCTTTCCATGTTTTCTGTGTTTGCTCTCATAACATGCCCAAAATATTTTAATTGTTGGAGATGGACTTTACTAGAGAGTCGTTGGCTAACTTTTAGCTCTCTTAAAATTGAATTATTTGTTCTGCGGTCGGTCCAAGGAATTCGTAACATTTGTCTCCAACAGAACATTTCAGTGGCGTCTATCTTTCTTCTCTCCGATTGTCTCAGAGTCCAAGATTCACATCCGTAGGTCAGTATTGGGAATATTAAGCAGTTGATCAACCTCATCTTTATCGCTCTTGAAATTTGACAGTCCTTACATATTTTGGTCATTTTTGCTGTGGCAACTTTTGCTAGATCAGATCTAAGTTTAATCTCTTCTTGTAATGACCCTGTGTTTGTGATTAATGATCCCAGATATAAGTATGAGCTCACAACCTCGAACCGGTCAATTGTGGTTATGTGTGGATGATTGTTGTGTAGTCTATCCACTATCATGATCTTTGTCTTTGATATGTTTAATTGCAGACCAAATATTTGACTTTCGTTTTCGATCAGTCGTATAAGTTCTATCAGCTCTGCTTGACTATTAGCAAGAAGGGCTATGTCATCTGCGAAACGTAGGTTGTTTAGTTTATGACCATTTATTGAGATGCCCTTTTTCCATCCTTCAAGTGCTCTTCGCATAATATACTCCCCATATATGTTGAATAATTGTGGAGATAGTATACATCCTTGTCTGACACCCCGTTCTGGATGAAATTCGTTCGAAAGTGTGACAAGTACTTTAACTGATCCAGTAGTGTGTTCATATAGTTCGGTTATAAGCGTAATCAGATGTTGTGGTACGCCTACTTCTTTTAGTATTCGCCATAAGTGTCTCCACTTGACCCTGTCGAACGCTTTACGGTAATCTATAAAACAGATGTATAGTGGGATGTTGAATTCTCTAGATTTCTCGATTATCTGTCTTATATTCAGCAGGTGTTCTCGAGTGCCTCTACCTTTGGTAAATCCAGTTTGCTCTTGTGGAATTTCTCTTTGAAGGAATGTTTTCAGTCTCTCATTGATTATATGTAGCATTATCTTGCTGGCATGGGATATAAGAGAGATAGCTCTATAATTGTCGCATTTATGGAAGCTGCCTTTTTTATGTATGGTCGTTATTGTAGATTTTGTCCAGTCTTCAGGCCATTGTTTGGAATGCCATATTTGGTTACAGAGTAGATGAAGTAACTTTACGCCGGTTTCTTCTGTGGCTTTAAGCATTTCTGCTGTTATCATATCTGGACCTGGTGCTTTGTTATATTTGAGCTTGTTGATAGCCTGTCTTACTTCATTTTCGAGTATATCAGGTTCTTCTTCCACCTCGTCAGAGATTTGGCTAACAAGCTCTTGGCGTTGATCATCTTTATATAGGTCTCTGCAATACGATCTCCATGTCTCTGCTATGTCTTCTCTGTTTGTTCTCAGGGTTCCAGTGTTATCTTCAATGGCCCAAGTTCTGGCTCTGAAGTCTCTTGTCAGGTAGCGTATTTTTCTAAATAGATCTCTCGGCTGATTATTCTGACCATGCCTCTCAATTTCTTTGCATATACTTTGATAGTACTGTTTTTTGTCGGCCTTACATTTTCGTTTTCTAAACATTCCTACGTTATTATTAATTTATTATCGACCTTTTTACCGACCACATACATGAGGTAGAGTCTGGAAGTGCATTTGATGCCTGCTTTTCAACAACTACACATACGTAGGTATACAGTTTTCCATGCATCTGCACAAAATTAATTTCAGAAGTTCGGAGGGTGCTGGAGTTTTGATTGGTATCCAAATTTTCACATGCTTTTTCCATCTCCAATCTTCAGGATTGCAGTATTTGCTGGTGATAAACTCTAAGACTGTGAAAACTAAATGCATCTTGTGTTGGCGGAAGCGATGATAAGTCAAATGTGTTTTAGTCACTCTCTTGGCGAATCGTTTGTATCTTATGCTGTCAGAGAATCATCTTTATTTCCACCATATAAAGAGACGAAAAAACGATCGTCAACGACAGTGAGCAACTGAGACTGAGAAACAACGTTGTTATGCTAGCTAACTCAGTATGTTTCTGTAAACTTTTGATAACTAAGTTTATCGATCTTGTAAGCTGCCGATGTTGTGTTGCACCCTGAAAAAGCATGGAGAAACAGCAAATTCTCTGCAATGACGTCACCATATATAAAACTTAAAGGAGAATAAAATTGATGCGACTTACACCCTTTTGAAGCTTTAAAAAAATTGGACACTTTATACACACAACATTGGTCTGTTTCCTTCCTAACCTCTGCTACGACAATCACATAATCATAGGATTGGAATGCAGCACGCGCAGAATAAATGATGACTGTATCTGCATCAGATTCGGCCTGATCGACATTAAAACCCACTTCTGATAAAGCAGTTTTGAGAAGGTATATTAAGTTCTTTGTTGTTCTTTTCATTACCAAGAAATTTATCTTGGGATAATGTTGGTACAGTACTCTTAACGCAAACGCACCAGGTGGGATAAGTTTTGTGATGGGGGAAATGATAGATATAAATTAATAACATAAGAATGTTAATACAATGATAAACCGATTTAAATTAATTATTTTAAGTACACCATAATTAATAATACCATAAGTGTAATGGTTCGTTTTTATCGTATTCTTATGAGTAATGAAGAACCTGGGCAACTTCGGAGCACTGTAAAATCGATAAACATTAATGAAATTATATAAATTTGTAGTAAAAACTTTTCCTTAAAAAACCCTCTATAATATTGCGCTGATGTCATTTTATTGAAAAAAGACCAGAAGGCACAAGGTATAAGGATAAGGCGCAAAATAAAATTTGTTCAATCATTTTTGGTATTTTTGTTAAAACTGTTTTACTTTTCATTTTATGATAAAAGGTAATTGAAACAAAGTTGTAGACAATTTAATTTTGTACAAATAATGTCTAATAAACTTTTCTGTAAGGTTGTTAGTATACGAGATGCAGCGCGAAAATTCTTTGCACCTCGTTTTCCAAGATGGCGGCTTGTGCAAAAGGGTGACGACCCACAAACTGGAACTTAAAGTTATACTTATCATTCTAATACATCAAAAAATTAAAATTGCATCATCTAAGAAACGCACGCTAAGGCATAAAAAATGTAATATTTCAATGGAATATAAGTTAAAAAAAGTTTCGTTAAAATTGCTTGGCCATCTGAAAGACTATGTATATAGACTTGCCTTACGGATATCTCTGCAAAGGCACTTCTCTGCACTGATGTTTATGGTTATATATAGTTTATGCGCTCTCAAGTTATTTGAAATTCAGCCTTGTTACCCCCGTCACTGCCCTTTTAAACTCATCTTGGATCCATCATTATATCATACAAGTGAATCCCTCACTAGTTCTGGTTCTTTGCAGTTTTGTTACTTTTATAACCAGTTTAAAAAGCGTGCCAAAGTTGAACTTAACAGCCTTGGAGTCTGTTGATTGGTTCATGACTTTTAACTGAACTTCAGTATATCCTCAAATAAACAACCAAGTCATCCAGTTTAATTTTTGTAGCTGGTGAAGTTGGAAAGTGACTTTTACTTCCTAAATTGAAAAAAAAAACAAAAATGTTTAAATATTAAACAAAAAAAAACTATGATATTTATGATCATAACTTTTTCTACTCGTTAGGTTTTGAGATGAATTTTTTTTTCGTTGTTTTTCACCACTGCATAGGGCGTCTTCCAAAAGAGGGATTTTAATTTGGGAGACTCTTTTATGCCTTCCTGGCATAATATCTTTACAAAGTTATTTTTTTATATATATTTTTAAAGCCTTATAGGCGATTTTTTAAAAAGTTAGAAAAAACTGTTTTGGGGTGAATTTACATCTGTCCTAATAAGGTGAAGTGGTTTTTTAACTGTTTACGAAGTTTATTTAGTTGTCGTATATATAAAGTATTAAAAAACGTTTGGTTTACTGAGATTGGTGTAGTATATTTTGAGAAAAACATCTCCCAGTTTTGAAAAATGTGTTTCGAGAAAAACTCGTTTAAAGTATTTTTATTCTAATTTTATAGAATAAAATAACCATATTTATTTTTTTCACCTCTATTCAGTGGTTCTTGGTGCATATTGGGTTCCCCACTGTCGGAGGCATTGTGAATGGTAGGTCAAAGCTTTTTTTATATAATATAATTCTGCCCTCTTTTGATGTCTCGCTGCTCCTTCTATTGGCTTCAGCAATACAAGAGATTTTCCGACCAACTCGTTGCTATTGTTCTGAAACTATTTTCTTGTGGCATTTTAAAGTAATTACTATTTAAATTTTGTTAAAAATAAAATTCTCCAATTTTGCCGAGGAACTGAGTAATTCAGGATTGTTTTTTGCATTAAACTGATTGTCTTTGATTTTTTTTCATATCATACTTATTTCAAATTATGTCCCTTACTTCCACTATCTTTTAAATGACCACCAGATGCAGGCATTTTTTCCGATTTTCAAAATAATAATTTTCGATGAAATTCAATGATATAAAACACGTGCTCGCTTTATACGTTTTAGAAATCAACTGTCTAGTTGCATGTGCACAGGTAAAGCGGGGCATACAAACGATCGCCTTGTATACAAACGAGTTTGAGCTTGGGTGCGTACCATTATACATATCATTATACTTTATGTAAAAAAAAACAAAAATTGATTTTTTGAAAATTTAGAAAGTTAAAGTCATCTTAAGATATTAGTTGCTGCCTCCTTCATCAGGTAATATTATAAAGCAGGATTGATCAGAGCTGCTATGGGACACATTAACACTATATCTATAAATTCCAGACGGATCAACCGTTGGACTTAAGACTTAGCATATGTCACTGCTTGTTTGTTGTAAGCATTTCTCATTCTTGTGAGAATTGTAGTGTCGAGGACCTGTTAATACGAAAGCTTCGCTATTGTATTTAATGTCCAGGGTAGTTTTAATACATTCTTCACAAAATACTACAGAAATAAGATGATACACAGTGATTTGTGAGATCAGAATAACCACATATATGATCAAGTACCAAAGGTAAATAGATTATCGACAAATGATAACATATCGACACAAAGATCGCAAGTGTTTTTAATTTTTTTGGTCTGGTATCATGTTGGGAAACAATAAAAGTAATTTATGGCATGTTTAGAAGTGAATATCAATAACAATTCATAATAAAACTGCCTATATAAGTACTGTTTCGAACTCTCACTAGTTTCTAACATCTATTGCCTGTGCGATACAACGTTTCAAGATGATTCAATATTAATATTCGCACGACACTGAGCACCCACTTCTCAGTTAAATAAATATGCACAATCGGGTACGCATATAGAAAATGTAACGGATTTTATGAGAGTTACAAAGTAGACCACAGACATACATAAGAACTTAATGATTTTATAGATCAGTTAAAAACACTTCTGTTAAGTACAGTTTTATTATATATGCAAAAATAAAAGTTAAAACAAAACCATACTATATAACTAGTAGTGAGTGTAGTGACATAATAAATCAAACATATTTAAAAATAATATGTAGGTTTCATTTTAGTCCGCATATACATTATGACATAAAGTAGAACAAAAATCGAATTATTCCTAAATGTAATTGTAACAAAAGACCACACACACTCTCGAACGAAGCCAAGATAAGTCGCAGTTTTGTTTATTTAACACCCAGAAAGATATCAGTTTTATGAGCTAAAACTTAAAAGCGTCGAATAGGCGTACGAAAACAGGAGTATCGGTTATCCAAAATTTATTAAATCACTTCGAGTAGTATTGAAAATCATATTTTGAAAGACCAGAATGCACTTCCGATAAAGTTTGTGACCTACTCACTGAATTACCTAATTTTTTCTGTAAAGAAACCATTACAAACCTTTTAAAAAGAATAAGATAAAGATTCCTTCAAACATTTTTTTTCTATTAATTATAATCGTATGCTTGTTATAATCAATGAATATTGTATATTAATTTATTTTATACTCATAACAGATTGTCTGAATTTCTTTGAAAGCTAAAATGTGATCCGTTTTAAATATGTTGATCATGAAGCCTTCTACTGGCATTTTCTGTTTCCTAAATACACCCAATTAATTTAGCTAGTTGGTTTCCTAATATCTGTTTCTATAATCATCCCGATGTAAACGTTGTAATGTAAACGTTGTGGATGTAAACGTTGATCTACAGTTGTGCTTTGCTGACTACGAAAAAGCTTTCGATAAAGTAAGAGATGAAAAACTAATATCAATATTTATGAACAAGAGCATTGACAGTAAAATCATAAATATAGTGCAAACATTATATTGGAACCAAATGCCATAGTTCAAATTAATGGGCAACACTCAGAAGAAATGAAGATCTGTAGAGGAGTTAGACATGTGTTTTATCGCCACTTTTGTTTAACTTATATTCTTAAGAAATTTTCCAAAACACGCTCAATAATATCAAAGCGAGAGTTACCGTTAACGGAAAATTAATTAACAGCTCACGTAATGCAGACGACACTGCAAACATAGCAACGAGTGATCACAGTGTAGATCATAGAAGATCTACAACATCTTATCGAAAGCTTAAGTATGAATAGTGCTGAGATGGAAATTACTTCTTCTTCTTCTCGTGCCACTCCTAGCGGAGATTGGAAATCATCATGGCCACTGTGACTTTGTTAGCAGCGCGCCTAAAAAGTTCAATCGAACTACACCCGAACCATTCACGTAGATTACGAAGCCACGATATTTTTCTTCTTCCCACACTTCTTTTGCCCTTAATTTTGCCCTGCATGATGTTTCTTAAAAGTTCGTACTTTTCACCTCTCACAATGTGCCCCAAGTATTCCATCTTTCTAGTTTAGTTTTTATCTCATTTAGAATTTCGCATCTTTTGTCTAAAGTTTGGAGTACATGCGTGTTAGGAATACGCGGTCCATCCATGATATTCTGAGAATGCGCCTATAGCACCACATCTCGAAAGCTTCGATGTTTTTTATGGTCAACTGTTTTAGTGTCCAAGCCTCAACTCCATATAACAGGGTGTTCGAATAAATCCATTCGAACATATAAAATTATTTATTAATATTTTTAATTTAGTATTCAACTCCATGTTTGACAAAGGTGCACTCACTCTAAAAAAATGATATAATTCTGAAAAATGTCATTGTAAAAGATCTGTCAAAAAATGTGTCAATAGTTATAGTATATAGTTTTTTGTGCACCTTAAAAGAAAACTCCCTGAAAAATCAGGCACCCTGCCTACTCTCAAAGCGAATTTTAGTCCAGCACGGTGCAACATCTCCGTTTGACAGAAATCATTAAGAATCCGTCAAGGATTTAATCTCCAAAAAATAGTATATAGTAGTTTAGTTTCTCCAAATCGGTCAACGATTTGTCCCGCTTGTTAAAAGTTTTTTTGCATTTGGAAGCCTTAGACCCACGTGGCTGGTACATCTCTTAATCCAGGATCTTCGTGATAGTGACGTGAATGGACAATAACCCGCACATAGACGTTTTTGAAAGACTTGTTAACTGGTAATTAATATTTATGTATTTGTACTAATTTTATTTATGCTATTTGTTTTTCGCTCTCTATAATAAATCGTTTTGTACCTTTGGATAGCTTTTTGAACCGTTAGTGTTAAGACATTCTTATATTACAGGTAAGAGCTCTCATATTTTTTTAACCAGCAATCTATGCAATACAATCTCACATTTTAAGGACATTCTTCATGTGTGTCCTATTGTGTAGATACTAATTTTATCTACATAAAGTGGTCCTTCGAGCCGGATTTTGAGGTTTTTCTCTACCTGTAATCTTTTTCTTAGCACTTTGGTTCAAATCCCCACCAAAATATTTTATATTTTTTTCTACCTTTAGTTTTTTCATTTGTTTAGTCTGTTTAAAATTATTTTATAGTTTAGGTATTATTTTGTATATATAAATTGGCATTACATGTCAAAGATGGAGTTAACACAAAGTTTTAAAAATAGGCGCTTGGCAAAAACTAAATTGACAAAATTAAATAATTATCTCGATATAAATTTGGCTAATCTCACTATTCACTCCACTAAAGATCGTATTTTGCATTTAAAAAAGGCGTATGATTCTTATTGCCAAGCCCAAGATGAAATAGAATCCTCTGAAGCTGAAGATGATGAAGATACAAACATCATCGATGATATTTATTTAAATATGCTTTCTACGCTTGAGGAGATATTGCTTAAATTTAGGTTAACAGAAAATAGCAGTTCTTCTAGTTCTTTTTCTCAAAATAATCCCTCTAGTTTACCCACGCAAAGAAGCATAAAACTTCCGCAAATCCAATTGGAATGTTTTTCTGGCGATTTCAACAAATTTCAAACCTTTCTTCAAATATTTACTAGCACAGTAGATGCAGATACATCACTTACTAGTATAGAAAAGTTTATTTATTTGCGTTCTCTGTTAAAAGGAGAGCCCTTCCAGCTAATAGAGAACCTCACACTTATAGAGTCTAATTACAACATTGCACTTTCCACGTTAGTTAATAGGTATTCCAATAATCGTATAGTTATTAAACAGTTATTTGCAAAGATTATTGATACAAAAGGGTTAACTAATAATGCAACCTTTACCCAGCTCAGAGAATTTCACACAACCGTCTCCAATGCATATAAATCTCTTCTAAATCTTAATTTATCGCACGAGAAGTTGTTAAATTTAGTTTTTATACATCTTATCAGCCAGAAATTAGACAATGCTACACTTCGGCAGTTAGAGTTTTCTCAAGAACATGAACTTGAGCAATCAGATGTTTCCCAATTTATGAGTGCGATAGAAAATCGAGTCCGCCATTTAGAAATGCTTTCCATCACCACAGATAAGTCTAAACCCTTCGGTAACAAAGATTTACGATTTTCATGTCATACCCATACTGATGCTAAACAAAATTTGGCATCGTCTCGTTCTACTTCCTTTAATAAGTCATGTGCATACTGTAAAAATAAGTCTCATTCTATTTATGTTTGTAAAGATTTTAAGTCCCAAAATGTTGCTTCTAGACGTGAATTTGTCAAGCAGCACTCGTTATGTTTTAATTGTTTAGGCAATAAACATTTGATTAAAGAATGTCCTAGTAGTAAAACGTGTTTTCACTGTAACCAACGTCATAATTCTCTGCTACATATGGAGATCAGGACGTCACACTACTCTGCTCACTCTCAACCGTCAAGGTCTCTCAATGGTAACTGTAGTTCTGTCCCTCAGAATTCTAATACTCACAGTTCTGTAGACAACCACCCGTCTAGTTCTCGCTCACTTCCAGAAGTTGTAGATAATGTTTCACACAGCACCAATGCAGTTACACTCTCAAATGTTGTTTCAACTAGTCCTAACAACTCTATAGTATTACTGAGTACAGTTGAAGTATATCTCTTTGACAAATCTGGCAAACGAATTTATGTCAAAGCTCTTTTAGACAATGCCAGCCAGCTATCCCTTGTAACTAGTGACCTAGTACATCAGTTAGGGATCACCACAGAATCTCAGACCATTAAAATTAACGGGGTTAACTCTGGCACGTCAACTTCCACCAAAGTTTCTCATTTGCAGATATATTCTGCAGCTACTGATCACAAGTTAAATGCTAGTTGCTTTGTAATTCCAAGTATTACTGGGTATTTACCTCAGGTCAAAATAAACGCAAGGCAAATTCATATTCCTAGTTCCATTACATTAGCAGATTCTCGTTATGCAGTTCCCAGCCCAGTTCATTTGTTGATCGGCGCTGATTTGTATTCTGATATTCTTTTAAATAATACAGTCTCTCTTGGCCCAAAACTACCAATGTTACAGGAAACTCTTTTTGGTTACATAATATTCGGTAGGGTCCCAAGTTCAGCGATTAGTAAAGGATATCATCACTCCACATATCTTAATAATTTGGTCACATGCCATATCAATAATGTTTCTGACACCCCCCTCTTGTCTGATGAAGTGTTACATGGATTAGTGGAAAAATTCTGGGAGTCTGATCAACTTCCACAGATTCAGGATTCTGTAGATACAGACCACCCCGCAGAAACTCAGTTTTTAAAGACTGTACAAATTCTTCCCTCAGGTCGATATAAAGTTTCTTTGAATTTAAATCGTCCTCTTAGTGATATTAAATTATCAGGCTCTTTACCGGCAGCTAAGGCTCGCTTTCTTCAATTAGAGAGGAAAATACACTCTGATCCACAACTATTTCATAGTTATCGCAAGATTATTCAAGATTATTTAGCTAATGACCAGATAAAAAGAGTACCTTTAAAGCCTCTATCCTCAGAAAATAGGGTAAATTATTATTTACCCCACTTTCCAGTCAGAAAAAATGACTCTAGTACAAATGTACGGCTAGTATTTGATCCAAATAATAAAACTTCTTTTGGTTGTCTTAATGATCAACTGGATAAAGGGTTTTTAACCCAACCTCCTCTTATAGATATTCTTTTAAGATTTCGTACATTCACTCAAGTTTTAATAGCAGATATCCAATCTATGTATATGCAGATATGCGTAGACAGTTCCGAGTTACACCTACTCAATTTTCTCTGGCGTGACTCGCCAGAAATGCCATTGAATGCATTTCAACTTACTAGAGTTCCTTTTGGCTTATGCTCATCTCCATTTCTCGCCACTAGGGTTCTCAAACACATTGCGGACAATAATAAGGATGATTTTCCTTTAGCCTGTGAGGCTCTCTTGTATTCTACTTATGTAGATGATATTTTAGGTGGATGTGACTCTTTAAAAGAATTAGAACTCTTGTTCTCTCAACTCAAAATCTTGTTAGGTAAGCACGGTTTTAATCTCCATAAAGTTTCCTCGAACAACGAAGAATTTTTGAGAAGACATGGCCTCAAAAATTCGACGCCCTTAACCCATAACTTAGGTGATTCTTCTTCGAAAATCCTCGGAGTTAAATGGAATCAACAATCAAATACATTTTCATTTTCACCACCAAATTTTGATTTAGGCCAGTCAATCACTAAGAGAAAGGTGCTTAGTATTCTGATGTCTACTTTCGATCCAATGAATTTAGCCGGTTATATCACCGCCTCTTCCAAAATTCTCTTGCAACGTTTATGGCAGGCTAAACTTAGTTGGGATGAACCAATCTTCGATCCAGAATGGTTAAAGGATTGGAAAATTTTACTTGATGGTTTTCAATCCATTCCCCTTTTAAAATTCCCCAGATGTTTAGTATTGGATAAACGAATTATAGATGTTCAACTTCATACCTTCTGTGATAGCTCCCTTAAGATATTTGCAACATGTACTTATCTGCGCGTAGTGTACGAGGATTACTCTGTTTCCTCTCGTTTAGTATCTTCCAAATCTCGAATAGCTTCTGCTAAGCAAAATCTTACGATACCTCGCTTAGAGTTAAATGCCGTGTTGATCGGAGTTATTTTAACTCAATCAGTTTCGAATGTATTGAGGAGGAATTGGCCGATCGCACAAACTCATATTTATAGCGACTCGTTAGTAGCTCTTAGTTGGATTTTGAATAAAAGGCTTTCGTTGAATCCTTATGTTCATAACCGTGTGCAGAAGATTATTGCCCTAAGTAAGGATTACTCTTTTCATCACATTCCGTCTCAACTAAACGTAGCAGATATTCCGACTCGTCCCAGAGATATTACACGCAATTCCACACTCTCAATATTATGGTTGTCAGGCCCAGAGTTTCTTATTAAGCACCCTCTTGATTTTTCTCAGTTTAAGATTATTCTGATCACGCAAAACTTACCCGAGATTCGGTCAACACAAGTTACGTTAACCACGGCCTCCCCTGAAATACAAGGGAATGAAACCTTAGAATTAATTTTCTTTAAGTTTTCGACTTTCTCCCGCATGCAAAGAGTATTGGCCTATGTTTTTAGATTTATCAAAAATCTCAAGAATAAAAGCTCTAATCTCCCATTGTTCTCATCTTCGCTACAGAATGAAGAAATTGAAGCAGCAACTTTAAGCATTGTACGATACCTTCAATTACGATCATTTCACAGGGAACTATCAGAATTAAAAAGTGGAAAACCTCTTTCGAACAGATCGCTTAGGCAACTAAATGTTTTTTATGATCAGAAGTGTTCGACACTACGTGTTGGAGGTAGACTTTCCAACGCTCCCCATCTCTCTTACAATGAGAAACATCCAATGATTCTTCCTAGTAAGAATCGAATTGTATCTTTGATGATGTATCAAATCCACGTCTCCTTAGTCCACAGTGGCCCACAAGTGTGTCTGTCTCATTTCAGAATGAAATTTTGGCCTTTGTCGGGTTTAACTCAAATCAAACAAGTAATTCACAACTGCGTGGTATGCCACAGGTTTAAAGCAAAACCAGTCACCCAGTTTATGTCTGATCTTCACTATAACCGTGTTTCAGGCACAAGACCCTTTCAATTTGTCTCAGTAGACTATGCTGGACATTTTACGTTAAAATCATCTCACCTTCGTAGATCTCCTTCCTATAAAGCGTATGTAGCATTTTTCATTTTCACCACCACCAAGTGTTGCCATCTTGAGCTCGTAACCGGTCTCACTAGTCAGGGCTATATTTTGGCACTAAAAAGATTTATAGCACGAAGGTCAGTCCCATCATGTATCTGGTCTGATAATGCGACTAATTTTTATGGGGCAAAAAACGAGCTCCATGAACTCTATAAATTTTTTATGAATGAAGATCACACAACATCCATTAAAGACTTCGCAGCTCAGAACCAAATCACTTTTAAGTTCGCTACCCCTCTTAATCCTGCAAGTGTAGGAATACATGAAAGAGGCATTCAGTCAGCTAAATTTCATCTCCGTCGTGTGATAAGAAACGCAGTGCTCACTTACGAATCCTTCAATACAGTACTATGCCAAATTGAGGCGATTCTTAATTCTAGACCACTATTTAGAATGTCAGAAAGCCCAGAAGACCTTTCTTTTCTTTGCCCTGCCCATTTTTTGGTAGGCCAATCTCTATTAGCCCCACCGGAGCCTAGTAATATTTTGGAGATTCCAGAAACCAGACTGCCCCTCTATCAGAAATTGTCGCAAATGCAATTATTGTTCTGGAAGAAATGGAGTGTCTCATACCTCCAAACCCTACAATCTCGATCCAAGTGGTGTACTGTTACTCAAAGTCCCGTACAAGTCGATGATATAGTACTCATAATAGACGCCCATCTACCCCCGCTAAAGTGGGAGCTAGCAAGAGTCTTAGAGCTAATACCAAGCAATGATGGCCTGGTTCGAACTCTACGACTTCGGACAAAAAACACAACTTGTCTTAGATCAATCAGGCAAGTAAGTAAACTTCCTAGCCCCACATAATATAATTTGTATTCTTCTCTCTTCCAGTTTCATATGATTAGCCTTTGTCCCCCTGGCGGGGAGTATGTTCGAATAAATCCATTCGAACATATAAAATTATTTATTAATATTTTTAATTTAGTATTCAACTCCATGTTTGACAAAGGTGCACTCACTCTAAAAAAATGATATAATTCTGAAAAATGTCATTGTAAAAGATCTGTCAAAAAATGTGTCAATAGTTATAGTATATAGTTTTTTGTGCACCTTAAAAGAAAACTCCCTGAAAAATCAGGCACCCTGCCTACTCTCAAAGCGAATTTTAGTCCAGCACGGTGCAACATCTCCGTTTGACAGAAATCATTAAGAATCCGTCAAGGATTTAATCTCCAAAAAATAGTATATAGTAGTTTAGTTTCTCCAAATCGGTCAACGATTTGTCCCGCTTGTTAAAAGTTTTTTTGCATTTGGAAGCCTTAGACCCACGTGGCTGGTACATCTCTTAATCCAGGATCTTCGTGATAGTGACGTGAATGGACAATAACCCGCACATAGACGTTTTTGAAAGACTTGTTAACTGGTAATTAATATTTATGTATTTGTACTAATTTTATTTATGCTATTTGTTTTTCGCTCTCTATAATAAATCGTTTTGTACCTTTGGATAGCTTTTTGAACCGTTAGTGTTAAGACATTCTTATATTACAGGTAAGAGCTCTCATATTTTTTTAACCAGCAATCTATGCAATACAATCTCACATTTTAAGGACATTCTTCATGTGTGTCCTATTGTGTAGATACTAATTTTATCTACACAGGGTAGAAAAGACATAACACCGCAGCATTCGTATTCGTAACTTTATATTGATATCACGATTGCAAAAGAGTTTGCGCATTCTATTAAAGACTGATCTAGCGATTTCTAATCTACATCTAATCTCTTTTGTTTGATCAGTATCGTCTGTGATCCAAGCACCTAGATATTTATAACAGGGCACACGGTCAATCGTTGTATTGTCTATTACAAGATTAGCTCTGATGTTCTTTGATTTCGTGATTACCATAAATTTAGTTTTTTTCAAATTAATTTTCAAGCCGTAACTGTTACAGTATATATTGAGACTTCTACTACCGTTCCCGTTAGGAGAACTGTATCGTCAGCATACGTTATATTGTTGATCCTCTCACCATTTATTATCAGACCAAGATCTTCTTCCTCGAGTGCTTGTTCACAGATAGCTTCACTATACAGATTAAATAAAAGTGGCGATAAGATACATCCCTGCCGGACTCCTCGACGGATTTGAATTTCTTCTGTTAGTCTGCCCTCAACCTTGACATTTGCTGTTTGATTCCAATATAGATTGCATATATTTCGAATATCTCGGCTGTCTATATTTTTCTTTATTAGAACTTGTCTTAGTGGTTCATGGGAATTACTATAAACGCTAAAAAAACGACAATGGTAACGTGATATAACAAGTAGAAAAATATCAGTACTTGGGAACTTTGATCAATGAAACCAATGATCATACAGCAGAAATAAATAAGCATAGAGATTGCCAAATCAGCATTTATATGAATGAAGCCACTCCTAACGTGCAAAAATCTAAATTTGGAGATCAGACTACGTACCATTCGGTATTATATATTTTCAATATTATTATATGGACTTGGACTTGGACACTAAAAAAATGCAATTTAAAAAGAATTGAGGATTTCGAACTCTGGTCATACTGCAGAGTATTAAAAATATCATGAACTAATAGAATTACAAATAAAGAAGTACTGGAGAGGGTTGGTAAAGAAACAGAACTAATCATTACTATACAAACCAGAAAACTGCAATACCTAGGCCACGTGATGAGGGGACCAAAATATGAAATTTTGAGACTCATAATACAGGGAAAGATTCAACGAAGAAAATCTGTTGGCCGAAAGAAGAACTCATGGCTGAAGAATCTACGTGATTGGTATCAATGCAGATCGATTGATTTGTTTAGAACAGCAAGTTCAAAAATAAAAATAGTCATTATGATAAGACAATTATCCCATTTGCCCCAGGGCCTTTATTGTTTTTAGGACTTAAATTGTGTCCATTATATCTTGTTGTGTTCGTCATGAATATCTTCGTATTCTAATATTGTTTGTTCGGTTTCTTCCTCTTCGTTATGTCCTTTTAAAAGCGTATCGAGGCTTCACAGATACAGAGCGACAGACCATAATAAACCAAGAATGGGATATCCTGGTCCATATCAGATACTAACAGATCCTTTTACGTAACACATCCCTAGGAAGCAAATTGCTATCAAAAAGCACTAGTTGGTGCAACGCTGAATGTGAAATTGAGCAAGCCACCAAAAAGAAGAACCATGCATACAGGCTTATGATTGAACTGTTGAATCTTATACGGAACTTAAAAGGTTTGCAAAAGAAGACAAGAATTTTTTATAGAAAGATCAATAGTACAAAAACATAATCTAAACCTAAGCACGAACGAGGAAGAAAACATAATAGCTAACAAGGAGAAAATCCTTAAGAGATGGATGGAACATTTCAAGAATTTGTTGTGACCTGATTTATGGTCTAGACATGCCATCCAACCTTGACCTATTGACCTAATATATATATATATATATATATATATATATATATATATATATATATAACTAAGACATCGTCGAATACTAATAAGAACATAGAATAACATTGAAATAAGGGAGGCTGCACCGTAATTGGAAACGGTCGACAAAGCTGCACATGATGATGATGATATATATATATATATATATATATATATATATATATATATATATATATATATATATATATATATATATATATACATATCGGAAAAAGGAGTACGACCGTCAATCCAATATATATATATATATATATATATATATATATATATATATATATATAAGGATATCCTTATACATATATATATATATATATATATATATATATATATATATATATATATATATATATATCGGAAAAAGGAGTACGACCGTCAATCCAATATATATATATATATATATATATATATATATATATATATATATATATATATATATATATATATATATATATATATATATATATATATATATATATATATATATATATATATGAAATTAAATAACAACAAGGCGCCAGGAAATCATAAAATCACCGCAGAACTCTACAACTATAGAGGGGAATACTAACAAACAAAATCCACAAAATTATAACAAAAGTAGCAACGAGCAAAATCCGAAGAGTGGAATATCGGTTCGTTGTGCCCCTTACATAAAAAGACTATAACTCTCTTAAATAGTAAATATACAAAAAAATATTAAATAATTTATGCTTAATTAACATGAATTAATGCTCAATAACAAAGTGGACATATTCTTGAAAAAACCAGTGAATTTCATGTCGACATCTTCCACCTATTCGTAATATTGTTCTGAAGCTATTTTCTTGTGGCATTTTAAATTAATTGCTATTTAACTGGGAATAAGCCACAATTAAAGATAAAAATACGTTTATTGACGTTTCAATTTCCACTTCGGAAATCGTTCTCAAAATACAAACAGTAAATTAAACAAATTTTGTTTTTTGTTACATAGTGAAAAATTCTTCTAATAATTTAATTTTATCTGACTCATTTATATTGACAATTCAGACATACATTATGCATTTTAAAGTAGACGACTTTAAAATGATATTGCCAATATTGTTGAGTTGCGCTCCTGGGACGACTTTACTTATAAGATAGTTCATTCGATTACATGAAATCAACTTTAACTTGAGAATATCCGTCAGAAAAAAAAATCATAGCATATAATTCGTCTTTAAAAAGACAAACACATGACATGATGACAGTAAAATTCTCCTGTTAGTGATTCCATAGTAAATTATGAGGGAAAAACCAGGAAAAAATCCTCATAAAACTATCCCGACATGGTAAGTATTTGTTCGTGCAATTAGTTTACCTTCAATAAACACCAAAATTCTGATTTTATATGTTTCGTTATTTTAAAAACATAAATGATGTATCCTCTATATGTTACTGACTTACTAATACCGGTATTTTCTTATTAATAACTTCCTCTTTCAATATTGGTAACCAGATCCTACTACATTCTGCCGAGGAATTTGCGACACAATTGGCCTCATTTAGCATAATTAAAGTCTTTGATTTTTCTTTTTTTACCATCCGTCTCTTTTAGTACTACATTTGAATTATTCCATTGAACCCTATGTTCATTATCCCATGCGTGTTTACATATTTGAGATCTATCAAATTCTCTATTTTTAATATAATATTGATGTTCACTTATTCTAACATTTAATGGCCTTGATGTTTCACCTAAATAAAACTGATCTAATTAAATCCTTATACGATAGAGCCAAAATTACTTGTTCTAACGAAAATTCGTTCTTGGAGGAGAAACATTTGTTAACATCTGTTTTATTAAAAAATGATTATCCTTTATCGTTTATAAATAAGGAATTTTCAACAATCGATCGAATAGAACAGAACAACTTAGAACGAGATCCTACAGCATACACAAGGAATAATACGAGGAAAATAATACCGTACATAAAAGGATTATCAGAAAAACTTAAAAGGATAGGCAATAAATTCAACATTTCAACAACATTCAAAACAACAAACACGTTGAGATATATTTTGTCCAAAACTAAACCTAACGATGAACAAGAAAGGACAAAGAATTGCATTTATAAAATTCCTTGTGAATGCGATCAGTTTTATTTAGGTGAAACATCAAGGCCATTAAATGTTAGAATAAGTGAACATCAATCTTATATTAATAATAGAGAATTTGATAGATCTCAAATATGTAAACACGCATGGCATAATGAACATAGGGTTCAATGGAACAATTCAAATGTAGTCCTAAAAGAGAGGGATGGTAAAAAAAGAAAAATCAAAGAATCGGCTTTAATTATGCTAAATGAGGCCAATTGTGTCGCAAATTCCTCGGCAGAATGTAGTAGGATCTGGTTACCAATATTGAAAGAGGAAGTTATTAATAAGAAAATACCGGTATTAGTAAGTCAGTAACATATAGAGGATACATCATTTATGTTTTTAAAATAACGAAACATATAAAATCAGAATTTTGGTGTTTATTGAAGGTAAACTAATTGCACGAACAAATACTTACCATGTCGGGATAGTTTTATGAGGATTTTTTCCTGGTTTTTCCCTCATAATTTACTATGGAATCACTAACAGGAGAATTTTACTGTCATCATGTCATGTGTTTGTCTTTTTAAAGACGAATTATATGCTATGATTTTTTTTTCTGACGGATATTCTCAAGTTAAAGTTGATTTCATGTAATCGAATGAACTATCTTATAAGTAAAGTCGTCCCAGGAGCGCAACTCAACAATATTGGCAATATCATTTTAAAGTCGTCTACTTTAAAATGCATAATGTATGTCTGAATTGTCAATATAAATGAGTCAGATAAAATTAAATTATTAGAAGAATTTTTCACTATGTAACAAAAAACAAAATTTGTTTAATTTACTGTTTGTATTTTGAGAACGATTTCCGAAGTGGAAATTGAAACGTCAATAAACGTATTTTTATCTTTAATTGTGGCTTATTCCCAGTTAAATAGCAATTAACCTATTCGTACATTTTAAAACAACGAAGATAATACGAAACAAGTTTTATATTAACCAGTGCAAAACTTCAGAATTCCTGTTAAATTCATAAGGTTGGTGCAGATGTCAATGTCAAAAATAATATGTAAAGTAATCTCTATTCTGAAGAATTCAACACCAACTGTTCAATCACAAATTGGTCAATTTGTGATCACATTAATATAATCCCCTGAATGGGTATAGTTTTACCATGTATAATTGTGAAACAGATCGATTAGTATATAATTGAGAAACATATCCATTAGTAGCTTAATTACAGTTTGTTCAACTTCCTGCAAACTATAGATTTCCTAATATTTATTGAGGAAATGCCTGCAATCATTACCTCGGTTCAAATTATATTTGCCAGCTTTTAAAAGTCAAAGATTTTTGTTCTATGCAGAGGGTATCATTTTCATTGGGATTCATTCATTTCCGAAGGATGCATTTGATGAATCGTAACATTTTGGTCAGATTATAAATATATCTTCGGGACTAGTTTGGGACGCAGTCTATTATAAATTTTTACCTAAACAACAACTATAGTGTAATAATTCAGTAGTTGTCAATTAAACTATATTACTCCACGACTTCAATATTTTATTTTATCATCGTCGATCGAGAAGAATCGCACACAGGGAATTAGAAACAATTCAAACTTATAATTTCATTCAAATTTGTCCACCAACAGCGGACTGAGATAGGGGGATGCGCTGGCGTGCCTCCTTTTTAACATCGTCAAGTAGAATTTGGTACAATATACTTTGAATATTTAATTCAATAAAACTTAATGAGCTCTGAGTTCCTGACAATTATTGTGGTCATAAAAACGTTGAAATTAATTTTAATAACATTCAAGAGAATAAAATTCGGACTAAGCGATTTTAACGATTGTATTTTTTATTTAAATATTATGTAAAGTTAAAAAATAGACAGAGTGTACCTTATAAAAAAAATAATGTCTACATAATTTTGGAGCAACAGTGTACTCAGTGTACAGTGGGTGATCAATTTATTAGAGCCACCTAGTAAAATTCAATTTTTTGTACAAAACGGGTATATAATTGAGCTGTATAATATATTAATGCGTTTATTTCCATTTGATTATCTTATAATACTTTATAAAAAAAAAACAATAAATAGTCTGGCAACAGGGGCAACATAGCAGGCGTGGCAATACGTGACTCAGATGGTATTGTTTGTCAGTGCTGTCAGGCCTAGCTTGCAGCTCGTGAGCATATTATTTTATATTCTTGGTGTTTAGAGTTATAATAGTTTCCATTGCTCTCTAGTGACATTCTGATAGTCGTATACTATCTTTTTGTGAATTTAGCAGACGTTGTATGTTCGTTACACCAGTGGTAAGAACATCATGGGAAAAGCCAAAGACATCTCACCAAGGAAAATAGCGGAAATGAAAACTTTATTATTGAACACTAATCACTATAACAGAAAAATAGCATCCATTTCTAAAGGTTCAAGGGCATCTGTGGACCATATAAAGAAAAAACTTAACGACAATTTAGATTTGAACCCACGACACAAATAAAATGTGGTCAAAAAATAATTACGACACCACCAGATAAAAGAAAAATTCGAAATATTGTATTGGCAAACAGAATACAAACAGAAAGGATTTTTACCGAGAATGATGCTGCAGCCTGGCATCAATATTTTACCAATAACAGCTCCTCGACGAATAAAGATTATGAGGTTTTTAACCTGTCGCCCTGCAAAAAAAGCCACTACTCATACCAGCCATAAAGAAAAATAGGCTTCAATAGGCTAAAGATCATAAAAATTGGACTGTTGATGATTGGAATCAGGTGAATAACATTACTTAATAATGTTTTTTATGTCGTTTACAGTTGATCAATTTGTCAAAGATTCTAAAATAATAACAATATTCCAGGTTTGTTTTTCGGACGAATCTACCGATTCGTCTGAGCAATACTGTCAGTAATATCAAAATACTGAGCATCATGGTGTGGTCTATCATCAGCAGTCAAGGAACTGGTAGACTCTACATTGTTAAAGGAACAATGCGGCAGGACTAGTACTTGAGAGTACTTTAAACAAAAATACTTCCCCAGATCCAGGAGTGCTTCCCGAATAAAAGATTTACGTTTATGCATGACACGGCGCCTTGTCACAAGGCACTGTCCTTGCTGACAACCAGATAAAGGTGCTCGATGACTCGCCAGATCTGAATCCAATAGAAAGAAAGAGAAAAAAATTATTGTAGAAAGTATGCCAAGAAGGTGTCAGGCAGTCATTGCGGCAAAAGGTGACACTACTAAGTATTAGGTTTAAGGCATAATGTTAAGGGTTTTCATGTAATTACTCGTTTCTTTTTTAATATTTGTAAACCTTATAAGGTTCTAAATCACAGTAAAATATAATTAAGCACAAAAATATGTTTTCTAGCTCATATACATACCATTATTAAACAAAAAATAAAAGTTTGATGGGGTGGTTCTAATATTTTGATCACCCACTGTATTTTGAATGACCTCCTACAAATTGATTTATCCGAAAAAACACTTTCCTTTTTTTTTGCGATTCAATCAAGAATCGAAATAAAGTATACGGAATTTCTTTTGTCTTCATTATTTCTAAGTAGCAATATACAATATTGTTTCTTGTCTTAATCGCTGAACCATTTTCTTGGCAACAGTAACCTAATAAAGCAATTTCCTGTAGCGACGTTGTTGTTTATTCACTCATAAACAATGTTACTTAACTTTCTGAAGAGTGCGATAATGTTATTATTATCTTGTTCAACACTAATTATAATTTCCTAATTTTTATGTGGTTTTTAATTTCGTATCACGCGTTTTGTTTAATTTAACGATTTTTATTATGTAAAAGAGAAAGTCTCTTTGATACATAATGTCTTATGTGTATTGAGCAAATATTGGGCCATAAAACGTAACCTCTATAAACATCAGTTGTTTTTTTATGAATCAGTTCCATGTGTATGCAGTATATAAACAATATGCCATGCGCCAGCCTGGATAATGTAACTGTAAATACTGTAGATAATTGGATAATGTTAAAAACAAGGTATAGTTTTAAGCAATCCTACTCATTTCACCATACAGGAATATCCGATAGTAATGAAAAGGTAGATAAAAATCAAGTGTGATTAAATAAAAATTATATGGTAAACTAATTTTCGAAACCAAATTCTGATCCTATGATTTTGACATCTGATTTTAATATCAGATGTCGCTATTTGCGTCTATACGAAGCCATGTTAGAGTTGCTTCTTAAGACAGAAAAGATTTATTTTCTTGAATAGCTGTTCTGACGAGTCCTAGTAGGGCGAAATACCTATAAGCAGATACACAGACGTACTATACCTACGTGAAATCAAATCTTGACTGTCTTTTTCTTTTTAAAAATTATGATTTCCACATTAGTATAATTTGATAAGTGGAGTAAACATGTTTTATGAAAGTTTCTCTATAAGTTTAACGATTTTTAATACATTTTCAAACAACTTCAAAGTATTTTTGTAATAATAAATAATAGTCTATGTTTAATAATGACATTTTATTATAGAAATTAACTGACTACTGTTACCTTACTCTGAGTAAACTCATCAAAAATGCCTAAGGAACAGAAAGATTTTTTGTCATATACAGTGACGATTCTCACAATAATGATAATATTCCATAATTTAGCCGTTCACTGTATATATGTCACCGGACAAACCCGATTTCAAGACAAACTAGTTTGGCCTAGGTTAAAATAGTTCTTCCTATAAGCGATAGGATTAATTGGTATAGCTTCTTCTTCTTAGCCTTCTATCGTCCATTTTTGGACATAGGCCCCTCGTAATTACTTCCATCGATATCTATCCTGAGCAACATACTTCTAATTTATTCCGGTTATTCTTTTTATGTCGTCTACCCATCTCATATGTGGTCTTCTTCTTGGTCGTCTACCTTTGTAAGGTCTCCAATGTTGTATTCCGGCATTCCAACGTTGGTCTTTTTGTCTAAAAGTGTGATCTGCCAAGCTTCATTTGAGTTTGGCAATTGTTGTTGTGATATCCTCGACTTTTGTTTTTGATCATACCAAGTCGTTCCCCTTTTTATCTGACAGTCGTATACCTAACATTGCACTTTCCATTGCCCCTTCTGTTGTGGCTAGTTGATTCATATTTGCCTTGATTAGGGTCCAGGTTTGACATCCATATGTCATGATAGGAACGATACATTGGTTGAACACTTTGCTCCTCAAGTATTGAGGTATTTTGCGGTTCTTCAGTATCCAACTGAGTTTTCCAAATCCTGCTCATGCCACTCTTGCCGTTCTAGTGATTTCCGCACATTTATTCTCTTTGTCAAGTTTCAGAATTTGACCTAAGTAGACATATTCCTGCATTTGTTCTATCTCACTGCAATTTATAGTTATGTCTGAGATCGATTGTGTTGGTCATTGCTTTTAATATATAGTGAACCAAGGCTGTGAAATATCATTAAGGTTTGCAGCTACAAGATATTCAGTTGGATTTGTGTCAAACAGATAGGTGTAAGAGTGTAAGTGTAACAAAGCAATGATACTCTTTTCTGCAATTCTAGGTGCAATCAAAGGTAAAAATTAATAATAAGTTTAATAATTGAGGTATAATTATTGCTTTTTAAAAGCAATTTTTATTTATTTTACTTAATTACTAGTTTTAACGATAAATCATTACCGTTTTAATAAAAATTATTATTTTTACAATTTACAAATTATTTTAATCAGTTTATCTGTTTGTTTTGGCTTTGTAGGTATACTATAATATTTATTAGGCCGTACTTGTGTATCCTGGTGTGTGTGTATTTATATCAAGATCAACCAGTTTAGCCTAGCCTAAATTGGTTTAACGGATAGTTCTTTTACAGTTCCTAGTAAAGGACAGAATAGAAAATGATCCTGGATCGACTTATCATTGGATTTTCACAAGCGGAGCTGTATCAGCTGAATGGTTGTAATACCGATGCAATAGCGTGCTGTCTAAGAAAATGCCTCGGATGTTGTCACGCAGTCCGGGCGACGACCAGCACTACCTTGAGTCCGAGTCATGGAGTGCGAAATTGGCCACCGGCCACGCGAATGTTAGTGATCAGGCATCGGATGGAAATTCAGCTACTGGTCCACAGAAATTAAAATCCACAGAAAATTAAATAATGTTGATACATGGAACGTACAAGGGCTAAAGACAATCACAGGTAAGCTGTAAATTATTGAAAGATAGCTAGCAAAGTATAACATTAAAATCTCTGGACTAGCTGAAACGCATTGGTTAGGAGAGAGTCATTCTAGAACACATAATGACAATTATGTCTACTTGCTGTCAGTGAAACCACCGTGAATCCCAGAACTATATAGGTGGTGCCATTCTAGTGTCACCAAGATTACAAAAGTCTGTCGTCGAATTTAAAGCTGTGAGCGATAGGATATTTCTCCTTAAAACTGGAAGACAAACCATATAAACTCAATATCATACAAGTTCATGTGCCAACCAGTACAGCAGATGATATAAAATTCTACGAAAAATTTGAAGCAACAATTACCAAAATTCCAAATAAAGAGATAACTTTAATATGCAGTGACTTTAACGCAAAAGTCGGCAACACTCCACAGAATGACGACCTAAAGAATGAACTGGAAAAATTTGGCATAGGTCAGAGAAACGAAAGAGGACACTGCTTAATCGAGTTTGCTATCACAAATAACTATTATATTATGAATACTCGAACACCAGGTACGGCGACTTTATACTTGGAAAAGTCCTGGAGATAGGTCTAGAAATCAAATTGACTACATCCTCATAAATATTCGCTGGAGATCATCAATCCAAACAGCCAGATCATACCCAATGGCGAAATGTGGATCAGATCATACTCTCCTCGTAAAAGCAAAGCAGCGCCTAACAAACGGAGAGAAACAACGAGGATAAAACTAATAAAGAAATATAAATTTTTCCAAGAAGTGCAATAAAGTATGCCCTCTATTGGTAAGAGTACATCACAAGAGTTATTAATCTATTCGTTAGAGACTATTAAACATTGTTTAACAACATCAATTAATCGCCCAAAGGTAAATATTACAGTAAAACACAATCACTGAATAACAGATGAAACCCTTAAAATAATTGAGAATAGAAGAAATCTTTATCAACGTGGTGTACATAGTGAAACGGAAAAGCCAGTTTAAGAGACTTCAACAAAGAAATAAAACGAAGATGCAAGGCTAATAAACAACAATACTATCAGAATATATGCAAAGAAATTAAGAGTCACGATCAAAACAATCAGCCAAGAGACCCTTTTTAGAAAAATACGATACAAAACAAGAGACTTTAAAAGCTGAACGGACCGTTAAAGACCACACAGATACGCTGAGAACCAACAGAGAACATATAGTAGAGACATGAAGATTATATGCCCGGGATTTTTCTATAATGGAATTATTCCATATTATAACTTGTAGACCACTATATGGACGAATACCCTGTACATACCCTTTTGCTCACCAGGTCCTCTCCAAACTCTTACTCTTCTTAAATCAGGGTAGAGCCAAAACCTAGCTTCACCTGAAAATAACACAGAACTCAATTCTTGTAAGCCTCAATAGACACATTGGTGTGCCCACCTTAATCTGAATCCACGATTTCCATGACACAACATGGATCTCTCAATGGACATCTGGCGAGCAGGCCAGCTTCACGTAATCTATTCCTGAAAGTTTGGATACATACAGTAATATTGTGGGTACTTTATAAGGCTCAAAAAAGTTCACGTGCAGTTATAGGCATATTTGTACGATCTAATCTTACCAAATTCCGATCTTATTGTTCTATTGTGTTTATATTTTTGGAAGCATAGCTTTTTTATCGCGGGCTACAGATAAAATGCATTTATCGATGCAATGGATGGCAACGAGGTGTGAAAAAATTAAAACAAAAGAAACGCGATTGAAAAATTATTTGTGGGAAAATTATAAAACCTGATTTTTTTCTTTTGGTTGCGAAAAAACTAGAAAAAATCACATTTAGGCGAAAACTACAATAGTAAATATTGTACATAGTAAACCATCTTACGTCAAGATGTGGGGTTCGGATAAGGAGCAATGAAATTTATATGAATTCAAACATGGTGGAGTTTAAAATAACTAAGAGCAATTTTGATAACGGATTCATCAACGTGAAAAAACGCGGTATACTTATTTCGATCCATAATTTTTTGTAAAATTTAATATAATTGCCTTTAAAATAAGCTTAATTTGTTAATTTCTTTTTAGATTGATAATATAAACAATTTGTAAGTTTTCATTAGAATTTAGTTCAAAAAATTAATTTCCAATAAAATAATTATTTAAGTTTAATAAAATGATGCCTTCATTTTGTCCAGATGTTCCCATTATATTTAAATATGATTTTAAT
Source organism: Diabrotica balteata (assembly GCA_918026665.1). Taxonomy (NCBI): domain Eukaryota; kingdom Metazoa; phylum Arthropoda; class Insecta; order Coleoptera; family Chrysomelidae; genus Diabrotica; species Diabrotica balteata. Next base: position 74,742,832 of record OU898283.1, on the reverse strand, counting down.
TTTTTAATACTCAATATTTTTAATAATCATGTAATCTTATACTATGCATTGAAACTATAATTCAAGTTCAATTTACAGGAAAATTTTCCCAAGATATTGTATTTTATTCTAGAAATCAAAAATAGCTAATAACTAAAAGTGAAAGTTTCACGACTATCAATTCAGGTTTGGACTCAGTCATATTCTTACAAGATACACATGTACGAGATTATGAAATTAAATATATACAACTTGCAATAATGCTCCCTCAACTTAAATATTGTCTATTATTGTAAATCTTTAAAAAATGCAGTTTCTGTAGAAAGAAAAACAGAATCTATTTATTTCTTCTTTTTCTTAGGTTTCCCTTTTTCCAAGGCTTCTAATTTATTATTTTTTCTTTTAAACACATGAGTTTTGCTATCATTATCATTTGGCTAATTAAAAAAAGTTTTTTTAATAGTCTTTTATAGTAAGTTTTCGTAAACTTGAGAGCATATACCTCAATAAAGCCAGCATGTAACGAAGTTCTATTCTTTTCTTTTAAACTAACACTTTAAATAAATTCAAATTATGTTGTCCCCTTATGTCTTTTCTTTGATACAGTGTTGTGTATAGAATGGTCTCGACATTCATTAATGTGGTGCCATTTTTCATGACATTCTGACATCTTTTTGACAATTTTGTTTACAGTGTTCATTTTCAGATCATTGTTCAGGTTATGCTATAGAGTGGTAATGATGTTCCTCAGTACGTTGTTTTGTAATATCCAAATTATTTCGATGTTACCTAAATTAGTACAATTCCAGAGTTGAAAACGCTAGACTTAATGCGTGTTTATATCGTAGTAAATCATTGTGGATATATCTAATAGACACACTTTAAATTCAACCTTTTTGTTGCTCTTTCGATCTTATTAAATGTCGTTTAGGGATGAGATGGAGATTACCATGAGATCGATGACATCTGCGTATACTAAGAGTTGTTCGGCTGATGTCACTGCATTTTCTGATAAGATTACGAAATAACGACGATAAAACGTCTCCTTGCTTCACCCCTTTGTTTATTTCAAAGCTGATGGAAAGTATATAGTTCACACATTATTTAGGTACTCCCTCTCCATATAGACTGGTCATCTGAATGAGATTCTTTGGTATTGAGAGCTCCGCCGTCGGATTCCATAGTCGGTTTCTCTTTAGGATATCATAATACCAGTCGAAAATCTCTAATGAGGTTACTTATGTCTCTTATGTTAAATTCCCAGCTTTTCTCTAGAAGCGGCCTCAGTATGAATAGTTGATCTACTGTTAATCAGTTTGCCATAAAAACCGGCTTGGCATTCTCCCAGAATGTTTTTAGCGTAAGTAGATAATGTACTAAGAAAAATATTCGAGAACATCTATACATTTGGACACGTATATACTAGGGCGCTTCGATAAATACTTGGCCTACAAAAGAAAAATGAAAAACATTATTTATTTCCTTTTAGCTTGATATACTTGACCCAGCGATGCTTCAACATCTTTAACCGGTCTGAAAAATACGATTTCTCAAGTCAGCAAAGTAGGCCAATTCGGAGGTGAGCCAGTGCATTGTAATAGTGAAGGAGTACTTTTTCTTCGCCAAATTTAGGCCACTTTTTCTGCAATTCAGCGTCGAATCAGTCCAATAATTTAGCATAGTACAGTCATAACCTTTCCAGACAACAGTCTTTGCCTTCTTCGGAGCACGTTCGCAGAGTTACGTCCACTGTTTCGACTAATGTGTACCAGTGGAACAATTTTTCGTCGACGGTTACGACACGACGTAGAAACTCTTTCGGATTATGCTTAAACAGCGTCAAACGCTGTTCTGAAGTAGTCTCACCGTTGCACTTGTTGCCCGAACTGAGCAAAGTAGCACCCATCGGGCGGACAGCTTTCTCTTGCGCAAAATTTCATGCAGGATATAACCCACACGGTCTTTTGAGATGACTAAGTCTCAGCTATCCCGGGTAACTTCAGTAATGAAACGTGGATTTTTGTAACGTTTTCCTACGTGGCACAATGGTGAATTATGTATAGACCCAGAACGATGATGATTATGTATAGACCCAGTGATGTATCGTACTATCAGGAAGCAAACTGTTTTATAGAAGACCTCTAAGATATCGGCTCCAATAAACCGTTTTCCGAAACCCAAAGGTTCAGCGAAAGAATGTTGCACCATAATATCGCTGTTCCAGAAGTAGGTATATATAAGAGCAGTCCACGTGGCGTATAAAAGCAATTGAAATTATTAAATAATATGTGAATTATTATTCTAGAAACAAATTCATGAACAATTTGAGATTTACTAAACACTCAAAAGTTCTTTTCTTGTAGAGATATTAAGATTACAAAGTGCGAGTACAATGACGCTCGAGCGACGCGCCGGTTGTAAGTTAAACGCACCAGCTTTCGTTTGTTTTGGTTTTCAGAAATAAAACATGATTTGAAAAAAGGGCAATCTTTATTAATTTATTAGTTATAAGCATTTAAAACAATTAAATTGTTAGCAACAAATTTCTGCAAAAAAATCGGATTATCATGGACTTATTATAGTATATATTCCAAAAGCGTAGTGAACAGTTTCGGCGATATGGTGTCCCCCTGGCGTACTCCACGTTGTATCGGGAATTTCTGGATTTGACGATCACCCACTCTAACACTGGCTGTTGCGTTTTGGTATATGTGTTTAATTATATTTATATACCGATAGTCAATTCGGCATTCTGTCAAGGCTTCCAACACTTTTTGTTGATTTACGGTATCGAATGCCTTTTCATAGTCGACAAATATTAAAGCTAGTGGTTTATTATATTCAGTGCATTTTTCTATAAGGTTTTTTATTACCAGTAGGTGATCGTTTGTTCCATAACCTTTTCTAAAATCCGCCTCTTCTAAGGACTGATAAAATTCCAATTTATTTTCTAGTCGTTTCGTATTCAATATTTATAATGATCCCTAAATCACAAAATGCAAAGACCACAGACTGATAAGTTTAATGAGCCATTTGCTTAAGGTATTTCTTCGCATCTTTCACACAAGAATGTTCAAAAAGCTGGGAGATTTAAGCCGTGAAGTGAAACACAATTTGGTTTCAAGAGCGGACTGGGTACACGTGAAGCAGTTTTCTGCTTGAACACGCTTGTACAAAACTGCATGGATCAACGAAAGTATATGGTCATAATATTCCTCGATTATAAAAAAGTGTTTCGACACTGTAAAACATGACGCAATGATAAAAATGCTATACAACGCTAACATTAACGAGAAAGATATGAGTTATCCAAAATCTCTACTGGAATCAAAAAGCATGAGTGAGACTGAGCAAATCAACCAACACAAAAGAATTTGAAATTTTAAGAGGCTCTGAGTGTTCTATGCTCATCAATCACTATGTGGAGAACATTTTTGCAGAGGAACTGGAAGGCTCTGAGTGTGGAATAAAGCTAAACAGGTTCCCGGTAAATAACATTCGTTACGCCGATGACACCGCGATAATAACAGACAACGATATGCAGTTGATGTTAAATAAAATAAACACCGTAGGAAAACTATATGGCTTAAAGATAAATGCTGGAAAAACTAAATGCATGGCAATAAGAAAAACGCACTTTTAAGAATACAACTGCAAGTAGATAATGCTCCAATCGATCAAGTAAAAACATTTAAATACCTGGGAATGATGTTGAATGACCAATGGGATCCTCAACAAGAAATAAAATGCCGTACCAAACAGGCAAGACAAGCTTTTATCAATTTTAAACCGCTACTATGTAACCGCAACATTCCCTTCAATCTCCGCTATAGGATGGTTAAATGGAAACATGGACGTTGCGAAGAATGTTCCACATACCATGAATAGATAGGGTGAGAAACGAGGAAGTCTTAAAAAATGCAAATACTGATAGAGAACTACTCAATTTGATCAAGGTAAGAAAAATTGGATACTTCGGCCATATTGAGAGGAAAAAAATACGCAACCCCTTAATTAATCATCCAGGGAAAGATTGAAGGCAATAAAGGAGTAGGTCGCAAACAAATGTGGCTACGGAACATAAAGAACTGGACAGACATAAATAACACTGGCGATCTTTTGAATGCCGGAAAAGACAGAAGTCTGGCCTTAAAATAATTCGTCGTCGCACTATAGGTGCACAGTACTATAAGAAGAAGAATCTAATATTATAGCGGATAATCTAAGAACATTCCGAAACTTTATTCTATTTTCCAGAGTACGATTCTGATTTTATGTACAAGGTTATTTCATTTAGATTGTTCTTAAACTTTTTGAATTTATAATAATATTATGCAGACACCAGATGATAAATTAATTAGTTGCAAACGGATCACAAGAATATTATTACCTGTCTGACTGGTTTTCATTATACATATTTATGAATAAATTGATAGATAAGTTTAAAGTTTACCTTTAAAAAATGTTTCATTAAAATTATTATTTGGTGACAACAAATGGATTTATTTTATTTACGAATTTTTATACAAAATAGTGGGTGTTACATGTGACCAAGCAATCAACATTCAACACAGCTTCGTCAATTAAATATTCATAAAAAAGGTAATAAATCAGATTTAAAAAACTAGAGCTGAGTAACGTTTAACAATCTTATTCTGTAGAAGATCATAACCAAAAGAATATCCGTAGAACTTTGATAGATATCAATCATAGAAATGAGCTGTCCTTAGAAAAAAATGTTTACTGGCGGGCAAATACTTCTTTGTTGCTCCTGTTTTGGATTTTCAGTAGTTCTTACTGGTTCAGCGTCTGAAACCAAAATTGGAGTGTCATCTGCAAATATTGTTACTAGTGTGTCATGGATCAGAGCAACATCAGTAGTATATAATAGACAAAGGAATTCTCCAAGCATACTTCCCTGCGGTACTCCTGCCATTATTTTATGGTGATCCGATAATTCATCATTCGTTTTGAGGTGGAAGTAACGTTCGTAAGGATGTGATTTTAAGATAAGATATAATTGATCTGGTTGCTGTTTTAATTTTTTACAATAATCCTGTATGCCAGACTTTATCAAAAGCTGTTGAATGTCAATAAATACTGAGCTATAATGTTTTCAGTTTCCAGCTGTTCTCCGTGCGTAGAGGTTTTCTCCCCGGCTCTGGAACTCAAAACTTTTTGCAATGTATGTTACCTGAAGTCATATTTAATTTAATAATGAACATCACAGTTTTTTAACAACAAGATGTATAATCTTTTATAACTATAAGTAATTTAAAGGGTTTTTACCCATGTATTTTTGGTGGCTCAGGCATTTTAACCTAGCAGATTTTAAACCAGATGATGGACTGTTTAGTCCGAAAACGTTTGTTTTTTTGATGATAATTAAAAGACGATTTAAAAATAGTAAACGGTCTACCTCTGCAAAATGTCTTTGTCATCAATTCAAATTGTTTTTGAAGTCGACAGAGCAAGCAATCAGCACCGAGTTAAAAAAGATTGATTTCTGAGCAATTTCATGATTTAAAGAAAACACAACTTAAGCAACGAATCTTGAGTTGGAAGAGAAAAAAATATATTGCCACTCTTGCATATCAAGCTACTGCTAAATTTCCTAGAATAAGCATAGAAAAACTGAGTCAAATCTCCAATCAAATAAGACACCTTATTCTTCTTCTTCCTCTTTATAAGAAATTCTGCTTGTTAATTGGCGGGTTAATACCTCTATAGAAGGTTGTCACTCCATCTTTTGCGCGGTCGTCCGATACTTCTTCTGCCGATTGGTGACTTACCTCTTGCTATTTTGACGACATGGGTCTCCTCCATTCTGCTTATGTGGTTATTTCATTCTTTTTTTTTTTTTCTATTTTGTGTCCATTCATTTATACACTGTACGTTACATTTTCTTCCAATGTCTCCACTTCTCTTTCGATCTCTCAGCGTATTTTCTGTAATTCTTCTCAGTACTTTCATCTCTGCCGTTTCCAGTAGCCTTTGCGTTGTGCTTATGTCGGGCCTTGTTTCTGGGGCATATGTCATTATTGGTCTTACACTGGCTTCATAAATTCTTGACTTAATCTAAGTGTTAATGTGTCTGTTTCGCCATATAGTATTATAAGGCATCCTGTCGGTCTATTTGCTTTTTGTACTTGATCTCTCACTTCTTTATCCAGGTCTCCATAGCTAGACAGTGTAATTCCCAGGTATTTTGTTTCCATTACTTGTTCAATACTGATACCATCCATTTATATTTTACATCTGATTGGTTCTTTGTTAACTACTATTGTTTTAGTTTTCTGAGATGAGATTGTCATATTAAATTCTTTTGCTCTTATGTTAAATCTGTGGACCAGACTTTGCAGACTATCTTCATCTTGGGCTATCAGTATTGCGTCGTCTGCGTAACAGAGTATTTTTATTTCTTTGTTTCCCATTCTGTATCATCTTCCTTTGTTAACGCTTTTGATGATTTCATCCGTGATCAAATTGAAGAGCATGAGGCTCAATGAATCCCTTTGTCTTATTCCGCTGCCTAGTTCTATAGGTTCTATAAGTTGTCCATCTATTCTGACTTCCATTTTGTTGTTTTGGTAATATTTAGGGGAATTTCTTTATTATAAAGAAAATTAATTATATCTTTAAGTTAGTCTCTCAAATGATTTCTTTAGGTCACTCAGACACAAATGCTGGCCTATTATACTCTAGTGATTTCTCAGTAATTTGCTTTATAACGAATATTGCACCTATACACGATCTTCAACTCTACGAAAACCCTGTTGTTTATCTGCTAAACTTATCTTCTGATTTATTAGCACTTGTAAAATTTTAGTTGTAAGTTTTAGCGTAGTATTTAACAAGTTTATACCTCTGTAGTTTTCTGGCTGATTTATATCTCCTTTTTTGAAAAGTAGAATTAGTTCGCTCGTTCTCCATTTTCCGGTATTTTAGTGTGTTTTATAATTTTATTATTTAATATTGTTATTTGTTCTGTCATTGCTGCTACACAATATTTCAGTAATTCGTTTTGTATCTCGTCTTTACCCACTGCTTTTTTGTTCTTCAGGTTTTCAAGTATGTATTTTCCTAACTTCTTGAAAGAAGAGAATTGAAGTACTATTGTAAAAATAATACCTCAATCAACCATGGGAGCTTATCGTCTATGCCTTGCCTAGCTCAGTATCTCAAGTATGAGTTCGTCTTGTCTTAAACTAGGGATGGAACCTGAGCTCTTAGCTGATAGCAAATAAAACAAATTTTAGCCAATCATATATAAAAAAAAAATAAGAAACAATAATTAACCCTGCCAAAGATTAACAATAAACTAGTGAGGATGATACTTATGGCTTCGATGGGATGCTTGTGTGTCTTCCCAATTAACTGTTATGTCCTCCGGAGAGCTGCAGTAACATGTGGATGTAGCCTCCTGATTCAGTTCAGTGAAGTCCTGTGGTTAGGTCCTCAAATGGTCAATAAATTTTCATACGCTTAACAAAATATAGTCTTGAATGTGGTCAATATATTATGTTGTTCATTTGTGGTAAGTTCTGGTGTTCCTGGTTCTAACGTCGCTTGTTCTTCCTCTGCATAGAGCTTTTTTAGGTAGTCAGTCCACGTATCCTTTTAGAATCTTGTGGAGTCATCCTGTAAACTTTCGATTTTTATGAAAAAAGGCAGCAAATATTTGATTTCACGCAAACAAATCCTATGTATCTCTTGATACGTATTTCGACCTAATAGGTATCGTCAGAAGAGCTATTCATAGGGGTTCTCAACGTGAAAACATCTTTTCACAAAAAACATTTTTTAACATCTTTTAATAACGTCTGTTTGCCTTGCAATTTTTAGAAGGCTCAGATTATAAAGCAGAAATCTGAATTGTGTTTCGAAACTATTTTACGATTTTCTAATTAGATGTCGCTATTGCGTCCGTATTGAAGCCATGTTATTGTTGCTTCTTAAAAGGCAGAAAATATTGATTTTTCACGTTGAGAACCCCTATGAATAGCTCTTCTGACGAGACCTATTAGGTCGAAATACGTATCAAGAGATACATAGGATTTGTTTGCGTGAAATCAAATATTTGCTGCCTTTTCTCATTTTATTCGGATTTACTCTGTGTGAGTACTAGAAGCACAATTCGCTAAGGATTTCTGCTTAGTTGTAAAAGACATGTCGTGGAATGCAAATTTTAGATTCCCCATGTCTCTTTTAACATCTTTTATCAATGTCTGTTTGCCTTGCAATTTTTAGAAGGCTCAGATTATAAAGCAGAAATCTGAATTGTGTTTCGAAACTATTTTACGATTTTCGATTTTTATCTTTGTGGTGAATTCTGGTGTTTTGTTATCACATTTATGTGTTTTCATTCGGATTTTGCACAATACCCATCTCTGATCGCTTCCCATTGCTAACTAACGCTGCAAATGTTAGTGCTCTTAAATCCAAGATTTGAGAGGGCTATAACTCTCTATTCGACAGAATATAGCCTATCATAGATCTTTCTTCTGTACTGTTCTCAAAAGTGTATTTGTATTGTTCTTCGTGAGGGAAAAGACAGCTTATTAAAGATCCAAATTCACAGCATCCATAAAAGAAGTTAAATTAAATGCTTGTGGATCGTTTGTTGAAGTAGCACAAAATTTTCTTAGATATCAAAGACAGGGAATCACCAAGAGTAAGTAGAAAATATTCTTTCCAATTTTTAAAATATTACATTATATTTATTTAATAACGTCAAATTTTATAATATAATCCGTAATCAAAGCAGTAGCCACTTTTTATCATTTCTGTTGCGTGTAGTAAATTTCCCACTTTCATATGCTATAAATCAGCGGTCGCCAACCTGTCGATCGCGAGCTACCGGTAGCTCGCGGAGGCAATTCTGGTAGCTCTCACAACGATTTTAATTTAAAAAATACAAACTGCAAAAATCAGAGAAGCTTCCGAAAATTCCACAAAAAAATCTAATTATCATAATATTAAACATAAACAGCGGCAACGTTGCGGTGAGCGATCTGCCCCTGACGCCGTCAAGCTAGAATCGGCTATTTATAGAACCGACCAGCCGGACCAGCGCGTTAGTGTTCGAGAACGATCTGGATTGCTTTGAACGGGATAAATACGCACGGCGCGGCGACATTGCGCTTAGTTTAAACCTGAACGCGTAACCAAGGTCCAGCGGTTGGGTTAGTAGAGAACAACAAAAATAATATTATGACAAGCAGTTGTAAGAAGGTAAAGACATACCACTTGCATTCGTAATGGGAAGAACAATACTTTTTTACAGAAGTTAAAGATAAAAATGTGTGTTTGTTATGTAATACTTCGGTTTCCGTTGTTAAAAAAGGAAATATTATGAGACATCATAAAACTGTACATTCTAATTTTGAAAAATCATTTCCACTACATTCTGCCGCCAAAAAGGAGAAAATGAAACAGTTAAAAAAACAGTTAATTGGACAACAATCAATATTTTTAAGAACAGTCGACAAAAATAAGGCTGCAACTGAAACACCGTACCGTGTGTCCAAGATAATTGCACAAAAAAAGAAACCTTATGAAGACGGGGAAATGATAAAACAGGCGTTTTTAGAAGCTGCTGATTCGTTATTTGCCAACTTTAGAAAGAAAGACGAGATAGTTTCAGCTATAAAATCTATGCTAATACAGTGATGAGACATGTAGAAGTAATGAGCAATGATATTTTTTTTACAGTTAAGAACTGACTTAGATAACTGTGTTTATTTTTCACTTCAACTGAATGAATTAACAGATGTCGTTGACACTGCCCAGATGGCCGTGTTCGTCAGGATGGTTTTTAGTGATTTTACGATTAAAGAAGATCTTTTTAAGTTCATTTCACTGAAAGGACACACTACTGGACAGGAGTTGTTTTCTCATTTAAAAAATATTATTTCTTCCGAGAAAATTACAATATCGAAAATGGTAGGCTTGACAACCGATGGCGCTCCAGCTATGGTGGGTTGTGTATAAGGGTCTGGTGGCGTTATATCGTAAAGATAAAACTTTTCCGCAATTTCTCTGTTACCACTGCATTATCCAACAGTAAGCATTATGTGGAAATTTCCGGAAACTAAACAACGTTATGAAACTGGTGGTAAAAATTGTGAACACGATTAGAGCTCAAGCGTTACAAAGAAGATTATTCAGAACCTTGGCTGTCAATACGGGGAATTACTCCTTCACTCTGAAGTCCGATGGTTAAGTAGAGGACGGATGCTGAAACCTTTTAATAATGTCCTATCTGGCATAGTTCAATTTTTCAAACAACGCGATGAACCGACTCCGGAACTAGAAAATTCGATCTGGATTAGAGATTTTGGTTTTCCGTGGACATTACAGAGAAATTAAACGAACTTAATTTGCAGCTTCAGGGGAGAGACAAGACAAAGAGAGACAAAGAATCAGCAGCTTCTGATATAAAAGCATTTATCAAAAAGCTGGAGTTTTGGGAACAAAACCTAATTAACAGCGATTCCAAACATTTTCCTATTCCTTCAGAAAAAATATCTTAAAATCCATTAGAACCCTATGACAACAAATATCATGTAGAACTAATTTCTACCCTGAAGAGTAACTTCAAAAATCGTTTTAAGGATTTCAGTGAAATGGCTTTAGTAGCGCAGTTTGTTGTTTCACCCTTTATGGAAATTAATATTCAGCAGTTTGCAGCTTGTGTTATGCAGAACTTTGACGAAGACATCGCTGCAACAGAAATGGAAGTCATTGAGTTTCAAAATGATTTAGCCTTAAAATCGTTAGTCTCAAGTACTGTATTTATCTGGCCTATTGTAAATAAAGGCAAATATTCAGTTGTATGCCGTGTTGCCTTGAAAGTGAAAGCATTATTCAGTTCAACCTATTTGTGTGATCTTTTTTTTTCCAATATGAAGTTTATTAAGAACAAATATCGCAATCGACTTACAGATGAACATTTGGATAATTGTATTCGAATGGCTGCATCAAATTATACTGCAAACATTAACAAAATTATCGATGAGTCTGAGTGTCAGCCTTCTCATTGAACGTGCTTTTTTATTCTTTAACGTTTATGTTTATGATAGTGCGTTAATTTTTTGTTGTTATTATTAACTATTTTTAAAGCATACGTGACATGCCGTTGTGGCTAGATAAAAGTTTGTGTTTATTGTTCAAATACCTTCGTTTGATAGGTAGGAATGTAGCTATGAACAAGTACGTACTCGTAATATTAGTTATTTTGTTATTAGTTTATTATTAGTACCTATGTATTATGTATTACCAGTTAAACAGTAAAATAAATACATATAATGATAGATTAACTGTGGATTATTTCATTTACGTTGCGTTACGTGGCTTCCGTGTGGGTAGCTCGCTGTTTATTCCAAAATTAACAAAGTAGCTCAACACATTGAAGAGGTTGGCGACCACTGCTATAAATGATTACGCGCCGGTAAAGAATCATGGACTTAACTGTAGAAGGTAAGAAAATTTAGCTGCAGTTCACCTGGAATTACAGATACTATATTTGACCGTTTTGCTTGCATTTCAACATAATGTATTGAATATGTGACATGTATTGGATGTCGTCTGATTTGACAATAGTCCAGAAATTCGTGTCAATTTGTGAAAAGAAATTTACCAAAAAATCATCAATAAGCTGTGCAACATGCCTGGGACTCGGAGTTCAACGGAAAGATTTACTGATGGTCATAAAATAAACAGACAGCAAAAAGAGGAAAATGACAGAAGCAGCCCTTAGCATCATAAATGAAGAAAGATCTGTAGCGAATGCATTAACAGAATGCTGCAGGCTCTGGTTACCAACAATAAAAAGAGCAGTCAGAATAGGAGTATACCAACATAAATAGGTTAACAGTAGGTCAGAGACACGTCATCTACAATTAACTAAATAATAAATAAGCACAGGAAGATCAGAACTTTGTTACCAATCCGATGGTCACTCTCAGAATTTCACTGAAAATATGCCTATTTGCCTACAAGATCGAGGCCAAGTAAGTCAAGTGTCGAATTGGTTGCTACAAAGCGCTAATTGATAAACATTATCGATTATTTTTTTAATTAAACAAAATTGAAAAAGATTCATGGATTGAAAATCTAAAAGCGTCAAAACAAATGTACAAATGCAAGTCCCATTACAATTGATTTTAGTTAAATCCCATACATACATACAACACAATATTTTTAAGATAAGCATGAAAACTGTTTCGATATCACTAAAAACAACAATACTGTGAGATGACGGCTTTTGGTAGATGGAAATGAGAAGCCCTACCAAGACTAATAAAAAAAGTAAAAAACATAAACGAGCAATAACGGTCACAGAAGACCTAAGACAAAGATAATCGGCAGTTTATTTCACAAAAAATACTTTAACTGATAAATAGAATTTAAATAATTTCCTTATGTAATACCTTTCTTTTACTTGAATGGGAACAAGTTTTAGAACATTTTTTTCTAGGTTTTGTACTTTCAATATTATTTACTGTTGAGAATTATTTTTTTATCATTGTTACTACATTTCTGCTTTTTACAGGTTCACCTTGATCTAAAAAAATGGTTCACTTTATAACAAAGTGGTCATTAACCGCAAAAAATCAGTTTATTTCCATGATTGTTATATTATTTCGTACTATTTCCGTAACCGCTCGCTAAAATATAGAACGACTGTTATTACGGCTCCACTGAAATATTTTAAAACGGTGGCTTGAGGACACGCTAAGCAAAACATTTACTGGTACGATTAATATTAACCCGTGAATCATGCGGAATGGTGCAACGAAAACGAGATCGATGGCAGCCGTTAGGCAATTTTATCGCGAAAGGTTTAAAACTAGTAAAAAATAATGATTAAGAGAAAAAGTCATATCTAACAGTTATATTCAATTCATCGGCATGTAATCGAAATAATAACCAGAAGTATTAATAATTAAAATGTATTAGAGACAGCGGTAATGCGTATACTAAGCGTAACATGAAAATCATTTAAGATTTCCCGGTCAACAAACACCTAGGTACCTAGGTAGCATTCTTCGGATAGTAAGGACTGAAAAACAACTCCGTCTTTTTTTGTTACAGGAACTTTCCACCAACTGTTTTTTATCACCCCTCTTTTGACAAATATAGGAGCGTTGAGCTGGTGAGCGAGGAGACCATCTAAAGGAACTACTAAGCAATCCCCTAAAAATACTGTTTCTATGTTGCTAAGCTATCTTTAAGGCTATATTGTGTAATGGGTCCATTAGTTTTCCGTTCAGGATGTGAAAATGACTTCCTCGATTTCAACCGTGAAGCATAAAGGAATACTAATGTAGTGATTGTGTAGGTCATTAGACCTACGCAAATTATTATTGCGTTTATGTTTATTAAAACCCTTCTTTTGAGAATTTGGCATGACAGATTAAATGTTACCTATTGTTTATCAATCAAATAATCTTCATGTTTTTGAGATTGCAAAATTAGCAAAATTAAGTGATAAACGGTACTTAAATGCTTATGGCTATGCTTTTGAGAATTCTTCAAAGTGGTACATCATATCTCCATAAGACAGAGATGATTCATAGATCAGTTTTAAAAAACTCTAAAAAAACTTTATACATTTATTTATATATTTAAACGGTTATCAAAAAATTTTTGTTTACTATAAGTACTTAATCCATCCATCCAATGGCACTACAACCCAAATCGGGCCTGGGCCTCCTTCAACAAGCTTCTCCAATCATTTCGATTTACCGCTGTGCTTTTCCAGGAACGCGTTTCCAGGCAGTTCCTGGCATCCTCATCGACTTCGTCTTCCCATCTCTTTTTAGGTCTCCCAACAGATCTTTTTCCCTGCATTCTTGCATTTAGTAATGTTTCACAACCACAAATTACTATGGGCCTGATTATTGTTTTATAGACCCGAAGTTTTGTTTTCCGGCGTACGTCTCGCGATTTGAATATGTGGCCCATCGCGAAATAGGCTTTATTTGCCAGCACAAGCCTTCTATTTATTTCCGGTTCTTCTTCATTGCTTGCGATCAAATCCATTCCTAGGTATGTAAATATATTCACATGTTCTATATCGTCAATAAAGTGTTGTTGCGTCGGTCTATTCGATCTGGTTTGTATGAGTAGTTTTGTTTTATTTGTATTTATTGCTAGCCCTACTGCTTCTGCACTCTGTTTCAACTCAACGTAGGTTTCTTCCGCTGCATTCATTGTTCTGCTCACTATGTTTATATCATCTGCCAACCGTCTAATTACATATTCAAGAACAAGATTAAAGAGCGTTGGAGCCAGTCCGTCGCCTTGTTTCAGTCCTTGCGATATCGTAAACGCATCAGTGATCTGTCCTTGAATACATAACTGTGCTTCTATTTCTGTCTTCCAATTCTTCCAATATATTAGGTAGAATTGTTCTATCTATGAATCATAGGCTTGTTTAAAATCTACAAAGAGATTGTAAATGTCCATGTCATATTTCCATGCTTTGGCTAGTATTTGTTTAACTGTAAATAGTTGGTCAATGGTAGATCTATTTTGCCTAAATCCTGCTTAATATTCTCCGATGATTTTTTCCCTGAGAGGTTGAAGTCTTCGATTAATGATGTTTGTGAGTATTTTGTATCCCGAACAATGTAAAGCGATGCCTCTATAATTCTGACACAACAGTTTGTCTCCTTTTTTATGAATAGGGCAGATTATACTTTCCTTCCATTGTTGGGGGGATTTCTTCTTCTAACCACATCTCTCGTGTTAGCTGGTACATCTGTTGTGTTAAATTCCTTCCTCCTTGCTTAAGTAGTTCTGCCGGTATTCTATCTATTTCCGGTGCTTTATGGCTTTTTTGTATGTGGATTGCCGTTTGGACCTCCTCTAGCGCTGGGGGTCTAGTTAATTCATTTTCTTATCCATCTTTCCCCAGCTCTTGTTGTTGTACCTCCTGCCGTGCCTGCTGCTGCCTCTGTTGTTGTAATGGTGGTTGTGTCCCTTTGTTAGTAATTCCTTAAAATATGTCATCTAGGTTCTCTTAATTTCGTCCATATCGCTAATGATTTCATTTATTATTATCCCGGTTTTTTATAGCGTTCTCCGCCTTCCGGTTCCCAGTTTCCAGCTACGTCGGTCATTCCATTCGCCAGGGAGAAGGTTTCTTTCCGAGAGTGCCTTCTGAATGCCGCCCAGCCAGAATTGTTTTGGCCTTCCTCTCTTCCTTCTTTGCCTTGGCGTCCATTTTGAAATTTTTTTTGGCAGTCTGTCGTCGTCCATTCTTTTCACATGACCATACCAGATCAGTTGTCTCCTTTGAATTTCGTCAATGATGGTTGACTTGACTCCCATTATATTTCTGATATGGTCATTTTGTATTCTATCTTCTTCTTAAAGTGCCCTCTCCTCAATGGAGGTTGGCTACTACAATTTTAAACTCTTCTCTATCTTCAGCTGTTCTTATTAGCTGTTCAAAATTTAGCCCTGTCCATTGTCGGATGTTTCTGAGCCATGATAGTCTTTTCCTTCCTAGGCCTCTCTTTCCCTAGATTTTTCCTTTCACTATAAGTTGGGCATATTGGTACTTATGATTTCTCAGTATGTGGCCTAGGTATGATGTTTTTCTTACTTTTACTGTGTTAAAAAGTTCTCTTTCCTTGCCTATTCTATGCAGCACTTCTTCGTTTGAGGTATGCGATGTCCATGAAATTTTTAGTATTCTCCGGTAGATCCACATTTCAAAGGCCTCCAATTTATTTACGGTTGATGTTTTAAGGGTCCACGTTTCAACTGCATATAGAAGAGTCGACCAGACGTAGCATTTTGATAAACGTAGTCGAATTTCGAGTTTTATTCGAGAATCACAAAGCAGTTTTTTTATTTTTTCGAAAGATTTTCTAGCCTGTTCTATTCTCGATCTTATTTCTTGATCAGGATTTAGGCTGCTATCGATCCAACATCCCAGGTACTTAAATCTATTGACCTGTTCTAAGATGTGCCCATTTATTGTGCAAGGTTGAGGTACGTTTTGGTTTTTTCGGATTGACATCACTTCGGTTTTTTTAATGTTTATTTTCATACCAAATTGCTCACAGGTAGAGTTGGTCTTGTCGATGAGTCGTTGTAGACCTGAGTCGGAATCCGCAATTAACACTGTATCATCGGCGTATCTGATACTGTTGATATTCCATCCTTGGAATCCTCCAATGCTTCTTTAAATAGAAACTCGGAGTAAAGATTAAACAGCAGAGGCGACAGAACACATCCCTGTCTAACTCGCCTCCTAATTTCTACTTCTGCGGATGTGGAACCTTCGATCCTAACTCTGGCTTTTTGGTTCCAGTACAAGTTTTTTAAGAAATTGATGTCTTTTCCATCTAAACCGACTTCTTGCAAACGTTCTAATAGTAGGTCGTGTCTTACTCTATCAAATGCTTTTTCGAAGTCTATAAAGCATATAAATATATCTTTCTGTTGGTCGTAGCATTTTTGGGCGAGAACTAGTAAACTGAACAGGGCTTCTCTCGTTCCCATGCCGGCTCTGAATCCAAACTGATATTCTATCAAGCCTTGATTTTCTAGCTGATCTTCTCCAGAAGTCCATTTCCAATGCAAGTAGGCTTCGCTCAAGGATTTAGTAAGTTGCCTAAGGGATTTAGAAGTAATGATTTCACCCTTTTTATTTTTGCAGAGACTAGACTTCGGTTTGTATCTCGGTCTTAAATGTTTGATAAATTGATATGCACTAAGTGTTTCGTTTTCTTTAAACTCCCTCTTTATGTTTAGTATCCGTTAGTTTCCATACTTTCTCTTTTTCTGCCTGCACAGTTTATTTGCTCTTCGTCTTTTGTTCTCAAATTCTGTTTTTCTCTCTCTAATACGTCTGAGTATGTAATTCTTATGTGCTTCATTTCTTTCTTGTATAGCTTGTTTGCATTATTCATCGAACCATGTTTCTTCTCTCCGTTGTGCCTTTGTTCCTAGGACTTCTTTCGCTGTGTTGAGTATGATACTGCTTATGGTGTTCCACTGGTTTTCTATTTTGGAGTCTGCTCTGTTTTCTTCTAGTAATTTTTAATCCACTGTTCTCTCAAATCTTTCTTGTACCTCAGAGACTTTTAGGTTATCTAAGTTTACTTTTTCTTGTTTTGGATATTTTTCCTTTACCTGTCGACTGATTTTGCATCTAACCCGTGTCTGTGCTAGTAGATAGTCTGAGTTACAGCTTGCGCAACGTCTGCTTTTTACATCTAATATGCTCGTCGCCATTCTTTATCAGCCAGTATATGGTCTATTTGATTGATTGTATTTCCGTCAGGTGATATCCAAGTGCCCTTATGTATGTCCCGATGTGGGAAATGTCGAACTGATAATCATATTCTTTCCAGCTGCAAAATCTATTAGAAACTTAAAGAAGTACTTAATAATAAAATCTAGTAAGTAATCAGAAAGTAGATACACAAGGATAACATAACGCTACAGAAAAATGGAGAGAGTTAGAGAAGATCATAAGGAACATCATAAAAAGACCACCATACCCTAAAAACAAACAATGCAAACACAAGAAATAAAGTCATTGATATCCTAAAGGAGGAAATACAAGAATAAAAATAAACAACAATACAAAAACGTAAAAAATATAATCAAACGATTTTTTTTTTTATTTTATTTTAAGAAAATGTGTTGCTGTACAAAAATTTTCATTTCTCAAATCGCGGGGAGTTATTATGATTATCGATTTATAAATTTAGAAAAATCTTTTAGAAATTATATATGCAGGTATCTGTTTTAAAATTAAGATACAAATAAGGATATTTTTGTACTCACATTTTTGTCAAAAGTGCGTCATAGTATTTAAACTGATTTCACGAACTGTTAATCCTCAATAGATTTGAAAGGACAAATGAAGGTACCTACAAGAGTTTTTCGAAACAATGGACATTGAAAATTAAAATTGTCTAGAATGAGAAAGTGGGTAAATTGTTTTACTATGCCGCTAAACCATTAGATTTCGATACTGGTTATTCCAAATGGGCCAGGATGACGTAGATTTTGTGTCAACAAGAAACCGGTAGATATTTTGTTTTGTATAATAGAACAAAATGAGGATCGAGACAAATAGGAAGGAGGGGCAAGACATGTAGTTTCTTGGAGTGTTGTGATTTGTCAAGGAAGAGATTTTGAAAAATGAATAGGAGAGAAAACCGAGTTTCGAATTTAAAAAAAGAATCACAGGAGTTCCGTATATGATGTGAAAAAAAAAATGTGTTTTTGGTTTCATCGTAAAATGATAAAAGAAAAATAAATATTGTTGCTTTTTTGTCGGTAAGTAAAATGAGTAGAGAAAGAAAGTTAGTTTTGTGGTAGCAGCCAAGCAGTACATGCATAGATCTTGTAAGTTCTTTAAATACAAATTACTTCATGCTAGACGGTTTGTCTTTATGTAAAGAAATATTTGTCTTTATGTAAAGATTAACTTACTAGGAGAGTAGCTGAACCAAAAGGATTTGTAACCATAAAAGAAGCAGTTTTAAATTATAATCACAGGGAGTTTAGAGTGGATTAAAAATATTTTATCGGTGACTGAATGGAAACCATTTTCTCATTAAACCTAGATCTCCTAGAACCGGAGAGCACGTTGGGAAAATAATATGTGTGTTATAGATGTTGATAATATAATATGATTTTGTTCTGTTAGAAAATTTTATATATTTTTAGGAGCAGATATATTAATATTATGTTGATACATGATAATGATGAATTTTACTTTTGATATTTTTATTAATCTTATTTCGATTCAATATATGGATAAATTTTACATTTGATATTTATGTTTTTTTATTATTTTTTTGGTCCTCATACTTACAAATACTAAAATAAAGATACTGAGCCACAAAAGTAAAGCCTGGGACAAATCGAATTATAGGTAAGGTCTTTTATTTAAAATTTATACCATGCGGTCCATATGTATGGCATAAATTCATTTTTAGTGTTATTATGTACTATGTGTAAAAAACATGAAACAGGTCGATTTTTATTCTTAAATTAACAATTTACAGTACAATAAAATAATTATCCCCCTCCAGCACCCCCTCGAAATTTTGGGGGGGTCGTGTGACACCTTGTTAAAAAGGGATTTTAGTCCTCTGTTCGGCAATATAAAGTTTTTTAAGCTTGGTGCAATGATAAGTGAGAAAAGTGATTTTTAAAATGTAAAATTTTGATAATGTCTCTATCACAAAACTTAAGTTGAATGACGATAATAATATTACATAACATTTAGAACGTATTTTTCAATGTACTTTACAATTAAATTAAATGTTCAAAATGACAACCATTTACTTCTTGACAATAACCGAGGCGATTTTGCAATGCTCGTACAACATTTTGTACGACCTCGGGGGTTATTTTGTTAATTTCTTCCGTTAACCTAACTTTTAAATCAGCAATATTGTTTGGTCTATTAAAATATACTTCAGATTTTAACTAACCACATAAGAAGTAATCTAGAGGATCTAGCTGGATCAAATCGGGGATCTAGCCGGCCATTCGATCGTTCTACCACCTTTCGGTCTTCCAATACACCTATTGGGAAAAAAACCTCATTTAAATAATTTCTAACTAAAAGTGCAAAATGAGCTGGAGACTCCGTCTTGTTAGTAGTAAATAGATCGATTTATATCATTTGGATGATTAAAATCAGATACACCTCACAATCAACTGTACCCTCAAAAAACAAGGACCAATAACTTTATTGTTAATGATACCAGCACAAACGTTCATTTATTTTAGGATATTGCGTGTGACTCTCACACACCCAGTGAGGATTTTCTCTGCTCCAATATCTACAGTTCTATTTGTTAACCGTTCCGTTTAAATGAGACCTCGCTTCATCAGAAAAAACTATTTTGTTTATGAACCGCAAATCTGCGTTCATTCTATCTATCATCATTTAATAGAATTCTTGCCTTCTGTCAGGATCATCTTTATTTCACTTCTGAACCGACTGAACTTTCTAAAGGTGGTATTTTTCTTTATGCAAAACTCCCAAAATAGATTATTTACTTACATCATTGACTGCGGCAAGTTCTCGAGTTTTCTTATGACGGATTTTCCTCGATCTCTAGAAGTTCATCTAACTTTTTTTCATCAGTAAACTTAACATTTCTACCTGGTTTTTAAATATTTTTTACATGTCCAGTATAACGAAACTCCTTTTTAATTTTGCTAACTGTAGACTGCGACACTTGTTGACCAGAGTATTTCCTTTTGAGTTCTTGTTTTATTTCCACAACCAATCATAATTAAAATGTCTATTCTTTGAGTCTCGGACAAATGAGCCACAATTAAATTTAATACGCACACAGATATTATACTGCCGTCTTTTATTAATTTTAAATACCTAAATGACAGCAGTCTACTAGATTCATATCAATTGTTTATTTGGCTTTTCGACTAATATTTTATTAACTTCAATAATGTTAGCAGAGCAGATACGAAAATACCTGATTATTTCTAAAGTATATTTTAATAGACCAAATAGTATTGCTGATTTAAAAGTTAGGATAACTGAAGAAGTTAACAAAAGAACCACCGAGGTCGTACAAAATGTTGTACGAGAATTGCAAAATCGCCTCGTTTATTGTCAAGGAGTGAATGGTGGTCATTTTGAACATTTAATTTAATTCTAAATTACATTGAAAAATACATTTTAAATATTATGTGACATTATTATCGTCATTCAACCTAAAGTTTTGTGATAGAGACATTCTCAAAATTTTACATCTTAAAAATCACTTTTCTCACTTATAATTACATCAAACTTAAAAAACTTTATATTGCTGAACAGAGGACTAAACTCCCTTTCTAACAAGGTGTCACACGACTCCCTTTGTTATGTAAAATTTTCGAGGGGGTGCTTATAATTCAAAGGGGGTGCTGGAGGAGAATAATATTTTTATACTGTAAATTGCCAATTTAATAATAAAAATCGACTTGTTTTAGGTTTTTTTCACATAGTACATAATAACGCTAAAATGAATTTATTCCATACATATGGACCGCATGGTATTTTTAATTACGATTATATATACATAAATTTAAAAAGTAATACTTCCTGCTTGCGGTTACAAATCCTAATATATAGGATATTTCGGTTTTTATTTTACCGGAAATGATAGCGAGCTACAAATATTTTAGACGTGTAGATCACTTGTAATATTGCCAAAAGTGCAAATTTTCATAATTCACATTCGATATTCGATTATTTTCTGGGATAAGTGTAATGTTCGATCTACGTGAAACATCCTGTATAAACTGATAACAAAGATCTCAGTTCATAGTGAATGAATGCAGTTTAATTTTATATAACTCTTTTCTTAATATAGCCTTCTTTGCAATGTCAGGAAAAGAAAACGGTAGCATCTTCCTATAACCAACTAATGTGTTCTGAAACCGGTAAATGTTGCATTAGATCTATATTTGAGGTTAACTAGTGTGTAGTAACGTCCATTATGGGTATTGTATAAAAGCGGTTCTTGACTATAAATGCGGTACTTGTTCCGCAATGCGATACTCGTTTGTATACCTGGAAATAACAGAACAAATGCGGAAAATAAAATTTTTTATTGATATCTAGAGGTATAATTTAAACGTGTATGTTCTTAAACTGCGTCTGGTATTCTTTGTGTTCTATAATTAATGAAACAGCTGCTAGTTAATTCTTTTTTATACAATCCATTATAATCTATGTTGTTTGTTGTGGTAATTATTAATGTATAGTAAAAACGTTTTTGTTTGTTTTATAGTTTTATCTGCTAACACAAAGGAAAGGAATAATAATACTATATCTTTCTGAAAATGCTTAGTAGCACAGAGTATCTGTTGTTACTAATAATACCAGTGTTTGGTAAATGTCAGTGATTTGCATATGTTTACACTTAAATTCTTGCATACAGATACAAAAAGGGAGATTCCGTTTAGAAAATTTTTGGTCATTTGCTGTCTCACAGTTAAACGATGCTTACTTTTAGAGCTGATCTGTAAAAGGTGCCCTCGAAAAGTTTATACACTGAGACACAGATAGTTGCTACCAGCAAGCCCATTTACGCAGTGAAGTGCAGAGGGGAGGCTCAGTAAGACGTTATTTTTCACAAAGTCAAGAGCACTGTCAATTCCAAGTTCGGATGAAGTGTTTGGACCCAATAATTGACGGCATTCTTACCTAGCTCTTCAAACACGTCAAAGCGTAAATTATAATCTCTCTTTCTTGTCGTTACCCCATTCCTGAGAATCGTGATTGCTTCTAATATTCCTAACATTTTTTTTTTCATTGGACTACATCTCCAGCTGCTCTGTCAGCTTCGCAGAATGAGTCTCCAACTGAATTCTTAATTTGGTCGGACCATCTAGTTGGTGATCGACCTCTTGATCTTCTCCTCGGAACGTTTCCAGAAACAATCTCTCGAAACTATCGCCACCTCTGCGAACCACGTAACCGAAACATTGCAGAATACGTTGAAGACATATTGTGGATAGCCTTTTTTTTAATCTCGAGTTGATTTAGAATGGAAACGTTTACCCTATCAGCTATCCAAGGTATGCGCAGCATTCTTCTCCAGCACCACATCTCAAAGGCATCAATTTTTTGGCGCTCGCATTCACGAAGATTCCAAATCTCTACCCTTTATAGAAATATTGAGAATAGATAGATAGATAGATAGAGCGTTTATTGACCACTTTACATAAAGTTTGAAGTCCGTATAAAAAATACAATAAAAGATATAATAATGTAAACTTAAAATTAACTTAACCATATTGGCTAAAGTAATATACATATGTAAGTATTAGCAGAAGAATTAAAATTAAACAAACCTAAACTGTCACATAAAAAATCTTTGAAATATGGAAGTAACAAAAATGTACAAATAATTAAGAATATTCCCGAATCGATGACTAAATAAACTAATACATAAAACTTAGTACATTTTAATAGCAATAATACAATGTGATATGTAGATAGTAAATCGACAGTATTCTGACCAAACTGGGTATACGTTATAAAGGTGTATTGAGGTATTCTGTCTTTGAGTAAAAACAATATGTTAAAAAATGCTTTCTGATCCTATTTTTAAACAGTGGTGGAGACAGAATTTTTATTTCGTTAGGCAGATAGTTATACAAGTGAATATCAATTGAATTCTTTGTGCTCTTTGATAGTCTGAATCGTTGTGACCTAATTAAATCCCTCGATCTTGTTAGATGATCATGTAATTGGGAGTTTATAGTAAACTTATTAAAAAAAAAGTAAAATAAAAAAGTAAACTTATTAAAAAAACTTATTATAAAGGCATTCATCAGTTTCATCTTGATATTTTGAGAGATAGATTTGTCTTTCCAAACTTTAGTTGGGCGACTCATCGCATTTTTTACCACACCAATACGTCTTCGAACTTCTGCTTCACAGTTACTATCGTTAGTTATACTAGATCCGAGATAGACAAAATTGTCCACTATCTGATATAGTCAGTTGAATGGTGTGGAATCTGTCGACCACCATTATTTTTGTTTGAGCTTTATTGATTTTCAGACCAACTTTATTGCTTTCGTATTCAACTTTTCGCAGGAGATTAAACATTTCTTGCTCATTTGCTGCTATAAGTGTATTGTGATCAGCAAATCTTAAATTGGTGATGTTTCTACCAGCCACTGTTACTCCACCGGTCCATCCATCTAAAGCCATCCTCATGAGATGTTCACCATAAATGTTGAATAATTCAGGTGACAACACGCATCCTTGTCTAACACCTCTCTCGGTCTTGAATTGATTTGAGAACTTCTGCTCTAGTCGTACTGTTGCTATATTGGACCGGTACAGACTTTTAATAAGTGTTACCAAGTGCATTGGTGTGCCCATTTCTATTAAAATGAACCACAGATTTATCCAGCTTACAAAATCAAATGCCTTTTGGTAGTCAACTAAGCATATAATCATAGTCACTTGAAATTCTCTAGACTTTTCAATGAGTTGTCTCAGGTTCTGGATTTGTTCCCGTGTACATTTACCTTTTACAAACCCCGCTTGTTCCTTAGGTATTTGGTAATGTAGATAGATTTTTAATCTGTTTTTGATGATATGCAAAATATGTAGTTTTCACATCTGGTAGTAGTTCCTTTTTTGTAGGGGGATATAAATTGAGAGGGCAGATGGCCATTTCCCTGAATTCCAAACAGTGACACAGATAGAATGGATGATATGTAATCCTTTATTAACTAGTAACTGTAGTATTTCACATGGTATTGAATCAATGCCTGGTGATTTATTTCTCTTTAGCGATTTAATTGCATCTTCGACTTCAGCGAGTAAGACAGTAGGTGTTTTAGGGTAGTCAGAGGGCCATTGATTTTTTACTGGTACCTCGCTATTTTTATATAGCTTGCCACAATAGTTGCGCCATGTTTCCAATATTTTTCAGTATCGATCTTTAGATTACCTTCTTCATCTATTACAGACCACGTTTGAGAATTAAATTCTCTGGTAAAGAGTTTAATCTTATGAAATAAATCCCTCGGTTCATTTCGATACCCATGTTCCTCTATCTCTCTGCATATTTGAGAGATGTAATCAGCTTTGCCTTTGCGGCATTGTTTTGTGATGTCTTTCGATAACATTCTGTATTCATCGTTTGTTGCGTATCTAGTTGTATCATGCGTTGAATCACAGTCCACGTATGATCGAATATCCCCGGCTTACGGCTCGTGGAAAACGCTGCCTCACAGTCTTTTGCAGCCTCGACTACCTTATCTTTGAAATAGATCCAAGTGCTCTCAGGATCACTATTTACTTGGTCTAAAGAAAGAGCTTCTAGGTTTTGTTGGAAGTCATTGATTTTAATTTATAATACAATGGTGAATATCTAGAATGCAGAATAAATACCAGAAGAATGGTGTACTGTAATCATATATCAACTGTGAATAAATCGGGGATCTGAAGTACTTTTACTCATTTAAATGTCAGAATTAAAAGCAGCTTTAAACGAAATAAAGGTCGCATGGTGATAAACTCGTTATTGAGGCCATAAAAGCAGGAGCAGAAATCCTACTGAAATCAGTAAGCGAAGTCTGGAACAATTACTAAAATAGAAAATTTAAGACCCATCAACCTTTCGACACATATGTACAACCTCTTTATGAAAAGCTTACCAAAATCTCACACCTAAACTTTTTTCTGTCGTTCCAAAAAATAGGCAGGCTTCAGAGCAGGATATGGCACAAATGACCATTTGCACACTAAAAAGATATTATTTAAAAAATGCGTCAAGTACACCATAACACTGGTCCTTGCATTTATCGATTACGAGAAGGATTTTGAACAGCTTATCGACAAGGTTAGACTTAATAAGGTTAGACTTAATATTTAAGAATACTCAATGGCAAGATATGTGTATTAATACAAGAGAAAGATTAAATCATTTGAAGTTTGTGAATGACATTGTACTAAACGCAGTCAGTTAAAAATACATAATTTTTATGATACATTCACCTAAAACTTTTTCTGAAAGAGCAGGTTTAAACATAAACTTTGAGAAAACTAAACTTATGACAAATTTCATAGTGGATGGAAATATAACTATTGACAATAATACCAAACAATAAACAGACACTTACAAATATCTCAGACACGAGTTCACAATAATCAGAGGCAATCAAACACATAAAATACCAAAATAGGCATGACATGGGCAGCATTTGAAGTTTAATTCCCAAAAAGGTTTATAAACAATGTATTTTCCCGTTTACGGAGCAGACATTTTAATGCTGACGAAAAGATCCGCAAATAAATTTGAGTTATACAACGAGCCATGGAACTTGCAATGGTGAGCGTGAGCCTTTGAGACCACATAACAAACCAACAAATCAGGCAAGGATCAGACGTTCAAGAAGTCATCGAAAGAATCACGACGCTAAAGTAAAACTGTGCAGGACAAGCATAAACACTGTTTATGCTAACTTTATGGTAAAACTAATGAGATGGGTTAAAAAAAATGGCCAGAGACAGATCTTTGGAAACGGACAATACACGACATCACTATGACCTATAAAATGCCTCCGATGGGTCGGGACTAGGGGTGGGAAAAACCAATCGGTTATAACCTAAAACCGGTTTTTACTCCGCAATAATCGGTTTTTCCGTTTTTTTGTCCCGGTTATAACTGGTTTTTTCTTTTTAAAGTAATAACCGGTGAAAAAACCAGATCGGATAAGTTATCTCTAGAAAAAAACTACGAATTCATAAATGAATAAATAAATCAATAAAATAAAAGTTTTATTAAAACTTTGTTTCATATATACAGGGTGCGGCAGATAAACGGCCAACTAGAGAAAATATTTCAACCTTTTATAAAGAGAAAATATTTCAACTAAAAGTTGTTATAACCTTACACCAATTTTAGGTTTAAAATCATGTTTAGATTTTAATTTGATACAAATAGGAGATAACATAGACTTAAATATAACAAAAGATGACTTTATTAAACAAAATATTGATGTATTCACTGGATTAGTTAAATGTTCTAAAAAATATAAACTAAAACTCAAAGATAATTTTGTTCCCGTGGCTAAGCCACCACCACCTACAGCAATTAAAGAAAAAGTAGATAAACGTAAAATAGTTTCGAAACACAATTCAGATTTCTGCTTTTATCTGTGCTTTCTAAAAATTGCAAAGCAAAACAGACGTTGATAAAGGTGTTAAAAGAGACGTGGGGAATCTAAAATTTGCATTCCACGACACATCTTTTCAACTAAGCAGAAATCCTTAGCGAATTGGTTTCTTGTACTCGTACAGAGTAAATCCGAAAAAAGTGAAAAAGACAGCAAATATTTGATTTCACGCAAACAGCGCCTTTGTATCTGTTGATACGTATTTCGACCTAATAGGTCTCATCAGAACAGTTATTCAAAGGTGTTCTCAACGTGAAAGATCAATATTTTCTGTCTTTTTAAGAAGCAACAATAACATGGCTTCGAATACGGACGCACTAGCGACATCTAATTTAACAAACGTAAAATAGTTTCGAAACACAATTCAGATTTCTGCTTTTATCTGTGCTTTCTAAAAATTGCAAAGCAAAACAGACGTTGATAAAGGTGTTAAAAGAGACGTGGGGAATCTAAAATTTGCATTCCACGACACATCTTTTCAACTAAGCAGAAATCCTTAGCGAATTGGTTTCTTGTACTCGTACAGAGTAAATCCGAAAAAAGTGAAAAAGACAGCAAATATTTGATTTCACGCAAACAGCGCCTTTGTATCTGTTGATACGTATTTCGACCTAATAGGTCTCGTTGAGAACACCTTTGAATAACTGTTCTGATGAGACCTATTAGGTCGAAATACGTATCAACAGATACAAAGGCGCTGTTTGCGTGAAATCAAATATTTGCTGTCTTTTTCACTTTTTTCGGATTTACTCTGTACGAGTACAAGAAACCAATTCGCTAAGGATTTCTGCTTAGTTGAAAAGATGTGTCGTGGAATGCAAATTTTAGATTCCCCACGTCTCTTTTAACACCTTTATCAACGTCTGTTTTGCTTTGCAATTTTTAGAAAGCACAGATAAAAGCAGAAATCTGAATTGTGTTTCGAAACTATTTTACGTTTGTTAAATTAGATGTCGCTAGTGCGTCCGTATTCGAAGCCATGTTATTGTTGCTTCTTAAAAAGACAGAAAATATTGATCTTTCACGTTGAGAACACCTTTGAATAACTGTTCTGATGAGACCTATTAGGTCGAAATACGTATCAACAGATACAAAGGCGCTGTTTGCGTGAAATCAAATATTTGCTGTCTTTTTCACTTTTTTCGGATTTACTCTGTACGAGTACAAGAAACCAATTCGCTAAGGATTTCTGCTTAGTTGAAAAGATGTGTCGTGGAATGCAAATTTTAGATTCCCCACGTCTCTTTTAACACCTTTATCAACGTCTGTTTTGCTTTGCAATTTTTAGAAAGCACAGATAAAAGCAGAAATCTGAATTGTGTTTCGAAACTATTTTACGTTTGTTAAATTAGATGTCGCTAGTGCGTCCGTATTCGAAGCCATGTTATTGTTGCTTCTTAAAAAGACAGAAAATATTGATCTTTCACGTTGAGAACACCTTTGAATAACTGTTCTGATGAGACCTATTAGGTCGAAATACGTATCAACAGATACAAAGGCGCTGTTTGCGTGAAATCAAATATTTGCTGTCTTTTTCACTTTTTTAAAAAGTAGATAATCAACTAAGATTTAGAAAAACGTGACATTATATCTAAATGTGAGTGTCCTACACAGTGGTTGAACAATTTGTTTATAGTTGAAAAACCGGATAAAACACGAAGAATTTGTTTGGATCCTACAGATTTAAACCAAACATTTGAAAAGGAATATTCATCATCATCATCAGTAGTTCGACAACCCTTTCTGGATCCTGGCTTGTTCTAAGATTTTCCGCCATTCTGTTCTGTTCTTTGCTTTGTTTTTCCAGTTGGTAATCTTAAGTGTTTTCAGATCTTGTTCCACTTGTTCCATGTATCTAAGTTTGGGTCTTCTCTTTGACCTTCTCCCTACTGGTGTTTGCCTCATTATATGTTTTGGCGTTTCAGTCTCCAACATCCGTTCAATATGGCCCATCCAGTGTAGACGTCCAATCTATATGGATGTTATGATCTCGAGTTCATTGTATGCTGTGTATAGTTCAAAGTTATATCGTCTGCGCCATATGTCATTTTCCTTTACCCCCTTATATAGGTATGTGTCTAAGGATTTTTCGTTCAAATGTACCTAATAGGTTCTCATCGCTTTTCGACAGTGTCCAAGTCTCTGATCCATATACAAGGACCGGTTTTATCAGGGTCTTGGATATTTTGCATTTGGTTTTTCTTGTGATGTTAGATCTTAGATGTTTAATTAGTCCATTATATGTTTTATTAGCAATATGTATTCTTCTCTTAACTTCTTCACTAATATTGTTATCTGCGGTAACTAGTGAACCTAGATATGTAAAACTCCACGCTTTCGATGTTATAGTCTCGTATTTTCAGAAAAGGAATATTGTTTAATACAAACTATTCAAAATATGCAATAATTTAAAGAAAAAATATTATTATTCTGTTTTAGACTTTAAAGAGGAATTTTATCAAGTTCAGCTTAATTAGAGGTCCAGTAGAGTTTCTGCATTTGGAACTTCCTTTGGAATTTGAAAATTTGGTAGACTTCCATTTGGATTTAATATTGCTCCTGAATTTTTTTAAAGAATTAAATGAGAAAACTTTGGTAATATTGGTGGATGTCTATCCATTTTGATGATCTTTTAATATTTGCAGATAGTCTTAAAGAACATGATAAAAATTAGCAATTAATTCACTGCAGTTTTAGTTTCACTCGATTTTTCCGGCGGTGAGCTTTGCGCTAGAGGATGATGGGATAGCTTTTGGGGATTGATCAATGTATCAATCAACATCAATTAATTAACAATGAAATATGCCGCCAAAATGGGCCCTCTAGCCATTTTTCTTTCTAGATATATAAATATGGCTATGGTAGCTTTACAATAAAGTTAGCATAACCATCTTTTCTCGGAAAAGGCTACAGCAATAATTTTTTTCTTTCCGTAATAAATTAGTCTTGGTATCAGTTTGGTCTTATAAATAAAATAGATATGCTAACTTTACCGACATAAACTTAACAACCCCGACAAAACAAAATAAAAGTGCAAATCTTCTACTTGGTTTAATAATGATTCATCGAAATAGGTACCCTTCTCCCATCTTTTCAACTGGTTTTGCCTTATCGTTAGTTCTTTTTCTTCCAATATTCTCAATATACTATTGAGCATCACATTTTTATTTCATAAACTCATGCATCTAGCATTCACTGATCTTTTTGGTAGCCTATCCTCTTCCATTCTTATCACATGTCCGGCCCATTGCAACCTTTGTATTCTAATGAAGTCTGACAGTGGTGCTTCCTTATAAAGTGTATAAAGCTCGTTGTTGTATCGACTTCTGAAGATTCCGTTTTCTCTCACAGCTCCTAGTATTCTCCTCAGTACTTTCCTTTCGAATGTATCGAGCTTTTGGATGTTTCTTTCAGAACCCATGCATCACCTCATCTTTGTATTTCGGTGAACATTTTTAGACCGAAATATATAGGAGAAGGGAAAATAAGCTCTGTTTGCCTGCGTTATTCTCTTCCGTATTTCTCCATCTTCTGATCCGTTGGCATATATTTCTACTCCCAGGTATGTAAACTTTCCAACCGTTTCAATGTCATATTCATATATAATGTTTTGTGGGGCTATATTTCTTTTCGTCTGTATCATTATTTTTGTTTTTTCTGTGTTAATTTCCAGACCTAGCATTTGTGTTTACGTTAATTAATTTACTAGCAGCAAAAATAATTAAACTACACTTTGTATCTACAATTATATAAAGAAAATATCATTTATGGTGTAACGTTATAAAGGTCACATCTTTGTTAATTTATATTTCAATAATTATTTTATTTTAATTTGTTTATTAATTTATTAATTCCTTTACCTTCAATATCTTTTTTACTATTTTTTCTTCAAAAAATTAGTTGGCGCCCTCTTTCTCTTTCTTTCTCTCTGTATGTCCGGTAGACTAAATATTCTATTCTATGTTGACAGAAAAGCTAATTCCATCATAGGCATACATCCCATGACATCTGTGCTATTCTTCATTTTAATCTCCCACTTACTTTCTGTCAATGGACGGGATACCTTTTTTTTGTCTGTAATTGAAATTTATAAGAAGGCAAACATTATTATAAGCTTCATTTTATCGTCTGCAGAATTATCTTGGGGTGAGTACTTTCATTATAATCTAGATTCTATAATTCTGACAGCATTTTCTATATTCATAACCTCACTTATTTTAAAACCACGTTATCAATCCTATGCATGTAGGAATCTAACAGAATTTAGCTAATTTTAATAGACATTCTATTTCAAATCATGAATGTGTTGCTTGTGTGAGTCCATTTCAAATAGGTAAAAGAAATAATTAATAAGACTTACTCACAATCAATTTAATTTAACTATCCAGACGACCGGTTTCGCTTTCTACAATATACAAAGCATCTTCAGGTCTCGATACAAAGTTAAATAAATGATGCCGGTACTCTATTAATTGATGGTTGGAAGAACATGGTTCAAACTAACCTGTATTGTTAAATGGAGAACTTAAGTCTGCTATTGTAATTGTTTGACAATAAACGGGAAGTTCTTGAGGAGATAGATTTTATCCAATGAAGTAGATATAGGTGTAATGTGATTGTTTGTTAGATGAAAGTGATGTTCTATACCATTGAATTATTTAAAAGTTATTTATATTTATTCAAGAGATATATTTATGAAATGTGTGTTATTTATTGAGATTTTATTTTATGAAGGGGACAGTTGTATGACAATGAATGAGATTAGATGTACAAATTGTGTGGGTGTGCAATTCTTTCAACTTGTAATTATCAAATTTCTTTGAGAAAGTTCTATTGGCAAGTATATAAAATTATTAAAGTTAAAACAATTAAGGACAATTTAAAACACACAGAAAACACTTAAACGGGACGAAACAAACATTAAATTTAAAAGGGGGAAGGACTTGAATGCACTAAATCTCTGACTTGGAGACTAGGTCTATTGTCAAACAATTACAATAGCAGACTTAAGTTCTCCATTCAACAATACAGGATAGTTTGAACCATGTTCTTCCAACCATCAATTAATAGAGTACCGGCATCATTTATTTAACTTTGTATCGAGACCTGAAGATGCTTTGCATACTGTAGAAAGCGAAACCGGTCGTCTGGATAATTAAATTAAATTGATTGTGAGTAAGTCTTATTTATTATTTCTTTTACCTAAACTCTATTTCATTTGCTATTTGTTTAATTGTAATTTTGATAAAATAATTGGCAAGGAAGTTAACCCCCTTTGATGTTTCTCTAATACAGGTTATTCAATATTCTAGTTTATGGGATATATCTGGAACTTTATCTAATAATTTATGGAAAATAACTGCAGCTGGTTGTAAGATTTACATAATCTGGATCTAGAGGCAGGACATCGAACATAAACATCTAATTAAAAGCAAGCAGCCCATCGATGCCATAAGTATCACTTTCAAATTTATTTAATGTAAAGCATTAGGCAGGGTTGTGTTTGCTATTTAAATATTATGTTTTGTTTGTTAAATAAATATGATTAGTTAAATAATTGTTTTATTTGCTACCAGCTAAGGGTTCATTGTTTAATTCATAATTTTAGACAAGACGAATTCACACTTGAGCGACTGAGCTAGGCAAAGCATAGACGATAAGCTCCCATGGTTGATTAAGGTATTATTTTTATATTAGTATTTCAATTCTCTTTGGTAGTCTTATCGTTACAATGGCAAGGGATGCAAAATTACGCATTTTCTAGTCTCTAGAATTAGTCTTTAGAAGGGCTCCTCCAACTGGCGAAACACACATAAGCTCGGCATTCAGACAGTGGCATATTTGTATTATTTATCGCTGTTAATTACTGCTACGTGTTATTGAATGCTGACGGTTATTTAAACATACTTGCGGACATCAGTGTTTCATTGTCACGATATACTTAACCAATGCTGCTAAAATGGCTCTCTTTTAAAATCTACATCACGAAATTTTATCTTAATTGGAATTTGTTGTACATCTAACACCTTCGATTAAAAACAATAATTTTAATGAAGCACTTTAATTACCTGTAAAAGTTATTCGTATTTTTTAATAACAAAATATGTATCGAGTAATTATTTCGTTGCAATAACTACTATTACAAACAGATGCATGATATGATTATTATGAAATTGCATAATTAAACATGAAAGTTTTCAGTGTTCTGCACTGATTGATTAAGAGAGTTCTCGGGAAATGTCGTTAATAGTTTTACAATTCATAATCATAATCGTTAAGCGGCAAATTAAAGTTATAAACCAAGTGTAAAAAAAATTAACGGAAATTATATGTTAAACAATAAGCACGGTTTTCGTTAATCAATTACCGAGTCTGGTTAATTCATAACTTAATTATTTTACGCTTAGAAAATTTTTCTTAACTACAAATTTCTATGCGGAATTTTCACTCAATTTAAGCATAAACTAATTTAAACAGAGCAGTTTCCAATAAAATTGTTTTAATTTAAGTTAATACAATTTTATGTTTAATTTATACTTCTACGATTTTGACTATTCGATTCTTCAGGGAATAGACCTTCCCTTTTATTTTGTTAATCAGTAGTATAATATACTTGTGAATGACAGTTCTGTACTGAGTTAAGCTCCTGTGTGCAGAGGAAATAGGGGTGTACCAAAAGCAATAAAGAAAAATAGCTAAATTAATACTTATACGTACATCTGAAGAACCATTTATTTGATAAAACAACCTAATACTGCCTTCTAAATTGTGTTGCTACATGATATAGATGCGCATCAGCAACAGAATGGAACAATTCGATATATTTGTGCGAATTCCGTAAATGTCGACCCACTACAGATGCGATTCTAGTGAATCACACAGAAAAAAAAGAATAGAAATATTTCCTTGATAGTATTTTATTATGGTATTTTATGAGTAGTTTTGTGCTGTAAATAATAAGAATATTTTTTGTGTTTGGTCCAATGCTTGCAAGAAATGGCATTCAAAGTTGCTAAAACTGCGGGGATCTATTGAAGATTATTTCAAAATTCCAATTGCTGGTTGCTGAAACGTAACCTTCGTCATGAGAGAGTTGAAAAGGTAGGCAATACTTAGCGATCAAGATTTGTTGACTGGAAAACAATTGTTACGCATTGAAGATAAGATGAACCATATAAATCTCTTGTTTTATTGAGGATTTCTAATCCAAGTGATTGAGAGATTTGAAATATTTTATAAATGGATCCAATTGTGTTTCTTTAATACAACACAATTTCTGACATCACATATAATATATTTAATTGTGTTAGTACAACTTTGTTTTTAACATATACCTAGTCCTGTCATAAATATTGATACACGTTACA
The DNA here is from genome assembly GCA_918026665.1 of Diabrotica balteata. Taxonomy (NCBI): domain Eukaryota; kingdom Metazoa; phylum Arthropoda; class Insecta; order Coleoptera; family Chrysomelidae; genus Diabrotica; species Diabrotica balteata. The sequence goes on along the minus strand of OU898283.1, from coordinate 74,708,774 downwards.
CCACAGTACCACAATTGTATCGAGTAACTCATATATGAGTATCGAGTAACTCATATTGTCATAATGACAAACACGGAAGACCAAGAGGCAATAAAAATAAAAACAGAAAAAATAGAACAGGTAAATGAGTATATCTATCTAGGACAAGCAATCAGAGCTAATAGAGAAAATCAAACAGCCGAAATATCGAGACGAGTAAGAATGGGATGGGCAGCGTTCGGCAAACTTTCTTACGTTCTAAAAAATCAAACAATCCCTCTATACTTACGAAGCAGGGTATATAACTCCTGTATCATACCGGTGCTCACCTACGGAGCACAGACATGGACATTTACACAGGCCAATTTGGATAGGATAAGGAAGGCACAAAGAGCGATGGAGAGACAAATGTTAGGTGTATCACTTAGAGATAGAAAACGTAACCAGTGGATCAGAACCAGAACAAAGACAGTAGACGCGATAGAACAAGCAGCAAAACTGAAATGGAAATGGGCTGGACACAATGAACGTCTCCAAGACGGACGATGGAACAATGCCATCGGAAAGTGGCGTCCATACAATGCAAAGAGATCAAGAGGCAGACCACAGATGAGGTGGAAAGATGACATCAGGAAACAAGGAGGTCCCACATGGCAGAGAACAGCTCAAGATAGGGAAAGATGGAGAGAACTGGGGGAGACCTATATCCAACAATGTAAGGATAGATAATAGGTTCAAAAAAAAAACTCATATTTTCAATGTAGACCTTTACGGGTTTGAGGGGAAAGGAAATCGACGAGTCATAGTGTTTATCTGAAGTCCGAATTTTTCGCTTACCCGGCTTTGTCGTTCAGTGATGGTAATCATTTCGACTTTGAGTACTACAGTAGTAGTACTCTGTCTACTACTTTTCTCATTATATATTCAGACTATATGCTCTACAATAATAATGGTGATAGTATGCAGCCCTGCCTAGTCCCTTTCTTTGTTTTGAGCACATCTGAATATATTCCGTGTATTTTAAAATTTGGCTGAGTTTTTATACTGAGATTACTTAACATTAATTAACATTGTTTTTTTTTATGTAGTTTACAGTTGATCAATTTGTTCCCAATTTTATAATAATAATAATATTAAAGATTTGATTTTTGGACGAATCTACCGAGCAGATATTCACGGACAGATCTGAATTTGTAAGGAGAAGACCTAGGGAAAATATAAAGCTGATTGTATTGTCAGAACGGTATAGCACCCCCTAAACATCATGGTGTAGTTTATCAGAAGAAGTGAAGGAACTGGTACAGTCTACACTGTCAAAGGAACAATACGACAGGGTTATTACTTAAGAGTACTGTAAACAAAAATGCTTTCTCAGGTCCAGGAGTGGTTCCTGAATAAGAGCTTCACGTTTATGCATGACTCGGCGTCTTGTCAAAAAGGCAAAAACTGTTACACAATTCCTTGCTGACAACCAGAAAACTGCCCTGGCTACTTGCCAGATCTGAATCCAATAGAAAATTTTTGGAAGCTCATGAAAAAAGAAATTTCCAACGAAATTATAACTACAAAGCGTCAATTAATCGAGCGCTCAAAATAGCAGTATGGCACATGAGTGGAACAATTCTACAAAATTGCCAGAAATACATAGAAAGTATGCCAAGAAGGTGCCACACAGTCATTCATGCAAAGGATGACACTACCAACTATTAGACTTAAGGCATAATTTTGAATGTTTTCATGTAATTACTCGTTTCTTTTTCAATATTCGTTAACTTCATAAGATTATAAATCACAGTAAAATAGATTAAGCTCAAAAATATGTTTTATAGGTTAATTACATACCATTTTTAGACAAAAAGTTAAATTTTATGGGGTGGCTCTAATAATAATTTGATCACCCACTGTATATACATATATATATATATATATATATATATATATATATATATACATATATATATATATATATATATATATATATATATATATATATATATATAAAATGTATGTTTTCCTTTTATTACAACTGGATATTTTTTGTTGCATGTTGAAATATAAAATTTGTAATATTATCTAAAACGTGCTCCTATTATTGATGCAGTTACGATTTTAACAAAACAAAGCCAACTCATTTGTTATTCATAGATAACGACGAACGTAACATGCAAAATACAAAGAAATTTTAGTTTGAGGTTAATTTGATGACCTGTATACCACAGGATGTTGGTCACTGGGGTTAATACCGTAATATTTTTTTTACAGATAAACTTGTTTAGTTATCGGTTCTTTAATTGCCAGTATAAACATTTTTTGGTGTTTTACTTACGTTTCAATGAAACTAGGATAAGTGACGTACCTGAAACAAGAATAACAGTTATTTATGATTTATTATAGACAACTTAAGCCATAACAAGTATTGAAAATGTTCGTACACAAAATATGAATTTTTGAAATGAAAAGAAAAATAGGCTTAATTACAGATGTTTTCCTAATAAGGTGCAATCATTTTGGTTATAATAGAAGTATGTATATGTTCTGATAAAAGTCAAAAGTTGCCTAATTACAAAATTGGGTGATGAGTTTAGTAAGGGTTTTTACCCATGTATTTTGGTGGCTCAGGCATTTTAACCTAGTAAGTATAGCCATTTTTGCTTTTTAACCATAGTCAAAATTTCATAACCACGTTTGTTTTAACTAAATGGTTTATACTTATTTTAGGCGATTTTAAACCTGATGATGGACTGTTTAGTCCGAAAACGTTTTTTTATGTAGCCCTTTTAAGGGTTTTTAAATAAATATACCCACTTACGAAGACTAACCTCTTTTTTTGTGATACGTGGTATACAGCCAGCTACAAGAATTGTTTTCCTTGTGGATTTTTTTAATTGTTTTATTGTTTTAGTTTAGATATGTCGATATATCATGCCCTTAGGGTATTGTAATAGTTGACAACAATATAAATAAAATTACTCCAAAGTTAAGAACAAACAGCCTTTATTAAAAAAAATGTGACTTGTTACATTATTCCATTAATAATAGATACCCAGAATCTTATTTAATCACCCAGCTCGGCGACCTCATTAGCAACATCGGGGCTAACATCCTCACGTAAACTATTACAGAAGGGATGATACACTTAACGTAGTATGTATGGTAATAATGATCACATTTTCGAGTTTCTTTTTTGCAATCCGAATGGACTCAATAACTTTTGTTGTAAAGTATATACAAAAAGCACATTTGGATATCCCTTCTTGTTAACAGTAACGGGTTTGTAGGTACCATTCACAGAAAGCTTAACGTAAAATGCTTTTTTCTTATCACTCTTGAATAAAAATGAAAAACATTAAAAAAATCCAAAGATTGCTGGTCATCAGTGCGAGTATTCTTTTCAATCTTCTCTAAGACTTCTCTTTGGCAACTTGAAACCAATATTATGCTAGGTTCAGAATATCTTACGGTAAGTATGCTGGTTCAATTCCCGCTTCTTGATACCAAAGGACATAACGATCAAAATAGAGACTGGCTACATTCATGTTATGGTTCAGGTAAACTTCATATTCTCTTGTCGACTGTAGTGACTTTGATACTTTGGAATCGAATATAAATGTGGTTTTTAACACTTGGTATTTCCAAATTAGATATTTTGTTCACACGGTTTGTATGCTTTCCTTTGTTGTCCTTTTCTAGGACTAGATTTCCTTTTATCTTCTTGCTAACAATATTATTTACTCTGTCCTTAGAACTCATGGACATTTAAAAACTCTGTTTTTCAGACACGTGTAGTTTCACCATTAACATTAATGAAGTAGACTGCACTGCTGTTTGTATGTGATTCTTGATGTTTTTGCTTCTTTCGGTAGGACCTTTTGTGCTAAACAATATCTATACATCCGAATAAGTAGTTATTTTGTATGAACTTTTGTATTTTTTAACTTATATGAATCAAGGTTCCAAAACTCGTTAAAAATATGGCTCTCGTAGCTCTGAAGATTTTCCCTATACTTCTTAGTGCAACTGCAAGGCGGAACTAATTCTCGACCAGGTATATATTTTTTTTTCGTTTTGTAGCTTACATAATATGGTTGCCCTAAATTTCTTAATTTTTCTTTTTGATCTTGAATTCATTTCTTTGTCTTCATCAACTTAATGGAGTTTTGTCGGATGTGTTTGGTTTTTGTCTTTTTTATTGACGCACCTTCACTATTTTTCTTGCTAGAATCGTCAGAACTCACAGAATTATCGGAATCATTTCCGCCCATGTTTGCCATTTTGATGTGACTTGTCATTATGTCGAGTAGATACTAGAGACAAACTAGGCCTATGCAATAGTGTGCTATTGCATAGCACCTGTACCTTAACTAGCCTTTGTACCTTAACCTAGCACTAACTCTTTTTGAACTCGTGTGGCTTGTCATTGTTTCATATTAAATCCTACAATTATATCCAGTAAACCAATTTATTTCGATATTTCGTTATTCCGACCAAAGTCTTTTGACATTTTATAGGTATACAGTATACATATTGAGCAATACTTAATTCACATTACCGTGTTAAAAATAAATCAAAGTAACCCATTAAAGCTCTGATTAATATTTTCACACCTGACAGTTACCTTTGAAGTAGAATTTTTATATTTACTAACCTTCAGATATTTCTTTATGTCCGGTTAATAATTTCTTATAAGCAAATATTGTTCTGAAGCTTGGATGAATTACTATTTTAATGAGAATAGGCCAAAATTGAAGTTTTATAGCCACAAATACAAAACAATTTCCACTTTATACTATAATTTTAATAAAACCGTTCCAAACAATAGCTCTCTCTCTCTCTAAAAACAATATGATACCAGTAATTGTTACTAAAATATATTATAAGAAATAGTCACCTCAACCATAGGTGTGTTTTAGAAAAAAGGGATTGACATTGTACACAAAAAATAAAAAAGAATCTCAATGAAGAATTGAATGTAATGCATTCGGTAGAAATATATAGTTGTCGGTGCTCATGCGACTACATACTATCCATGAATTCCGTAGAAATATGTAGTTCTCAGTGCCCATGCTCATACTATTCTTTAGAATGGGAACCGATTATGAAAAGTATGTGGAGAAGAGATAACAACACATGCATATCTGCACCATGATCAATCAAAATCACGAGACCTGACAGGATTATAGACTTTACTCGGTATGGGCACACTGATAGTTGTCTTTCCAACTCGGGGCAGGAAATAAAAAGATGGTTCAGAAAGGGACTCAGAAAGAGTGACGTCTGAATCCACAAATAAAAATGTAGAGCGAACGCGCAGAGGGACCAGAGAAGAGGAATTCCACTAGGAGGCAGTACGCTGGTGTTTACCAATTCTAATGCAAAGACTGACAAATCTGTCTGTTGCTGGTGTTTTATGATCATCATCATTGCCGTTTAATTATAATATTGCTGTAAAATGCATTATTTGGGAGCGCGTGCAGATTCTTTTCAATATTAAGTGATTAAGATAGAATAACAAAATATCTTTACTTGAGAATGTCTACGTTTATTCTGATTTACTAACCGAATCCCTTCAGATTATAGCTTACGCATTCGCATTTTACCATGTTATTCTTAAAAATGTGGAATAAAAGATTGTATGCATTAAAATCCATTAAAACGCAAGATGTAACAATTATAATGGGAGACTTTAACGCAAAGGTTGGCGAAGAAAAAGTAGAAGAATGTACAGGTGGATATGGTCTGAGCAACAGAATCAAAAGGGGTGACAGGCTTATGGAATTTTGCCAAAACAATAATTTTGTTCAAAATGCCAAAAAGAAGACTATATACCTGGAAGTCACCAGCAGATCAAGAAGAGAGAATTTTAAGAAACCAAATAGACTATGTATTAGACAAAGATACAGGAACGCAATTATATCCGCAAAAACTTATCCAAGTGCCGACGTAGGATCAGATCACAACCCGACGAAAGAAATTTTAGATTTAATTAAAGAAAGACGTCAATATAAGAACAAAGATAATCAGATGTACAAAAAAGTGGATAAGCAAATAAAATACAGAATTAAGAAAGCGAAAGAACAATGGTTAAAAGAACAATGCACAAAAATAGAAGAATGCCAGAAAAGACATGATAGTTGTAACACACATAAAAAAATTAAAGAATTAACTCACAACAATAGAACAAGAAAACCGGTAATACTGAAAGATGCAAAAGGGAAACTTGTGTTGAAACGACAAATTAAAGAGATGGGCAGAATACATCAATGAACTGTTCAAAGACAATAGAACAGAAGAGATGGATATAGAAGTAGAAGAGGATATGGTTTTAAAAATATTCAAAGAGGAAAATGGCATTAAAAAACAGCAAAAATGGTAAAGCATGAGGTCCAGACCAAATCACTACAGAAATCTTAAAATGCATGAATGATGAAACCTTAGACATTATAGTAGACTTATTTAACTCAGTATACAAAACAGGAGACATACCGAAACAATGGTTACTCTCCACCTTTTGTGCTATACCTAAACACGCAAACGCTAAATATGGCAGTGAATATAGAACAATATCACTAATAAGTCACATTCTCAAATTATTCCTGAAAATAATACATGGTCGTATAAATAAAAAACTGGAAGAAGGAATAGATGATAGCCAGTTTGGGTTCAGAAACGGACTAGGAACCAGAGAAGCATTATTTGTTTTTAATGTGTTAGCTCAAAGATGTATGAATATGAATGTTGATGTGTATGTTTGTTACGTTGAAAAATTATTTGACAAAGTACGACATGAAAAATTAGTCCAAATTCTAAAGACAAAAAACATAGACCATAAGGACTTACGAATAATAACAAACCTCTACTGGAATCAAAGAGCACAAATCGTAATAGAAAACGAATCCAGTCCAGAAATTGAAATCAGGAGAGGAGTTAGGCAGGGATGTATTATGTCCCCATTACTATTTAATGTATTTAGTGAAGACATTTTTGAAGAAGCATTACTATCTCAAAGTGAAGGAATAATAATTAACGGAAGATCGATTAACAAAAAAAGTATGCAGATGATACCGTGATTATGGCAAGCTCTGCTGAACAACTCCAATTACTGCTAAACAAAACAAACAGTTTCTGTGAAAAATATGGACTAAAAATGAGTACATAAAAAAGACAAAATACATGATAATAACAAAGAAAACAAATATACCAACAAACATACATTTGGGAAATGTACCGATAGAAAGGGTTGATAAATACAAATACCTAGGAACCTGGATTTCAGACATTAATGATCAAACAACCGAAATAAGAGCTAGGATAGAAATAGCAAGAAATGCGTTTGTAAAAAATAAAAACAATTCTCTGCAACAAAGATCTTAGATTAGAACTGAGAGTACTGAGCACTGAGATGCTACATGTTTTCGATACTGCAATATGGACTTGAGAGCTGGACATTGAAGCAAGAACACATAAATAAGTTACAGTCCTTTGAAATGTGGTGATACCGGAGGATGCTTAGAATAGCATGGACACAGAAGAAAACTAACACGGAACTATTTTGAGAAATAGACAAAGAATACGAAATAATAAACACAATAAAAATAAGAAAGTTGCAATATCTGGGACACGTAATGAGGGGACAGCGATATGAACTGCTAAGGCTGATAATACAGGGAAAGATAAGTAGAGGAAGGAGTATAGGAAGAAGGAGAGTGTCAGGATTGAAGAATTTAAGGGACTGGTTTAAATGCAGTTCTATAGAACTCTTCAGAGCAGCAGTAGATAAAGTAAAGATAGTGATGATGATAACCAACCTCCGACTGGGAGACGGCACTTAAAGAAGAAGATGCATTAAAAAATGTTTATATAAACTTTTACTGCAATAACTCTTGAAATAAAGGAAATAAAAAGTTTGTTTCAATTCACGCATCGGTATTCAATTTAAAGATTAACACGATAAATTATTTTCATTTTTTTAAATTATTTATTACTTCACTCACGCAAGTGAACAAATAATTTATTTCTTATATTAAATTTATAGATTAAAATTAATAGAACATAGAAAATTGATTTCCGTAGTATTTTTAAATGCCTCCTTTTAATGTAAGCAGCTGGAACTTTTAAACTTTTATATTGTTATAGATCATCGATCAAATTGGTGTTGATATATCTTTTAGTGTGGGAAAGCTTCCATAAGATTTCTTTGTATATTTCTGAAATATATTTAGATGGTTTCTCTCAATAATAATAATAATTATATAAAACATTCAGTTCACGCTTTAGCTTAACTTCTTTTATTTACTCTCTTTTTATTCGATTTCCTGTTTGTGTATATTTTTTAGATATAGTGTCTTCCAGACATGAGTTTACAATAAATATGTGGGTGAAGCAGCTACCGAATACCGGCTTAATAGAATACTGGCAACTATACCAATACATAAAACAGGAGACCAGTCGGAATGTGGAACCTACCACAGAATCACACTGTTTAACAGAGCATACAAAATATTATCTAACAAAATTTATGAACAAGTAAGACCAAACGCAAGAAGAGGAAGACCCAGAACAAGATTCCTAGATAACATAGACCAAGATATAAGAAATATGAAAATACGTGCTTGGCGAAGGAAGGCGATGGATAGGGACGACTGGAAGAGAATTCTTGGAGAAGCTAGGACCCACACACGGTTGTAAAGCCAAAATGATGATGATGAAGACCAAACGCAGAAAAAGACCATACCAAATATACAAATCCTTAATAAAAGAGCCTTATATATATATATATATATATATATATATATATATATATATATATACAGATTGAACCAAATTAAAACGGAACATACAATTTAATACATGTCTGTTTGAACTGCATTTGAAATAGTGGACCAATAGAAAACTAAAATGTTATGGACAAAAATAAATCCATACCTGGGTATAGACATTGTATAAAATATCGTTCAACTATCTGTCTCGCAACAATGTTGTTTGCGTAAGGCGGGTTTGTCTAAGGAAGCGATAATAGTTCAGGAAATAAAGCTCGAAAAAAGTTAAAACCTCGCAATTTTTTTGTCCTGCATGTATCCAGTTGAAATTTTAACAGAAGGTAGGTGATAGCCCAAGGATCAAAATCTATATCGAACCGAAGTGAGCTGAAGGGTTTTAGGGGTGAATACTACCAATAATTGTCAAAAATTATCAAATGACATATTAAACCTGAATATGGGTAAGATTTGGTTTGAATTAGTTAAATAATGATTATTTTATACTTTTGAATAGAGTTCCATCATATTTCAACCCTTAAAAGCAACCCTTGTTAGATATTAATGTAAAAAAATTACTAATTCTAAAAAAATTATTTCGCCTTGGATCGATTTGGATAAAAAATTGGATTTAAGCTCAATTCACCCGCTGCTTTATAGTTTGTCATGTCGACGAACCCTGATTGTTCTTAGGGGTGAAAACTACCCCTAATTGTCAAAAATTATAAAATAACATATTAAACCTGAATATGGGTAAAATTTGGTTTGAATTGATTAAATAATTATAGTTTCGTGCTTTGAATAAAGTTCCATCATATTTCAACCCTTAAAAAGCGACCCTTATTAGAGATTATTATAAAAAAATTAGTAATGCGAAAAAAATGATTTCACCTTGGACGATTTGCATAAAAATTTGGAATTAAGCTCAACTCACCCTCTGCTTTATAGTTTATGTCATGCCGATGAACCCTGATTGTTCCTAGGGGTGAAAACTACCCCTAATTTTCAAGCATTGTAAAATAATATTACATATCTTAAGATGAGTGAAATTTGGTTTGTATTAGTTAAATAGTGATTTTTTTATACTTTAAAATACAAATTCATACATTTTCAACCCTTAAAAATCAATGGTTATAAGTGCTATAGGTGAAAACAATTTTTTGCCAAAATTTTGCAACTTTTCAACTTTTGAAAATCACCCTTTACAACATTGCAGTTTTTATAAACTAATTTATAAGATATAAATTGAAAAAAGTAGAATTAAATAAAAAAAAAATTATCAACATAAAAAGGCACCATATATTCTTATATATTTACATAAATAGTTGAAAATATTTATATTTATAGGTAAAACAATTGTAATATTAATTTTATTCGTCATCAATTACATCTTCATCGTGATCTATGTCATCCTCATCTTCTTCAATTATTGGTGGACTGTTATTGCACCCTACACCTGAGCACCCAGAACAAATAGAGTTACAGTATAAACCAACTTTTCTGCACCCACATGAAACGCCGCATCCTTTTTTGCATTGGCAAAAAATAATTTTCAAAAGTTCATCGGGTGCAGGTGGTTTGTTCATGCGTACGGGTAATAACAAACCATCTTTGGAATACCATCCCCAATCTGTTGCTCTGATATTTTCATTGCCAAGCCATAGACATATGAGCAGGTGTTTTATTCTGCTAATATACCGGTTTTGTAGATTATTATGCTCCGAAATGTACTGTACTATACTAATGGAATTTTCCGGAAAAAAATTAACTGGTTTTTTTAACTTATTTCCTTTAATTTTTAACGATCGAGTGTTTCTTCAAAAACGATTTGTAGAGGTTTTTAAGAGCTACAAGGATCTGTGAATTAAATCTTTTTGGAACCCTTGGTTTTTAAATGGGGTGAGTTTAAAGGGCTCGAAAAAGATGGTGCTTGATCGTAAATCGATGCTTAAACGGCTATATCTCGCCAAATATTCATTGTACAGCAAATCTAAATAAAGGATAATTTTAGTCATTAAAAAAGCTTCAATTTGGTAATTTTTATTTTTTTCATATATTCAGTATTTTCGGACATATTTAAAAAAATAAGGGTAAAAAATATGAAATTGTAAATCGTTTCTCGCTTTAAGCTGTACTTTTTCTAAAACTAAGCATTTTAAATGGGTCAAACTTCTTGGACGTATTAACAATACATGTACAAAGGGAATTACAGAAGGGTGAAGATCGATTTTAATTATGGGGGTGGTTAGGGGGTTGTTTTCATCGATTTTTCGTAAAAAAGGTATTGACCTTATTTTCATCATAACTCACTCAATTTTTGAGCTAGAGTCTTTTTTTATGATAGGTCTATTTATGCTCTTTAAAAAAGGTTTTGTGAGTTTTCTTCCAAAGATGCATCATTTTCCCGATATTTGACTTTGAATCTTTCAAATTTGGCATTTGAAGAAAACCGCTGAACATTGATAGGCTGTATTTCGGTTCCTATTATATCGCAAAAACATTTTAAAAAATGAATTGTATTTGTCTTTTAAAAGCTACAAATTATTCTCTAAATTTTTTTTTTGATAAAATGCACCATTTTCGGGTTATTCGCGAAAAATCGATTAAAAACGTCGATTTTTTCGTCTAAAAGTTGTTACTTTCAATCGCGAATAACTTGAAAAATATTATTTTATAAAAAAATGTATAGCAAATTTTTTGTTTAGAATCACTTTTTTAATCGAAACCTGTAGTTAAAACGTAAAAAAAAATTTCACCCCCGGGATGGGGTGGCAACCACCCCCAAGGCTTTGGCGCACTGTGTTTCGATATAGATTTTTGTGTCCATATGTATAAATAATCTGGAAATTTACTAGAAGTGAAGAATGACACTTAGCTAACTTATAAAGAAAAGCTCATAACACATATACAAAAGCTTACAAGAAAATAGTATCCAGCGAAAAAGATATAATTGTGAGTTATAGAAAACATACTAGAACCGGGATATCATTATATTCATAAAAATGGGCGGCTACTAGTGGTGAGCTAAAGTGTAGTTCTGCAAGCACAGATATAGCTGTGATCGTTATTTTTTATTCATTGTGATTTTTATCCGTGATTGTGATTTAACACAGCAATAAAATAGTCCTACTTATGTTAAACTCCGAATAAAACGTGTTGACATTATGGACGATCATAAATTTCTACACGTGTTATTTTTTCGGCATATCTGATATGGTCGGATGTTTTACTTGCGTGTGTTTTTTAAATTAGATGTACTCGTTTCATAAGACAACTTTGCCTTACAAATATTGCATGACGCATAATTATAATCCACTTCTATAAAAAAAGTTCCATAAACTACAAATTTTTCTTTTTTATTTAGCACTGGTGGCGTTCATATTTCTCCAAAGACGATATAACAATATTATCTTTGCCATTGCATTCCTCGTTAGAAAGAGACTTCATAATATCACCGACTACATCTATCTCGTTTCTTGTTATCCTGTTATACGTCTCTCATTTCACAACTTTGCGACTGAGACGAGAACCTAAAATATTACGTTTTAGCGATCAAGAACTACATACATAGAAGACCGAAATCACAGTCAAAAAATTTGTGGCAAAGATTTTAGACGCGCATTATAAAGAGTGGGCCACTGAAGAAGTCTTTTCCTAACCACTTGCATCCATGATTTTTATTTATGGATTAAATCAATTTTTGGAAAAAATATAAAGTGTTACACCTACACCTCTTAAAAATTAAACGCAACGTTGAAACTTTGCTAATGTATTAAATTTTCTTCATCACACTAACAATTAAGTTTGTACAAACAAATTTTTCAAAAAGTTGAACTAATTATTTGTCTCTTGTCAAATAACCGATCCCACGTTGGTATCGCCAGCAGAGTCATGAGTAGACTTCACACAAGAAACCACCCTAGATTCTGTATTACAAAGTAACCAAGAGGGTTTAAACCAACCAAGACGAACCATACTGAACAGAATAAGAACGGACCAACGAACTGTGGCAGGTGCTCCGATTACTTTTCAGATGGGAAAAATACCCTTTACAAACGGTTAAACATTTGGTAGAGGAATGACTTATCAGATCATACAGTGGTAATTCGTCCGAATTCTTAGTTGCGACTATATTGTCTACCCGATGTTTGTTTACAGAAATTAAATATTGTTATGTACTGTTTGTAATGTATTGTTTGTTCTCTTTGTTTGTACATAAGACCAAACTGTGATGTAGTCATATGCTAAATGAAATAAATAAACAAATAAAACTATGATTACTTGGTGATTTCATTGTTTTTGGGGTTCTCCGAGTAAAAATGTTTATTTCATTGTTAACAAAGTATCGTAAAATATCGCTTGTGGTAAAGTACTATTGGAAAGAGTTTTTATATATTATTGATTTTTGTGGGAGCTGGTGCCGCATTACTTATTCTAAAAATAAAACATAATACATCACTTTTCTTTCAATGAAACTTCCTCTGCTTTAAGGTCAGAATATTGAATTTCCAAGGGTAATTTAGCCCGGTATTTGGTGTTTCTAAAATTATTTTTAGAAACATTTTTTCTAAAAAAAAAAAAAACAGACGTAATGGTACACGTATGTATGTATGTATTATTTATTGACTTAGTGTTATCTGATATTACACTATTTCGATATTTATTATTGAAAGGGATGGATTAGATAAAAGGGATAGTTAGCTTTGGGGAGATATCCTTTGATGTTTTGATGGTTGTAGGAAAATAGTTAAAAAGAAAATATTAAAGTGTCACTTTTAAGAAAATTTTAGTATATCTCCAAAATTTCTTAAGTCATAAAACATATTAGTATGATATAAATGATTAGATATTGCATTTATATGGGATCAAGCCAAAATTGAGTGTAATGATAATTACATTTTCACTCCGGAGATCGTTCTCAGAAACGATTTTTTAATAATTGTCTTAAAAACCGTGTATAATCACCAAAGTTGTTGACGAGGTTAGGCCATTTCACATTGACAAAATTGACACACTTGACCGAGGAACTTCAAATTCGGATTATTCTAAGTATTATGCATTATTAATAAGCGTTTGTGTGTAAGATAGTGTTCGTATGTTGTGTATGTGTGTTGCATATGTATTATGCATAATTGAAGACGATATGCCTCATGAGTTTTTCAACCCGCTATTGTTGGTATATTCTTAACTTCTTTTTTCAGTCTTTTCAACCAAAGCCTGCTACATTCTGCTGGTGGGTTTGCTACACATTTTTCGTCATTCAGTAGGCTTCTTTAATTTTTCTTTTTTTTTTACGTCTGTTTCTTTCATGATTATTGGTTTGATTATATATGTTTCATGTTCGTTTATGCTGACACTTAGTGGTCTTGCGGTTTTTGCCACATAGAAATTGTGATTTTCCCACTTTTCTATAGGAATTAAGTTGCTTAGGGAGTTATGGGTGTTTTTCTTCAGATTAGTAATAGTTCTCCATGCTTCCGTAGTCTGAGAACCACCAATTAAATTTTTAACTTGGACAAATTTTTGTTCCCAGAAATTGTTTTTTGGAACGAAGAGCATGTAAAAGATAACTTCTACAAGAAACTAGAGGAACTGATAAATAATCTGCCCAAACAGGACATGTATATTATCTTAGGAGATTTCAATGCAAAGATTGGGAAGGAAGCAACGTACAAACCAACAATAGGTAACCATAGTCTTCACGATATCAACAACGATAATGGAACAAGGTTAATAGACTTTGCAGCGTCCCACAACCTACTAATAAAATCGACAATGTTCGAACACAAGAAAATACACACACAAACATGGGTGTCCGACGACGGCGTCACAAGAAATCAGATGGATCATGTTCTAGTAGATGCCAGGAGGGGTAGTAACTGTCTAGACACAAGAAGCCTAAGAGGAGCTGCTGGAGACACGGATCATTTTCTGGTAAAAGCGAAGATAAGAACAAGAATAGCGTCCAAAAAACATACAAGAATAAACCAACACAATTAAGGAATACCGAAGTTCTACGTAATAAGGAGACAGAACAGAAATTTCAAGAGGCTATAAAAATCATTTTAACACAGACAGAAGACTATAACTACATAGACTCAGCTTGGAAAAATATCAAATTAGCTCTGACAACCGTATCAGATGAAACACTGGACACAAAAAGAAAACAACAAAAAATGGTTCGATGATGATTGCCTGAACTCCATAACAGCAAGAAATATGGCTAGAAGGAACATGCTACAAAACCCCTCGCACAACAACAATGAAATGTATAGACAAAGAAGAACAGAGACAAGAAAACTAATAAAAAGGAAGAAGAGAGAGTATCAGGAACAAATAATCAGAGATATAGAAGAACTAAGAAAGAACAAACAAGCGAGACAGTTCTTCAAAGGAGTTTCAGATATCAAGACCGAGTACCAAGCAAGAATAGGAAACTTCCTTCAAAACGACAGTGGACAGCTTATGGACAGTGGACGGATGACAAGGGAATCCTAAAAACCTGGAAGGAATACTTCGATCAACTATTGAATGACCAATTTAGCAGAAATACATCATAGAGGTACATATTGCTAAAATAGAAGACCAATACCCTACATACGAAGAAGTAATACAGGCAATTAAAAAACAAAAATAATAAGACACCAGGTAGCAATGGTATACCCGCAGAGTGCTTAAAACATGGAGGAGAAGCGTTGTCCAGTTCTAGATACAAGCTAATTCAAGACATTTGGCGAGAAGAAACAATGCCAGATTAATGGAAATAAGGGGTTACTGTACCAATACACAAAAAAGGAAACAAAAAGCAATGTATTAACTACAGGGGAATAACACTCCTAAACACCAACTACAAAATCCTTGCAAACATCCTGCTAGAAAGAACCATAACATACACAGAAGAAATCGTTGGAGATTATCAATGCGGATTTAGACCGGGCCGCTCTACTATTGGCCCGATATTCACAATAAAACAGATAATGGAAAAATGCTGGGAATTTGATCGTGAGCTTCATCAGATGTTAATAGATTTTAAACAAGCATTTGATAAAGTATGCAGGGACAGACTGTGGACAGCTATGCAGGAACTTGGATTTCCAAAAAAACTAGTCAGGTTCATACGGATGTGCATGGAACGGTTACGATGTAAGGTAAGAGTTGGACAACAATACTCGGAGACATTTGAAATAAACAATGGACTAAAACAGGGAGATGCACTTTCACCACAACTCTTCAACTTAGCTCTGGAGCACATAATCAGAAGTGCAAGAATCGAAAAACCGAATACAGTTTTTATTTAGCGTATGGACTTTCACAGTACGATAAATATACAAATACAATTACAATAATATACACATATATATTATATATATATATATATATATATATATATATATATATATATATATATATATATTATTCAAACACTAAAAATAGTAAAAATAGAATGAATAGAATGAATGACACTAAATATTAATGTCCAATTTACATAGCCATTCAATTGCTTCTGGGGAACATTCCGCAAAGTCCTGGAGGTTTCCACGGTAGGCACGATTCAAGCAGTCTGAAACACAATGGCTTATGGTCTGTCTAGATTCTCCGCAATCGCACTGTGGACTTTCTGCACGACCCCACCTGAACAGCGAATCAGCACATTTACCATGTCCGGTACGTATACGATTAAGCCTTGCCCAAATGGACCGGGCAGATTTGATCCGATGAAACCCTGAGTTGGGGTGGATATCTTAATATAGTCCGATTCTACTGTTGGCATCCATCTTGTTGTCCATTGCCTATGTATATCATAGGAATTACCAATTTTTCGGGCAGATCGTATTGGAGGATTTCTAGATCTCAATCGTTGGTGCTCTTTTGAGATGTCTGGGATATCTTGATGTATTGGTAATTGTTCGTTGGCTACAATTTTCTGGTACTCTCTCACTAATGCTGCTGTACGGCGTAGATCTGGTGGAGCAATATTGCTCAGAGTAGGCAGCCATCTCAGTGGCGTTGATTTTATTGTTCCAGTGATTATTCTCATGGTTTGGTTAAGTTGGACATCGATTTTGCTTGTATGTGCACTATTTAGCCATACTGGTGCACAATATTCTGCCACTGAAAAAACCAAAGCTAGAGCAGAGGTCCGAAAAGTGTCTGCAGAATACCGAATACAGTATTTCATCAAGAAGGACCAAACTTACTACTGGCATTTGCAGACGATATCGATCTAATAAGAAACACACGATTAAGTATGAAGGAGACTTCGTGAGGTTCGAGAAGGAAGCAGAGAAGGGCTCCAAATCAACGAAAACAAGACGAAATATATGTATATGAGCCGCAATAACCAAAGCAGAGACAGAATCGGTCAGAACATCACCATCGATGACTTTAACTTTGAGCGCGTAAGAGAATTCAAGTATCTTGGGACAACAATAACTAAAGACAATAACGGATCACAAGAAATAAACAACAGGATTCAGGGCGACAACAGATGTCTTTTTGACATCCAAAACCTTATAAAATCGAAACAACTAACACGACGTATGAAAATACGGGTCTATAAAACAATCATACGACCCGTCGTGATGTATGGAAGCGAAACGTGGACGATAACAAAGGCAAACGAACAGATACTCTGTGTTTGGGAAAGAAAAATCCTAAGGAAGATCTTTGGTCCTGTGCTGGATGAAGCATCAAGACAATATAGACAAATATTTAGACAATATATAACAAAGAGCTCGAAGAACTTTACCCAGACGCCAACATCATAAAAAAAAATAAAGCCCAGAAGTTTCCAATGACCAGGACACCTAAGGTGACATTCTGACAATATGGGCGAGGAGAATTGGATGGAGGTTGCTCAAGACAAAAAATAGTGGAGGCATGTTGTCGAGTCGGCTAAAACCCACGAAGGGTTGTAACGCCACGAAGTAAGTAAGTAAGTAAGTAAGTAAGTAAGAAATTGTTTTACTAATATAATGTTAAGTTTTATCACTAGGGTGAAGCATGGAACTACCCTAACAAGTTTATAAAGAAGATCTTCCTTTCAAACCATGTCGTAGGCAGTATTTAAGTCTACGAAAACATGTTTTTTTTTATTTTTGGAAACCAACCTCCATGTGTGTTGTAAGACTTGATATCTGGTCTGTGCAGTTTCTATTTATTCTAAAGCCAGATTGCTCTAGGAGGATGATGTTAACAATTTTTTGTCCTATTCTATTGTACAGAAGCCTCTCCAGGCGTTTATAGCAGCAACTTGAGAGAACTAATGGTCTATAACTTACTGGCTTGTCGCGTGGCTTGTTTAGATTTAATATAGCCACTGTCTTTGGAAGTTTTAAAGGCTTCTGGTAAGATTCGCATTGATAAAATGTTTGAATAAAATTTGGTAAGCAATTGGTAACAATATTGTTCTGAAGCTATTTTCTTGTGGCATCTTAATAAAAACTACTATTTTTACTGGGAATAAGTCACAATTTTACTTCGAAATAAGTTTTTGACATTTCGATTTCCACTTCGGAAATCGTTATCAAAATACAAAACATTAATAAATTAAACAAACTAACTAAAATTGTAGCTTATTTCAGTGAAAAAATATTGGTAGCAACTTATGTGAAATGTGTACCTCAAATTAATATCATCACTAAACAACAGGGGCTCTATGGATGTGCTATAGGCTTTTGGACAAAATATGAGGTCCGAAACATCAAACGATCTATTGAGTGTTCAGAGTGCTCAGAAATTATATCGTGTTCCACTACAGACTTAGCACAACAACCTGATTAAGATAAAATTGGGCATCTGGAGATTTTAAGTGGAGAAACAACGCAATTCATAATGATGTTTACAGATACAATGTCAAACGAGTAGGAATTGACATAAAACAAAGTCGTTTACATTCCAAAGTGACTTATACCGATGGGTTAAAGACAGAGGAAGCAGTAGTGTAATCTCCAAATTTAGCGCTTGTTTAGATATTAGCTAGCTGGATATATTGGTTACCACTTTCTGTAACCTGCAACGTTCTGAGCGTCATTAAAGTGTAATTATGCCTCAAATTTTGAGCGCCATTTTGGGTAAAACCCAAACCTCGATTGACGTGATATCTAACTGGAGAAGACCACCTGCAAATGGTACTCAGACTCTGCGGCGAGACTGATTGTGGATAAGAGTTCGAGCAAGATATAACAATGGGACAAAAAAATTTAAAAAAAGTGGAACAGTAGGCGGTACTGTAGATTAGCGCTTCATACTCTTTTTTGAATTTTTAAAATTTAAATAATATATTTAAAATGAAATCAAGTAATTTTATTATTTATTAATTTTTATATTATAAACAAATTCAATAAATTATTATGTTTACTCCTAATCCCACCTGTTAATGTATTAAAATAGCACAGAATGCTTACTTATGACAAACCTGTCAAATTTATACCAAATATTAATAATAAAATATAAATTAATATCATTTGGTAGTAAATTTAATTATTATATAAACTAAATATTATGTTTAAAAATAATAATTGTATTTATATGAAATTATTTTAAAACGAGAATTACAAAAAATTTAAACAAGTGATTCGATGTTGTTATTAATCGGATAACATTGATGACTTTTATTAAATTTTGACAATCGTTACGAATCGAATCTTTTAGTGGCAGATATTCTTTTAATTTTTTACTTCTCATTTAATGTTGCTATATTTTGTTAGTTATTTTTCATGTAGTTTTTAATTTAAACCTGCTTAAAGTAAATATATTTTGACTGGAAACGAATTAATCGAGAGTAATGAATCGATGTCCAGAAGTGATATTCTATGACGCTACCCATGACGACGCCATCTTCTAGCGAAAGAAATTTAGCTTGAACTATACATTAGTATATCTGATTATATGTATGTATATACACATTTAAAATAAAAGCTTACATTACTATATTACTACTAGAATAAAAAATATACCAAAACAATTGATTAAATATTATTTTATGTGAGATTAAGCCACAATTGATTGTGATGAGAATAATATATCGTACATTTGTGTGGACGTTTCGATTTCCAATCCAAAAATTGTTTTCAAAAAATTTTAAATTAAAAAATTGTTAATTATTCTGTAAATGTCGAATACCTTTGCCGCCAATCGTTAATATGTAAACATTTACAGTTTTATCTAATAATGTCTTGATTTATAATTTTTGAAAATGATTTCCGCATTGGAAATAGAAAGGTCAAACAAAAGTAAAATATGTATTTAAGAATTGTACTAAAAGCAATGAGCAAAATGCACAGAAAACGGTCAAACACTTTATCTACAAATGCAGGACAATTGTTCGGCAATGTCATTAATATATGAGACAGGTCTTTTTCGAACCTGACCATGTAACAGGCGTATCTCCAAGAAAAATAATAGGTTTTCTTAGAATCTCAGATCTGTTGTACTGAACATAAAAGTCGAGTTTATATAAAAGATCTTTCAGATGTCAGTGTTGAAAGGTCTACGTCTACAAGGCTAAACGACACTTTCGAAATACGTTAGATAGAGAGTGATTGATTTGTGTGATAAAGCTCAGTAGATCCGCTCTAATAGATAGCAATAAAAGTTCATAACAAAAATTGTAGGCAACTTTGAGGTTCATATTACAAAGTTAGTTAGAATGTAGAGGGTGTTCGTGTTCGATAACATAGCAGCAGACCAAACTTACGTTTTTTTAAATGGAACACCCTGTATTTTATTTTATATTCGAAATCTTCTTCACTACTTTATCACAATATACATGGTATTTACAAAGTTATAACAAATTTTCTATGAAAATCGTAACAAGTTCAACTCTTGCTGTCAACAAACAACTATTGCTGTCACATGTTTTTATCGATTGTTAAAATTTTCAAAAATGACTGATATTGTTAATTTTCTTTATATACAATACAGGGTGATTCAAAACCCAAGTACACTATTTTCTCCAGTAATTTTAAATAGAACAAACACCCTGTATTTTATGTCACTATCGAAAAGTACCATCACCATACTTCAATTTTTTTTTAATATTCCCTATGACTAAACTGATTATATTTAAGATATTTTCATTTATCACAGCAAATTATTAATTAGGTGTCTAAATTTTAACAAATATTAAATAAGCCATGAATGAAATGTCAAAAACTGACAGTTAACCATTACTGATTGTTAATCCGGTAATCAATGTAATAATGTAACAAAGAAGTAAAAAAAATTGTATTTTGTGTTTTTACAAAAAAAAAAAACTAAATACAAATAAAATTAGTGAATAATCATGCTACTTAATTAAGTTAACAATGGTGGACCTTTTTGATTGAATTGCCAAAGCTTGACAGATAGCGAGTGTGCACAAATGTGCAGTAACACGAGTTTTTTCAACTTTAATTTTTTACTTAAATTAGTAATTGGTAATTGGTAATTGGGAAGATCGAAGGTAGGAGAGGAGCCTGCCGCAAACAATTATCCTGGTTAAGGAATATTAAAGAATGGACAGGAATACACAATACAGGTGAGCTGTGTCACGCCGCCAAGAACAGAATTCTAGTAATGAGATAGTCGCCTACGCACTTTGGTGTAAGGCATGTTAAGAAGAAGAAGTAATTGGTGTTCATTTTTTGTAACACTTTTAGTGTTGGGTGGTGATATTATTTTATAGTAATGTTAATTTTGAATTTGGTTAATTTCTAATCATTAGACAAGGAGTTTTTTTCTGATGGGTAAATGTAAAATTCTTACTGTTGCGTAAATCTCTTCTGTTACTGCCCTATTAGAAAATACTTAACAAAATAAGAGAAACAGCAAGCAAATCTGGTTTATATAAATTGTCAGTTTGAAGGAAGTCAAAAACGTCCTGTTAAATCGGTTCGGAGGGTCGTTATGGCAGAAAGCTTTCAGTCACACCCAGGGAACAACGAATTTTAAAGAATTTGGCTCTAAAACACAGAAGCATGACCAATAGATTTATAAAGAGTAAATTGGAATAATAATAATTATAATTGGAAGAAGTAGCATGTTCAGTCAGTGGCCACTGTATGCCGAAATGTGTACAACATTAAGAAGCCAAAATTAACACCACAAATGCTCAAGAAAATTTTTATAGAGACTAAACTATTGATGATTGGCAAGAAGTAAGATAATACAAATAATTTTCTTTTCGTGCTTTATTCACCTTTTTATTAATTTTTTCAGGTTTGCTTTAGCGATGAAGCAACATTTTAAATTATGGATGATAAAGCCCAATTTGTCCGAAGACGTCCAGAGGAGAAATATGAGAAGGGATATGTAATAAAAATAATTAAATATCCCACCTCAGTAATGGTGTGGTCTGTAATAAGTTGTAAGGAAATAAGGCCTTTATATGTGGTAGAAGGAACCGTGCGATAGGACTAGTACAAAAGAGTCTTGCAGACAAGATTGGTTACAAAAATGAATGAATGGTTTGGTAATGGTCGCAGGGTCTTTATGCAGGATAGAGAACCTTGCCATACAGCTAAAAGTATTAAACGTTTTTTATCTTCTTAAGGGGCTTTCTCCATTACTGAAGGTTGGCTACAACTACAGCAAATTACTCTTTATCTTGAGCTGTTCTTAGTATCGAATATGTGTCCATGCCTGTCCAGTCTCTTACATTCTTCAACCAGGAGCATTTTCTTCTTCCTGGAACTCTTCTTCCTTCTACTTTCCCTTCCATTATAATTCGTAGGAAATTGTATTTTTCTCCTCTGTAAATATGTCATAGATAACTCGTTTTTCTGTTTTTTACAATATTTAGGAGTTCTCTCTCAGGACCCATTCTTCTTAGCACCTCGTTGTTGACCACGTGCTCTGTCCAAGAGATCTTCAGCACCCTTCGAAAAACCCACATATCAAAGGCTTCTATACGCCTCATACTTGTGAGAGTCCATGTTTCCACTCCGTATAGCAATATGGCATAAATAAACGTTTTTACAAATTGGTATCGGATATCCAACGGTAACGTAGAGTTTATTAAGAATGTTTTCATTCGTTGAAATGCGAACCTAACATATTCTATACGAGCACGTATTTCGACCTCGTGGTCAAGATTGTTTGATATCCAGCAATCAAGATACTGGAATCTTTGTACTGGTTCTATATGTTTGTTATAGATATGAATATTAACTTCGACATTTGGTGCACGTGTAACAGCCATTACTTTTGTATTATTTGTGTTTATATTTAGTCCCAAGCTATCTTCCTCTATGGTTATGATATTCAAAAGTCGTAGTATCTTATGTTGTTTACGTATTCTCCGTTGATTTTTATTCCTTCTTCAATATTTTCGAGGGCATTTTGAAAGATCTTTTCTGAATATAAATATAAAATAACAGTGGAGAAAGTACACAGCCCTGACGAACTCCTCTTTTTATTGGCAATTCTGCTGTCAGATGATTGTCTATTTTGATCGACGCCATTTGATCCCAATATAGTTTTTTAATAAGTGCTACAGTTTTAACATTTTGTGTTATGATTTCTATGAGTTCTGTGTTTTGCTCGATCAAACGCTTTTTCGTAGTCGATAAAACAGAGAAACACCTCTTTTCGCTGATCTCGGCATTTTTTTTGTAATATCTGGAGGACAAATAATGCCTCCCTTGTACCAAGCCCCATACGAAATCCAAATTGATTGTAGCTCAGGTTTCTTTCGCATTCTCTGTTTATTCGTTGATGTACAATTTTGAGTTAATTTTTCAGAAAATGGTTTATCAGGATGATTCTCTGGGTTTCTTTATATTTTTCTTTATTGCGATTTTTGTAAGATCTCTTTATGTCCATCAGTTCTAGGAGTTCTTCTGTCATCCATGTATTCTTTGTTTTTCTGATGTTGTCTTGTAGTTGTTCTCTATGTATAGTTGTGACTGTTGTTTTGAAGGCGTGCCAAATACTTTCTATTGTTTCTTCTGCTTCCGCCGGTGCTTCACTGAACTTTTCTTTGAGTGTATCATTGAGCGTTTTCTCTATATCTGCTTCTATTTTTATTGAGACCATAATGACCATTTAAAAGATACAGCAGTACAATGCCTAAATAGCATACCTAAGAGAGTGGCTGTACTTCTTAAAACTAAAGGTGACTAACAAAATATTAGTATTGTAGTAAAACTATGTGATAATTTAAAATTTTTAGTTCAGTAAATATAAACAGGTTAATATTATTGTTTTTACAATCCTTAAACATAGTTATAATTGCAATTGATTATGAAACAAAGAAACCAATAATTTACTAAGTGAGTCTAATCATATAAGTAGAGACGTTATCTTAAAAATAATTTCTGCAGAGTTACAAAAAGTGGCGCTTGCCTGCCACACATATTTTTCAATTTACTGCATCTCCTTTTACTTGTAATTATTTATTCGTTGTTATAGTTGTTAATTTGTTCTTATTTTTATTCATTAGTCCCACTTGTTCAGTTTTCTTCTTTTAACTACTTATTCAATCCAGTATAATATCGGCTTCATTTACTTTTCTTGCTCAAATCTTCTTTGTTGTTTTAGATTTACTTTTATTTTCCTTGATCCATACTAAATTAGACGCACTCATTTTATTTTATTCCACGGTATAACATACTTTAACATTAATTTTCGATCAATTCAAACAAACTGCGTATTTTTAAGTTTATTTGAAATGAAAACTGTTTTGTTACCTTGGACTCATAAACCCTAACCGCAATGGCTATCCATTTATAGAAATTTACTTAAAACGTAACTTATAGCTTGGCGTTTTATTTATATGATTTTCGTTCTTATGACTTCAAATATATTTACAAAAATAAAAAATAAGCCGCAATGTTTCAATTAGTGTTCTTGTAGTTGCTAAACTCGTTCTACCGCAATAGCTATGTGCAATTTTATATTTTATTTGTCATTTATTTAATTAACCGGTTATTAATCAAAAACTTTTTTGATATTATTTGACATGACATTTCCCTCTTCCTTTTCCGTTACAAAAAGGAAATATTATTCATCCTACATAAAGTGTACAAAGACGTTTTTATTTCACTATTTTTATTAAGTAATTGATCGAAAAATCTCTTGGTTAAATGTCGGCAACCATTATCTTCTGTTAACAGCCTTGAGTGTCACCTCTTGGATGTAAATGTCCCCCTGGCGTTTCTATTTTAATTTTACTACAGTAGCACCAGGTAGTAAGTAGCTACCTGGTGCTACTGTCTTCACGCCTTTTCTTTCACAACGTTCAGCCATCTTTTTGGGAGTGCGACTCATATTTCTCTTATGTAATCTAGGTATCCACGGTACCATGCGTTTAGTCCACCTAGTATTATCTTATCTGGCTGCATCTCCTACCCAGGAACTCTTTAATGCAAGAGCATGTTGTATTACATCCTCTACTTTTGTTCTTCTATATATTTCTTCATTGCGACGCGATCTGTTAAAGTTATTTCTAGCATAAGTCGTTCCAATGAGCGCTGTATTACTCATTTTGTTAGCGGCTTTTATGGTCAAAGTAATGATCCCTAGACCGTATGCCATCACTGAAAACATATAAGAATTAAAAACTTATTTTTTTGTTATCAGTTAAGCTACTTGATAACGTCTTCTGGGGCCAATGTGAATAACTTCGGAAAAATCGTATCGCCTATTCTCACTCTTCTTTGAATTTTTAATTTATATAACATATATTTTCATAGTATTTTTATAATACAGTTCAACTGAATCAAAGGCCTTGTGATAGTCAACAAATGCTAAGTGCAGTGGGACATTGTATTGGCTGTATTCTGGGTACTCACCATACGATACTATAATATAATATATAACCATCGTCGCCGTCGTCGCTTATATAATATCAATTCTTCATTTGGTCTTAAAAAAAGGACCAATTTAAATTTGACAATGCTGATGACTTTATATTCCGACTTGTAATAAAAACTGTTTTTGTCATTTAACTTCTAGCTTCATTGCATCCAGATTACGCGTATTTTCTTGGCTACTGTTAGTTGAATAGGTAACGTTCTCCATTTCCGCAGATTTTTTTACAAGGAATGCTTTAGGCTTCCTACCGATCTTCTTGCATGTATCCTTTCCTTGCTTTACAGACTAGAGTAAATCATGTTTCACTTCTTTTTTCATTTGTGTCACTAGACAACAGCTAGGCATTTGCGATTCTCTCCAGAAATAAAATTTTTAATATGTACTGTGATATATTTAGAGGTTACATGCTTCGATTTTATTCACATCGATTTTCTTTAGTCTCCATGATTCCAGGCCAAGTAATCTTATTGGACATCTTATCTTCGCTGTCGTATTTTCAATTCTAGGCTAAGGTCTCGAATACAGAACATTTGTTCCATTCTTGTGAATGTACTCGGGAAAATATTGGGCTATTATAATTCGACTTTTTATTTTTCGAAAACTGTCAAATTAGTCCAAAAATGTAATACTTCTATAATACTACATCACTCAACTGATCCTTAAGGTAAAATATGGAATGTGCAGAAGAAAAATTATAGAGTTGCATAATGTTACGAAAAAACTCAGTGAAGGCATATGGTAGAAGATATTATCTGCAATCTGCTAACCTCCACGATATACAAAGAATCGCTAACAAAATTTTAAAACATCAAACACGAATAAATAAAATATCTGCCAACAACATACACGATATGAATTATCAATAGCCATTGAAATGAGTCATCTTGTTTCGTAAACTGAAATACCTTATTTAAAACAAAAGTACCCGTTTGTACATCAAAATATAACTGACGATATTGTGATTGTTCAAACTCCATTATCAACTTGGTTTCCAAATGTGTTAAAAATGAACTTTATCGCTTTATATTATTTTAAATAAATATTATTTTATTCTAGAATAAAATATTCAATTATTAATATAATTATATGATGGATTTGACCATTATTTATAGAAGTTCATTTTATCAAGCGAAAACTTTTGTTTTCGACAATTCCACAAATTTTATTATAATTTACTATCACTACAGCTGTTTCCAGTCAAGAGACAAAAATACTTATGGAGACACGAAGAGAATTTAAGAACAAAAACGATACGAATGCACGCGTACTACAACAACTTAATAAAGATATTAATAAAGCAGTGAGAAAGGACGTACGACAATTTAACACAAAAAAGATTACAACTGTTGTCGAGGAAAATAAAAGTTGCTGAAGAGATGTCAAGCTCTAGGTAAGAAGAATATTGTTAAGCTCGCAGATCGAAATGGAAAACAGGTAACAGATAGAGATAAAATAATTAAGATAGTTGAAGAATTTTACACAGGATTATATAGAGAAAGGAGTAAAAAAGACGGCATCAAGTTGAGAAAACTCAAGAATGTGGGTTCGGAGGATACCCCAGAAATAACAATCGAAGAAGTCTCAAAGTCATTAATCGAATGAAAGACAATAAAGCAGCTGGTGATGACCAAATCGTTATTGAAGCAGTTAAAGCAGGAGGAAAGACAGTATTCAAAGCATTGACACAATTATATAACTTATGCCTTTCAAAAGAGGTTACACCATCTCAGTGGAATAAAGCTGTTATAGTAGTCATGCACAAAAAGGGAGATATAACAGAGCTAAAGAACTATAGACCTATAAGCTTGTTATCTCACGTTTATAAGTTGTTTGTGAAGATAATAACTAATAGGTTGACATCAAAACTAGACTTCTATCAACCTTGCGAGCAAGCAGGATTTAGAGCTGGATACGAACAAATGATCATTTGCAAACCATTAAGTCGTTAATTGAAAAAACCACTGAATATAATAGACCCATGATACTTAAGAGGAGTCCGCCAGGGTTGCGTGCTGTCCCCACTACTTTTCAATGTCTACAGTGAAGCGATATTTCAAGAAGCGCTCTCAGACTCAACAGAAGGTATATCTATCAATGGAGAAGTTTTGAATAACTTACGTTTTGCAGACGATACAGTAATAATTACGGATAACAACAATGATTTACAGAACCTAATGCAACGTCTTAATGAACGCTGTCATGAGTACGGACTGAAGATAAACTTAAAGAAAACTAAATGCATGATCATGACTAAATCTGCACATGCAAATATCCAATTGACTATTGAAGATACTGCAATTGAGAATGTTAATAACTATAAATATTTAGGAACATGGATAACATCAGATGTAGACCAAACCAAAGAAATTAAGACACGTATTGAAATAGCACGTACATCATTTATTAAACCTAAAAAGTTTCTTTGTTATCGGGATATAAGGTTAGAACTACGCCTGAGAATGCTTCGATGTTACGTGTTCTCTACTCTTCTTTATGGTCTGGAAGCTTGGACACTAAAACAAGTTCACCTGAATAAGCTGGCCGCCTTTGAATTTTGGTGTTACAGAAGAATCCTACGAATATCATGGATTCAAAGAATGTCAAACATGGAAGTAACTAGAAGGATAGGAAATAAGGCGGAAATAATATTAACTATTAAAAGACGAAAACTTGAGTACTTGGGACATGTGATGAGAGGGCAAAAATACGCATTATTACAACTTATTATGCAGGGCAAAATCCGAGGAAAGCGAAATGTGGGAAGACGAAGAATATCCTGGCTTAAGAACTTAAGGGAATGGTTTGAATGCAGTAGTGCAGAACTTTTTAGAGCGGCAGTCAACAGAGTCCGCATAGCCATGATGATTTCCAACCTTCGATAGAAGATTGAACTTAAAGAAGAAGAAGAATGATACTTGTCTTTGTCGACTTTGAAAAAGCATTTGATATGGTCAATCAAAGTGAAATGCTCCAAGCTCTAACACAATGTAGAATAGATCACCGACACATATTTCTCATGAGATACGTCTATCAGCATGCTACAGCCTGTGTAAGACTTAATTAAGATACTAGGACCTTTCTTCGGCAAGGAGACAACATGTCTCCTAAATTATTTACCACTTTGCTAGAATACGTTTGTAAAACAATAGATTGGAACGAAAACGGCATCAATGTAGATGGAAAATGTTTAAATAACCTTAAATTTGCAGATGATATCGTTCTTATTATATAAAACTACAAATTGGTCAACCTATGGCATTAACGTTAATGGCAACAAGTTAAACCACCTCAGATTCGCTGACGACATAATGATTATAGCGAGCACATTCGAGGAACTGCAAATTATGTTGGGGGAACTAGCAGCCAGCTCCCAATACGTCGGCCTAAAAATGAATATGAAAAAAACAAAAATAATGACAAACACAGAAGACCCCAGACATATAACTATAAACGGCAGTGAGATAGAACAAATCCAGGAATATATCTACCTAGGCCAAATCCTGAGACTTGACAAAAAGAACCAAAGTGCGGAAATTACTAGAAGAGCAAGACTAGCATGGACAGGATTTGGAAAACTTAGTTGGATACATAAGAACCGCAAAATACCCCAATACTTGAGGACCAAAGTGTTCAACCAATGCATCCTTCCTATCATGACATATGGATGTCAAACCTGGACCCTAACCAAGGCAAACATGAATAAACTAGCCACAACAGAAAGAACAATGGAAAGAGCAATGTTAGGTATACGACTGTCAGATAAAAAGAGGAACGACTGGGTAAGATCCAAAACAAAAGTCGAGGACATAACAATAAAAATTGCAAAACTTAAATGGAGCTTCGCGGGCCACACTGCTAGACAGAAAGACCAACGTTGGAATACTACAATACAACATTGGAAACCTTACGAAAGTAAACGACCAAGAAGAAGACCACAGATGAGATGGGTTGATGACATTAGAAGAATAGCCGGAACAAATTGGAAATATGTTGCTCAGGATAGAGACCGATGGAAGGAGTTGGGAGAGGCCTATATCCAAACATGGACGACAGAAGGCTAAGAAGAAGAAGAAGATCGTTCTTATTGCAGACAGCTTTGATCAGGCACAGATAATGCTCCAAGAACTCCATACTGCCACAAAAAGAGTTGGTCTTAAAATAAATCTTTCAAAAACACAATTTATGACAAATTTAGTCCACAACAAAAACATCTCAGGAGAAGACAAAGATATTGAGCCAGTTGACTCCTATAAATACTTGGGCCATGAGATCAGAATAAGCCGAGACAACCAAACAATCGAGCTGAAAAGAAGAATAAACCTCACTTGGGCTGCATTTGGAAAGATAAAGAATATTTTTAGGTCTAAGATTCCAATGTGTCTGAAAAGAAAAGTATTTAATCATTGTATTTTGCCAGTGATGACCTAAGGCGCAGAAACCCTAACACTCACAAGAGCAACAGTGAGTAAACTACAAGTTGAGGAAAGGGCAATGGAGAGAATAATGTTAGGGATTTCTCTACGTGACAGAATATCCAATGCTACTATACTCAAAAGATCAGGAGTAACAGACGTTATTGAAAGGATAACAACACTAAAGTGGAACT
Organism: Diabrotica balteata; assembly: GCA_918026665.1. Classification (NCBI taxonomy): domain Eukaryota; kingdom Metazoa; phylum Arthropoda; class Insecta; order Coleoptera; family Chrysomelidae; genus Diabrotica; species Diabrotica balteata. The sequence goes on along the minus strand of OU898283.1, from coordinate 74,678,639 downwards.
GGACAGTTCATGTAGCAAGATCAGTTGATGACCGGTGGACAAAAAGAATTTTGGAATGGAGACCCCGAATACAAGCTAACAGAAATAGAGGTCGATCCCCAACGAGAAAATTTTGCTTTTTCTTTTGGCTCTTGTCGTTCTTAATATATTTGCTAAGTTGTTGTTTGTTCTGAAAGCTAGCGTTATTCCTTTTTTTATGTGTTTATTTTTGATGATCTCTTGCGTGTATATGTAATCTAGCAGAAAGTACTGGATTTTCCCTGTTGGTGGAAAACCAATTTTAGGGTTTTCTTATGCAGTTTTTGGTGTAAAATTTTATGTATTGCCTGTTCGTTGTAGCCAGATTACTGCTATTTGTCTTATGACTTTCATATCCATCTCGAAGTTGTTTTTTGATATGTAACATAGATTAATAGAAATTCTCATGTCAAAAAACAGAGCAAAACAGAGTGCTAAAGACAGTGTTTGTGTGTACAAGAATGGGAAATGGAAGCATAAGATCGTAAAAGATAGAGGGCTATAGTGGCTATAGAGGCGAAGACTCACCCCGAGTTGTAACGCCAGCCAAGAAGAAGAATATAATTGCTTTGAACCCATCTATCTATCTAATTAGCCTTCTTCGGTCCATCTTTGGACATAGGCCTCCCCAATCCTTTTCCATTCTACTCTGTCTGTCGCTACAGTCATCCATCTAGAGCCCACGTGCTTCTTGATATCATCTGCCCATCTCATTTGGGGCCTTCCTCTGCTTCGTTTATATTCCCACGGTCTCCAACTTATAAGAATTTTGTTCCATCGGTCTCCTTTTTGTCTTATATTGTGTCCGGCAAATCTCCATTTCAATTTTGCAACTTCTTGTCTAACATCCCTCACTTTTGTTTTCTCTCTTATCCACTCGTTTCTCTTCTTATCCATTAGTCTTATGTGCAACATTTGTCTTTCCATTGCTCCTTGGGTTTTTATGATTTTGTCCATGTTTGCTTTTGTAGATGTCCACGTTTGGGAACCATAAGTAAGAACAGGGAGTACGCATTGATTATATACTTTGGTCTTAAGATGCTGTGGATATCTTTTGTTTTTAAGAATGTAGCTTAGTTTGCCAAATGCCGTCCATTTGAACCCATAAATTTAGTAAATAAATTTAACTGTTTGGTACTAGTGTAGTAAGACGGAACGATGTCTACGGAGATAAAATTTATATCAATGAATTCAACTATTTCCTAGAAATCGTTGCAACTAAACCCATGTGCCCTCCAAGGGTCAAATACATCGACGATTAAATAAATAAGTTTGTTTAAAGAGATTCTGAAACTGTTTTCTTGTGACATGTTCAAATTAAAGATTGTATTTATATAGGATTAAACCACAATTGATTGTAATAAAATTACGTTTTTTTTTAACGTTTCGATCTCCACGCCGGAAATGGTCTTCAAAAAAAATTAATTTATCCTCCTTATTTTTAAAATATACTTTTTTGAAAACTATTTCCGGAGTTGAGATCAAAAAGTCAAAAAAAAACGTAAAATGTAATTTTTATTACAATCAATTGTGGTTTAATCCCACATAAATAAATATTTAATAAGTTTGTGCTGTTATTTCATGATCCTGAAACCTCATATTTCAAAGAAAACTTAAAATTCAATAAATATGGGTCAACATACCCCTACCAAATGCTCTAAAATAATAATAAAAAAAGAAGTTTATATTACCTGAATAAGCATTTTACCAATAAACAAAAACATGGCAAGCACTATATCCATCAGTTGATAATTATTCAGATGATAATATACTCGATTCTGAATATGCTCATAAATAGATAATTGCTGCATAATAGATATTATACCAACTATCTCAAACTAGATAAAAAACAAAAAGTTGAAATAAAAATTTTTCAAAACATCAATAAAAAGAAAATTATGGCATATGTGGCATTGAATACTTGACACTTATCTTCACGAGAAATAAATTAATTCCATGCAATACAAACATTTACAGAATTTTCTAGAACATTATGGAAAATTAGCCGACCAAAGGGGCATTCACGATGACATGGTACATCATTAAATTGATGGCAAACAAACATTTCTCGAGACTTCAAAATTCTGATGTTCAGTCAACAAAAACTAAAACTTAAATGTCAACTGTATTTGCTTAGAGATAAGAAGTGTTAAGTATTGCAAACATAGTAAATATTTTATATATCAAAATTGGGATTAAATTATTCCGTATTAGAGAAATAGTCCTTGGATTACTATAACAGGACCTATACTATAAAGACACATTGTTGGATCATGTTATCTAAAGAGCTATCGAATAAATAAATATCACTACATATCTTTGACTATTAGACGAGTCAAGTTAGTAGAAAATAAGCGTTTTTTCGACACAAGTGTATAGACGGGTTTGACAGTTGAAATGAATAGTATGAGATATTACAAAAAGACTCTCATCTAGGGATTCATGAATTTTTTAGTGGAACTATTTTTAAATAAACAATTAAGACGTCAATATCATTATTTTGCTCATAACTTATAAACTTGTCTATTTAGAGATTTGACGTCCACAGACGAGTTGTTGAGAAAGAAAAAATACACAAAATGAGATATACTAAATTAAAATCGGTTAATAAACAAAAAAGTTATTGCATAATAACCAAGCAAAACGGCTGAATTTGATTATTGTTTATAACTCTTTTAGTAATCAATAAAATTTATTTAAATGTATCTAAACTTAAAGATCTCATCGTGTTCGAAGTGTGTGCGAAAGATAGGCTAGATCTGTCAAATAGTTTTTGCACAATTTAATTTGTTTATAAGATTTTTTGAAAAATGCACAAATTTCTAAGGCCGGTCCAGATAATTTGAATGAATGGATCTTAATAATCCGGGGCTTATTTTCTTCGATGAGACATATATTAATATCCTGTGGAAAAAAAATTTAAAAAAAAAATACGTTTATGTACACAAAATGATTTATTAATAAATAGCACTTTTTAAGTTTATAAACATTTACAATAACTCCGAACTATTTAGTTTAAATTAAATGGCAATAAAATATTCAGAAGGCGGGTTTAAAAAACAACAACTTTTAAAAAAAAAAAGGTCTTGCGACCATTAGGAGCCGAGTTAGTCCTTTTTTTTTTTTTAAATCACTGTTACGTCAATTAACAACATTAAGGGCTGAAATTAACCAATATTTTAGAAGAAAAGTCAAAGTTATTCACAAAATGTTTAGCAAAAAAAAATAATTAAAAATTGTTTAAACAGGAGTGTTGTAAACGAAGAGTACTTTGCGTTCCGACTAGAATGGAAGGAGTTGGGATTGCCGATTGCACACAAACCGCGCTCTCCAAAAAAGGCGAGCGCACGGTTTCAAAATCGAGTGCTTGGAAAAAATGACATATCTCGGGTTCTAGTGGACCAAATTTGTTCTTTTTTTTTAAACTGGGGTACAACGTTAAAATAATAACATTTAACGTACTTTCATTGCAAAATTATTCAAAACAAAGCAGCTAATGACTACGGAATGTACAAACTTTTTCTTAAGTCGTCTTTTTATTGTTATTTTTCTATTTATTTATTTCAAATATGATTATATTAAATAAATGTTATAAGTAAATGAACATTTTGAATAATGTTTACTAAAAATTTATTAATGAAATAATAAAGTAATTTTATGTTATTACAGAAGTTGAAATTTTGTGTAGTGATTTTTTAAAATAATTTAATTTACTGTAATTTTCTACGCTTAATTTCTATATCGTCACTGCTACTACTATGTAAACATTCATCTTCACTTTCATCTTCAATTTCACTTGTATTATAACTTTCATAAATCATTTCATTTTCATTGTCGCTATTCTCATCAAACCCAGTTAAATACATTTCATCAATTATCTCTTGTTCATCTGTTGTATCGTTTTCTTCTTCATTAATAATTTCATAAATATTAGTACATTATAATAGTAAAATAATATTATATTCAAAGTTAACCGTATATTATTCAGACAACGTGGTACAACCATGTGTTTATATTAATATATATCACAACACGTAGTTTTTTTTAATACTCAGATGAATTTTACTTACCATTAACTATTTGTAACAATTATTAAATAAAACAAAACACTAAATATTTCAATACAACAAACCGGTTGTATAGTCGCAGGAAAATGAGTTGTAACTTAACGGCCTAACAGCATCTGCTTTCGACGTGCGCTCGACGCTCGACTTTTTTAGAGCGCGGCTTGAGTGCAATCGGCAATCCCCACTGCTTCCATTTGAGTCGGAACGCAAAGTACTCTTGGTTTACAACACTCCTGTTTAATCAATTTTCAATTATTTTGTTTGCTAAATATTTTGTTAAAAACTTTGACTTTTCTTCTAAAAGTTTGGTTAATTTCAGCCCTTAATGTTGTTAATTGACGTAACAGTGATTTTTTCAAAAAAACGGACTAACTCGGCTCCTAATTGTCGCAGGACCTTTTTCTTTTTTTTTAAGTTGTGTTTTTTAACCAGCTTTCCGAATATTTTATTGCCATTTAATTTAAACTAAATAGTACGGAGTTATTGTAAATGTTTATAATCTTAAAAAGTGCTATTTATTGTTAAATCATTTTGTGTACATAAACGTAATTTTTTTTAACTTTTTTTCCATAGGATATTAATATATGTCTCAACAAAGAAAATAAGCCCCGGATTATTAAGATCCATTCAGTCAAATTATCTGGACCGGCCTTAGAAATTTGTGCGTTTTTCAAAAAATCTTATAAACAAATTAAATTGTGCAAAAACTATTTGACGGATCTAGCCTATCTTTCGCACACACTTCGAACACGATGAGATCTTTAAGTTTAGATACATTTTAATAAATTTTATTGATTAATAAAAGAGTAATTAACAATAATCAAAAACAGTGGTTTTGCTTGGTTATTATGCAATAACTTTTTTGTTTATTAACCGATTTTAATTTAGTATATTTCATTTTGTGTATTTTTTTTTCTCAACAACTTGTCTGTGGACGTCAAATCTCTAAATAGACAAGTTTATAAGTTATGAGCAAAATAATGATATTGACGTTTTAATTGTTTATTTAAAAATATTTCCACTAAAAAATTCATGAATCCCTAGATGAGAGTCTTTTTGTAATATCTCATACTACTTATTTCAACTGACAAACCCGTCTATACACTTGTGATGAGTAAAAACCTAACTTGATTGGCCTATATATAATAATCACTAACCTAATCCTTGTTTATTGACAGGCTGGGGACTCAACTTGGATATCCACCGCAAAAATCTGCAAGCACTGGTCGGTGAAGGTCTACACCCGGGTGATGTTTGCAGAACCAATCCATCAGGGCCCTGTAAAGGCCGGTATCTACTGTAAGGGGACATTCAACAATAAACTGCACACATGACACTTAAACACACTTTTTTTCGTAAAACATTTTTGAAGTTAAACGGCACTAAAAACAAATCGTTCGAATGCTCCAAAGAAAAAGTATTAACACGTTGTGTTGTGACCTCCCTTTTCACCGCGTTGTGTAATTTCTCGCTCGCTGCTAACAGAAATACACGGAATCACCTGTTGCACTCGCTTTCCGTCGTCGTCGTTATTGACGTTCTATATTGCGACGCTTCGAGCGCTTGCCTCCTAACTACCGCCGTGTAAATGTTGCTAAAACTGAATTGACTCGACGACGACTAACTGCTCGCTAGTGTTTTGGTTTGGTAATATAGTTAGGTGGATTAGCTAGCGGTACCTTGTTCCATTCTCTCACTCTCAACTCTTTTTACTAGAACACGCGCCATTTTACGGGGTGGCCGCCGCATCGCTCAGGTGTGATTTATTGCGAGTAATTGACATTTCAGTGTGAAATTGACTGGTTCTAGTCTATTAAGGATTTATCAAAATAAAATTTAATTAAGGATTTATGCAAAATCATAACCTAGGTCAAATTTAATAAATTCAGAACGTGCAGATCGAGAACACGGCATTGGACCGATCATGAGTATACAAGGGTTTCAAAGTGGTGAAACAATCTATTGCATACGCAAAAGTCAACAGTGAAAATATACCTGAAAAATTTAATAACAAAATTTAACTATAAGTGGTACAATAGATGCGCTTGATACATTAGTAATGGACATTCAGGATACATTTTCCAATAATACATACCTACCTACAATATGTTTGGACATAGAAGGTGCTTATAATAACGTTTGTCTTGACATCCTTATGGAAAAAATGATTAGAAATTTTCATATATCAGCTGCATTAGTGAAAACCATTCTCAACTTTTACACTTACAGAAAAAATTATTTGAGATCAAATAACAATAAACTTATAGGTCCTCGATATAACAACCTAGGACTTTCACAAGGGTCAGTTTTGAGCCTTTTATTATTTAATCCATATACATCCGATATGCACAATGTCTCCATACAATACGCTGATGATTTTCTTATATATTCATCTTCCAAAACATACGAGAAGTGCATACAAATTTTGGGAAAAATGGACGACTTCTCCAATAGCTGGTTTAAAGAAAATGGGTTCGAAATAGCACCAAGTAAATCTAGTATATGTATTTTCACGAGGCATAATCTCCTAAAAATAGACAAGTTAACAATGAACAGTTGGGAATATAATTTCTGTTCTTCAATTAAATGCTTATGGATGATTCTTGACCGTAAATTAACTTGGAAGTTACACATTGACTTCATATTAAATAGATGTAATAAGGGATGAAATTTCCTTAAAGCAATTTCTAGAACTTGGTGGGGAGCCGATGTAGAAACTGCGTTACTCTTTTATTGATCGTACATAAGATCAATCATAGATTATGGATGTGTTTTAAAGCAGTTCAGCAGCTAAGTATATCTTGGGAAAAATAGACGTGTTTCAAAACACAATATTACGTATTTGCCTACTTACTATGAAATCGACTCCAACTAATTCGTTATATGCTGAAGCACTAGAATTTCTACTCAAATATAGAAGAGAATATCTTAGTAAAAAATTTCTGATTAATATTTGTCGCAGAAACCTGTCCCTTTACTGCAATATTAGCAAATTTAATAATGCAGATTTAACAAATAAATATTGGATCCACAAAAACTTTTCTCCACTTTGTGACGCTTTTAGTAATCTCTCAAATTGCGATTACATCAACTCATACACATATGATAATTCAAACTTTGAATAATTGTATGCCTTTTTTCAAATTATTACGGTAATTAAACCAAGGTACCATGTAAATACTGCAATCAGCTACAATATTTTAAGAAATTTATTAGACAACTGACCAGCATCAACAGTTATTTATAAACAGGCATCAAAGTCTTCTCTTTCACTGGATGCGCTTTTTATATTAATTCAAAAAGTATAAAAAAACATGTTTACTCTAGATCATAATTCTTCCATTTTTACTGCTGAAGCCATAGCAATTTATGAGGCATTAAAGTATTTTAAGAATTCCTATGACAACTCCGCATCTGATTCTTTGTCGGTTCTTATAGCCATTGAGACTATATCTTTTCGTAGCAAAAACACAAATATTTACATCCTTCTAATCAAAAAAAAATATTTTTTAATTACATCAGGAACAAAGAACAGTTATATTTTTGTGGATTAAAGCTCACATAGGGCTTGAGCATAATGAGTTTGTAGATATATTAGCTAAGAAAGCCATTGATTCTGGTGCGAAAACAGATTATAAGCTCTGCATACCAGATGAATTTGTAACAATCAAGAATATTGTAAACAATCAGTGGACACAAGAATATTATGAATATAGTAACACTCTAATTCACAATATACACTCATACAACCCTCAGTCCCAAGTGAATTTTGGTTTAAAAATTACTCTCTTCCACGTAGATACATTACAGCTATTATCAGAATGAAATCAGGACACGCATGTTATCGGGCGCATCTGGCAAAACTTAAAATTGTAAATTCGAACTTATGTGAAGTTTGTCAAAGAGAAGCATATTTAAACCACATTTTTTTGAATGTACAAAATATATACAACAAACTAACGACTTAATAAAAAATTGAATCAAACATAAAATCCTTCCACCCTACAACATTTGTTACCTTTTGTCATTAAATAACAAAATTGTATATAACTACTTAACAGAATTTATTTCGAAAAGTAACCTCAAATTGTAATCCCAGTTAAAATAGTAACCTTTGTTTTATTCCATTTGTTTTAAACCTACTATCCGTGACCCAGTCTAGTTTGTGTTTTAATTTAATGTCTTGATGGGTCCCTAGATGAGAAGCGAGTAACCATGTTTGTTTCTCTACTAATAACCAAATATGCATTGTGTTATTTATTTTCTTTTCTTTCCTTTGGGAAGAACTTAAAAAAGTTGTGACTGGCTGAATGGCATATGCCTATGCCAAAAAAAGTTTTTCTTCGATAAAAAATGTGTCCAATGTGCTCGCCACTGTGGTCTAGGCAATATCCACAACGCTTATTAAGATTGTCAAGCTTGTTCTTGCTCTTACATTCATCAATAAAAGATCAGAATTTTTTCACAGAGCTCATTAATAGTTACCTGTCTAAAAACGGCTTGTTTCAATACACCCCATACCAAGGTAAGCACCAAGAGTTGTTAGATCAGACGAATGAGAAGTATAAAGAAAGTTTTCTTGAAGCAACTCTAAGTATGCTCTCGTGGTGTGACAAGTGCTAGAACAACTAATTTAGGATAACTAGTCTTCTACACTGGTTTTCATGAAATAAGTACACTGTGCACCAAATAGTTACTCGGTCACTATAAAGGACTTTCTATTCGATGATGTATTGCGGTTTAAAATCTGGAAAACAATGTATGTGTCGATTGATAAAACAATTCAGATAAATCAGTTTTCAAATATATAGATGTTTATAAACGCTTACAAAACCTGAAGTTCCATAAAAAGATATTGCTTTAATTCAAATTCATTTTCAGATATATTGTACGGAGACATGTTTTTGGACATTCTAACACTTGTTGAAATAGCCTTCCTTAGTTCGCATTAGTTGTCGTGGTAACTGTACTACTAACTAGTATAGTATTCGTACTATGAATCGAAATTTTGAATTCTTAACAAGTTCTTGTTAAACAGTACAAATATCATTCACCTATGTAACTTGAATCGTGACAAAAATGTCACCCTTTGGATATAGAAAAAATGAACATGCCATTACATATTTTGAAATATAAAGTTAAAAAATTGTATTGTAATAACGTTGAGATAAGTTGGTGTGTTCCTGGAACAACTTTATTTATGGATAGTTCATTTGCTTAGATGTAATCAAACGTCACAGTATTTATTTTATAATAAACTTTAGAAAGTAGCGAAAAGAGTAAAGAAAACAAAATGATATTGATGCAAAAGTAAAGATCTTGATCTTTACTTTTGCAAAAAAGATCAGAAATAAAAAAAAATCAGAAATATTTAACTGCTGTACCTAAAAAGCCTGTCAAAAAACATTAAAAATATGAGATCAATCCACTGTTGCAAAACAACCAATAAATTAGGATCTATTAATATTTCAAATTAAACCTAGAAATGAACAATAAAGAACAAAGGATTGTGTTTATAGAATACGTTGTAAATACGAAATTTTTATTTTGTTGAAACCAAAAGATGACTAAGAATGTTAGAATTAATGATGATCATCCGCCATAATCTTTGCTTTTATCACTATGCCGGGTTATCTTCCCAAATTACATTTCTTCGTAAGTTTTTATCTTGGTTTTTATATTTCTCATACCAATATTCAAATTTACTATTTTTACTGAGAATTAACCACAATTTTAGTTTCAACTACCTTTATGTTGCCGTTTCGATTGCCACTTCGGAAATACTTCTCAAAATACAAATTAAATAAATTTTATTTTTGTTACTTCCCTCCATCTTCTGACTTTTAGAATCTGTAGGTCTACCTCCACATCATCAATCCATGTTCTTCGTGGTCGTCCTCTATTTATTGTGCTCTCTGGTTTTGAAAATGTTAATCTCTTCGTGATCTGACATCCTAGCAATATATCTAGCCCATCTAAGTCTTTGCACTTTAACGAATTTCACAATATCTGGATCGGTATATAACTGATATAGTTCAAAGTTGTATTTTCAACGCCATAGCCATTTTTCATTTACGGTCCCAAAAATCTTTCTAAGAATTTTTTTCCCAAAAATACCAATAAGTCTTTTAACATTTTGGGATAAGGTTCACGTTTCAACCCATATATCAAAACCTGTCTTATTAAGGTCTTGTATATCTTGAGCATTACTGCAGGTGTTATACTATTTTTTAAATGTTTCTGGAGACCGTGAACAGTTTTGTTTACTATTGCTATGCGTCTTTTTATTTCCTCGCTTGTCGAATTTGTTGGGTTTACTAGCGATCGAAGATATATGAATTATGACTTGCTCAAAAGTATGGTTGTCAATTCATTTGAATTCTCTGTTGGGTATTTCGGGGAAACCAACATATATTTGGTTTTTTCCTCGTGTACCACAAATCTTTATTTACTTGCGGCGTCCGCAAGCCTTGTAAAACACTTCACCGTATCTCTCATTCTTCTGCCCACTATAACTATATCGTCAGCAATGTGAGAATTTGGGTCGATCTATTAAAAATAGTTCCATTAATGTTAAATGTTACAGAACGTATGGTTTTCTCCTTCAATTCTAACGCAAGAGCTTACGTTTTGCATTGTTAGTTGGGTCAACTTAACTAACTTGGGCGTGATCCCAAAGTCTATCATTGCATTATACAATGCAGTTCTTTTCACACCGTCATAAGCTGCTTTGAGGTCGACGAAAAGATGGTGTATATCTATGTTATATTCTGGTGACTTTTCGAGACTCTGCTTATGTGCTTGAATTTGATGTGTAGTTGACTTTCTAGCAGTAAGTCCGCATTGAACAGAGTAATGCCTCTATAGTTTTTACACTCCAGTTGATCACCCTTTTTATGCAACGGACATATTATTCCCTTTAGCCACTCTTGTCGTACCAATTCATTCTGCCATATAAGTAATATTAGTTTATGGATTGCTACAAAAAGTTGATCACCACCTTTTTTATACATTTCCTAATATATTTCATCAATTACTGGTGCTTTACTGTCTTTGAGTTTTCGGAAGGCACTTGTTTTGGGTCCTCACTATGAAGTTGACGTTGTAGATTTTGTTGATTGTCTAAGTTGTAAGCTCATTCAATATCGTTTATATTTAGATGTTAGTTGAAACGTTGTCTGTTAAGAACTGACTTAAGAACTGAGAATTGGCAGCACCCACTCCGTCCATGACCCCCATGAACATATTGATTTTTAAATTCTTTGGTTTAAAAAATGATGTAATCAAACCAGTGAGTTTGCGAAATCACTACAGTGTTTACAGTTGAACAATGTGACACACCTACATGAAATGTGCAACAGTTAGTCAATTTAGATATTAAACTTATCTGGAATAAGACGATGAGAAAGTTAAATGTGACTTAACATGTGATGCTAGGTAAACTTAAGGTGACTATCCCAAAAACAAATGACAGTTAAGATAATAAAACCATCCTGGTCGCTAAAGACAGGATAATTTCAGCTATTGTTTAAACCCTAACAAATATTAAGCAAAAGCAATGGAACGGAAAAGGGGGACCACCAACTCACAAAAACAAATTCCCAGAAAATGCCCTTGTGCTATTTTAACGACTTGTGCGGACAAAATTTAAAAAATGTATATATAGCGCGCTTTTACATGAATGTATAATAACTAAATGATAACAATTAAATATATAAGGTTATTTTGCGCATTATGTAATTTATAAAATCCCAAAGAAATTGAGAAGAATTGAACACAAAATTTCATTAAAATTATAAAATCAAAATTTTTGCTTTTTTATTTATTTACATGTTCCCACACCTTAATCGAAAAATTTTATTTAGAAAAGCTGTACCAAACTTGCAGGGTTGCCAACGAGTTGCAAATGAGTTCCTCGTGATCACGAGGAATCTCTGTGCCTATTGTTTGAGTTTTCTATGTTTCCATCATGTTTTTTTTTATCGAACTTTTAAATTTCTTCACATTGCTATTGCATCCAATTCCTTGGCAGTTATTATTTTTGTTCTTATTTGCTTATTACCTATTGTATGTGTTATTCTTCTTTTATCTCCTTCTTCGACTGAATTACATATTAAAAAATTTTAATTATTATTTTGCATTAGAATAGAAATACTGTTAGTGAATCCCGTATTTAAAAACTCATCTTAATTTAATTCGTATTACATTTTTCGTTTAGTTATAATTTAACGAAACTACCTAATTAGTAACTCGACTTAAAACTATTTGTTCAGAAGTATATATCTCTCTCATTCCCTATTACACCTATCGTAATTGGTGTCTAGACTAACAATAGATAATAATCTTAAAACCTAAACCCCCCATTAAGTCAATGGCTGATAAGTTAGAAGAAAGTAAAAAATATTAACTATGGAAGAAATGATTCTGAGAAGTTATAATCGTTAACATTATTCAAAAACATAACAAATATACTCTTATCATGGAAATAGTAATGTAATGTTTGTAACGGTATACAAATTTAATCATTTCGCCCTTTGTTAACTTCATATACACACGAGGCTGCTTTTAACGAACTATTTTATTGACGTTTTGACCTTCAGGTCGGAAGCCAATTTCAAAATAGAAGTTTTGAAAAAGTAAATAAATTTTATTTTTGTTTCGTTGCACAGAGGTTTAACAAAGGTTCTGACTGAATTAACTACGTTTTTTTTTTCAATGAAAATACATAATTCAATTCATTCTTTAATCAATACATAAATATCCCGCTAATAAATATTTTCGTTGTTTGCGGAACCATTCCGTAAAAACAATATCTACCTATACGTTAGAATTGAACGGACGACCTTTAATGAATCAAACGGTTTAAAGGCAGATATTCTAAAATTTGCCACTTATGCGCTCAGCATATCTCGAATTATGTGAATCACATAATGTCACTAATAGAAGAATGTTCCCAAGGCGAAGAACTCCATGGTTTTGTACACAAGTGAAGGAAAAATGTAAAGAAAAGAAAAAAGCTTATCTGAAATACATGTCAACCAAAACACAAGAGGCATACCATTATTACATGACAATTAGAAACGAAACACATGCACTTGTAAGAAAAATAAAAAAGGATCACTGGGAACGCTTTTCGAAAGAAATGAACATGATTTTTACGGTTTGCAAAAGGAAAGATGGAGCTTCATAACAGGTCAAAGAACGGAGGTAAATGAACTAATAGAACCAAAACACATAGAAAAGGATAGATTGACTGCCTAAAAAAGCTATATGCAGAGGAAGAGCAAACAACGCTAGAAATAGAAACACCAGAAATTACCACAAATGAAGAACTTAATATAAATATACAGGAAGTTCGGAAAATACTTGAAAACCTGAAGAACAGAAAAGCAGTAGGTAAAGACGGGATACCAAATGAGTTACTGAAATATTGTGGAGCAGCAATGACAGAACAATTAACAACATTAATTAATAAAATTATAAAACACAATAAAATACCGGAAGAATGGAGAACGAGCGAACTAATTCAACTATTCAAAAAAGGAGATAAAAACAGCACTACAGAGGTATAAACTTGTTAAATACTACGCTAAAACTTACAACTAAAATTTTACAAGTGCTAATGAGTCAGAGGATAAGTTTAGCAGATGAACAACAGAGTTTTCGTAGTGGAAGATCGTGTACAGATGCAATATTCGTTATAAAGCAAATTACTGAGAGATCATTAGAGTATAATAGACTAGCATTTCCGTGTCTGATTGACCTAAAGAATGCGTTCCCCTAAATAATTTTATTATATTTTTCCCTAATATAAATAAATTTTCCCCTAAATATTATAAAAACTATCGATAACAACAACCAAAACAACAAAATGGAAGTCAAAATAGATGGACAACTTACAGAACCTATAGAAATAGGCATCGGAATAAGACAAGAGGATTCATTGAGCCCCATGCTCTTCAATTTGATCATGGATGAAATCATCAAAACCGTTAACAAAGGAAGAGGATACAGAATTGGAAACAAAGAAATCAAAATACTCTGTTACGCAGACGACGCAATATTGATAGCCCAAGACGAAAATAGTCTGAAAAGATTGGTCCACAGATTTAACATAAAAGCAAAATAATTTAAAGCACGTGGTGTTCGTGTGTATTAAGGTATAAAAACGCTTATTAAAAGCTTAAAATTTTTTATTATAAAGAAGATCTTTTCGGAATTGTATCATTCCATCATCAGTTTACTAAAAGAGAGAGTAAAAATACCAATATTAAAAACAACAAAGTTAAAATTTGAACATACAAAAAGAGAAAGTTGGTTTTTTACTACTTACATAAAAAAGGTTGTTAAAAACATTGTGTGGCCACATAAAAACGTTCGGTGGACATCTGGATTTAAAAATTAATATTCTTCGTGTTATTTATGCAGGTAAATGCAATAGACTCTTGACTTGTGTAATATAAAAAATGAAACTGGGGGCATCTTATATGACCCCCTGTAGTTGGTGAAGTTTTATTGACTTACATTACCTCTGATCTGTGTTGGAGTCTAGGGCTAACTGATAGAAAGATGGTATGAAAAATCAGTTAGTACCCGTCAATGTCAAGAGGAATGATGTGGTAGGAGCAAAGTCATTGTGCTTAAGTTTGTGAGTAGGCAGTTTTTAGTGAAGTCATTGTGCTTAAGTTTGTGAGTAGGCAGTTTTTAGTGAGTCATTGTGCTTAAGTTTGTGAGTAGGCAGTTTTTAGTGACTTTGCTCCTACCACATCATTCCTCTTGACATTGACGGGTACTAACTGATTTTCATACCATCTTTCTATCAGTTAGCCCTAGACTCCAACACAGATCAGAGGTAATGTAAGTCAATAAAACTTCACCAACTACAGGGGGTCATATAAGATGCCCCCAGTTTCATTTTTTATATTACACAAGTCAAGAGTCTATTGCATTTACCTGCATAAATAACACGAAGAATATTAATTTTTAAATCCAGATGTCCACCGAACGTTTTTATGTGGCCACACAATGTTTTTAACAACCTTTTTTATGTAAGTAGTAAAAAACCAACTTTCTCTTTTTGTATGTTCAAATTTTAACTTTGTTGTTTTTAATATTGGTATTTTTACTCTCTCTTTTAGTAAACTGATGATGGAATGATACAATTCCGAAAAGATCTTCTTTATAATAAAAAATTTTAAGCTTTTAATAAGCGTTTTTATACCTTAATACACACGAACACCACGTGCTTTGTATTCAACAGGTATACTAGCCACTCCTGGATATCTCCACTTCATGGTTTGTTCCAGTTTCACTTTCAAAATAATTTAATATGACAATCTCATCTCAGAAAACTAAAACAATAGTAGTCAGCAATAAACCAACCAGATGTAAAATAGAAACTGATAGCATCAGTATTGAATAAGTAATGGAAATAAAATACCTGGGAATTACACTGTCTAGCTATGGAGACTTGATCAAAGAAGTGGAGATCAAGTACAACAAGCAAATAGATTAACAGGCTGCCTTAACACTATATGGCAAAAGAGACACATTGACACTGAAATGAAGTCATCAATTTATAAAGCCACTGTAAGACTAATAATGACATATGCCTCAGAAACAAGACCCGACACAGCCACAACGCAAATGCTACTGGAAACTACAGAATGAGAGTACTGAAAAGAATTACAGGAAATACGCTGAGAAATTGAAAGAGAAGTAAAGACATTAGAAGAAAATGTAACGTACAGTGTATAAATGAATGGACACAAAATAGAAAAAAAGAATGGGATAACCACATAAGCAGAATGGAGGACACCCGTGTCGTCAAAATAGCAAGAGGTAAGTCACCAATCGGCAGAAGGAGTATCGGACGACCGCGCAAAAGATGGAGTAACAACCTTCCATAGAGGTATTAATCCGCCAATGAACAAGCAGAATTGCTTATAAAGAGGAAGAAGAAGAATATTATTATTTCTTGTGAGTTTTTCAAGAAGTTTATTCTTGATGATAACTTGTAAGTGTCTTAAGGTATCTGATATCGCTCGGTAATATTACAACCAGGTTCTCTAAAATCCAAGAACAAATGAAACTCATAAAAAAATAGTATTTTTTTTTTAATTCTGACTCGAATTGATCTGACCAAGACACTTCCATCTGATACGGTAATACGTGCAGGTCCAGGATAGATCAAATTACTAGTGAATTCTCTTCTTTGTCGAGATTACATGCGTCATTCAATATTTTTGAATTAACATGGTATTATTATTATTATTTACTTCTGGATGGAAGAGAAACATATTTAGAATTATCGATAATACTTTATTGTTTTTCAAAATATTCACCGTTGCATGTGAAATATAACAACTAGGTTTTTTAAAATCCAAGAACTAAACCTCGTAATAAAAATATCTGTTCTTCTTCTTGTAGTGTCTATCCTTTTCTGATATTAGCGACCATCATGGCAATCTGTATTTTGCAAACTGATGCTCTAAAAAGATTTGTGGTTGTTGTGTTGAACCACGAACGTAGATTTTTCAGCCAGGAAATCCTTTGCCTTCCGGATCCTTGTTCTCCTTTTACTTTTCCTAGTAGAATTAATTACAGCAACCCATATCTTTCTCTGTTCCTCATGGTGTGACCGAGATATTTGATTTTGACTGTTTTTATTGTGGTAACAACTCTTTTTCTTTTTGCATTCTTCAAACGTCCTGAATAGTAACGAGGTCGGTATAGGATATCTTCGAAATAGGATTCGACGATAAAGCCACATTTCGAAAGGCTCAATTTTCTTACAGGTAGAGTCTGTGAGAGTCCACGACTCAACTCCGTACAACAGTATAGGAAATATATAACATAGTAGTAACCTGATTTTTATGGGTACTGATAAATCATGACATTTGAATAGCTTAGCCATTTTTTGAAATGCAGATCTTGCTTTCTCTATTCTATATTTTATTTCTAGGGAATGGTCCCAATTTTAATTGACGTTCGTACCAAGGTAGGTGTATGTTTTGACTCTTTCTATTGGTTGACCATTCACACTGATTCTTTTAATTTGCTGTTCTTTTTTAGAGATCATCATACATTTTATTTTCTTAATGTTCAGTGAAAGTTCATATCTCTGACTTACTTCTGTGATTTTATTCATTAACTCTTGGAGGGCTTCATAGCTGTCAGCGAATACCATAGTGTCATCCGCGTATCTGATGTTATTGATACATTCTCCGTTAATTCGAATTCCGGCTTCAACATCCTCTACTTCTACATGAAAGATTTCCTCAGAGTATATGTTAAACAGCAAGGGTGATATTATACATCCCTGTCTATTGTTACTATTAATTGTTAGATCACAGGTGTTTATTCCAATATTTGTTAATATCTCCATCAACTTGTCGTGTTTTACTGTATCGAACGCTTTATTGTAATCAAAAAAAAATTATAAGGGTTACCATATACATACTTTTTTCTATTTTGACTCATATTGATAACATCAAGATATTTCCAACTGATGCTGTAATCCGTGCAGGTCCAATATAGGTCAAATTACAAGCGAATTTTCTTCTTTGTCGGATATGGAGTAATACTACACTTAAGTTACATTGGTAATGTGTTGGCCAATCCGTGCTGGACATGATGCTGACATTCAGACTCTTACTCATTCCTTGAGCACTTGTCAGGGAGTGGTGACACTCTTTAATATTTTTAGCTTTCTGTCTCCATTAGCTGCGGTTATGTGCTATATGGTTATGTGCTTCATGTAGGTGCAGCCATGTCTAGCTACTCCTACTACTATCGGTTTACAGCGTTCTCCGACGCCTTCCAACTCCTATCCGCCATTCTTCTCTATTTAACCATAGACTTGGAGGGATTTCTCTTTCCTTGTCTAGCTCCTTTCTTTATTTTGAACGCATCTGTATATATTCCGTGTATTTTAACTTTGGCATTTTAATTCAGACAAAATGTTCAAAAATTTTTCAGGCCATAATAATAATAAGATCTTCACCAACATAACAAAACTTATACTGAAATGACGGCATCTCCTGGGACAAAATGTTCCAGAAGCATCCAGAAGAGCAGAGCCTCCGTTCGGATTTCTAGTTTGAGGACTATTTCAGGAGAAACGCCATTACAATTTAGAAAAATGAGAATAGATTATTGGAATTTTGGAAGTCTTACATATACGAGTATGGAGTTAGTAGATGCCCTTAAAAGAACTATAGTACACACTTCTTGCATTCAAGACACGACGTGGAGAGGACAAAGGGCGAAAAAACTAGGAGTAGATACAAATTGTGATGATATAACACTAGGAATGGAGATAGTATAATTGTTTATAGAGAAATGGAAGAGAACGTAGTAGAAGTTGTAAGAACAAGTGATAGAATATAAGCAAAATTTATACTTAAAAAATCTTTGGTTATACACATTTTTACATAATTTGTAAAAAAAGACATTATAATATGGCCATTGTTAATACATTCTTCAGAAAAAAAGGAAGTCAACTTATCACATACAAAAGTGGCAAAACCATTCTCAAATAAACTATTTGTTGACTTATAAGGAAAGAAGGTATACGTGAATGTAAGGACTGCAAGATCAAGGTCAGTGAAACTGTAAGCCAAAACATAAGTTGCTTCTGCTGGTCATTGAAATAAGAAGCGAAATTTCTTCAAAATATCGGAGACACCAAAAAACAAATTATGTTTGTGAATAGAGACCTGTTGGTGGCCAAAGTAAGTTCAAGAAAGAATAAAAGAAAGGATAAAACTATACAAAGAGTGGTAAGAAAACAGATCTGGAACAGATCTTCAAAATTATGAGGTCGCCAAAAAGGGAGCGTAAAAAGAAGTAATTCTATGGGTGGGGGACTCAATAGGAATCTGTGAAGATTGTGGGCGATATGTAAGAGGGAGTAACAACACATTACGAATCGAATAGTATTGATCACCATAAATAGAGAGTTAGAACTTATAACAACGATTAATAAAAGAAAGACCTCGTACCTAGACCATATAATGAGAAATTAAAGATAATGAAAAATATAACCTCCTACGAATAATGATTGAAGGGAAGATAGAGGGCCGAAGAGGAGTGATCGCAAACCTCCAGTACTCGAGTGCACCAGAAGAAAAAGGTATATATCGATAAAATTATCACACCTAAAATAGCAAATTGCATAGTATCGCTTACTGGATCTACATAATTTGGAATTATGCAACAAGGAACCAACTAACATTTTTTCGAAAATAAAGTTCTTGGTTTGAATAGACTGTAAATAATATTATTCATAAAAAGAGAAATCAAACGATTTCTACCTGGCGAAATCGAATTCAAATCTTGACCACTGTGCTTTCTAAAACTTGACTTCTAATATTTCAATTCAGTATCTGGTACTCCAAATGGAGTACCAGATATTGAATTCACTACGAATTTTGACCATGATGAACGGCATGTGGAATGCAATCTTAGATTCCCTTGTCGAGTAATTTACCAAGCTGTTTGCTTTGCAAGTTTTAGAAAGCACGGTGGTCAAGATTTGAATTCGATTTCGCCAGGTAGAAATCGTTTGATTTCTCTTTTTGTTATTAGATGGCGTAGTATATAGTTATTTTATAACTATTGTCTAAGACGGGAATAGATTTTGTTTCGATCCAGAGAGGTGGCTATACCGCTCTGAAGAGAGCTAAAGCACCATCTAGTGGACGATAGAACCATATTGCAGAATAATAAATTTGGTGGTGCAGGTTTTCAATTTCGAACCAAGTAACTTTGGTTCATTGTTGCAGGTATCTGTAACATCCGATAGTTGGTTCCATGTTGTAGATTTATTTCATTAGGTTTTTGATTACCATTGGCAATCAATAATTATTGTGAAAATGTTACCTTACCAAAATAAATCTCTATCGCAAAGAGTGCAAAAAATTATGAGAAATGTAACGTTGATGCCATCTACTTGACTACACTGAAGCTTATATTCGCAATTTGCGAGAGGTATGTGTATTGATTTATATGTTTTTAACTTTTAACCGTAAAAACATTTTTAAAATCGTGTAGAATATTGTATCTTTGAGTTGCTTGTATCTAATAGTATATTAGATAACAATTTTTAAAATAATAAGCTCTTTTTGGTTATAATTTTTTAAGTCCACTTTGATTTTTTTTTGTAATATGTAAGTTGGTTTTTTATTGCAAAATTATTGTTTAGGTCCAGCCAATTAACAGCGAGGAAAAGCAGAGACCAAATACAAGCAGTAGTTCAGGTGCAGAATTAGAAATAAGTAATTTTAATGAACAGGATATATCGATTACTAACGATGTGGAAAATGAAGAAGATTCTGATGATTCTGTTAAGGATAAAAATTTCGAACCTACCTACAGTGACATATCATCAGATGAGAGTTTAGATCAAAATCTAAGTGAACAGTCTACGTTGAATGCAGAAATATCTTTCTCGGTCGTCCAAGAAACGGAAGAAAGAGAAGCTTTGCACAAGGCAAAAAAGAAAGAAAAATAAAAACTAACAGCAATATGGAATATTACTCATCAAGAGGAAAACTAGTAAAATCAAGAGATTTTATCAGATACATGTGTTCATGTGCCGCTAAATGCCATGAAAAATTTTCTGTTCAAACCCTTTAACAGTTTTTTTTAACACTATTTGCACTTAACTGATTATAATCTACAAACTACATTTATATCAACATCCGTTAGAGAACATCCTGCATAGAGAAAAAATTTGCAGGCCACAAATCCTGCAGAACGACAATTCCCAAAAAAATACTTTAGAAATAAAGTAGAAATATGTATACCAATACATTTCAAGTGTCAACTAAACGCATAAATACTGCTCTTCAAAAAGTAAGAACTTTGACTACACTTGATAAGCGAAATATTATAGTTACTATATACACCAGTTTCCACCGTATGTATCTCATTACGGCAGAGCACGTAAAATGGACCAAGAATTTTTGCAAGAAGGAACTACTTTATCAATAATGTATAATCTTACAAACCAAAAAATGAAAATCCTGTCATAGGTAAGCAATAAAATCCACTTTTTATTTATGGCTCGAAGGACAGGCAGGCCGTGGAGCTCAAGAAGTGGGGTCTTGTCTAAGAAAAGATTTTTTCAGTAATGTTAGCGATAAATTTGAGAAAATTATTCTCTGGAGCGACTCTTGCGGGGGTCAAAACAAGAACATTAAAATTGTACTTCTGTTAAAATGTCTTCTAGGGGAATCGCAGCATTTAGAGACTATCAAGTTGAGATTTTTAGTTCCACGTCATACGTTTCTTCCAAATGATAGTGATTTTGGAGGTGTGGAATGTGCACTTAAAAGGCAACATAATATATTTTCACCTGGGGAATACAGAAATATAATGAAAACTTGTAGACAAAAATGACCTATTAATGTAAATATTATAACAAAAAGATTTTTTGAATACCGCAAAATTAGAAAAATAAATCACCAACAGAAAAAAAAAAGTAAAACCAACCAACCAACCAAGTTGGTTATAAACCAAAGAAATTAAATTGGGTAAAGAAAAGCCTCTTTTAAAACGACTTATCAAGACACTGACGATTATACAGAAGTAAACATGAAAAAGGAAACAGGAAGAGAACCTTCAACTGGGTCACAGTTTGCCGCGTATTTGGAACCATTGTGGCCTAAAGTAAAGCCAGCTTCGGAAGCAAAACTTAAAGATATACAAAGTTATCTTCACTTAATACCCTTAAGTTACCACGATGTCTATACAGATCTTATAGCAGATATTACTATAATCGAGTATATAGACGGATTTAACGGAAATCCAGATTTCGAACCAGATGCGGATTGTTAATGTTATATTTAACAACAAAGAACCACGTGATTCTTTTCTTACTTAGGAGTTATTGTTTTAATTGTTAATTTGATTATAGCATTATTATCCATAAGTTATAATAAACGTGTTTACTTTTGAGTCGTTTTTTTTATTTAAATAATTTCCTCAAATAAATAAAACATTGTTTTTATTTTCTCAAAACTAAGTTAATGTTAGTTGGTTCCTTTTTGCATAACGGGGTCCATTTCATGCCGTATTCCTCATGTCACTCAATATAATTAAATAATGTGTTTCGGTTTGTAGTGAACTAGAATTCCCTAATAGATGTTTACAACAAAGTCTAGTTCTGTGATTGCTTTTAAAATAAAAAAAAATAATTTATATTTTATCATTTTAAAAAATAAACTAAGTAACCAATTAAATTAAATAAAAAATATGATCAAAATGTTCAAACAACTGGAAATATTGTGCAACGTTATATTTATTAAAAATATTTCTTTATCGTTTATGAAGTAAGAGTTAATTAAGTAAAAATGTCAACTAACACAAAAATATTCTAAAATTGGTATTTCGTCAGTGGTATAAAAATTTCAAGAAAATATTATGATTTCACTTCTACGTCTAGGTTAATAGAGAACGAAGAAAATATTTTTTATTATTTTTCTACTGAAAAACATGTTAGGATTCGAATAAAATTTTTCCGCCCTAAAAATGCCATTTTTACTTTCGAATTAGCTCTACTGACATATCTTCTTCTTATGGGGCCCTATCCAATTAGTGGATGTTGGCGACAATTCTGGCATACTCCTCCCGATCTTGTATGGCTGGCTCGAAAGAGTGCATATGCATCGAGGTTTGTCCATTTCCTTAAGTTTTTAAGTCAAGAGTATTTCTTTCTTCCGATGCCCGTTATCCTTCTATCTTCCTTTCCATAATAAGCTTTAAGAACTGGTACTTGGAATTTCGAAATATATGACCCAGAAAAACAAACAGTTTTTCTTCTTTTTATTATAGGCAGCAATTCTCGTTCTCTGCCCATTCGATTTAATACTTGTGTGATACAAATCGACATTTGTTGTGTGATCTGTCCAGGGAATTTTAAGTAATCTTCTAAATACCCACATTTCCAAAAGCCTCCAATCGGTTCATCACTTTGGCCTTTATGGTCCAGGTTTCTACACCATATAGTAGTATGGAGTAAATGTAACATTTTACAAAGCGATATCGAAGCGTTAAGTTAAGGCTGCTGTTGCTTAGCAACAATCTTGGCTTGCGCAATCCTGCTATGTATCTCTATGTCTGGATCTAGATTTTCATTTATCCAACTACCGAGATATCTGAACTTGGGTACCTTTTGGATGTTCTTATTGTTTACTCTTATATTTAATTGCATATTTCGTGTTCTACTAACCACCATTACCTTCGTCTTGTCTATATTAATCTTTAAGCCCAGTCGTTCTCCTTTAGTGTATATTCTATCTATTAGTCGTTTTAGCGCTTTTTGGCTATCAGCTATTATGACTGTATCATCAGCATAGCGAAGATTACGTTGATTTTGATTCCATCTTCCATCTTCAGTGTCCCTTAGGGCTGTATCGAAAATCGTGTCAGAGTAAAGATTAAAAAGGAGGGGTGACAAAACACAACCTTGTCATACACCTTTTTCGATTGAGACATATGATGTAGATTCCAGTCCTACTCTCAAAGATGCCTCTTGATTCATATAAAGGTTCTTTATGATTTTAAGGTCATTCTCATCTATCGAACATTCATGGAGCAATCTTACTAATTCTGAATGATTAACACAATCGAACGCTTTCTGGTAATCTATAAAGCATAAGAAGACTTCTTTTTGCTGGTCTCTGCATTTCTGAAGTAGGACAGTTAAGCTATAAAGTGCTTCTCTTGTGCCAAATCATTGTCTGAAACCGAACTGTGTGGGGCTAATGTCTCTTTCACATATGTTGTATATTCTTGTGCGAATTATCTTTAAGAAGAGTTCTAGGACCTGACTCAATAAGCTGATCAATCGGAATTGGTCGCAACTATTATCGTATGGCTTTTTGGGATTGGTATAAGGGATGATTGAAGCCAATCCTGTGGTATTTGACTGGACCCATAAATGTCATTAAAAAGATCTACCAATTGTCTTCACTCAACATTATTAGAACCTCTATGTATATATCGTCTGGGCCTTGTGCTTTTCCCCATTTGCTCTGTTTGATTGCCCTTACAACTTCTGACTTCAATATTTTGGGGGAGGGTTAACTTTTAAATTTACTTTCAGAGTTTCTTCTAGTGTTGTCTGAGTATAGATGATGTGTGTGGTTTCTCCAATGTTGCGGTAGATCCTTGGGATCAGTAATTAATTTATTGTCCTTCACAATACTGTTAAAACTGCAAGTCATTCTATCACTTCTTTAACGAGTTTATGTATGTTAAAGTGGTCATGTTTTTCTTCTAATTTCTCCATTTCTGCACACCTGTCTACAGGCACTGTTCTTTAGTTTTGCGACACTCTTTTCGTATGTGTCGGTTAATCTGCTGATGTTTGGTTCCGTCTTTGTTTTTAAATGATCTGCGGTCGTCCATCATTGATAATATTTCGTCAGTCATCCAATTCTTCCTTTTGTACTTTTGGGAAGCGATCAGAGACTTGGTGATGGTTACGATAGCTTTTTTAATACAATTCCATTTGACTTCTATACTGGCCGGTTGTTTAGATCTTGCCGTGATATCCGCTATTGCCTCATTTAATTTTTGTGTGACTTTTAGTTTAACGTTAGGTTATTTTATCTGTTTATATCAATTTTCTTTATGGATTTTCTTTTAATTTTCTTAAGCTTAATTTTCAATTTTGCTACTACGGGATTGTGATCAAATCCGATATCTGTTTCGGGGTACGTTTTTATCCCTTGCAATCCATTTCTGTGGCAGGAAATGTTGCAAGAATGAAAGACGACAGTTGGACAAAAAAATTGGTTGAGTGGAGACCACGGGCCGACAAGCGAAGCCGAGGAAGACCCCCAACGCGATGGACCGACGATCTCAAAAGAATCGTGACCAATTGGATAGCAGAGGCGCAGAACAGAAGCAGATGGAAAAATCTAGAGGAGGCCTATGTTCAACAATAGACAACTCAGGGCTGATTGATGATGATGATAATGAATCCATTTCTGTATCTCTGATTAATCAATAAAAAATCAATTTGATTTCTTACGATGTTGTCATGCATATATTGTGGAGACTGCCAGGTGTAGTCTCCGAGGTGGCAGTTTGGACCAGGTATTCGCATTGACTAATTTTTCTTCTTGACAGAACTGGATTCGCATATCACCTCTCTCGTTTCGATCTCCCAAACCAAAGTCACCCACGACATCATCAACACGTCTTCGCCCTACTTTCGCATTGAAATCTCCCATGATTATAAAAGTCTAGTTCTTCTTGATTAGTTTCATTAACTCCTCAATCTCTCTGTACAATTGTTTTACTTCATTTTCAGGCTTGTCCAAGGTTGGTGCATAGATTTGTATAATGTAAAGGTCAACAGGATCGGCTTGGACTTGTAGTAGTACTGCCCTATCTGAGGTACTAGTATAGTATAGTCATCATGATCACGATGAAGAACCTTGTAAAAAAAATGGGGAACTGCCATTGTTGTGAAAGGCGCAAAAATAGAGTTACAATATCAAGTATCAAAAAATGTAATAGAATGATTTGTAAAGAGCATAGTGTTGTAATTTGTGCAAATTGTAATTTAGTAGACACAAACGAGGAAGAAAACGAAAGTGAATAGCACACATATTCTTAAATATGTCTCTTGTGGATAGATGTTTACTCCTTAGTTTTATATTTTAGTTTTATGGTTTTAATGGTCAGGCCATGGAGTTGGGTGCCTACGTTAAAAAAATGACGTGCACACTACCCTCCATGCTGTGGCATGCTGGACGAGCCATATAGTATGTAGTCAACACCCCGAGGTACGAGCGGGAACACAAAGTGTATTAATACTCATACACATACGAAACGTACCTGGCGCATCATAAGGGCCTTCACATTTTATTCTTTTTTAACTTGTCTTGAGTAAAATGTCTTTAATCTTTCCTATCAGCCTCTTTTGGCTAACTCTTGTCTCTTCCGACCCGAATGGCTATTAGGTTTCCGAATGCAGGCGGGTCACTATATTTCTTTCTCCTACATTCTTATTCACCGAGTGATTGTCTGTATATGCAATCCCCCACTAACTGACCAACGGCTTCGGGCGGATGAGTTAGTAAATGGTAGGGCACTTTTTTTGTCCTGGGGTTGAGAAATTGGCTCCAAAGGCGGATGAACGTATTTCGTAGTGACCACGTAGTGGTCAACAGCATAAAAATGTAGAAGGCAACTGGAAACCACTACATTAAAGATCGTCAGATTTCCCTAGAACAATTACCATGCAAAGTACGGCCAATCACATGGCCTTTAATGGTCGAGGGGTGCTAAGACTCTCCGCGAGGAAGAGCTACCCGAATGTGGCAACTAACTCCATAGAGAACAAATCCTTTTTAAATTTCGGGACATGGAATGTGAGGAGTTTGTTCGAACAACGAAAGGCGCACAAAGCGATTCAGGAAATGAACAGACTGAACCTAGAAATATTAGGCATAAGCGAAATGTGCTGGGCTGATTCCGGTAAAACATTGGTCATGGATAAAACGATATGCTACTTCGTCAAAGACACTCATCTATATGGAGTTGGAATAAGTATCTCCAGGAGAATCCAAGCAGCCGTTGTAAATTTTGTTCCCTTTTCGGATAGAATGCTATTATTACAAATACAGGGTAAGCCAGTGAACATTAATGTAGTACAAGTGTATGCTCCAACTGCAGATAAATCAGAAGCTGAAATAGAACATTTTTATGAACAACTCAAACAACTTCTACAATACACAAGAAAGGAAGAACTTACTATAGTAATGGTTGATTTAAATGCAAAGACAGGAAAAGGCAGAGTCGACAATATAATAGGTGATTATGGTTTAGGAATAAGGAATGTTAGAGGCGACAGATTGGCTCAATTTTGTCAAGAAGAAAACCTGGCGATTATGAACACATGGTTTCGATTACCACCCCGTAGACTGTACACCTGGAGGTCACCACAGGATAATGAACAAAATTGCATTAGAAATCAGATCGACTTTATTCTAACCAATCTAAGATTTAGAAATTCCATTGTAAGCGTTACGACTTTTCCTGGAGCAGATGTCCCCTCAGACCATAACCTCCTTGTCTCAAAAATAAAACTGAGGGTAAAAAATCCAAAAGTTTTAAGGTGAATACTCAGTTACTTAAGATAAATGCAGAAATGTAGTAATTATAAATACGAGTTGTTGCAGCTGATTATGAAGGGTAAAATCGAAGGCAAAAGGGGTCCTGAACCGGGTTAAACACACACACTGGGTCTTAAGAAAATCAGAAGATAGAGACGAATTTGCAATGGTTATAGTTCACCACCATTAGTGGAGACGGCACTAGAAGAAGAAGAAGAATGTTTTAAATGCTAAGCTAATAAATATATAAAAAGGATATTTGTAGAGAATAAGAAGTGCTTGAGTTTTTGTTATTAAATTTGTTACGAATCTTTATATTTTTGTTATGTACTATTTTTTACGTGAAGACAATTTTTTAAATATGTACCTACATTTATGTTTTGCCTTTGACTGGTACGGACTTCTGTTGGTAACGATCCAATGCATTTTTTTTTAATTCACAACCGTGTTCGTGAGGCTTAAGTTGTTTTGGTCAACGAAAATCTTTTTGTTAGGATCACTTTCGATGAAAAATAAAAAATTCGAAAAATTGGTTGGTTACGATGTTTTTCCTGGAAGGACTTGATATGGCATCATGCACTATAGTCTAGCAAACAAAAAATGAAATTCAAAATCTAAAGCAATTTCCGAAATCTGGCTCCGAATTCAAAATCACGCCTTATAACTGGTCGAAAGTGCACGAAATCGCGTGTCAATCATGAATTCTCGGAAATTTTTAATTCGATCATTGGCGGCACCTAAGAAAATATGGTGGCTTGTTGGTCACTTTGCATTGTAATAATAGAATATTATATTTCTGCTTATAATAATAAAAATAATACATTAGATCTAGCTCATAAAATAAATTTTAATGAATTATATTGTTACTAATACAATCCTTCTCGCAATTGATCCTACGTATTCGGCAGTAAACACAACGAAAGGCAGTTATCAAGATTCAAAGTTTATTTCTGAGAAAAATTTTATTCTTCTGAGTGTCGAAATAACTGAGTTGGTCTATTTAATAGCGGAATTAATCAATGTCCTGACATTCTGTTGGAATGTGTTTACACAGAAGAATAAAGACATAACAAATTAATGAACAGCTGAATTAGTAGCTACATCAACGATTGGTGCAACTACGCAATAAAGTAAACATTTTTATTTTACAAGCGTCAATAAAAAACTGAAAATTCCATCAAAGGAAGAACTGGAATACAAAGTAAACGTTTAAATGGCATGGTATGGAGTAGGAATAATAACACAGCACATATTTTTAATGCTCTGATTTTAAAAATGTATTCTTTTTTTTTCATAGTAGTTTTTTTTGGCACTAGATTCATACAAAGGCATCTGGAAATCACCAGACGGACTTACAGTAAATATGATACATCATGATATTGTAGACTCAAGGCACCAATTGAATATAATAAACGTCAGCACCAGGAGAGAAGCAAATGCGGATTTTGATCACTACTGTGTCGACAGTACGGTAAGGCCCAGAATTTTAAGCATAAAAAAGGAAACAGGTTCTAAACATGAAAATATTTCCTAGGGGAGGAGGATTATAAATAACTATGTAAAGAAAAGAAAATCCACTGAAGAAAGAAGAGAGAAAATATCAACAAATAACTTCCAAGAACTATAAGAACTAAGTAGGTCAACAGAGACAAGAAAATTTTACCAGAAACTAGACAAAAGCAGAAAAGAATTCAAACAAAAGATGTGAAGAGATAAGGAAGGTAATATATTGACAGAAGTAGATGGATAACATTTCTACTACTACAGAGATAAGGAAATCAATGATGGCAATGGATCATGAAGGTCTTAGATATGTAGTGCTTGAACAACTTATCGCAGAGGGATTTGCGAGGTGTCATGTGATAGGGTTTAATAAATAGAACTGAGTGGTATAGCAAAATTAAACATAACATCACGCCATAAAGGCATTAGATAAGTATCTCACGCCTATTGATCCGATCGTAACGTATGAAAGGTCGTTAAAAGAAGAAAAGGCGAGGGGTACAATCATGTAGAAAAATTAAACATGGCGATGGACCGTGATGACCTTCGGTATGTAGTGCCTAAACAACTTAACGTCGAGGGATGTGTGAGGTGTCATGTGATTGAGTTTAACGAATAGAATGATATCGAAAAATCAACCATAACATAATGTCATAAAGGCATTAGATGCGTATATAACAAATATATTAAGATAGAAGAACAAAAAAGACAACTACCAAAAGAGCACTTTGGATAAAAATAAATTTACTATGAGACAAATTTTATATAACGTACGTAAGCATGCGTTAATATTTTAAATCGGAGTTCATACTTAGAAGAGGAGTAAAAAAAACCAAAGATTCTATTTAATAAATTATAGACTGCAGAAACTTCTACATTGCTATTAGCTGATTTTGCTTCATTGATGTTTGTTTCAATTAATTTCAAATCTTTTTGTATATTTGTAGTTTGCTCTATAGCTTTAATTTGAGATATTTCAGAATTTCTAGGTATCTGTCGCATAGAAATCATACTGAGTACATGTATTATAAGCATATGCTCTTGCTGTGCTATCCCTGACATTATCCAACCCAATTTAGTATTTTGGGCGAACAAACCTTCCTTCGTTCGATCAAACTATATTCTTTGGTTCCTAATAAAATATCTGTTAGAACTGTTTCATAGAAACCAGGGTACAGTAGATCACTTGCTATGAGTTTCCAGCGATAATCCTAAATACATAGTCCATATTTGTAGAATATACTAAGTATATCTATAGTTTAAAAAAAGCTTTGATTTGGACAATTGGGCTTAAATGCTAATTTATATACTAGTGTGGTTTTTATGGCATTCCTGTAGAAACAAAACGTGCTTATTTGGAGTATTAAATTAGTATCCTTTCACTTGTCCACTGCCTACTAAGATTTATAATGAACTAAATCACAAAGTTGAATAAACAAGTAAAAGAATCTGTGTTTAACATTAAGTTCTTAAAATATTATTTTGTAAGTTTCTGGTAATAAAATTTCAAGAAAAACAAACTAATGAAATCTTATTTATTCGCCTGCTTTTACAAAAATATTAAAATTAAAACGTGTTGACATTGTTGTAACTAATTTTCCGTGAATTAAGCGGAGTTTGTAGTCGTGTTGACTTTGACATATCCAATCTAATACAGTTCACGTGAATACGACATAACCTTAATTGATCTGAAAGACTTCGTTCATTACCAATGCTAATTTATTGGTTAATTTACATTTCACTCCCACGTTTAGCGGCCTTTGCACCAGGTTTTTAAAATTCAACGATGGCGCAAGAATCAAAACTATCATAGTTGAGTATACGGATATTAACTCATGATTCAAAGCATATGAAGATGCAACAAAATTTGATAGAGCATGATTTATTGTTATATATGTATCTATATTGTTGGACGAATCTGAAATCCAGGTCACGTTTCTTTTTGCATTAAAAATTGGACGGGCATAAGGATATTTATTTACTTTTTGTCGATTTTAAAGATGTTTATAGTACTGATGGGACAAGTTTTAAGCGTTTATGGTATAGTTCCATGCTGAACCGCTGAAGATTTCTAAGAAAATACTTATTAAAGTAAAATGATGTTAAAAAAGCAAACAATGGATCATACGATAACTCTTCGAGTAAGCTTGGGATTAAACGATTTATGCTATCCTGAGCGATGCCATTCAGTACAGAGATAAATTAGGTTATTTGGTGATTTTCGTACATTACTAATGTCTCGATCATATCCACGAGCATGAAGGTACACAACAAGAAAAAAGTTAATCATATCGTATGCGTTTCTGGTATTTCATATTTATTTTTTATGCAATTTTCTGCCTATATTACTATTATTAATACCACTGTTCCTCTGTCCATTCCGATAGTATCTGTTAAATTGATATTATGTGTATTTATTTATTAACTTCACACCTAGATTTCTGTTATTGAATCAGCTGCATCACTTCACTTCTATCCATAATTAGCCATTTATCGCAATACATATACAGGGTTTTCCACGGACGAGCTTACACTATATATGGTTTATGTTTTATTTTTATGTATATTTCAACCATTTGTTGAAATTAATTTTTTTTGCTTTAAACTAATTAAGACGTAATTTTTTATTCTACTACCAACAAGTTCGTTGGTAGATCTCTCCATCCTATTCGGTACTCCGAATAGATTGAAAATATTCAGATCAGGTCAAAATCTTAAGAGGAGTGAGACAGGGGTGCATGATTTCACCACTAATATTCAATCTGTACTCGGAGCACATTTTTGAAGAGGCTCTATAAGATATCGGTGAAGGCATCTCAATAAATGGAGTCAAGCTCAATAACCTGCGGTATGAAGATCATGCGATAGTGTTTTCCAATACCATAGAAGAATCATACGAATATCATGGATTCAAAGAATGTCAAACGTGGAAGTAACTAGAAGGATAGGAAATGAGGCAGTAGAGTCCGCATAGCCATGATGCTTTTAAACCTTCGATAGAAGATGGAACTTAAAGATGAAGAAGAATACCATAGAAGGGCTGCAAAACTTAATGAACAAAATAACGGAAACAAGTAGAAAATATGGACTGGATATAAACACCAGCAAAACCAAGCTATATAATGATCATCAGCAAGGAAAACATAACTGGAGCAAATCTGTATGTGAACCAAATGAAAATTGAACGTGTCTCACAATACAACTACCTGGGAACTATAATCATGAGTCGTGGGACAATACCCAAGAGATTAAATGTCGCATCGGAAAGGCAAAAAGTGCATTCTTGACTATGAGCTCTGTGTTATAGAGCCATGACCTCACCCTAGAAACAAAAATAAGGCTCCTTAAATGTTATGTGTACTCAGAGCTTCTGTACGGAGTAGAAACGTGGACATTGAAGGCGGAAACTCTATCAACTGCATCTCTATAAGCTGCAGTACTTGGGACATATAATGAGAAATCAAGGAAGATACGAGCTACTTCAATGCATTTTGCAAGGTAAAATTGAAGGAAAAAGGGCCCCAGGACGAAGAAGAAAATCCTACTTGCTAACCTGAGAGCATGGTATAGAAAGACCTCAACACAGCTGTTTCGTATAGCAACCAACAAAGTCATCATAGCCAGAATGATCGCCAACGTTCGGAACGGACAGGCACCCTACGAAGAAGACCAACAATTTCCCAGATTAAATATTAAGCTTAAACAATTTGATAATTATATTTCGACCGGAAAGAAAGGCTATGAAATCAGGCTGTGTAAGCCTTAGGCAAATGTGTAGAATATATTTGTTATTTATTTATCCAGTGTGTTGGCAACAACGTTTAATCAATAATTTTAACCTCCATATCTTTTACATTTTTAGCTTTCAGAACGTAAATAGATGTAAAAGATCTAGGATTTCTTAAATTTCTCCTTTTTTGTACAAAAATCTAAGTGGCACCCTTATTCTATCTGTTTCTTCTTATTTGTGCTAATCTTATCTTATCTATCTATTCTATCTTATCTTCTCTCTAGTAATTTGTTCTTTTAAACCAAATATCAAATTCAAAAGCTTGTTTCGAACCCACGACTCGCTCTCCATGAACCAGCTAGCTGCCGTTCGCATTATATCAATTGATGACTTTTTTAGCCGCATCAAAATAAAAAAAGTTTACACAGTAGTATAAGCTGGCCAGTGGGTTCCTCAGACCTAAACCCGATAGACCAAGTGACATGCTAGGCAGAAGACTTAGGTCATGGATTAATGTTATTCAAAACAGACAAGTAATAATTGCTTTGATTGAGTAATAGGAGAGGACCTTAACAACGGATCGAGAGCTTTATATCATAAGTGTGAGAAGAGGAATATCTGCAGTTTTAAGGACTTGTGGGAGAAGCGCATGCTATTAATGTATGCTTTCTCTCTCTCCCTTTCACACACACATGCACGGACACATACATACAAACACATGAGAAAAAATAATATTATACACTAAAATGTGCATTACGAGATATTCCGGATCGAAAGCCCCGATGAAGAGTCCTGACAGGGAGACAAAACCTAAACCTAGCAAAATTCCACGTAGTCGAACCTGAAAACTGTGTTGTTGCGTTGATATAATTTGTTTAGTATTAACCTTGGTTTATATACTGCCTGGCCCACAACATTAACCGGGCACTATGTTGATAAGTAAAATTAAAAAGTATTATAAAAACTATAATTCCAATAATGTGTTTTATTACATTCAGTAACAAACCATAAAATAAAAATAGGCTAAAAATATTTATTAATTTAACAATAAATAAAAATTAAAATTTTTTCCGGAGTAAAATATTTTTCAAATCGAAATCATAAAATAATTCTAAAATATGGATAATAAAATTTTGAATATTGTCACCTCGAGCTCAAATAACATATCTTATCGTTTATGAAACAGATTGAATAAGAGCAGCAATCTCATTTGCGATATTTGTTCCCACTCATTTACCAGCGAATGTTATAACGCTACCACAATTTCAAACTCGCCATAATTTTTCCTAACTACTCCTCCCAATTTGTCCCACAAATGGTCTATGGGATTAAGGTCTGGACTTCTAAGCGAAAAAATACATAATCACAATCCGACATACTCTAACTACTTTCTGCAGAAACAATTCTGGACTTTTTCTATGGTTTTGACTTAAAAGAATATTAAAAAAATGTGCAATATTACTACAATGAATAGTACCAACCGATCATCACATAATGTAACCAACAGTAACTTTTTAAGTATGCAGTTGTCACTTCAATGACTGGACTATAAGACTCGATGATTTGTGAATATTGATTAAAACATTTTGATTTAGTGTAACAACTTTGTCTTTACATAATTATATGCCTTTACATATAACTCTCATAAAATGTAAAGTTAAACACTGATGATGAAGTTACGAGATGTATAATCAATTTTAATTTATAACAGATCCACTGCTGTTATGTAAATCTAAACACTGGAGACATCTATACGAGAAAGGATAAAGCAGAAAATTTAATATTCAGGTTATATCAATTTGCAGTTACGATTTATTTATATAGGTGGATTTTTATATTAGAAAATATAATGTGTATAAATAAAAAATAACGTTACTGTTTATTACCTTAAAACTAAAATCTTATCACTATTACTTATCTCATATTTCTGTCATAATTATGTTGATTATTTCAACAAAATATTATTGTTTTATATAAAAACTGTTATTTTTTAGAGGTAGATACATATTTTTTTATTTACGGTTTTGCTACCTTCACAGTTTTTTAAAAACTTTGAAAACACTGTTCATTTTGCCAGAAGTGGCTACAAATCTATGCATACAGGTTCCGTTTAATTGGATTCAAATTACAGAAATAACAATTCAAACTTCATCCAATCACAAAAAAAGTCGGAAAGAAATAAGTTAAGAATTTAAGTATAATTTAATAATAATAATATAAATGTACAGGGATCTGGAAATTCAAATACGAAGACTGGAGAATGGAAAGTACCCAGGGAATACCTATTATTCTCTCTACTTCTGGAGTAATTCCAAAGAACCTTCTAGAAAACATAAAAAGTTAGGTCTGAATGAACATCTCTACAAGACCATGCAGAAAGTTGTGATGCGCATAAACCACCTGACTTATCAAGAAAAAATGCGCACCTGGATGAGTAAACCTTTGCATGGGCGACATCTCAATGAGATCAGCTTGAAAATGACAACTACAAGCTTTCCTGGGACCACACTGTGCTCACAGACTAACCAGTAGCCCATAATAGACCGGATCTCATACTAGTGAATAAACTTACCAGGCAAACAACACATATCGATGTCGCGATACCTAACACTAATAATTTTGTTCTCTATTTTTGTTCACTATTTTTATATCTACTACTGGTGTTATTCCCAAAAATCTCCTAGCAAACATAAAACAGCTAGGTCTAAATGAACATCTTTATAAAGTCATGCAGAAAGCTGTACTCCTCGCCACGTCCAGATGTGTACGAAAATTTTTGGGAGATACTCCAACATATCAAGTCACCTAGTCTATGTAGCAGTAGATGACGCAACACCGATCAAACTGAGGAAACAAGAAATGCGCATAAACCATCTTACTGAGAACGAAAAAATGCGCATCTGGATGAGTAAACTTCTGCACGGGCGACATCCGAATGAAGTCAGTCAAGATGATGTCGACAATATAACGTCGAACTATTGGCGCACATCAGAAAAGATGTTCCCTGAAACAGAAGGTTCATTACTCGCCATTCATGATGAGGTTATACCAACCAAAAATTACCTGAAATATATCGTCAAAGACCTTCAGGTCCAAAACGACAAATGCCGATGTGGATGTCAAGCCCAAGAAACTATCCAACATCTTACCGGAGGCTGCCAGGCATTTGCTGAAACTGAATATAAGGAACGGCATGACTCAGTGGAGAAGATCCTCCATCAAGAGCTAGCTTTTAAACTGGGACTTTTACAAACAAACCATCTCCCATATTATCAATACGTTCCTGAGGAGTATGCTTGAGAATGACAACTACAAGCTGTATGGGATCGCACTGTGCTCACAGACCAAACTGTAGCACATAATAGACCAGATCTAGTGCTAGTTAATAAACTAACAAGACAAACAACTTGAATCGATGTGGCGATACCTAACAACAATAATCTGCGTGTTAAGTAAAACGAAAAGATAAAAAAGTACAGAGATCTGGAAACAGAAATAAGGAGACAATGTAGAATGGAAAGTACCCAGACGATACCTATTATTGTTTCTACCACTGGAGTCATTCCGAAGAACCTTCTAGAAAAAATAAAAAAGCTGGGTCTAAATGAACATATACATAAGATCATGCAGAAAGCTGTGCTACTTTCGACGTCCAGATGCGTGCGAAAATTTTTTTGAGATACACCGACGTCCAAAGTCACCTGGGACTCGATAACACGGAAAGAGTCCCACCAGAGCTCAATCCTTTTAATACCGTAGGTATCTGGGATGAGTGAGTTTTCCCCTTAGATAGAATGTGCCGTATGGCTAAATATGGATGATATAAATAAATTCGCGGATTATAACTACAAACATAGGAGCAAGCAATGCTTATTACCGTAAATCTAAAATCTTGTCACTACTACTTATCTCTTATTTCTCTCATAATTTTGTTGATTATTTCATCAAAATTTTTTTTTTTTCAGAAAAACTGTTATTTTTTAGAGGTAAATACACATTTTTTTATTTATGGTTTTACAACTTTCACAGTTTTTTAAAAACTTTGAAAACACTGTTCATTTTGCCAGAAGTGGCTACAAATATATGGATACAGGTTCCGTTTAATTGGATTCAAATTACAGAAATAACAATTAAAAACTTCAACCAATCACAAAAAAAAGTAAGTGATTACATTATACGTTTGGAAGATACAAATCCTAAAGAAATAAGTTAAGGAATTAAGTATGATGTAATAATAATAATAATATAAATAAATTCGCGAATTATAACTACAAACGTAGAAGCAAGACAGTGCTGAATTTATGCACAGTATAGGAACCGAAGGCTCTTTCCACAAGTTACAATATTTTGCTAAACACTGCATGGTAATTATTTAGTAGCTCCGTAGTCAGTCCCACACCTGGATAAAATGTGGATGGTTGATAAGCGAGGTTAACAGCTTACTCAATGACGCACCCAGGGGGATTTTTGGGGATTAAACACCCCTCCAGAGCACTATTCCGACACTGTTGCTCACTAATTTTAAGGACTCAAAATAATGCAGGTAGCATAAACAAAATTTTGGTACCCAACCAAACCCCCTCCCCCACAGGACAATTCTAAGTGCGCGACTGAGCCTACTTATCTTAAAAAATAATACTTAACTTACTCTTAGAACCAATGTGAAGCCTCCGAACCGGACTAATCAATAACAACAATAAATATGACATGCACTGAAACTAATAGATATCTGAGGCCTTACAAAAAACAAAAAAAAATAGGAAATGGTCAGTCAATTCTAGGAGAGCATTTCCTAATAACAGTGGAGTAAAAACACGAGATATGGCCAAAAAAGGGGTTGCCATACTCATTCATCGAAAGTACTAAAATCAGATAAAAGAGTGTCAATCTATATTGGAAAGATAAAATTAAAGCATTATTGGAGCATATATCACAGAAAACTGAAAATCGTGACTTCTCTCTCTTCAATACTGACCCCGCGGAAGGATTGTAGTGGTCATCGTGATGTCGTGTATTGTCCGTCTCCTAAGATCGTGTTTCTGGTCATTTCTATTAACTCATGTATAGCTCTTTAGCACATTCTTGTAATTTGATCAATCCATCTTGTTGGAGATCTTCCTCGTGATCTTCTATCTTCTACCTTTCCTTGGATAATAATTCTTTCTATGTTTCCTATGTCTGCTCTCATAACGTGTCCAAAGTATTTTAATTATTGGAGATGGACTTTGCTGACTTTTAGTTCATTTAGGGCCAGTTCTACAATGCTAGTAGATACTGAGAATAAAGTTATACTTGGAATATCTTCATTAATGGTGTTCTACAAACAAAGAATAAACTAGGAATAAGATAATCGGAGTATATCTGTAGAATAACTTTATCCCTCCAAAGTTTAGCAGATATACCCAGTATAAATTTATACTGCATTTCTATTGGTCGGTCAGGGGTTGTCAAATCTGTAATATTTTAACCTCACTTTGTTTGTTTTTATATATAAAATAAAATTTTTGATATTGCACAAACATTTTAGATTGTAAATCCAAAGGAAATTTTATTAGGCAATCCAAAGGAAAAAGAAAGCAATTATTATTTCAATTCTAAAATTTTAGGATATGTATGTAATGTAATAACGTCTACACATATGACTAATATAGTATAGGTATAATCTTACCAAGGCAATATATTTTTTAATGTTGTGATAACAGAGACTGTAATTCAAGAATCTGTATTATATAAACATTTCTTTAACTAAAATTATATATTTTGTAATCCAATTTATACTTGTGTTACGATTTTAAATGTTATGGCATATAGAACTGTAAATATTTTATGACTAATTCTTTTTTTTTATTGATTCTCGTAATTTGTAGGTCAAAATATACCTGAGCTTCGCTACCAGTTGTTTACAGAAATCTCTAGACACTAATTTTAGTGAGTCATCCACGTCTCGAGGTTGAAAAACGAGTCGAGCGCCTTCACCAAAATACGAGATCATTCCAGTATTTTCGACAATGGTCAGGTCAGGTCTAGGCGGTCTTACGGTTCTTTATATAAGGACGAAATTTTATTGAAGGGGTCAGTCATAAGAAGATCGGTAAACGCGGTTTACTTGTACGAAACGTGAAATAAATACATTTGTAAAGTTATTTAATAAATTAGTAATTAGCTATCGTGAGTTTTAATAAATTAGATTATAGACAATAAATTAGAATAAAGACAAATAAATTCGAACTATATAAATATACAACAGTGGTGTCAGAAGTGGGATATTCAAATAAAAAAGCGGGATTTTAAATAAATCTAATTTGAATTTGAAATAAAAAAGAAGTGAAATATGGCTACAATTAATGAGCTCACAGTTACGGATTTAAGAAGACATCTTGAAGACAGAGAATTAGCTTCTACCGGAAAAAAGGCTGAGTTAGTCCAACGACTAAAGAACGCTTTAAAAGAAGAAGGTTTGGATCCGGAAACTCATATATTTGAAGACAAGCAGGTTGCCGTTGTCATCTCGTCGATTTCGAAATTAGAGAACAAGGTTTCCTGTGATATCGCTTCTTTAGAAAGCAAAGTTTCTAACGAGATTTCTTCTCTGGAAAGCAAGGTTTCTGCTAACATCTCTAAAGTCACCTCTGAGATGTCTGCCCTCGACGATAAAATGTCTTCATTAAAGAACCAAGTTGCTGCCGATATGTTGGCCTTCGAAGAGAAGATAAAAGAGATGGAAAGGAAGATGGAGGAAACAGGGACAGCAGAGAGAGAAAACAATCCAATTGTAGCAGAGACAAAAGAAGAGGAGACGAAATGTAAGTTGGAAATACGGCCGAAATTTGAAGGAAGCGGGGGTTATGTTCATGTCAAAGTTCCAACTTTCGACGGAAAATCGTCATGGAACAACTACATGAAACAGTTCGAATCAGCTGCAAGAGCGAATGGATGGTCTGAAAAAGAAAAGGCTGTAAACCTGACTATCGCTCTTCGAGGAGATGCTTTAGATGTGCTCCAGACCATAGCTGTAGAGGAGACGGATGATTTCGAACAACTGAAGAAGAGGTTAAATATGCGATATGGCCACGAACACTTGGAGCATGTATATCAGTCGCAGCTCAAAAATCGAAGACAAAAGAAAGATGAGGCTCTTCAAGAATATGAAGTAGATATCGCCAGATTAGTGCGATATGCTTATCCAACAGCTCCCGAAGACATGATGGAAAAGTTGGCCGTTCAAACGTTTATTGATGGTCTTCGTGATCATGAGATGCAAAGAACACTACGATTAGCTCGTCACAAGATGCTGATGGATGTCTTATCTGCCGCCCTCGAATACGAGTCAGCTACGCTAGCCTCTGGCGGGTACAGTAAAGTTAGAACTGTAAAAGAGGAAGGAGACGAAGATAAACTTGACCAGCTCTTTAATATGATAAAAAGCATGACACACAAGAAAACGAAGACCATAAGACCGAAGACAAAACCAGAACGCGTCGGCCTTAGGGGAGCAGCTTCGACCCAGAACTTTACCAAAGACCCTCTGATACTAATAGCTTCTTTGAAATGTCGTGAAGATAGTGTATATGTAGATGGAGAAATAAATGGTAAAAAGCATACGTTGTTGGTGGATACGGGAGCGACCAGAAGCATTATTCGCCCGACAGTTATAAACAGCCGTAAGAAACTGTTACCAACGAGGTTGCGACTGCGGACCGCTACAGGTGAAAATGCTAACATTCATGGAGAAATCCAGGTACAATTAGGAATTGGAGCAGAAAAGTTCGTCCATACTGTTATAGTTGCTGACATCGAAGAGGATGTTATATTAGGAATGGACGTAATGAATACGCATGGATTCCAATTGGATTTTAAAAATAAAGTAATCAAAGTTGGTAACGAGGAGGTATTTCTCCATCCACATAATGACAACACTATGCAAGCAGCCGTTAAAGAAGATACAGTCGTGCCTGCGAGAAGTGAAACAATCATAGTAGCGCGGCTACAGGGAATTGTGGACGAAGGGTCACCTGTTATGATGGAGCCTTGGAACCATGACGACGAAGTTGGCCGTGGAATCATAATTGGAAAGGAATTGGTGACCTCGGCTAAAGAAATTCCTGTTAGACTTATCAATGTCAATGACTACCCAGTGACCATCAAGAAAGAGACAAAAGTAGGAACTTGTGTACCTGTGACATCCATAATCCGTCAGACGGCAACGTCTGATAATTCCAACGACAAATTTGATCAAATGGTTGCAGTTGCTGGACAGTCTCTGAATCAGATTAAGAAAAGGAAATTAAGGGAATTTCTTCGGCAGTATCGTGATATTTTCGTACCGAAAGGAGGAAAGACGGGAAGAACTACCGTTGTTAAGCATAGAATTGATACTGGTAATGCTAAGCCAATTCGTCAAACAGCTCGACGATTACCACAGGCGAAAAGAGAGGAAGCTGAAACGATTGTTCAGGAAATGAAGAAAGACGGGGTGATAGAACCTTCTACGAGCCCATGGGTCTCTCCGATAGTCCTGGTTAAGAAGAAAGACGGAACAACGAGGTTCTGTGTGGATTACCGTTTGCTGAACAACGTTACCAAGAAAGATAGTTATCCTCTGCCTCGGATTGATGACACATTAGACACATTGGCTGGAAGTAAATTATTTTCTACTTTGGATTTGAAGTCTGGATACTGGCAGGTAGAAATGGACCCGGTAGATAAAGAAAAGACAGCCTTCACCACAGGATCTGGATTATGGCAATTCAACGTTATGCCATTTGGACTTTGTAACGCTCCTGCGACATTTGAGAGGCTTATGGAAAATGTGTTGAGAGGGTTATCTTGGAAAACATGCCTAGTTTATCTAGACGACATAATCGTCTTGGGGGAGACATTTGAAGACCATCTGAAGAATTTAGAAAACGTTTTTAATCGACTTAAAGCTGCCCAATTGATGTTAAACCCCAAGAAGTGCCAGCTATTTCAAGGTAAAGTCAATTATCTGGGTCATATAGTCAGTAAAGAAGGAGTGGCCGTGGATAAGGGAAAAATCGATTCTATTAAGGAATGGCCAAAACCAACTGACAAACATCAAGTGAGAAGTTTTCTGGGACTGTGTACTTACTACCGGAGGTTTATTAAGAAGTTTGCAGATATCGCTAAACCATTAACGCGACTTACAGAGGAAGCAAGAGAATACCGCTGGGATGTAGACTGCCAAAATGCCTTTGAGACCTTAAAAAAGCATTTAATCACAGCACCGATTTTAGGGTATCCACTGCCAGAAGGAGAGTTCATCTTAGATACAGATGCAAGTAATGTGGGAATTGGAGGAGTGCTGTCTCAGATTCAGGGAGGACAGGAAAGAGTCCTTGGATATTTCAGTAAAGTTCTCTCAAAACCTGAGCGGAATTATTGCGTCACGAGAAGAGAACTTCTGGCAGTAGTGAAATCAGTAGAGCACTTCTATCAATACCTCTATGGAAGGAAGTTTTTAATCCGAACCGACCATGCCGCCCTTAAGTGGTTGATGCAGTTTAAGAATCCAGAGGGTCAGATAGCCAGGTGGATCGAACGACTCCAAGAATATGATTTTAAGATTGAGCACCGGGCCGGAGTTAGCCACCGAAACGCTGATTCTCTTTCCAGAAGACCATGCCCAGCAGAGTGTTCTCACTGCAACAAAACGGAATCCAAGGAAGCAGCAGTGCTAAGAACGACGGTGGTCCACGACGACTGGACGCCTACCAAGATCAGGGAAGAACAAGAGAGAGATCCAGTTATACAGAAAATCCGAAAATGGAAAGAAGAAAACCGTCGACCACCTTGGCAAGAAATATCGAACCTAGGCTCAATAGTTAAGACGTATTGGGCCCAGTGGGACTCATTTATCATGGAAGATGGCTTGCTCAAACGAGTCCTGGAAAATGATGACGGTTCAGAGAAGAGAAGACAGTTGGTGATTCCAAAGAGCAGAATAGCCGAAGTACTTCGTCAGTTACACGACAGTCCATCAGGAGGGCATTTTGGTGTGAAAAAGACCCTTCAGCGAATTCGAGAACGGTTTTATTGGATGAACAGTTCCGACGATGTAAAAGACTGGTGTAAGAAATGTACTATTTGTGCTACGAGTAACGGGCCTTATCGAAAAAGGAGAGCTCCTATGAGACAATATAATGTTGGAAGCCCGTTTGAAAGAATAGCTTTGGACATTGCTGGGCCATTTCCAGAAAGTGATAATGGAGGCAAGTACATGTTGGTAGTAATGGATTACTTCACAAAGTGGGTCGAGATTTACGCACTTCCAGACCAGAAGGCCGCCACCGTTGCAGATAAGTTGATCCAAGAATATATCAGCCGATTTGGAGTGCCTTTGGAGATCCATAGTGACCAAGGCAGGAACTTCGAAAGCGATTTATTCCAAGGAATATGTGATAGACTAGGTATGAAGAAAACAAGAACTACGGCTTATCATCCGCAATCGGATGGTATGGTAGAACGAATGAATAGAACAGTTGGCAAGTATTTG
This sequence comes from Diabrotica balteata, assembly GCA_918026665.1. Taxonomy (NCBI): domain Eukaryota; kingdom Metazoa; phylum Arthropoda; class Insecta; order Coleoptera; family Chrysomelidae; genus Diabrotica; species Diabrotica balteata. The sequence continues at coordinate 74,635,670 of OU898283.1, read as the reverse complement.
ACAAAGATGGTATCCGATCATCAGCGAGACTGGGACCAATATCTTCCGTTCTTCACAATGGCCTACAGATCTGCTGTTAATGAATCAACAGGCCAGACACCAGCCAGAGTCCTATTCGGACGCGAGATGCGACTACCTTGTGATCTAGAGTTTGGGTGTCGACCTGGAGAAGATGTAGCAGGTGAAGATTATGTGATCGAATTACGAAGAAGAATGGACGATGTACACGAGTTGGTCCGTTCCCATCTCCAAATCGCTAGTGACCGAATGAAGAAACGGTACGATACACAAGCCGAAAAGGGGTGTTTTAAGAAGAACGATAAAGTCTGGCTTTATAACCCCAAAAAGCGAAAAGGTTGTTCTCCCAAATTGCAGCAGTTTTGGGAAGGTCCACACCTCATTATGGAGAAGATCAATGATGTTATTTACCGAATAAGCAAGATTCCGAGAGGAAAGCCGATGATAGTACACCATAACCGGTTGGCGTCTTTCGAGGGTGACCACGACGTAGATGAAGAAGTGGAAGTAAACCAAGTCCAAGATGTGTCTGACCTCACGTTTGAGGAATTCATGGGTGCCTATGGAGGTACCGGTAAAGCAAGACATGGTGTTACCACTGAAGAAAGGCAAGATCTACTCGCGCTTCCCGATGACTACTCACTGGCCCTTACCATCCCGGCCAGTATCAAAGATGCACCAGGATTGGCATCCGTCTTTCGAAGGAAGTTTGGTCGAGTTGCAGAACTTCAATGCCAAGTGCCAGCTCCTGGTAAAACCTTGAAACTTCAAGATGCATCACGTTACCTTTTCTACCTGGTAACAAAAGACACTGCCCGTGACCAACCTACCTACCGAGATGTATGGGAAGCCTTACTTCAGTTGAGAGAGCACGTACTAGAGTCCGACGTGCAAAAGTTAGCCATGCCAAAGTTGGAGTGCCGCCAATTAGATTGGAGGGTTATACGAAACATGGTGGAGGAAATCTTTAAAGACACCGAAGTCCAGGTGTTAGTCTGTTGCAATCCGTATAGTTACTGCTGCGGAGAGAAAACCGTCCCTTGTCATTTCTATACAACTGGAAGTTGTAAAAGAGGGTCCAGTTGCCGATATCAGCATGTCGTTCCAGTTCCAGTCCCGACAAGGTTCCAGGAGGAACCATCTTTTAAGAGGGGGGCAATGTTACGATTTTAAATGTTATGGCATATAGAACTGTAAATATTATATGACTAATTCTTTTTTTTATTGATTCTCATAATTTGTAGGTCAAAATATACCTGAGCTTCGCTACCAGTTGTTTACAGAAATCTCTAGACACTAATTTTAGTGAGTCATCCACGTCTCGAGGTTGAAAAACGAGTCGAGCGCCTTCACCAAAATACGAGATCATTCCAGTATTTTCGACAATGGTCAGGTCAGGTCTAGGCGGTCTTACGGTTCTTTATATAAGGACGAAATTTTATTGAAGGGGTCAGTCATAAGAAGATCGGTAAACGCGGTTTACTTGTACGAAACGTGAAATAAATACATTTGTAAAGTTATTTAATAAATTAGTAATTAGCTATCGTGAGTTTTAATAAATTAGATTATAGACAATAAATTAGAATAAAGACAAATAAATTCGAACTATATAAATATACAACACTTGTTTAAAATGTGGAGTACCTATATAGATATATTTACATAATTTTGGTTATTATATTATAACACTAATCTCAGTTGATGATAATAAAAAATTTAAGAAGGAAATTTTACATCTTTTTTTATTCACTTTATATTAATTTTGTACAGTATAATAATATAAACGTAGATAAAATACCAGATAAAGCGAATCAATTATTCAATTCCTTTCAATTGTAAACAAATTTTACAGTTATGACAAATGCCAAATGTCGCTGTCAATAACAATTTGAACTAATTTTGAAGATATCAGATCTACTATTTCGTTTTACCTTAGTGTTCTGTGGTTATACCCAGAATAACTATTCAGCTGTCGATTTCACAATGTAGAACGCTCGAAAGGTTATACTTGGAATAAACTCAAGTATAAGTTATACTCAGAATAACTATTCTCCAATTTATACCTGGAATGTAGAACCGGCCCTTAAAGTTGAATTATTTGTCAGACCACGGAATTCGTAACATTCTTCTCCAACAGAACATTTCAGTTACGTCTACCTTTCTTCTTTCCGCTTATCGTAGGGTCCAAGATTCGCATCCGTATGTTAGTATTGGAAATATTAAGAGAGACATTTTTAAAGTTCGTGAAATTTGAGAGCCCTTCCATATTTTGGTCATCTCTCCTACAACGACTTTTTCTAGATCACATCTACGTTTTATTTCTTCCTGTAGTGGCCCTGTGTTTGTGATCAATGATTCCATATATAAATATGAGCTCACAATCTCAAACCGGTCAATCGTGGTTATGTGTGGGTGATTGTTATGTAGTCTATATACTATTATGATCTTTGTCTTTGATATATTTAACTGCAGATCAAATATTTGACTTTCGTTTTCAACCAGTCGTTTGAGATCAATTAACTCTTCTTGAATATTTGCAAGAATGGCTGTATAGTCGGCAAAACGTAGGTTGTTTATTTTACGACCATTTATTGAGATGCCCTTTTCCCATCCTTCAAACGCTTTTCTGATAATATGCTCCACTTATACATCAAATAATTGCGGAAGCAGTATAAATTTTTGTCTGGCACCTTGTTCTAGATGGAATTCGTTTGAGAATGTGTCAAGCAGTTTAACTGGTCCAGTGTGTTTGTATATGCCATATGTGTTTCCAATATGGTCCTGCCGAACGCTTTGCGATAATCTATAAAACAAATGTATAGTGGGATATTGAATTCCCTAGATTTTTCTATTATGTATCTGATGTTTAGAAGTTGTCCTAGAGTACTTCTACCTTTGGTAAATCCAGTTTGCTCTTGTGGTATTTCTCTTTGTAGGAAAGTTTTCAGCCTATATAAGTCACAACCTATAAGAGAACAATTATATAAATAACTACAAGCTTATGGCCATGTTAGAGGATAACTCATAATACAGCTGGGATTTTAAAACATGAATATGCAATCCCATACTACTTGGAGTGAAACAGGGATATAGTGTGAATGTTCAAAATGAAAACGAAAAGTTTTACCCAAATTTCTGTATCAGTAACGAACTCAGAATAAATAATACGTTAATAAATAAACGAAGTCATCAAAATCAACAACATTGAAGAAAGCTGGCAATAACTCATTCACCAACCTAAAGGAAACAACGATAGAAGCTCTCAGAGACAGAAAGGTGACGCACACTAACATATTCAGAAAGATAGCTCCTTGAATAGAATAGAAAACTTACTTACGTGGAGTAAGTGGAAGAGGAATTCTGTATCTCCAGATCTTGTTGATAGAATATGAACTTTTTTAATTTGTATGAAATTTTTACATACATTACAAATATACAATTTAATAAATGCATTAATAAAATAACAATCTACATTTAACAATTTTTGAAAATAAAATCACTTAAATTTTAATTATTAATAGGATGCTCATATGATGACAAAGAACACAAGAAAACATAATTAAGTGTTATTATTCTTTTATTCTATCAATATAATAAAAAGTTTATGTTTTACTGTTAGAATTATTTTAAATATCTATTAATTATATTATACTAATCACTAAATAATCAAAACCATTTACCTTCTGAATTTAGCGGGGTAATGGTGGTGGTTGAAGTAGGAGCCAGTGCAAAAAACCTTGGGGCAAAACAAGCCCCATCCAATATTGTAAGGTCTTGTAGTAAACCTTAGAGGCCCTGCAAAAGATACACTTTTTTATTTCTTAAAATAGTTAATCAAAAAATGAAATAGCAATATTATAAAAATATGTTATTAAAACAACACTACTTGTGCAATATAACACTGGTAGTGATACATTATAAATAATAGACCATCATCAGATAATATCATCACCATAATCATCATTCTCTTTGCCTTTATTAGGGTTCTTACTATATTATCTACTCCTTGCAAGAACTTGCATATCAGCAATTCTTCTATCAGGTGATCTAAAATCTCAACATTGAACATTCCTGAACCATGGTAATATATTCTCTCTTATTTTGCCATCAATTGATGCCACCCCTAGATTTCCCCTAATATACCCATTTTAATTTAATCATTTTTTGTGACTCTACTCATCCATCTAAGCATTTTCATTTCTTCAAAATTCATTTGTTGTTTCTCTTTCTTTTTAACTGCCCAATATTCACTTTCGTACATCATAGCTGGTCTTATGGCAGAATTTTCACTTCAGTTTCATCAGCATCTTTTTGTCACACAATGCATAACTCCCTTCTTTGCACTTCATAAATCCAACCCTAATTCTACTGCACGCTTCTCGAATCTATTTTCCCAATAAAACTACTACCTTTCATAATCGTTTCACCATCCAAAGTTATCATTTTATTTGTAACTCACCATATATGTATATATATATATATATATATATATATATATAATATATATATATATATATATATATATTGTGGCTAAACACCCCGTACGGGGTTACGCCGCTTAAGCTCTCTAGATCTATTTTACGAGGTAGATCAGTCCTCATTTTCTTTATTTAATTTTTCTTGTTATTTTTCTCCACCGTTTCCTATCTCTGGTTTTTTCTCTCCATTGTCGTACGCCCGCCCTGTTGAGATCGTTTGTTACTTCTTGTAGCCATGTAGATCTTGGTCTTCCACGTCTTCGTTTACCAGCTGGTGTCCATTCCAATATTGAGAATATTGTCGTAGATGGTCCTGATCTCCATATATGTCCTAGCCATTTTGCCCTTTGCTGTTTTATTTTACAAACTATATCCTCTTTAATTTCGTTTAGTAGTTCATGATTCGTTCTTTGTCTATATTGGTTTTCATTAATTTTTATTGGTCCTAATATTGCTCTTAGTATTTTCCATTCTAGTATTCTAAGGTCTTCCTCTTGTTTTTTTGTCATGCTAAGGGTTTCGGCAGCATACATCATAGTCGGTCGAATTATTGTTTTATATATTTTCATTTTCGATTTTTTGCTCAGTAATTTATTTTTTAGAAGCTTTTTATTTGCATAGTATGTCTTATTTGCTGTAATTATCCTTTCTTTAATTTCTGTTTCCCTTTCTCCATTGTTTGCTAATAATATTCCCAAATACTTAAACTTTTCTACTTCTTCAAATATATATTCTCCCAGTCTAATCTTTTTGTTTTCATATTTTTTGTCAAATCTCATTATTTTTGTTTTTTCTTGATTTATTACTAATCCCATTACTTTCCCTTCTGCTACCAATTCTTTTAACATAGTTTCCATTTTTTTCTGTTCTTTGTTATTATCACAATATCGTCGGCGTATGCTATTATTTGTCCCTCTCTCGTTCTAAGTGTACCTTTGTTGATTTTTCTGACTATATATTCCAGGGCAAGATTAAACAGAGTTGCAGACCATATTTGTATAATATCCGAAAATATTTGATGAATTTGAATGATTACTGACTACTGATTGGTTTGGATAAAGGCGCATGTACAATTCCATTTTAAATGTCTATAGTATAAACACTTGGGAGAAGCTTTAAAGTGTATGTGTGTTTTCAACATATATATATATATATATATATATATATATATATAATGAGCGCCCTAATATACAAGTGTTTTGAGATACTCAGATACGAGCCACGGAGCGAGCAATATTTTGCTTTGAGTTGAGAGCAAGATTTGAGATATGAGGAATCCGTTTTTATTCAAATTCATACCTCTTATTTGACTACTTCTAATTTGCTTTGTAAATAAAAGGAAGTTTTACTGGTCTGTACCATTATTCTGTCTGTATAATTTTACGGGTCTGTATGTGACTATTACTTGGACCAACAAATTAAACAGTCATTGGAAGTGGATTCTAATACTAACCATATTGCACTCACGATGTCGGTGTAATTTACACTGTAAATTTTTACTATAGACCTCAGTTTGCCTGCTTTGCTTGTTTCCCTCATTTTCGAAGTCTTGTTGAAGTTGGGTTCGTGTTTTGTGCTTTTTGTACATTACAATATTACATTTATTTTTACAATCATGGGTTTGAAGAAGATGATGTCTATTGAACTAAAACATGAAATCATTGAAAAACATGAGCAAGGTGTACAAGTAACTGATTTGGAGGATGTACGGGTACAATAATTTCTAAGCTCCAGATTTCTCTCCCTGAAAAGTTGGAGAAACTATTAATGGCGTGAGTGACAGATAAGAAGCTTCAAGGAGGAACCTTAACACAAAGCACCATATGTGAAAAGGCATTAGCGATTTACAAAGACTTGCTAAAGCAGATCCCACACATTTCCCAAATGATGAATCGGAAGACATGTTTAAAGCAGTCGGGGCTGGTTTGACAACTTTAAAAGAAGAACCGTCATTCATTCCGTCGTCAGGCATGGTGAGGCAGCAAATTTGAATGTGAAAGCAGCTGAGGTTTACATCAAAATGTTTTCCAAACTGATAGAAGCCAAAATGTACATCCCTCAGCAAGTCTTCAACTGTGACGGGACAGGGCTTTACTGGAAAAAGATGCTGAATAGGACTTACATAACATAGAAGATGATGCCAGCTCACAAACCTATGGAAGATAGATTAACTCTACTACTTTGCGCCAATGCGAGTGGCGAATGTAAAATCAAACCTCTTCTAGTGTCCATTCAGAAAATTCAGGAGTCTTTAAGTCATATAAGATTTTAAAAGAAAAACTGCTAGTTGTGTGGAAGGCAAATCCAAAGGCGTGGGTCACCAGTAAATTCTTTGTCTAGTGGATAAACCTGATGTTTGCCCCTTCTGTTAAAAAATATCTACACCAAAACAACCTACCCATGCAAATCCTTCTTGTCCTGGATAATGCCCCTTATCATCCACCAAATCTTGAAGATGAGTTACTCCAAGAGTTCAAGTTTATAACGATTCTCTACCTACCAGCCAACACCACTCCCTATCTTTCAGCCCATGGATCTGCAATAATTTCTAATTTTAAGAAGTTGTATACCAAGCACATTTTTTGGCACTGCTTTGAGATGACAGAGAAAACAAACCTTACCCTTTGAGAGTTCTGGAAGGACCACTTTAACTTAGTAATATGTCTAACAATTATTGAGCAGGTCTAGCTAGGTGTTACAACAAGGACCTTAACCTCTGCATGGAAGAAGCTATGGCTTGAGGCTGTAGATGAGAGTGCCTGCGAAGAACTGGAACCCAAAGTGTCAGTAGTAGATGAGATTGTTTCTCTTAGAAAATCCATGGGTCTGGAGGTAGAAGAAAGAGATGTGAATGAACTTGTAGAGGAACACTTACAGGAACTGACAACTAAAAAGTCAGATAATTAACTTGACTGATATACCCATTAACAACTAACCTAATTTAATAATAATTTACATTAATTTTCAACTAAAAAAGATAACATTCCCTTGCTTTTCTTAGATACACCTCAATAAGATATTATTATAATAATACATGAACAATATAATATAATTTAAAAAAAATTTCAATTATGAAAATCTAAAATAATATTTCCCTAAACTGAGATTTAACTTCATTCAGTTTTACCAATGAACCTTAATGACATAAAGATTCAAAAGAACTACTTGCATTGTCAGCACATGCGTTCTGATAAAACAGAACCTCACATTTAAACTTTCTAACAATCAAAAATTTAGTTATTGCCAACAATTCAAAGAATTACTTCCTTTTAAATGTAGTTACATTGGGTTTTTCGATTAACCTTGGGTAATCCTTTGCATTTTAAGTTCAAAGCTACCATACATTTCGAATGTTAAAAAAAAAAACTTTTTTTACACACTGTAACAAAAAAAACACTATATTGTTACTATAGTTGAGCTGCTGAAAAGATGGAATGATCACGTGAATGGCACACACTCTTAAATATTCCTCTCTCTATGTTATCACTTTTCCCACGTTTACACTGCTCAACAAAAACGAACTAATACTCAAGCTATAATATTATTTATATCGTTTTTTACAGGCTATTGATTTACATTAAATTTAAACATTGTATTGGCTTTTGCGTGTATAAATATGTCAAAAGTAAATTTTAAATAAAATTAAGAGATAAATTCGTTTTATAAATTTGATGGAATGCGATTCGTTTGAATAGAATAGGATATCTTTATTCACAAGAATACAAAAAATACAAATACAAATTAATAAACGTACGTGTGAACTCTACAAACAATTTTTAACACTACCAACGAAATTCATCAGCAAAAGTGAAACACAAATTAATAATGACCATAGATAAATAATATAATGACGGTGTAAACAGTTTCTCAGAAGATCTAGTTTTGACAGACTGTTGATGCTTGCATTCAGACATCATGCAACCTTGGATTCGATGTTTTACACGGCCAGGGTATAGCTAAGTTTTTTAACATTCTAACTCTACAATTCTAAGTTACGGTAAGATCAATATTGTTTTTTAATAGATAATATATGGTAGCTAATTATGATTTATTCTCTTTCAGCCCTGAAGAAGCCAAATTAATTCTCTTTGGCAAAAACGTTCGGCGAAACATTTGATACTCATTAGAGTCTTTCTTGCAGATTTCTCCAATATTTAATTATTGTATACCATACTATATAATATATATACATATATGTATATATATATATATATATATATATATATATATATATATATATATACATATATTCTGGTGCTAGGGTGTAGGGTCTTTTTTCTTACATCCTATAGTAATTCTGTAACTGGTTGTTGTGAGTATTATGATAGAAAGAAGATGAAATAAATGATGGGTGTTCAAGAAGAGATCTGAGATTAAAAGAGTATACAATTTTAGATGTGTTTATTGAGAAATGGAAACAATGTCTTTTTTTTTATTTCACAAAAGTTTTATAGACAATTGGTAACCTGTTGCTGGAACCTCCCACTTCTATTATCACTAAATCTGTGCATGTCACTTATATGTATAATTCAAGAGGTTTCCTCATTGTTTGTTTTATATTCTAATAGACTTTAGTTTTCCACAAATTCTTCTCAAATATTTACTTTATTTTCACAGTCTTATGCACTTTTATACTTCTCTGTCCTTCTCATTGTGATTTTAAGGTTGGATAATTGGTTTCTTGCCACTAATTTATTTCTATTCCATTTTTTATTATGTTCATTATGTTTCATTACTAGGTACATAGTATGTTTTGTCAATTTTTAACCCCCTGGAAGATTTATGCCTTTTCAGTCCTATATTTTTCATTTTATCTAGTTTATATATAATGAGGCCTCATACTTTTTAGTTCTAATAATAAGCCATCATTTAACTGTAGTTGAATTTTGATCAGTATGAAGTTTTTTATTCTACTGTAATCTGTGGTATTTTTGTTCTTATTTTATTTCTGAATATTTTATCCATGACTATATTAATTATGAGTCAACTATGATCTTTGCCCTGTTTAATTCCTTTGTTTATTTAAAGCATATGTGATCTATATTTATTTCATCTAGCTTGTTATTTATTCTGCCTTCTGTTGGTACTATCGACTCATTTTCTTAATTACACCTACTACTAAGAATATAGTTTTAAAATAAGTATCATTTATGAGAAAAGAACATGAAACTATCATCTTTTTATAAACAAGTAATATTCTTACAAAACACTAAAACCACAATGTGATTTATTTTAACATCTACACAAATACCCCTAATTTTACAAACAAATAAAATCCCTTCATACTAATTTTCAGAAATGAAAAAAATATCCTATAGCATTGGCTAATTGGGCAAACATCAGCTTAAAAATCTTCAATAAAAAATTAAGGGTGGTAAGAAAAGAAGAATAGAAATATGATTTTATAAGTAAGTCTTAACAAATATGTAAGGAAGAGAACTAACTGATGAATGTAATGGAAAAAATAATAATGTTATACTAGAAGTAGACAAAGCACATAGCAATAATAGCATCTGGACAGTGGACTAAGGATATATGGTAGTATAAGTAGAGATATGATTAACTTGGTATAGCAATGTAGTTAAGGTCTTAATAAACTGAGATTGGAGCACCTTAAAGTCTAAAAAATGAAAACATTAGGGAAGCCCTGTGTTGATTATTGAACCAAAAGATAGTGGATGATGAAAGAGGACGCAATTGGACTATTACTTACCGGCTTTAAATACAATCTGGTTTATAACAGCACTACTGCATTGTCTATTTAATCTTATCACAAAAAGATACACAAGAAAGTAGTACACTTTGTTTAGAATGCAAAAAAGCTAAACCGGTACCGTTTTAATATCACCTCTAAGTAAGCGATACCACAACAATATTGAAAACGAATTGAGCAGCACTTTCAGTTATTTTAAAGAAAATTAAGATATATCATTATTAAATTATTTTATATTCTAAAATTTTCAGAATATCGACTGAAAAATGACATTAATATCAACTAACGGAACGGCGTTGCCAGATTATAGCTGTCAGATTGTCACTTATGTCACTGTCATTAAACTTTTTTAATTTAATAGTTTGTAATTTAATTAAGATAATATTATACCTGTACTTTGGGAACATTTTATTTTGAACTTCTCTAATATGTAACTTTATTAATAATATATAATAACAACATATTTGTTAATAACAAAACAAAAAAAAAACATCCAACTACTATTTTTACGGTTTACTATTAGGCAATCAAGATTACACATCTACATAGAGATATCTACATCTACATATTATTGTATATTATATTATATACATACAATATAATAATATTATAATAGATTATTATTATATACACATTGTTGTTATATACATATACATTAGTCACCCCAATCTTCTAAATGAATCCACAAGATAGGTAGCATTTGACGTGATTATTTATAGTTTTTGTACTTTAAAATCACAATTTCAAAAGTTGTTGATTTTTTGTGGAAAAGCTATGTCTTTCTCTAAACATCTGAAATAAAATTATTTGTATATATAATACTTTTCTTTGTGTAATTTAAGTGAAATATATGTTGTGTAAAGGGTGTACATACATCTTTAGGGTATTAAACAGTAAAGTATCTGGCTAATTATACAAAAATTAGCCATTTTACAAAAAAACTGTAAAGTGGTACTGCAACCATAGTTCCAATCATAGTTCCAATTACAGATGAAAGGATTAAATTAAAAATTGAATTTTACAAGACGAAATATCTATTTTCATCTTCCTTAAGTTTTTTTAAATAAAATATTTCACTATTTATAATTTGCGTTTTACTGTTTGTACCCGAAAATCACTTAATTTGAGGGACTGCTGTTCCGGGAGGTCATTGACTGGATAGAAAGAAGAAAACCATCAATCTTGTCAAAGAGTTGACACTGACATCTGCAGTGACAGGCTGAAACTGTAAATTTATTTATCTTTACTAAATAAACAATCAGTAAAGTAAAGTGAGTAAATAACAAAATCAAGAATTTGTCGATTTTTGTAGTTGACTTTTTTTTAGAAGAAACAATAAAAATATATTGAACATAATTTTTAGGAAATATTCATATATTAGTTAACCCAAATCTCAAAATGAACAATATGCTTATAAAAAACGAATGTATTGAAGATCACTTTGATATGAATGGTACAAATTCTGACGAGGATGTCATGGAAGAAGATGATTCTCGAGACATCGGTTTAGCTCTAGAAGAAAATTTAAAGGACGACAGCTTTGGCTTAACTGGCGAATCTAATGTAGAAATCAAGCAAGAGGACATTCTTGATTTGGACACAGATATTATATTACCTCAAATATCACAGAGTCAAATTCTAAATTCTCCTAAACCAAAAAAGGAAATCAAATCTAAAAAGGAACTTGAAGAGGAAGAACGTGAAAAAATGCAGTATGTATATATTTCTTTAGTTATAGCACTTGTTCCATGCTTAGCTTAGAATTAAAAGAATATTTCAGAATATCATTAAAAACATTAATCATTCCCCCTCCAAAGGATACATAAAAGTAAAATACAATTTTTAAATGCTGGTGTTAATAAATAAGAATGTGAGACACTTAACTTATTAGTGTTAGATGACAGTTTTTTTTATTGTTATAAAAGTCATTCTTTGTTGATATTGTATTATGTGCTACTAATGGGATAGTACATGCATAAAAGGACATCAAGGTTACCTACAAACTCAAAGAAAACATGTATGTTCTTTTATATAACATCCATATAGGATGTTTTATCTCTTTTGGCAATCATAATGTTCTTTTAACTGTACAGTAAGCTGACAAACTATTCTGTACCACTAATCACATAGAACATTAAATTGACAAAGCCTCTGATAAACTAAATTTTTTGTAAAATGTTTATTTTACCAAAAATCATTTATTTAAGATGCTAACTGCTGACACAAAACCTTTAAACAACTTTAAAGATACTTGTACAAAATAAACAAACCATTTAAAATAAGTGCAAAGTTGTTTGTTTTTTAAAACATAATATATTTACTGTGGAAGTTCAAAAAGCTAAACATCAATTTTTAGGTAACTCATTTTTGAAATGTATATTCTTATAGAAACATTAGGATATGTGTTGATAGTCAGCAAAGGCGTTTAGTTTACTTAATAAATAAATTATTATACATTATAATGAATACTGCTTACCAATTTCAATTAAATGTTTAATTCCATAAGTAAAAAAACAATGTTATGTAAGGCATCGTTTCAAACCCACCTCCCGCCCCTATAATGCACCCAAACATTTTACAAGACTCTCTTCCCCATAAATTGCTTAATACTTGAATGGTCACATATATAGTTGAGTCCATGGTTCTTTACCTAGGCATCATCAATAGCTGGCGAGATAAAACAGATGCCATCATGGTCTTCCACACATGAAAATAAAGACAAATCAGGTTCCGCCTGATATTAAGTAAAGACACATGTTATTTTTACGAATGCTTTCAACTCGAATAGATAGGTACAAACAAAAAAAAATGGAGATGTTTTCATATTTTAAAGAAAATTTTTAACGTTTCTGATTTGTTTACTTGTACCTGTCAGTTTGTTGAATTTTTTGCTGTTTTTTGTCCTGTTTTTATATTTAGAAGTTATTTATATTCTATAAACAGTTGTTTGTGTAATTTTATATTGGAGTATACAATTTTATGGTAAGTGTATTTTATTTTGCCATTAATTTACATACAAAGTTAACCTGATTCACACAGTTAAAGGGATGGTTTTGTTTAAGGTTCAGCAAAAGTGAAAGAAATAAAAAAATATATTTTATTGAGTTTTTTAGATTATGTCTGGAAAAACTCTTACCTCACAAGTACAGTAACGCTAGAATTAAGAATTGCGAGTAGGACTTAACATGTTATAGTAATATATTAAAATAAATATTTTTTTAGAAAAACATGTAAACTGTGAAGGTTGATCAATAAGCTGCTGGCTTTAAATTTAAAAAAAGATCCTGTAGAATCAGTTAAAACCGACGAATCATTCATAAAACTTACATTCAATGCTTGCAACGATATTATTTGAGCTAAATAATGTTTCACTCTTTAAATAATTTGACTATTACCTATTACATCAATACACTGTACATATTATTGTATAAATAATTATATATTTTTTTTATAAATTGTTTATTTATTTATTAATTAGGTACTAATGATATTAAAATAATTTATTAAGCTACTTCAAATGCAGCTGAAATTCTGCTGTAATACAGGTAAAGAACCATGGACTCAACTATATACACAGCGTATCTACGTATGTTGGCAACATATGGGAAACTTTTTTATTATTAATTTTACGAAAAAAATTTTAAAATAAAAAGTTTTGCATGGTCTAAAACCTAAAATGCAAAACCATCAGATATTTATCAATCTTATATATTATGAGGTGTCAAAAAACATAAATTTTGCTCAAGAGTAAAGCATTATTCAAGTACAATTTGACCTTTTAAACAAATGTTCTACTATTGACATATTGCTTGTTTTTAGGGTTTTAGTATCAAATTTCACTGAAGATCAGTTAGACAGATATGAAATGTACAGGAGATCAGCATTTCCAAAAGCAGCAATTAAAAGACTTATGCAAACTATAACCGGTTGTTCAGTTTCTCAAAATGTGGTTATAGCAATGGCCGGTATAGCTAAGGTGTTTGTTGGAGAAGTAGTAGAAGGAGGTACAGTAAACCATTAATAAATATTTAAAATATATTTTTATGGCATATTATTAAATTCAGAATATTTAGACTCTTACTGTAGTATCATATGTTCGGAAAGATTTCCGCGGTTAGTACAATGAAACTTAGAGCTAAGATTAATATTATTACTAAAATTAATATCAAACTCACCAGTCTTCCGGATTGAACCGCGTCGATATCCATTTTGCCGAACTTTTGGCATCCTCTCTGATGCCTTCCTCAGGACTTCCGAGGTCTCAGTCTCCCAAGCCCCTAGACACTACTACACTGTTCACTGATCACTGCGCTGTCACTACTGTATATATATATATATATATATATATATATATATATATATATATATATATATATATATATATATTTATATATATATATATATATATATATATATATATATATATATATATACATATATATTATATGTTATTATACATTATATTATATATATATATATATATATTTATATATATATATATATATATATATATACGGGTGGTCCTTAAGTAATTGTACAAAAAGAAACTGTAGATTATACACTTTAAAATATTACGATTTAACCCAAATTGCTTTAATAAAATGTTGATATAAAATTTGAGGTTGATAAAAAATATTAAAGAGACATTAGTTTTCCAAAAAAAGTATACTTGTTAATATCTTCAAAACTCAACAGTTTTCGAAATAATCGCATTTTGCAAATCAACTACGTAAGTAATTCTGATTTAACGCAATTACTCCAGGCAACGAAAGAAAATTAAAGAAAAACATCAATACTTCTGAATTTTTGTATAAAATACCTTTAATAAAGGTAATAGTTAACGAATTAAATATTATAAATAAAATAAATATATCAGCAGAATAATTAATAATAACATTTGACAAAATAACAGAATAATTGGATTTTACATCAAACATTTTACGTTTTGTATTAAATTAAAGTCATAATCAAAACATTTCATTTACAAACCAAATTAAGAAATAGTTAAACTAATTAACATTAAAGTTTTTGTCAGAGTAAGTGTTCCATATGTTCACCATTTTCTTTAATTCATTTGTCAATACATTCCATAAAAGATCGTCTCATATTAAATAGCATCCTTGGTTCTAAAGAAACTGCTGCAGTATTTATTATAAGTGTTATAAGTATAATGATAAGTAATTTTTTGTAATTTTTATAAATTAAATGATTATATTAATATCTCAGCACATGACCAAAAAATATGACTACTACGAACAATCCAACGTTCAGGAAAGTTGTATTTAAATACTGTTCTCACTTCCCTTTCTCTGTAATGTACCTGGCCGAGTTACTCAAAACAGATGGAACACGATTTCTACGGAACACAAAAATAAGTATGGAGAATGATCAGAGGACAAAGAAAAGAAATAAACGAACTAAGGAAAACGAAACAGGTTCAGAAGGACACATTGGTGCACTACTTTCGATCCCTGTTTGTTAAAGGTGGCGATGATGAATCACCAACACAAACGAAGAAATAAATATTGAGGAGGAAGAGGTAAAGGAAGCATTAAGGAAATTAAAAAATAGAAAATCACCAGGAGAGGATAGAATACCGAACGAACTCCTAAAGTACGGATGACTAGATCTGACCTACTAAAACTAATCCAAAAAATAAAACAAAACCGAATTCCACAAGAATGGAGATCAGGCATCCTAATTCCTCCTCTTCAAAAAGGGAGACAAATCGGACCCTGAAAATTACAGAGGAATTAGTTTATTAAACACAACACTAAAATTAACAACCAAAGTGATAACAAATAAACTGAATGAAATTATAACACTAACAGAAGAACAACAAGGTTTTAAGTCGGGAAGATCATGCACCGACGATATATTTATAGTTTGTCAAGTACAAGAGAAATCATTAGAATAACAACAAACAGACATATCTATGTTTCGTAGATCTTAAGAATTTGACCCGGTCAAATTAAAGGACGTTATCCACTTATTGTACCCAAGAGAAATAGGTACCTTTATTAATAATCAAAACGATCGAAAATATCTACCACAACAACACAATAAAAGTAAAAGTAGAAGAAGAACTAACTGACCCTATTTATGCTGGCAATCGGATAAGACAGGGAGATTTCCTGAGTCCTCTATTGTTCAACCTGATTATGGATCAAATAATAAAAAAAGTAAGAACTAAAAAAGGATACCAAATTGGAGAAAAACAACTTAAAATAATCTGCTATGCAGACGATGCAATACTACTCTCTCAAAGTGAAGATGATTTACAACGTATGCTGCACCAATTCAATATAATCGCCAGAAAATTTAACATGTTAATTTCACCAAAAAAGACAAAATACATGGTTATAACAGATAATTTATTAAGATGTAAATTAGAGCTGGAAGGTCAGATAATAGAACAAGCGATGGAGTTTAAATATCTAGGCATTACATTATCTAGCTACCGAAAGCTCGAAACAGAAGTGGAAGATCAAGTGAATAAAGCAAATAGAGTTGTAAGTAGCCTGAATGAAACAATATGGAGCAATAAAAATATCGGGAAAGGAAACAGTCATCAGACCAATAATGACATACGTGGCAGGAACACGAACTGACACAGAGAGGACAAAAAGGATATTAGAAACAGCAGAGATGAAAACACTTGGAAAAATTGATGGTAAAACAATATGGGACAGAGCTAGAAGTGCAAATATACGACATAGATGCATTCCGAATGACAACGAATCCGAATGAGTAGTAAAGACGACAAGAGACAGTTTTCCAAAAGGAAGACGATCAGAGTCATATCTGCATAAAAAGAAGAAGACGAAGAAGAAGTATTAATTTTTAAGCCGTATTCTTCGCATTCACCAGTAACACTGTCAATTAATAACTGTAGTTCTTCCGCAGAACTTGCATGCAACACAGTATCATTCGCATATCTCAGATTAAATTCCGTTAACGGTCATACCAACATCAAATTTGGCAAGTGTCTCTTTGAGAATATGCTTGGAGTACATATTAAAAAGCAGTGGTGACAAGATGCACTCCTGTCTAACTACACGAATAATTTCAAGTGATTCAGAAGTATCTAGACCAATTCATTTACTTGCTGGTGATAGTAGAGATGTTGTATAATTGTTAAATCTTTGTCATCTATTCCTACTCGTTTAAGAATTTCCATCAGTATTCCATGTCTAACTTTATCAAAGGCTTTCTCAAAGTCGTCATAGCATACATTCTGGAGTGAATTATCCGAAGAAAGATTTTTAAAACGTGACTCATAAAACTAATTGTTCTATAGTCGGAGCACTTTTTTGCGTTTGCTTCTTTGGAAGCATTACAAATGGAGAGTTAAGCCAACCTGTTGGTAGTTTCCCAGTTTCGTATACTTTAAAAGGCTAAGAAGTGATTGTTTCACTTTATTTATTTCGTTGATTCTTTTACTTTTTCAACTTCCTCAGGAACATACTACACAACTAACTAAACAATTAGATACAAACTTAACATTCATGATATTATAACTTACGAAATGCCGTATTTTATTTTATGTGACAAATTATATCGAAGAGACACACATTGGTCTATGAACGTACAAAACGGTATTGATTTCGGTCTGTTTTCACATATGTCATTAGGATCAACGAGTTTTATTATCGAACCAGATAATTTCTTTGTATATGTTGTTGAGTATTTTTGTGATTGTTATTGATTTGTTATATTGTTTATTAGTTTGAGTAGTTCTGCTTGTATGTTATAAGGGCCTGATGCTTTACCATCCTTACTCATCTTTACCGTCGTCAAATTCTTAAAAAAGAAATCCATTAACGGCAGTATTTTAATATATCGTGACTATTATAAAAGTTCTCGGAACTTTGAAAGATCGGCTTGACATAAGCTCTCCAATAATGCCCCTCCAATAACATACTTCTTGTTTGGCCTTGGTAAACCTAGGACTCTTGTATCACTGCTACATAGAACCTTCTCATAGCAACAGTAAGTTCTGTCGAAGCTGCCTTATTATGCTGGAGATTCACCTGCAGAACTTTGCAAATATTCAATACACCTTGAAATGAGCAGTCCTAAATGCTATGTAAGAGACCTCATCGATAGAAAAGACTAGGATTTGTCCATCCTCCCCGATTTCCAATTGTTTAATATCCAGTCTTGTCTCCTAATGTCTTGATATTTTTTTCTTAAGCGGGTTCTGATAGCTTTCTTAGTCTCTTTGTCAGTGACTCTGGTGAGCGTCTCCTACAGGTTTTTTTTGTCACCACTCACCACTTTAACAGTCTATTTCTTGGCATACTTGTTAGTAAAGTTCACCGACAGTATCCCTGCGCTAAACGTTATAGAACTGTAGAACTGAAGAACTTAATTCTGACTTGCGATATGAACCTCGTCCATTACTTATTATAATTAGCTGACAATCAGGTGTGCTTGAGGAATTAGATGAGTATCAGGATGGTGTCTGTATACTATCACAATCTTAACTGCTTTTGTGTTATTGCTATATGACCTTATCTGCACGTTAGTATTCCTAGGTTTTTTAGGGATCTTTAGTTTCGGAGGGGTTATAGTATTTTTTGAGATCACTTTTTACCCTACTTGAATAGTTTGGTGATTCTGGTTTTGTCTGGGTTTTCTTTAGTCCACGTACCACCAGCTAATTTTTACTGTTTAAAATCTGTTCGCGGCATCTCTGAAGTAGAACTTGTAAGGTGAAAAGTGCTTTACGTGTACCCACGGAGTTGCGGAATCCAAATTGAATCTCATCGACATTTTCTTCGCATTTCTTGTAAATTCTGGCATGTATGATTTTAAGAAAAATCTTAAGTGCATGACTTATAAGGCTGATAGTTCGGAAATCTTTGCACGTTTTCGCAGATCGTTTTTTGGTAGTGTTACAAATGTTAACAGTAGCCATTCCTCTGGGATATTACCTGAATCGTATATGGCGTTAACAGTTCAGTTAACTCCTTCGGGCTCACTTTACTCATTACCTTAATAAGTTCAACGGGTATTTCGTCCGGACCTGTGGCCTTACCATTCTTAGACTGTTTTAAAGCAGCTTTCACCTCGCTTTCTAGTATTGACGGCTCTAACATGCAAGTTATTTCTGGAACGTTACCTCAGTAGTCCCAGAAAAGTTCTTCGATGTACATTTTCCAGGTCACCAACGTCTTTTTAACTGTCCTAGCCAGGTTCCCGTCTTTGTTTATCAGTATGTGTATGTTTCTCCTCTTGTATTGACCAGTGGCTTCTCGAATCTTTCGGTGAATATTTATATGATCGTGTTTCACTTGGAACTCTTCGATTAGTTTACATTGTTCTTACATTCATGTCTCCTTAGCTCTTCGTATTTCTTTTTTAATTGTTTGATTGATTTTTTGGTATTTCCTCGCGTCCTTGTTTTTCATTAATCTTCTTTGGTCTATCATCAGTCATCCATTCTTTATTTTTTACTCTTGTTTTCTTTCCCAGATGTTCTTTTCCCGCATTTAGTATGACCTTTTTGATATAACTCCATTTTTGTTCTACACTCTGTTCTTGTTGTTTATGGTTTCTAAATTTTCTCTCATTACATCTCTTACGTTCTGACGAACTACAGGGTCTTTTAGAGTGTCATAATCCAGGTTTTGTTAAGGTTTACCTTTGATAAGTTTCTTTAGTTTGAGTTCTATCTGGCCCACTAATGGGTTGTGGTCCGATGAGACATCTGCTCCTGGGAAGGTCGTCGCCGAAGTCAAGCTGTTCTTGAATCTTCATAAAGTCTATCTGGTTTCTGATGATATTGTTGGCTGTACCTGCAGGTGACTTCCACGTATAAAGTCGTCTCGGGGGAAGTCTAAACCAGGTGTTAGCAGTGGTAAAATCTTCTTCCCACAAAATTGGATAAGTCGGTCTCCCCTTTAGTTTTTCTCGGCCTAAGCCGTGTTGTCCGACGATGTCTTGTATTCTGCTTTTGCCAACTTTGGCATTGAAATCACCCATGATGATGATAAGCTCGTTGTTCTTGGTATATTTTAGTGCTTTTTGTACAAGTGCGTAGAACTCCTCTATATCCTCTTCTGGCTTTTCTTATGTTAGAGCGTAATTTTGAATGATGTTCGTATTAACAGGTCTGCTTTGCAGCTTCATCGGAATGACTCTATCAGAGAGGGGTAGCACGTCGATCACAGCCCCAGAGACCTTTTTGCTCAGAATCATCACTACACCATTCCAGTGATGTAGTTTATCGTTTCCCGCATAATATATACTATATGCTCATCCACACAGCACCGTCCTGAGCCTGGTCATCCCATCTCGCTGATTACCATCATGTCGATATTTAGTCTTTTCATGAATGGTGTTGTGTATCCTCCCGTGCCGAATCTTGATATTCGAAGTCCATGATCAGTACCTTCTCCAAATTGGTTTACATTAACCATAATGAATGAAGTAGGGAGTATTTATGGGTGGCGTTGCCTTCCCCAATGCAGTGTCACATCCGTTTGACTCATAATGCTAGTGGAGCATGTGAGTATCTAGAATTAAGCCTACATGTTTTTTTTTCACTTTCCCACAGCTTTAATCCATTAATCCAGTAATGACATTACTGCTGCCGAATGCCACGTCCTCAGTTGATCCTTGGGTACTTATTTAGCTATGCCTTATGGTGCGTTCATAACGGAGACCATGGCATCGTCTCCATGCCTAGAGCATAGCACTGACAATGAACGCTCGCATTTAAAGTAATGCATTTATTTTACCGAAAATCGATTAAATGATACCATCCCATGGGCGAACGCACGCTTATTCGTACCTGTCCTGCATATCTGCAGGAACTTTCCCTATCAGCCACTGAGACGCGCCGTGCCGGATTTAAGCACTTCCCCGCCTAGTCTGTCTTACGCAAAGTACTGAAGGGCCCCTACTCAATTCAAAGCCCCTCCTCCACTCAAGTTGAGACTAGCCACGGTCAACAAACAACAAATCTATAGTAATGATATAGCTACTCTCATGCCATGTTTTTAGTTGATCCACGTGTGTTTATTTGGTTATACCTAATTTACCCCTGTCCTATATGACCATAATGCATATTCTATCATTCATTAGCATGAGCCGCGTCGGGTTCAAAACATCCCTAAAATGTGCCCATCAAATATCTTGATTCCTCCACTTTAACAATCAATGTTGTAAATATAAAAATATTCAAATGTTATTTCAACAAATTCAAATTCAAATATATTATAAAGCAGAAATCCGAATTGTGTTTCGAAATTATTTTACGATTTCTGTAATTAGATGTCGCTATTGCGTCCGTATTGAAGCCATGTTATTGTTGCTTCTTAAAAGACAGAAAATATTGATTTTTCACGTTGAGAACCCCTATGAATAGCTCTTCTGATGAGACCTATTAGGTCGAAATACGTATCAAGGGATACATAGGATTTGTTTGCGTGAAATCAAATATTTGCTGCCTTTTCTCATTTTATTCGGATTTACTCTGTGTGAGTACTAGAAGCACAATTCGCTAAGGATTTCTGCTTAGTTGTAAAAGACATGTCGTGGAATGCAAATTTTAGATTCCCCATGTCTCTTTTAACATCTTTTATCAACGTCTGTTTGCCTTGCAATTTTTAGAAGGCTCAGATTATAAAGCAGAAATCTGAATTGTGTTTCGAAACTATTTTACGATTTCTATAAAAATATTCTTTGAAACGATTTGAGAATTCTCTATTTCATTATTTGCATTACAACAATTTAAGACGTAAAGGATTTTTAACAGCAAATAATATTGCTAAATGATTAGCTGCCAAAAGGGATGACAAACTCAATACGTAATGATATAGTATTAAGCAAGTACATCAGAAGAATATAACGAATATGAATACAATATTTAATCTTACTTTAATAATTTAGTTAAGTTGACTAAATAGCATTATACATTTTCACTTTTCACTTTTTTAAAATCAAATACGTACCTACTTTATCATTTCCTGTTAAAAGTAATATAAGAGGTCATTTCCATTGAAACATTATATGCCATATTGTATTACTTCGTTGCCTTGGATTTTATATCATAAAAATGTTGCAGTTTTTATGAAGTGTAGGTTCACTGGTTTTCATACATTGATGTACTTAAATTTAATTAAATTACACATACTTAAATGATTATAATAACGGACTCATGGGTTATAATAAAAGATATAGAATGTATTTTTATGGGTTAAAAAGATTCAACTTACTGCGAACATATACTGTTCCCATTTTTAACTTATGGGATAATGATGGCAGAGACATGCTCAGGGCAGGTGACAAAGGACCTGCAAGGGATGCACTGCAGGAAGCAGAGCCTTGAGGCGCCAAAATAAGCTTTTTTCTGCTATAAAAGTGTTATACAAAATAGTAAAAAAAAAAAGGTAGCTTTTCAGTCATAATACGCTAATCTGTGTTATTTTTGCATCCCACACAAGTAAAATATACAACGCATAGAATTTCTACCGTGTAGTAATAGAATTTATTGATAAATATATTATGTTTCAAAATCCAGCTTAACACTTATTTGAAATGTATTTTCTTCAAATGTTTTTCTTCTTTGTTTCAAATTTGGTTGCAGTATAGTTTGTCAACTTACTGTTCAGTTAAAAGAACATTAGGTATTTGTTGTTGCATTCAATTAACATTTGCATTCAATTAACAAACGTATATTTGGTAAGTATAGGTACTGTACTTTCATTACATTGCGGTTTCACAGCACTGCACAAGCATAATATTGCGATTTTAAAGTAATTATTTTCATTTAGTTAAATACTAATTTTTGTACGATTGGCAAAAAATTAAATAAATATAATTAAATTTAAAAAAGCGAAGGGTGTCTATGCTAGTTTTGTAGGTGGGCACCTTATACCCAAGCACCGGGACTGAACATATCCATCCTTTTAAACAGTGAAAACCGACAATACCCAAAAGTAAAAAATCACGGCGATTTGCTAGATTATGGACAGGAAGATACCAACAGTCTGCTAATTGTCTTCTAACTTTTTTAGCTCCAGTTATCTCTCTTAATCTTAACGCAAAACATTAAAATCTAGTTTTTAAGTCGCTTAGTATATGACTCCAGTTTTTTTGGACATGTTTTTAAACCTTTGGTAAATTTTACATTATCTTCTTCTTTATGGACCGTGTCTAGTAGAGGTTAGTGAGAACTTCTGTAAATTCATCTCTATTCGGTGCTTTTTTTATTGTTTGGAGATCTAGTCCTGTCTATTTCTTTATGTTACGCAGCCATGTCATTTGTCATCTGCCAAGAACGTATTTTCCGTCTATTTTTTCTTCCATTATTAGTTGAAGGAAGTTATCTCTCTCGTATCTGAATATATGTAAAAGATAAGTTTTAGTAATAATTTCTACAAGTTCATGGTCTCTATTCACACCTCTCAAAACTTCTTCATTGCTAACGTGGTCAATCCATGAAATTTTTAGAATGCGTCCATATCTCATTTCTTTCTAGGCATCGTGACGAGCTAATTGTCGACATCCAGGCTTCCATGCCATGAAGTTATATACTCTGAGCTACTCTGATAGTTAGATCAAGATCTCGGGTGGTGACAAATTGTCTTATTTTTAGAAATGCGTTTCTGGTCTGTTCTATTCTAAATTTGACTTCCTTTCCTGAGCCTAACGTCTCATGCATCCAACATCCTAGATATTTAAACTTTTTAACTTGTTTAATTATTTTTCATTATGTTTGGAGTATTCTTTTTCGTGATTACTCGTGATTACTATTGTTTTTGTTTTTTTTGCATTAATTTTAAAAACATATTTTTCACCCTCGTTCACTACCTTCTTAAGCAGATTTTGTAGTTAGAGAGAGGCAGAGAGGTACTGTTTAGCCTGACAGTGCTATTACAAAAATGCAGAAATCGGCCCAAAGATGTTTATGTGTGTTTCATAGTTTATGAAAAGGTGTTTTACCGAGTAAAACAGGCCAAACTCATGCACCTACTCACTAGACAAGGGTAAGCCCAATGAGATATAAATTTTATTAAAAATATGCATTGGAAAAAGTGAGCCTAAATCAAAATAGACAAAATCTATCCATTAGTGTTCCTATGACAAGAGGGGTGTGTTCTGTTACATCATTTCTTCAACCTTTACTCTGAAAAAGTGTGCTAGAGTGCACTGGAAAATATCCAACAAGCCATTAAAGTTAACGGAAGGCTGATCAACAACATAAAATCTGCTGATGATAGTGTCATCCTTGTGGACACCCCAGATAACGACTCCTAGATGCAGTAGCAGAAAAAGGCGATTCTGTTGGTCTTAAAATCAAAACCTGTAATCAAACGTCCAAATCTACAAACTAACATTCAAATTTATAGCACCTTTGAAATCCGAGCTCGAATTGAATACCCAAGATACTAAGATACTAGGGGATTTTTCTTCTTAATACGACATACAAAATTTTGTTCCTGATACTTATCGAACGGCACAGTATACTGACAATATAATAGGATCATACCAAAGAGGCTTTTTGAAAAACAGGTCTACGATATTGTTGACAGACTCCAATTGTATTTGGCTATGCTCAAATTTGGAATACCAAAAGGATTGGAAGAATTAATTAAGATGACAATGAGAAAGGTTGAATGTAAAGTGCGAGTACAAGGGGATCTTTCAGAACCATTTACAACTAACAGAAGGGAGATCCGCTATCATGCACGCTGTTCAATTTAGCCTTCGAAAGAGTTATGAGAGTTTCGGGAATAAACTTAACGGGTACGATATATACCCGTAGTATAAAAATAATGGCATATGCTGGTGATAAATATCCGGATCATTGGAAGAACCAGAAATGAAGCAGTTAAAGCTTTCATAGGTATTAAAAACGCCGCAGAAAACATCGGATATCTGATTAACTCCCAGAAAACTAAATATATGCCGGTTATATCAAGAATGCAACAAAATAATTTAGAGGTGCAACACGAAACTATAGAAACGGTGGAAGAGTTCTGCTACTTAGTGTCACTAGATGACTGCAAAACAACACATCCAAAGAAATAAGAAAAATAATATGCGTGGCTAACTGCTGTTATTTGGTCTAGGTCTTCAACTAAGAGCGAAAAATATGTCAAGACGAACAAATTGCAAACTTTATAAAACAATAATATGCCCATTGCTCACCTATGGATCGGAAACATGGGCAATGACGACGCGAGATGAAGAGTTACTACGAATTCTCAACCATCAATTGAGAACCATATATGGTGAAGTTAATGAACAGGGTCTGTGGAGAAGGCGATATAATTTCGAAATCTATAGACTTTTTGGTGATGCAGGTATCGTAAAAACCATCAAAATAAACCGCCTAAGATGGGTGGGCCACGTTATACGGATGGATGAAAGTGATCCTTCTAAAATAACCATGCTAAATAAGCCGGTCGGAAGAAGAAGGGGTCGATCTAAACCCAGGTATCTGGACGATGTGAAGGACGGTTTAAGGGAGATTGGAGTAAGGGGATGGAAAAGACAGACAGCGAAGGATGGAAGAATGTTTTGAGGCAGGCCAGGGCTCACGAAGGTCTCTAGCACCAACTGATGAATATTGTTGATGGAGGGGAAAATTGAAGAAGGCAGATGTCCAGGTAGGTTATGTACATGGTTGAAAAATATCAGAGAATGGACGGGTCTCGATACTCAATCCTCATTGAGAACCGCACGGGATATAGAAAGATTTGTTAGAATTGTTGCCGACCTTCAGGAATGAAGACGGCACTCTGAGTTCGCTTTCGACAATTAAAGGCCTATTCTCACTAATAGTGCCAGGCATGTGCTCGGCTTGTGCCCTGCTCGAGACCTGCAAAATTACTTGAACGTTATTTAAATGGGTTTAGCGATTGCCCGTTCTCACTACAAGGAACGGTCCGTGCCCGGCATTGGACAATCTTTTCAAACAATATTTTCCTAGCCCATGCCTGACACATTCCTTGCACAGTCCTACATAATGTGAATACTTCAGATGAGTTTCGACAGGCAAAATGGTGCAACCAAAATTATTTTCACATCATACTGATGAATTTTTATTAGAATTAGTTCGTGAGAGAAGTGAATTATACGATTTTATGAATGGACTGTATGCAGATGCAGCACATAAGTCTCAGCTATGGAGGGATATTGGAGATAAAATTAAAATAGGTAAGTAAAACACTTTTTTAGTAAAACAAGATTTTCTTTTAATGAAAAAGCAGAGTCTCCTAAAATAATAGAGGGACTTTTATGTCAGAATCGGGAAGAAATGTAGGTGGAGGTATATTAAGTTGTCGATTTTGTAACGATTGTCCTAATTTTGAGCTAGAAAATATGCCGCCGTCGCTATTTTTACCGTAAGATCCGACATCAACACGTATAAATCTATAATCGGCATCTACTAGATCAAGTAGAACTACAGAAAAAGTATTTTTG
Source organism: Diabrotica balteata (assembly GCA_918026665.1). NCBI lineage: Eukaryota > Metazoa > Arthropoda > Insecta > Coleoptera > Chrysomelidae > Diabrotica > Diabrotica balteata. Next base: position 74,609,018 of record OU898283.1, on the reverse strand, counting down.
TAGTTAAAGTAGCTGGAACCACTATTAGCTGGTGCTATAATTTCGATGTGCTTTCCATCTAGGGCTCCTAATGCGTTGGGAAAATTCCACTACAACTAAAATTTCTTGGTAATTTGTTCCCAATCGCATTCTGCTGGTATTGGCATACATGCCTTCAATAATTTTTCTATAATAGCACTACAAACTTCTTGTACAATTGCGTGCACAGTGGGGTGTCCTAGACGGTAACTGAATGATATAGTTTGGTACGAGTCCCCAGTTGCAAGATATCTAAAACAAAATACGTATTAAGTTTTAACTGATTTTTTGTACTTTTAATGTTTTGCAAAAATTTTTCAATAACGGTATGTACTTGTTCGCAGATCCGGCTGACTGTAAACACAGATGGGAGGCAAAAGGCCCCAGTACAGGAAATTTTTAGCAAAGCACAAAACCAGAACCGGTCAATCTGCAACTGACATCAAATACAATTATGGTGAAAATTCTTCAGTTTTTAAAGCCGCACATGATAGATAAAGAAAGAATCTCGTCCTTGCCTGGCAATCAAGAAGTAGAAGATTCTAGTGATGAAGAAGATGGCGAAATTACAAGAGAAGAAGTAATAGACGAAGTCATTAAGGCCTTTGATTAAACACAGTCTGATTCTACTAAGACAGTAGAAGCCAAGAAGTCCCAAAAGCAGCTGAAGCCGTTTGTGAAAAACACTAAACTTAAAAATAAGGATCTGCCACAGTCAGCAAGTGGAATATTAATGTCTTTTCTTTTGGTCGAAGAGAAAAAAAAATAGTTGACCAATCAGATGAATTAGATCACTTTTTTGACAGTATCAAACTCACGGTTCGAAAGTTTTCAAACGTAGATAAACATTTAATTAAACAAAAGATTTTTATGGTTGTGTATGAAATGGAAACGAAATATCTATATTCACCACAACAACAATCACAACCAATAATAAATTACGTTCAAACATAATCGAAACAACATACTTACACCTCAGAAGTTCCTCCACTACCACATACATATATGATGCAAGTATCGCCCACATCACGACAGTTTGCCGCGCCATACACTAATCCGTATAGATAAGTACATCAACCAACCTTTGAAAGGAATTCATTTTCTTACGAAAGAGATGGAAGCTCAATGGTTTTTCCGCAAAATCCCATGATACACATAGAATCGTCGTCCCAACATCAATCACCCAACCCCAGAGTCTCTACCCCCATAATTTCTCCACTATCTACTGATCCTGGTGGCAGTGACAATTTTTCGTCACTTCATGGCATTTAATGTTAATTAAGTTTTAAAATAAAGTTTTCAATAATTAAAAAAGTGACTATTTTACTACCTACTGCAAAATAAACAGAAACTTGGAATTTTTTTTCCTAATAATATCTTCAACATGTGCTAAAAGATTATGAAATTCGGAAATTGACATTCTTTAATATCTATAAAATTTTGACTCATCATCCATGAGTTCTTTATATAAGGTATAGTATTCTCCTTCTATTATTTTTCTGTTCTTAATCATTAGATGTATCCAAAACCTCGTTTTTTTAACTTTATCTCTTATATTCTCTTCGTCTTCGGCATTCAAATTTAATGCAATTTTTACTAAAGTTGCCGTGAAAAATATTACAACTGCACAACTACTCACCGACACGTCTAACCTTTCGACTGCCTGTGCAAAATACCGCTGAAAGCATGCTGCGAGCGCGAATAGTGTGAATATTCACCAAAAGCATGGGTATGTGCCGCTCAGGTGACGAGCACGGGCCTGGCACGTCTAATGAGAATAGACCTTGTGTGCGTATCTGATGTAATTAACAATTCTTTCGTTGACAATTCTTTCTTCACCTCACCTCACCTAGAGCTCGTGCAAAGATCTCTGGGTATAGGTTGAATGATAATCGCGAGAAAATACAACCTTGCCACTCCTCTTTGGATTTTTATGGTCTCAGTGTCCCCCATCTCCGTTCTAAAAAATGCATTTTGATTCCAATAAAATTGACGTATTAGGTTAAACACAGACAGGGTGGTTTGCGTCGCGACTTAAAACACATGAGGCGGTTTAACAGTAGCAGTAGTTTCGCCATTCTATTCGTTGTTGTCAAAGTTAGTCGAGTTTTGAACGAAGAATGGTATGATGATGTATCTAGAATAATCAAGTGAAAGTGACGACAATTTGTTTTTCCTAATAAGTGCAAGTGTACTTCATATTAGATCAAAGAAGAAGAAGAAATCCAGGTATTGGATACATCCTATAGTAAATGAATGAAAAAATAAAGGAATGTTTTACACGTTAGCTACCGAAATTATAGATGGCCCAGAAAAGCATCTTCCGAAATAAAACTGTGGGTAACATCTTCCCAAGCACGTTTTTTCTTTATTTTATTCGAATATTCATTTGAGCGCATATTCCAAATTGCTGACCGTGTGTGAATTTTGGTAATTAATTGGTCGATGTCTATAGCTTCCATAACATATACAAAATTTGGCAAACACTCACAAAAGTAATCAAATAAAACCGTTGCAAAACAGTCGCACGTCTGTGTTAAAGTACGAGATATTTATTACTGATGTGCCGTCCAGTGTTGCCAGGTAGAGAAGAATGAAAATCTCCAAATGACGGTAAAAAAGTCGCTACATTGTCGCTACCTATCATTTTTGCTGAAAAGTCAATTGGGGACAAAAACAGAGATTCGCCGAAGGCGCCACCGGAGGCCCAACCGTCAAAGGCGGAAAATGTTGAGGGTGCTACGCCCAATTTTCACCCAAAACTAGTTAAAATTGTTAAAAAGAGAACAGTTTTGGTGCCTTTGTCTAGAAAAAATGAGTTAGGTATCTGCTAAAAATCCGAGCCAAAAAAAAGATATGCTACTCTTTTAATATGCTATATAAATTTTATATGGCGTACTAAAATAATAGAATAAAAAATACACCTGCAAGTTTTTACCAGTAATTTTATTTTTAATACAAAAGGCCAGAAAAAATCGCACGAAAAATATACCTAAATATAGCTGAAAAACCTACTATTGTTCTGAAGCTTCTTGTAGCATTTTAAAGTAATTACTAGTTAAACGGAATAAACCACAGTTAGTGAACGATAAATAAACCACAAAGATTAAAATATGTTTGTTGACGTTTCAATTTCCACTTCGGAAATCGTTCTCAAAATACAAACATTAGTATTACTAATTATTATTACTAATGTTTATATTTTGAGAACGATTTCCAAAGTGGAAATTGAAACGTCAATAAATGCATTTTAACCTTTAGTTGTGGCTTATTCCCATTTAAATAGTAATTACTTGAAAAACCTACTTACTAAAGGTAAACAGAAACTGAACAGTAAACTAACCTATTCTAATAAAAGTAATATGTGCTATAAAAACTTTGAAATGGAGTTTAAAAATAAATAAAAAAATTTGTGACGTCTAAAAAATTATTAATTGAAATGAGGTTGAATGCTCGAATAAATGAACTTTGAAAAATAAGGCTAGAACTTTGGGCTAGATTTAATTAACTTGTGCCCGATAATAGCCTTATTTTTCAAAGTTTAAAATATTATTCACTGTCACTCTCAACTAGAGAAGACTCTGCCTCTTTCGGAATATTTTCATTACTATAAATATTTTTCATTTTGGACAGGTGATTGTTAAACATTAATTTCGTCAAACAACAATTTTTATTTTGCTTAATATCTAACTTAACCTTTAGATTAAAGAACAAGAATTCAACTCTTAGTTTATTTCTCTTTTTAGTTTTCAAATCAGCCATGTCAGAAATATTTTTTAAAATAAATATGATATATTTTATTTTATGCTCGAGAAAGTCGCTACAAAATGGCGTTTTTTTGTAAATCGCCGCTACGTCACAAAGCACATAAAAAGTCGCTATTTTCGCGATAAGTCGCTACCAATGGCAACACTGGTGCCGTCAGAAGTCATAAAACCGCCATGGCGCATGATACTCAGCATAGGCCGCGCGGCGAGCTGACAAACGACGGCTCGTCCGCTCGTCTGTGTTGAACAACATAAGTACCAAGTATACTTTTTCCAATGTCAGTTTGCCAAGCATCGGCTTTTGAGATTCTTTGATGCCAATGCCGACCATTGGCGTGGAAATTAAGAAAAGGGATCAGTTCATCAAACGCATATTTCAAGAAAAATCATATAATTTTTATTAATTTTTACATAATTATATTCAGGAAAATTTCTCAATTTTTGGGCAGAAATTGTTTAAACAATTTTTTAAACAAATTCAAAATATCACCTTCTGTGCTCCAAAAAATATTTTTTAGGTTTTACTCTAAATAAGATCTATGTCATTTTTCTCAAAAGTTAATAGTTTTGGAGATATACGCGATTGAAAATCCGAAAAATGCGATACCTAATATGCATCTTCGCATTATCTTAAAAAAATGTGCACTATCAACATGTATGACTGTGCAAAATTTCAAATCTGTATGTATTTTGATAGCTGATATATAGAGGTGTCTATATCTTAAATGCGACACACTGTATAATAATGAATACTAGTGTTCAAGATGCATCGCGATAGATGTAAAGAAATTAATTAGAAGGACTAAAAAGAATCGTCAGAGTCTTCTGAAGTCGAATCGTTCCCAGGTTGGATAACTCCACAACTTATCAAAATCTCGCGCAGTGTTTCCAAAGATGTATAATTATATTCAGGGAAATCTCTCAATTTTTCACGAATCAGTTCTAAAGTAGGCACTCTATTTTCTTTGTAAAAATTGTAAACTGTTCGCTGAATAACGTCTTTTGCAGCAATGTCAATCCTACCCAATTTTTTATTTGGTCGCTTTCGTTTTAAGGAATGATCTGTAACAGTGCCCAATTTAATAATTGAGGGGCTCGGCAGTAAATAATGGTAACGGACAAATTTTGATTTTTCCCGAAATATTATGTAAAAGATGGCAAGGGACATGGCAACGCAGAAAACTTGACTTATTTTATCCTCCGAATAATAGGTGGCGTCAGATTAATTTCTTAAAATTTGGTAAGGGACATGCATAAGCATGAAAATAATGTTATGTGTCCATGATGGCGGAATACAAAGCAGGTTGTTCAAATCTAAATGACTTTTTTGATGTTAATAGTGACAATTCTGAGAGCTATGATGATTACGACTCAGATAAAGATCCTGAATTTCAAATATTTAGTGAAGCTAGCTCGATTAACTTTCTACAAAGAAGGTAATTTATTTATATTCTTAGAATCATTGTTTGCAAGTAAAAAATGGTAAAGGATGTACTTAACATTGTTTACATCCACATTCACTTTGCATAAAAACTTAACATTTTTTACTTGCAAATATGAAAATGAATTCTCTGCAGCACTATAATACTTAATATTATTTTTATTTATGTTTTAGAAAACTTTTGAAAGAACATGGACTTCAAGAAATTTCTTCTCACACATACCCAGAGTCCAGTACTGAAGAAGAAGAGGAGGAAGAAAAAGAAAATAGAGGAGAATTAAATGAACACAGTAAACAAGAAAAAGAATATTCTGTTTCAGACACAAAATCTAGAAAAAGGAAACGCAATTTAAGTAAGCAATTAAAAACAAAAGAGCTCAGAAATCGCGGAAAAGAATATAAACAATACAGAGGTAAGGGAAATATTGTTTTATCAAAAACACAAGGTCCACCGTGTAGTTGCCCCAATAAATGCTATGAGTTATTTGCTTCTCATGAAGAACTACAGACAATTTTTGTTAATTTTTGGGGCATGAACAGTTTTGATACACAAAATGCTTACTTACAAGGTTGTATGAGATCTAAAAATGTGACTAGGAAGAAAACTAAAGCACTAGTGTCAAAAAGATCTCAAACTATTGAATATAAATTAAAATCACAAGGGAAAGATGTTAAGATATGCAAAATGGCTTTCCTAAGTATCCATGGCTTACAGAAAAATCGAGGTCGAGTTGAAAATCTAGTAAAACAATTAAAAACTGGATCAAATACTCCAAAATCAGATCTAAGAGGTCGACATTCAAATCATCCTAAAAAATATTCCAATTCTGATATAGATTTTCTGAAATCTTTTATTGAAAGCTTACCTAAGTACAAAAGCCATTACACCCGTGCTGACAGTTCTAGACAATATATGAGTATGGAATATTCTATTCAGACTTGTTATGAGAAATATGTAGGAGAATGCATTTTGAAAAAGATAACTCCAGTTTCTGCAGATAAATTCAGAAGAATATTTACTGAAGAATATAATATAAGTTTCAAAACTCCGAAAATGGATACATGTCAAGCATGCGATAAGTTTTCAGTAGCTTTAGAAAATGCTAAGTTACACAATGATGAAACTGAGGTTAAAAAAATTAAAACTGAACAAGAATTACATCACAGAAAAGCTGAAGCAGGTCAACAGGCAGTCAGAGACGCAGTAGAGGAAGCAAACTTAAACCCAGATGTGCATGCAATTAGTTTTGATCTACAGCAAACCCTTCCCACACCAAAGCTTACCACTGGTCCCATGTTCTATAAGAGAAAATTATGGTGCTATAATTTAAGCATACATTCCCTTGGAGATGGTCAGGGTCACTTTTTTATGTGGGATGAATCCACTGCTAAAAGAGGGTCGGACGAAATAGCTAGCTGTCTCAAAATGTACTTTGAGAAAAATAATATTCATGGCAGAAAACTAATAGCTATTTCAGACAATTGCTGCGGACAAAATAAAAACTGGACCATCATTGGTCTTTGGCTATATCTTTTACAAAATGACTATTTTAAAGAAATAGTTCATATATTTCCTCAGGTAGGACATACAATGTTGCCAAGCGACAGAGACTTTTCTGTTGTAGAAAATTATGTCAAGAAAAACTGTGAAATGGTATATTCGCCCAATCACTGGGAAGATATTTTGAAGAAGTGTCAGAAAAAGAAACCTTTTCTAGTAACTAGGGTCCAGCAAGAGGATATATACGATTGTTCAGTACTGAAAAGCTATTTTAATCAACCGGTAGGTATTTTACAAAGTAGTGTGAAATTATGTCTATCTTCAGAAGTTCCCAGAAATATACAATATTCAGCATCATACAACGGATTATTTAATTCCATGTCCTTGAATAAAAGAGGAAGACCAACAGCTACAGAAGAAAAATTTCCTACACTTACTCAAAAATATAATCATCCCCTTAGTATTCATTCAGAAAAACTGAAAGATGTAAAATCATTCTTGGAATGGATTCCAGCTGTTTATCACGAATGGTATATAAATTTAAAATAACCTCCTAGTACCTACCAAATTATGTTATGTTAAGTCAACACCACTTAACATGTTACGTTAAATTTTTCAAATATTTTAGGTAAATAATGTTAAGTTGTAGTACATATTTTCATATTTTCCTCAATAAACATTGTAAAAAAAATATTTGGTATTTCATATTTTGCCTCCTGATTAACAACATAATCAGCTAATTTTAGCATTATTCATAGTTTTATATTTTTTAATAAAAAATATAACAATATTTTTTTTTAAATTCAACACTTCAAAACTCAAATCTTCTTTATTGTCCCTTACCATTTTTTACTGCCGGACCCCTCAATTGTAGGTATATATCGTCTTATACCCGATTTTTGTTAATACATGAATTCTCGAACAATTGCATTATCAGCCATCCCAATATTTTCTTTTTTCAAACACTCATACATATTTAAAACTATCCTTTGGGATAGTACGTGCAAATCTTTATTTTTTTAATTCGGGGCTGTCATTAACATAATTGTCATTATTTATTGATAACACAGAAGTTGATGCATCTTGATCATTCGTATCAAATGGTTTCCAAAATGCCATCCTAGAAAAATATAATATTACTTACCTTATAATAAGCCTCCGCCTCTGATTGCTGGTTGCAAAATGAAATATTTTAGGGTGTCACTTAGCGAGACGAAACAGGTGTTCATTACGATTTATGGCTTTGCGGTTCGCTGTTGCCATAATGCATGAGTTTAAAATTAGTGAATGTAACTTTAATACCATATTAATATATCTGCAATTTTTCATGTTTCCAGGTAAGGTCAAGATCAATGAAATTTGGAAAAAAAAATAATACAATTCTTGAAACCGTTTTTGAGAACTTGAATTCTTAAAAGTTGTCTGATTTCTTAAAAGTCGATCATTATATCTATAAGAGTATTACCGCTAAATTCACCAACATGGCAACGTCGATATAGACCCAACGTCCAAATTCTCTCCAGACTACAATGTTGCCGATATTCGAAAATTACTTGAGTATAAGTAATATATACAAAGTTCACGGTTGCTTTAATTCATTAGTGAAGAGTCCATGGGAATATTAGTACCTAGTTAATTAATTTATAGATATATTTTTTGAGAATATGTTCATATTATTTTTTAAGAGTGTCGTTAGAGAATAGGGAATATTTTTTAAATATAACCTTAGGAATTTTAGGAAATATGTCTGACAACCTTGATTTGAAAGGCGGTCTCTTTGATACCAGAATGAGGCATGTTTATGTTGGAAAATTATTAGTGGATGTACTATACCATAGACGAGAGACCGCTTTCAAAGTCGCCACGACCGCCGACGCGGCGCACGCCGCCCTGTCTATGTTTAACCTAATGTTTATATCATTGGATCATTGGAATCGTTCATGAAAATCATTAACTTCATTGCACAATCACTAATATAGTAGTACAGTTTTACACTTTTCCTGCATATCATATTTTTTATTTTTATCACCTGCTTCTTTAAATTGTACAGCATTTTATCGAAATGTATTTAAATTGTGTTTTAATGCCGGATCTGTAAATAAATACATAATATTATTCGTTGTTAGTATAATGCAGTCTGATTATGGAATTAATCAAAAATATTACTCCTACATGGAATGTATTTCCTTCCTGCCTTTGTCAACATTTTTTTACGATTCTTGGTAAATTTAATAGCAAAAATGATATTTTACGCATTTAGCGTTTATCAATTTTTCCAATGAATAATAGTATTATGAATAAAATGTATCATTTTTATATGGAAAAAAAAAATATTTTGTAAAATAAAACGTAAATGCAAAAGACAAATAGTATATCTTTTTCTCGATCCATTTAACGGTTTTTCCTAATTTAATCTGTGTAATAATGTGTAGCACATCAATAGACAGGTATTTCGCTGGAGAATTCAGGCATTCATGAATTTTCTTTTCGTATTAACTCTGTTCTTGTGAAAAAGTATTAATTTATTGAAAGTATTTCAACTCTTAAAAACTAAAGGTAACGCCTAAGTTTTACTTGGTAATAACGTCACGTCAAAAACTACATTCAAAGAAATTTGGAAAAAGTTTAGTTATTTGAACTGTTGTTGGTAGCATTTACCAGCGATATTACAACTGCAGCGATTACAACGCATTACCAGCGATTTACAACGCGTTGAAATTATTTCCATATTTTTTGAAAATGGAAAATAAACAAGAAGAACAGCGAAATTATTTAATCAAGATTATCAAGTTAATCAAGTTCATCACTCATACGTACTAGTTAAAAAAATTTGATGAAACAGGATCAGTAGCTGATAAAAAAAGGGAGTGTGAAAAACATATGTTAGAACTGAAGTGGCAGAAGTAACAATTTTAGGTCAAGAATCTGTTTTTTCGCGCACTGCTCTTCGTAGGGTACTGAAAGAAATGAAGATGATCCAGATAGGCAACTATAGTTTTGTAAGATTATGACTCAGAAAATAAATACTAATCCAAATTTTGTATTTAATATTTGTTTTTGGGATGAATGTTGATTTTTTTCTAAATGATTCTGTAAATCGACACAATTGTCGTTATTGGGCTGATGAAAATCCTAGAGTTTTCCACGAAACACGTACCCAACAGCCATTGAAATTAAACGTATTGGCAGAAATTGATGAGGATCATATTGTTGGGACATTATTTTTGCATCAAAATTTGAACGGAAAAGCATATTTATTTAGAATTATAATTCTTAGAGGACACAGCTGATTCCGTTTTGATAGATATAATCACAAATGATAACAGGTACTTGGAAATGTTTTTCTTTCCAACAAGAGGGCACATTGTGACATAAATGTAAGGCGACACCTTGATGAACGGTTTTCTAGGTAGTGGATTGGAGGAAGAGGTTTTATTGAATGACCATCAAGATCCCCGATTTAACTCCCATGGACTTCTTCCTAGGAGGTTACTTAAAAAGCTAAATTTTTAATACCATGTCTGCTTCATTGAAAGAACTAAGACGTCGAATAGTGCATTAATGTAGTCTAGTTACCCTTGAAATGCTTTAAATGTTCCATGAAATTTCGAACAGCGACTTTATAATTGTATGGACGTTGGTGGATATAATTTTGAACATTTAATTAAATAACTATAGCTGGCGAGTAGACTGTTTTTAATTTATTAATTTAAATTTTAGTTACTACTAACATTGCAAATTTTGTTTTAAAGTAGTTTTTGACGTGTCGGGAAAATTTGAAATTGACACTATCAATACATAGACGATAGGTTTTGTTTTAAAGAGGTGTAACACTTTCAATAAGCTGCTACTTTTTCACAAGGATAGTGTTAATGTAGAAAAAATCATGGATGTTTGAATGCTTCAGCGAAATATCTATCAAATGATGTGCCACACATGATATGTTTCCTATTAAAAATTAAAGGTATGTGGTACTGAAAGGCAAGATGTTGACAAATGACAGGTGTCTGTATCGATAAAAGATGGCCCATTTGTAATAAAAAGTGACCTGTTTTAGCATCACAAAATCAAACAAATATTGAAATATATCAGGCTGGATTGTTTAAATTGGCCAACTCTGTAAATTAGTTTTTATATTTTCAGAATGTATTGATATATTATCCTATTATTTATATATATTTATATAATACTATTTTCTCTATTATTATATCTCAAATCACTAATTTTTGTATTTGTGACTCATTATTCTTCTTCTTCTTCTTGTAGTGCCTATCCGTTTCGGATGTTGGCGACCATCATAGCAATCTGCACTTTACACACTGCTGCTCTAAAAAGATTTGTGGTTGTTGTATTGAACCACGTTCGTAGATTTTTCAGCCAGGAAATCCTTCGCCTTCCTGGTCCCCGTTTTCCTTCTACTTTTCCCTGCAAGATTAGTTGCAGCAGTCCATATCTTTCGCTGTTCCTCATGATGTGACCGAGGTATTCGATTTTAGCTGTTTTTATTGTGGTTAACAGCTCTTTTTCTTTTTTCATTCTCAACAGAACACCCTCATTAGTAACGTGGTCGGTGTACGATATCTTCAGGATGCGACGATAAAGCCACATTTCAAAGCCTCAATTTTCTTGCAGGTGGCGTCTGTGAGAGTCCATGACTCAACTCCGTACAACAGTATAGGAAAGATATAACATCGTAGTAACCTGATTTTTATGGGCATTGATAAATCATGACATTTGAATAACTTGGCCATTTTTGAAATGCAGATCTTGCTTTCTCTATTCTACATTTGATTTCTATGGAATGGTCCCAATTTTCATTGACGTTCGTACCAAGGTAGGTGTATGTTTTTACTCTTTCTATTTGTTGACCGTTTACACTGATTTGTTCAAATTTGCTGTTCCTTCTTAGAGATCATCATGCATTTTGTTTTCTTGGTGTTTAGTGAAAGTCCGTATCTCTGACTGACCTCTGTGATTCTGTTCATTAACTCCTGGAGGGCTTCAGAGCTGTCAGCAAATACTACCGTGTCGTCCGCGTATCTAATGTTATTGATTAATTCTCCGTTGATTCGAATTCCGGCTTCAACATCACCCACTGCTTCTTGAAAGATTTCCTCAGAGTATATATTAAACAGCAGTGGTGATAGTATACATCCCTGACGGACGCCACGTTTGATTTTGATGTCGTCGGATTCTCCTGCCTCTGTCCGGATAGATGATGTTTGATTCCAGTACAGATTGCTGACAATTCTTAAATCACAAGTGTTTATTCCAATATTGGTTAGTATCTCCATCAGCTTGTCGTGCTTTACTGTATCGAACGCTTTATGGTAGTCAATGAAGCACGCATAAATGTCGCAGTTCACGTCTCTACATCGTTGGAATAGCACTTGTATACTAAAGAGAGCCTCTCTCGTACCCACTGCATTCCGAAAACCAAACTGGACTCATTATTAAATGGCCTATATTCCCAATAGTTTTATTTGTCATCTACATAATATATTTCCAGGTCAGGCCATGGAGTTGGGTGTCTACGTTAAAAGAAAATGACGTGCACACTACTCTACATGCAATTTTTGTCTATGTCTTTAATCTTTCCTATCAGCGTCTCTTGGCTAAATATTGTCTCTTCCGACCCTGAATGGCTATTAGGTTTTCGAATGCAGATGGGTCACTATGTTTCTTTCTCCTACATTCTTATTCACCGAGTGATTGCCGGTATAAGCAATCTCCCACTAACTGACCAACGGCTTTGGGCGGATGAGTTAGTAAGTGGTAGGGCAATAATTGTCGTCAGGTTGAGAAATTGGCTCCAAAGGCGGATAAACCTTTTATTGGTCAACGGCTTAAGGATGTAGAAAGCAACGGGAAACCACTACATTAAATATCGTCAGATTTCCCTAGAACAATAACCATGCAAAGTACGGTCAATCAAATGGACCCTAGACCGCGGCGGACCTTTAATGGTCGAGGGGTGCTAAGAATCTGCACGAGGAGGAGCCACCCGAATGTGGCAACTAACTATTAGAGTATAACAAATCCTTTTTAAATTTCGGGACATGGAATGTGAGGAGTTTGTTCAAACAAGGAAAGACACACAACACGTGTGTTTTCTTAATTCTTCCACATAATTCTTCCATTCTTTTTTGACATTTGCCACTACTAAAGCTTTTCCATTTGACTCAGTTCTTGGTTGAAAAGTTATTTGGTGATTTACTTTCTCGAATCCAGATTTTATTATTGCATCCATATTAACAGTAATGCTGTAATTTAATAATACAGTGAAACTTGGATAATTCGAACCTCAAGGGACCGTTAAAAAAATTCGAATTATCCAAAAATTCGAATTAAAAATATATCCACAAAAAACAAAGATGTCTACAAAAACATATACAAATGATAAAAATCAACAATAGTTGACCATTTTTATCGCTTGTAGATGTTTTCGTTATTATTTTTGCCCGAATTTTGTAAACCGAAAAAAATGGGCCAACAAAATTAGGCCAGAATACCAATTAAAGCATTTGCAAGCTATAATAAATGGTCAATTATTGTCGATTTTTATCATTTGCAGGTTTTCTCATTGGTATTTTTGGCCAAATCTTAGCCGAAACAATCGGCAGATAAAAAATTCCCAGTGAGAACGCATCATTAAAAAAATAAAATATTTTGTTTCAAAAAATTTATTGAAAATAAGAATAGATATTTGTTACAATTAATGAAAATAGACTAATTTTTTCTAAAGAAATCCAAAATTTTTAGCTGCTTTTTAGAATTTAACGTCTCGGTAATGACAAACGATTTTAAGATGTTCAGTGAACTAAAAATAGAGTGACTTCCATCATTTTTACTTTCAAAGTACCGTTTAAGTTGCGTAATATGGTGTGTTGCGTCGGCCGCACTCGGAACATGTATTTCTCCCGCAACTGATGATGCGTCGTCTTCATCACTCTTTTGTTTTTTAACATTGTCCTTAAGCACTTCAGCGATGATCTCTATATCGGTTATTTGACCACATACTGCAACATCTTCATCCACGTTGACAAAATCTTCATAAGAGGGCAGGATCAGAAATGATGTCCCCCCAGCAGTCAACTGAAAGCAGCTCTTCTGTTACCAGCTCTTTTGAAACAGTGTTTGATCGTTTCGGGTGTTACTTGGTTTCAAGCTTTCTTACACATTCGAGATGCTTGTAGAATGTCTAACTTTATTTTAAGTGTGTCGCAATCTTCCATCAATATGTTTTCAACCAAAAAACGTTTGTAAAAATGTTTAAAATTTTTTATGACACCCTGGTCCATAGTCTGGAGAACTGAAATCATGTTAGCAGGAAAAAAAAATAACTTTTACATTTTCCATCAGTGGGATAGTGGTGTGTGCCGTACAATTGTCAATAAACAAAATAACTTTTCTATTTTCTTTTATGAACTTTTTGTCTAATTTTTTCAGCTAGTTCTCGAAAAGATCACTAGTCATCCAAGCTCTTGCGCTGCTCACATATTCCACTGATTTTGACTTGACGTTCTTAAAACAACGCTAATTAGCCGACTTGCCAATCATCAGTAGAGGCAGTCTTTCTGATCCGTCGATGTTTGCACCAATTAAGAGATTTACTCTTTCTTTACTTAGTTTTCCTCCGTGACATTTTTCATTTTTAAATGCTAGCGTTTTGTCAGGAGTGCATTTAAAAAAGAGACCCGTCTCGTCAATATTAAAGATATCTCTTTCATCTATACCCTGAATCATCTCTTCCAAATTTTTTTCCACTGGTTGGCTTCTTGCTGATTAACGGTCCACTTTCTCCACAAATGGATTTGAAAGAAATTTTGTTGCGTTCCTTAAAGCCGTCGAGCCTCCCTGTACTCGCCCTAAAATTGTTTTTCCCCATTTCAATAGCAAATTGTTCAGCTTTGCTTCTTATAAGGGGACCACTCACGGGAATCTTCTTATCCCTAGCTTGTTTGAACCATTTTAACACACAACTATCTAAATTTGGATTTTCTGACTCCCTTAACCTTTTTTGATCTTTACCGCACTCACTTTCACTGTTGAGAATTTTTTCTTTATTCTTCAAGTAGGTGGATAATGTTTTAAGAGGAATTCCAAAGTCCCTGGCAATCTCAGATTTTTTCTTCGTCCCCTTTTCTACTTCTCTAATTGCCGCTATTTTTTCCGATAACGTTAAAGTTTTGTATGTTTTCGTATTACCATGCGACGACATCTTTACTCAATATGAAGCGACTTGACTTGATTTGCGGTGATTGCAATTGCAACGCCAACGCATCTCAAATGAAGAGGCGTGCCAGATGGGCTAGAATTGAGGTGATAGGTACGGGTACAATGTACAATGGCCTTGAAACAAGTGGCACGTTAGAACAGAAAAGAATACTACCTCTTTTAGCCGAAATTTCCAGCATGAAATTGGCATTTTTAACTTGTAGAAAAGTTCGAATTATCCAAAATATAATTCGAATTATCCACGACTTTTTAACATTACTAATATAGGAAATGCTAGGCACCAGAATAAAAATTCGAATTAAAGAAGATTTCGAATTAACGAAGTTCGAATTAAGCAGGTTCTACTGTATATTTATTTGTATTTACACTACATACAACGTTTACCTTATAATAACATACCGACATATTCTCAATCTTACTTTTTTTTCTTATTCTTTTTTGGGGCTACGTTCTTGACAGTTATAGGTAACCTCGATCTAACATGAAAGCGCAGTAAATTTTGCTGATTTACGACACCAGGTGTCGCTGTTCCGAACTTGCACGGTCCCATCTTGGCGACAGATTGACTCAATTTTGTCAAGAAGAAAACCTCGCGATTATGAACACATGATTTCGATTACCACTCCGTAGACTGTATACCTGGAGGTCACCACAGGATAATAAACAAAATTGCATTAGAAATCAGATCGACTTTATTCTAACCAATCTAAGATTTAGAAATTCCGTTAAGACTTTTCCTGGAGCAGATGTCCCCTCAGACCATATCCTCCTTGTCTCAAAAATGAAGCTGAGGGTAAAAAAGATAATAAAATTAAGAAGTTAGAAGGTAAATACTCAGTTACTCAAGATAAATGAAATCCGTGCTGAGGATTTAATTTGTGTCAATCAAGAAATGAAGAAATTAACATCAGAAATGAAAAACACTGAGAATGTGAACATTATGTGGAGTAAAAACAAAGATTCTGTTATACAAACATAGAAAAAAACTTTACAAAAGAAAACAGAAAGCCGAAAACCTTGGATGACTCAAGAAATACTGGAAGTCATGGAACAAAGAAGAAAATATAGAAGCAAAAACCCAAATAAGTACAGAGAAAACTATAAATTAATAAGGAACAAAATAAAAGAGGCTAAGGAAAAGTGGATGATGGAAACATGCATCGAAGTGGAAGAATTGGACAAAAAGCATGATCATGATGATTAACATAAAAAAGTAAAAGAATTATCTGGAAAATCACGAACTAATATGCCTAACCGATTAATTGACACAAACAATAAATCTATTAATAACCCAATTGAAATAAAACAAGTATGGACTAAATATATTGAAGATCTTTTCATGGACACAAGAACGGGACCAACACAAATTGATAACGAGGAAGCTCCAATAATATTAAAATCTGAAGTTCAACATGCTATAAACAACTCAAAATCTTGCAGAGCCCCTGGGCCAGATGAAGTTCATATCGAGCTGATTAAATTTATAGACGAAGACAATTAAGTGCAGTAACGATACTATTTAAAAATATATACAAATCTAGTGAGATACCTACAGAATGGCTGCTATCGACCTTTGTTCCGCTACCAAAAACCAAGAAACCCTTAGTCTGTAATGACTAGAGATTATTCAGCTCAATGTCACACTTATTAAAAACATTTTTAAATATTATACATGCAAGAATATTTAGCTAGTGCGAAGCGGATATAACTAATAGACAGTTTGGCTTTCGTAACGGCTTCGGAACAGTGGAAGCTCTGTATAGTTTCATAACTCTTGCTCAAAAATGTCGAGACCAACAAAAAGATCTTTTCGTTGCGTTTATAGACTATGAGAAAGCTTTCGATAAAGTTAAACATAACATTCTTATGGAATGTCGAAAGAGAAAAGGACTCGACAAAAATGACAGTAACATAGTGAGAAATCTCTATGTTACTGTGTAATTGGAACCAATAGGCTGTGGTAACATTAGATAGAAATAGCACGGACGCGCAACAGATAAGTAGAGGAGTGAGACAGGGCTGTGTAATTTACCATTACTATTTAATATATATGTATATATATATATATATATATATATATATATATATATATATATATATATATCCGAAGAGTTATTTACATAAATAACATGCTGTATGCTGACGATACAATCATTATCGCTGAAAGTGAGACAGACCTGCAGATGTTATTAACCACAATTTGTGATACTGGGGAACAGTTTGGTTTAACTATAAACATAAAGAAAACAAAAACTATGGTTATCAGTAAGAGGGGCGAAGCCATTACAAGGATCCAGATAAAAAATGAAGATACTGAGCAAGTGGACAAAATGAAATACTTAGGAGTCTGGATTACGGAAGATCTGAATCCGAAATCAGAAATTCGCTCAAGAATAGAGCAATGAAGAGCAACCTTTTTGAAGATGAATAAATTTCTGAGTAACCAAATCCGATATCGGATGGTAAAATGTTATATCCACTCTATTCTTCTTTGTGGTGTCGAAGCCTGGACTGTTAATGTTGACTTAATGACAAAACTGGAAGCTTTTGAGATGTGATTTTTAGGAGAATTTTCAAGATACCATTGATCGATCATATTACGAACGAGATGGTGTTGCACGGAATGGGAAGAGACAGAGAACTTTTGACCACCATTAAAAGGCGAAAGACAGAATATTTTGGGCACATACTTAGAAATGATAAGTGCAAGTTATTGCAGCTGATTATGAAGGGTAAAGTCGAAGGAAAAAGGGGTCCTGGTAGACGACAAATATCCTGGCTGAAAAACACGTGTAACTAGACCGGGTTAAACACACAGAAGGTCTTATGAAAAGCAGAAGATAGAGATGAATTTGAAATGGTTATAGCCAACCTTTATTACTGGAGACGGCACTAGAAGAAGAAGATAATATATTTATTTTAACATTTTTACTTTACGTAGAGTGCAAATGGTGGCAATTTGCGTGAGTAAACTGGTGATTTATTGTCGGAGTAAAGGTATTCCTAACATCGTCTTGTAACTCTTAGCAAGCTCTGATTTTGTTTACTTAAATCGACATCGATGAGAAGTCTTTTGACTTTATTTGTAACTTACAATTTGTAACTTTGGTAACCTAATTGGCAGAAGAAAAAGAAAAAAATGTAAAAGAGGTCTGAAACCCATAAACATAAGAATATGACAAGACCGAAATTAATTTTGGACCTCAGGTTTCTTCATTGAATCAAAAGGATATTTACCATGTTTTAAGACTCTCCTTTAATATTTTTTTTCTTTAACGTTTATAGCACAGACGACGATTCGAAGAAGGGACTGGATGGGGTCATTAATAAATAGCAGTTTCAGTGTTGCTCATTTATTCATTTATTTACGGGATGTTCCAATTTTTACAAAAATAGAATATTCTAACCATAACAAAAATACTAAAACTAAATATTAAGTAATGATTAAATAATTATTAGCTATTGGTACAAATGATTAAATTAAAATAAATTAAATTTTCCTGAAAATCTTTAGTTAAAAGGTCACTCATCTTCGATCCCTAACATACTCGGTCGAACAGTGCTTAAATCTGACATATTTTATATCTACCAGATCATGACATTTACTAAAGTCATTTATTATTGTGTAAGTATACAAAAACTATTTATCTTACACTTATATACTTCTGACCTGTACATTGCTATCTTAAAAACTGTCGTCAGTTATTAAATTATCTTTTTTCAAAATAAAAATAAATTGTTTTATTTTTAAATTTTAATGAGTTTTATTGAAAAAAAAAATTTAATAACATACTCTAACCTTTTCCTGTATTGGTCACATTAGGTACCAGTTATTTTGTCTATCTGTTATTATTTTAAAGAGTGGTTTCAATGTTTTTCCGTTAAAAATGTACAATTAGATCAACACTGTAACAATTTAACAACAATGAACAATGTAAAATGTACAATTAGATCAACAATAACATATTAACGTAATTTTTTTATTCTTCATCTACTAATGGCGCTACAACCATTTGTGAGTCTTGGCCTGCTTAACAATGTTCTTCCATTCTGCCCTGTCGGATACTTTCCTTCGCCATTGCCTGATGTTCATGGTTTTAAGATCCCTGTCTGCGTCGTCTGTCCATCTTTTACGGGGCCTTCCTCTTGTTCTGTTTCCTTGGGGCTTCTATCTCTGGACTACTTTTACAGCTCGATTATCTGGCATTTTTTCTAGGTGACCACGTCAGTTTAGTCCTTGTGACTTTACAAATCTAACAATATCTGCGCTCTGCATTAGTTCGTCCAGCTCGTGGTTTATTTTAATTCTCCACGAACCATCGCTGCATTGGGTTGGTCGAAATATTTTCCTTAGTATTTTGCGCTTAAATATTCTCAGTTGATTTTCATCATAGTTATCCCTAATTGTCAAAAATTATAAAATAACATATTAAACCTGAATATGGGTAAAATTTGGTTTGAATTAATTAAATAATGATAGTTTCGTGCTTTTGAATAAAGTTCCATCATATTTCAACCCTTAAAAAGCGACCCTTGTTAGAGATTAATGTAAAAAAATTAGTAATGCGAAGAAAATGATTTCGCCTTGGAACGATTTGCATAAAAAATTGGAATTAAGCTTAACTCACCCTCTGCTTTATAGTTTATGTCATGCCGATGAACCCTGATTGTTCTTAGGGGTGAAAACTACCCCTAATTTTCAAAAATTGTAAAATAACATTACAAATCTTAAGATGAGTGAAATTTGGTTTGGATTAGTTATTAAATAGTGATTTTTTTATACTTTAAAATACATTTTCATCCCTTAAAAATCAATTGTTATGAGTGCTATACGTAAAAACAATTTTTTGCCAAAATTTTGCAACTTTTCAACTTTTGAAAATCACCCTTTACAACATTGCAGTTGTAAAGGGTGCAGTTTATAAACTAATTTAATAGATATAAATTGAAAAAAGTAGAATTAAATACAAAAAAATTTATCAACATAAAAAGGCACCATATATTCTTATACATTTACATAAATAGTTGAAAATATTTACATTTATAGGTAAAACAATTATAATATTAATTTTATTCGTCATCAATTACATCTTCATCGTGATCTATGTCATCCTCATCTTCTTCCATTATTGGTGGACTATTATTGTACCCTTGACCTGAGCACCCAGAACAAGTAAAGTTACAGTATAAACCAACTTTTCTGCACCCACATGAAACGCCGCATCCTTTTTTGCATTGGCAAAAAATAATTTTCAAAAGTTCATCGGGTGCAGGTTGTTTGTTCATACGTACGGGTAATAACAAACCATCTTTGGAATACCATCCCCAGTCTGTTGCTCTGATATTTTCATTGCTAAGCCATAAACATATGAGCAAATGTTTTATTCTGTTGTATGGGATTTCAAAATAAGAACGCTTAAAATTTCGAATGTATAACGCCCCACTACCTAATATACCGGTTTTGTAGATTAATATGCTCCAAAATGTACTGTACTATACTAATGGAATTTTCCGAAAAAATAATTAATTGGTTTTTTAAAGTATTTCCTTTATTTTTAACGATAGAGTGTTTCCTCAAAAACGATTTTGTAGAGGTTTTTAAGAGCTACAAAGATCTGTGAATTAAATCTCTTTGGAACCCTTGGTGTTTAAATGGGGTGAGTTTAAAAGGCTCGAAAAAGATGGTGCTTGATCGTAAATCGATTCTTTAAACGGCTATATCTCGCCAAATATTCATTGTACAACAAATCTAAATAAAGAAAAATTTTTAGTCATTAAAAAAGCTACAATTTAGTACATTTTTATTTCTTTCATATATTCAGTATTTTCGGGGATATTTAAAAAAAGAAGGGTAAAAAATATGAAATTGTAAATCTCGCTTTAAACTGTACTTCTTCTAAAACTAAGCATTTTAAATGGGTCAAACTTCTTGGACGTATTAACAATACATGTACAAAGAGAATTGCAGAAGGGTGAAGATCGATTTTAATTATGGGAGTGGTTAGGGGTTGTTTTCATCGATTTTTTCGTAAAAAAAATGAGGTATTGGCCTTATTTTCATCATAACTCACTCAATTTTTGAGCTTTTTTTTATGATAGATTTATTTATGCTCTTTAAAAAAGGTTGCGTGAGTTTTCTTTCAAAAATGCATCATTTTCCCGATATTTGACTTTGAATCTTTCAAATTTGGCATTTGAAGAAAACCGCTGAACATTGATAGGCCGTATTTCGGTTCCTATTATATCGCAAAAACATTTTAAAAAATGAATTGTATTTGTCTTTTTAAAAGCTACAAATTTGTTCTCTACAATTTTTTGATAAAATGCACCATTTTCGAGTTATTCGCGAAAAATCGATTAAAAACGTCGATTTTTTCGTCTAAAAGTTGTTACTTTCAATCGCGAATAACTTGAAAAATATCAGTTTTACAAAAAAAAATGTATAGAACATTTTTTGTTTATAATCACTTTTTTAATTGAAACCTGTAGTTAAAACGTAAAAAAAAATTTCACCCCCGGGATGGGGTGACAACCACCCCCAAGTCTTTGGCGCACTTTAGTTCGATATAGATTTTGATCCTTAGGCTATTACCTACCTTCTGTTAAAATTTCAAGTTAATCCACGCAGGACGAAAAAATTACGAGGTGAAATGCTTCATTTCCTGGACTATAAGTGGTTTGACAGCATAATAAAATCGTAGATTTATGTGTAGCTTTCAATTTTTATGAGTTCAGAATCCAGCAGCCCGCAGAAGTAATGGGTTTTTATAATATAATTATTTGACAACCTTTTGTTGGCCAACCTCCTACAGCAGAAATGAGCCGAAATACATGATGTTTCCTATGTTCCGAATTTATTTCGTTCAATCTGTATGTGCATTTATATCGTAAAGTTAATACTAGACGAGATAATTCAATAATTATGCTTCCATCCCTTCCACTATTTTCCCCCTCAATTCGGAAAATATTGACCACAGGAACAAAATTCTAAAAAAGAAGTTATAGGAAATCGCATTTGCAACTATTTCAGTCATAATTCAAGGTGGCGGCTAACACAACGGTGGGATTCAGTCGCGATTTTAAATTTACATCAATATTGATTCCTACTGAAAGGATAATAAAATTTGTCAAAAAAGCTCGCCATGCAAATTTAGGTCTTTTTTCGTATAACCCGACTGGAACACTATTATTAAGGACTGTAGGCTGGCTTATACCTTCTTTACCTGGTTTATAGTATCCGGCATTATTTCTTCCTGATGTTTCATCCGCGACATGTCTCTTTAAGACGGATTGACAGTCCAATTGGTTCTCCTACGTTGTTTCAAATTGTGCAACTTCTTCGCTAAAATCATTCATTGGTCATTTGACACTTACATCAGAGATACTGTACATTTATTAAGAAAATAAACGATATTATATTAAAATGGAATAATATACTATTAAGTTTCGCTATTTTCATTATTTACCATGGTATCAGTGAGTGGCGCCATGGTAAATAGTCTAAAGCCGTGGCAATAGGTTAAACTCTAAGATCCAGGTTACCATGTTAATAAAGAATAATAAACAGATTGAATTTTTACCAATTTAACAGACGTCCAGGTGGTCCAACTGTTATCGATTTCTGATTTTACGATATGTTAATAAAAATATTTAGATTCATGTAGATTAATTCTTCATTTTTAATACTTATGAAATTAAGGACACACAATTATTTGCAGGTTTAGATGTCATGGAAGAAGTAGGAGACAGTGGTCCAATACAACCAAAACATCTTCGAGAGGCAGTGAGAAGAATGCGTCGATACGGTGGGATTCCAAGTGGTAGAGATTATAGGACGCATTATAGGATTTAAAAATAATAATATAAATAAAGTTTTGTATCTAATATTAAATATAGGTATTATTATTGCTAACCCAACAGATCACCTAAGACAAGAATATGGATCTCAGAACAAATGGGCAGAAATAGGGCTCACTTATATTTTATTGTAAGGTTTGGGCTTGCTAATATCTAGACTTTTTTTAATCGTAGAATACAACATCTGATCACTTCTCTCCTGATCTCGTGCGCCGCATTTGCTATTAAATGATACTTATAGCAACTGTTGAGTATTATTGAGTGAAGACACCTGTAGATCTTGAATAGGATATTTAGTTTTGATTGATATCCAAATTTCCATTAAATCGCAGCCTGTTTTAAGTTCTGTTGTAAAGTAGTTCAATTAAATTCTCTTCTTCTTGATAAAATTGTACAAATGTATGAGCATAAAATAAATTTTGGATCCAAAGCAAATTTTCAAAAATCTTCCAAGTATTTTACAACCAGTTAGTGAAATTTAAAACGTATTTTGTTAACAGAGACAGTAATTAATATTGTTCTGAAGCTATTTTCTTGTTGCATTGTAAATTAATTACTATTTAACTGGGAATAAGCCACAATTAAAGATAAAAATACGTTTATTGACGTTTCAATTTCCACTTTATATTTTTTAAATAACGTAACATAAAATCAGAATTTTGATGTTTGTTGAAGGTAAACTAAATTCACGAACAAATACTTACAATGTCGGGATAGTATTATGAGGTTTTTTTTCCTGGTTTTTCCCTCATAATTTACTATGGAATCACTAACAGGAAAATTTTACTGTCATCATGTCATGTGTTTGTCTTTTTAAAGACGAATTACATGCTATGATTTTTTCTGACGGATATTCTCAAGTTAAAGTTGATTTCATGTAATCGAATGAACTATCTTACAAGTAAAGTCGTCCCAGGAGCGCAACTCAACAATATTGGCAATATCATTTTAAAGTCGTCTACTTTAAAATGCATAATGTATGTCTGAATTGTCAATATAAATGAGTCAGATAAAATTAAATTATTAGAAGAATTTTTCACTATGTAACAAAAAACAAAATTTGTTTAATTTACTGTTTGTATTTTGAGAACGATTTCCGAAGTGGAAATTGAAACGTCAATAAACGTATTTTCATCTTTAATTGTGGCTTATTCCCAGTTAAATAGTAATTTAAGAGACAGTAATTATCGTGAAAAAACAAATTGATTAAGGTCACGTACCCATTCAATGGCTAAGGTAACGCCGAAATCATTTTGCTGGATGTAAAGGTGACATGCAGAAAATTGAAAATTATCGCGTTATCAATCTACTGTCTTATGTACATCTACATAAATTGTTTACAAAAAAAATAAGCAGATTAACTTCTAGAATGGACTCCTGTCAACCAGTAGAGCAATTGAGTTTCCGAAAAGGATTCGTACTATTGACCAGATTCCAGAATACAATATTAACCCTACACTATACTTAGGTTTTGTAGATTATAAGAAAGATTTTTTGGAGACCTTGGCACTTCTTACGGCACTGAATAACGCAAGAATCCTCTACAGGTATTCAAGTCTACTCGAACACATCATGAAAAAATGCTGGTATGCAAGTATGTCAGTAGAGGAAAGCTATTTCATACCCGCCAAAGTGAAAATATTTCGCTTGTTGTTTATCTGGACTTTCATTTTTAAAAACTTGTAATGGCGAAATACGGTTATTCATTTAGAACTGGGAATGTTGTAGACAATATTAGTAAGCTTATCTTTTTCTGTTTTATCCTTAATTTTTTTAAAAAAGTTTGTTAATTGTTAAAGCTGATCTATAAGTCACATTGATTTTAAAACAATTATCATTGTTACAGTTGTTATTTTCTAAATTATTCAGTATCCTGGTCAATCAGCTCAACCAACTTTACTACTTACAACCTCTCCAAATACTTAACTAACATCTTAACTGTTATTTTTGAAGATCAAATCAACTACAATGTGAAAGTTACAGTTGTCGAATAAATCAGGAATGTTACAATCCCCCAAAAGTATGTACTTATATTCCTAGATGCGGTATTGCTTTTCACGATAATTCCTCTCAACCGAATCATTAAAATTTCAGAATAAAATAGGCACCAGTAGTAGAACCCAATACCACACTAAGTAAGAATAATTTCTTCATCTTCTTCATCTCATCCAGAACAAAGTGTTCCTTTTTTAGTCACTAAAGTGATAATAACATCAGATAATAAGATCATTTTGAATTGGTATCAGAAACCAACTGACTGGACGATTTATAAATTATTTATCTCGGCACTTAAAAAGTCAAAAATGTAACACATTGGATAAAGAACAGAATTTTGCACATTGGCAATGATAGCGTTCATCTGAAGGACCTGCGGTTTGCAGATGATATAGTCCTTATAACCAACAACGTGGATGATCTGAAAAGTACTCCAGATAAATGTTATCAAATATCTAAGCATATTCCGTTCAAAATGAATCTTACTAAAATTAAAATCATGACTTCAGAAAATATACAAATAACTCTTGATAAATTGGACTTCATACTTTAATCTTGATAAATCCCCATAAATTTAAAACGAAGAATACGTATTGTATCTTGCTAGTCTTTACATACGAGCAGAAATAATGGTACTCGTACCTACATCCCCAAACAAGTTCCAAATAACAAAACGAGCCTTGTTATGAATAAGTTAAAGAGTTAAAAATGAAGAAATTCGAAGAAAAATTCGAGTACAGGACGTTCTTAAAATAATGGCAATAGGTCGGTCACATAGCGCAAAAGTCCTCGGATAGTTGGCTTCATAAGGAAACCAAAAGAAGTCTAGGCAGACCCTAGAGATGGTAAGATAATATTCAAATAGATTTAGGCGACACCTTCATCTGCTTGGATTGGCGCATGGCCCACGGTGCCGTGTTTTTAATGAAGCTAAATCCCGGAATCCTGAAAAAGACATCAGAGAGGATGTCGAAAGCTCGGCGCAGTAATAATTGACGCGGTTCAAGCCTGGTGAGTTTCTATTAATTTTTATAATAGTATTAATCTTAGCTTTAGGTTTAATTTGCGCTAACCGCGGAAATCTTTTTGAATATATTTATCATCCCGCCTTCAATTATCACGTCCACTGCTGGACATAGGCCTCCTTTAAACTCTTCCATTCTTTGCGATTTTGTGCTCTTTGTTGCCAATTTTTCGTGATACGCCTGATGTCGTCAGCCAACGTGTAGGTGGTCTTCATCTTTTAGGTTTTCTGCTCTTGGCCTCCAATGTGTAATTTTGCTCGTTCATCGTGAGTCATGCATTTTTGCTACATGGCTTGTCCATGGGGAACGCATAGCGGAACTAAAATGGAATTAAAATTTAGAATATATATATATATATATATATATATATATATATATATATATATAATATATATACGTATACATACAGAGTGGCCCAAAAGTCGGGAAACGGCTAATTATCTCGTAAAATGCTAATCATAATTGTACAAAATTTAAGGTACACGTATTTTGGGATACGGAGATTCCATATTTGATATTTACAATGTTGCCAGATTTGCCATTTTTCTTATATTATTAGTAACTTTGGTTTTTAAAATACATCACCTTGTATATTCAGTCATTATTGGAATTTCTTATTCAATACGAGTTCAACCATATGTAACACTTATGATTTTATGTAATCTGGAAGATCATAAATACATAAAACCGAAGTCTTTCAACGCCTAAATTGTTTCAATAAATTTTTTAATACTAACTATTTTCAAATACATTAAAACGTAACAATTGATAGTTTAGAACATTTTTTAACATAGTAGTTACGTTATTAAGTGTTCAAAATGTGCTCAATTTGTGAGTTGACAGCACCATAATCGATGGTAGAAGGCGTCTACCACATTTCTCCATGATTGTCTAGAATTTATTCGAGATTCATTGATAATTCGTTGCCTTAGCTCTGCAAAACTTGCTGGTTAAGTTTTGTAAACTGAATTTTTCAAGTATCCCTAATAAAAATAATATTTAGGATTGAAATCGGGTGAATGTGGAGGCCAGTCAATTCTCAATTCTATCTTGTCTACCAATTTATCGTCCAGGAAATATCTCATCTATATCGCCGAACATTTTTCGACAAAAAATGACCCAATTGAATAAGTAACTACTATATCTAACCATACATTTAATTTTTGTGGTCTTTGAGTATGGTTTTCACGCATTCAGTCTTCAGTGTGAATTTACGTCACATCAGTACCTTAAATTGTGTCGATTTACACTTCCACACAGTGTAAAAGTTGCTTCATCGGAAAAACATATTCTGTTAACGAAATTTTAATAATTTTCAATTTTATCCATCATTACCTCAGTAAACTCTAATCTACGACCAAAGTCATCTTCACTTAATTCTTGCAATAAGTTAATTTTGTATGATTTAAATTTATTTTTACGTAATAAACGTAAGACTGAAGAATGTCCTACATCATGTACTTGTGCAACCCTGCCTCGGGATGTATGTGGATCTTCAACAAAACTTTGCTTATATCTGAAGTTTTGTTGTCATTGATAACTCGTTTCGATCAACCTGATCGGTATCTATCTTTTACTTCTTCAGATTCCTCAAATCGCCTTACAGTTTTTTGTACCGTCGTCGTCTTATGAATAGGAGAACGGTTTAGAGAACGGCATTTTAGAGAAGCAATTTAAATTACAGAACTTTTTGAACCACAACTACTGTCAATTTTAGTTCATAATTTAAATGGTGAACAAATGTCAAAATCACAGCATTCTCCATTTAAATATTTAAATTTATTAAAATGTACATATTTTGCACTGTTTTATGAATTTAAGATCTTTCAGACTACATAAAATCAATTGAACATATGGTTGAACTCGTATTGAATAGCTGTGTGAAATTCACACTGAATGCGTGAAAACCATACTCAAAGACCACAAAAATTAAATGTATGGTCAGTTATAGTAGGCACTTATTTCATTGGGCCATTTTTTATCGAAAGAAATTTAACGTCAGATAGTTGGTGTAAATGTTCGGCGTTATTTCGATGAGATATTTCCCGGACGATAAATTGGTAGACAAGGTAGAATTGAATGGCCTCCACGTTCACCCGATCTCAATCTTAAAGATTATTTTTATTAGAGATACTTGAAAAATTCAGTTTACAAAACTTACAGTTTACAAAAACCAGCAAGTCTTGCATAGCTAAGGCAATGAATTATCGATGAATCTCGAATAATTTCTAGACAATCATGGAGAAATGTGGTAGACGCATTCTACCATCGATTAGAGTGCTGTCAACTCACAAATGGAGCACATTTTGAACACTTAATAACGTAACTATTATGTTAAAAAATATTCTAAACTATCAATTGTTACGTCTTAATGTATTTGAAAATAGTTAGGATTAAAAAATATATTGAAACAATTTAGGCGTTGCCAGACTTCTGTTTTATGTATTTAAGACCTTTCAGACTACATAAAATCATAAGTGTTACATATGGTTGAACTCGTATTTAATAGGAGATTCCAATAATGACTGAATATACAGGGTGATGCGTTTGAAAAACCAAAGTTACTAGTAATATAAGAGAAACTCAAAATCTGGCAACATTGCAAATACCAAATATGGAATCTCCGTATCCCAAAATAGGCGTTTCTCAAATTTTGTATAATTAGGTCTAGTAATTTACGAGATAATTAGCAGTTTCCAGACTTTTGGGCCACTCTGTATATCTAAAACCTTGCATTACTCGCATTCTGCTAGTTGAATCTGTGGAAAAGTTTTTTTTGAGAATTTAGTTGTTTATCAACTGGTATACAATACTGGTATTATACCTCAAGAGTGGCTGTTGTCTACATTTGTTACACTGCCAAAGAAATCTAATGCGAAAGAATGTTCAGAACATCGAACAATATCTTTAATGAGCCACCTACTAAAGATA
Source organism: Diabrotica balteata (assembly GCA_918026665.1). Lineage (NCBI taxonomy): Eukaryota > Metazoa > Arthropoda > Insecta > Coleoptera > Chrysomelidae > Diabrotica > Diabrotica balteata. Next base: position 74,580,245 of record OU898283.1, on the reverse strand, counting down.
TTTTTAAAAATCATCCACAACCGAGTTTATCAAAAGTTGGAGTCAGATATTAGTAATACACAGATGGGGTTGAGAAAAGGGCTTGGTGCTCGAGAAGCTCTCTTCGGTTTGAATGTTCTTACACAAAAATGCCTAGACGTTAATCAGGAGGTACATACGTGTTTATCGATTTTGAAGCGTTTGACAGAGTACGCCATGATAAGCTTAGAGAGATTCTTGAAAGGAAGGACATAGATAATAAAGATCTGCGAATAATTCTCAATCTATATTGGAATCAGAAAGCTAACATCAAAATAGAAACTGAAACATCACAAGCAATAGAAATACGTAGAGGAGTACGACAGGGTTGCATTTTGTCACCTCTGTTATTTAATGTATATAGTGAAAGCATCTGTCAGGAAGCCCTTTTACAAGCAAACGGAGGAATCGTAATTAATGGAGAGATTGTAAATAATATTCGATACGCGGACGACACTGTACTAGTTGCAAGAACAGCAGAAGAATTACAAAGATTACTTACAGACATAAATATTGCTTGCAACAATTATAGTATAAATATCAATATTAAAAAAACCAAGTATATGGTCTTCAGTAAAAACATGACACAACCAGCGTATATTAGTATAAACGGCACTCAAGTTGAAAAAGTATCAAGTTACACATACTTGGGAACTTTAATAAACGAAACTGGAGACCAAAACAGTGAAATAAAAAGACGTATCGAAATTGTCAGGGCCACCTTCATAAAGATGAGAAAATTCTTCTGTAACAGAAATATAAGCATCCCTCTACGATTAAGAATGCTGAGAGGCTATGTATTTAACACGCTATTATACGGTGTAGAGGCCTAGACTCTCAAACAGAACAACATGAAAAATATTGAAAGTTTCGAGATGTGGTGCTACCGTCGAATGTTGAAGATTCGTTGGGTTGAAAGAATAACAAACTGTGAAGTAATACGAAGAATAGGAAAAGACCCAGAGATTTTGTTAACGCTAAAGCGAAGAAAACTCGAATATTTTGGTCACCTGATGAGAGGACATAAATACGCATTACTTCAAAATATAATGCAGGGAAAAATAGAAGAAAAACGGAATCCAGGCCGTAGAAGAATGTCATGGTTGCAGAATTTGAGAGAGTGGTTTGGCTGCACCACTAATGAACTCTTTAGTTCAGCCGTAAACAAGGTCAGAATAGCCTTGATGATTTCCAATCTCCGATAGGAGTGGCACAAAAAGAAGAAGAAGTTGTTTATCGTTGACATATTCTTCTTGTTTATAGTGTTTATAAGTGACTTTTTCGTAAAATACGAAACGTATATAAAATATATGTAATTAAAGTTTATCAAACCTCATCAAACTCAGCTTAAGTGTCAAATTAATCAAATCAGTCAAATCAAATTTTTGAAACTAATGGAATTGGGAAGACCTTAAAAAGTCTGGCGTTGTTTTATATCCATACATAGATATTTTGTATTTTATAAATCCTCCGAGTATATAAATAGACAACTAATAATTTATTTTAGTATGGTCAACTGACCCTTTTATCAACGAAGTTGATTAAAAGCATTTTTTGTATAAGGAAACTATTTTATTACTATGTTTTGGTATTTATTTATTGTAACCATAATAAACATTTCTATAGTTTTATGGGTCTTATCCATTCATACTTCTTTAAATTTGTATTTATTTCAGGTGTGGATTGAGATGGTTTAATTTAAGACTTTTTAAACTTTATTAAAGTATGAATAAATTGTTCTAACAATGATAAAATCATTATTAGAACAATATCATGTATGTGAGCCATGAGTTGTAAAATAAAAGATGGTGATAATAGCAAAATGTGTTCATTGTCGGACATAACTGTCCTCCAAATGCCTCCATCTTCCTCTGTCATGCGAAGCACTAATCCGGTTTATGCCCACACTTTTTAGGTCATTTGTCTATCGGGTAAGGAACCTTACACGACTGCTTTTTGTGAGTGACGTCCCTTGGTCGTCACTATACATTTTTTATTCATCTATTGCCTTTTTGTCTTGCAAGTTTCCCCGTGTAAATTTTGTAATGTATTCTATAATACCTTTTACGCCAGTTTTCTGCCAGTCCACCAGTATTCTGCCTCTCAAAGTTAGACAAAGTATTGCCTTGTAATTTTTATAATAATGCTTTAGTTAGCTCATTTTAACTCCGCATCTAATTACGGTCCGTCAGTGGCGCATCTAGGCATTTTCCTTGGAGGGGAAGGGGAGGCTTCTAATGAAACACCAACCAAAAGACATAGAAAAGATAAACTCAAACTACATAAAAGATATTAAGTTCTCTTAATTTTCCTTACTAGCCGGTTTATTGGAGTGAATTTGTCAGTCTGTGATGTAAGTTTCATGTCAGGTAATATATTTTTATGTTCCACCAATTTTTTCTTTAATTTTTGACCTTGTTCGGGGCACTTCCCCTATTCTCTTTTGGGTATCTGCCACTGATAGCAGTACGCACTGGCTAAACGCTTACATTTTTAGAGTGATTAGGATGTTTTGTTTGAATACGTGTTACAGTTTGCAATATGCAGTACGTCATATGATGTTATTCATATTGGCAGATCACACGTTTGGTTGTCAGTACTTATTTTTATCTTAGAAGCTAGGTGGACGCATTTGTCTACTATTTATTCTACTTCACGTCTATCCTACGTCTACTCCATTACGGAGTGTGACCAGTTTGATCTTCGGACATGTGTTCCACTGTTCCATTGGAACACACATGTCACACGTAGCTGGCTGCGCTCTACAAAAATTGTTGTGTGCGTCTGTGATGAAAACATAATTGGTGCATCAGAAGCGTTTACTTGCTTAGATATTGCATTACGTTGGTTTGAAACATAAGCTAAGGACCAATGTCAAATATCTGTTCTTAAAAAAATACGTGAACTAGCCGCTCGTTCCTATTTGTCATTAAATATATAAATACATATGTTGCAATGTACTTATGACTTTCATTCACCTGTGGATAAATCATCATCATCTTTGGCTCGATAATCCTCTGTGGATCCTGGCCTACTTTAAGATTTGTCGCTATTCTGTTCGGTTTCTGGCAACGTGTGCCATCTTCTGATCTCTCTGGATAAATATATATGGCTATATCGATACAGTTCAATTATCGATACAGTTTAATTTGATTTATACATGAGATCGGTAATGTCATCACGGGCGCTGTGACGTCATTACAATTGAAAATAATTAAATTGATCATGGGTGTGAATGTTACTAAATACGCTAAATTTTCAATTTAATGGTGCATTTATCATGTTCAAATTAACCTGAAACTAGAATATTTTTATAGTTTTTACAAATTGACAAGAAAAGTAAGTTATCCCTGAAATTTTATTTAAATCGTTTTTTGACAACTACAAATAGGATCAGCTAATGCCATTTCTCGGGTTCACTTAGTAATTGTTTCACTGTAGTTTTAAAATAAAATTTTTAAATATTCTGAATTCATACTTAGTAAAAATGCTTTATCTATTTACATCTAATAAATATGTAGATATGTTGTTGATTTATTGTGAATGTAGGAAAATGCTCGAAATTCTCAAGCCTTATACATGGAACACCGTCATGTAACTTTTGCTATGGTCGAGGAGAAGATTCGGAAAAGTTCATTTCCGAACGGTTAACATAGAAGAGATCATGTTAAACCAATACAGACCGAACAAAACTTTACATATCGTTACATATGCTAAAACAGGAGAATTTTACTGTCATTATGTCATGTGTTTGTCTTTTTAAAGACGAATTACATGCTATGATTTTTTCTGACGGATATTCTCAAGTTAAAGTTGATTTCATGTAATCGAATGAACTATCTTATAAGTAAAGTCGTCCTAGGAGCGCAACTCAATAATATTGGTTGAGTATGTCTGAATTGTCAATATAAATGAGTCAGATAAAATTAAATTGTTAGAAGAATTTTTCACTATGTAACAAAAAACAAAATTTGTTTAATTTACTGTTTGTATTTTGAGAACGATTTCCGAAGTGGAAATTGAAGCGTCAATAAACGTATTTTTATCTTTAATTGTGGCTTATTCCCAGTTAAATAGTAATTTATTAATTATTGTTAAAACTAAACATTAAATTAAAAATTTAGCATACCCTTAGCAAAATCTTTTATCTGACCTAACCTTCACCGCCATGAAAGACAGTCTCTTTCCTTGTTTAAAGTGGCCTCTCAAGATAGCACTTCCTGTCTAACAATATTTTTGTCCCCACTACCTTTACATTCCCTCTTTTGTCTTTTTGCTCGATGGAGTAAGTCTTATTTTTATTTCTCTTTACCAAAATTGAAATAGACTCACAGAGGCAATATATTCAAAATTTGAATGTCAAAATCAATAACATAAATATAAAACGAGAATTTTGAAATGAGTGCATATTTTTTCATTCTAGTTAATGTATATGCTGAATATATCATTAGAACATCTCTTCAAACTTCCACAGAATTTCTCAATAACAAATTACAAAAGAATGTTTTGAATAGAAATTAGAAGATGTTTGAAAATAGCAAGACTAGGTTTTATGGATATGTTTAAAATAATCTGTAACCGAAAAATATCCAGTCTAGTAAGATTCAAGATATTAAAATGCATCCTGCAAGCAAGAAGCAAGTTGACATAAAAAAACTAAATGCATTCGAAACGTTGATGTACCGACCGATGTTGCTAATAAGTTGAAGTTGAATAAAATCTACTAACAAACAGTTGTTAAACAGTATGAATATTTAGTTAACGTAATTAAGATTTAAAAAAATATAGCTTCGATATTTGATGCACCATACAAAGAATAACTTTAATTAATATTGCAAGGCCAGATCGAAGGAAAGAGGAGTATAGAAAGAAATAAGTGCTAGGCTATGCTGCGTAACATAATGAACATATAGAACAGGAAACTCCATAATTCATGAAGTTCAGGAGGTAGGAAAATTTGCCATATTGGTCGACAACGACAATCGAAAATGCTCTTTGAAGGAAGACAACTAAAGAAGCTGTTGTTACTAGTGGTTATACATCTTCTTCTTTCAGTACCCTGTCCGATTATCGAATTAGCGTTTATATCGGCAATAATAACTTTGTTTACGGCGGCTCTAAATAAATTAGCGGTGGTCTCTTGATACCATTCTCGGAGAGTTCGGAGCCAGAATGTTCTTCGTCGGCCTGGGCCTCTCCTTCCGGCGATCTTACTTTGTATCATGAGTGGTTACATATGTGTACGATGTATGTGTATGAGGTTATACTCACTGTATGTGTACTTAACCGACTTACTTATAGTGTAGAGTGAAGCATATTTATTGATTATAATATAAAGTCAGTGTTTCTTTTAGAATGTACCCGATGAACCAACGACCACATAAGCCGCCCCTGGTTATCGTATTGTACAAGATACAGAGGCCAACGACTTCCTTATCTATAACAGAAGCGCATCATTTATCGTTAAATTGCCAGTAGCTATTAAGTTTACATGGGTTTTTGTAAAGGGATCGTGTTAGAGAGTTAACAGAAACAATTACTTTAAGGCAATTATGCTCGTCAAAGTTATTGTGGTTTTATTCATATGTGAGTATCCTTTAACGCCTATTTTCTTTAAGTTGCCACCGGAGATGTAGAATTATGTATCAGATTTTTAAAATTTGTTAATACCTGCATTGTTTAAAAAAATTAAGCAAAGTCCTTTTTAAATTTATTTTAAGTAAGTGATTAATATTAAATAAAAAATCAAGTAAAGATTAAAGTGTTAAATTTAAAAAGAAGGTATATTATATAGTATATAATATTATGATATTGTATAATCTTCTATAATTCTACCTTAAGAGCGTAGACGCAAAATTTCGAGTTAATGCTTTAAATTGATTCATTTTTTCGAATCCTGAGAAAACTAATAAATATTTTTGAAAAATTTAAACGCAGAATTAAAGATTACATTATTACCGAGGGCCGAAAGTCCGTTAAAATAAACAAAAAGTTTCTTTCGAATGAGATATTTGAAATGAAAAATCACAGTTGATTTTCTCTTCTTTTTCACCCCTGTAACTTACTAAAATAAACCTTATAGAAGTTTTAAGGGACTTTCGACCCTCGGTAATAATGTAATCTCTCATTCTGCGTTTAAATTTTTCAAAAATACTAATTAGTTCTCTCAGGATTCGAAAAAAATGAATTAGTGTCAACTTTGCATTAATTACTTGTTGAGTAGATTTTGACGTTAATAAATTCCCAGAATAAAATCAATTAATTTTTCTTCTGACTATATTTTTTGTAATATTTTCTAATAAAATTTTTGTACGACTCTACGCACGAGCTGATACTTTCGTCAAATCTCCAGATAATGCTGCGAGATCTATTGCTCCGATCTATTGCTTAATTACAGTCATTTCTGGTGATCTCCACATTATTTTCTCTACAAGGTGTATAGATAAATGATAAAATAATTAGAATTTTTTAATTATATTCTTTGAATGATCATTTTTGTATTTTTAGTTTAGCTTTACTTTTTTTGGAGCATAATTGACACTGCCTGTGGCTGTTTATTAGATAATTTGCTTCCATTTATTGTACATGTTTCTGGCCTGTTTTATTCCTGTTTTTATTTCTATATCTGGATTCCATTTATCATTTAGTACTCTTCTTCTTCTTCTTCTTCTTCTTTTAATGTAGACATGACTCTACCTCTTCCTATTGGGAAACCGTCTCTTCCCGTCCTTACTACTCTATTTCTTGTCACTCGGCTTATATGATCGTTCCATTTTACTCTTCTCTTTCTTACCCAATTCTTGATGTTCTCCACCTTGCATCTACGTCGTATATCTGTACTTCTAGCTCTGTCCCATAGGGTCTTGCCATACATTTTGTATCCATGCATTTTGTCTTTTTTTTTTGTGGAAAATGAACATGTTAAATTTTCTGGCGGTTATGTCAAATTGCTGCAGCATACGTTATAAATCGTCTTCACTTTGAGAGAGTAGTATTGCGTCGTTTGCATAGAAGATTATTTTAGGTTGTTTTTCTCCATTTGGTGTCCTTTTTTAGTTCGTATTTTTTTTATTATTTCATCCATAATCAGGTTGAACAATAGAGGACTCAGAGAATCTCCCTATCTTATTCCATTGCCAGCTTAAATAGGATCGGTCAGTTCTTCTTCCACTTTTACTTCTATTGCGTTGTTTTGGTAAATATTTTCGATCGTTTTGATTATTCCTAGATGTATCTCTCTTGCGTACAGTAAGTGGATAACGTCTTTTAATTTGACCCGGTCAAATGCCTTCTTAAGGTCTACGAAACATAGATATGTCGGTTTGTTGTATTTTAATGATTTCTCTTGCATTTGCCTCATTATAAATATAGCGTCGGTGCATGATCATTCCGACCAGAAACCTTGTTATACCACTCTTAAATTTCTAAATTTGCGAACTTGTTCAAGCTTGGTGTTTTTGGGCCAATGTGACAGTTTTCATCAGTTTTTATAATCACCATTACTTTAGTCTTTTGAAGATTTATTGTCAGTCCAATGCATCAGTTACAATGTTAATATAATTATATATGCTAAGCTAAGCTAATGAGTCTAAGTTCTTCACATTTGCTTGAGTTAGCTTTATTTAGCATAGGTATGAATTCTGATTCAAGCAATTTCTTTCGCCCTTGGCATTACCCCACTTTCATAGATGTTGGTAAAGAGATGTGTTAGTAGTGGTATCACTGCTCTTCTTAAGGTGCCTTCTTCATTGCTGAAGGTTGGCTATAATTACAGCAAATTGCTCTCTATCTTGAGCTGTTTTTAGTATCGAATGTGTGTCCATACCAGTCCAGTCTCTTACATTCTTCAACCAGAAGCATTTTCGCCTTCCTGGACCTCTTCTTCCTTCCACTATAAGTCCATCATTATGAGTTGTATCACAGATGACCATAAACGGTTATGGTTGGTTATCCGTAGTTTTATGTTGGTATCATCTATTAGTTTTATTACATCTATTTCTATTTCGTCTGGTACACAAGCTTTCCAATTCTTTGCACATTTTATTGCACGTTTTACCTCTTTGTCTAGGCTTAGGGACCATCCTATTTCCCACATCGACGCCTGTTGCAATTCAGGTCTGTCATTCTCGAAGGATTTTATGATAAATTCCTCCCATACTTGCATTTGTTTCCTTGTTTTTATAATTATTCTTTCTTTGATGTCAGCTAAAATGGGTATATTATGTTATATAGATGTGAATTTCAAAATGTCCTTTTTCATCCATTTTCCTGTTTCTTTCTTTTCGTATTCTTAAGTTCTTCTCTTTGTACTCCAACTATAGTATTTTTTATGGTTTGCCAATGATTTTCTATTTTTCCATATAGATAAGATTAGATTAGATTAAGAGAGGTGGCCTCGCGGCCTATTCCACTGCCACCTTTTCAGATCTATTGTGGTTCTCTAGTCCTAGATAACATTATCTAGCCTTACCGTTTTTATAAAGTGTAGTAGCTTCAAGACTGTAGCTATTTGCCGGTGGATTTTCTTCTCCTAATGCAAAGAACCGCACATTTGCCAGACTGTCACACTGACATAAAGTGTGCTCTGCTGTTTCTTCTTCGAGGTGACAGAATCTGCACAGACCATCATCATATAAACCCATGAGCTTCAAGTGCCTATTCAGCTTACAGTGCTTTGTTAGAAGACCTACTATGGCTTTGACTGTTTTCCTGTCTTTGCTTATTAGGTCTGCCGTAAATTTTGGCAAATGTTCTGTAATGAACTGTTTCGCCTGTCTTCGCCCTGGTTAATTCCTCCGCCATTCCAGAGATTTGTGAGCTACCCACTTCCTTCTATTCATTCTTGTTACTGACTTTGCAACGCCGCAGAAGGGTTCCGGTCCAATAAATGGCATTGATGAGCCTTGTTTGGCCATTTCATTTGCTTTTTCATTGCCCTTATGACCCTCCTGCTCCGGTACCTAGGCTACCGTAACCTTGCAACGGTCTATTTACGGCACACACGCAATCTCATACTAGCTTAGAATTGACCTCTACAGGATTGAGTATCTTAAGCGCTGCCTGACTATCTGTCAAGATGGCAACTGAACAGAAGGTTCTTTCCTACCTTTCTATTTCTTCCACGCAGTGATGGATTGCAGTTATTTCAAAACTGTCACTTCCTTAGATACACTTACCGGGAAATGCATCCCTTGATTTGTCCCTACTATTCCGGCTCCCACACCCTCCGATGTTTTTGAGCCTTCCGTGTACCAGGTAGCAGCAGCTTTTATGGGTACACCTTTATTCCAGTCTGCCTGCCTGGTATCTTAATTGTGAATTTATTGTTAAAGCTATATATCGTAGCTGTTGCATCGATGGGTTTCTCCATCACAATATCGGCTTTTAGCTCCTCGATTATCCTGTTATGATTGTTTTTTCAGATCTTCATTAAGTTTGATTGCTACATTTCCTTTATTAGTTTCGTTTCGTAAAAGTATTTTAATGTTGTACTTTTTTGGTTTGCTTCGGCATATTGTTTTTAGTTTTTGTCTGAGATTGCTAACGACTTGATTGTGGTCTGACACTACGTTTATACCTGGGTAGGTTTTTGGTGATTTAAATATGTGATTAACCAAAGCAACATCAATTACAATCTCTTGATTGTTGGGTGATTTCCATGTATATATTCTCCTGGGAGGTAGTTTAAACCAGGTGTTTTATACTACGTATTCTTCTTCTTGGCAAATTTTTTGAGATGATCGCCCCTGTTGTTACGTGCACGTAGCCCGTATCTTTCAGTGATATCAGGTACTTTTTCTTTGCCGGTTCTTGCATTAAGTCGTCATGTGCTTTTATAATTTAATTAAATTATAAAAACAAACTTTCCTCTTACACTATTTATCCTCCTACTTGAATCTCTGTTGTGACGCAATATTGAATTTTCCAATGTATAGGAGTCTATATATTTATGAGTCCTATTACTTAACAACATTTACTACAATGAATTAGATTTTCGACATCCGATTGAAAATGATTGTCGAACTACTTATTTTAATTTATAATCAAGCAAAATTAATATTGCCGCCCTTTTTTATTACTTTTATTAATTTGCCTGAAATAATTGTTGTAGGTATTGAAGTATGTCGGAGCTGTGAGGTGGGACAAACTAAGCAAGGATGTTTAATCAGGAATCTCGTGTGTTCGTGTGGTATTGGATGTATATCTGATTACAGATATGATACATTTCAAGAGTGTCAAAATGCTTTGAAAGGTAAATCGAACGTTTTTATTCATTTATTATTTTTTAAATATAGGAGATGGTTTGAAGACCATAAAAATAGGAAGGCTTCGTTATTCAGAAAAATATAAAAAAATATTGAGTCGAGAGGAAGAAGTTCTTGTGGCTGCGAAATTTAAAGTGTTGAGATCCGATAACATTACTAATTCATCAACAATTAATGGAAACGAGCATAGGAGAATTTAATCCATGATTAGCAATTTTGATTTTAAACAGCTTGTTTTAAATTACAATACAACATAAACTTTTACGCCATTAAAATGATTTTAAATCTTTATTCATATAAAAAATATGTTTCGTTATGTACAACTCTAATTATTTATAGTATAATTAGTAATCCCTGATTTAATTTTTAGGAAAAAAACGAGATATTTGCAAAATCCATAATCCATGTTTACACAACGGTACATGCATTCAAATTTCTCAACAACCAGGCTACCGTTGTAGGTGCGAAGGTACAGGATATTTCGGAGCTAGGTGTAGTAGAGGTGTGTATAGCACATTAATTTATAAATGAAAATTGTATATATATACACACACTCAAAAATGTTTTGCATAATGTAATATTTTCAAAATTATCCACCAAATCTGGTGCAATCTATTTTTTTTTTAACAAAATACTTTATTATATATATAAAATTGTATGTTTTGAAAAAACAATAAACAAAATTTAAAGGATTAACAATTTATTATTATTATTTATAATATGTGTTAAAATATATATATATTTTTTAAATTGTACAGATATAGGAACTAATACTTAATATGCCGTATTTCTACCTTTTGCATTACATTACGCAATTACATACATTAATGCAAAACTGAATGCGATGTCCCATGCTTCTTATAAGTGTATTAATGTAGTTCTGGTCCATGGTGTCCCATTCTTCAATCGCTGCTATTCTAAGGTCTTGTAATGTCCTTGGGTGTGGCTGCCGGTACTGAATTTTTCTTTTGAGCATATTGCATCCGTGCTCAATGAAATTGAGGTCAGGTGAGCAAGGTGGTCATTGTAATCTGCCTATATCTTCTGTCTCTAAAAAATCTGCCACATGTCTCGTACGATAGGGAGGCGCATTGTCGTCCATAAAAATAAATTCTGGACCAACAACTCCTCGCCACAAGCGTACAACAGGCCTAAGAATGGTATCAATATAAATTTGTCAATTTATGTTACCAACAATAGGAGTTAAAGGAGTTTTATTATTTATCATGATACCGCCCCAAATCATTATTGAGCCACCTTGATATGGGACTCTTTGGACTGCTTGATTAAGTCTATCCTGTCGATTTGGGTTCCTTCAAATCCTAATTCGGCGATTATCCGACAAAAGGCTAATTCTGGTTTCATCAGAAAATAACACGTGTCCTCATCTGTTGTCATGCAATTGTATATGTTCATTGGCACATTCCAGTTGAGTCCTTTTCTGCTCTAACGTAAGTTTTGGTACAAACAATGGTCTTCTTGTAAATAAATTCGCCTAATGTAACCTGTTTCTAATAGTTTGATAGCAAATTACAAAATTATGAGCTTGCTGGAGCTCTCTTCTAATAGCTGGGGCAGTCGTCGAGGGGTTTTTCCGGGCAGTTAACGTTAAAAAGCGTTCTTGGACATTGGTAGTAATTCTGGGTCTTCCGCTTTTTAGACGATCGCTAACAGAATTCGTCTCTCGATATTTTCTCACAATCCGAGACACATCACTCTGATTAACTCCAACCCGGACAGCAACGTCGACTTGTGTGTGGCCTTCCTCAATCAAAGTAACGATTCTAGCTCTGTTGAACTCAGATATCACTTGTCTATTTATATTGTTCACTACAAAGTGAATAAAACGCAAACCAATTTTTACAAATATCGGTTTTTGAAAACTGATGAACGCAATATGAATACTTAGAATCTCCGCGAGGATTAAGTAACAAAAAACAAGCAATAAACAATATTTTAGTAGACAAAAAAAAATCAGTGCAAAAAATTTCAAATAAGAAACGTTCAGTGGCGTTACAGATAATATGCAAAACATCATTGAGTGTGTGTATATATTTCCAATTTTATTAATTTAAGAATTTTTTGTATCTACTAATATATGCGAGCGGTTTACCCCGAAAAAGACGCGTAGAAACGGAATAACCGACTAATTTTTTTGCATTTCTACCGCACCAAATCTTTTTTATTCGATTCTATATATTTTTTCAAGTTTAAATGTATTTTTTTTATTTTTCAAGTGGGCCGGAAATTGTTATTAATAAATAACATAATAAAAAAACAATTTTGCGAATTGCTTTAAATAAAATTTTTTTAGGCGTGTCTCATTGAAGTAAATACTTTTTCTCATCTGGTAATTTTTCGAAAAATGTTTCTTTCTCGAGTTATTTGAAATTTTTTGTTGAAAAAATGCCTTAATTAGTAATTTTTGGAATTTTTTCTGAAAAACTACTAAATGAATTATATTTCTACAAAAAGCTTTATAATCTTTAAACCTCCACGTACAAGTAATAACACTTTGACTAGGATAAGTCGTTTCTATCTTGCTAAAAACATAGTTTTAAATTTAAACATAGATATAAACATTTATTCTTGTCAAAATATTCTTACTTGTAGTCAGTGACGGCTCATGGTAGTTTAAAAGGGTGTTCAATTAAACAATTTAATTATAGAAACGGTATCATTATTATTTCCTTACAAATGTTGTTTCATAGCCATATCGATTTCTGATACAAAATCAATGAGGCCCCTAAATATTTCTGGATTTAAGCTTTCTGATGACTCGTCATGTCTCCGCAAAGGTATTTTGAATACGACACAAAATTTTACATAATCGATAAGACGGGACAAATTGGAACGATTTTTAACTTGGTCGTGAAACTCTTTTATTGATTTTCGATAGCAAGAATTTAATAATTGGCGAACATTAATATTGCCAATATCCGAGAGTTGCAATTCATTTTTTTTAATGATTTTGGGAAGAGCCTTGTTTATTTTTGTTGATAAGTGAGGTAAATCGCGAACGCCCGTTTTGTCTACTCTGAAGAAATTGTTTCATTCTTTGAAAACACTTAACATGGAAAACAAAACAAAGAATGTAGTTCATCACACCCGCATAACCACGAAGTTTTTCTATATTTTTCAACTTTAATAAAACAACGTTTAAACTTTTTGTTTCTTATATCACATTCTTGTACCAACTTTATCTCTGGCCGAGGTGGTCCATTCTTTTTTTATAATAAGTCGATCTTCAAAACTATTTACTTTTTTATTATAAACTCCATTGAATAAGGCTCCATCCTAAAACTACTAATATCGTATTTAACATTTAAATAAATCCCACCACAGGAAATACCAAACTGTGAATCGAAACACTCCCGTCTCTTTGTGCAATGCAAGCAAGCAATTTGATTAAACCCAACCTATGAGAAATGTTTACCCAGGTAGTACGATCGGGTGTAACAATTCATTGGAGCAAGGTGTGTTAACTCGAGTTAAAAACAGGAATCACCCCACCGTGCTCCAATGCTCCAGACCATCCCTTTCCCCCCTATAGCAATCTGATTCGCTATAGAGGCACAACAAATGCTCTTCATGTGGAGGTCCTGGGTAATAGAACCCCAACATGGTTTCCTAACCGAATGCAAAAACTCAGGACAGCGCGTCTCCGCTATATTCCTGTTTATCTTAATGTGGCTTATTCGCGAACTAAAATTGCTTACTGGGGCCTCAAGTCTCCGCTCTGAGTCCCGGCTCAGTTCGGCGACTTGGTGCTCAAGGGGGTTGGGCCCTATGTGCCCGGGTTTTGGGGTTTTTTGTTAGTTTTTTTGGTGGCCGAAGCCGGTTTTTTATGTTTTTTGTAGGTGACCTGTGGACAAAAAATCATAATTAGTGTATAATCTATATTATAATAAAGAAAATATATAAATATTATACGATACCATAATACAGATTGTATCCTATTTGAGCTGCTGGGCTCACTCTGAACGAGGCGATGTGCGATAATCTGGGTGATTTGAGCTACGAACTGTCTTCCTTGTGTGTGTGGTATGATTTGAAGTTTCTTCTCACTCTGGGCTTTTTGTTGAATTCTGTCCATCTGGGGGGGTTTTTTATTTCTCTCTCTCTGGTTTTATTTTAGTCTACGATTTGTTGTTTTGGTCTTTGGTGCTTCCATCTGTGGAAAGCGTCATACTTCATTATCTCTCGTAGAATGTGACTGGGGTGGTTCTCTAATTCTGCGAACTTTTTCCTAGCTTTTTCTTTCATAGTGTCAGTCACTCTGATTTGTTGTAATTCTCTGAAAAGGAATCTTTCAGCTACGTATCTTTGGTACGTTTACCGCTTCTCTTAGGCTTTTGTTGTGTTGTGCCTGTATTTTCTTTACGCCTGTATTTTCTTTTCTTTGTGACGCGTAGGTCAGTATAGGAAGGACTATACTGTTTATAAGTCTTATTTTGGTTTTTATACGAAGTTTGCTTTTCCTTCCTGCTAGGCCTCTTATTGCGGCCCTTGCATTGTTGGCTTTTTGTACCCTAGCTTCTACGTGTTTATTAAAGGTTAGTCCTTTGTCCATTATTACCCCGAGGTATTTTGCTTCGCTTTTCCACTCAATGGGATTGTTTTGCTTTGTGCAATGCACAAATTCACACTGCCTTAAATAAACGATTCGCTGGTCACACGGATTTTAAGACCGTTAATTATCTCTTTCTAACTAAAGGGTTAATTGACTAATGTCTGGGTTTAATTTGAATTTTTCACTTGGCACGTGCATCTAGCAGCGTTGTGCAAATAAATATGAATAATAAATATATAAATATATTTTAATGATATGTACTAGGAGATTTAAAAAAATATATTTTAATGATACTATAGTATTTTTGAGATTGAAAAAAAACTGTATTTTAATGAAATTTTATTGGGTGTTCACTGCACAATCGAACTAATGTAGAAACCGCCCTGCTTGTAGTTGAAAGTTTAGAGACAAAGCTTTTTATAAAATTGCAATTCATTTAGAAGTTTTTTAGAAAAAAAATCCCAAAAATCAATAGTTAAGAAATTTTTTCAACAAAAAATTGCAAATAACTCGAAAAATAAGCATTACTCAAAAAATTACCAAGAGAAAAAAGTATTTACTTTGATGAGATAGGTACGTCTAAAAAAATTTTACTCGAAGCGATTTTTGTTTTTGTTTTTTTGTTATAAATTATTTGTTAATAACAATTTCCGGCCCACAAAAATTAAAAAAATACATTTGAAAAAATGTATAAAATTGAATAAAGAAGGTTTTGTGGGGTAAAAATGCAAATGCAAATTAGTCGGTTTGTGCTTTGCTTATAGGGGTAAACCGCTCGCCAAATATGGGTACACTAGGTTAGGTTAAGTTCAATATAAGTAGGCGCTTAACCACCCTTCTACTCGACCTAAAACATCTATTGTGACTCATCTCTAGGTTAAAGTTATCCTTTTAAGCCAGCCTTTTTAACAAAGTCTATTATGGCATTTGGTGACACTTCCACTAAGTCGAAAGACTCGAGTTGATAATGATAAAATGTGTTGAGTCTTATCCTCTCTAACACTGGGGAGTTGCACAGGAAGTCTTCAGCCGGAAAAAATCTGCAATTTGCACTTTCTGTTAGTCCGATTTTATTCATGTGCCCCTTGAGGCGACAGTGTCCTGTTAGGGGATCTACTATAATCCGCAGATCATTCCTATTCATATATAATAGATCTTTGGATTTTTTCGAAAGTTTATGTATAAAAGCCTTCGAATAGTTAAGATCTATTTATTCGTACCAGTTGTTACGTTTCATTCGTTCTACCCAGTTCAATATCGTTCGTTTGGCTATGCTTCTTGCAATACCAAAGACAGGTTCTGAACATGTGAATGTTTCTTTTTCGATTTGAATCAGATTTCGAAGACAGTTCCAAACTAGCTTGAAAGTCAATTTGACACCGATTCTAGTGCCTTTAATGCCGCTTGGCTATTCGATATAATTGTTACAGCTCTGTTCCTGGAGTTCCTCTTTATTAGTTTCTGCAGGCACATCTCTATAACAAAAATTTCTACTTCGAAGATAGTGGAGTGATTACCTAGGCTTTCACTAAGACTTAGTCCTAGTTTTCCTCCGTATACTCCAGTTTCATCAATTGCATCGGTTTTAGATTCGTTTTATTAGACTTCCATTCGTCACTTCCTGGAAAGGCAACGGTAAACGGCTTTATGAAATTATGTATAGGTAACATTGAATTTAGTATCATTTCTAACTCTGGATGATTTTTTATTCAATCTTTTCATATATGTAATGTAGGGAGGTCTAGTATGACCTCCATTGAGGCCGTTGTGGTAGTCGGCATAATCCTGTTATGATTAAACATGCTTGTTGTTGAAGCTTATTCACCTTTCATTTGGCAGTCTTTTGTTTGCATTTAGGCGATCTTACTAGTGCTCCATACGTAATAATAGGTCACATACTACAGTCATATATAGCCAGTACATCTGTTTGGGCTCCAACCTCCACGATTTCCCACATATCCTTTGACATGTACAAAGGCAAAACTTCGCTTCATTGGATATTCTTTTCAGATGGGCATTCTATATATCTTATCTAGTATCCGCTTATCTAGTATCACTCCTAGATATTTGAAATCATTCGCCCCTTTTACAGTTTCCCCATACAGAGCAGGAATCCAGATGTTATCTAGATTCCGTTGCACCATCTAGCAAGTATATTTAATGTTCTTTGGAGTGTGCTGGATAGATCATTTCTGTATTTTTCTCTTACCACCAATACTAGATTAACTGCATAGACCGGTACTTCTCGCTGTTGCACTGGAAAAATAGTGTGCAAAATCTGCAAAAAAAGCAAAAAAGCTGCATCAAAGAGAAAAATCTGCAAATACGAATAAATTTACAAAAAAATCAACACCTCAAACTGCATAATTTTCGCCGCAATTCCGACTTCCGTAGAGATCAAATTAAAAACACCAACTAAAGCGAAGAAATCAAACAATTGCAGTCCAACGAAGAAATTAAACACACCGCATCCCAAAACAGCCAAATCTGCTGCTCATAGCAAGTTTAACGAAAGTCAGAAAAGTTCGTAAGCACAAGAATTAATTGAACTAATATTTTAGTATTGATATGATATTATGTAAGTACGTAATGAACTTTTTGAAAAATAATATACAATGTATTTCTCACAACCATACCGTATAAGTTATCGGTTTAAAACGTGGCGTCTCAAATTATTATCTCAAGTTTTACATTGTAAACATTTTTTTACCAAACCCGGAAAATACATTTTATTTGCTAATGGAGGAAAGGTTATCACTTATCACGAAAGTTTCAAATTGAATAATATAAGAACAAAATCGTACTGCAACGAATACAAGATGAATTTAAATTAATTATTTTGAAACAAGACCAGGCAGTTCCGTTTAAGTACAAAACCATTCTTAAAATACTTTAAAATGGAAAGTCAAGAATTGCCACTATCTTTATCCTTAAATCGTAGGAGTAATGACCAATTTATATTAGTGCTTAATGTTTGATTACATGGGCATTGATTAAAACCTGGAGAAAGTACGTTTTACCAATTCGTGCCTGATTTAAATTTGCATGAAGCACAAAATGCACCGCTATAATATTAAAACAGTAAAAAAAGTATGCGGATCCCGTAAAATCGTTATATATGATTAAGTAACTTTTTAAGTAAATAAATCAAAGTATTTACTAAAAACGTATTAGTAGATTCCAAGACGAAGGAACCCAGGATATTTTTGAGCGGAACCTATCTGATATTCATTTCAACTTAAACTAAAAGTATACATTTTGTTAGTTTTCCGTTAATTTTTTATTAATACTCAGTTAATTGGGCCGTTTTTTACAAAAGGAAATTTGACAAACGATCATTATGAAATGCTACTTAGAAATGAACGATGAATTGGTAGATTAGGTAGTATTGAATGGCCTCCTCGTTCACCCGGTTTGAATCCTAAAAATATTTTTCTTAAGGACACTTGAAAAGTAGAATTTATAAAACTAAACCAGTAAGTGTTGCAGAGCTAAGGCAAATAATTATCGATGAATTCATATTAATTTCTAAAAAAGCAAGGGGAAATGCTACACATACTACCAACGATTAGGCTACTGCCAAATTAACAACGGAGGACATTTTGAATACTTGATTAGGTAGATATTAATTTAGCATTGTTCTGAAGCTATTTTCTTGTGGCATTTTAAAGCAATTATTATTTAACTGGGAATAAGCCACAATTAAAGGTTAAAATACGTTTATTGACGTTTCAATTTCCACTTCGGAAATCGTTCTCAAAATACAAACATTAGTAAATTAAACATATTTTGTTTTTTTACTTAGTGAAAAATTCTTCTAACAATTTTATTTTATCTGACTTTACTTATAAAATAGTTCGTTCGATTATATGAAATCAACTTTAACTTGAGAATATCCGTCAGAAAAAATCATAGCATGTAATTCGTCTTTAAAAAGACAAAGACATGCCATGATGACAGTAAAATTCTCCTGTTAGTGATTCCATAGTAAATTATGAGGGAAAAGCCAGGAAAAAACCTCATAATACTATCCCGACATGGTAAGTATTTAGTCGTGCATTTAGTTTACCTCCAACAAACACCAAATTCTGATTTTATATGTTTGGTATTTAGAAAATATAAATGATGTATCCTCCATATGTTACTAACTTACTTATTTAGTAGTACTAACATAATACTACTGAACAACATTCAAAAACAACAAACACGTTGAGATCTATTTTGTCCAAAACCAAACCTTACAATGAACAATAAAGGACAAAGAATTGCATTTATAAAATACCTTGTGAATGCGATCAGTTTTATTTAGGTGAAACATCAAGGCCATTCAATATTAGAATAAGCGAACATCAGTCTTATATTAAAAATAGAGAATTTGATAGATCTCAAATATGTAAACACGCATGGGATAATGAACATAGGGTTCAATGGAATGATTCAAATATCGTCCTAAAAGAAACGGATGGTAAAAAGAGAAAAATTGTGTCGCAAATTCCTCGGCAGAATGTAGTAGGATCTGGTTACCCATATTGAAAGAGGAAGGTATTGAACAGAAAATACCAGTATTAGTAAGTCAGTAAGATATGGAGGATACATCATTTATGTTTTCTAAATAAGAAACATATAAAATCAGAATTTGGTGTTTATTGAAGGTAAACTAAATGCACGACCAAATACATGTCGGGATAGTATTATGAGGTTTTTTTCCTTGTTTTTCCCTCATAATTTACTATGGAATCACTAACAGGAGGCTTTTACTGTCATCCTGGCATGTGTTTGTCTTTTTAAAGACGAATTACATGCTATGATTTTTTCTGACGGATATTCTCAAGTTAAAGTTGATTTCATGTAATCGAATGAAATATTATAAGTAAAGTCGTCCCAGTAACGCAACTCAACAATATTGGCAATATCGTATAATGTATGTCTGAATTGTCAATATAAATGGGTCAGATAAAATAAAATTGTTAGAAGAATTTTTCACTAAGTAACACAAAAACAAAATTTGTTTAATTTACTAATGTTTGCATTTTGATAACGATTTCCAAAGTGGAAATTGAAACGTCAATAAACGTATTTTAACTTTTAATTGTGGCTTATTCCCAGTTAAATAGTAATTACAATAATTTAGCAATGTAGTAAACGTTTAATTATTATGTTCAAATTTAGTTGTAAATACTTTGAATCACAAAAAGTATTTAGGCGATTAGGCGTTTCTAGGCTTTTGTTTTATCATTTTAGATATTCTTGACTACATATAATCAAAAGTATTGTATACGGTTAAATTGGTATTGAAGTGAAGATTTCAAGGTAAAATATACAAGGTGTTGTATTAAAAAAAAAACAAAGGGACTAATGATATCAGAAAAATGGTAAATCTGGCAACGTTATTAAGCAAGTCTTCGTAGAACTACACACATTTTAACTCTTTAAAATACAGGTATTTCTGACGTGAATCTTTAAACTGATACTTCTAATAAGTTATTATTCGTTGCTATCGTCACATAACAGACTGAATTTGAAATGTGGAACACCCCGATGATCTCTTTAGAACCTTGGAAAACATAAAGAAAAGACAATAATAAAAGATGCTTAAAATCCTTTTTCTTTAATATAACAAGCCATGCGATCTTTAAAACTTTGCAATGTATGTCTACATGCATGTCTACTTAAATCTTCTTATCCCTACCGTTAATCCTATCTTTTATTTCCTAAATATTGGCAGGTTTTGTTTTATAAACGATGTTTTTAAGTAACCCCACAAGGTATTTATAAATGATACAAAGGGGGCATTTGATAACACCACGCCTTCCAAATCATTTTTTAGAAAATACGAGAACATTGTTTAGGTATTGCCTAACTTCATGCGCATAGTAGGGAAGCTTTATCACGTTGCAGCTAAATACTGTTTTTTGGGCTCTTGTTATTGTCTGAAAGTTCCAAATAATAAAATTTTTAAATTAATAAGCTGGAAAATACGTACATGGATTTGGAAATAACCAAAACGGTATAATACTGTTTTCCTATAAATTTAAATACACCGAACCAATCATTCAATCAATCAAATCAATTAAACAAGAATCCAATGGTTTTGTGGTCTATTATTCAAGTCATCTTCTTTTGATTTCTTATGATGTGACCAAAATATTGTGTTTTCCGTTCTTTTATTATAAGCATAAGCTCTCTTTCCTTATTCATCCTCCGCAAGACTTCCGCATTTGTCGTATGGCTCATGTAGGATATTCTGAGCATTTTACGGTAACACCAGAGTTCAAATGCTTGGATTCTTTTTTGTGTTTCTTCTGTCATTGTCCAGGCTTCAACACCATAGAGCAAGGTGGAGAAAACATAGCACTTAAATATTCTAGTTCTCAATGAGATGCCCAGCTGGCGGTTGCATAGAACTTTTGCATTTTGTAAAACATTGTACGTGCCTTTTCCAGGCGTATTCTTATCTCTAGTAAGTGGTCCCAAGATTCATCAAGATTACTTCCAAGGTACGTTGTTCTTGTTACTCTTTCTAGATCTGTTCCGTCGACATTGACCTTCACGCTTCTGTTTTGGTGCTTGCTGATGACCATCGTTTTTGTCTTCTTTATATTCAATTTTATTCCAAATTCTCTACAGGCTGTCGTTACTCGGTCCATTAAGCGTTGCAGGGCTTCAGCATTATCTGCCAGTATGACAGTGTCATCAGCATATCGTAGGTTATTTATACATTGCCCGTTTATAATTATACCATCCGTGGTGCCCTCCAAAGCTTTCTGAAATATCTTCTCAGAGTAAACATTGAACAGTGATAGAGCAAAGGTGATAGAACACATCCCTGTCTTACTCCCTTCTCGATATTGATTTTTCCAGATGTTTCGCTTTTTATTCTGATTTTAGCCTTTTGTTCTTGGTAGAAGTTTGAAATGATCCTTAAGTATTTATCGTCGATATTACATGACCTTAAAATATTTATTAGTTTATCATGTTTCACCAGGTTAAACGCCTTCTGAAAGTCTATAAAACACAAGTATACATCAGAATCGACATCTCTACATCTTTCAACTAGCACACGTATTGAAAAAAGTGCTTCTCTCGTTCCGAACCCATTCTTAAAACCAAACTGAGTTTGACCAGTGTGTTCGTCTAGTTTATGGTATACTCTATTGTGTATTACTCGTAGGAAAAGCTTCAACATATGATTCATCAGGCTAATAATCTTATGGTTTTCGCATTTCTTGGAGTTTCTCTTCTTTGGTAGTGGTATAAACATCGATGTCAGCCAATCATTTGGTATTTTGCCTGTTTCGTATATTTTGTCAAATATATCTTCCATTACTTCGATGTGTTCGTCTAGTAATATCTTTATTATTTCAATTGGGATATTATCTTCCCCAACAGCTTTTCCGTTCTTTAACTGATTTGCCGCTTTGACAATTTCTTGCTTTGTGATATAAGGTCCAGTCGATGCCTCCTGCATGTAAATGTTCGTCCTCTCTCGGTCTTGAAACATCTCTTCCACGTATTCTCTCCATCTACCTATTTGATCTTCTATGTTCAGTAGCGGGTTCCCATGTTTATCTTCGATGAAAGACGTAGGAGTTTGTTTAAATATTCCAGCGGCTTCTTTTACTTTTTTATGTAGATTGAAAGTATCATGTCTTTGTTCCAACTCTTCAATTTCTTGGCATCTTTCACTTAGCCAGGTTTCTTTGGCTTGTTGGATCTTTATTCTGATATTCCGTTGTATTTTCTTGTATGTTGTTTCATTTTTACCTCTGTATTTTCTTCTTTCGTCCATCATGTTTAGAATTTCTTCTGTCATCCATGGTTTGTTCTTTTTTCGTGTATCTTGTTTGAGGTAGTCTTCTGTTACTCTTGTAAGTGTTTTCTATGTATTTCTTCCCGTATTTTATTACTAGTGGATTCTTCTTTAAGCTTATCTAGGTTAATAGCTATTATTTGCTTATTTCTTTTTGTTCTTTTAAATTCTATCCCAATTGTTGCAAGAAGAAGATTGTGGTCGGTGGGGATGTCAGCTCCGGGGTATGTCTTGCATGCTTTTACTGCGTTTTTGTATCTTTTGTTGACCATTATGTAATCGATTTGATTTCTTGTGATGCGTCCTTCTATTCCATCTGCTGGAGATTTCCACGTGAAGAGACGTGTGGGTGGTAACTTGAAAAAGCTGTTCATTATACTGTACTGATTTTCTTTACAGAACTGAAGCAGTCTATCTCCCCTCTCATTTCTTATTCCGAGGCCAAACTCCCCCATTGTGTCATCTCTCTTCCTTTTCCAATCTTGGCGTTAAAATCTCCTAATATTATGTTGGTTTCATGCTTCTTTGTCTGCAGTAGAGTTTTGTTTAGGTCTTCGTAGAATTGTTCTATTTCTTCTTCTGTGCTTTGACTAGTTGGGGCATATACCTGGATAATATTCATATTGACTGGTTTGCTGTCTATTTTTATTAGCATTATTTTATTTGATGTTGGTAGTATTCCAGAAACTAATTTTGCAATTTCATTAGATGTAATTATTGCTACACCGTTTTTTTTTGAGTGCCTTTATCTCCAGAATAGAATACTGTATAGTTGCCCATCACACAGGTACCTGTATTTGGCCATCTTACCTCACTGCATCCCAATATATCGATATCAAGTCTTTCCATTTCTTGAATTAAATTTGCGGCCTTTCCCCCTTCATATAGACTTCTCACATTCCATGTGCCTATTCTTTTTGTTTTTCTCCGGGGGATTCTTAGCACCCTTTCCTTATTTAAGAGGTGCCCGGGACTGAGGGCCGTTGTTTGTTGAGTAATACATTAAGTTTTTCTGGAAACCGAGTTCACGCATCCGACTAGGATTGTTACCTGACCAGTAGCTAAAATTATGCCGATATACGTTTCCCTCAATAACAAAAGTTGACTCATCGCAAAACATAAAGTTACCTAAAAAATTTGGTTCGGTTGGATGGTAACATTTTCCCATAATTATATCAAGTTTAATAAAATCGTCATCTGACAACTCTTGAACCAACCTTACTCTTTATGGGTGCAATTTATCTTCACGTAAACTCCTCATTGCACATTTTTGCGAAATATCAAGTTCCCTGGATATTTTTCTAGTACTGAAGAGTGGATCGCCTTATAACATCACACAAACATCTACAGATTTGTCTGCAGTTAATGCACATTTTCTGGTTTCTAAATTCAATAAATGTATTACTGCACCAATTCGGTTAACAACAATAATACACATGCTATCATAAGATGGACCGTATTACAAAAGCCTTAAACCAAAATTCATATAAATCGTGCAAGTCGTTTCCGAGATAATTGAGGCATCCCACGTTTCACTATACAGTGCTATTCAGATAAAGCTATCCACCTTAAATAACTTGATCTTCTAATTGAATAGCATACATTTTTATTTTTAAATAGTCCTATATCAAGAAGTCTAGGGGTGTTAAATCCGGTAACCTAGGTGGCCAATCGATCATCTGTTCTCTTCTACCTATCCAACGAGCGGGAAAATTTTCGTTTAAACATTGTCGCACAGGTAGAGCAAAGTGTAGAGGAGATCCATAATGTTGAAATACAACCAAATCCAGAAAGGTTATCATTATTTTCTACTATGGTTCTAATACGATCAACCACTTATCTAAGTAACTTAGATACAATACACCATTCAAGTTTCCAGTAAGAAATAAGGGAGCGATAATGTGATCACGTAGAATTCCACACTATACGTTTAATCTTTGAGAATGCTGTGTGTGAAAGTCACTCTCAGCCCAGAATCGGCAATTATGTGTATTCACCAAGCCATTTATTGAAAATGAGAATTCACCCGAAAAGCATATATTGCTTAACAATTGTGGGGATTGTTATTGATGCATTTGTGTATTGTGTCATTAATTCGCAAAATTCGAGACGACCTATTAAAATCTTCTCACCTTCTGTAGAAGGTGATACACCGATTGCTCTGCTTATTGTTGACAGTGACTGTGCTTGCTCAGTCTCTAAGTTAATTTGCCCTAAAACGGCTCTTAAATTGCTTCGTTACTCATGAGTCCCTGTCGATTATGTTTTTTATTGCAAATTGACCCTGTTGCTCTAAATTTCTGCATTAGTTCAATTACATATTTATGAGTTGCATGTCTATTGTGATGTGTATCATTAAAAATTCTAGCTGCAGCTCTTGCACAGTTATTATTTTTGTAGTATAAACCCACAATTTTGATTCTTTCTTGCAAAGTGTAAACCATTTCATGTTCATTAAGGCGATCAAATTGCACACGTATAAAAATACTCTGTTACAATTTATAATAAATTGTCATTCACTATTAACCGATTAAAATGAACGTCCAAATATCGAAAACCTTTGATAAAACATTAATAAAAAGTGAAGTTTTTTGTTTATTGGTTTTTGAAGGTACTACAAATAGTATGGTTATATATTTAAATAGTTTAAATTATGCTACAAGCTATTTTGTTACAGTCAATTTAGGTGAGAGAGAGATACTATCTTATTAAGAGAAAAATTGTCTATCTCATGAATTAATCACTTCAAGCTGAAATTATGACATTTTGGAAATCAGCACAAAAAGGAGAAAGGGTGAAGTCATTTAAAAAATAAAGGGATGTTACGGGGTGAGAGGGTGCCTTTCTCATTATTTCCATGTCTCGCTCTTGACGTGTTTTACACTTTTCCTAAAAATTAGAAGTTCAAAAGTTATTTAAGGTGTAATCTGAAAAGCACTGTATACAATGTATATATGTTATATAATATATATATATATATATATATATATATATATATATATATATATATATATATATATATATATATATATAAATATATACATATATAAATATATACATATGTATATATATATATATATATATATATATATATATATATATATATATATAAATATGTATACATAAATATTTGATATACAGTGTGTTCCAAGATGTTTTTAATAGTCTGTAACGGAGGAGCAGTTGGATCTACAATAATATCCCTTGAGATATGCTTGAGATCTATGAGGTCATCATAGGCGCGATGACGTCATTAAAATGAAAAAAATTTAATCGTTTAAATGGATATATACTTCATCTAATTTACATACCCTTGCACGTCATTATCTACGTCAGAAATGGAAGTTGACATAGTTGCCAAAGTATAAAAAAATCCTAAATCCACTTTAAATCAAATAGGTCACATAATTATTGCAAAAGTATTACCATCTCTTTACAGCGACTGTTTAAATTCTTACGTGAAATTTTTGAAATAAAACGTACTAATTTTGTTCGAAAAAGAGCAGATTTTATTAAATAGGTAAAAATATAAAACAAGAGGTATTTACTTTAAAATTCAAAATAATAAAGTACAAAAAGTGTCAACACCTCAACTGTCAAGTAAGTGTTAACAATTTATGCCAAAATTTGACCTTCGTTCGATTACAGTTACAGTGTGTTCCGAACAAATGTTCTTTATAAAAACGCTTTCTAATGCATTTATATAAATTAAATGAAACATTATTGTGTATTTTTTTAAGTTACCATTAATAGAAATATTTAAACATTATTTCTACGCATGTATAATAAAATAAGTCTAGTGGCTGTAAGGCCAATGTACTCGGCAAAGTGATTCTAAAAAAGAACACACCTACCGCCTAAATATTTCGTGTTGGTATTATGTGACGTCACGGGCTATGACGCCGATTACGTGCATCGGTATGTAAATTAGATGAAGTATAGGTTAATTTAAATGGAGGGTTTTTTTATACCAAATTTATCGTAAATCTTCATAATTGTAACCAATTTTAGTTTGTAACCAATAATAGATTGGCCACAAATAAAAAAATTTTATTTTGAGTGTATTAACTATTTTAGAAATGGAAATTGAAACTCGAAATAAACATATTATCATCTGAAATTTAAAAATAATAAATACCAAAAATTATATTTCTGATTTAAAAATATTTTTAAACTGTTTTATTTTTCAGTGTGTCCCACTCCAGGTCAAGGAAGAGTCGGTACAATTTACCCTTATGAGTGTATAGTGATATGAAGCAAAGCTACTTTTTTACTTGTCAAATAGAAAACAAGCTAGATTATGTAAAAATAAAATATGTTTATAATAGTTCATTATATTTAATTCTTTCAAACGAAAACAACTGCAAAATAAATCAACTACAAATAGTTCACCGCAAAGTGATAGTATCCCATTTTTGTAAATAATGGACACTCAACTCAACGTTCGATCCATCCATCTTATTCATTGGTACCAGACATCCAACTAGAGACAAAGTACCAGTAGTTAACAACAAAGTAGCCTCCCACGTTGTAGCAATTTCAAGAGCACCTAGAGACCGTGATCACACCACAAAAGTAAAACAATAACTGAATATACTGAAATCTGCATGCCCATCTACATCCTACATCTGAATACTCCGACGAGTTTATTCCAGAAGAAATTACCCCAGCAATATTAGAAATTAAATCTAGAAAGGTACCCGCTCCTATAAGATCCATCTAGAATTTTTACTGCACTGTGACAAATATGCTAGGAAATATCTGGCTGATTTCTGTAGATATCTTAGAATGAGGAGAAATCTCCCACTCAATAAAAAAGGCCTCCGTTATAGCCATATTACAACCGGGAAAAGCAATTGAAAAAAACTACTGACTATTCAAAACTACTGACCGATTGCACTGCTGAGCTGGATCTATAAACTGTTAGGACGTTTAATCTACCACAGAATTAGTAGAAACGAAGTTGCACAGATCAGATCCTATCCCTAAAACACATATTGAAGCAGGATTTCAAGGAAAGGTAAAAACGGGCATTGCTTTCTTTGATATACCAGCTGCATACGATACCGCTTGGAGACAAGGACTAATTTGCAAACTACTCCGTGCCAAAAAATAACTAAATTTATTGATAGCATGCTTACTGATCATTTTAAGTCAATATGAGCAATTTTAAAAATGTCCAAATGAAGCTTAACAATAGAAACAATACTAACGGATTATCTTGCCATT
Source organism: Diabrotica balteata (assembly GCA_918026665.1). Lineage (NCBI taxonomy): Eukaryota > Metazoa > Arthropoda > Insecta > Coleoptera > Chrysomelidae > Diabrotica > Diabrotica balteata. Next base: position 74,552,350 of record OU898283.1, on the reverse strand, counting down.
TTGGGAGAATACTTCCGCAAATGAAGACAACAGCCTAACGAAACGAAAATATCTTGGAGTAACTCTAGACAGAATTTTAAGTTTTAAAGAACATCTACAAAGAACGGCAGCAAAACTAAAAACGCGAAATAGTTTTATCCAAAAGCTAGGTATAAAAACATTGTATTTTGAGAACGATTTCCAAAGTGAAAATTGAAACGTCGATAATCTTATTTTAAAAAATTGTGGCTTATTCTCATTTAAATAGTAATTGCTTTAAGGTGCCACAAGAAAACAGTTTCGAACAATTTCAAAAGGAATAGACTGCGCTCCAGATATCCCCCATTTTTAAAGGCCACCTTACATCAGGATGTAAGGATCAATATGGCTAGAAGGAACATGCTACAAAACCCCTCGCACAACAACAATGAAATGTATAGACAAAGAAGAACGGAGACAAGAAAACTAATGAAAAGGAAGAAGAGAGAGTATCAGGAACAAATAATCAGAGATATAGAAGAAAAAAGAAAGAACAAACAAGCGAGGCAGTTCTTTAAAGGAGTTTCAGATATCAAGACCGGGTACCAAGCAAGAACAGGAAACTTTCTTCAAAACGACAGTGGACAGCTTATCACTGATGACAAAGAAATCTTAAAAACCTGGAAGGAATACTTCTATCAACTATTGAATGGCCAATCTAGCAGAAGTACATCAAACATAGAGGTACATACAGCTGAAATAGAAGACCAATACCCGACATACGAAGAAGTAATACAGGCAATTAAAAAACTCAAAAATAATAAGACACCAGGTAGCGATGGCATACCCGCAGAGTGCTTAAAACATGGAGGAGAAGCGTTGTACAGTTCGATATACAAGCTAATTCAAGACATTTTGCAAGAAGAAACAATGCCAGATGAATGGAAAGAAGGGGTTATTGTACCAATACACAAAAAAGGAAACAAAAAGCAATGTATTAACTACAGGGGAATAACATTCCTAAACACCACCTACAAAATCCTTGCAAACATCCTGCTAGAAAGAACCAAAACATACACAGAAGAAATCGTTGGAGATTATCAATGCGGATTTAGACCGGGCCGCTCTACAATTGACCAGATATTCACAATAAAACAGATAATGGAAAAATGCTGGGAGTTTGATCGTGAGCTTCATCAGATGTTCATAGATTTTAAACAAGCATTTGATAGAGTATGTAGGGACAGACTGTGGACAGCGATGCAGGAACTTGGCTTTCCAAAAAAACTAGTCCGGTTGATACGGATGTGTATGGAACGGTTACGATGTAAGGTGAGAGTTGGACAACAATACTCGGAGACATTTGAAATAAACAATGGACTAAAACAGGGAGATGCACTTTCACCACAACTCTTCAACTTAGCTCTGGAGCACATAATCAGAAGTGCAAGAATCGAAAAACCGAATACAGTATTTCATCGAGAAGGACCAAACTTACTACTGGCATTTGCAGACGATATAGATCTAATAGGAAACACGCGATTAAAGATGAAGGAGACTTTCGTAAGGTTTGAGATGGAAGCAGAGAAGATGGGGCTCCAAATCAACGAAAATAAGACGAAATATATGTATATGAGCCGCAATAACCAAAGCAGAGACAGAATCGGTCAAAACATTACCATCGATGACTTTAACTTTGAGCGCGTTAGAGAATTCAAGTATCTTGGAACAACAATAACTGAAGACAATAACGGATCACAAGAAATAAACAACAGGATTCAGGCCGGCAACAGATGTATTTTTGCCCTCCAAAACCTTATAAAATCAAAACAACTAACACGAGGTACGAAGATACAGGTCTATAAAACAATCATACGACCCGTTGTGATGTATGGAAGCGAAACGTGGACAATGACAAAGGCAAATGAAGAGAGACTACGTGTTTGGGAAAGAAAAATCCTAAGGAAGATCTTTGGTCCGGTGCTTGATGAAGCATCAGGACAATATAGGATAAGAACTAATAAAGAGCTTGAAGAACTTTACCCAGACGCTAACATCATAAAAGAAATAAAGTCCAGAAGACTCCAATGGGCAGGACACCTCAGAAGACATTCTGACGAACGAACAGTAAGACTGGTGTGGGAGGAAGTCCCAACTGGAAGGAGACCACGCGGACGCCCTCGTCTCCGGTGGCGAGATAATATAGCAGGAGACCTAAGCACTATGGGCGTGGAGAATTGGATGGAGGTTGCTCAAAATAGAAAACAGTGGAGGCATGTTGTCGAGTCGGCTAAAACCCACGAAGGGTTGTAACGCCACGGAGTAAGTAAGTAAGTAAGTAAGTAAGTAAGTAACCTTACATCAGGAACATTTCAGCCTCACCAACGCCTGGAAAAGACAATGGAAAAGCGACTCACCACAATGGAAGAGCGACTAACCCAAGGGAAGTACACCAAATAGGGTGATCAATCAGAAACTGCCAGACTTTGAACTGCTCCGCAATACATAGGCAACGCTGAATAGAATAAGAATAAGCAGCGGTAGATGTGCTGACAGAACAGCTTACGTAGATGGGAAAAAAACCTTACTCCTGGGTACGACTGTAGTGCGCAACGACAGATTGTCCGTCATATTGAGTTCCTGAATACAACCGAAAATGTTTTAGATTCTTCGTCTTCTTCTTCCTCTTTATAAGCAATCCTGCTTGTTTATTGGCGGAATAATAACTCTATGGAAGGTTGTCACTCCAACTTTTGCGCGGTCGTCCGATACTTCTGCCGATTGGTGATTTATCTCTTGCTATTTTTACGACACGGGTCTCTTCCATTCTGCTTATGTGGTTATTACATTCTTTTTTTTCGATTTGGTCTCCATTCATTTATACACTGTACGTTACATTTTCTTCTAATGTCTTCACTTCTCTTTCAATCTCTCAGCGTTTTTCCTGTAATTCTTCTCAGTACTCTTATCTCTGTCGTTTCCAGTAGCCTTTGTGTTGTGGCTGTATCGGGTCTTGTTTCTGAGGCATACGTCATTATTAGTCTTACACTGGCTTTATAAATTCTTGACTTTATCTCAATGTTAATATGTCTGTTTCGCCATATAGTGTTATTTAGGCATCCTGCCAGTCTATTTGCTTGTTGTACTTATCTTAATCTCTTACTTCTTTGTCCAGGTCTCCATAGCTGGGCAGTGTAATTCCAATTTCTATTTTACATCTGGTTTCTATTTGTTTGTTGTACTTATCGTAATCTCTACTTAATCTCTTACTTCTTTGTCCAGGTCTCCATAGCTGGGCAGTGTAATTCCAATTTCTATTTTACATCTGGTTGGTTCTTTACTGACTACTATTGTTTTAGTTTTCTGAGATAAGATTGTCATATTAAATTCTTTTGCTCTTATATTAAATCTGTGGACCAGTCTTGGCAGGCTATCTTCATCTTAGACGTATCAGTATTGCGTTGTAACAGAATATTTTTATTTATTTGTTTCCCATTCTGTATCTCTTCCTTTGTTAAGACTTTTGATGATTTCATCTATGATTAAATTAAAGAGCATACGGCTCAATGAGTCCTCTTGTCGTATTCCGCTGCCTGTTTCTGTAGGTTCTGTAAGTTGTCCATCTATTCTGACTTCCATTTTTTTGTTTTGGTAGATGTTTTCAATAGTTTTTATAATATTTAGGGGAACTTCTCTATTGTAGAGAAGATGGATTACATTGAGTGTTACTCTGTCAAATACTTTCTTTAAGTCAATTCGGCACAGAAATGTTGGTCTATTATACTCTAGTGATTTTTCAGTAATTTGCTTTATAACGAATATTTCATCTGTACACGATCTTCCACTACGAAAATCTTATTGTTCATCTGCTAAACTTATCCTCTAATTTATTAGTAGGTACCTGTAAAATTTTAGTTATAAGTTTTGGGGTAGTATTTCTTCTTCTTCTTTCCCCAAGATTTCTGGTTGTTGTGTTGAATCACATACGTAGATTTTTCAGCCAGTAAATTCTTCGCCTTCCTGGTCTTCGCATTCCTTCTATTTTTCCTTGAAGAATTAATTGCAGCAACCATATTATTTAACAAGTTTATATCCCTATAGTTTTCTGGCTGTGTTTATCTCCTATTTGAAATAGTAGAATTAGTTCGCTCGTTCTCCATTCTTCCGGTATTTTGTTGTTTTATAATTTTATTAATTAAAACTGTTAATTGTGCTGTCATTGCTGCTCCACAATATTTCAGTAATTCGTATTCAGTCAACTTTTCAAATATTTACGAACTTCCTTTACCTACATTTATATTAAGTTCTTCATTTGTGGTAATTTCTGGTGTTTCCGGTTCTAGTGTCGTTCTCTGCATAGAGCTTTTTTAGGTAGCCAATCCACGTATCGTTTTCTATGTAATTTGTTTCCATTAGTTCCTTTACCTCCGTTCTTTGACCTGTTATAAAGCGTCATATTTCCTTTTGCAGACCGTAAAAACCATGTTCAATTTCTTTCGAAAACCGTTCCTAGTGATAATTTTTTATTTTTCTTACAAGTGCACGTGTTTCGCTTCTAATTGTCTTGTAATTATGGTATGCCTCTTGTGTTTTGGTTGACATATATTTCAGATAAGCTTTTTTTCTTTTCTTTACATTTTTCCTTCACTTCTGTACAAAACCATTTCTTCGCCTTAGGAACGATTTATTTTTACTTATATTTCTTTCACCAAGAACTTCCTTGGCCGACTCTAAAATATTAGACTAAATTTTTGTCCAGCTTTCTTCGACTCCATCACTTTCTGTGATATATGTGTTTCTTTTTTTTTCTGATATTCATTTTTGGATAGGTATCTTGCGGAGTCATCCTGTAAGCTTTCGACTTTAATCTTTGTGGTATATTCTGATGTTTTGTTATCCGATATATGAGATTGATTCGGATTTTGCACAATACAAATTTATGAACCATTCTTATTTTTGCTGATGTTAGTGCTCTTACATCCAAGATTTGAGAAGGATGTAACTTTCTATTCGACAGAATATAGTCTATCACAGATCTTTAGACTATCATAGATGTTTTAGATTATGTAACAAAAAAACACTGAAAACTTTGTTTTCAAACTTCCATAAAATATATTTTAAACTATAATCACTGCAGTTGTTTCGGCTGATTGCCTTTTTCAAGTGATCTATTTTTGGCATACGTTTACATTTTATAGTATGCCAAAAATAGATCACTTGAGAAAAGCAATCAGCCGAAACAGCTGTAGTGATAATAGTTTAAAATAAATTTTGTGAAAGTTTGAAAACATAAAATGAATTTCCATCAAGTAACGGTCGAATCCATCAATTATTTATGTTTAAGATTATATTGATATATTAGATGTTCGTTTTCTATGTTTTCTATTGTTTTTAATTATGTGGCATAATAAATTTCTCTGTGGCATTAGGCCTATCCCACTGCGACCTTTTCAGATCTATTGTGGTCCTCTAACCCTTACATTCTCTAACCTGACCCTTTTTAAAATGTCTTAATATCTTTTAAATGAACCATGGAACACTCTTTGTTCCGTATTTACTTCAAAGAACCGTATATTTGCCAGGCTGTCAGACAGCAAAAAAACAGGAACACACATCTTTTTCTTTTGGTCCATAACTTTTTTCCACGGACGTATAGGTAGAGGCATTACTGTAGAAAAAAAACTATTATCCTTCACATTCAAAATAACTTTTGGTAAAAGTATTTTAGATTTATAGTATCCCAAAATAATTATCCTTGGACATTTTCCCTATTTTTTCACAAACATTGCTCTATAACTTTTTTACGCAGTTTTAATTATATGCAGGTACATTTATTTGAAAAAAAAAATTAATTATCTTTAAAATGGTCTATAGTAGAAGATCCTAGGAATAATGTTAAGCAAACAAATTACTGTTTCCAATTTACTGTTTCAATTTAAAGTTTTCTATTCAACGAAGTTTTTCAACTATTTTTTAAATATCTCATTATAACTTTTTTTCTCGTACATTTAGGTACATGCATTCCCAAATAAAAAGAAAGCTTATTTTCTATACCTCAAAACAGTCTGTAGTAAAATAGTCTAGGACCAACGGTAACCAAGATATGGTTCATCAAATTGTGATGGTTGCAACGATTTGTATATACCTAAATGTACGAGAAAATAATACTCCAGTTGCAGTCGTCAGGGACAAAACTGCTACTGAACCTCTAAAGATCATACGAACAAGCTGAATTTTGCTGAGAATATCAATTTTGAGACCCCAAAAAAGATGAAGAGGTTTGCCACTTCTACCTCCAGGTTTCACCCAAAACCTCCCCTCGTAGTGGGTAGTGGAAACGAAAAACATTGATTGTAGACTACTTTCGAGTTTGTAAGAAGTTCGAGTAAAACTTTTCGGTACCACTTAATACCCTTAAGAATCGTCAAAGCATAAGCAGTCTTTTGGTCGGATATATCTACGTATGATTATATACTCGATATTTTTTTTTATACCTCTTTTTACTATACAACTTGTATCATTTCCGGAACAGATTTCGTGGTGAAAAATAATTTTGAACTATTCTGAAGTAGTTTTATTTCCCCTTTTTGTAATGTGTTTTTAACAATTTGTAGATAATATAACTTTCCCTTTGCTTGCAGTGTTCGAATTACAAATGTTTTCTTTTTACTTTGCTCCTGAGCTAATGTAACACTGATGTAATAGTTATCTACTGCAAAAGCTCGTCCGTGATTTAACAATGTTGTGACTAACTCCATAACCACATCCATAGATACAGTATTATTGATAAACCTATACATTATAAGTGCAACTATTCGGTATACATAGTTTGAACAGTTTTATTCCATACATATGTCTTTTGGCAGCTGTGTACTCTAGAAATCCTAATCTATCGCAAAAAGCACTATCATCTCGTGATTATGTAAAGTTTCTCACGTGGAATCCTTCTTCAAATTGTTGTTTAGAATTTCAACAAGTGGACTAATTATTGGCAACATATAAGAAATGTATAAGAGCGTCAAACATAACGAATACTACCACAAAAAGCAGAAATTTAATTTTTTTAAATGTTATAGTTCAATTATAATGTTCTTTATAAGCTTGTTCGAATTATTGGTTAATCTCAGTAACAAGTACATATAAAACGGGTTCCAGAAATAACAAATAAAAGTCAATAGGCTATTTAACTTTATTGTTACCGACAAATCTAATTTGGACTATTCAATTTCGAAATCATTATTTTCAACCCTTTTTTGACCCTCGTAAAACACATTGGGCATATCAAGAAGACCTGGAATATTGTTTAAACAGTGTTAAAGAAACGTAAGTGAAACACGTAAGAATGTGGAAAATACCATGGACAGAAAGAGTAACAAATCAAGATGTTCTGATAAAAACCATACAAACGAAAAAACTGGAATATCTGGGCCACATAATGAGAGGAGAAAAGTAATCTCTGCTTAGACTCATAATCCAAGGAAAAATCTCGGGAAAGAGAAATATGAGACATAGGAGGATTTCCTGGTTGCGAAATTTAAGGGAGTGGTATGGGTGCAGTTCAATACAGTTGTTCAGAGCTGCAGCCAACAAAGTAAAGATTGCTGTGATGGTAGCCAACCTCCGATAGGAGACGGTACTGCAAGAAGAAGAAGAAGAAATGTACAATAAACACATTTGGGCCATATAAATTACTGGGTCTGGACGGAATTTATACATTACTTCTACATATGAGAAATTACCTTCAGTAAAAAAGGCTCACTAATCATGGCAAAAACCGGACAAGAAAAAGCTAAGTTCCTGTGGCGGATAAATCTGATGTGATTTCTACTGAAGGATCTAAAAAGTGCTCTATATGCACATTGGAAATTACTTATTGATTGAAAGTCCGAAACGTTAGGGACAGTATGCGTATAGCGCACAATTCTCTACGGAAATGGCATTGGAGCATCTATACAGAAGGTGGAGTGCGTTCTGGAAAACCAAAAGGTAATGGCTGCATTTCTTGTTACTAACTCCTACGAAGTAATCATAAGGGCGATTCGTCTAAAAAGAATAGACGAAACAAGCTGCAGATGGATAGACTACTAGAGTTGATATACGCATTATTACTGAAGAATACAGTGTCGGCATCATGTAGTGAGTTATGCAAATGACCTGTATATCGTAGCTCACAGCAAATTTAATGGCACAATCAGATTGTAGGGCTTTCTTACTAGACATAGGCTAGTCAGCCAACAGACACTTTCATACAATGAGATCGTTTCATGGAGACTCAAGCAGTAGCTGTAGCAGTGGTTTCCAATAAACGCCGTACGCCGCTTATAGCGTTACGCCACACGTCGAGTCTGTGTGCTTTATATAATAAATAATGGATCTATCTATCTATCTATCTATCTAATTAGCCTTCTTCGGTCCGTCTTTGGACATAGACCTCCCCAATCCTTTTCCATTCTTCTCTGTCTGTCGCTACAGTCATCCATCTAGAGCCCACGTGCTTCTTGATATCATCTGCCCATCTCATTTGGGGCCTTCATATGCTTCGTTTATATTCCCACGGTCTCCAACTTATAAGAATTTTGTTACATCGGTCTTCTTTTTGTCTTATATTGTGTCCGGCAAATCTCCATTTCAATTTTGCAACTTCTTGTCTAACATCCCTCACTTTTGTTTTCTCTCTTATCCACTCGTTTCTCTTCTTATCCATTAGTCTTATGTGCAACATTTGTCTTTTCATTGCTCTTTGGGTTTTTATGATTTTGTCCATGTTTGCCTTTGTAAATGTCCACGTTTGGGAGCCATAAGTAAGAACAGGGAGTACGCATTGATTATATACTTTGGTCTTAAGATGCTGTGGATATCTTTTGTTTTTAAGAATGTAGCTTAGTTTGCCAAATGCCGCCCATGCCAGTCTAACTCGTCTCTTGATCTCTGCTGTTTGGTTCTCTTTGTTAAGTTTTATAGTTAGACCAAGATATATATAATCCTTAACTTGTTCTATTTCATCTTGTCCGATTCTCATTGTGATGTCTTCATCTGTATTTGTTATAGTTTTGGTCTTGCTGTAATTCATATTAAGGCCTATCTTTCCAGCTTCTACGTACAGTTCTTTCATCATTTCAAATAATTCTTCTTTTTTATCGGTTATCAATACGATGTCATCAGCGTACCTTAGATGGTTCAAGCGTTGTCCACAAATTTTTATACCTTTTTTTTCATTCTAATCTTTTAAAAGTATCTTCAAGAGCCTGATTGAAAAGTTTCGGTGATATTGTATCACCCTGTCTCACGCCTCTACTTATTTGTAATGATTTTGTTCCTTCATATACTTTAATTGTTGTTTTGGCTTCCTTATATATATATTGGTTATTAGTTCCGTATATCTGTGGTCAATTCGGCTGTTAATCAAAGAACTTTTCACTGCCCAATGTTCGACACTATCGAAAGCCTTTTCGAAATCTATGAACGCCATATATAGAGGAATGTGGTATTCCTTTGCTCGTTCTATAAGTATTTTCATACTTAGTAAATGGTCACTTGTGCTGAATCCCTTTCTAAAACCAGCTTGTTCTTTCGACTGGTATCCATCGAATTTTGTCGTCAATCTATTGGTTAAAATTTTTGTTAGGAGTTTATACATTACATTGAGGAGTGTTATAGGACGGTAGTTTTTTATATCTGCTTTATCCCCTTTCTTGTGTAGGATAATGGTTACTGATTCCTTCCAGTTGTTTGGGATTCTTTTTTCTTTTAATATCCTGTTAAAAAAGGAATGTAGAGTATTAATTACCACTTTTCCACCATATTTCAGGATCTCTGTAGTTACTCCATCTTTTCCAGTCGATTTGTTGTTTTTCATTTCTTTCAATGACTTCTTTATTTCTGATTTGCTTATTTCGGGCTGCAGCTCTGAGTTGACATTTTTTATTTTGACCTTAAGTTGGTTTTTAATTTCTTCTGGTGGTCCCTTTTTTGTTTTATATAATTCTGAGTAGAAATGGTGGATTATATTTATGATGTCATCTTTAACGTTTGTTTCTATTCCATTTACATCTTTTATTTTGTTTATTTCAAACTTACCTAATGTCGGCCTTAAGCATTTCATATTTTTGTTGTTTTGTATTACTTCTTCTATTTTTATTTTTTGTTCTTTTCTCTTATTTTCTTTTATCATTCTGCTTATTGTTTTATTATGGATGTGGTCTTTTATTTCACGTGGAACATCTTTAGTTATTTTCGAACATTGCCAAGTACAACTGGTCAATGTTTTAAACTCGAGCAATGGGTCAATTTATCAATTAAAGAGGAAAAGAGGAATTGTTAACTAAATCGATCAAAGGCAATATGCAGATGTGAAACGATTGATATACTAGGTAATTTCTTTAATGACATCCGTATAAAGTAATCGTTATTCTCCCCCTCTTTGAGTAAGAGTTAATACTGTTTCATTCTCCATTTCTGAACAAAAAAAGTTGAAAGATAACTAGAGTGATTCCGACGCCAACGTTTCAGCGTAATCTTCTGTAGTTACCAAGTGATGTACCCGGTGACAGGCATACGTTGGACGTGACGTAAGCAAGCGCTAAACGCATTGTATAACCTGAAAATGTGGAGATCACCGCTTTAAACAGTCAACCATATCTTGCATGACTGCGAAGCGTTAGATCTCAGAAGACAAAAATTTTTCGAAGACCATCAAGTGACTCCAAAATCATGGTACACATCCTCTATACTGCGTTTTAAATGTTAGAATCAGTTTGGTTGTAAATTACACGTGGATTTGCCATATTTCGCTCATTTTGTGAATTATCATAAATAAAGCCTCTTTTTGTATACAACAGCGACAATCCTCTAAAGTACCTACCTAATACTTTCTATTGCTTCTTTTTCTCAGCGGTCATCAAGCAAATAATAATTTTCTGACTGTACTGAATAATTATTTTTTCATTCAATTCACTCGTGAACGGCCAACAAAAAAATATGTTAATACAAAACATTTTCAGACTATTTTATGTTAAGGCATTTTGAAAACAATAGTTCAAGTTGTAAAAATTTTAACCGTAGAAAAACATTCTATGGGGTTGAGCTCAAAGTGATATTGCAGAAGGCGGAGAATTTTCAAATTATGTTTTTGTGCAATATCTTCAATTATATATCGATCGTAATTTGCACTATAACTGTTGACAACTTCCAAAATTCTGCTTTTAAATAACTGTATTCAAAAAATACATCTTTCGATAGAAGCCATGTTTTTATTTCTTCTTTATTGGAAGCAGTGTTTGTTGCAGTTTCGCAACTGTGCCTAAACATCTGTAATGTATTAACAGACTTTTTGATTCTCCCCTATATTTAAACAATATTGCATGTACAAGGGCACAGCGGTTTTAAGGGCTAAACATTGCAAGACGAGCCATCTGGGAAATAGCACAGACGTGTTGAGTTTTACCTCCCAACCGACACAGAGGTGTGTTCGGGTTAAGTGCAGCGCTTCTTAGGGGACTTTGCTTTGGTGTTGTGACAAAGATAGTTCTAGTGCTACCTACTACTCCAAACCATTGGTCAGCAATTTGACGCTTAGTTGCAAAACGGCCTCGCAGAGCCAGTAATCTAAAGCGAATATCTTGACGCTCAATGGTACGCCTCGGTTGACCAGTTGGTCTTCTTCGTGTTCCTATATCTTCGTTTATCCACACACGACAGACACGCATAACCGTCATTGCCGTACAATTAACACGACGGCCAATTTCGCGATACGACAAACACACATCTCTATATGCAATAATTCTATGCCTGTCAAAATCGCAAACATGGTGGTAATTTTGGTGTCTTCGAACTCGAGGCGTTTTCTTACACTGAATACAATTAGACTGAGGAATTATATCTAAAAATTTCTATACGAACCGGTTTTCACACATCGGTCTCTTCACATAAAAATTTAAAGATAAAACATTGGTATTGTTATCATAGCACGTTTTAAATATAGTCATTCTGTTGCCAAAAAAATTAAGTTAAAAATTTATTCCTTCTGGGTGTAACACTTCTAATGTCGCTGAGTATATTAATATCACTGTTGTTGCGTACACTTTACGTGCTAATTTTACTAAATTGTATTCATTTTACTATTAATTGAATGTGTATGATGATTTTCTTTTTGAACTGCCTTTATTACTACTTATATATAATATATTTCATTCAATTGTTTTGGATTGCATTTTGTGTGTACTTATTAACAAGGCTGATTCATTTACCACCGATTAATTATATCATTACCTGTATCGATGTTTTTTACCAGTTCTGAGATTTTAGTCTTTTGAGTGATTGTCGCCTGTACACTTTTCTCTTGTAAATTTATTCTTTGCTACAAAGAAATATTGATTTTAACATATTTGTCGCGTCGCAATTAATTTGTAGCTCTTTATATTTTTATTATATTTGAACATATGTATATTTGTCTTTTATCTGATTTCAAATGGAAGTTATATAGTCTACTTGTCTATTATTTTTCTATAGGAATATACATACCCAATGCGAAAGAGAGAAACCAGCGAGATCTCGATTGAACATAATATCTTCTCTTCCTTTTCTGATGATCTCATTCGATATATAGAGGTCATCGTCTCTGCATAACGCAACAGTGTTAGAAACTTTCTTCCATTTGCTGCTATGATACGAAACATTATCCATCATAACAACTGTTTTTTCTGTCAAATTAGCAACTAGGTTATGTTTTAACCAATTTTCAAAGAAAGGACCATCCATTTCGTCATGGTTATAATGGGTGTTTTTCTTTGTCAGAAAAGTCAGTTATAGGAGGACCACGAGCTGCAGAAGCTTTTAAAACTTTAGATAGACCACGAACAAATGCATCTCTACGCGATTTAATGGTAGGTAACTTTACTCGATATCCAGGGCCGCCCAGAGCCAGGCCGGGCCCCGGGGATGAGACCCGGCCGGGCCCCCCTCCAAACCCAGTTGGACGAAAATTACCAAAAATCTAATAACTCATAAACTGGGATATATAATAGTGAACATTCATGCTACTGACACAAGAAGGAAGAAAATTAAAACAGTTTCAACAATTAAACTTTGTTTTTAATTATCTACAATAGAACTGTTAGTTACAACATAACTTTTCTTGCTTTCATATCTGCAAAGTTTTGGATCACGTGCTCGAAATCAAGAGTTTTTGCAAGTTTCGACTCTATGCTTAACAGTCCCAAATCAGATAATCGTTGTTGACCCATAGTAGATCTTAAACAATTCTTAATTCGGCTCAAAACACTAAATGATCTCTCGGCCTGAGCAACGGATACTGGTAGGCAACAGAATATGCGAAGAGCAATGCACACATTGGGGAAAAGATTTGTCACATTAAGGGATACGAGCTTGTTCAAAAGTTTGGCTGGTTTCAGCGACGTATCTGAGATGTTTGATTTACTAACAGTTTTCAAGTAAATCATTTCATCAACTAGATCCCTGCTTACATCTGAATGGTACTCTTCGGCGAATCTTACACAACTTTCTGAGATCGTATTCTCGTCCATTTCGTTATACTTCCATAAAAATGAAAATTTCATTTCGATTTCTCTCAGTGCTGTGAACCTCGTTTTCAGGTTGGCCACCAAAACATCAATTATTGTGTAAAAAACTTCTATTTTGAAGCGTTCTTCCGGGGATAAATTAAACATTACATCTTCTGTAGCTGTTTCATCGTGAAGAGTCTTCCTCTTTCTCGCACGGGAAGTGGAGAGTTCCGGTTCGATACCATAAGCATTTGCAACATGTTTGCATTCAGACAATATCTTGTCCCAGTTATTTCTTATGGCACTTAAATCATCAATTAGGCTCTCTATATTACTACTCTCAACATCCAAAGTAGCGTCCATAGTTTGAAGTAGTTGACTTCTGTAGTTGATGGGTACCAACACTTTCACCCAAATTGACGCCATAAGGATGCACTTGAAGGTGTTAAGATATTCTAAAACCCCATTGATTGTGGCTCTCGTTTCAACAGTTACGTTAAGATTCAACAATGATGAAACTGCCTCAATGATTTTGCCTATGTGTGCCGCTATTGGTTTCACACATTCTACTCTAGCACTCCACCTCGTATCAGACAATGAGTGCAGTGAAGATCCTACTATCTCTTTCAGAAGCTCCCATCTTTTTGGGCTGCAACTGAATAAATTGTACAGATTCTGAACAACACCAAAGAAAGTCTGTGCTTCAGTACAACTCTCAGCAGCGCATACTCCACATAAGTTCAAACTGTGGCATCCACATGGTGAGTACACAGCCAGAGGGTTTGATTTTAAAATATGAGCCTGAACACCCTTATACTTGCCACTCATATTACTGCCGTTATCGAATCCCTGTCCTCTACAGTTATCTAAGGATATGTCATATTTTTTAAGAACTTCTTTGATTAGATTTGCGATGTCTTCTCCAGTTTTTTCATTGCAGTCGGAAAACTCCAAAAATCGTTCATGGATTTCATATTCTTTTACGTCTTCTTTGAAAATAATGTATCTAAATACAAAAGAGGTCTGTTCTACATGGCTTGAGTCTGGTGTAGCGTCAACCATAATAGAATAGTATTTAGATCGCTTGAGTTCGTCCACAATAACTTTCCTTACATAATCAGCACAACTTGCTATGAACTCGTTTTGAGTTCTCCAAGACAAATAATGCACTTGCATTCTCTTATTCGATTCTTGAGATTGCTTAACCTGATCTAGATGCTTCGATAAAATAGGGTCATAATGACCTAAAAGTTCTAGCACGCCCAAAAAATTGCCGTTGTTTGGATGACCCACCTTTTGAGTTTCTCCTCTAAAAGAGAGACCTCGCTCACTTAAAAATAAAGTTACGTGAAGGAGTCTGTGTAAGATCTGTTTCCAGGTAGTGATTTCATTCTGCAATTGTTTTTCAATGCTACCAAATATAGTACCTCCTTTGTTAAGATTTAATTCCAGATCTTTCCATTTTAAGTAACATCCTTTATGGCTAAGGCTGTTTTGGTGCTCAGGAATCTTTTCGTACAACTTTTTCCATTTATGTTCTTTTGGAAACCCACTAACTGAGGCGAATTTGGATCGCACCACCTCTGTCTGAGTACAAAACAACCGACAAGGAAAGCAAAACAAAGCCTGTTTCACTTCGCTCCAAACAAGCCAATCCCTTGGAACAACTTCATTATTGGGTAGTTTAAATTTAAGCAGAGATAAAGGAAATTGCCGTCTCGTTGAGTCTGCAGGAAACGTGTTGGGATGAGCTTGTGGCCCCTTTGTGACAGCAACTTCAACTTGTTTAGTACTAAGTTGTAACAAACTCAAATTGCCTACATCAAAAACTTCTGGTTGGCTCAAAATGTTCGTAGACGCTGACACTGCCTCATCCTGTTCGTCACGTTCTTCTAAGTGTAATGGAGTTAAAAATTCATCACTACTAAGTGAGGATAGCTCACGACCAACATTTGAGCTGTTGGAGGGTGTTTGTGAATTTGAAGTGCCCGGGAGGATTAAGGGCTCATTTTCAATGTTAGTTTCTTTCTCTTCATTTGACACATTTTTCGGCTGTGTTAAGAAAACAGACAGCTTCTGTTGGCCTTTCTTTGCCTTCTCCTCTCTTTCATGTTTTTCTTTCCTCTTTACGGCCCCAGATTTGTGTCGGTATTCCATTTTAAATTCTAAAAAAAAAATGAAAACCTATGTAAGCTAATTGATTAAAAAAAACCGTTAGAGGATAGAGGTTAGAAAGGCCCTATATTTGTCCTTTTCCCACAGAAAAAAATTCATCCAAACCACATCTAGAATTAATTTAATTACAAAAAACAAGACCATTTGCACCTAAAAACTGTCTTTCGCCAACAGTTTCTATTGAAGCTATATCATATCCAGGACAGTATGCTTAATATATATTTGTAATTAAATAAATTCATTACATAATCTTACTTATGTTATAGCATTTAATCATTGGAGAGAACATAAAATAAAATAACAGACATGTTAGGCAGATAATAAAGCACTTCGCGAAATTCACGAATAATCTCTGCCAGAATACAAGATTAGAACTAGGAGGCCCATTATAACTACATATAGTTTTAAAGTTTTAGTTGTGAAAACTTACCTTATTTTGTTATTCTCAATATAATCACATATAATCTTCAGAATCTTTTTAAATAATCACATAACAGCTACTAAAAACCGAAAGTAAACAACAGAATAACACCAAAGCTGTGTTCAACGTCCTATTTAAACTCGAACTGCCGAAAATTGCAATTGAAACCTGTGACGAAGGGGGTATAATGGGAATGTTAAGGCCCGTTTTCACGCTACGTCTTATTGTACGTTTTGTTGGATAGGACAAATCCTATACAATAAAACGTGGCGTGTAAACAGCAAAACGTACGTCTTGTCGAATCGAAATGAAATCCAAACACGTAGTGTGTATACACTGGACAAAACGTACGTTTTGTCGTACGTTTTATATGACCCACAAAACGTACAATAAGACGTAGCGTGAAAACGGGCCTTTAGAGAGTCAGGACGTAAACTCGTAAACAAAACAGACGTCGCGCCTGCGAATCGTGTGGCAGTGGCCGATAGAGCAAGCTTCCGATCAGGGGCTCCACGCGCAATGTATTCCCGATATATTTTTATTAATTGTAACTTATACGAAGAAATAATTTCTTGCATATTGCCTTTTCCAAATGCATAATATTCATTATAATAATTTAATAATTAAAACCGCAAGCAAATTCAATCTGTTGTAAAATATTTTAATAAAAGGAATTTTTTTAAATTTGCTAACGACACGACGGCCGGGCCCGGGCCCCCTTTGGGCCCCGGGTATTTTGCCCCCCCTGCCCCCCCCTCTGGTCGGGCCTGTCGATATCGCATAACAAACGATATAGTGTGCTTTATGAAAAAATGGACAAATGCTCCGCAGCGTTTACTGTAGTCAAAACAAAGTTGATTGTCGGCGATCTATTTTCCCGAAATAATTGGTGTACTATTCTACGGATACCGCTCATTTCTGTCTCATCGTATTTATTTTCAGAGATGATAAAATTTTACCGATATCAGGCTTTTTATTCGGTTACTAGATAACAGCAGGTGAGGCATACTCCTGGCGCACTTGGTAAATACTGCTTTCATATAAATACCGTTCATATAAATAATAGTTCGTAAGATTAATGGTTATTTGCTTTTCTGAAACGTAGCCTGCGTTTCCATGGAACATGTGCGCCATTACTAAATTTATTCAAACGTGTAAAAATAACACAACCGACATTATATATTAGAAATAATTGCAATTTTCAAAGTTACTGCCACTTTATAGATTTTAATACTATCAGAGCATTATGAGAAACGCTATTAAATATGTTTTCTATTCCTAATAAGTAATTATGAATCTATTATGATCCCATTATTCATTATGGTAGTCATTAAAAAGAAATTGCTTACTGTCCTGTGGTCTGTGAACTGTGTTTGTCATTTGTCATCTTAGTTTTAGTTAATGTCATATGTAATTGTCATGTTATTCATTCAAACAAAACAATGCTAATTTCTTGTATATTAAAACCTAGTTTATAAAGGTTTTGCATTTCATTACAATTTAATATACAAGAAATATCAAATATGGATAAGCTACTACGACCAGACAGATTCGATGCTGATCCTAACTCTCCTAGATCGTCTCAAGAATGGATGCATTGGAAAGCTACCTTTGAAAACTTTATTTCCTCTGTGATTGATGTTTCAGAGGAGGAGAAATTCAAACTACTGGTAAATTACGTGAGCAACAATATCTATGAACTCATCTCTGATTGTAGAAAGTATTCTGAAGCCAAAGTATTCTTGAAGCAGCTTTTGTTAAACCCAAAAATGAAATTTTTGCCAGACATATCCTAATGACAAAAAAACAACAAACTGGTGAAAATATAGGTCAATACGTTCAACATCTTAAAGTGCTTTCCAAAGACTGTAATTTTCTAGCCGTTTCTGCAGACCAAAATAGAGAACATTATATAAGAGACTCTTTTAGTAATTAATGGCATTCTTTCTAATGACATAAGACAACGTTTACTAGAAAACAACACTATTACTCTGCAAGATGCCATAGTAAAAGCCCAGTCTCTGGAGTCAGCTTCAAAACACTCTGAGGCTTATACAACTCCTGTACAAATTATTAATGCAATTTCTTCTGAAACCAGAGAGCACACTAATTATACTTCTGCTGCTGTGAAAAGTTGGAAATGTTACTTTTGTGGATCAACTGAAAGGCATCCTCGTAGCCTATGCCCTGCTAGAGACAAAGTTTGTAAGAAATGCTCGAAAGTTGGACATTTTTCCAAGGTATGTAGGCTTCAGATGCCCAATTCAGTATCAGCTGCTGTTTTAGCTACTACTACATCTAGTTCGAATGTTAGAAATCTTGCTGCTGCCCCTCAATGCTTATCTAAAAGTGTTACTGAGATAAAGGTGAATGGAAATACAGCTGAAAGTTTAATAGACACAGGTAGTTCTGAGTCATATATCAGTAAGAATTATGCATTGTCTATAAACGTGAAAACATTTAGAAGTCATGCAAGCATAATAATGGCTTCAACAGCACTCAGAACGACTATCTCAGGACACTGCTTTGTTAATTTAGAAATAAACGAACATTCATATAAAAATGTCAAATTATCAATAATTCAAGATTTATGTGCTGATGTAGTTATAGGTCATGACTTGCTTAAACAACATTCTTCTCTAGAAATCACTTTTGCTGGCTCAAAAATGCCTTTAGTTATTGATCATATAGATAACATTTGTAGTTTGGCATACTTAAATATAGAGCCACCCAAATTATTCTCCAATCTATCAAATGATTGCAAACCGAGGGCAACTAAATCAAGAAAATTTTCAACTGAAGATAGAAAATTCATATCTGACGAGATACAGAATCTGCTATCGAATGGAATCATAGAAGAAAGCAACTCTCCTTGGCGTGCACAAGTACTTATTACAAAAAGTGAAACACACAAAAAGCGAATGGTGGTAGATTATTCACAAACAATTAATAAATTTACTTACTTAGATGCCTATCCTCTCCCAGATGTTGAAGATATTGTTAGAAAAGTAGCAAGATATTCTGTCTTCAGTACTATTGATCTTAAAAATGCATACCATCAAATTCCAATTAAAAATGAAGAGAAAATATACACTGCTTTTGAAGCCAACGGCCAACTATACCAATTTTGCCGGATTCCTTTTGGGGTAACCAACGGAGTGGCTTGTTTTCAAAGGGTTATCGATGGTATTATTAAATCCGAACATTTAAAAGGTGTGTATGCATATCTTGATGACATTACGGTTTGTGGATTAAATCAACAACAACATAATGAAAATCTTAATAAATTTATGGAAGTAGCGAAGAAATACAATCTAACAATAAATCAAAATAAAAGTTCTTATACACTAAATTCAATCAAACTTTTGGGTTATCAAATAGAAAATCAGACCTTAAAACCTGATCCTGAAAGACTTGAACCATTAAAGAAGTTACCCTTACCAAACGATTCACAATCACTAAAGAGAGCTGTCGGAATGTTTGCACATTATTCCAAATTTATCCCACAATTTTCAGAAAAGATACAAAAACTAGTCACATGCAATACTTTTCCTTTAACAGAACAAGCAGCTGAAGCTTTCCAAATTCTTAAATCTGAAATTATTTCTTCAGCTGTTACTACAATTGATGACAAGATTCCTTTTATCGTTGAATCTGATGCTTCAGATTTTTGTATTGCTGCTTCTCTTAGCCAAGGAGGAAGACCTGTTGCTTTCTTTTCAAGAACCTTATCAAAAAGTGAAAGAAATCATTCATCAGTGGAAAAAGAGGCTTATGCAATAGTGGAAGCTCTTAGAAAATGGAGACATTTCTTGATAGGTAAACATTTTCGACTTATAACTGATCAAAAGTCTGTCTCTTTTATGTTCAATATGCGCCACACTAGTAAGATAAAAAATGAGAAGATTATCAGATGGCGCCTTGAATTATCATGCTACAGTTTCGATATTCAGTACCGACCAGGAGTTGAGAATGTAGTGCCAGATACTTTCTCACGAGTGAGCTGTTCAATAAATCCTCGACCAAGTCTATTTGAACTACATCAATCCTTGTGTCATCCAGGAATCACCAGAATGGTCCATTGGATAAAGACACGCAACTTACCATATACTATGATGAAGTCCGTGAAATGACCAATCGCTGTCCTATCTGTGCAGAAATAAAACCAAAGTTTTTGAAAACTCAAGGGAGATTAATTAAAGCTACTTCGCCTTTTGAAAGATTGTCTCTGGATTTTAAAGGACCGCTTCCATCTAGATCTCATAACAAATATATCCTAACAATTGTTGATGAATATTCTCGATTCCCCTTTGTATATCCATGTCAAGATGTTTCAGCGAAAACTGTTGTGAAGTGTCTTACAAACTTATTCTCTTTATTTGGAATGCCTAGTTATATCCATTCAGACCAAGGGGGGACATTTATGTCTCAAGAAGTCAAAACATTTCTCCATTCACAAGGAATACCAACAAGCCGAACAACATCTTACAATCCTGAAGGAAATGGCCAGACAGAAAGATATAATGGAATTATATGGAAAACTATTTCTCTTGCATTAAAATCTAAACATTTAAAAACTGAACAGTGGGAAGAAGTAGTTGAGATAGCTCTTCATTCAATTCGTTCTCTTTTGTGTACATCTACAAACAGTACCCCTCATGAGCGAATGTTTCATCATTCCAGAAAAGCTATAAATGGAGCTGCACTTCCTTCATGGTTGATAACCCCCGGAAAAGTATTTATGAAAAAAAATGTGAGGCAGTCCAAATATGAACCCCTCGTTGAAGAAGTACAGCTAATTGAAGCAAATCCAAACTATGCTGTTGTTAGACGTGAAGATGGTAAAGAAACAACAGTAGCCTTAAGACAACTTGCACCACGAGGAGATGCATCTCTGGACTGTGTTAGTGGATCGGAATCTGCGGTTTCTAATGAACAGTTTATCAAAGATCCACCAAGCCCTAGATTGAGTATATGTGAGGAAAATCCAAATATTTCTCCTGTTAACATTCTGGAAGATCAAGGTCATATTGAAAGTGTTTTAGAGGAAGAAAATAAACACAGTCTTATTAGAAGAGGTACCAGGGAAAGAAACACTCCTGCTTACCTTAAAGACTTTGTTCAAAAATAAAGTTGGGGTGAATGTCCTGTGGTCTGTGAACTGTGTTTGTCATTTGTCATCTTAGTTTTAGTTAATGTCATATGTAATTGTCATGTTATTCATTCAAACAAAACAATGCTAATTTCTTGTATATTAAAACCTAGTTTATAAAGGTTTTGCATTTCATTACACTTACTATCCATGTAATTACTAAAATTCCATTTCTTATAATATATATACTAATAATCTAATTTTGTGATAGAATAGTTGAAAATCTCTGATTGTATGTTGTTCATACGGTTGCTGTCGTGAAGAGCGGCAACGTTTTCAAGAAAATTCTCATTTAGTTTGCTTGGTCGTATCCTTACTACACTGCATCGCATATGTAAAATACGCTATAGAGCTGTACAAACTGGTACGGGGTTCAAGAATCTTGGAATGGGTATCACGAATAAAAGAAAGATGTATAATTATCCAATTGACTTCAGTACGACCGATTTACAACAGACGGTCACATAAAAAAGTTCACTCAGTTAAAACGTTTTATGGAGATAATTTTCTTCAGCTTTAAGCGATTTTTTGTATGTAAGGCTCGCTTCTAGAGAGCAAAAAATAAATTTGAATTATTTTTTGTACTATACCAAATACTAAATAAAACTATACCAAATACCATAAACGAGTGCGGTCCTGAACTTGGTTGATTAGGTACACCTTAAACTTGGTCTCCAAGTTTTTCATTGTTTTCCTATAGTAAAAGTTCCACAGACAAAAGAGGAGAACAAATAGAAAAATTTCTTAATGAAACAGATTCTGTACTATTAAATACAGGAGAAAAAACTCGGGTTAACTCTGTTACCGGCAATCATTCTGCTATTGATCTGACTATATGAGAAAGTTCCCTAGCTCATAGTTTAAACTGGGAAGTATTAACCCATACCTACGATAGTAACCACTGGCCTATAAAAATAAGGAATAATAATTCCACAAAAACAATTATAAATTTTTCAGAAACATGAAAAACTAAAAATGCAAATTGGATAGCTTACCAACAACATATTGAAGACTACCTACCTAATTTTGTTAAACAAATTTACCTCAATGTTAACAGAGGTAGCCACAAATATTATATGCAAAACAGCAAAATCAAAACGTAAACACTCAGTACCGTGGTGGAACAAACAATGTGAAGAGGTACTTAAACAAAATAAGCATGCATTTAATGTATTCAAAAACATCATACACTGGAAAACATAACCTTTTAAAAAATATAGAGCCTACACAAGGTACGTAATTAAGAAAAGTAAACGTGAATCATTTCAAAATTATGTTTCCACAATAACCGAAAATACTCCTGAATCAGAAATCTGGAATAAAATCAGTAGGATTAAAGGCATTTCATACAGCAACAAAATTAACTTTCTTGACATTGAGGGAAACTTTAATTACAAACAACAGTCAAATAGCCAACGCTTTAGCGAACTCGTTTCAGACATATTTAAGTGATTCCGTACATGACTCATTATTTGTCGAAAACAAAAAGAGAATAGAAAAAGAGGTCAAAATTACAGATTCCATCAGTCCGCTAAATGTTGCAATAAGTATGCAAGAACTAAACGAAGCACTACAAGGACTTAAAGCCCTGGACCAGATGAAATTCCAAATTGTTTTTTTAATTATTCCTCCTTTAGCTGCTAAGCATCTACTCTTAGATACATTCAATTTTTTATTTTCGACTAAACAATTTCCAAAATCCTGGAATACCGCTACAATAATTCCTCTTTTGCAACCTAACAAAAACAAGTCAAACCCGGAATCTTATAGACCAATATCCTTAACATCGCCCTTATGTAAATTACTAAAAAAAAAAAAAAAACGAAAAACCCGAATTAGTTTCCGGATACTAGAAAATTTTTTAAATAGATGGTTATAATTCTTTTAAAGTATCAAAAAATCTAATAGTTAATAAGCAAAGCAGCTTTAGGAAAAATAGAAGCACAACTGACAATTTAGTGTCGCTAGAATCGGCCGTTAATGAGGCATTTGCAACTAATCGACAAGTTATAGCTGTCTTCTTTGATATAATTAAAGCGTATAATACTATATGGAAATATGACGTTATTGTTAAATTACAGCATTGTGGCATAGATGGAAATTTTCTAGCATTCGTCAAAATCTTCTAGATGGCAGAAATTTACAAGTTAAATCAAATCAGGAACTTTCAGAATACTATACACAAGAAAATGGCATACCCCAAAGATCTACACTAAGCGCAACACTCTTTTTAGTTGCAATTAACGATATCGAGAACAGTATCCGAAACCCTGTTAAAGCAATCCTATATGCAGATGACCTAATCTATATTCTATATTTCTCATTTATCTAATCTTTAGTAATCTATATTTTTAATTTCTAACATTATTCAACTTTCTAATTATTCACTACAAGAATGGTCTAAAACAACAGGACTGCAATTTTCTACGGTTAAAACCAAAGTAACGTGCTTTTCTCGAAAACATCAGATTGTTGCAAATCTTCCAATATTAACACTGTATTATCAAATTTTAGAAAACGTTGAGGAACTTAGATTTCTAGGTATGATTTTTGATTCAAAACTTACTTGGAACAAACACATCCAATTACTTAAAAAATCATGTTTAGAGAACATAATTTTTTAATTATTATTTAACATTCTTAAAGTACTAGCAAATCATAACTGGGGCGCCTACACAACACAGCTACTAAATATTTACAAATCCTTAATCCGCAGTAAATTAGATTATGGATCAATTGTATATAATTCAGCTAAGGACTCAACATTAAAAAAAATTGATATAATACAAAATACCGCACTAAGACTAGCTCTAGGAGACTACAGAACCAGTCCAGTTGGAAGTCTTTATGTCGAAGCAAATGAATCTCCACTTTCTATTAAAAGATCACGACTCAGTTTACAATACCCAAGCAAGCTATCAACTAATCCAAATAACCTAGCCTACCCCTATGCTTTTTCCACACATTACCATTCTAATTACAATCAAAATCCTAATCTTCGACCATCATTTAGCAAAAGAATTAGCAACTTCACATTTCCGGGTATTGTGCATACCAATATTGATTATGCTCTCCCTTGGACTATACAAATTCTATATTGTAACAGATCTGTCAACCTATATAAGGACAATACCCCTTCATCTCTTTTTCTCCAATACTTCTACAATATTAAAAATAAATATTCATCCTCTCAACTAGTTTATACCTATGCATCAAAAAGACCCGAATTGGAAACAGTAGGATCCGACATTGTCACAGAGGATTCTGTGCTCAAATTTCCACTACCTAAGGACTAACTACTCAATATATTCTGCTGAACTTTTTACGATATCCAAGGCAGTACAACAAACTCTTAATCGACCTGAAGACATGACAGTAATATTCACAGATTTCACAAAGTCTGAATAATTATCCCCGCGAGTAAAAATTCAAGCACGCTTATGCTCATTGAGGAAGCATCACATTCTATAGAAGCTTCAAAACATGTGTTAAAGGTATCTTATTGCTGTGCCCATCTGTGTTTATACGTCCATGTTATAGACTATCCATTATATCAAATGGAAAGACAAGCTACTGGACTACAAAGTGATATAAAGTGCGCTTCAGACAGTGCGGATTGTGACAAAATCATTAGGTTTTAAAGAAAACGAAATTGTATAATCAAATATAAGTGATACTTCAAGAAAAATTCTAAATTATAATAAACTTTGTAAAAACTTTAGTTTATATTTTATATTAATCATTATAATATAAAATATAATGGAAATAATAAACACGACAGACAAACCTTTGAAGATAACTTTACTAAGACCAATAAACGTATACCCCTTTGAAAACGCAAATTATGAACTATTCAACTTCAATTATTTTAAACAAAAAACCTAATGAGAAATGTAATAAGAGAAATAAAATAGACTTAGGAAACCTTATAAAAACAGACCACATGAATTCAGAAGAAAGAGAAAACATAATTAAGCTATGTAGATAAATTTTCAGATATATTCCTAAAAACAGGAGATAACTTTATAAACATTTACTTCCAATATCAGACACACCATAAAAATACACAGACAAGTTCCTATACATTGTAGATCTTATAGATATCCTTACTGCCACAAAGAAGAAGTTCGAAGGCAAATTCAAGAAATGTTAGATAAAGGAATCATAAGGTCATCATGTTCACCTTGGAGTTCACCCATATGGATAGTGAATAAGAAATTAGATGCATCAGGTAAGAAAAAATACCGTCTAGTCATAGATTATCGAAAGCTTAACGAGAAAACAATTTCTGATAGATATCCAATTCCACATATTACAGAAATTTTGGGTAAGTTAGGAAGAGCCCAATATTTTAGCACATTAGATTTGGTTAGCGGATTTCACCAAATCGAAATGGATCCAAAATCTGTAGAGAAAACAGCATTCAGCGTAGACAACGGTCACTATGAATTTCTAAGAATGCCTTTTGGTCTCAAAATTCGCCGTTAACATTCCAACGGGTAATAGACGAAGTACTAAAAGATTTGCAAAACAAAATATGCATGGTTTACATGGATGATATAATTTATATTCAGTACTAGCGTACAAGAACATATTCAAAATTTAAAACTAGTATTTCATAAACTACGAGAGGCACGTTTAAAAATTCAACTAGATAAATGTGAGAAATAAATAACAAAACCGTTAACAGTTTGCCTGAAGAAAGACCATAAAATAGAACATACAAAAGAATTTATCGATTGCTTTAATACTGGCAAAAATTTGTTAATATCAGAACCACTTCTGGCCTACCCAGATTTTAACAAAAAATTTGAAATAATGACAGACGCATCCAAATATGCCATTGGAGCAGTATTATCACAGTTGCAAATACTTTAGACCATACTTATTCGGAAGAGAATTTATAATTTTTACAGATCATAAACCACTACAATGGTTGTTTTCATTAAAAGAATCTAATTCACGACTAGTGAGATGGTGGTTACAACTCGAAGAATTTGATTATAAGATTAAATACCAAAAAGGAACTCTTAATAAAGTTGCGGATTGTCTTTCACGAATAGACACCGATAATGAAATAAATGTACTAGAACCTGAAAAAATAATAAACATAATATGAGATATAGATTAGACCCCCAAATGTTAATCCTAGTGGAAATGAAGATACTGATGGAAACACAGTACATACTTCAGCTGAAAATCCAATTCTTAGTATACCAATCACAGATTGAGCCTTGAATTTGTACAAAAATCAAATATTATTAACTTATGGAGAAATTAATGAAATAAAAACCAAAACACAAAAGATATTTGGCAACACAAGACTTTTTGTTATCTTACCTCAAAGAGATCTGCAAAAAGGAATCATAAATTTTAAAGGAACTTTAAAATTCAAAATATTAAGGTACAAAAAGTGTCAACACCGCAACTGTCAAATAAGTGTTACCAATTTATGCCAAAATTTTACCTTCGTTCGATTACAGTTACGGTGTGTTCCGAACAAGTGTTCTTGATAAAAACTCTTTATAATGGATTTATACAAATTAAATAAAACATCTTATTGTGTATTTCTTTAAGTTAACATTAATAGAAATTTTTAAATATTATTTCTACGCGTATATAATAAAATCTGTCTAGTGGCTGTAATGCCAGTGTACTCGGTAAAGTGATTCTAAAAAGAACCCACCTAAACCCTAAATATTTCGTGTTGGTATCATATGACGTCACAGGCTCTGACGCCGATGACGTGCATCGTTCTATGGTTGATGCGGGTTATTCCCAATAAAAAAAAAATACTATAAATTACATAGAAATAAAAGACATTTATAATAGTTCACTTATATATTTACTTCTTTCAAAATTAAAACAATTTACAAATAGAAAGATAATCCACATTGAATAAATGTTTTGTAATCATTTTTTCAAGAACTGCATCACAGTACCCACAGCAACGCAAGTTAAACAAAAAACGTAAAATTACATTACAAAATTACTTAACTACATTAAATAAAAAAAAATAGATAAAAAATGGTTGAGATGAAGATTTTTGTTTATCGATATTAAGAAATGAGTTATTTTGGTTGGTAATGAATAATTTATCACAGAACAACGTAGCTTGTTTTGTTATCTAATAACTCACTATTATCCCATTCATGGATATATAAAAGTCAGTTCATATTTTACAACAAATATATTTTCATATAATATCCAAGAATGGTTCTAATTCACAAAGTTAATTTAAAGTTCAGTGTGACATTGAGGTTCTCAAAATTTATTTACACAATTCCAAATTGTTTCAAACTCCACGCTTTTGATTTAATCAATTAATATTATTAAACGAATTTGAATATTGTACTAGTTTAGATCACATATTATGTGTTAACAACAGCAAACACAACATAAAAAAAGACGTCTAACAAAACATAAAAATTTCGATTGTATCACATTGCAAGAGCTGCATAAAAATAACATATTCATACAAAAAACCCAATATAGTTAAGATAGACGCACCAACGTAATACTTAATAAATAATTTAATATTTGAACAATAACTTTGTAACTAATTAGTCGATAATATTCAAATTTGTTTAAAATATTACTACAGACCGGAGAATATTAAACTATTTTAAACAATATGAATGATGACAAAAATATGCGGTTATATTTTTAATATAGTTTTAAATCTATGAGTGATTTTCTTTAAAGAATAGTGAAAATTTATAAATATCCCTAAAATTATCCGATGGTCTTCACTACACAAGACATAAAGCCAGAAAAATATGTACAGCATATAATCAATTATAATAATAATTAATCTAGCCATAACAGAGATATCACGCTTCGATACTTTTTACCTAATTTTCTGAAAACTTCCGCTACGAAATGAAAAGGGGCGATCGATAGAGAATTAAAAATTACTCTTAATATTGTCAAAACCAGATTTGCGCCATTGACGCGGTTTCATAATAAGGCTTATCTGTATTATAATTTGAAGGTAACGGTTGTTTAGCGTTTTTATCAGATTTCTCAGCTAAACTGAGCTTTCATTTGTTTACTTAAGTTAAAAAATCACACCGGAACCAAAGTGCATGATATTATATGATTAATTCGGCTTCAGTGAAGCGCTTTTCGTCCAATTAAGAAGCTATTTTGCGACTCTTCGGAGAAACACCGCACAGAGGTGAAAACGGTATAGGAACTAGAGGAAGTATGTTGATATTAGAGATAATGTTCAAAATAAATATTCTTTGGTAACATAAATTGTCGTTTTCACAGTAATTTTAAGACCACTCACATAATAATACAGCTCAGATACTCTATTTCCATATCCGAAGAAAAACAATGGGAAAATTGTTTAAGTGTTGGAACGGCCCACGTAACATTAGAGAAATTTTTTTGTATACGAAGTAACAGTTCTGCATTAATTAAAATCAACTGAATAAACAAGAGTATTGTAAATGGATCAATAACTTCATGTAACAAAATGAAATCGACGTTACTAATGAACTATTATTAGCCATATAGATGGTTCTATTTATTAAGGTAAATGAAGTGGCAAAATGTGCCGTGTGTACTGTAACTCCTTTGTGTATTCATAAGGAACCTCATTGGGTTCCTCATTCTTTGAAAATTTAAGTATATTGCAATTTTTAGATGTTGCATTATGGTTGCTATATCCTTTAATGAAACAGACACAATAATATTGTACTGCAATACTGTAGCCATTTTAGATCAACTTGATCAAATAATAAACGGATATTTTTAATATATGGTGTAGCCTCGCATACAGCATGATTTTCGATAACACAGATTGCAGACGTTTATGGCGATCGCATAATTTCACATATTTTGGCCTCCACGATCACCTAACTTTTTTTCTGTTATCGGGTGCATCGAAAATGATAATGAGAAGAAATGTTACACTTTGAGTTTGGCAACATGATTAGAAGAAAGTGAATTATGGATTCAGCAACAGAATAAATTTTTAACTTAAAGTATTTCACTATGCTTCATTGTATATTTCACTGTCATAGTAGAGAATTTTTTATATGCTGTATAAAGATACAAACAAATTAATTTACACCTAATGTAAGTTTTGTTTAATTCCATAATTTAGTAGTACTAGTATATAAAGCACTAAATTATTTTGTATTTATGATCTTTTACATCCTCTTATAGTACCAAATGCTCTTCCAGTCATAGACCTGCAACTGGGTTATTTATTTATTAATATTGAGACGACAAATATACACTAGATAATTTCAGGAATATTTAAACTTCATATTTAGTTTGTTAATTGTAATATGTTAATTTTAAACAATAGTTTTTTGGAAGCTTTCAAAGAATTATAGGATTGAATAAAATCATATTACAGATAATGTAACGAATACTACAAAGTTATCCAACAGAAAGTTCCAAATTGTTTTTATAAAAAAAATGTAAGTTTCCAAAAAAAAGAAAGAAATTCATAATTATATCGACAGGAAATATTTCATACCAAGCAAACACCAAGTATAAAAATTGCTTATTGTAAAAACTTCTAGACCAAATCCCCTTTTAACATCTTAAGAAAATAACTGCTATCAGTCTTAGGAAGATAGTTGATGTATAACTTATGATTTGGAAATAGGAAGGATCATAACTTATCTGTAGAAAGAAAAGGAGGTGATTCGTAACTCAGCTTTGTTCTACAATGAGGCAGTTAGATAATTTAATTTAGAATTATAGATTCTAAAACTTCTGACTCACATAACTATTATAATATCTGACTGAAATGGTCCTTATTCGGTGACAGATCTATTCTCAAAAACGATTCTTATCTACTATGATTGCATTATCAATCATATTGTAAATATGCTGTTTATGTCTGTCAAAATCTAATTATATTTGGCGCTTGCTCACCTATTATATTTCACAATCTCATGACCTCTAGAAATATACACGCGTGAACACATAAGTAAGCATTAAAAACACTGACAGGCTACAGATTTCACGGTAACTTTTCCATCCCCTATGGCACCAGTGTCATGAGATAATGAAACATCTACAATCATTTACACAGTGAATTTCTTCTGACGATCAGAAAGGAAAACTACATAAACATTTATAATCATATCTAATTTGCCTATTGCGGTGAAAATATTTGCAAATATATAGCGACCCTAAGTATTTAGGAATAGCCCCACAAATTCTGGCATAAAGAGCTGTTGCGGGTACTGGCAGACTGCAAACTAATATTACACCTAAACGGGTTCTAAATAAAAATTACAAAAGGTCTTATAATGTACAGTTTACTTATGGATGCAGTCTTCTCTAGATCATATTCTAATACCTTAACTCTGTATCCTAATAATAAATTCATTGTATTTAATATTTGTCAATGGATTATCATTTTTTTTTGGTTTCTAAGCAGTGTTTAATTTGTTTTAAGTTTTAAATTTTTATCAAGCACAGCATAACTTGTTTTTGTTCACAATTTCAACATGTATAAATATTAGCTACTACTATTGGTGTATATTTTAACCAAATTTGACCTTTGTTTAGATTTTGTTGCAATTGTAGTGGAGTATTTTTTTTAAATTCCCTTTAATAATCGACGAAGCAGATTGCCATAGTAAATTGTAATCCTTCCAGTCTATGCTACTTCGAGTAAAACTATACTGTACAAATTTGGAGATTTCCTTTATTGCGAGACTATTTAGAAACTAAATATTTAGTTAAATTTTTTTTAAATATTATTGGTTACTGATTTATGTCCATGGTTATGACCTGTCGAAAATTAAAGTTAATGGTAAAAAAATTCACATTTAACAGTCTGCTTATACTACATACAAGGCAATATCCACAGATATAAACTGCTTTTGTTTAGAAAAGTTTTCTTATTTAAACCTTTTGCTCTAAACTGGAAACTATGCACCAAATCTTCGCAAACTATAGGGAAAATTGAGTATAATTCTTATTTTGGACTCCACTTAAGGAATTTCTAGGCAAGAATATTAAATAAATAAACCATTAAATATCATTACGCGATTTTTGTCTACAATTTAAAAATTTCTGCAAGAATCTTACCAGTAGGTATATCATATCCACAATAATATTGATCTATGAATTACTTCTATTTCTTTAAACAATATCTATCTATTATTGTATAAAAATGTTCTGTAATAATGCATCAACGTATTACACTAAAAGCTGTCAGTAAAAATTCCCACAAACTTTAAAATCTACGCCTTTAATATCGTTAGAGGTTCATTTCTTGATCAGGTAAACTTAGTTATCTACGAAACATTCGATAAAATAATACAAGTATAGTACAGGTTCAGATACGATGTTCGTAAGCTTATCAAGGGTGTTGCACGTGCAGATTGTGCATTATAATAAGAATAATGTGCGGCATTAATCGGCACGTGCTAGATCCATGACGTTTAGCATTAAAGTGGGTTTATAGTTGTAAAAAGATTTAAAAAGTAAAGACCATAAAACACCTATCTTGGCATGCACTATACTGCACCGACGCATGGTAAGCAGCATATCTCTCGCAATACTAGTAATATATTTCAAGGTGAGGTAATATACGAGCAATGTACTCGCTAATGCGTAACCCAAATATGAATCGCATATATATATATATATATAATATATATATATATATATATATATATATATATATATAATATATATATATATATATATATATATATATGTTCTATGGATGAGACGTTTGACACGTCGGGATTATTAATAAAATTAAAGTGCTGCCTGCACTATTATACAAAAACCAATTCAATTGGATATTTAAAGAATCTGTAAGACCTCAATAGTAACAGTTGCACGAACAAGACACAAGCGAAAAATATTTTACAGTAAATATATTCAATGAGATATTTTCGAGAAACAGTTAAAGTATGTTTACCAACTAATACTAACTAATTTGGGATAAGTTTATGATTCACAGAAGATATGCTAACAGATGTTGTTAAGCTAATAACACACTTGTTAATTATGTTAACCAATCCTATTCTACATTCATTTGTTACATTCCGAAGTGTTTCATTTTCTAACCGATTATGATGAATATTTTCTAAAGGAACTACACCTAAATTTGTTTAAATTGTACTATATAAATAATAAATGATACTTTTTATGATGAATTTTTACTAATGAAAATATTAGACCTGCTTATTCCTACCAGGTAAAAACTATATACTATATTAAAATATTCTTTGCAGAAATCAAATTTAGTTATTATCAAAAAGTTGTTTAATTCACATAAAAACATTTAAACTTGTATTATTATTCTTGCCTAGAATTGAGAAAAAAAATTGTTCTTACTTATATATGGCTTAATTTATATAATACATTACGTTATTCCAACTCCAATGCTACGAAACAAGAGTAGTTAGTTACTAGTTTTTTGTATATGACATGAATGAGAATGAATTAACCTTTGACTAAGCAGTGTCTATCAGAATTATTATTTAGGTACGGCACCAGGTATACGTTTTACACGTGCCTCTGTTAAGAATCCCTTGGAACCATCTGGTCCTTTCGGTTGACGAACCACAGTTAATTTAGGTCCAGTGTCATCTACTGATATGGTACGTAGTCTACTGATTAGTCTTTCTGGTCTAGCTTGGACATCGCTAAAAGAGAAATAAAACAATTGTTAAAATTATATTGTACAATATAAGGTAACCAACCAAACACCAAAATATAACAATGAAAATTCAAGTCAATTCGAGAACACACACACACACACACACACAACGATACTATACTTATAATAGAATTAACATTGTAATTCAAATCAACTAGAACCCTACATGGAGAATTATGGAATAAAAATATAAACAACAAATGCGTCGTGTATATTATAACGTTTTCAAGTGTCTCTTATTGTCTTTTTGTTTATTATTTACTTTTTACGTGGGAATTAAAACTTGTGATATATTAATTACTATTTAACTGGGAATAAGCCACAATTAAAGATAAAAATACGTTTATTGACGTTTCAATTTCCACTTCGGAAATCGTTCTCAAAATACAAACAGTAAATAAAACAAATTTTGTTTTTTGTTACATAGTGAACAATTCTTCTGATAATTTAATTTTATCTAACTCATTTATATTGACAATTCAGACATACATTATGCATTTTAAAGTAGACGACTTTAAAATGATATTGCCAATATTGTTGAGTTGCGCTCCTGGGACGACTTTACTTATAAGATTCATTCGATTACATGAAATCAACTTTAAATTGAGAATATCAGTCAGAAAAAAATCATATCATGTAATTCGTCTTTAAAAAGACAAACACATGACATGATGACAGTAAAATTCTCCTGTTAGTGATTCCATAGTAAAGTATGAGGGAAATAGCAGGAAAAAAAACCTCATAATACTATCCAGACATGGTAAGTATTTGTTCGTGCATTTAGTTTACCTTCAATAAACACCAAAATTCTGATTTTATATGTTTCGTTATTTAAAAAACATAAATGATGTATCCTCTATATGTTACTGACTTACTAATACTGGTATTTTCTTATTAATAACTTCCTCTTTCAATATTGGTAACCAGATTATACCACATTCTGCCGAGGAATTTGCGACACAATTGGCCTCATTTAGCATAATTAGAGCCGCTTCTTTGATATTTCTTTTTTTACCATCCGTTTCTTTTAGGACTACATTTGAATTATTCCATTGAATGAAATGAGGTTGAATGCTCGAATAAATGAACTTTGAAAATAAGGCTATTATCGAGCACAAGTTAATTAAATCTAGCCCAAGCACTTTCGCTTAAAATAGCATCTTCAGGGGCATTTCGTCAAAATAAGAACTATCCGGCAAGCGTAGATTGTGGAAATATTAAAAATAACATAAATTATACAAAACACTACACTAAAACGAGGACAAACAGTTTAAAATTACTTCTACGCTACATTCTCTGTCAGTCCAAATACTGACAGAGAATAGTGTTTTGTATAATTTATGTTATTTTTAATATTTCCACAATCTACGCTTGCCGGATAGTTCTTATTTTGACGAAATGCCCCTGAAGATGCTATTTTAAGCGAAAGTACTTGGGCTAGATTTAATTAACTTGTGCTCGATAATAGCCTTATTTTCAAAGTTTATTCCATTGAACCCTATGTTCATTATCCCATGCGTGTTTACATATTTGAGATCTATCAAATTCTCTATTTTTAATAAAATATTGATGTTCACTTTATTCTAACATTTAATGGCCTTGATGTTTCACCTAAATAAAACTGATCGCATTCACAAGGTATTTTATAAATGCAATTATTTGTCCTTTCTTGTTCATTAGGTTTGGTTTTGGACATAATAGATCTCAACGTGTTTGTTGTTTTGAATGTTGTTGAAATGTTGAATTTATTTCCTATCCTTTTAAGTTTTTCAGATAATCCTTTTATGTACGGTATTGTTATTTTCCTCGTATTATTCCTTGTATATGCTGTAGGATCTCGTTCGTAGGTTTTTTTCTCTCATAATTTACTATGGAATCACTAACAGGAGAATTTTACTGTCATCATGTCATGTGTTTGTCTTTTTAAAGACGAATTACATGCTATAATTTTTTTCTGACGGATATTCTCAAAATAAAGTTGATTTCATGTAATCGAATGAACTATCTTATAAGTAAAGTCGTCCCAGGAGCGCAACTCAACAATATTGGCAATATCATTTTAAAGTCGTCTACTTTAAAATGCATAATGTATGTCTGAATTGTCAATATAAATGAGTCAGATAAAATTAAATTATTAGAAGAATTTTTCACTATGTAACAAAAAACAAAATTTGTTTTATTTACTGTTTGTATTTTGAGAACGATTTCCGAAGTGGAAATTGAAACGTCAATAAACGTATTTTTATCTTTAATTGTGGCTTATTCCCAGTTAAATAGTAATTAATTTAAAATGCCACAAGAAAATAGCTTCAGAACAATATTGTGATATATGTTTCAGAGCTATTCAAAATCCTCTCATTTTCCCTTTGGTGTAAGTATTTTGTAACATATTGCATTCATACTATCCCTACCTCCCCCTCTCTCTCTATCTCTCTGCTGATGTACTGAGGATATTTTAAGAGATTTAAGATATAAAAATGGTACAGAAAATGCGATATAGTTGAAGAAAATGCCTTTGTGAATGTAAAATGCTTAGTGACATGAGACGGATACACACAGATGAAACAAATATTGAGCCACGAAAAATCCTTTAACTACTCGAAGAATGCTGCTGGCTATTATCAAGAGCACAGGGCCTCTTAATGGAGATTAACGAAAGCAGAGGACTTGGTACAAAAGTCCCAATACCAAGTGTCAGAGACATGAAGTGCTAGGTCTGAAGATAATTGCAGAAGACAGACAATTTTAAGATTAACTAAAAGATGTAAAACTAATTGCATAAAATATAGCCATTATTAAGTACGTATATTGAACAGAATTTTGTTTGTAATCATCGTCTGTATACCTACATCTCAAAGACATTCAAGCGTTTAAGCATAGCCTCACTATAGTCCACGGTTCCACTCCATACAGTAGCACTGGAAAAATGTAGCAATATGCCATTCAAACACGAAAGTCAATACTAAAATCGTAGCTGCGGCTTTTAATTTCTACGATTGGATCCCAGCTCTCATTCATATTACTGCTGGGATACACGAGTTTCTCTACTATGTCCAGTACGGCATCCATACTCCGATCTTTATACCGTCGTCTCCGCAATTAGCCAGCAGTAAGGTATCGTCGGCATATTTAAAAAGTAAAGGCGAGAGTATACAGCCTTGTATCTCCTCTTTTTATATTTATTTCATCTGACAGTGCTAGTTCAACTTTTGTCCTTACTACTTGATGCCAGTATAAAGATAGTACGAGAGTTTATAGCAATGTGAGCTCTGGATGTCATGAAGTTATAGTGAGATGGAAATTCAAAAAGATAGTCAAAGAGTCATTTAAATAGTACCCTAAAATACAATCATGTATTTTAAACAAGTATCTTTAAAATTAAATATACAAAGATCCACGCCAATGCAACATCCAAAAACCAAAAACCATCAATTGATTTAACAACCGTCTTAATAATTGCTTGAAGTTAACCATGCCATTTAATAACATAAAGTTATCATTGTATAATTAGACAAATTAATAAAATGTACATACTTGACTTTCACAACATTACATGCTGACGATTTTCCACTTCTATGATTGGTGACAAGTACAAATTCTACAGTATCGCCAACTTGAAGACTAACATTATCTTTGACTTCTGTCATATGGAAAAACAGTTTTTTTCCCTCCTCTACTTCATAAGCCAGAAATCCAAAATGTCCTTTAATCGCGTCAACAGTAGCTTTTAATTTTTTTCTTACGGCTATTATATTCGCAGCTCTACCAGTGGTATCTACTTGAAACTGAACATGATCACCAATCTAAAATTTAAATATTAAACGAATTGTAATTAATTTAATATGTATTTCATTAAATACAACTACCACATCCCATATTTTAATTGAAATTTGTATGTAGTAGCTCAGGAAATTTAAGGAATATATGTAAATGTATCCTCAACCTTACAGACTAATCACTTACCTGAAGTAGTTCCCGTTTATTTACAAGTCCCATAATTCCAAATTCATATTCTTGAACTTTTTCATTTTGATTTTCAGCTTTAGTTCTAATTAGTCCGGAATATTCAGTCTGATCGGGATTCACAGAACGAAGAGGTCGTACCACTGTACCTTCTAGAATGTCCCCACGGAATTCTGGAAGAGCAATTGTACCTTTTGGGATTACTTTGACATTCTCTGCCGAGGAACAAGAACCAGAATTTCCACGGGTTCCCAAGTTGTATTCGACTTCTGTGCCTAGATCTAAGCTATTGGATTCACCCTCAAAATTACTAAAATTAAAGTTGGTATTAGTATTTTATATATTTATGATTTTATCAAATTTATTGAAAATGCTGTTTTTTTTATTAGGGGGAGAGAAAGTCAGATATATTTTGTGCTTTGTAGAAGAAGCCAGCTAAAAGAGGTTACCAGCTGTAAAACATAAAGTGTGAGTGTGAACTAGTGATGTAACGAATATTCGCATTCGCATTCGCGAATATTCGCATATTTTTGCATATTCGCATTTGCATTCGCATTCGCAAAATTTGTGCGAATGTTTTGCGAATCTTACACAGCTTGCATTTAGCTCGTTCAGTATCGAAAAGTGGTGAAAAATAAGTGCATATTTCACTATAATTTGATTTACTCATAGTAATAAATCGCTAATCACACTTTAACTAAAAATTCACTTGTATTTGTGCACGAGCAGAGCAGGGCAAGTGGAGTGACTTGTGTCCAGTGAAATTTTTATTGGAACTATAACCAGAGAACTTAGTTCTCTGCTATAACTCTCTCTCTATAACAAGTCAAATTTGATTATAACAAGAGAAAATAAGATCGAAAAACGTGCTTTCTACTTTTTGGCCCGGACGTGACTATAAATAAATACCTTTTTAAACGACCCCTCAATAAACTTAACCGCCTACAATAAACTTCTTTACAATAAATACAACTGTTTCACATCTTTACTTTAGCAAATATGATAGAATGATACTGGACAATTTAAAGCAGTTAAAAATGACAGACTTTTTCCAATTGCCTACACACCTCGCGCAAATGAGACTGCCGGCAGTGCCGGAGATAATTAAAATTGCCAAATAAAAAAAAAAACTGAATATTCGCATTCGCATTCGCGAATGTCGGTGGCATATATTCGCATTCGCGAATGTTTAAAAAATGACATTTGTTACATCACTAGTGTGAACCTAGTTAATATAAACCAGTGATAATGGGTATGGAGATAATATTTAATCTTGTAATGAATGTACAAAGTAAGGGAGGGGGAAAACTAGGACGACTAGGAGATTTAAATAACTTGGCTTCTTCATAACAGAAAATGGTATACTAGATTGAGAAATTGCCAAGAGATACTGGCTAGTTTTGAGTCGTGTTCTAGTTCGCCTACGAATCGGACGTGCCTATCGACAAAGCGAAACGAAATAAACTGTATTTGTTTAAAAATTGTGTTTTATACACCTTAAAATTTGGTGTAAAAATAAAATTAGATTGTGAGTTAAGAACAATTAAATGGACCAGTTAGTCGGGGGGAAACCCCCAGACGACCCAGCGCCCCCAGATATACGTCAAAAAAATATAGTTTTTGGTGAAAGTGAATGTGTAAATATGGATATCTCCACAGGTGCAGAGCTGACACCTCTTAATAAGAATATCATTTCCAACCAAGATCTCCAACCAGTAAGTAGAAATAATTTATTAATAAATCCAACCTCGTCAAAAAATAATATACAAACAACAACAATGAGCATTGATAACACGTCGAAAGAAAGAGAGGAGTTTTTGTATGTAAGTACCGATTTAGGCCCGTATCATATTTATATTGAGAATAATTCGGTCGAGTTTAAAGGTAAATTACAACCACTTAAAATCGGAGATATAATTCTTTCTAACTTTCCAGAGATATCTCAAGTATTGTTATGTTATAACTGCCTCCGTTTTGGTCACCTAGGGGGTCAGTGTCGAAGTAAACCAA
Organism: Diabrotica balteata; assembly: GCA_918026665.1. Taxonomy (NCBI): domain Eukaryota; kingdom Metazoa; phylum Arthropoda; class Insecta; order Coleoptera; family Chrysomelidae; genus Diabrotica; species Diabrotica balteata. The sequence continues at coordinate 74,513,495 of OU898283.1, read as the reverse complement.
GATGCAGCAAATGTCAGGAGTCCCATACCACACAAGATTGTAATAGTTCAGATTACACACCAAGCTGCTTTAACTGTCAAGGAGAACATCTTACCACTAATTTGTCTGCTTGTCCAGAATTTAAAAGACAAAAAATTGTAAAGGAAACCATGAGCTCTTGCAATATTAATTTCTTTGATGCAAATAAACAGGTCCCAAGAAATACGTACGCAAATATAGTCGCTCGTAATAAATCTGCCATGGAAAGTGGTCAAATATCCTCGACAAATTATTCCCAACGGCTTCAATCTGGACCTACCCCTTCTAGTACAATACAGTATCATTCCTCTCAACCTCAGTACTTACAGTCCCACAATTTACAACCCAAATCCTATAATAACAATTTTACTAAACATATGTTTTTCTTCCCCTACAACTTCAAACCCAAACAAAAGGCACAGGCCAACCAGCCCTGATCCCATTGAAATTTCAAGAAAAGAAATACTTACACAACCAAATACCTCTCTTGTCTCAGGGGGAATTTTTAATAGTCAACATTATTTAAAAAACTCAGCCGGAGTAAAATTACAATCGGAGGAATTAAATGCAACAATAAGTTTAGTTTTAGAAGTAGTTCTCAATATTATAAGTAATATAAAACAAACAAACAATTTCGATGTATCAAAATCTGAAATAGTGGAATTAATTAGTAAACATGTAAACCATACCTTGTCTTCAAATTCGCAGACACAAACGCAAACATAAATTTGCTGCAATGGAACTGTCGTTCTGCAGTAGCTAATAAAGTAAATCTAGAATATCTGCTATATCAAAATAATATTTCCATAGCATTGCTTTCAGAAACGTGGTTTAAATCAAAATACTATTATAATTTTAAAGGTTACAATTGCTTTAGATCAGATCGGGCAGACGGATATGGTGGAACTGCCATTTTATTAAAATCAAACTTAAGATGCGAAGAAATAAATCTAAAAATAGATATCCTTTCACTCATAAATGTATTTCAGTTAAAATTTTCCGAGGTAAAAATCCCATCAATATTGTGTCAGTTTACATTGAACCAAAGACTAAGATATCTGAAAGTCAATGGTTAGAATTCTTTAAAGACATACCTAAACCATTTATTGTTGGTGGGGATTTTAATTGCCACAGTATCGCATGGGGCTGTGAAGGAGAAGACAGTTATGGTAAAAAACTTCTAGAATGTATTGATCATTGTAATTTAATATGTCTGAATGATGGATCGCCCACATTAGCAACTAGTAAGAGTCCATCCGCTATTGACTTAACCTTTTGTACAAAAGATATTTCAAAATTTTTTACTTGGAGAGTCCTACAGGACCCTCATGGATCCAACCATCTCCCAATTATTATTAACATGGAAACAGATCATATAACTTCATTTCCAGCTCAAAATTGCCACAAGATCTGGAATCTTAACAAGGCCGATTGGAAATTATACACATCTGTACCAGAAGCTGAAAATTCTCCTGGAAACTATCAAACTCTAATAGCAAACATTAATAAAGCAGCCAATTTAGCAATACCAAAGTTCTCATCTAACGGAATACATAAAAGACGAATTTCGAACCAATGGTGGTGTGAAAGTTGCAAAACCGCCGCTGATAACCGAAAAACTGCATATGGAAAATATAAACAAGATCCTACAAGAAATAATTTAGTTGAATTTAAGAGACTTGACGCTGTCGCAAAAAAACTCTTCAAACAAAAGAAAAAACAGAATTGGGTAGAATACTGCGAAAGCCTAAATTCAAAAACACAAATCAGTGAAGTATGGAAGAAAGTAAACGCTTTTAAAAATCGCAAACAGTCCAACAAGATTCCAATAGACCCAGAATCCAGCTGGCTAGATGAATTTCATAAGAAAATATCTCCTCAGTGGGTACCTTCACAACATTTTCCAGAATACAGCGAAACAGTGTCAAGAGATAGGTTTGGCTTAGAAGAACCATTTAAAATGTGGGAGTTAGAGCGAGCACTTAGTCAACAAAATATCAGTGCTCCAGGTAAAGACAATATTTCATATTCCATGATATACCATATTCCTCACCACTATAAAATATCATTATTAAATATTTTTAATGACATTTGGAATGATACGTCACAAATTCCAGACAGCTGGAAGGAATATATTCTAATACCTATTAAAAAGCCTGGGAAACCAGAAAATTGCAGTAGATCATATAGACCAATATCCTTAGCCTCTTGCTTCCTAAAGACGCTAGAAAGATTAATAAAAAATAGAATTGAACATTGGTTAGAGCAAGAGCATATTCTCCCAAAATCTCAGTATGGATTCAGAAAATCAAAATCAACCCAAGATGCCATAACTGCCTTAGTCTCATCCATACTAATAAACTTTACTGATAATATGTATACTATGGCTGCTTTTCTTGATGTCTCCTCTGCATTCGATACCGCTAACTTGGACATTATGCATAAAAAGCTATTAGATATCGGCTTCCCCATCACCATAGCTAACTTTCTCAGGACATTGTACACTAATAGATCAACTTTTTTAAAAATCAACCATTCCATCTCTCCTCCACGTCTTACAAATATAGGACTTCCACAGGGTAGTATATTAAGCCCAATACTATTTATTTTATATAATATGGATATAGAAAATTGTATTAATAACCCAACAAAAATTATTCAATATGCTGATGATGTAGTAGTTTACACAGCCCACAAATCATTGGATATATGTAAAAATAATTTTGATGTCTCAATTAAAGCTGTTCTTAATCACTATGGAAATATTGGTTTAGAAATATCAGAATCTAAAACAGAAATTTGTATTTTCTCTAGAAAACATCAAATTCCACAAGGTCATCTGGAAGTAGGTCAAATTCAATTCCCTATTAAAAATTGTATAAAATATCTCGGTACTTATTTAGACAGAAAACTTCTATGGAAGGATCAAATTCATCAAGTCATAAAAAAGTCTGAAAATGCAATGAACATTCTAAGAGCCTTTTGTAGAACTAACTGGGGCGCTGATCCAAATGTAGCACTTTTATTTTACCGCACAATGATTCGTCCCATTTTCGATTACAGTTGTCATTTGTATGGAACTGCCGCAAACACACATTTAAATAAATTAGAAATACAAAAAAATAAATGCCTTCGGCTTTGTCTTGGATATTTGACTTCTACACCTGTTAATATAATGGAAGTTGAGGCGATAGAACCACCTCTGAAATTTCGACGGGAGTTTTTAAGTGATAAATTCATTACTAGAGCCATAGGGAAAAATACTAACTATCTACAGGATATTCATATTTTATCAATTTTAGATCTAACTCATAAATATTGGACAAAGAAAAAATGTTCTCTTCTGGTAAATAGTTACTTGAGGATATCTCAATACCGACATACTTTCTATACGTATGAAAACCAAGTTTCACCTATATATTCCCATATATTAGAAGAGCTTTTCTCAAAACATATTAATACCTTTTTTATGGAGGGTAATTTAAATCCAGTCGCTTTTCAATCATTTACACGGCATAAATGGCCAAATTATCAGTTTTACTTTACAGACGGATCTAAAGTACAAAACAAAGTAGGATGTGCATTAATTAATACTCAAAGTGGATTTAAAAAATTATTGAAATTGCCAGCTGAATCATCGATATACACTGCTGAAATGACAGCGATTCTTTTGGCATTAAGGCATATACATAGTAACGACCCCTACAACTGCATAATATTTACAGACAGTAAGAGTGTAGTCGACAGACTAACAAACGTACATAGGTCCAAACAACTAAATCATATAGAACTAGAAATTATGACTATTTACAATAAAATTACAAATTTAGGGAAAAACATTATTATATCATGGATAAAGGGACACGCGGGCATTAAGGGCAATGAAATAGCAGATAGCCTAGCCAAATCCGCCCTAGACATAGGCGAGGAAGCCCCCTTGAACTTACTCCCCATTTCAGACATTGATATAATTAGTATACGGCATCAAAAAGAAAAATGGCAAACATATTATCAGAACACGAGAACTGGAAATAATTACAAACAAATGCAGCCTGAAATACCCATAAAAAGATGGTTTCATACTATATCAAACCGCCATTTCATAAGGGTTATAAACAGATTAAGATCTAATCATGCTCTTACCCCCCTTCATATGTACAAGTTGGGTCTCGCGGAGTCACCTAATTGCAAGTGCGGAAAAGAAGGTAACCTATTACATATTTTCCTTGAATGTTCCCACGAATCAGTAAACATAAACAAATTTTATGATAATCTTATTATATTAAAAATTCCACTTCCCGTCTACCTAAACAATTTGATTTTCTCTAGAGATATCAATATATTAAAAACGATTTACGAACATATCAAAAACTGTAAATATAAATTGTAGCTTAAAACTAACCCTTATATATAAGTAAATTTTTGTATTATAGCAGAAAAAAATATATATATATATATAAAAAAAAATAAAAAAAAAAAATAAAAATTATAAAAAAAAAATTAAAAAAAAATATATATATAAAAAAAAAATAAAAAAGAAAAAAAAAAGAATTAAAAAATAAAAAGGAAGATGTAAACCTCCGAGATGTTGAATCGGGTTACGTCTTAGCGCAGAAAAAAAAAATACTGGCTAGTTGTTTTAACTGGAAGCGAATGAACGGGGTACTAGTTATTGAAAATCGAGGAAGGGCTGAACCATGGACGTATAAACACAGATGGACTCAGTTATTTACATAAAATTGTGAAGTCAAAATTATTTAAATATGTCACATTCTCAGCACCTCCAACTGTTGTCACGTTTTTTTATTAAAATTTCTTATTCGCGAGTCGCTGAAAATATTACTCCGTATTTTATACTCTACAGGTGCTATCAAACCAAAATAATAATTTATTGGTTATATTAATATATCTAATTGTAATCAAAATATCAAGTGTGCACATAGTGTGCATTATCATTTAATAATAGCGTATAATAGATATCAATCAATTATTTTATATTTAGAAGCACTGAAAACTATTTATAAATGGCAACGGTTGTTTACATTTCTCTGTTTTACGGTTCTACGTCAAACTTCAAATGCTATTCCATGTTTGTTTACAACGATTGAGGAAATAAGGAAAAATTGTTTTTAGATATTTTGGCTGTATTTTGAGTGATATTTGTAAAAAGTGAAATAAAATAAACGAAATATTTACATCCCGGTCCCTCATTTCATTTGTAAGTACATACAATTTACATTATTTAAGAAGAGGAAATGAAAAAGCGTGTTTGTCTACATTTTAATAGGCGTACCATTAGTTTTATTCATGTTCATTAATGTATTCAATAAGATATAATAAAATTGTATTTTAATTTTTCTATAAAGACGTGATTTGTTAATAGTTAAATTCTCGTTTTTTTTTTTAATTCTTTGAACGTGTTTTTATACATTATTACTACTTCCAATTTTTAAAATCTGAATAATTACCCGCGAGTAAAAATTCAAGCACGCTTATACTCATTGCGGAAGCATCACATTCTATCGAAGCTTCAAAACATTGTGTGTTAAAGGTATCTTATTGCTGTGTCCATCTATGTTTATACGTCCATGGGCTGAACGGTAAGATATAGTACAAGAATGTGGGTCCTGCGTTGGTATACAGTGTCGAAGTTTGGCCTGTAAAGAGGGTTTAGGAAAAGAAGATGAAGGTAGCTGAAATGAAGTTAGGGTGGATAGAGAATCAAGTAGTTCACTTGAGCTTGATCTACTTGATTCATGCATATTTTGCAAATACAACTTCAAAAGATAGATGGTACATACAACAAAGCAGTTACTATAATAAAGATGAAAAAGTATTACTACAGAAAAAAAATCATGGCCTAGTACTGTAGAAGTAAAAATTACATAAGTATACATTTAATAGTGGTAGATACTACCAGCTATAGACAGAAGATACAATGCGCAGCAGAAGAGGTGCGGCAGAAAATATCCAGAGTAACACAAAGCAGCTAGTTCTCTTTATCTAAACATCTCTTTCAAAATGTAAGTAAAGACGCAAACGTAACACAATTAGACCAAATTTAACTGATGAAAATTCAACTTGAAATGTAAAGAAAAAGCTTAATAGGGACGCAGAAAAGCGAAAAACAAAGAATTTTATGTTTTTGTAAAAATATGGATTCATCTAGAACAAAAAGTAAAAAAGCAAAAAAAAGTGGGAGGCTAAAAGAAAAATATTTTAATAATATTCAATGTGAGACTAAAATCTACTCTACACCGGTTTGAAGGTTTTTAGGCTGATAATGGTGAATAGTGGCGTTTAATCAATATTAAAATGAGCAGCCTAATCGGTATTACTTTTCATTTTATCCCATTTAAAATCATCTTACAAAGCTTACACCCACCGGGCATTTTTAATAATTATGTCAATCAAACGTCATATAACCACTGGTGGAAATAAGATTAGGGGAAGACTTTATGACATCAATGTATAATATACACATATTAAAAACCTATACACAATATTTTAAATCAATATTACCTCGATTATTATTTTTTTAATATAAATTTTTTAGTTAATATTAGATTATATCAGATTATTGGAATACTTTTAAAACAAAGTTAACATTAAACAAACAGAAAGGTATTCCCGAGTTTCCTGAGTTAAATATTTCAAGTTTTGATAAAATAGTTATTAATACACATATTGAATGGTGCTCTCATATAATATTTTCTGACAGAGAGGTGGAAAGCACACATAAAAAATCTAGAAAGTCAAAATCAGGGCAGACATGTCTAAAAACAGTTGAAAAGTGAGTATATGTTGATTATCAAAAATAAAAAATTACGATTTGTTGAAAGATCGCAAAAGGAATTAATTGAGAAATGAAAGGAAGTAACATATAAACGAATTAAAATAAGGAAATCATGTGGAGGATGACCTAATACAGCTAAAGTCGATTTAAAATTAATGCTAACACTGATACAAATAGTATTTCTTTTATGATAATTACCTAAAATGGAAGAAAACCTCCTTGTCATGTTGTATAGTTTCTATAAATCCAAAACCATCTTTTAATGCAGCAATAAATCCTTGGTAGAGTGGCCCTCCAGAGGTTCTAGAGATGCTGTGCTTAATTCCGTTTGTTTGTACAGCTGGTTGTATAACTTCCACATCTGTTGCAATAAATTCTTTATTTCTTTTAACTTGGTTGATATTAAACTGAACCTATGAAAATAAAAAAACTTCACTTTGATGTTGATGTTAGGTTAAAAAATTTTAAAAACGGAAAGAAATAGAGACATATTAGAATGTTACAGTTTGGCAACTTTTACGACAATATTTGAAATATTCGAAATATTAAATTCACTATTAAAAGGGAATTATCTCCACGTCCTACCGACAACCCCATCTAAATGCGAGAGGTAAGAATCAAAGCAGAAGAAAACACTACCAACTGCAAGAATTAAGCGACATAGGCGCTAATAGTCGTCCCACTTAGACTTCCAAGATGCTGCCACCCAAAGGGAAACTATCGGCGATCTCTATTAATCGTGTTCCTGAAGCTCGCCCAAGTAAGGTGTTCCTTGCGGTGACAGGCCGCCGCACGTGGTAGGTTTACTTGTGTAAAATTATTTGTTACATTATTATACAATTATTTGTTGCAAGTTGACAATTGCTTGTTGCTGGACTATTTTACATATTTTGTCGCGCTGTGAACATTATAACCGTTTATGTTAATTTCATTATAATTGAAATTATTATCAACTTTAAATAAATATTTGTACCTTTCTGATGTCCTAATATGTTAGAGGCCACCATATGATCAGAAAGCCACATAGAGAAAATTATAGCTTTAATCTACATAGAGACGTGAAAAAATAACCGGGATAAGGAAAAACCAACAAATCAGTACCACAAATCAAATGATATAGATAGGAAAACTTATAACATTACAAAATTATTCGATGGTGATAGGCCGAAAGAAGCCCTAGACGAGGCCATACATGAGTATTCAGAAATTTTATATTGAAAAGTAGCTTATGGAATAAAACAAACCAATAAACCAATATACTCGACAACCATACTACCTAAACAGTGGTTTTTTTTTCAAACCATATTAACAGATTATAACTATATACTATTTACAACTTGTATTTACATATTTTAACATGTTTGTAAATGCAATGAAGAATTTCCATATTATTTGAAAATAGTAAAATATTAAGATTTATTGGAAAACAACACTTAGAATTTATTAATTCCTTATAAAGTTCGTTTATATTATTCATTTGTAAATCACATTCTAATATAATATGTGTTAGATCGCCTATTTTACCGCAAGTACAATTGGGAGTATTTGATAAGCCGATTCTATTAATGTAAGATGGCGTAAGATAACAGTGGTTGATATCAACGTTTATTCCAACACCGAAAAAGAATACTGCTATCGAACGACTGTCCTTATGAATAACCTTCTAAAACCTTTTTTGAAATATATCCACAACCAGATCTACAAAAAAACTAGATTTAGAAATAAGTGAATATTAACTAGGGCTCATCAATGAAACTGAAACAAGAGAGGCATTTTTCGGCATGAATGCTAACACAAAGATGTCTGGATATGAATCAAGATATGTATATGTTACGAGCAAAGCCCGAATTGAAAAATCCTAGCATTGCACGGAAATTATTGTCCACTTCTAGCATTGAATCCCCAAACTGTAAAATGTCCGAAATGATCAAATTTAAAAATGATTATCGAAACGCTCATCGATTCGAATCGATTATTATTGACAAGCGACACACCAAATGAAAATCGAACATTTCTTGTTTTATTTTATATTTTTATATTTTCTATTTATACATAGAGTTGCTCTTTTTCGAATCGACAATGTGATAACATGTTGTGTCAAACTAAAATATAAATAGTAAGAAGAAATTGTGCTACAAAAGAGTGATAATGTTAGTGAAACATTTCAAAGCTTCCAGAGATAGATACATTACTTTAATACAGCGAAGATGTTTGTGAATCATTTCAGATTTTCAAGAGATGTGTATGATAATTAAAAATAATTTAATCCTACATTCCAGAAGCCAGAAGTCACAAGCCCTAATTAACTAAGGGTTTATAACCTCACTAATGTTTGTTTGTCCTTAATAATAAATAGATATTACGAATAATCGTAAAAATCAATATAAATGGATGTCTGTCATATTCTCCCAAACTTTGACGCATGGCTACTTATTGAAATTCAAACATTGTACAGCAATTCTTTTATAGAAAGTCCGCCGATTATATTTATTTCGGAGATTGTACAGTACAATGCTAGAAGTGGACAAGATTTTCCATACAATGCTAGGATTGTCCAATTTTGGACATTGTTCGTAACATATACATACTTTATTGATTTTGAGAAAGCATTTGATTTAATAAGGTTAGGCATGACAATATTCTCTCTCTCTTCAGTCCTGATCCCCTGGAAAGAGTGTAGTGGTCATTGTGATGTTTACTGCCTGTCTCCAAAGATCTCTGTCTATGGTCATTTCTTTAACTCTTGCATAAATTTTTTGCATATTCGAGTAATTTGGTAGATCTATCTTGTTGGGGATCTTGGGCTTTTACCTTTCCTTGAATAATAAGGTCTTTCTATGTTTTCTGTGTATGCTCTCATAAAATGGCCAAAGTAGTTTAATTATTGGACATGGAGTTTGGTGAAAAGCCGTTTGTTGGCTTTTAGCTATTTAAAATGGAATTATTTGTCCTGTGATCGGTCTACGGAATTCGTAAAAATCTTTTTCAACAGAACATTGCCGCTATCGAACATTGGCGTCTATTAGCTTTCTTTCAGCTGGTCGTAGGGTCCAAGATTCACATCTGTATGTTAGTATTAGGAATATTAAGCAGTTGATCAACCGCATTTTTAGAGTTGGCATGACAATATTAATAACACCTTAAAGAAAACATATATTGATGAACAGGACATCAGACTCAATGAGCATTTATATTGGAACTACAAATCCGGGCCGGGTATTATCTCCCATTTTGGTTAATGTATATAGTGGGGTCATAAATGAAAAAGATAAATTTAACTAAAATAAAATTTATCAAAGAGACTAGAAATCCTACAAATAACCATCTATAATAATATAATAGAAAAAGTAGGGCAACATAAGTATCTTGAAGCATGGTTAGCGAAAGGCGCCGAGTAAGCATGAACATAAGATGCCCTATAGAAATAGCATAAGCCACCTTCTTGGAAATGAAAGTAATAATCAATAGAGACATAACCTTAGAATTAAGAAAAAAAACTATTACGATATGTATTCTCCATATTATTGTTAGGCGTTGAAGCATGGCCGTTAAAAAATCAGACCTACATAAATTATAAGTATTTGAAACAAGGTGGTGCTAAGTAGAATGTTGTGTATACCATGGGTAGACTATTACTAATATAATAAAGAAGTATTGCAAAGAGTGAACAAAGAAGAGAAAATAATGCGAACAGTGAAAAAAAAACGAGAACCGAATATGCAGTGTTGTGACTAATAATGGAAGGAAAGATAAACGACAAGAGCAGTATTAGAAGGAGAATTTATTGGCTTATAAATTCAAGGGAGTGATTTAATATGAGTTCCACTTAATTACTAAGGACGGCTGTTAATAAATTTAGAATCGCCATAATGATTCAAAACCTCCGATAGGAGAAGAAACTTTAAGGGCCGATTCTACAATGCTAGTAGACTTCATTTAGGGTCGGTTCTACAATTCAGTATAAATTGGAGTATAATTATTCTACTTGAGTTTATTCCAAGTATAACCTTTCGAGCGTTCTACATTATGAAATCGACAGCGGAATAGTTATTCTGGGTAAAACCACAGAACACTAAGGTAAAACGAAATAGTATATCTGATATGCTCAAAATTAGTTCAAATTGTTATTGACAGTGACATTTGGCAGTTGTCGTAACTATAAAATTTGTAATTCGAATAAATTGATTTGCTTGTCCATTATTCTCGCACCACTATGTCCATTATTCTCAATTCTGCATCGCATACAGTCTGAACATTCCACCTGGTGATTGGATCCGGATGTGGGAGTGCAGTCTATTGCGCCTAAATAATACTGCCTAATAAAATTTTTGTTTCAATTCCTGCAATTCCATTTCTGCAGCAGGAAACTTTATGTTGTGTTTCGTAAAGTGCATATTGCTTCCGATACTTGCTTTACAATTACACAAGCAGGTGTTTTACCAACACCTACAAAATCTGCAGCTGCGCTCAGACTGAGACAATAATCTTCCTTCTATTTTGTGCAATAAAATTCTGCATGTATGTTTCTGTAAACGAAAACGAGTGAAGAACTCTAATTCGTCATCCTCTTCAAAATAGTGTGTCCTAAAAATGTAATTTTGTTAAGAATTCAAATGCTATATAAATATATATCTAATTCATACCGAATTCTAAAGGTTTTTAGTTGCCTTGTCCAGTTAATATTAATATTAACTGGACCCATATCAAAAATTTTTATTTATACATAAAAACAAACAAAATCGCAGTTCAAAGATCTAACGGCATAAAGTGAGGTTAAAATATTACAGATTTGACAACCCCTGGCCAACCAATAGAAATGTAGTATAAATTTATACTCAGTATATCTGCTCAACTTTGGAGGGATAAAGTTATTCTACAGATATATTCCGATTATCTTATTCCTTGTTTATTATTTGTTGGTAGAACACCATTAATGAACGTATTCCAAGTATAACTTTATTCTCAGTATATACTAGCATTGTAGGACCGGCCCTAATGGTGTTCTACAAATAAAGAATAAACAAGGAATAAGATAATCGGAGTATATCTGTAGAATAACTTTATCCCTTCAAAGTTGAGCAGATATACAGAGTATAAATTTATACTGCATTTCTATTGGTCGGCCACGAGTTGTCAAATCTGTGATATTTTAACCTCACTTTATGCCATTCGAGCTTTGAACTGCCGTTTTGTTTATCTTTATGTATAAAATAAAATTTTTTAAATATGGATACACTTAATATTAAGATTTTTGAATCTGATGTTGAAGATTTTAAAGAAGGAATACCTAGGCTCAGCCATCCAAGAACATTTAGAATACGGTATGAATTAGATATATATTTATGTAGCATTTAAGTTTTAACAAAATTAAATTTTTTATAATAGAAGGAAGAATATTGTCTCAGATTGAGCGAAATTTTAATTTAAATAATTGTATAAATTGTTATGACGAAAAATATTTTTTGCTCTTAAAAACTGTTTGTGTTTAATTTTAAATATATTTTCTCAATTAAATCAATTATAATTTACTATACACAGTCATTCATATTAAAATCTTTTTTTATATACATTACATGTCTTTTTACAATTTTTTTATGTTTGGTAATTGTCCCAATGTCACTGATAACAATTTGACCTAATTTTAAGAACATCAGATCTACTATTTCGTTTTACCTTAGTGTTCTGTTGTTTTACCCAAAATAACTATTCCGCTATCGATTTCAGAATGTAGAACGCTCGAAAGGTTATACTTGGAATAAATTCAAGTATAATTTATACTCAGAATAATTATTCTCCAATTTATACTTGGATTGTAGAACCGGCACGAAGAAGAACTTATTTATGGAATAAAATAGGTAACATTAAAAAAAGTGGGAAACGTACACAAACAAGTAAACACATCGAAGTGTCAAAAGCTGTTATTAAGATATGGTGCATGATAACATACACACATGCACATAATATTAAGACATCTTCTTCTTCTTATAGTGCCTATTCGTTTTGGGTGTTGGCGACCATCTTGGCAATATGTATTTTACAATACATAGATTTTTCAGCTAGGAAATCCTTCGCCTTTCTGGACCTCGTTTTCCTTCTACTTTTCCTTGTAGAATTAATTGCAGCAACCCATATCTTTCGCTGTTTCTAATGATGTGACCGAGTTATTTCATTTTGTCTGTTTTTATTGTGGTTATCAAGTTTTCCTTTTTGCATTCTTAATAAAATGTCCTAGTTAGTAACGTGGTCGTTATGGGATACCTTCAGAAATCGACGATAAAGCCACATTTCAAAAGCCTCAATTTTATTGCAGGTAGCGTCTGTGAGAGTCTACGACTCAATTCCGTAAAACAGTACAGGAAAGATATAACATCGTAGTAACCTTATTTTTATGGGTACATATCAATCATGACATTTGAATAGCTTAGCCATTTTTTGAAATGCAGATCCTGCTTTCTTTATTCTACATTTTATTTCTAGGGAATGGTCCCAATTTTATTTGACGTTCGTACCAAAGAAGTATGTTTTTACTCTATATTGATTCAGTCACACTTGATTCTTTCAATTTGCTGTTCGTTCTTAGAGATCATCATACTTTGTTTTCTTAATGTTCAATGAAAGTTCATATATCTGACCCCCTTCTGTGATTCTATTCATTAACTCCTGGAGGAGCTTCTTAACTGTTAACAAATACCAACGTCTCATCGGCTTATCTGAGTAAGGGTAATAGTATACATCCATGATATAAGGAAACAAGGTATGCTCACTAGGTGGACTCGTTTTTGCACATCGCTGCCCCGACCAAAATCCACCATTTTTTCAATACGTCACATGCGTGACGTCTGCTTTGTTTACGTCCAGCTAAGTGTTTTGCATTTTAGAGTAAAGTTAGTGTTTCAATAATAATGCCAAATTGTGCTGTTAAACAATGTTCCAATTGGTATGGGAATACAAAAAATAGAAAAGTACGATATTTTTCTATCCCAAAAGTACATATTTGTACATATTTGAATTGCCGCCTTCAAAATGGCGGATTTTGGTCGTAAACGCGATTGGCTGTTCAAAATAGATGCGTGTGAGCATACCTTGTTTCCTTATATCATGTATACATTACTGTCGGACCTCACGTTTGATTTTGATATCATCAGATTCTCCTGCCTCTGTACTGATAGACGATGTTTGTTTCCAGTAAATATTGCTAATAATTCTTAGATCACAGGTGTTTATTCCAATATTAGTTAATATTTCTATCAGCTTGTTATGTTTTACTATATCGAACGCTTTATGGTAATCAATAAAGCATGCATAGTTAAGATATGGTGCATGAGTATTATCAGCTACTTGAAAGCAATCAGTATTCATACGTTGGGAATTGTTGTGTTAAATTTGACTTCATATTATCAAATTATCTAACCTTGAAAATCCTCGCAGATGTACTGTCTTAAGTTGATACAACACTTTGAACGTAGTTGTTGAATCAATGGTACATTTATTAAGATAAAACCCAAACCAACTTCCAAAAGTCAGTGAAAATAATTATCAGAGTGAATTTTTTAAACATGTCTCACGACAGGAACTAATAGCTTTCAAATATTTATATTATAATACTTACTTTATCCCCAACTCTTGGAACTTGCTTAACAGAGCAATCCTTGGCATAGAATGAAATAGTCTTTTTGATTCCGTTAATACAGTAACCTATTAATCCACATTCATTATTTGTTTCTCCAGTCACACTGCTTTGGCTCTTTGTAGGACTTCTGTTGTTCCAATTGCTCAATGGTAAGTCACTCGTTACAATACCCGTAAGCTCATTCTCTATTCTAATTTCAAACTGTACAGTACCTTAAAAACAAAGTTTTGTTAATTCAAGATATTCATTAATAATATTAACAAAACATAATTCGGGAACACGTTTGACTCAAAAATAAATTCATAAACTAAATTGATTAAAGAAAACTAATAAACGCAAGAAAAACTCATTGCCTAGGTATCTCAGAAATAAGTATAATCTGTCACGAAGTAGTAATCTGTCTAATACTGTTTTTATACATTTAGCCGTTTCGAATCGACGCGCGACGTTAATCACTAGGTCACATATACAGGGTGAGTCATGAGGAACTGTACATAATCCTTCTTAACTCGCATGGAGGCATCTGGGGGATTACCAAGTGACCATTAAGTGTCTACTTCAATTGTTCAATAATATACGGGACGAGTTGTGAATTTTGACTGAAATTTCCACCTACCACTAATCTACTACCACCTAATCAACTGATTTATTCAAACTAAAAAAGATCAGATTTATTTTTAAAAAATTAGTTTGTTTTGTTCATAAAAAAATTGCACAGGAACAGTGCAATTAATATTGCATATTTATGTTTTTCTCACACTATTACTTAATTTCTCAGTACAAAAAAATGTGAAACAGATTTTTTGAACAAATATTTAATTTATAATTATTAATACTACCACTCTACTACTACTACCCTTCTACAAGGCTGTGCTACGTCCCCTACTCGGTTTAAAATATTCTTGGAAAAGACCCTCAAACCATGGAGGAGAAAGTGCGAAGGAATGGGCATACCAGTAAGAGACGAATACCTATACACCTTAAGTTTTGCCGACGATCAAGTAGTCATCGCACAAGATGAAGAAGATCTCAGCTTTATGCTCAGAAAACTAGAAGATGAATATAAAAACAACGAAATGGAAATAAACTTAGAGAAAACCGAATACCTAACAACAGAAAACAAGGATATGAGAAACCTAGAGATAGACGAGGAAAGACAAGTAAATGGAACAGATAAATTCAAGTATTTAGGAACCATAATATCGAACCAGGGAACAACAGAAGAAGATATAAACAACAGACTAAGACAAACAAGAAACTGTATAAGACAACTAAATTCAGTGCTGTGGGATAAGAACATTACGATAAAGACAAAAAAGAGAATATATAATACCATGACAAGAAGTATCCTGACCTATGGGTCCGAAAACTGGACAATAAACAAGAGAAATAGGGGTAGAATAAGAGCAGTAGAAATGGAGTTCCTGAGGAGAAGCTGTAGACTTACAAAAAGAGACAGAATTGAAAACGCAGAGATTAAGCGGAGAATGGGAGTGCAATCAGACATAATCGACTATATAGAGGAGAAGAGACTATCCTGGTACGGCCACGTCAGAAGAGCGGACAGAGGACGCTGGATAAACAAAATCACAGAATAGAGCCCGATCGGAAGAAGAAAAGAACCCTGCGAGATGGAGACTGGAATGACAGGGAAAATTGGAGAAAACGGTTGAGTGAAGGAAGACAATGAAAACTGTGGAAATCCTTAGTAGTAGTAGTAATACTACCACAGATAGTGCTATACATTTTAAATAATACAACTCCTTTAATCAATTTCCAGAATTTCAAAAGGTATTGTTTTGTTTTTCCATTCAACAGCATTAGTTACTTGGATTGCCTTGAAGGGTGATTTTTGTTCCTTACGGTCACAACTATCTTTTTTAACCAGGTTTCATGATATTTTGTTATTATGTGTAACATATATTTTTTCCAAAGTTTTGATTCATTTCCCCTTTCTTGCTTGACTTAGTTGTCGAAATATTGTTTTTATACAGTAATTTTTTCACTAAAAGTATCAGCGATAAATTCATTGCATTGGATGCTTATTCTACGGACATATTGTTTTCTACACTCCCCCGAGAAAATTTTCCCGGACATAATTTTTATTATATCATAAAAGGTTCTTAATTTTTAATAATGGTTATGTGTTAGTAATGCTTTAATAATGGTTGCAAATATTTGCCGTTTGCCTTTTTAAAAGTTAAATCTTCTTCTGAATTTCCGAATGCTGGATAGAGGTATATACCGATTGCTCTAAGCTGCATTTTTGATAAGCGGGCATACATCACTTTAGTACATCGATCTTCGAGATTTATATTTGAAAACCAGGTGTCCTGGTTATTTCTCCCATTTCCAAACTTCACCCAATCATCAGAAGCATTTCACTTCTGTTTATCATTTAAACATGTCACTCTAATTATTAATATGACAACTGATGGCATACAATGTGTATTTGGAGAACGATTTTTGAAGTGTAAGTTGCAACATATTTCATCACAAATGTGATCCAATAAAATAAAATATAGTGTAATGCCCAGATAATAAGATCTAATTAATCCCACCTTGTGCTGGTACATTACGTTTATTAAAAAAATATTTCTTGAATAAAAAGTACATATAAATCTAACTTACCTGGTGGTAACCATTTCATTCTAATGGCACTTTGTCGATTGTTAGAAAACATGCTCGAGCTTGTTTGATCTTGAACCACAGTAAATTCAAACTCGTCGTTAACTTGCACTTCGTTGGTGCGTTCTACATCTAGTATTTCATTAAAATGGAAAAACAGCCTTGCCTCCCTCTCGACACATTTTAAGAAACCAAAACCTTCTTTTACGGAGCACACCACGCCCTGTTCTCGTTTTTCTCCAGATACCCTAAACATTATAATAAATTGTTAGTATTCTTCAAATTGGCTTCAAAATTAAACTGATTTGACAGTTACTATCTTATAATAGTAAGTATCAAACATTAAAATGTTTATTTTTATCATTTTCAGAATTGATAATCTTGATAATGATTTATCTGAAATAAACTATTATCCGATGAAAAATCTTTTTATGAGTTTGTGTTTTTTCTTATCACTAAATCATAATCTTTAGGATGAATATTTTATAGCAAGTTGGGAATTTTCGTATGGCTATACAAATAATTATAATAATATGTAATATTATACTAGCAGTTTGACATAATAATGAAAAAGTTTTAATGCTTTTTTGAAACGTATGGTTGTCTAAAAGATGTTGAAATTAATTATGTGTTTATAGTTACTTATATTATGAAATATATTACAATAGTCAACTATATAATCATTTTAAAGGCGTGGTAGTCAAAATAGCCGGACATATTTCAGTCAGAAAATGCAAACATTTATCCGTTTCTAGTGAAATCATTAAATACTATAAAACTCTAGCAGAAGCAATTGAACTGCTAAGTAATTATCAAATGAAATGAATGAATAACCTTATCAATGTTACCACTATTTTTTTAATAATGTGCGTCATGTATGCATTTGTGCAATCGTCTGAATAGTTTGCGCTGTTACGACCAATTGTAAAAGCGGTTTCTTTTTATCAGTTTGTATCCAGTGTAAGTATTTTTGAAAATTTGCTTGAGCCAGCATAAATATAAAAATTGTTCAAACTAAGTGCTTTACCCTTGAAAATTTTATAGTTAGGATAATATTTGAATATTTTTACCAATTAAGTAATTATGGAAACAAAACTGGACAAATAAAAATAAAAATGCTCAAAGGCACTACCTTCCAATAAAGGACAGGTGATTATTATTGTACATTGCGGTGAAGAAAATGGATGGATCGCCGATGCATTATCTCTGTTAAACAATCTACAAATAGGACCCGGAAAATTACAGAGGAATTAATTTATTAAACACAACACTAAAAATTAACAACCAAGGTGATAACAAATAAACTGAATAAAATTATAACACTAGCAGAAGAACAACAAGGTTTTAGGCATCGAGCAAAAAGATAAAAGAGGGAATGTAAATGTAGTGGGAACAAAAATATTGTTAGACAGGAAGTGCTATCTTGAGAGGCCACTTTAAACAAGGAAAGACAGTCTCTTTCCTTGTTTGAGAAGTCAAATTTAGTTTGGTTATGTTATTGTTTGTCCCAACTGTCACATGAAATTTTATTTATATTGAAGTTTTTTACCAATTGTGTCACTTTTTAGACTATTACAGTTAATATTTAATTAAAACTTTCTCGTCTGAAAAATATTTTATAGCTATTGTTAATAAGTGTTGGAAAATTTAAATTTAGCGCCTTTGCATTTCCGGATATGTCCGCCATCAGAGGCCACTTTTTTGGTCTCCTTTTCATAACGATTAGATTCCCTCTTTTATCTTTTTGCTCGATGGTTTGGTTTTAGGTCGGGAAGATCATGCAAAAATCATTAGAATACAACAAACCGGTATATCTATTTTGACCGGGTTAAATTAAAAGATTAAAAGAGCGGGGGGGGGAGGCGCTGGGCGCTAAAGGGAGGGGTAGAATGCGAAAACATGGAGTTGCTTCCAGTTTACTTCACTTAGCCTCTTCTACTCAAATCCGACTCTCACCTTCACGCTGGTGTCCCCTGTTCGAACAACCCAACTGGAGATCCGGTATCCAACCCGGGTGAAAAGTTGGGTCGGAAACTGACGAGAGCGGGTGAACTGACTGGTCCTCCAGGTTGGGGGTTGAGCGTAGGGTTAACACCCCGACACCGTAAAAAACTGCATGTTACGAGAATTCCGGAAGGTAAAGTTTCCGGACTGAAATCTAGACGACGACTCAGCGCGAAAAAAGACTATGATTTAGGATTATTCTCGTGGAATGTAAGATCTCTTAAACAGGACAGGAGCCTTGCAGTCTCTGATTAATAGTGTAGAAGTATATAAGAGCGATATAATTGCACTTCAGGAAATGAGATGGTTGGGAAATAAAATATTAGAAAAAAGAATTATATGATATATTATAGCTACCATCCAATGGAACACAAACTAGGAACGGGATTCATAGTCAATAAAAGAGTAGAGAACCTTATAATAGACCTCCAACCCCTCAACGAAAGATTATGCACACTAAGAATCAGAGGTAAATTCTTTAAATATTCAATAATAAATGCCCTTGTACCAACTGAGGAGAAGTAGGATGAAGAAAAAGAACAATTTTATGAATAACTGGAAAATATCATGCAACATTGTTCTAGTAAAGGAGATACTTAATCGGAGATTTTAATGCAAAGATAGGCAAAGAGAGGGAATACATGCCAACCATTGGAATTCACAGTTTAAATGAAAAGTCAAACAACAACGGAACTCGACTAATACAATTTGCCTCCTCAATGAACATGGTGATTGCCAGCACATGCTTCAGTCACAAAGATATACATAAGGGAAGATGGAGAAGTCCAGATGTGATAGACGTACGGGTAAGACGCGGGGCGAACATAGACACGGACCATTACTTACTACAAGCTAAATTAAGAGCTAGAATCTAAAATGCAAAGAAAGAAAAAGGAGTTAAAGAGGAAAGGTCTAAAATAGAAGCGTTGAAGAACCCTGAGATAGCTAAGAGATTCGAGGAAAGTCTCGAAAGCAAGCAGGAAGGCTGCACGGATGATATAGTTGAAGATATTGACAACTATTGGAGGCAGTGTAGAGCCATATTGGAAGAAGTGGCAACTAAAGTTATCGGAAAGCAAAAATGTAAAAAATTAAGGTCAGACTTGTACGATTAGGAATACGCACAAGCAACGCAAAGAAAAATTCAGTCATATAGAATACTTCAAGGGCGAAGAACGAGACAAACAGAGGAAGAGTATAGGCAACTGAGACGAGAAGAAAAACGAATACTTAAAAAAAAAGAAGAAATATCATGTAAAGGGCCAACTAAAAGAACTAGAGAGCTATAAGGCATAAGCAGAAACAGGAAAGAATTCAAACCAAGATTATCAATCGTTAGAAATAGAACAGGGGAGATCATTGGCGATCAGGACCAGATACTAGAAAGGTGGGCAGAAAACTTCGAGGACAGGTTAAATATAAGAGGTGAGACAGGGCTCCACGAATCAGAAATCCAACTCGAGGACATTGACGACGAAAGAGAGTAAGATAACATCCCAACAGAGGTAGAAGTCATCCAAGCTATACAAAAATTGAAAGAAAACAAAGCTCCTGGGGCAGATGGCAATCCTTCAGAACTTTTAAAGCATGAAAAAACCTGACATACTGTATATGTAGACTGGTAGAACTGATCTGGAAGCAAATAAAGTTGCCAGAAGACTGGAATGTAGGTATAATTGTACCTATCCACAAGAAAGGAGATCAAACAATATGTGACAACTACAGAGGAATCACCGTCCTAAACGTAACATACAAAATATTGGCATATATTCTTTACGAACGACTATCGGGATATTGTGAAGACATAATAGGTAAATATCAGTGTGGGTTTCGTAAAGAAAGATAAATGACCAATCAAATATTCCTTCTAAGGCAAGCTCTGAAAAAAACGTATGAGTATGGCATTGCTACTCATTACCTGTTTCAATATAAGGTTGAATGTTCGAATAATTAAACTTTGAGGGTATACAAGGCAACTATCGAACACGGTGATTAATTTAATCTTGCCCAAGTACTTTCAATCAATAGATCATCTTCAGGGGCATCTGAAATAAGCCAAGAAACGTTTTTTATAAAAAGGAAAATTAATACACTTGGATAAAAAACTCCAAGTTTATGGTTGAAAAAAATGTTTATATGTGATAAACGTTTATAGACTTACTTCGTCAATTGTGGCCTATCCGACATAGTAGAATGCCATAAATGTAAAATCTGGACATAACAATACAAAATACAATACACTAAGACAAACAAACACTTTAAAATTTATATGGAGAAGCTACATATTGTATAGAAGCCGGAGACAGAATGGGCTCCCGGTCTGACGGAAATGTAGAGATGACATGTGACAAATGACAGCTTATGAAGGGCAGTTATGTGATCTGCACCTTTCAAAATTCTATGATACTAAGTATTGACCAAAGGTCCAACTGACACCACTATAGGAAATCGACTGATGAAATATAAAATTATATAGTATATTTTTTATGTAGATTGAATAATCCCAATCTCACACTCAAACCTGTCTATAATAATTAAGATGTTGGTTTGAGAGCAATTGAAGTTGACATAAAGTATGAATGTGAGAAAAGACTAACAATATATTAGACAGTGGATGGTTGACTACAATAAAATGGTCCACCAAGCGCTATCAGTACTGTAAAAAAGAAAAATCTGAATATGCAGTTAAATTACTAAAAGTTAAAATCAAAATTGAAGACAAAATATATAAATGTGTTATAGTCAACGTAGTTCAGTTGAATCCACAGTCAATGGAAGAACTTTAAAATTAATATTGAAATATTCAGTGCATGAAGTCTAAACAGTCGAGCTGGGTCCTCTACGAGGTGAAGCTGTAATAAAGTTTTTAAATATAGGATTAAATTTAGTACAATTTAAATTAATTTGAGTATTAAGACAGTGAGAGTTTTCATTTGTTTCCCTTGTAATCTCCAAATCTTTCAATAAATCCACAAAATGTACCTGACAAGGATAAACAGATTTTGGAGAAAAAGATCCTGAAAAGAGAACTTAAGAAGCACTATACCAAACTCCATCATATCAATGTCAATCTGAAAATTAACTATGATCAAATTTTGCAACAGAATCCTTGGTTTCTTGTCAACGATTTCTTCAACAACATAGAAGATGAGGTCGCCCGCTTAAAATCTACCAAGAAGAGAAGTCTTACCAACAAACTAAACCGTTTGATATTGCAAAAACAACAGAGAAGCACCTCAACACCTATGCATAAGTTTTCAGATCACCAATTCCATCCTAGAGTCTTAAACTTAAGTAACACTAACTTTTCAGAGGATGAATTGTATTTTTTAGGATTAGGCCTTAAGTTTTCTTGTCAGAATTTTAGGTTAAATAACTCAATGCTTGGAGGATTTGCAGTGGAGCTGGATACTCTAATAGAAGGTATGACTAAAAATGCTGATATTAAACAATATTTGAGAAACTCTTGCATTAGCTTACTTCAACAATAACAATGTAAGTACAAACGCAATTTTCATAGACATCACCATAATTTTAAAAAACAAAATAATTTGCTAACATCAATTAAACATAAAATTGATAGAGATTCTCTTGTACTCAGTAAGGCTGATCTTTTCTTTCAGATAATAGTTTTGTAGTTTTGGAAAAAAATCCACTTAACACCTTTATTAATAAAACAAAAGCTATGGTTAAATTGTTTAATGACACTATTACTAAATATAACAACAGAAAGTAAACTGTATCTAATCCTATAACACTTGGTTATATGGACTGCCTAAAATCCATAAACACAATTGTCCCATAAGGCCTGTAGTAAGTTTTTGCAACACTCCAGTTTCTATATTATCAGAGTTTATTTACAACACAATACAGTCTATCACTAATTTTAAACCTAAGTTCTCTATTAAAAATTCTTTAGATCTAATAGAACGTTTAAATAACATTAGGATAGAAGAGGGTTTTTATTTGGTTTCTTTTGATGTTTCCAATTTGTTTACTTCTGTACCAAGAGATGAAACATTACCTTTAGTACACAACCTTCTAGACAATTGCAACATATCTGCAAAGGATAAAGATGCTATATTAACTATGCTTAAATTCTGTCTGGATCAGGACTTCTTTCAATTCAATCAAAAAATATATAAACAACCAACAGGTTTAGCAATGGGATCTCCATTATCACCTTTTCTAGCTGATATTTTCTTAGATAGCTTAGAACAGAAGTTTGTTAATAACAACAACAAAATAGTTTTTTGGTCTAGATATGTTGATGATTGTATAGCTCTCATACAGGGAACCCAAGATGATGCTTTACAGATTCTGGATGACCTTAATAACCTCCATCCTAACATCTCTTTTACTCTGGAACCAGAATCTGACAATAAGTTGAACTTCTTGGATATGACTATTTCCCGTAAGAAAGATTCTTTAGAGTACAACATTTATAGAAAACCCACCCAAACAGATCACGTTATACATGGAACGTCTAATCACCCAACTCAACATAAAATGGCTGCTTTCAACAGTTACATTCATCGGTTACTTAAATTTCCTCTCTCTGATGATAATTTTAATACAGAACTTAATACTCTTAAGCAGATTGCTTTCAATAATGGCTATGATCCCAACATTATATACAAACTTCTAAATAGAGCTAAACTAAAAATTGCAGAAAAGCTTGCATATTCTTCACAGTTTTCCCAACCGAATGCTTCAGATAACATCAGATATTTCTCCTTCACTTATATTAGTAGCATTTCCAATAAAATATCTAAACTTTTTTCTTCTACAATTGATAACATCAAAATTTCCTTTAAATCACATAACACTTTAGGTTCCTTCTTAATCAATACCAAAGATAGGATGAATACACTTGATAAAAGTGGTATTTACAAATTAAAATGTGATGATTGTGATGCATCTTATGTAGGTAGAACCATCAGAAAGTTATCCACTAGAGTCTCTGAACATTTGAAAAGACCAAATTCTTCAAGTTTTGGTCAACACTTAGTATCCAGCAACCACAATTTTAACATCAAATCTGGTTCATCTATCTTACATGACATTAGCAGAAAGAAAAACTATCTTGAGTTGGATTTATTGGAAGATTTGGAGATTACAAGCGAAACAAATGAAAACTCTCACTGTCTTAACACTCAAATTAATTTAAATTGTACTAAATTTAATCCTATATTTAAAAACTTTATTACAGCTTCACCTCGTAGAGGACCCAGCTCGACTGTTTAGACTTCATGCACTGAATATTTCAATATTAATTTTAAAGTTCTTCCATTGACTGTGGATTCAACTGAACTACGTCGACTATAACACATTTATATATTTTGTCTTCAATTTTGATTTTAACTTTTAGTAATTTAACTGCATATTCAGATTTTTCTTTTTTACAGTACTGATAGCGCTTGGTGGACCATTTTATTGTAGTCAACCATCCACTGTCTAATATATTGTTAGTCTTTTCTCACATTCATACTTTATGTCAACTTCAATTGCTCTCAAACCAACATCTTAATTATTATAGACAGGTTTGAGTGTGAGATTGGGATTATTCAATCTACATAAAAAATATACTATATAATTTTATATTTCATCAGTCGATTTCCTATAGTGGTGTCAGTTGGACCTTTGGTCAATACTTAGTATCATAGAATTTTGAAAGGTGCAGATCACATAACTGCCCTTCATAAGCTGTCATTTGTCACATGTCATCTCTACATTTCCGTCAGACCGGGAGCCCATTCTGTCTCCGGCTTCTATACAATATGTAGCTTCTCCATATAAATTTTAAAGTGTTTGTTTGTCTTAGTGTATTGTATTTTGTATTGTTATGTCCAGATTTTACATTTATGACATTCTACTATGTCGGATAGGCCACAATTGACGAAGTAAGTCTATAAACGTTTATCACATATAAAAATTTTTTTCAACATAAAACTTGAAGTTTTTTATCCAAGTGTATTAATTTTCCTTTTTATAAAAAACGTTTCTTGGCTTATTTCAGATGCCCCTGAAGATGATCTATTGATTGAAAGTACTTGGGCAAGATTAAATTAATCACCGTGTTCGATAGTTGCCTTGTATACCCTCAAAAAAAAAACATTACCTGTTTGTTGATTTTAGATGTGCCTATGATAGTGTTGAAAGAAACGCACTGTGCAAGGCCATGATAGAATTCAACATACCAGTACACTTAGTAAAATTGGTAAAAGCGACCCTCTCAAGAGTCGAGTGTAAAATTAGAGTGCAGAACGGAGTTTCCAGAAAGTTTCAGTCTCAGATAAGACTCAGACAAGGAGACAGCCTATCGTGCCTTCTATTTAATATTGCACTAGAGAAAGCGATAAGAGAATCTGGAATAACAACCAGAGGAACTATTATTAATTGCAGCGTACAATTACTAGATTACGCCGATGATATCGACATTATTGCAAGAAGAAAGGCGGACGTGGTCGAATCATTCAATGTGCTTGAAGCAGCAACAAAAAGAATGGGACTAGAGGTTAATACTAGTAAGACGAAGTATATGAAAGTATCAAATTATATACAAGCAGCACAACCCGAAGATCTAACGATCGGAACATATACTTTCGAAGGAGTAAGAGAGTTTAGATACCTATGCTCACAAATTAATCAGAATAATGCAGTAAGTGCAGAAATTAACATACTGATATATCTGGCAAATAGAGCCTATTATGGATTAAAAATGTTTTTAACAACAAGCCTAGTTACAAAAAGAACGAAACTAGTGATATACATAACTCTTATCAAGCCCATCCTCACATACGATGACAAAGAGCGATGAAGAGCATTTAAGATCCCATAATCTAGCTACGGAAAGCTCGAATCTGAAATGGAAGATCAAGTGAATACAGAAAACAGAGATGCAGGCTGCTTGAATGACAAATATGGAGAAATAAAAATATCGGGAAAGAAACGAAAGGCAGAATTTACAAAACAGTCATCAGACCTGGCACAGAGAAGATAAAAAGGATGTTAGGAACAGCAGAGATGAAACCACTTAGAAAAATTGATGGTAAGACACTATGGGACAAAGCTAGAAGTACAGATATACGACGTAGATGCAAGGTGGAGAACATCAAGAATTGGGTAAGACATAGAAGAGTAGAATGAAACGATCATATAAGCTGAATGAGAACAAATAGAGTAGTAAAGACAGCAAGAGACGGTTCCCCAATAGGAAGACGATCAGTAAGAAGAACACGAAAACGATGGAATGACAACTTACTCGAGACACAATGAAACCGACAGTCATGCCTATACAAAAATAAGAAGAAAAAATCTACCTATGGAGACTACTGGTCCTCTCACTTCTGCATATCTTTATAAGGGGGAAGGCGAGAATGGAATCCAGATACAGTTCTAAAATACCTTTCTAAGTGGACATATGCTCAAGAAAGAGATAAGGCAAAGAAAACACAATTCAGGTTGCAAGGTTATACTTGGTACGAAGGGCACTTGGGTCTAAAACTGCAAGAAAGCCGAGTGTAAGAATATTCCATATGGTAGAAATGTAAACATTTCTATTCCACTACTAGAACCAAAGCGAACAGATAGTCAAGTCGCAATGAAACCTCCTAGAAGCATAAGGTGGACTTTAGGCTAGTGTGGGGATGCCGATAAGAACTCGACAAACTGGCAGAACATAACAATATCACACTGACAATGATAGTTGATGAAATTGTCATAAAAGGAACAAGTACAATCGGCTAAAAAAGCCTGGATCCGCTGAAACATAATTCGCATTGGGAAATACTTCTGGTCAAGCACATAGAAAAATGTATATTGGAGAAACATGTGCTAATAGAGCTAAAATACTGCAGAAAAATAAGCAGATAATCTAGTCAACCATATCTTGCATGACAGAGATGCAGTAGATCGCAGCGTGGAAACACTTTTTTGAGTAGGTACCTCCAAAACATGTGGTACCCATTCACTAGAGCTGTAAAAGCTGTTACAGCCAAAATTCTAAAATGTTGTTAATAAAAGGTGTAGGGACATTTAAGATACGGATAATAAATGACATACACAGTTTTCCATAATATGGTGCCAAACCAAAGATTAAATGGTACCCCCTGCATTCCTCAATGAGCAAATTTCATTTTACGATGAAATCTATTAAACATTATCGTTTGATATTTGTCGTTTGTACAAATTTAAGTTGTAGTTCAATTTATAGACATGACATAAGTGAAAACTTAATAATGGAATCATTGAATGTATTTCAAAAAAATATTATTATGATACTTACTTAAAACTTTCGTCCAACAACAAAATATGAGTTGCTCTGTCTAGAGCATCCCTTCTATCAGTTGCAATTTGAAATTGTACCCAATCACCGTGGCGAAGAGTGAAATCACCCATTTGATCTTTTTCACTAAATGATATTTCGACTTCAGAATGATCGGGAGCTCTATATCTAATACGGCCCGGTAATGCGTCATTTGGATTTCGTGGACCACGATCTATGGGCTTTAATACTTGGCCTTTTAATATATCAGGCTTCAGATCTTCAAAAATTACTGTACCGGGAGGTAATCGAGTAATGTTGCAAGCTACCTCTTTTCCCTAAAAAATATAAACTGGTAAGAAAGTATCACATAATTGAAGAATTTCAGTTGGAAATATGTTTATTTTGGCGTTTCAATTTAATTTTATCTGTCTCATTCATATTGACACTTCAGACATACATATTTTAAAGTATATGATTTTAAAATGATATTGCCATTAAAGCCATTTACTTAAAAATGTATTAATGTCTGACTTGTCAACATGAAATATGCAGATAAAATTAAATTATAACAAGAAAACAGCTTCAGAACAATATTGGTTCTTTTATTTGACAAAGACCTGAGCACTGTGAGCAAAATGCTCACGCGCAACAATCACATTAAATCTTAATTGTATTTTGAGAACGATTTCCCAAGTGGAAATTGAAACGTAAATAAACCTACTTTAACCTTTAATTGTGGCTTATTCCCATTAAAATAGTAATTAAATCAAAGCGAACACAAACGAACGAACGAATTTGTTCGTTATAATTATTATAAACAGCGAATTAAACACGACCAAACGAGGTCATTCACGTCCTGACATTTTCCAACTGATATCGGTAAATCAGCGAATCATCAAAAGAAATCGTTGTTCGGCGTGAATAGTGAATAGAACGTAGCGAACGAATTCTTTGAGAAGTACTGTTTTAATACTAATTTATTTACAAATTAGTCTGAGAGGGCTATTTGTTGTGTAGTGCTGATAACTTAGACAAGGATGTGTGCTGTCACCAATAGACAATAGACCAATAGACAAGGATGTATGCTGTCACAAATGCTATTTAATCTCTATTCGGAAGAAATTATAAAGAAAGCATTGGAGGAAGAAGAGATTGAGATAAAAGTTAACGGCCAGCCAATTAATAATATTAGTGTTACGATAAATTCTGACCCAAAATCGTAAATATATTTTACTAATATGTTTTTATTTATTCATGAATGTTCTAGGTATACCTACCTGACGAAAATCAGCCGAGCCGCTATAAAAAAAACCCCGTTCCAGTTTATTCGAGACAATGCAGGTCAACATCCATGGGGTCTCCCCTCGGCTATAATACCAGTATTACGTCACATTCCAGTATTTTCGCCAAGGGTCAGGTCAGGTCTAGGCGGTCTTACGGTTCTTTATATAAGAACGAAATTTTATTGAAGGAGAAGATAAATTCGTAATTAGTTATCGTGAGTTTTAATAAATTAGCATATAGACAATAAATTAGAATAAAGACAAATAAATTAGAACTATATAAATATACCACAGTGGTGTACCGGAGTGGGATTGTAGATAAATTTAATTTGATTTTTGAAAAAGACTTTTGAACTTTTGAAAGGTATTGTTCGTCGGGAACATCCGCGTAGTTCAGTAGTGATCGTTGTACGAAAGAACATTTAAAAAGTACGTGTGTGCCTGACCAAAGATGCTGCTAGTAGAACTTTCAGTGAAACAGTTGCGTGAGCAACTAGAAGAACGCGATGAAGACTGCAGCGGGTCCAAGAAGATCCTCCAAGAACGACTGAAGACTGTTCTCAACAAGAATGGAGATGACCCAGAGACATTCCAGTTTCAATCATCAGAAGAAACAGTTTTAACAAAAATAAATGAGAAATTTAAAAACGTCTCACAAATGATTGAAGAATCTTCGAAACAAAATGATAGTAAATTTGAGAACGTCTCGCAAATGATCGAAGAGAGTTCTAAAAAAAAATGATGAAAGATTCAATGAAACGTCTCAAATTATTAAAGAAGTAGCTAGACAAAATGACGAGAAATTTGAAAATGTTGCTAGAAGATTCGACGAGACTTCTCAAATAATTAAAGAAATATGTATTCAGAATAGTGAGAAGTTTGAAGAAGTCTCTAAAACATTTGATAAAGTTGAAGAGAAAATCAAACAGTTAGAGACCATGATAACTAACACGAGAGTGCTACCACCAATTAATACGGTAGCTTTAGATCCGGTAGAGATAAAACAAGACGAGACGAAATGTAAGTTGGAAACACGGCCGAAATTTGAAGGAAGCGGAGGTTATGTTCATGTCAAAGTTCCAACTTTCGACGGAAAATCGTCATGGAACAACTACATGAAACAGTTCGAATCAGCTGCAAGAGCGAATGGATGGTCAGAAAAAGAAAAGGCTGTAAACCTGACTATAGCTCTTCGAGGAGATGCCTTAGATGTGCTCCAGACCATAGCCGTAGAGGAGACGGATGATTTCGAACAACTGAAGAAGAGGTTAAATATGCGATATGGCCACGAACACTTGGAACATGTATATCACTCGCAGCTCAAAAATCGAAGACAAAAGAAAGATGAGGCTCTTCAAGAATATGAAGTAGATATTGCCAGATTAGTGCGATATGCTTATCCAACAGCTCCCGAAGACATGATGGAAAAGTTGGCCGTTCAAACGTTTATTGATGGTCTTCGTGATCATGAGATGAAAAGAACACTACGATTAGCTCGTCACAAGACGCTGGTTGATGTCTTATCCGCCGCCCTCGAATACGAGTCAGCTACGCAGGCCTCTGGCGGTTACAGTAAAGTTAGGACTGTAAAAGAGGAAGAAGATGAAGATAAACTTGACCAGCTCGTTAATATGATGAAAAGCATGACATACAAGAAAATGAAGACCATAAGATGCTGGAATTGTGGCGAAATAGGACACGTACGAAGTTCATGTAAGCATCCTAGGTACGACACAAATCAAGAAACTCACCATCAGGAAAACTAGAACGGGTCGGCCTTAGGGGGGCAGCTTCGACCCAGAACTTTTCCAAAGACCCTCTCATACTAATAGCTTCTTTGAAATGTCGTGAAGATAGTGTATATGTAGATGGAGAAATAAATGGTAAAAAGCATACGTTGTTGGTGGATACGGGAGCGACCAGAAGCATTATTCGCCCGACAGTTATAAACAGCCATAAGAAACTGTTACCAACGAGGTTGCGACTGCGGACCGCTACAGGTGAAAATGCCAACATTCATGGAGAAATCCAGGTACAATTAGGAATTGGAACAGAAAAGTTTGTCCATACTGTTATAGTTGCTGACATCGAAGAGGATGTTATATTAGGAATGGACGTAATGAATACGCATGGATTCCAATTGGATTTTAAGAATAAGGTAATCAAAGTTGGTAACGAGGAGGTATTTCTCCATCCACATGATGACAACACTATGCAAGCAGCCGTTAAAGAAGATACAGTCGTGCCTGCGAGAAGTGAAACGATAATAGTAGCGCGGCTACAGGGAATTGTGGACGAAGGAACACCTGTTATGATGGAGCCTTGGAATCATGACGACGAAGTTGGCCGTGGAATCATAATTGGAAAAGAATTAGTGACTTCGGCTAAAGAAATTCCTGTGAGACTTATTAATGTCAATGACTACCCAGTGACCATCAAGAAAGAGACAAAAGTACGAACTTGTGTACCTGTGACATCCATAATCCGTCAGACGACAACGTCTGATAATTCCAACGACAAATTTGATCAAATGGTTGCAGTTGCTGGACAGTCTCTGAATCAGATTGAGAAAAGGAAATTAAGGGAATTTCTTCGGCAGTATCGTGATATTTTCGTACCGAAAGGAGGAAAGACGGGAAGAACTACCGTTGTTAAGCATAGAATTGATACTGGTAATGCTAAGCCAATTCGTCAAACAGCTCGACGATTACCACAGGCGAAAAGAGAGGAAGCTGAAACGATTGTTCAGGAAATGAAGAAAGACGGGGTGATAGAACCTTCTACGAGCCCATGGGTCTCTCCGGTAGTCCTGGTTAAGAAGAAAGACGGAACAACGAGGTTCTGTGTGGATTACCGTTTGCTGAACAACGTTACTAAGAAAGATAGTTATCCTCTGCCTCGGATTGATGACACATTAGACACATTGGCTGGAAGTAAATTATTTTCTACTTTGGATTTGAAGTCTGGATACTGGCAGGTAGAAATGGACCCGGTAGATAAAGAAAAGACAGCCTTCACCACAGGATCTGGATTATGGCAATTCAACGTTATGCCATTTGGACTTTGTAACGCTCCTGCGACATTTGAGAGGCTTATGGAAAATGTGTTGAGAGGGTTATCTTGGAAAACATGCCTAGTTTATCTAGATGACATAATCGTCTTGGGGAGACATTTGAAGATCATCTGAAGAATTTAGAAAACGTTTTTAATCGACTTAAAGCTGCCCAATTGATGTTAAACCCTAAGAAGTGCCAGCTATTTCAAGGTAAAGTCAATTATCTGGGTCATATAGTCAGCAAAGAAGGAGTGGCTGTGGATAAGGGAAAAATTGATTCCATTAAGGAATGGCCAAAACCAACTGACAAACACCAAGTGAGAAGTTTTCTGGGACTATGTACTTACTACCGGAGGTTTATTAAGAAGTTTGCAGATATCGCTAAACCATTAACGCGACTTACAGAGGAAGCAAGAGAATACCGCTGGGATGTAGACTGCCAGAATGCCTTTGAGACCTTAAAAAAGCATTTAATCACAGCACCAATTTTAGGGTATCCACTGCCAGAAGGAGAGTTCATCTTAGATACAGATGCAAGTAATGTGGGAATTATAGGAGTGCTGTCTCAGATTCAAGGAGGACAGGAAAGAGTCCTTGGATATTTTAGTAAAGTTCTCTCAAAACCTGAGCGAAATTACTGCGTCACGAGAAGAGAACTTCTGGCAGTAGTGAAATCAGTAGAGCACTTCTATCAATACCTCTATGGAAGGAAGTTTTTAATCCGAACCGACCATGCCGCCCTTAAGTGGTTGATGCAGTTTAAGAATCCAGAGGGTCAGATAGCCAGGTGGATCGAACGACTCCAAGAATATGATTTTAAGATTGAGCACCGGGCCGGAGTTAGCCACCGAAACGCCGATTCTCTTTCCAGAAGGCCATGCCCAGCAGAGTGTTCTCACTGCAACAAAACGGAATCCAAGGAAGCAGCAGTGCTAAGAACGACGGTGGTCCACGACGACTGGACGCCTACCAAGATCAGGGAAGAACAAGAGAGAGATCCAGTTATACAGAAAATCCGAAAATGGAAAGAGGAAAAACCGTCGACCACCTTGGCAAGAAATATCGAACCTAGGCTCAATAGTTAAGACGTATTGGGCCCAGTGGGACTCATTTATCATGGAAGATGGCTTGCTCAAACGAGTCCTGGAAAATGATGACGGTTCAGAGAAGAGAAGACAGTTGGTGATTCCAAAGAGCAGAATAGCCGAAGTACTTCGTCAGTTACACGACAGTCCATCAGGAGGGCATTTTGGTGTGAAAAAGACCCTTCAGCGAATTCGGGAACGGTTTTATTGGATGAACAGTTCCGACGATGTAAAAGACTGGTGTAAGAAATGTACTATTTGTGCTACGAGTAACGGGCCTTATCGAAAAAGGAGAGCTCCTATGAGACAATATAATGTTGGAAGCCCGTTTGAAAGAATAGCTTTGGACATTGCTGGGCCATTTCCAGAAAGTGATAATGGAGGCAAGTACATGTTGGTAGTAATGGATTACTTCACTAAGTGGGTCGAGATTTACGCACTTCCAGACCAGAAGGCCGCCACCGTTGCAGATAAGTTGATCCAAGAATATATCAGCCGATTTGGAGTGCCTTTGGAGATCCATAGTGACCAAGGCAGGAACTTCGAAAGCGATTTATTCCAAGGAATATGTGATAGACTAGGTATGAAGAAAACAAGAACTACGGCTTATCATCCGCAATCGGATGGTATGGTAGAACGAATGAATAGAACAGTTGGCAAGTATTTGACAAAGATGGTGTCCGATCATCAGCGAGACTGGGACCAATATCTTCCGTTCTTCACAATGGCCTACAGATCTGCTGTTAATGAATCAACAGGCCAGACACCAGCCAGAGTCCTATTCGGACGCGAGATGCGACAACCTTGTGATCTAGAGTTTGGGTGTCGACCTGGAGAAGATGTAGCAGGTGAAGATTATGTGATCGAATTACGAAGAAGAATGGACGATGTACACGAGTTGGTCCGTTCCCATCTCCAGATCGCTAGTGACCGAATGAAGAAACGGTACGATACGCAAGCCGAAAAGGGGTGTTTTAAGAAGAACGACAAAGTCTGGCTTTATACTCCCAAAAAGCGAAAAGGTTGTTCCCCCAAGTTGCAGCAGTTTTGGGAAGGTCCATACCTCATTATGGAAAAGATCAATGATGTCATTTATCGAATAAGCAAGATTCCGAGGGGAAAGCCGATGATAGTACACCATAACCGGCTGGCGTCTTTCGAAGGCGACCACGACGTAGATGAAGAAGTGGAAGTAAACCAAGTCCAAGATGTGTCTGACCTCACGTTTGAGGAATTCATGGGTGCCTATGGAGGTACCGGTAAAGCAAGACATGGTGTTACCACTGAAGAAAAGCAAGATCTACTCGCGCTTCCCGATGACTACTCACTGGCCCTTACCATCCCGGCCAGTATCAAAGACGCACCAGGGTTGGCATCCGTCTTTCGAAGGAAGTTCGGTCGAGTTGCAGAACTTCAATGCCAAGTGCCAGCTCCTGGAAAAGCCTTAAAACTTCAAGATGCATCACGTTACCTTTTCTACCTGGTAACAAAAGACACTGCCCGTGACCAACCTACCTACCGAGATGTATGGGAAGCTTTACTTCGATTGAGAGAGCACGTACTAGAGTCCGACGTGCAAAAGTTAGCCATGCCAAAGTTAGAGTGCCACCAATTAGATTGGAGGGTTATTCGAAGTATGGTGGAGGAGATCTTTAGAGACACCGAAGTCCAGGTGTTAGTCTGTTGCAATCCGCATAGTTACTGGTGCGGAGAGAAAACCGTCCCTTGTCATTTTTATAAAACTTTAAGTTGTAAAAGAGGGTCCAGTTGCCGATACCAGCATGCCGCTCCAGTTCCAGTCCCGACAAGGTTCCAGGAGGAACCATCTTTTAAGAGGGGGGCAATGTTACGATAAATTCTGACCCAAAATCGTAAATATATTTTACTAATATGTTTTTATTTATTCATGAATGTTCTAGGTATACCTACCTGACGAAAATCAGCCGAGCCGCTATAAAAAAACCCCGTTCCAGTTTATTCGAGACAATGCAGGTCAACATCCATGGGGTCTCCCCTCGGCTATAATACCAGTATTACGTCACATTCCAGTATTTTCGCCAAGGGTCAGGTCAGGTCTAGGCGGTCTTACGGTTCTTTATATAAGAACGAAATTTTATTGAAGGAGTCAGTCATAAGAAGCTCGGGAACCGCGATATTTAAATGTAACGAAACATAAATTTGTAATATAAATTAGGATTAATAAAGACTGTAATAAATTCGTAATTAGTTATCGTGAGTTTTAATAAATTAGCATATAGACAATAAATTAGAATAAAGACAAATAAATTAAAACTATATAAATATACCACATTAGATACGCAGATGATACGGTTTTAATGGCGCAGACAGCAGAAGACCTGTAAGCGATTTTAAATAAGGTAGTCACAGCTAGTGAAGAGAAAGGGTTAACAATGAATGTCAAGAAGGCGAAATTCATGACTATTTCAAAAAAACAAAGATTGAATGCAAACCTGTACATTCACAACAACGAAATTGAACGGGTGCACAAATATAAATATTTGGGAACAAATGTTAATAACAAAAATGACATCACAGAAGAAATAAAAACTAGAATTGGAAAGGCTTGAGCTGCTTTTGTTAATATAAAAGACATTCTCGGAAGTCATGACATTAACTTAAACCTGAAAATGAGATTGGTTAGATGCTACATCTTTTCGATACTGCTGTACGGAGTAGAGGCTTGGACTTTAAACAAGAGCAATACCGATAAACTAGAGGCGTTCGAAATGTGGATATATAGAAGAATTTTGAAAATACCTGGGACAGACAAAACAACAAATAGTGTAGTTCTTCGAATAATGAACAAAAAAACGGGAGCTGTTGATCACCATCAAGAGAAGAAAGTTGGAATATCTTGGTCATGTGATGAGAGGGAAAAAGTACCGATGGCTCTAGTTAATTATCCAAGGAAAGATTCAGGGCAAACGAAGCGTGGGGAGACGACGTATATATTGGCTGCGCAATTTAAGAGACTGGTTCCAGTGCACATCTAACCAATTATTTAAAGCAACAGCTTCAAAGATACGAATAGCAATGATGATTGCCAAAACTCCGTAGCGGAGAGGGCAATTGAAGAAGAAGAAACTGATAACTTATATGCGTAAATAATTTTGCAATATGGAATGCACAAATGAAAATAAGCTTCAATTAATCGAATTACAAAGAAACGAAGAATGTCTATGGAATCCGAAACTATATCAAATAATAAACAAAAAAAAACTGATGCCTATAACAAAATTTCCACTGATATGAATTGTGATGTCTCTGAAGTTAAAAAAAAAAATAGATTAATTCGCTTCTGACATTATTTAGATGAGAAAGACAAAAAGAGAACTTTTTAAAAAAGTGAGGTAGTGGGACTGACACAATTTATAATTTTATTTGAACCTTGAGTTAAGCTGTCAGTCATTAAATAAATTAACAAAGCTATTATCTGTTTTTTCTCTTTTGTAACAAATTTAAACACCACACTCTCTTCTTCGTTTTTGTTTCGCAAAAATCCTGTAACAACTATAAAACTAGCAGCGCTAATGATTACATCTTCATCTGTATCCGACATTGCGGACGGATCATCAACGGATGCGAACGTTCGCTACAATGTAAACGTTCCTACTTTGTAGAGAACAAATGACCAAGAAACACCTACGAATTAGTTTCTTCGTTCGTTCTTTGATTTAAATACACCTTTAGATAGCGAACATTGACAAGTTAAAAAAAAAATAATTAAAATGGAAAATTTTCTATAGGGTATATTTTAGGACTTTAATAATTTATAAATTTAAACTGTTTTTAATATATGGGCAATACTTACATTTCTGGTTTGAATAATGTATTCAACGTCGTCCCCTAATCTTAATTCTTCTTTGGTTTTTGCTTCAGAGAAATGAAAAAATATTTCTTTCACCACATCTGCTCTTTCTATAAAGCCAAAGCTCTCTTTCATAGAGCAAACGACTCCTTGATATTTCACAGGATGGGCTGGATTTTCTAATCTAACATGACAGGCACCAAGGTTTCCACTAAAAATGAAAGATATACAGGATGGAACACCTAAATCAAAACAGAGGAATTCTCTCAGAATCGCTCAGACCAGTCGATTTTGTTTTCAAAGGGAACACTTATTAATCACTAGCTCACTATCATAACTGCAGCACCCGATAACACCTGTAACCCATCTAGGAGGATGTAATAAAAGCCCTAAACTCTTAATTAGACAGGTGGGTCGAGTGATACCTCGTTTTTTAAAGGTTGTTTAATTCTCTTTATATATCGTCGCCGTAGAAGTGAAGAGAGCTAACCAACAAAAGTCAGTTTCGAGATAATGAGCATTTTAGATTACCATGTCTAGGAAAAAATACATTTTAGCTTATAAATCTAGATTATAGTTCATTGAACTATTCCTAAAATTTTAGGATTTATCAAACAATGTGTTACCTACTTTGTACTGAACCAAATACTAATAAAACACTGACTTATATGAGGGTAGAAGGCTTTTATTCACTTAGCTCCATTCACCACTAGATAACTTTTCACGAGTCATGCTGTTTTTGACAAAGATCTTGTAGATCTTTTAGTTTTTTAGGCTCTATTCCTAAAGTAGAGGGATACAGTTTCGGAACCTCACTGAAAACATTTTTGTCAACTCGAGTGTTTCTACGAATGCACAATTGTTTGAAGTCTACCTGACTAAGTTGTGTTTTATAAAAGATTATATCAAGGTGTTCTTTTCTATATTGCAATAGCCACTTCATAACATCGCCATCGACTGTCTTCGTTTTGGTAAAAGCTAATTTTTCGCTGTAAGTTTTAAAATCTAAAAAATGACTGTAATCTAATTCTAACGACGTATAGAGGGTGATTTACTTTGGCTGTTCTAGCCACTATGTACCATCCGTAAGGCACATATATAATTTTTCGTCCCCTACTTTCAATCGCAAAATGAACCCTGTCGCATTCCATTTCGGAATGTCCGGATTCCATGAACTTTTGATTAATAATTTGTAAATTATGAAAAGGAGACAAAGCTTTTATAAACATCGCAGATAAAATGGAATTTCTCCTTTGACCTGTTGCAGTATCGGAATAAAATGTTACTTCACTCAATTCAGATGATAGCTCAAAAGCATGTTCTATAAGCATGTAGCTAGTTCTGATGATCTTTTTGTACCATTCAATTCATGCCACATGTAGTTAACAGCAACAGTATTTTTGAGAATATTCATCGTAAAATTGTAGTTTCCGATATAATATAATTGCCCACTTTTAATTGGGGAGTCAGTAAAAGCCTTTCTTACTGTTTATTAGTTTTTCAACTTCACCTGACTTTACTTTTTTTCGTTGTTTAATGCCTAATACATCCTGCGTTGCTTTATGTATATTCTGTTGTTATTATAACTTCATTTATTTTCAGATCAGTTCAAGTACTCATCTTGGCGTTTTTGGTTCAAGTACTTGGTGACATTTAGAAAACTTTCCAGGTTGTATTTTAGGTAATTTACGAAACTATCTTCGATTTCACACTGGTTGCTACTTTTTTGTGTTAGTTTTCAATCTTGGAATATATATTTTAGCTAACAATTAGTGGTTAGTTCTACATATTGCTCCTATGTGTACTCTAATGTCCGGTAATTGTACGTGTGTTGACTGTTTCGTAATTACGTAATCTATTATCGACTTCAGTTTTCTCCTTTGTTGTTACCGTGTGTATTTATCGATCATTTTATGTTTGAAGAAACCATTCGTTTTCTTAATTCTTTTTGTTGATGTGCAGGTTGATCAGTCGTTTCTCATTATAATTTATAGTTTTTTTTCTATAATAAAATCCAGAGTGGATCGTTACGACACGAACTATTTATACTGGTTTTGTATTATATTTTTAACATTAGTTGTTAATAAATTCATGTCAAACTATACTTATATTTTATTTTTTAAGATCTTATTTTGTTTATATAACAATCAAATTTACTATAAATGATATTCATTTATATACTCGGTTCGCTATTCCCAGTCTGAACTGTCTAGTGACTTTAGTAATTATTTTTTTGCGAAGTTATTTACTATTTGATAGACTAAAAGTGGCTGGAAATTACTATACAACCAAGCACACGTACTCATAGCCAATATTAATAGTAAACAAACTAAATAGTAAATAAAATAGAACTTTGCCAATTACCGACAATCAATATTTATTTATCTGCACCATATAATAAATAGTTATGTTAAATTAAAACAACTAAAATATATTTTTTAAATATATACCTACTACCTAAAATTTGATGGGTTTAGTATGCACTTCCACTATTTAGAATAATTCTTCTTTTTTCAAAGAAAGAAGTCTGCAATAGTAGTATACTTGAGCTATTAATAATGAGAAGTAGGGATTGTTGTTTTGTAGGTTTCCGACAATGAATCTGCCAAAATATGCCCGAGCTAAGCGAATGGAGTATAATTTATTATTAATTTAATATGTAGTCTGACTTTGACAGATCTGTCAGAATTAAACAGCGTTTTAAGTGAATACTTCTTAAGCGCTCAGTATGATGTTTTACTCGAGCTGGAAATCCTATTTAGCGTGACTCGAAAAATCAAGACGAGTGTAGTAACCTCAAAGTATACCGTAGTATGCATAATATACATACATATATACATTTAGTGTAATTTTATATTTTTTTTATAACAACTAGATACTGACCGGTTCGATTTTATTAATTCTTATTTTAAAATAATTGTTTTAAATAAAATAAAATAAAATTAAACATAATTAAATAAAATATCAAAAATAAATATAATAATAAAAAACAAATAAAATCATATAAAATTAAATGAAATTAAATAAAATTATATTAACTTAAAATTATATAAACATTAATTAAAATAAACAAGTTACAAACTAAAATCAAAAAAAAAACAAGTTAAACAAAATAAAATCATATAAAATTAAATGAAATTAAATAAAATTATATTAACTTAAAATTATATAAACATTAATTAAAATAAACAAGTTCATTTTAGAAATTTGACAGTCGTTTATAGATAAGTATTTCCAAATGGAAAGTTCTTAATGAACATTAATTAATATACCCACCCATTATTCATGATTCTTTTTAGAATTTAATGATAATTGAAATGAAATATTTAAGCATAAACACAAGATAATAATGATGAATAAATTCTATAGGTACTATATTTAACAAATTTTGAAAATTACTAGAATCATTAAAAAAAATTATATATTTTTATATTTACAATACAGTAATAAGCAGGCAAAATTTCATTAACCTACATATAATATTAACACGTTATAAGAAGTCTTCACTTCTTTCGGTACTCCTTGAGAGCTACGCTTTTTTTTATTTGTTTTTTTAGAATATCAATAAATTAATTTAAAATTAGTGTCATTATTTACTTTTACGCTACTTACTTGCAAATGTATGCTTTAATATACCTCCTATAATATAACGTAAAGTAACTATTTCAACTGGTGATTAATATGTATCCTCATTGAAAACAAAATCGACGAACAGTTTTTCAAAAAAATTAATTAGCTTATCGAAAATAGCGAGTTCGTTTTCAGTGCGCCCCCCCCCCCGTGTGCATGTTTTTTTTAAGGATAAACTTATAAAAAAATGAACAATATAGGATAAAAAGATAAATAACTTTTTACCGGTTATTAGTAGCAATTTGGAAGCTAACTTTATCGCCAGATCGTAAAGTAACATTTCCTTCAACATCATCTTTGGTGTAAGGCAAAAAGAAGCATTCTCCCCGATTTTCGTAACTGATTCTCCCCGTGGTGTCTCCAACTGAACCCTCTGCAGCTCTCAACTCAGTGGTAACCGTTCCTGTCACACGCTCTTCACTCATAACCTACAAAAATTCAAATTTCTAATTTGAAAGAAACAAGAATGTTTTATTTTAAAAATTTTAACTGTTGTGCTTAGAATTTGGCCAAATTTTAAATTTAAAATAATTCATATATTATATTTACAATTAATCGATACAACGAAGTATGGAAGGACCCGACAGAAAATTAAGTGCGAAACAACTTGTCTTAACCTGTGGAATACTGGCAATGTACACGAGTGTTGATTTTATTTATTTCGACGATGTCGGACGTGCATTTTAACAAAAGACCTGTTGTGTACCTGTTGACCCCTAAATTTTGACACCATGTATGTATAAAATATGCAAAGAGTTTTAAGAATATATGACGTCTCTGTCCACATTTATCTGTATTTTTGGAGGACTTCTATTGAATCCAAATTTAATAGAGCCTGCACCTTGGACACAGAGGAACCTATGCAGCTATATGGTGCATACTATATGCGCAACATATTTAGTATAATATACAACAAAATGTATCTAACTTCTCTATCAGTATTTCTTATAGCTAATTTATTTCAATTTAATTATGGGCATAATTTAGATTTTAGAACATTAATTCTTTATAAAGGGATTAAACAATACAGATTTAAGCGATTTTTTACACCATTAGATTGTGCAACCTGCAGATACAATGGTTTGAAATTAGTTGCCAAACTGTTGCACCATGTATGGAATTCAGCGACACGTGCAATAATTACAGTTTCTTTCGAGCAGATATCGCTGTTTCAAAAGCTGCAAATGAAAGGTACATCCAGATGCTAAATACCTCATGATTTTGAGAGGCAAAACAGAGGTGGCTCTCCGACAGATCCAAGGAAATAGAAGAACTGGATAAAATGTATGATAGCTTTAATTTACACAAAAAAAAAATCAAAAAAATGACAGGTTCTAGTAAAAGCTCAATAACGAATATCCTTAAAAATAATATATGAGATATAATTACTAATGTGAAGGAGAGATTGTGTCAGTGGACCAATTATATCCAAAAAATATTTACTGATAAAAGGAAAGAACTGTCATTAGAGACCACAGAAAGAAGTCAGCTATGCCATCAAAAAAACAAAAGGGTACAAAGCTACTGGACCAGATGATGTGCTCATCGGATTATTAAAACTCATTGATGAAGATGTTATTGATGCTTTGTAGCACTACCCAAAAAGTCAAGTGTAACAACCTGCTCAGATCAAAGAACAATAGTTTTTTGAAAATAATACCAAACAAAACTATTAAAACTCTTGAATATCAAATTAGTGACACACAATTTGGCTTTAGAAATGGTATGGGCACAAGAGAATGGGTAAATTCTCATCCCCGACACTGCACGTCCCAATGTTCCCGTAGTAATAGTGAACATTCTATGGATATATATAGAACAAGGAGCTGTAGCTATGCCATTAACTGTAGATTTTTTAATTAAACATAAGATAAACTACATATACAAAACCTTGACACATCCACACACAAAATACTAATACACACGTGCATATTTACACAATGCTCAATCAGCAAATCTATAGAGTCGCACCACAACTGACTGGTCATTTGATAAAATTTGTTCTGTGACCACTGCACTCCTAATCCCGAGATATAACATCATCATGCTCAGGGAAAAACGATACAGAGGAAAAGTAAACGATGCCCAGATAACTGGCAAACTTTGGTGTGAATCATAGCCTTGGTACGGTATGGGCGAACTATCTGCCGCACCTGACAGTATTTCATCCCAACACATGGAAATAAAATGGACACGAGACAAAAATATATAACCCAGAGGGGGACTCAAAAATAAATGACTTTTCTGAATCCATAAATAAAAAAGTAGAGGGAATAAATAGAGGCCACCACGGCTGTGGATTCTGTATCTGTCTCAGTGATCCTAAAGGCGAACCTTCAACAGAGTAGGGCATTTACCGCAAAACTTATTATTGCTAGAAAAAGGTTCGATGTTGTTTTGTTACAAGAGTCTTGTGTATACCACTGCCAAATAAACGGTCCGTCGGGTGTTTATATACAGGGTGGTCCTTAAGTAATTGTAAAAAAAGAAACCGCAGATTCTACACTTTAAAATATTACGATTTAAGCCAACTTAATATAATGTTGATATTAAAAAAAATGCAGGGTGTTAAAGTGGAAATTTAAAATTTTATTTTTTGCTATAACATTAATGTTTGTAAACATTTATGTATAAAAATTTACAGCTGCAGTTAACTGCATTTGCACTTAACTTTTTTGTTCTTCAAGTTACCGGTATTTTTGATAAAAAATATTAAAGATACATTATTTTACCCAAAAAAAAAAAAGGTATACCTGTTAATAACTTCAAAACTCAACAGTGTTCGAGATAATCGCATTTTACAAATTAACTGCATAATTCTGATTTAACGCAATTACTCCAGATAATGAAAGAAAAATAGATAAAAACATCAATACTTCTGAATTTTGTTATAAAATACCTTTAATAAAGTCAATAGTTAAGGAAATATAAAATAAAATAAATATATCAGCAGGATTAAGTCATGTCATACAGTTTATTAAGTACAGCGATGCATGTTTTATTAACTCAATTTGTTTAGGTCTCCATTTATTTATTGTGAATATGAAGTAACACATTGCAATAATAAATAAAAACAAATTCAAATATTAGGGACATGATATTAATGAAGTAAAATATAACATAAGATAATCTTTAGGAAAAACAGTATATGGAAAAGTAAATAACCTTGAAGAATTACTTACCTGAAGAGGAAGGTACCTTCGAAAATACATTGAGACTAAATAAATGCGAACCAGAATCAAATAGAAGAAACCCAAGATAACTGATGTTATAGATTAAATACTACACTAAAATGGCGATTACCCTGAATGACCCCCTAGAAAAGACAAAATACATTAAAGAGTAACTAAACCCAAAAAAATATTGAATTAAAGAAATACCATAAATACAAAAAAAAGACAGTGGGAAAGGGAAATCCATCCATACGAAGAAGGTCCACTCCAGTAGCAAGTCTATAGAATACCGCATTTCTTAATTATTTTAAAACGAAAACAGATTCACATGTATATTATGCTGTAATACATTTAATGAAGATGAGTAAAATTAATAGCTTTATCTAGAAATATCCGTTGATAATGGAATCAAGTCACATATAATAATTTTCTGTGATATGGGTACATGTGGGTATAAACTCTATTAGTAGTTTCAATTTTCATCGTTTCATCAATCTGCTTACTCTTTTCATGTATCATATTTTACTCTTTTAAACTTCTTACACTATCTACAATCTTCTGATATTTGACGCTCAGTTTCTATATTAGGATATACAGATAATAAGCTACTACCTGAT
This sequence comes from Diabrotica balteata, assembly GCA_918026665.1. NCBI lineage: Eukaryota > Metazoa > Arthropoda > Insecta > Coleoptera > Chrysomelidae > Diabrotica > Diabrotica balteata. The sequence continues at coordinate 74,469,478 of OU898283.1, read as the reverse complement.
TGTAAGAAATTTCAACATTCAAAATAAGAACACAACATCAATACATATCCCAAAAGACTGTAACAGCAAAGATAGGAATAGAGAAGGCAGATCTAAACAATCAGAGTAAACTGCCCAGAAAATAATAGTAATCAAACCAACAAGGGAAACAAGGTTTTACGATGAATTACAACAAGAAATGAATCAAGTCAAAGGAAAGATGATAATATGGGGGATTTTAATGCTTGAATAGGCAATCAAGTAATACCCGGAATAAAGCAAAACCATAACGAGAATGTTAAAAACGAACATGGAGAACTGATGATAAACTTCTGCACGAATAAGGAACTTAGAATAAACAAACCATTTTTTTGACCACGAAGATAAACATAAATATACATTCAATAATACCCGTGGTCAAAGATCTATGAAAGATTATGTTTTAATCACCAAAGATATACACCCATCAAAAATAATCGATGTAAGATGCCTCAACTTAGCAGATGTAAGTAGCGACCAAGCCTAGTATTATGTAAAATAAGAATCATCATGAAATACTTCACACCCAAGAGAGCGGCGCTAACACAAACACAAAATCAGAAGTAGAAAGACTAAATACAGAACCCATGGAATATTTATACAGATAAAGAATATCAGAGAAGGTTGCTGGGAATGAAATATTAGAAAGCGATAATATCGAGGAAATCTGGGAAACGCTCAAAAATAACATAATTACCGCAGCAACAGAATCACTTGGAGAGAGGAAATTAACAAATACTAACACATTTAAAAAGAAAACCCCATGGTTTAGAGAGGAAGTGAAGACGAAATGTGAAAAAAAGAAGAAAGTCTTTTTACGGTACAGAACACAACAAACACAACAGGCATACATCCACTATAAATGAATCAGAAATGAAAAAAATACTTTAGTCAAACAAATAAAAAGGGGACATTGACAGAGCTTTTCAAAATGGATGGAACACGACTTCTACGGAACATCAGAGAACAAAAGACAAAATCATTATCTGCTAAAGGTGACGATAATGAAGCACCAACACCAGAAGTGATGACAAAAGAAGAAATAAATAATGATGAGGAAGAGGTAAACAAAGCATTAAGGAAATTAAGAAGTAGAAAACCCCGGAGAAGACAGAATACCAAATGAACTCCTAAAGTACGGAGGAACAGATCTGATCAAACAAATATTAAAACTAATCCTACAAAATAATAGGACAAAACAGAATACTACAACGGAGATCAAGCTTCCTATCACCTCTCTTCAAAACGGGAGACAAATCGGACCCGGAAAATTACAGAGGAATTTATTTATTAAACACAACACTAAAGTTAACAACCAAAGTGATAAAAATAAACTAAATAAAACTATTAACACTAGCAGAAAACAACAAGATTTGGATGAAATAATGAAAAAAGAAATAACTAAAAAAGGATACCAAATGGAACAAAAACAACTTACAATAATCTGCCACGTGGACGACGTAATACTATTCTCTTAAAGTGAAGATGATTTACAGCGCATGCTGCACCAATTTAACATACCGTCAGAAAATTTAATATGTTAATTTTCCCAAAAAAGATAAAATGAATGACGAGACACTAGGGTACAGCTAGAAGCACAGATAGACGATATAGATGCAAGGTGGAGAACATTAATGATGAGTCAGAAATGGAAGAGTAGAATGGAACCAACATATAAGCTTAATGATAACAAATAGAGTAGTAAAAATGGTGACAGACGGTTCCCCAATAGGAAGACCACAAAAAAACGATGGAACGTAAACTTACTGGAGACACAATGAAAAACATATATATATATATATATATATATATATATATATATATATATATATATATATATATATATATATATTAGTGACAGCGTAGTGAACAGTGTAGTAGTGTCTGGGGGCTCGGGAGACTGAGACCTCGGAAGCCCTGAGGAAGGCATCAGAGAGGATGCCGAAAGCTCGGCAAAATGGATATCGACACGGTTCAACCCGGAAAACTGATGAGTTTGATATTAATTTTAGTAATAATATTAATCTTAGCTCTAAGTTACATGTTACATCTATACGTAGCATAAATGAGATGTAACTTGTTAAACAATAAAATGTCAATTATTCAACTAAAATTTTTGTCTTTTAAATATTTACAAAATTTATTAACTAAAATATTAACATATCCTTTTCAAGAAATTTATCCAAACAAGCATATTTAAAAAAAAATTGTTTGTGAACAGATTCAGGAGAAGTAGATTCTAGATCTGAGTTGTTTATTAAGCATAATTAAACTAGTGTTTTTAAATAGTATTAAACTATTCATAATTTGAGACTCTATTCTAAAAGAACGTCAACAATTGTGAGGCTGTTCTATCCACTTTCCGAAGATTAACTTAATCTCCGTTCTTCTAAAAAGTATGGAAAAAATACTATGCATCTACTTAGAACACTTATCAAGGCTACCTCTTCTTGAAGAACAATTTTTCTTTCAACCGGGCAAATACAAAATAGATGACTTGTATTGTCTATTTAAATATTTCGAAGAGGTGGCATTATTTGCGCCGATATACTGAGAGATATATCCGAGTCCAGATCCTCAGCTTTTCAATATCTCTGAGTTATATTCAATAGGAAACTTACAGAAATACGTACCTCAACACTATAACCACTAAAGCAACAAGACTATAACCATTAAAGTAACAAGAATAATATATATATATATATATATATATATATATATATATATATATATATATATATATAGTATGTTGGAAATATCGGGTATGTGGTCTATATTCAGTAAAAATCTTTGTTTTTTCTAAAACTCAATATTTCGCTATTTATTTAACAGCTTCATCAGGAGTAACTGTAAAAAACAAACATTTCAAAAAACTGACGTACACTTAGATTTATAATACTTACAGAACTTGAAAGATTTTACACATAAATAAACTAGATATTAAAATAAACATTTTTGATAATGTATAAGCTTGTTAAAATGTAAATATATATGAGCACGTTCGTTAACAGTAAGTAAATGAGATGGAAACCACTAAAAGTTATTTAAAATGCAAAAACTAACAATGTAAGAAAACATTAGAGGAATATTATTTCTTTAATTAATCATTAAGGCTAGTTAGTATGATTAATCATTAAGGTGAGTGAGTTTTAAATTTTGTTCAATATATTGCAATATATGTTGCTTAATTGCCCGGTGTGTGTTTTATAATTTAAAGTTTGTTTATTTTTGTTGATGTGGTACATCTCCAAAAATAACCTACTTTTGTAATTGTCAGTCTGTGCCAGAATACGAGCATTGTTATAGTCTAACAGATGACCGGTGTTTTTATAATGTTCGACTACTGCACAACTATTTTTTCCCAAGCGGCAATCACTTTTGTGCTGTGTGATACGTTGTTTTAGCCACTGCGATGTATGGCCAATGTAGCTTTTTTCACATCCTAGACACGGTATTTCATATACCACATTACTCCTATATAAGGTTGGTACTGGATCTTTAATTTTGGAAAAAAGTTGTTTGCTATTTATGGTATTGTATTTAGCTATATTAATATATTGGAAACATCTTTAAATATGGATATGACTGAATGAGTTAGACCATTGATAAAGGGGAGTTTTTTATATTTGACTCATCGTTGGAATCAAGTACATGACCATCATAGAAATTACTGCTGTAAATGAGTTTTTTTTTAAAATATGTTTAGGATAGCCGTTGTTTCGAAAAAATTTGTATAATATGTCCAGATTTTTCTGTAATAAATTATCATCAACAATGGACATTACCCTATTTTTCATACCCAATATTGTATTATATTTTTGACGAGTGGTGTGGTTTGAAAAGTAATTCATATACCTGCCCGATGCAGTTGGCTTTTGGTACCAATCCAATGTCAAGATATTGTCATTTGTTCTTATTACCTTTGTGTCTTTTAGAGTTGTGTCTAAAAGATTGTGTCTAAAAGACACAAAGGTAATAAGAACAAATGTCAATATATCAATATATCAATAATCCAATATATGGTACCAATCCAATGTCAAGATATTGTCATTTGTTCTTATTACCTTTGTGTCTAAAAGACACAAAGGTAATAAGAACAAATGTCAATATATCAATAATTGTCAGTCTGTGCCTTTCTGGCACAGACTGACAATTACAAAAGTAGGTTATTTTTGGAGATGTACCACATCAACAAAAATAAACAAACTTTAAATTATAAAACAGACACGGGGCAATTAAGCAACATATATTGCAATATATTGAACAAAATTTAAAACTCACTCACCTTAATGATTAATCATACTAACTAGCCTTAATGATTAATTAAAGAAATAATATTCCTCTAATGTTTTCTTACATTGTTAGTTTTTGCATTTTAAATAACTTTTAGTTGTTTCCATCTCATTTACTTACTATTAACGAACGTGCTCATATATATTTACATTTTAACAAGCTTATACATTATCAAAAATGTTTATTTTAATATCTAGTTTATTTATGTGTGAAATCTTTTAAGTTCTGTAAGTATTGTAAATCTAAGTGTACGTCAGTTTTTTGAAATGTTTGTTTTTTACAGTTACTCCTGATGAAGCTGTTAAATAAATAGCGAAATATTGAGTTTTAGAAAAAAACAAAGATTTTTATTTAATATAGACCACATACCCGATATTTCCAACATACTGATAAATTGTTTTTTGGTCGAAATAATCACGTTATATATATATATATATATATATATATATATATATATATATATATATATATATATATATATGTCGTAAGCTTGGTAAAATCAAACAACACAGCAAAGCGCTGCACACAACAGAGTTCTAAAAAGTGCAACGACTGGTTTGCTTAGCTCTAGCTAAGGAGGATCGCTCTACAAGTATCCATATACAAACACGGACACAGTATATTTAGCCCGGCGACTAAAATATCTGAAGGTTTTAAGTATTAGAACAACGCAATCCATGAAGATGTCTACAGTTACTATGACTGCATTAAAAATTTTGACACCACACATACGAATGTTAGTTCCAAACAAACACATAACCAAAATCTCTTATATAGTAATCTGTTAAAACACATGAATTAGGAATAAGGATTGATGGTCTCCAACACGAGACTGTCGATGCCCCTAGATATACCATATACAATATATATTTCAAGCAGAGTTATTAACAATAGATTTTAGTGCTAGAGCTTCAGAAGAAAACTAAAATTTATCACAAGTGAACAATGCTTTCTGGAAAGTGGAAAAATCGTGAGCTATGGATGTAAAACTTCAATATCGTCTCAAAAATCTGTAAATCACATTGACATCTTCGCAAGAACGGTACTGAGACGAATACGGGGCCTTATAAATTAGAACAGGTGGCGAATAAGATACAATTATAAAATATACATTATAATATTTATAAAGAACTACTTTTCTCTCAATCTCAATATGTCCGTCTACAGCGTGTTTAATGGACAGACCATGTTTTTAAGAAGAACACAGATTTGAAAAAAAACTTTTGAATTCAAGAATGTAGGGGAAGAGACCTATTAGGAGAAAGCGATGGGAGGATGATGTGAATGCGGACGCAAGAAATTTCCTTGGCAGTCGATCGTGGAGGACAATCTATAGACTGTAACGAATGGAGAGGTTCGCTGAAAGAGGCCAGGACTGGAATTGTGTTGTAGATACATAGGATGGAGATTGATCTCTGCGAAAATGCAGAGGAAACGGCCGAACATAATAAAACTGTAGGGTAATTACTGACCAACTCCATAAATACCCGGAATATGTCTTTTTGGAACCTAATCAGGTGGCAAACGTATCTGTAGACTTTCTTAGAAGCCAAGATATTTTAGACATACATGTAGAGTAGACAAAAATATCATTCTGGTCCCGTGGAAAGGTCTACAAAGACAAATATTGTATTCGACATTTATAACTAACGTGGTTAGTTTATATTAACGAACTTTGCCAGTCGAAAGGTCTGGTTTTCATATTCTAGAAAATTAATTCAATCTCGAAAAACAAAGAAGTACCTTGCCTGTACAAAGAAGTACCTGTAAGCCAATCTGGGGCTTACAGACGAACCTTCAGCACAGTAAGGCAGCTTCATCAGAACTTAAGTGTCCTGGGCCCTGCATATCATCTCTACCATTTCCAACTATCGAATGTGAGAAGTGATACCTTTCCAGGAGAGGAAGATAACTCTTTTTTAGATAATCCTAAATCAGCGCCTTGACAAATAGATTTTTTTTATATTTTTCATATTTAATGTTTAATCCTTGTTAGATGGATAAAATTAAACTGCTTACCGTTATTTTCTTTCCAAAAAATTCACATTCGTTACTTTGCTTTTTGTGTTAATCAACGATTTGTTTTGGTCCAATGTTTCAAAATTGCGAATGTGGCATTTTTGACAGTTTATATTGGTCTAATTTCAACACATTAATATCCTTAATTATAAAGGGGGCAAATTAAAATAATTTTAATGTTCTTACAATGTTTATTACAAACTATTTAATTAGAAATTGAAGTTGTAGGATAAAATCAAAAATAATGTTTTTTTGTTTGCCTCTTTTTGTTTGATTTCAATAGATAAAAAGCTTCCGTCAATGTTAGTCTTCATGAAAAGTTTCTTCATAGAGTGCCTCACTGCAAGAACTTCTTGGAAGCAATAATTCACACAATTGTGAACACCTACGTTTTGTGCTTGTCAGCAATGTTTAGTATTTTTGACAGTGCAAATTATTATAATGAATAACTGTATCAATTACAACACTAAAACTAATGAATGTGACACATTCGTTATTTTGCGTTGTACAAATATGCCTTTATTTAGTTATATTTATACAAAACAAAAGTATGGAATATTTCATTTTCATCAATTTGTAGTATATTCGATATTTTGACCAAAACAAAATGACAAAATGTTCATATATCCCATAGTTTAAACACAATATTTCTCGCGTTCCTTATCAAGCTACAATTTCGATATTTTACTACAAGGTGTATCACGTCTAATGCAAGGACAAGGTATCGAATCAGAAAAACCCGATTTTTCACATTCGATAGTTCGAAATGATAGGGACGATATGAGGCTTCTAAAAAACAAAATTAAATATTCACCCGCGAGCTCAAAAATAACAGCTATGTTACAGATATTTTTAACATTCCATGATATATACCCCACACATGAAACATTGTCCCTTATTAAATTGACAAGCCTAAACCTTAATAGCGAACTTCGCCTCAACAATTGATTATTCAGCAACAATTTAGAAATAATAACCTTTCGAATTTGATCGTTTGAGAAAATACTTTGTCAGTGAAATTGTTGATTTTTGTAAATATTTAAAAAACAATAATTTTCGGAGTTTTATTTATATATTGAAACGCCATACAGAATTCACATGCATCAACAGTATGGTGTTACTTACTACCTCTGGAGCAATTTTAGTAACAGCACTGGCAATTGGTTTTCCAGTACGTCTATCATAGGTCATTTCAAATTCAACAGGATCTCCAATTTTTAAATGCTCTATATTACCACTAAATTGGCTGAAGTGAAAGAACAAACGGGCCTGACGTTCACAACATTGTATGAATCCATAGGAGTGCTAAAACAGTAAATACAAGTTATAAAATCATTGTTTTTAATTAGTCCTATTGTAATATAACTGATACTGGTGGTAAAATAGTTTCGTTTTATTTTTAACACATTTTTAGGTTTTATTAGGTCAATGTTGCTAAATAGAAAGCTATTCCCATATATTGTGTTTCTCAAGCTAATATTCTTACACATATAGGACTTAATACTACAACCAGACATGGAATCAGTCCATAAATGCTTAAGTTAACCAATCAACATCTGTTTACCATTTTTAAAAGTACTTAATTCAGTTTAGGATACTTTATTTAAAATTTTGGTCGTATTGTTCGTTCTAGAGTTCATTAAAATCTTTGGCGATAATAAAGAATATATATATATATATATATATATATATATATATATATATATATATATATATATATATATATATATATAGTGACAGATTAGCATAAGGTCATGACAATTGTGGATATTTGATCTATGGGTGCTCAAAATCATAATAAATAACAAGTAATAAAAACTATCTATACAGCCACATCTATATCTACACAATCATAAAGAAAATAACACTGAAATTATAGCAATAACTATATTAACCACTCTAGCAACACAAATAGTGATTAATAATCTGTAAATGTAGACCTATAACTTTTTGAAAATATTTGAGCATTTCAAGAAATTTATAAAATATTTACCAAAAAGAAATTGAACATACCGACTAAAATAATGTTTTAACACCAACAAACAATACATTCGAACACGGCATTTGCTTTAACATAAAATATTGTGGGAGTGTTTTTCAGAGCACTTTAAAAAACATAATAAATAATTATCCGGTCCTAGCCAATAATTAGGCCAGTAAGAAAGTGTATACAAATTGATGTATATATAAATTGTTTGTTTAGCATCCAAGATAAAATCCCGACGACGATCAAGTCACAATATTCTGTAATTCTGTTAGAAGATAGATGTCAAAGAGTTAGTAGCTGCGAGGCTTGTCTTTTTAATTTTGCATATAACCATAAAGACAAAAAATATATAGACTTAAAGGACTTTATTGTTTTTCAAAATATGTCCCACCAAGATCGATACACTTTTGCAAACGTTCAAACCAATGGGTAAAACAGTTATTCCAGTCTTTAGTTGACACATGCAAAATCGTTGTTTTAAAGGCATCGATGGTTTCTTCTGACGATCGGAATCGCTACCCACGCATTGAATTCTTGATCTTTGGGAACGTGAAGAAGTCGTTGGAACTTAGGTCGGGGATATGCGGTGGATGGTTTAACAATTCGATGTTTTGAAGTACCAACAACTCAAATGTCTTTTGGGCAGTGTGCGCACTTGCATTGTCCTGACGTAGGATGATTCGCTGTGTGTTGCTTTTTCGGAGTTTGGCGATATGTTCTAGTAAACAAACGGTTATATACCAATCAGAAGTAACCGTTCTTCAATCTTCTAAAGTAATTGTGGCCACATGACCACATTTTGACAAAAGTTGCGTTCATTTTCTTTGACACACTTCGAGAACGGATCACTTTTGTTGGTTTTTCTTCATCGAGAAACACCCACACAGCGGATTGGCGTTTATATTCCGGTTCGTAGGAATAAATCCAAGATTCATTGCCACTAACAATATTATAAACGTTTTTGAGCTTTCTTTGTTGAACATTTCCAATTTTTTTTCGACACCAATTGAGGCAAACTGCTTTTTGTTTTTTTCTGTGAGCAAATAAGGGAACCAACGGAAAACTCAGTAACACCCAATTCTTCATGTAGGATCTTTTGAATCAAGGTCTTTAAAATGTTTGTCAGCTAATCCTTAATTAGCTGACAAACCGCATCAATTTTTTGCTGTGTGACTGCTGTTTTGGGTAGACCTAGCCTGGATTCGTCGCTTCAACGAGCGACCCCGTTGAAATTCTCAATACCAGGGGGAAATAGTTGACTGGTGTGATGCTTCATTACCAAACACAGAAACCATTTCATCGAGACATTTCTGTTGGGATAATCCTCTCCGAAAATTGTAAAAAATTATTGCTCGAAAATGTTCTCGGCTAAGATCCATTTTTCGACCTACTTGCTAATAAAAAATCCACTGTATCTACACGATTGTGTATTGTGTAGCAATGAAACTCTCGATTTATGTCAACAAAAGATTGAGGTTACATTTGGGTCAGGTTTTAATGGTAGCGCCCTCTAAGCGGATATATGAAAAACTAAAGGGACAAACCTCGTAACGTAAATATTTTAAGCACACCAGAAAACAACTGGGGTGCATTCTTTGCTACGTTTTATGAGAAGAATGTAACGTTTTACAAGAATGTGAAGGGGTTCGATGAATTGTTGACAAAAATTGCCATCATAGGCAAACACACACCAATGAAACCGTGCATACCAAATGAATAAAAACTACTTATTACTTTAAGATAATTTTAATATTGAATAGTCTGTCGCGTTGGCGTTAACTCTGAGGCTTTCCTTGGACCACCAACCGCTCGATTTTGTGATCTCTCTTCGATGGATACGATCAAAGAACTTTAAAATCCTACAGTAAACAGTACTATAGAGACGCTGATTGGGTTTAATTCCATCTAGAACCGAGATAGTCGTGCGGTGAACCGTTCATGCATTTCGAAGCAGTCGTCTCCATGACCACATTTCAAAAGCGTCTATGCGTCATCTATCTGATTCATTGACTGTCCATGTCTCGCATAGTAAAATATGGAAAAGACCAGAGTTAAAACGAGTCTCTTCTTGTTTGTCATAGTAATGTGACAATCATGCCATACCCAGGATAGTTCAGTAATTGTTGCTCTTGAGAGTTGTATACGTCTTTGAATTTTGGGTTTACAACTGCCTGTGTTGTTAACTAGAGCTCGAAGATATATCATAGAGGAGACTACTTGGCACATCGCAATAGTTAGGTTTTCAGGAAAGTGTTGTTGACGATCAATAACCATTTAAAAACTTTTCAAAGATATCAAATAAAAAATAAACCATTGTATCGAAAGCAAACTGTTTCACTGATTTATCACCGGTACTACCACTTTTAATCTTTTTTTTCCTCATTTTTTTTGGTAAGTTCTCAAGTGTAAATGTATTCCGTTAATAAAATATAAAATCCTATCATTGGACCAATTGTTGGTAATTTTTATTCCTCCAAAATAACAAATAATTACCAAAACAAAGTGAATATTGCAAGTATTATTGCTCGCCAAGCGATCGTCAGACAACTTCTTCTTCTTCTTCTTCAAGTTCCACTCCTATCGGAGATTGGAAATTATTCTGGCAATTATAATTTTATTGGATACTCGCCTGAATAGTTCAATTGAACTGCATCCAAACCATTCACGGAGATTGCGTAGCCACGAGATTTTACGTTTTCCTACGGTTCTTCTACCTTTGATTTTACCCTGCATTATATTCCTTAGTAGTTCGTACTTTTCACCTCTCATGATGTGCCCCAAGTATTCCAATTTCCTGATTTTTATGGAATTTAAAACTTCGCATTGTTTTCCTAGTTGTCAGACAACTATTGTAAAATAATACTGGTGATACCAAAACTATGTGGCTGTTATTGGCTGTGGTTATTGTTGGTAATATTACCACATACTGTGTTGCAGCCACATATTGCAGTAAAAATATTACTCCTTTAGACGTACCTTTAATGAAACACCCTATATAGAAATTGTTGATCTTTGTAGGCAAATCTAAAAATAAATTGATTTTTATGTGAATTGAATTTTTTGCCTTGTCCTATATAGGTTATTCCACGAATCTACTACTGTTTTGGATTATTGCGACAACGAATATTTTACAGTGCAAGTAGAAGTTTGAAAGTAAATTGGTCTAAACAGTATTCCAATAAAATAGATCTACTGTAAGTTTGACACTTAAACTAAAATTATTTCAGTTAATAGATGTTCAGATAGACGCCAAATTTATTGTGAAATTTAATCCGAAAATAACAAAACTTTAACGGTCCTACAAATAAATACAATGACGTCTATAAAGCCAAAATGTGTTCATAAGACATTTGGGTTGGGTTTCCGTGAAATGTATACACCAAAAAGGCGTGCCGGGTTTCTTTGATATTACACTATTTTATTACTTTATTAGGTACTGCAACTGTAATAAAAGAAATATACTATTTTTAATATAAATAAAAAGAAATTGGCAGAACGATGGTTCAGAAACCAGAAAAAGAATCTAATATTTCACTTTGTTAGTTTTAAATATTTGTTTGCTTTGCGTGGATGTACTCTTAAAAGTTCCGAAAGTAACGGGTATAACATACTAGCTATTTATAGTGAAAGTACCGAGTCGTTACAGATTAAAAAGTAACGAAAATTTACATACAGTTTCATATTATATCGCCGACTGATTTTAGTTTTAAAAACCATCCGTATAGAGGTGTCCGGTGAAGAGAGGTGCCGTTAAGAGAGAGTTTCGTGTAGTGTATTTGTTTGTTGAAGCCAAAAATGCCGGGACGTTTTTAGATATAGACAACTTTATATTTAATGTACTTTCTCATTGTAAAGTTCTGTGAATCTGATGGTTGATGATAGTTTTAGGAGGTTAGGAGAATTAGAAAATAAGTAAGTTTTTTTGTTTTTTTAATACTAATTGAATATTAATCACCTAAGTATTGGTACACTTCATTTAATCACTTAATTCAAAAACCAACTTGTTTACAATACTAAACTCAATGATAGTAATTATATACTTCAAAATCTGAATTAAAACTGTTCTATAAACATATTTATATCATGACTTCATATTTAAATCTAAAGTTTATATCTGTCATAACAGTATTTTAAAAATGGGGAGAATTTACTATTGTACAATTCAGTACCTTGGACCATTTAAATCGATACCTTAAACAAAATTTAAAACAGTCGTATAGTCGTGGAATGGAGTATACAATCATGTATTAGTAAAATTATACAAAATAGCTGCAGGTCTTCTTTGTTTTTTTTCGGAACACCGAAGTTGAACGACTGCGTCGTCTCGCGTGAGTACAGTTCCCAAAGGACACGAATACTCCCCTTATGTTACTGAGGTGGTAGTTGGCCAGTAGTTTAATAATTGAAAATTATATGCAAAATAATTGATCCATACACTGCGAACATCGACTTAAAAAACCATAATGTTTAATAATACTTATTCACGTTTTTAAACAATGGTGAATTACATCCGAGATATTCGAAGTTTTACTTACCAATAACTTTTCAATGATTCCAGTTTCTCTAGTACCTAAATTTGAAGAGTTAGATGAGTCATTGTTGTAGCTACTACTACTGTTATTGCCATTTGAGAAGATGTTGGTGTTGTTCAAAGAATTGTCGCCGCTGCTGTTGAAGACGTTATTGGTACTATCTATAGAAAAAGTACCAATAGGAAAACGAGGCGATGTTTGTGTAGTGCTTGAAGATCCATACAGACTATTATTATAATGCAACGATTTCTCTTGTAACAAAGGAAAATCGCCAAAACGAGATGATGATGTTGAACGAGTGAAGTTAAATGTTTGTGAAGGTTTCCCTATGGAAAAAAAGATAGTGTTAATTTTTAGAACTAGAATATTTAATGTGTGAAGTTTGTATAAATAAATAATAAGTGCAGTAAAAATTATACATCGGCAAAATTAAAAACTATCAATTAAAAAGTTTGTTAATTAGCCATTAAAATAGTTAACAAATTTAAACGAAAGCTATATCAAAAGTTCACTAAACAAAAACAAATAACAAGAATACCTCCTACAATGATTGTTTAATAACTAGGTACTGTAACAAAGATGGTACGAATTGCAGAAAATTGTATTTACCATTCTGTAAAATCATCATACCGCAACCATGTCTGTTACTAATAGTACGCAAAAGTGAACATCCAGATTCTTGAGAAAAAAACTAAGTTGAGAGTACTAATAAAGTACTTGTTTGTACTATATTGTGATATTCCACTTTGATGTGGTAATGGGATCTACTGCTATCGGAGGACCCACAGGGCAGCAAGGTAACTGCAAAGACCATCAAAACACGCAAGATAATGGCGTACCTAAACCAGCCGCGTATTTAAAAATACGAACTGTAACGAATGGTCCATTGGAGGCACATAATCTCAACGGGTTTCGGAAGAAAAATATGAACTGAACATCCATATGAACATGCAGGTCAACTTGCACCAAAAAAATTCGTTGTCCTACTATGCCAGAAAATAATAAAGGCAACATAGACGCGGTAGGGAATGTGAGTTAATTATGGCTATACCAGTTACTACAATTAGGGTTTAGAGGTAGAGCTGACAGTCAATTGCAACTATCGCCTCATATAATGAGACCTGCGCTCTAATAGAATATAGCTCGACAAGACAAGCTACTTGATTGAAACAGAAAAAATCACAATACGGCTATTTAATAGGGCGAAGAATTCAGGTAATTACGAATCGTGAAAGTCTAAAACAAATACCTACAATAAAACTAAAAGCAAAACAAGGAAAATGTGAAAACATTAAAAATGCAACTGATAGTGACAGAATAGACAAAACGCTAATAGAGGAGACAACAACAAACTGATGCCACTCAAACTACCAAAATGCAGAATATTATAAGCAAGATCAGCCAGTTAGAAATCAGTATCCGTAGTATAAAAACTTACTCAAATCACAACCCCGTAGTATATCACAACTTCACACACCCACATAGATATATAAGTTCGGCTAAAAAAACTTAAAAAAGAGTCTTAAAAAACCGAACACGGATATGCTAAGTAACGAGACAAATAAAAAACTATATATTCTGATAGCATTAATGTGAACAACTGAGTACCAGAGCCAACAAAATACAAAGACGGAACCTAAAATAATTGAAAAAAGTATGGAGCGCAGAATAAGTAGCGGAATTACAGAATATTGATTTGAAAAAGTGGATCAATTCGAATACCTTGGAGTCACGATTACAAATAGAGCAGAATATAGTGAAATAGAAAAATAATTAATTAGAAACTAAGTGTTAAGTCAGAAAAATACACAGAAATTAAAATGATGGGAAATAAAGATATTACGCAAGTTATATGGAGGACAAAGGATAATGAGGGCGTATGGAGAAGAAGAAACAATATGCAAGTAATGACGCTCTACAACCAAGCATCATACAAAAAGTAAAAGCACAAAGAGCACGTTGGATGGGACATATTTATAGGATGTCCACAAACAGACATGCAAAAAAGTATTAACAGGAGGAATAACAAGAGGTTAAAATCGATGTAAGAAAATTAAGAATACCGCACTGGAGGAAAAGACGAAAAACAGAGCTGAGTGGAAAAAAATAGTAAAGAAAATAGAAGCCATGGGCATACACAGTAGATTCACAAACTATGGAAACGGTCTATTATCACATAACTTAATTATTTTCAGAGTTAAAGCTCTGACAGTCTATTTTTATTTTTTAACCTTTTTGAAAAAAAAAAAAAAAAAAAAAAAAAAAAAAAAAAAAAAAAAAAAAAAAAAAAAAAAAAAAAACTTTTACTTTACGGTCAACGATATTTTTTTTAAATATAAAGTGTATAAAGTGCATAGTTGATCTAAAAAATTAAATGCCCATATTTTCTGAGTACAACCGTACTAAACTCATGACATTCAAACTTCAGTATACAGAGTATACAGAGGAAACCAGTGCTCGTATTTCTTAAAATTTAATTCAAAATTTATTTGACAAAGAAAATTATTAATGAAGTCACCTCATATTCAAGACAAACAAATAACATAATTCCAACACATGCTCGAATTAAGCTCCTTGGTTTTTGATTGACAGTATCCAAGACGTCCAATGAATTCTTGGGTTCTGTTTGACAACATCATTGGTGTAATTTTGTTGCATTTTAGCACGAATTCTCTGTTTGAGGTCTACCAAATTGGTAGGTCGGTTTACATATACCTTACTCTTCAAATAACCCCAAATAGAAAAGTCCTTGGGATTCAAATCCGGCGACCTAGCAGGCCATTCAATGTGGCAGCGTCGTCCAATCCAGTGATGACGAAAACTTGCATTTAGAAAAGTTCTGTCCATTACAGCATAATGTGGACTTGCTCCATCCTGACGAAACCAAATGGTAGGATATATTTGACCAGGATTATTGATATCTGAAAATGTTGCGGTTAAAAATTGAACTACATAGGTTTGCAATATCTCTAAATATCTTTCACCCGTCATAGTACCGCCAAAAAATACGGCCCCACAATGGTATTCTTAACAATCCCAGCCCATACATTTATTTTTTGGGGCTATTGGATATAGATAGACAACTGCAAATGTCTAATTGGAATTTTCTGTTGCCCAATAACGACAATTTTGCCTATTAACGGTACCATTTAAACAAAAAGTGGCCTCGTCGGAAAACAAGATATTATATTCAGATCCATTATTTCGGTTACACAATTCTTGCATATTTTCGCAAAACTCCATGCATTAAAGTTTAGTTTAATTTTATATGGATGTAATTTGGCCTTTTTTAGAATTTTATGAACAGGATCGCGACAGATCTCATTGGTAGTTGATAAAGTTGTATTTAAGAATGAGGATTTTCTTCAATTTCAAGTAATACATTTAATTGATACTCGTCGGAAGCAATGCAACAGAGGTCTGCCACTCATGAGCTTATCTCTAACATTGCCAATATCATTAAATTTATGCAATATTTTGCTTACCGTCGCTTTACTTTTTGGTACTTGATCAGGATATTTTTCATTAAAAATATCGCATACTCTGCCATACTTCTTCTACAATTGCCGTAACCTAAGATCATCAAAACTTCTATTCGCTATTTTTCTGATAGCACCATCCTAATTTCAAATAGGTTGAGTTTACCGAAAATACAAGCTGAATATAGCCGCAAATGTCAAACATGGAACAAAAAATTTCGTTATAGCAGTGTTGGCATGTTTTTATAATGTAGATGCTGTATGTTTCAAATATAAAAATATAAAGCTTTAGAAAAGTACATTTTGTTTATGTTATGTTATGCACTCTGCAAATTTTGATTTATATAAAACAACAATGAGTAAATATTTGTTTCTTTGGAGATTAATTGCAGTTAATTATTAGAAATTTTTTTAGCAATTACCCCTTGGTAGATTAGGGGATAGATTTGGCAATCGTCAAATCAGCAGTTGCCAGATTACAACAGATGTTTGCAATTAATCTCGAAAGAGACAAATATCTACTCGTTACTGCTTCATATAAATTAGAATTCATAAAATAGTATATTCAAAATGTACTTTTTAAAAGCTTTATCTACATTTATTTGAAGCATACAATATATGCATTATAAAAACATGCCAACACTGCCAAGCCGAAATATTTTTGACATTTGCGGCTATATTCAGCTTGTACTTTCGGTAAACTCAACCTTTCAAATAATTTCTATTAGGGTAATGTTTCTCGAACACATACTAGTGCAGACTTCTAAATCGTGACACAACAAATCAATTTAATATTGACATCCAATGGTAACTACGAACTTACTGTCAGGTTGCTAAGGAATTTGACATGTCTTCACAGCATACTTGATTTTTTGAATATACTGAGTACAGTCGTTACCACTTTATTTTATTGTATTGTTGATCTACAGCCCATTACAAAGCCATTATCATTTGAATGGAATTGGTTATCTTTGATAGATAAACAATCTACCTTCTATATCGTACAATAGGCCATTCCATTCCAGCATTTGTTGTAATTATGTTATTTGTTTGTTTTTAATATGAAATGACTTCTTAATTTTCTTTGTAAAATAAATTTTGAATCAAATGTTAATAAATATGAGATTTCCTTTACACTCTGTATACTGAAGTTTACATAAAAATATGCCCATTCTATTAAAAAAATATATCGATAGCGTCACATCTGCAAGACAGTGGGACGAGTAAAAGTTATTTTTTTTTCAAGCATGTCAAAATTAATCGAAATAACGGTAAAAAGCGCTGATGTTTTTACCATTTTTTGCAAAAAAATTAAAAACATGCTAATTGTGCTTCATCTTATTTCGAATTTAGTTGAGTTGGATTACGTTGTGCTGAACGTTTCAAGGGGTTTTTCAAGTTTATTAAGTGTTATTTCTTTGAAATGAACCACCAGCAGCAAGAAAATCGAAATTTGTCAGAAAGTGACTGTTTTAGAATCGTTACTCTTCGCGAAGAAGGATACACTCAAGTAGAACTCGCTGAACGTTTTTAACGTCACCCAGTCAACCATTTCAGAGTGTTAACACGTTTTTCTGTTACTGGAAGTAACTCGTGAAGACCCGGTCAAGGCCGTAGAAGGGTTACAACTCCTAATCAAGACCGGTTTTGACACTTCGTACACTGAGACAAAGATTTGTTATCAGTACTTCTCTACAAAATGAATTTTTTGGATCGTTATGACTTTAGAATCAGCCAAAATACGATTAGAAGAAGACTTGCAGAAAACGACCTACATCCTGGAAGGGCACCAATTGGCCCATTGTTGACCAGAGACCATAGAAGGCAAAGATTGCATTTTGCGCGTGAACATGTTGATTGGAATAATCACGATTGGGGAAGAATATTGTTCACGATGAATCCGGTACTGTCTTTTTTCTGATGACAGGAGAAACCGAGTGTGCAGAAGGCCTGGGGAACGCTACGCACAGTGTAACGCCGTAGGGACTGTACGCACCAAACACATTAGGTGAGCTGTTTTTGCGGTTGGTTGAAATTTGGGATCAAATTGATCAAGAAGAAATCGAACGATTATTCTCAGTATGAGAGATCGTTGTCAAGCAGTAATAACTACCAGAGGAGGCAATACTCGATACTAGTACACGGTACTAGTATTTTCTTTAACTTTAAAAATTTCAATGTCGTCATTAATTTATAATGTTGGTTTGTTTAGATCAGTTGTTTGTTTGGATGTTTAGATTTATGATGTTATGGTGTTAATTTCAATACATTTTTTGTAAAAAAGAAAAGTTTTTTTTTAAGATGTTCTAAAACAACCATAAAGCAGAAAAGAACAAACAAATTTTTTTCATTATAACTCAAAATAAGAATTTTGGAGCGCAGTGTATATATATATATATATATATATATATATATATATATATATATATATATATATATATATATATATATACTTTCATCTAATTTAGATAACGATTACGTCATTATCTACGTCAGAGATCGAAGTTGACATAGTTGCCAAAGTATAAAAAAATCCTGATTCCATTTTAAATCAAATAGATTACATAATTATTGCAAAAGTATTTACCATCACTTTGCAACGACTATTTAAATTCTTACGTGACATTTTGAAATAAAAACACACTAATTTTGTTCTAAAAAGAAACAGATTTTATTAACTAGTTCAAAATATAAAAACAAGAGATATTCACTTTAAAATTCAAAATAATGAAGTACAAAAAGTGTCAACACCGCAACTGTCAAATAAGTGTTTACCAATTTATGCCAAAATTTTTACTTCGTTGATTACAGTTACAGTGTGTTCCGAACAAATGTTCTTGAAAAAAACGCTTTATAATGCATTTATACAAATTAAATGAAACATATTATTGTGTATTTCTTTTAAGTTAACATTAATAGAAATTTTTAAATATTATTTCTACGCGTATATAATAAAATATGTTCTGTGGCTGTAATGCAGTGTACTCGGTAAAGTGATTCTAAAAAAGAACACAACTACACCCTAAATATTTTGTGTTGGTATCATGTGCCGTCACAGGCTATAAACGCCGATGACGTGCATCGTTATATAAAATTAGATGAAGTGTAATATATATATATAATATATATATATATATATATATATATATATATATAGAGCGCACTTGTGTCTGTTTAAAAATGAAGGATTCACAAGATAATATAACAAAAATAGTATCAATCATGGATGACTCAGAGATATTAAATATAATAGAACATTGAAGAACATTAACTACAAAAGTATACGTTAACTGAGACAATATGACACCCTTGATACACAAGAGATACAAGAAATATGGATCACATATATTTTTGATAATTTTGACGACAACGATACCTCCTTCCGTATCCAAATCAGATAGACAGGGGCCAGTAGAATCATTTCAAAAATAAAAAATACTATGAAGAAATTAAAAACGGCAAATCAGATGAAACAAATATCACTTGTCCAGATTTCTTGAAATATAAACGAAAGTTAAAAAAACGTAGTCAAACTATTCAACACCATCTGTAATCGCGAATAATATACCTATTCCTCAATATTGGCTACAATCTACATTTTTATTCATTTGCCAAAAAACCAAGTGTAAAAGATGTGATTTTCAAGTGATTAGATTAATTAAAGTCTGGTATTAAAGTTGATTCCAAATATTCTACATAATCGAATCACTAAAAAAATGTTCGTGAACTAGAGAGCTTTGTTTGCCATATCAGTTTTATTACAGAAGTAAAGTAGCGAAGAAGTTACGTAAATGTATACTGAACACAAAACACAAGTTTCAAGTTCACGTACCTAAAGTTGATCAACAACCTAGTGTCCTGGGCAGCTGGATCGAGGAAAATTTTATCCTGATTTATACATCATACCGCAGATTGAAATATCAAACTTTTTAAAAAATATGTAGCATCCTAACGATAAGCGATAGATTATGTGATATCAGATATAATTTGTAAAACGATACATATATTGCAGTTTTTATGAGGTTGAAAGTGGACGCTAAAAATTAGTTAGCATGCATAGACTCGATGCAATATATTTATATAGATGAATATTACGAAGAACATTTTATCTTTTGTTTATGATGGAGACAAAGGATCGCAGCCACTGAATCCTTGCTGAGCCGGCTTCTTTGTTTCCTCATGGTCAAGAGCCTTTCTACTGAGACAGGACGAAGCTGGAATTTATAAGATATCAAGGCGAAAACGAACCATGGTAGGAAATGTATTCTGGTTATCATTGCACCAAGACAAGATGTCCACGTTTCTATCTTCTTGTTCTTCTGCTAGATATCGATCCAGTTCGTCGTCAAGGCGAATCTTTCTTGAACAGTGACATAATTCAGAGATCGTTGCGCGGCACTAGAGCACCAGAATAAGACCAACTTCTTTGTTGCTTCTAGGTCGAGTCCCTTTTTTTTCATAGTTTTTGTCTTTGTCCAAATCAAACGCTTCCAATTTGTGGCGGGGATCAATTACTAGAGAAATATTAATACACCCAATTTGTTTTTACTGTAGTATTTGATCTTATTTTTTTCTGTATATAAAAGAGTTTTTCAAATTGAATTCCTCACCATTGTTTTGGTCGGTATTGATTTCTAATACTTTTTTGTCGAGGTAGTTGAGTAATAAATTTATGTACATGACCATACCGGGAAGCGTGACATACTTTTCCCCTTCTAGTAAGTCTGTAACTTTTTTTTCAGTTTTTTAAGGAACCTTCTGCTGGTTTTACTAAATCCCATTCTGCTTCTTGGATTCTGAATGGTATTAATTTTGAATGACTCACAAAGAAAGTTCTTTTTATTTATCACGTTCGTGGTTAGATTCAAAGGTATCATCATCTGTTTGTGTCACCGTAATATCGGTGACGGTTTATTAGGAGGACCTAAACCAAAATAATTTTGTGTCATCAGGCGTGCATCGCAATAAATTAAAATGAATTGTCGAAAACATTTAAAAAGTTTTTGTTATCATTTCCAAATAATTTGGGTCCTAGACAGAGAAGAAATTTCCAAAATTGTTACGATCTTTGATAGAAGAAAACTCTCCAGCGGTCGACCAAAAACTAGTAAATAATTTCAAGTTTTTCTCGTTACCACTTTTGTCATGAAGCTTTTATATTTCCGTAATATGGCCGACAGAGGTTCTTGGCTATTCGGTACACGTTACAAACAAGGAAAATGGCAATGCAGACGTGTATGCCGCTTTCACCACTCTAGAGGCGTACGTGCGCTCCTGAATATTAAAGGAGTTTCATGAGAGTCTATAATTGGTCTTCTCCCATTGGAATTACACATTTTGGCGGTGGGTCTTTTCACTATCCTGATAATAAAAGCTAACAACACACGAATACCCATTGATGTTTTGAACATTTACATAAACCTTACTTGCACAATACTTGCAGAAGTCTACTTTCAGATGAACTCAGATATAATGATACTAGAATTCATCTTCAATGAAACAATTAACATGATCTTACCATCTAGAAATCAAGTAAGTTCTTATATTAAACGGATATCAAATCTGGTTCATTAAATGGCTAAAAATTGTCCATAGAACCGGATCATGAGGTCATTGGAGAGACAACTAATTCGGCGAATACTGCAGTTTGGGCCAACACTCTTAATTCACGGCTGAGTATTTACACTTATAGCCTGAACCGATTAATCATTGGGAGGAAGGCGGATAGAAGCAAAAAAAATAAAGATATCTACGATGTTTAGGTAACAAGTAATTGGACTTCGTAAATCTTAGCTTTTTACCCAACGTGACCGGAAGTCGATATTTGAAACTCTGCGTGTAACTTTGCGTCGATTTATACACAATTTCACTAACTTTAAGTCATTCTTGCCAAACATCCGGTCGTAACTTTTTTATAAGAAGTGATATAAAAACCGGAACTATATATTTGTTTCATCTTCCTAAAGCGCGTCGAATAATATATCGCTTGTACTATTTGGGCTGTTTAAAAACAGTGCTTCCGGTTGCAACTCTGGAACCGGAAGTTCGAGGTCAAATTTCTCACGTTTAATACTATCTTTGGGTTATAAGTTCTTATTCGACATCTCATTTGCCATTTTATCTGTTCTAAAACGGAGTTGTGATCACTGACAGAAAGAATGAATAATTTCAAGGTTTTCATCATTTTTTTATGTTGTACAATGGGTGAAAACAAAACTAATGCTCCTAATAAACTAGCATGAGATTATTAAGTGTCTATAACATAGGTAGCATAAATGGTTGCTAGATACCTACTGTTAACTGAGGAAACACCTGTCAGCATTCACCTGAAAAAACTATGATACAGAAAATGCGAAATAAAGGAAGAAACGACGGTCCGTGTCCTCTATGAATGTGAAACTCCTTATACGATAGTTGCTGTACTTTATAAAAATCTTGACGGAGTTACAAGAAAGGACTGGGTTTGGTAAAAATGTCTCACGACCAATTTCCAGATAAGTAGTACAGGCATTAATTTCAGCGGGGTCGTATGAGTTACTAATGATAAAACTTTATTTTTACAATGTTTCGTAAACGTCGATAAACGTGGAGTCCACTACATTTCCGAAACTAAAAACAAGTTACTTTGTTCGAAATGGTTATACAGTGAACACAGGGAAATATATTGAGAAACTTATAGTGTATTGAAAAAATATTTAAAATTATGCAGACTGTTTCAAAAAAAATGTAAAATTCTAGATCTTTTAGTTTCAAAATTCACTGGAGTAATATGACCCTGAAATTATTTTCATGTGACATCTTAAATTGTACTTAAAAAAGAAAAAAAAAAAACGATTTTCTGAGCTAAAAGTTAAAATGTAAAAAATAAAATATATTAGTTATATTTGTGTTTAATTCTCAGAAAAAATAGTAGTAGTTCTCACTCGATTAATATTATTGAACGAATTTTAGAAATGTGCATGCTGTTTCTATTTTGCCAGATACCTACTTTTACGTAGTTTTCATTTCATTAACACGTTAAGCCCCATTTGCGCGACACTGGTGCACAGCATGTTTTTCCTACAGACCATCGAACCAATTTGGACACAGCATATTATCGTATTTAAGCGACTGTGGCCAAGTGAGGGGCGCAGTTTTCCAGGGTATGGTATCATATCTAAGTATATTTTGGTAAATTAGAAAGATCTGATCTACAGAAAACGGAAATCTGTATTAGTCTGGTTAAACTGCTCCAGTGTTTGTACGTTAGGATTTTTGTGACATTTTTATTTTACTGTGGTTTCGTGTGGTATCATCGTGTGCAATAATTTTAATTATTTCCTGCAGTAGGAAAGTATCCAGAGTTCCGTAAAATGCACCAAAAATATTAAAAGATGATGAACTTCGTCGAATATTAGAAGAATATGATCTCAGTGAAAAAAAGCACAAACATGTTGTTAAGGCTGCTCTCAACTATGTATGTGTTTTTTTGATACCATGCAAATAATTTTTAAGAAGTAAAATGTAATAGAATATACATATGTAATATTTTAGCAATATATTGTTTATGCATTACAGAGTGTGTGAGACAACCTGGTGCGCAGATCTGGACTAAAAATAAGAACGAAAATATTTATCCACAGACCGTGAGCACCGTCTATACTTTGGTGTTTAACGTGAGTTGCCATATATTTAAACTATAAAAACTATAAAAACTCAATCAATGCAAGAAATCACATAAAAATGAAGGAGCACAATCTTACTTACCGGTACTGGTCATTGATTTAAAATCCATGATGCTTGTATCCTGAGTGAAAGTGTCAGGGGGCGGCTGGAACGTCTTCCACTGAGGATTCGTGGACATATTTGGTACAATGATTTTTCCTTATTTTTCGCACTTATCGCTTCTTAAGTGTAGTGATTATCTCACAGAACGGTTTAAAATCGGTATTATTTATTAATAAATACACCCAAAAGTCAATTATGGCAGCCGAATCAAAATATTACCCACTTCAAAATTATTTCGTTCACAGTATACAATAATTATACTTAATTACCACAAGATTCACAATATACAAGTGAAAAGACAATCCAATGATTATAAAATAAATAACAACTCACAGTCACTCAAATTTTGTATGAAACGTATGAAAAATTAAATAAAAATCCTCAGATGTCTTCAATGCGTGCTGGG